>OX421909.1:12525000-15025000 GCA_949128165.1 Lathronympha strigana | reverse complement strand
AGCGTCAAAATGTTCTTTGGGCAAACCGGAGCTGATTTGGCCTGTTTTTTTCTACGAGTCGTTTAGATATATGTGCAAAATAGATTGGCTGACGCAATGGAAGTTGGCAGGAATATTATTCACGCCTATTGTGATCAAAATACGTGAGTGTTAACCGTTGCAATTTAATATCAGTATGTCTCACGAAAGTTTAAATTATATAAGAATATTATTCTATGATTGATGATTATTCTATAAATTCCGACTGACAAATTACCTTATACATACTGCCTACTCAAAGTCTATAGACAGCATTTTTTTCGTTAGAAAAACACCAGCTAAAACCATCTTATTTAAATTTCGCACATTACTTTAAATATTCCACACGAGCGCCGTTACGTATAGGCGATAAAGTTATATTTGATAAACTTAAGATATAAAACATCGCAACCAAGTTCAAATAAAAATTACGCATGTTGTTTAGTAAATGGGCGCGTATAAATGTGACGCGAATGTCTATTAATTCTCGTAATTATGTAAAATATATTTTAACAATACCTTATGATGATATTATTATAAGCTACATATGAATTTTATATATCATACTGACTATTCAAAATATTTTTTTATTATTATTAATAGCCTACTAAGTTGTGTCCCACTGCTGGGCAAAGGCCTCCCCTCTGCTCCGCCACTCGTCACGGCTTAGTGCATGCTCACGCCAATCGCTACAAAATGAGTCTAGGTCATCCCGCCATCTAAAAATAAAACATATCACACTTATAGGTAATTGTTTAAAAGTAATAATTTAATAGGAATGCAGGAAGGAAGTAGGTATTAATAATCTAATATCAATTTATAAGAAGTGTGTTGTATGGGTTAACCCAAACCAGGCAGGAAAGTTAGTTGCACGCCTAAGCAAGTGAGCACGCTTCCTGCCCGAGCTCCCACTAAGTACCTATTGTGTTGACTTGTGACCATCTCGGCGACTCCCTTGTACGAAACAGCCCACGCATCGCATTATAATCGTGTACGAACGACTAGGTATGCTATTTTGTGTTAACTTTCTTAAAGACCTGAATATATTATATTTTTTCATTGACGTCACGTGTATGACTTTTGGATATTTTAGTTGATATTTATTTAACCTTTTCGCGCACGTCACAACAAAGGTTCAACGCATTGGAATCCCAAAGAAACATGTAAAAAAACAAACATGTATAGCTAGCGTGAAAAATGGGTATGAGTGCAAGTGTTTTCCGCGGATGCAGCGTGAGTCATCAGGGTTGAGTTTCGGCGTGGAATGGGAACCTTTGCGGTGTTGGCAGCGGCCGCAGCTGCACAAACACCACCACCTGCGCTCAGTAAACAGCTCGCCCGCGTCACGCGGCTAATTCTACACAACACAACACGAATATGAACAACATTATGGATGCCATTAAGCAATAGTAAATTACGATACAAGTGCGAATAGGAGAAAATTCGCAATAAGTAGCGATAGAATAAAACACGACCGCACATTTATCGTACGACACGACGTTTTACAGTACATATGGCTCTTTGAATTTTTGACGCAAGCACATAAAGTGCTCATTTTCGCACTAGTGCGGTAATGTAGCACCATATGTAATGATAAGGTATTATTCATCGGTATCGTGCATAAACCCAGATGACCCTAATTTTCAACATACCAACTGTTGGAAATTAATGAAATTAGTCCATCGATTCAGTTATGTGTCCTCTTGGTTATTGAGACGTGGAACCGTTGCGAACTTTCAAGTAAATAAGTCAACGGAAGCGTATACAACTTGTATTTTTGGTAGCTCGCTCGTCGTTTGGTGTTATTAGCAACACCAAAATTACAATATACCCTCTTCAGATGTATATGGCTTCAGGTACGCCGTAGACATTGATGAAAGTTACTTTATAAGATAAATAATAACATTTTACAAAAGACGTCACATGGTAACCTTGTTAGGAACTGCCGCTACAAAAGTCGAATACAGTTTCGGGTTGGTATTTTGGAATTATATGAGTTACAACCGCCATTCGCACGCATTCGCGTGGAGGTCGTAGGTCCCCGTAACAATGTGTTTGGGTTTTTACACGATAACTAATGTGTTACCTGTGTTAATGAAGAATAAATATATCAACATATTGCCGTTAGGAAACTGAACTCCGTCATGTTATAAAATTGAAAGTGCCTGACTGACTGACAATAATTGCATTATAAAATGTAAGTAGGTATGAATTACTGCATTTCCAATTTACCTGTTTATTGTTATAGGCATAACAAGCCACTGTTGCGACTTTGCGTTGAATAACTTTGTTCTTTTTTATCCTTTTTTCACCCCTTTCAAGGTTACACTACTAAAAATATTTTTTTGACAATTGAAGACTTTGTTCATGACATACTTAGAATACTTACATTAAAGATTCAACCTTCAATGTTTTGAGGCTTTTATGTATATTTATAGATACATAGATATGCTTGACATCATCATTTATATAGGTATTTTATGGTTGTCAAAACTTGTAAACCCCATCTACCTAAAAAGTAAGTAAAAATATTATATTTTCAACTTTAATCAATTGAAGTCATAATTTTTGAACACTTGATGAAATTCAAAAATTATGTCAAGTAAAGTAGATATGATAAGTAGGCAATTTTTTTTGTAATGATGACACATTAATTTTGTTAAGAGTCTGTGTTTTCCGAAGTTATTTATCTTTTTTTTTCTGTAAGGAAATCATCATTAAATTGTTTGTTTTTGTCGATATTAAATGTTAAGCAAGTAAGTTTTCTGATAGCGTAGCGTAAGTTCCCTAAATATGAACCAGGCACATAATATGCGCGTGGTCTTTTACTAAGAAAGCAACAACATCTAGCGGAATATAGGCGTGGTCCACATTATGTGCCTAGTTCATATTTAGGGAATTAACTCTAATATCCTGTAATTTTTTGAAGTCAGTAGTTTATAGTCATTTTTTGCTTGCCAAAATGTAGGTAGTCGTTGAAAAAGGAAGGCCTCCAACAAAGTAGACGGTGGACGGACGATGTGGTCAATGATTGCGGGGAACCCTTGAATGCAACAGACGCATGATCGACTATCAATACACTTTACGGCTGAAATAATGATGACGATGAAAGAGAAAAAGTAGAAGTAGGTACCGTTAAAACATCCAGTCTATAGGTACAGTGTACACGAGCCAACGCGAGCAAACTCAGCGTAATATATTAGCTGCTATTAATGGTGTTTGATTTGGACATAAGCACGTCGCATCGCATGGAGCACCGGCTACGTAGCATTGCAAACATCGGAAAATTACACGATACTTCTACAACAATGCAAATAGGTACCTTCTTTTGTATCTTACAACACCCCATCTCGCGTGAGAAACCCGCTTGCACTCATGACGCTCCAACGCTACTCTTATGGCCCTATGCCGCAGCTCGAAACAAATACCTCTAATAACTATGTTAATAAATTCAGTATGACCTAACTCACAATCTCACCAATAATGTATTTTATTTGGCGACATAACGATGTTATCTAACTTTCGTGAATTTAATAGAAATTGAATCACGTTGTTGGAATAAAACAGAATTTTACATCTAATCAGTTTTTATTTCAGTATCTTTGACCTTTGTTTTTCACCAAAATTACGCAACATACTGATTTTCAATAGGCTATTACTATTTATATTTTTAGGTAATTTATGATGTTTGGCCGATATCGTGATACATATTACATAAAGAATGAGAGATTTAAAAAGAAATGTTGTTTTATATTCGATTGGAAATGAGAAATTTCACGAGATTTTTGTGGTCACGTGAATATATCGGACACCCCGCATGAATTATGTACCGAAAACGTGTTACTTTGATCCCATGAACCGTGAGTGGCATCTGATCTAAAAATTTTACTACTCAGCCACGAAATACACGCTCAAAGCGTGAAAGATGACATTGGAAAGCTAACAATATTGTTGTGGCCCTATGAAAATTTCACGAACTAAGTAGCGTAATTTCCAAAAAAATTAGTGACGACCGTAACGACCTCGCGATTTCCAAACCTGACGATAATGCAGTTCTGTAAGTCAACACTCAAGATGAACAGGTTGCCATTGCACGGTTCCCGCTGCAATTGCAGTTGACGTTACAACAACGATTACGTATAATAAATTGAGTGAGGGAACTGGCAAGCAACCATTTTCGGTCGCCGTTCGGTCGCCGTTCCGTAACATATCGACACATAATAAGTCTACACAGATTTATTCCAGTCACAGTGTGCACAGCACACCGCTACCAGACTAGCTAGAGAAATGCTACCAGAATAGGGAAGAGTCGACACAGACACATTAGTTAGGTCGCATTGTGCAGGTACGAATTGTGTGCACTCTGTGTCAACACTGTGTTACTAATTTTCTTTGGTCGCATTGTGTGTGAAACTGTGTACTGTTACTGCAATTTGACTTCTTTGAAGATTCTGCGACCAAAATGGTTGCTTGGGCTGTTTATCGTTGGGTTTAGATTTCACGATGGAGTCGCGGTTGGTGTCGCCGCTCAATTTCTCAAGTAAATTGGCACAATTTCAGCAACAGCCACAATATCGGAACCCGCGGTTACCTTACCGCCGACGCTCATGTCGACTGCTATACATTACCTATTAACCGTCATGCATCGTCAGTGTCAAGCGTTGATGCTCGGAGCGTGCGTTTTGTGGCCTTCGGGTATGTCTTTGACTTTAGTTGGATTAAATATTCGACCGTGCTATGAGAGTCAAGCGGTTACCTATAAGCAGGGCTGACAACACCTGAGTTGCCAACGCAAGAAAATAGGTTTGGTTAAATTTTGTTCTATGCTTCATTTCGTCTCGTACTTACGTAATATATGTACCTATTAGCTATAGAATATATACGTGTAGTATTAGGTAGTTACTAAGATCTGCCATTAACCTCAGAGGAATATAAAGTTGCCTATGAATATATTAGAGTGAACATTGCCAAGAAAAACTGACTCCATTATTGGCATTATTGGCATTATTGGTGGTTCATGAGTTCAGTTGTCTGCAGCTGAATCCAAAACAACCCAATTTTTGATAATACGTTTAGTTTTAATAGCATTTTCTCCAACACTGATTTTGAGGATTTAAATTATTAATTTATACTTGTTCCTGGGAAGTAGATCTGCGAATTATATGCACCACTCGGCCTCGAGACGCGTATTAAAGCCACGCGCTGTCTGCGCATAATGCACTGGATAGGTACCGCAAGACCCACTGCATTTTCTTAAGGTGCAACAATAGTTGCGATCTACCGTTGGTCTCATTTTGAGAGGTGCCCATGCACCATTTAGTCGAAGTAAACTACCCAATATCTTTATTTTTCAATTTAGGCCCATTACAATGCACTTCTCAACGCCAAAAAGAGGTACTACCGGTTCTAACCGTACACCACAGCCCGAGAAGATTATTACCGGCAAGAAACTCAATGCGACTTATTTTTTCAAAACAAATTACAAAAATAGTAAAAATATTTACAATATGTAGTTCTACCAGAAACCATATCAAAAAAAATAGTGAAACAGAAAGACCAGTAATACAAAAAAGAATATACAAAATAAAATAAAATTTAACGGTTGTACACGATATACACAAACATTTGATATGATTTCTTTTGTGAACTGTGTCCTTCACTTGTAAGCAGTAAGTAGGTACATTCAATTTAATTTTTTGTTGGTTTCGTAACAGTTCCTGATATGGGCCATGCATGCACCCTTCCACCGCTTCGCAATTGCAATGCTTCATCCGGTAACTTGTTATAGAAATGAATATATTGTCCAAAAAATTACATATACTTTACGGACACGACACTTCCTGATAGCTAGCTTATTTTTGTTGCTAGTGTTATAGCTCTAGAGACATCAGAAATTTTATTTAAACTTTCACGATTTTCACACATTATAAATTTACTAAAACGGGGCTTAATCGTGTATAAACTTTGGAAACAAACCTCCGACGTTTCAAGGGCGACATTGCCCCCGTGGTCCCAGAGAAAGACTGGCTGAGGTTGACATCAACATCTTCTAGCTGCGCGGGTTTTACGAACTACCCGCACTTGGTCTTGATTATCAACTTGAACATTTTGCGCACTAGGGATGTGACTCTGTCGACACACTACACTCACGATGTCCGATTTTTGAGCAGGTGATATTCGATTACGCTTACATTTATCAATGACTGGATTCCATGTAGACGAGATTCTAAAACCATCATCCCGATTGAAATTGGGGTATTTCTTGATTTCAATGGCTTCCCGTACTTACCTACTATGGAAACGACGATCCGTTGAAAGGATTTTAGGGTTATGCAATTCAATCCAATGGTTTGGTCCAGAATCTAACAAATGTTCGGCAACCGCAGACTTGTGTACCTGGCGATTTCTGATAGCTGCGATATGTTCCTTCACTCTTTCCGCCATGGTACGCTTCGTTTGGCCGATGTAGGAACTACCACAACTGCAATCAATCTTATAAACACCAGGTGACTGGTACGGGATAACATCCTTCGGCGATCTTAGATTGCCCGAAATCTTGGATAAAGGGGTAAACACAGTTTTTATGGAGTACTTCGCTAGCACTGTGCCAATCTTGTCTGTCACCCCTTTCACATAAGGCAAAAATGCCGGTTGTCTCGAAACATCAGGACGCTTCTCTCTTGCTTTTCGTCTGGGCTGCCACTTCTTCACCTTATACCCATTCCATCTGAGTACCTCCTGAATATGTGTCATCTCACTCTTTAAAAATTCAGGGTCACAAAGAGCGTGTGCTCTATTCACTAAAGAGCTGACCACTGACTGTAGATGGCGGGGATGGTGGTGAGACAAAGCGTTTAAATATCGGTCTGTGTGCGTCGGCTTCCTATAAACAGTATGCGTCAGGGTTCCGTCCATTCGACCAATCACTTTTACGTCCAAAAAAGGCAAACTGCGCTGGGATTCCAATTCATACGTGAACTGTATCTTAGGATGAATCGAATTGATATACCGGAGGAGTTGCTCCACCTCCTGCTTGCTACCTTTCATGATACAGAAAACATCATCCACATATCGTTTCCACACTCTCACTCCCCAAGACTGCAGGTTCATACTGGCCTCGATATGTTCCATCCAGATATTTGCCAAAACCGGTGCTACAGGACTACCCATGGCAACCCCATCAATCTGGAGGTAATGTTTCCCACCGTATAGAAAGTAGCTGCCCTCACAGAGTCACATCCCTAGTGCGCAAAATGTTCAATTTGATAATCAAGACCAAGTGCGGGTAGTTCGTAAAACCCGCGCAGCTAGAAGATGTTGATGTCAACCTCAGCCAGTCTTTCTCCGGGACCACGGGGGCAATGTCGCCCTTGAAACGTCGGAGGTTTGTTTCCAAAGTTTATACACGATTAAGCCCCGTTTTAGTAAATTTATAATCAGAAATTTTATTGAATGAATCTGTGTTTCTAATAACATTAATTATATTCTCATAGATATATTGGGATGCTACGGTTAAAATTTGAATATCTTTAAATAGCTCCCTTACTGATGCACGTTAACCTAACTTATATATATCAAACGAATGGCTCTTTTTTGTAAAACAAAAATAGTCTGTATGTCAGCTGCCTTGCCCCAAACCAGAATACCGTATAACATTACACTATGAAAATAACTATGATAAACTAGGCGAGCTGTCTCAACATCAGTTTGTTGTCTGATTTTTCTAACGGCGTAAGCAGCCGAACATAATATATTTGCGAGTGTTGAGGACTCCATTGTAGATTTTACACATGTTTTTAAACTTCTGGAGCGAAACAAAACTGTTTTTAGTAAACCTCAATATTTTTCAAATACCTATCCAATGATATTTCACACACGGGTTGAAACAAAACAAAATACCCCCCCACTTTACATGTACAGGAGGTACCCTAAAAAAAATATAAACACTTTGTATTTTACCACTTTGTTGTAGTGACCGATATACATATTCGTACAAAATTACAGCTTTCTAGTACTAACAGTCACTGAGATTATCCGCGGACGGACGGACGGACAGACAGACGCGGACAGACAAACTATAAGGGTTCCTAGTTGACTACGGAACCCTAAAAAGTAACATTTGTGTGACACAATTTTAACCGTGAAAAGATGTGATGTGCCGCGGCGAGTGCGACGTACGCATAATGATGTCTAAAGCATCAAAACCAGAACAAATCAAGATTTTCAAATTAGAATATCTCTCAGTTACTTTTGCCGAGTACCACGTGTGAGCAGTTGAGTTTCGTTCATCCTGTATTAAGTATAACCCCTTCAGTAGGTATTTAGTTGGGGTAAAATTTTTGAGAAAGCCAAAATAAACCTGTTAAGAAAAAATAAAGGAACTAGGAGGCCAATTTTGCCCTTTCTCATTCGAAAGCCTAGAACTAAAACTAAAATAAGCGCACACAACACAATACCTATACAAAAAGAACTGCATCTTAAATCTATTGACTGACCGTGACCTGACCTATGCAGTTATGTACAAAGAGGGGGTGTTCAGCGTAAGAGTTAGGCGCGAATCACTTATACATGCTACAGATTTATAGATTCCCTGTCAAAATTACAACAATAACAAACGCTCCCAACTCGTGACAGAATTTTCCGTAGCTTGTTCTAGAATGAATAAAGTATCAACAAGTTATGAAAACATGGACCTATTTTGACCATTACCAGTTTGTTTAGGCACACAAGAGATTATAAGCTTAGGAGATGTGGATTAGCACTATCAGCGCTTATCTGGAAAAGCCACACATTCGGTCTTTATGTAGATAATACATAAACATGTCCCTGGAGTATCCACTCAGTTTATTTTTTATGACCAATCACTGGATAGCCACTCCATGTTTTATTAGTCTCCTGCAGCATTCCTCGTTTTATGTTTTTTTGGATTAACGGTGGAATAAAATTAGGAATTTCCAGTTGTGGACCCTTGATGGGAACCATTATTAACGTTTCTCAAAAGGAGATAAGAGCAGGACCATCGCATGTTTCACGTCGTGAATGCAACTATTGTAGGTACCAATGTCGTATAAGTTATTAGGGTCGAAGTAGAACTATTGACCTTTTGGTTCTGTCCTGCGTTTTACTGTAATATACCGTATTGTAAGTAATTGTATAGTAAGTATCTTACATAATTATAGAAGTGAATTTATGTGAATAAGTACATAGTTTATATCGTATTCCGGTTAAATCATTTAAAAAAGAAAATGCAAGTCTCATAAAGATGCAATAATATAATTCGTTAAAAAATGTTTCGTTTGAAATAGGACGCCTTCAACCAACAAACTTATTGTTTCACCATTTTAAATATTTTCTTCGACATTTTTATATGGTAGGTTTACTTAACTGCCTCTGACCGTTATGAAGCCAGTTTTATTTAACGATTTACTACAATTATAATAAAACCTATGAAGAGTGCTGTAAAGAGTGTAAAGTTACCAAATTCAGACAGGAAAATGTTTAGCAAGTAGTTTCGGTCATACGATCTTATTTTACGCACACCACTGCGGCGTTACTTTACTCCAGTAGGTATACTCCATACTTCATTCTAAACATCTAAATGTTGTCAGAATGCTCTTGACTATTTGTGGTTAGGTTACTTACCGATTGTCATTAGATAAAAGCATACCTACGTTTAGTGTTCTAGACTACGTCAATAATCGTCACCGATTATCATATTTCATACTGAAGGTATGAAATAAGTATACATCTAACAAGACATCACATTTTCTAACACTGCACTTGTTATTTCCGATCACGGCACTTATAGTTAACCCAGTATATCGAAGATTGCGTAATTAGATGCGTAGGTACGTCATATTATATTGTATACCTACATAAAGCCACGTCGTGCATTTGTCAGCCTCCACGCCGTCACGGCTGAGATTATTAGTGTGTCTCCCTGTACATCACCACCGGTTACCGCTCCGGTGGCCGCCATACATGTACAGGGCCAAATGCTATTGTCATTAGTATCACTCATCACTTCTAGAAGCTGTTTCACGAGCTATATCTTTTATTACTTACCGTACTGAGAACTATGCGGGTGGCTGCAGTTTTCCACCTGTATTATTTGCGATGTGACTACCTATACGGTCTAATGTGTTATTGATGATTTCAAATTAGGTACCTAAGCGCATAGTTCGTCTGTATACGTTTTGACAACTGCGGCTGTACAAACAAAATCGATCAGTATTTTAAGTATGTTACTTAAATAAGACGACATGTTAAACTAGGGAAGAAAGGCGGACCCAAAGACCCAAAACATATGTAAAGGGATGTTTTGACGTTTGAACAATACATAACAGAAGCGATCGAACACAGTAAGAATACCTACATACTCTGAAAGTATTAGGTATCTATTACATCGCTAACGCTAAACCTGAACTAGTGACACTAGTGTTGTCTTTGCTTAAAGTAGTTAACTTTCATTGATGAAATAGGTACTACATGATCGTCACTAAGGGAGTCGGGAGTGGAATGCCAGAATGGAAATCGTACAACATAACCAATTCGTACATAATTATCATTGTTCAATCAATCAATCATTTTATTACGTCATCATAGGTAAATACATTTAGTATAGGTGATAGGTTGTTTTACATGTCACATCTATGATGTGACTTTCCGGCGTACGAAACTTAAAAATATACCTACTTATTATATAATACAACAATACATTTTAATTAAAATTTAAGTTACATAACTGAAAAATCCAATAATTAAACAAATATCAATAATTTAAACAAATGTCAACTAACCTACACATTATAGTTGCAATTCATAATAAATAATAATAATTTAGTATGTCAGTGGATGAATTACAAATAGAAATAGCAAAAATCAATATTATATTAAAAACTAATGTCATATAAAAATTCCTTTTGAATGTTTTTGGGGTAGTACTTTTGAAATCAGGTGGCAGTTTATTATACAACTTTGGCCCCATTGCTACAATGCTGTTGAGCATAAGGCTAGTTTGACATGTTTCTAGGTGCACACCAGGGTTTCTGGGACGTAAATTGACATCCTGTGGTGGTTCTCTCCTTTGTTAATCGTAAACATTAAAAAAATAAGTATTCATATATACTAAGAGAGGCAAAGCGCTAGGACCTAAGAGGTTTCATTCTCAACCCGCTAAACGTTACGCTAGAGAAGAAAAAAATAGTTTTCGCATATTTAACTTAAACGGCACAGCCCCTAAGGTTTTGTTCCAAAGGTGATTTTTTTTTCTCATGCCAAACAAGAACCAAATGACAAAGTGCATCCATCACTCCAGCAGTAGGTACCAAATGTTTCAAATTGTGAAATTTATTCACCGCCGCCTGCAATAATCAATTGAAAAACCCAACAACATCCGACATCCATCCGCGGTTGGGAATTCAATTTGTTTTAGGAAATATAAAATATTATGAGGAAACTTGCCAACCAAAATATTAAGCCCAACCAAAACTTGACCGTACACGAGTTTCCCTCAAATTGATAAAGTATGTTCATTATATGAGGATAATTAAAATAATATACCGCCTAGGAAATAAAACCGTTACTTAAGTTAATCCTATCTTTATTTTAGTTCACCTTTACTTATTGTTAGACGTTTACTAACATGAGATAATTAATTAGTTTGTCACACAAGTGGAATAGTTAAATATAGGTACCTCAGGTTATAACCCAGGAAATATACGATATTTACAGATAATCTATGCAAAAATCCTACAATCTTTTCTTCCGGAAGTAGGTCAAATGTAAACTACTGAAATACAATAAAAAACACACACTTAAACTAACTAGGAATTCATTGATACAATTATATTATGGAGCATTCCACGGAATTGTCTACCGCGTGTCCCGTACGAACACGAATTTTATGAAGATTGTAAGTTTTGGAGTTTCTTTCTTTGCGGCATAGGCGTAAAAAAATACTCAGAGAACTAATTATCGACTTAAAACGTAGAAAAAAATTCCTTAACTAAAAAAAAGCGTTTGTATGGGACAGCCCCGTGGAATTCTCCTTATATATATTAACTTACATGTTTAAAATTCATAATTACAATTATAAAAACTTTAGAGACTATAAATCTCTAGCTATATTGTAAATGTAAAAAAAAACTAAATTTTATAAAGTCGATTTTTGAAATTTACTGTAGTAAATATTTTTCTTGTTTGTGAACGTGAACGTCTTCTATGTGTTAAAAGCGAAACCGAAGATAAAATTTTTCGCGTAATACGGTAAAACTTAAATATTATACAGCGTGGGTGATAGATGTGTTATTTCGTTAGAAACAAATGGTAATAGGTAAAAAATGGTCCTAACCCATTTTAAACAACAAAAAAAACATAAATACAGAAAAATCTTACAATAAAAACGATTGAAACATGTGTGTACATATTTGTGACGATTTGTATGAAACGATATTTTGTTGGATTTTGGTGCCTACATGATACTAAGACTAGACTCACAAATTATCCGTTACGCTAAAAAATCAGCTGTTATTAA
This sequence comes from Lathronympha strigana, assembly GCA_949128165.1. Taxonomy (NCBI): domain Eukaryota; kingdom Metazoa; phylum Arthropoda; class Insecta; order Lepidoptera; family Tortricidae; genus Lathronympha; species Lathronympha strigana. The sequence continues at coordinate 15,012,447 of OX421909.1, read as the reverse complement.
TTATTTCCCAAATAATCAAAATTTCTATAGAAGCTGTCAGTTCAATGACTGGATTATTAGTCTAGTTTAATAATCTTAAGATAATTCTATTAACAATAAAATTTCTGTACTTATGTTTTATGTGTTACGCGTAATTTGTTTTTTAGTATGGAATTTGACAGCTAACTCCGGGTTACTTGGCTATTCTTGGTTGGCACAAGTAGCACTAAGTAAATTAATTTATCTACTTGGCAACTAAGTGCAACATCTATTAAAAAAAAGTAATTACCTCGCACGACGCACTATTAAGCTGTTGGACCTAATAGGTACCTAGTTTATTTTTAACTTCAAAAGATTTAAATGCCTACCTAACCCACTCAAGATTTCGTGAATGTGCTAAATAATTCCATTCCCAATGTGGCTGTTTATTCCACTAACAAGATACTTACCACATTTTTAAAATTAGCTACAAAGTCTATTTAATTTGCAAGATTACAAAAGGTAAATTTCAAAACCATTGTTTGCTCACAGGCCACTACGTGTACCTACCTACATTTGTACATACAGATCGAGCTTAGCACATAGATACGGTCATGTCATACGAATATTATGTTATTATGAACCCTTGTGCTAACGAGCGTGTGTGGCGGAGGCGGGCAATTAATGCATAATGTCATTAATGTCGTATCGTAGTGGACATTCGTGAAAAATACGAGGCGCCAGGAAAATCGAGAGACGAAGCGCGGGCCGAAGAGCCGTGACGTCACGAGAAAGCCGAGGTCTCTATATATACGGGGCAGAGCCTCCCACCGGCATCACTCGCAGGCTAGCAGTCGCTCGCTCACGCCGCTCGCTACCGCGCTTTGATACTTCTCGGTTCTCGCTCACTCGCGCCCGCGCCTCTGCCGCACGCACTCGCGCCATGACCGTCACTAGCAAGATGAACAGTGTTTCCCGCCAGTCGGTGCTCAGCCGACTCGGCCCTGGTGGACTTCTCTATGCCGCTAATAAAATTATTGCGGTACGTTTCTACTTGTGTGTGGATATTTCAAGTGTTATCTCCAATAGTGATCATTGATAAAGTGAAACGTGATATTAAATGGTTATTTGAACGAGTGTGTTTGGTTGTCCACAGGTCGCTGTGCCTGGCAAGGATGATGACCGCTGGCGTGGCAAGGAGGACGGCGCGCTGTTCAAGCGCTGGCGCCGCTCCTCACCTGACGCTGCGCCTCCTGCCGCCCCCGCACAGCCATCGGAGCTGCTCAAATTTCTAGCTATTGTAAGTATCTACACTCTAATTAACAAATCATTTTCTCTTAATGTGCATTCCAAATTTACTAGCATTGTTACCAACGAATGGCGAATAAAATCTTCATTTAATTAAAATTACCTATTTAGTTATCACACTCAAAAAGTACCTAATAAATAGGAAATGAAAAATTACATCGTGGATTAAATTAGTATTATAGGTATTAATGTTTTTTTTTCTTTCTTTACAGAATGCGCTAGAACTATCAGCACCGGCATCAGACGCGTTGCTGAAATCTCGTTCTTCGGAATGGTTCCAACTGGCAGGCCACCCCGGATCGCTGGCGCCAGCGGGACCCGGCACGGTGTGGAAGCGTCGCTCGCCCGGCGACCACCCGCACCACAACCCTGAGCGTGACACCTACGAGGCGCTCGCCGCCTGCCCGCACATGCGCTCCGCCATCCCTCGCTACTACCGTGAGCTGGAGTACGGCGGCGAGAGCTTCATCGAGCTCCAGGACCTCCTCCATGGCTTCCGCGATCCCCACGTTATGGACGTCAAAATGGGAACCCGCACATTCCTCGAAGACGAGGTCAGCAACGCTCGCGCTCGCGCTGATCTCTACGAGAAAATGGTTCGCCTGGACCCCAACGCGCCCACTGAGGCGGAGCACGCAGCGCGCGCCATCACTAAGTTGCGCTACATGCAGTTTCGCGAGCAGCGCTCCTCTTCTGCCGAACAGGGCTTCCGCATCGAAGCTGTCAAGCTCCCGGGTGAACTGCCCCTGACGGACCTCCAGAATGTGCGCGAGCCGGACCAGGTGGCGGCGACCGTTGCTCGTTTCCTCAGCAAGAACGACCGCGCTCGTCGCGCTATCGCTACCCGCCTCCGTGAAATCAGAGACCTATTTGAACGCTCAGATTTCTTCAAGAAACACGAGATCGTCGGAAGCAGCATTTTCATTATTTACGACGATGAACGCGCCGGTGCCTGGTTGATCGACTTCGCCAAGACTCGAAGCGTACCGGACGGCGCCGAAGTTACCCACCGCGCGCCTTGGGAGCAAGGCAACCACGAGGAAGGCTTTCTTTACGGATTGGATAGACTGATAGATATTATAGAAACAGCAGACTCGCCGGCACGAGCCGACGCAGCAGTGGAGCCCGACGTGTCTCGTTGAACGACCGGCGGGAGGACCCTGGACTCGCCTCGCGACGATAGTCGCTCGCTCACATGAGCCCACGTGCCGCGTTCCAAGCGCCCGAGGCCGCAAGGAGAAGCACACAAATTTATATGCTATTTGTGAATATGAGAAAATTGCAATTTGTACTCTGGATCTAGTCCCGTTTTGTATTGATATAAAAAAGCTTAACTTTGAAACAGTTGTTTTAATATCTAATCCTAATATGTACCTACCCAATTGATACAGGCTTAGATACCTATGTACATATAGGTACCTACTCTAAAATAGGTACGTAAAGAAGTGCTGGTACCTACGAGTAGGTTTAAGGCCTATAGCTGAAAACGGCAAATCTTATTATATACAATAGTGCCTTGCAAGTAGAAGTAATAGTACCTAGGTAGGTATATAAAAAGTTTCAAGATTAGGATCTAATAATCCAAGATCGGCGGCAGAGAACGGTACGAGGTACGACGGTAAAGAAAATCGAACAATGCCATTAAAATACTAAGGACCCAATATATTTTTTTCCTTAGGATGTGTATCACATCTATCTCAGTGACAGAAGCCTTAGAAGAACAAGGGTGCCATGACAGTAACTCGCGGTCAAGAAAGACAAATGTTATTGTCTAATCCGAACAGTTAGAAAATTACTGGTTGCTTTCTCGACCGCGAGATTTTTTCGCAGCACTCTTGTGCTAGGTTACGGTGTACTTAAATAAATATTACAGGACATTCTTACACAAATTGACTAAGTCCCGCAGTAAGCTCAAGAAGGCTTGTGTTACGGGTACTCAGACAACGATATAAATAATATACAAATACATACATAAATACATAGAAAACATCCATGACTCAGGAACAAATTAATATCTGTGTTCATCACACAAATAAATGCCCATACCGCGATTCGAACCCAGGACCATCGGCTTAGCAGGCAGGGTCACTACCAACTACGCCACACATATCAAAACAATTATTTTTTGACAAATTCATCCCCTCACCTCTTCATCAAACCCTTTCTGTTGATCAGACCGTTGACTAAGACCTATTTTGCCATCATGTAAATAAATAATTGCATATAAATAATTAATAAACAGCTAAAGTACTGGACTGATTTTGATGAAACAAACCGAACGTACGTGAACCGCGCTCAGTGGCGTCATCTACACAATGATGATGACATGAATAAATAAATAGTAACTAACGGCAGCATGAAAAACAAGTGCGAGTCGGACTCGCGCACCGAGGGTTCCGTATAAACTTTATGTTGCAACAACACCTCGAAGTAGAAATTTGACCTCAGCCATATGTATCAACGGATTGGGTCAGTCGTTTGTACGGCATGGAGTTAGTATGAGAGTTTGTTTTTCTTTGATAGGTACTGTTTTATGACGTAAACCAACTTTTTTAACGTTAGTTATAAAACATTACTTTCAGCATGTTATCACATACATTTAAAGAAAAAAAACTAAGTTGGTTTAATTTCAACTTTTGTGCTGACAAGTCTTTTTTATTTAAAAAAAGGTTAATAGAGTTAGGGTCCTGTAATGTTTTTGATAATATTAACTTAGTGTAAAAAAAACGTATTTTTTCCTTCATAAACTTCGGACATAAAGGGGGAATGGTATTTTTATAGACATTTTCGTTTATAATTTTTTTTTCATTAAATAAAAAACATTTTTTTGAATGTGTAATGCTAGCCCTTTCAAATAATACCCCAGATGACCCAGTAACTAAATTTTTAATTTTTGCCCCCTCTTTTATGGGGCATTTTTCAGTGATAATAAATAAAAATATATGATAAATCTTCTCTCAATGAGTCAGCGTTAAAAAAAAAACAATTCGTCAAATTTTAAATCAATAAGCTTAAGTAGTTCTCGAGATATTAACGCGATGTGACAGACAGACAGACAGACTGAGTCACACTATAAGGGTTCCTTTTTTACCATTTTGGTACGGAACACTAAAAACTAAAGGACTGACAAATACTAAATTCGCGATTTTCTGAATTGTACCGCTAGCGCGGATTATTCCCTCTTTAGTTACACAGCGCCATCTTTTGGGGGCAAGTAGTAAATCCTCTAGATTTTTGCTCATGCTATCAATGGGAGCTACCGTATTGTCGCTCACCAGGCGGCGCCACTTATGCGTGGATCCTGTGTCAATGTCAATATGAGATAATTGTCAAAGATGTTTTACATGTTCCCGCAGGAGCCACGTTCCACTAGCGCCCCTATCTAGCGGAAAATCGACTCAAGATAATCCTCATTGAGGACATTGAGTACCAGTAGTTACAATGTGGCAGGCCTAAATTATGGAGCCTGAGATTGCCGATTGCAACAAATAATGAAAAGTACAACACTGGGCGTGTGCACACTAGCGTTCTTACCGGCATTTTTTAAGCGATGGCTTCACTTCACCGTTAATTGCCGACTGCGTTGCGTGCACCCCACGTTAAAAACGTCTATGAAATGATGATGTTTACTTAACAATTTTACAGTCTTTGCTATCAAAATCGATGCAATGTTTAGATCGTCCAGTCCATCTGTTCGTCCGTCTGTCTGTCCGTCCGTCCGTATGCCACAGCGGTTTTTCGGTAATGATCTTACTTACAGCTAGAGGTGCATTTTGTGTGCTACTTAGTTTTGCATATTATAAGTAGCGAAAAAAAATGTTTAGGGGAGGCGCCCCATACATGTATGTAAGTAATGTCAAAAAAATTGGCTAAAAAATAAAGTTAAAAAAATCAGGAATATAGGTTATATTTTAAGACGAACTTAACACGAAAATTATTTTGGACATGGTCAAGACGTTTTTGAGTTATTACAAAAGGACGTAAGTGTCATGATATTTTGAAGGCACATACACATTTTTGTTTGCACAATTTTGCTACAACATTGCTACTAGCTACGACAGTGATGCCATCTATTATTATCCGTAGTAAGAAACATTGTACGCTTCTTGGATTCCGTAGATGTCATTCTAGGTAGAGCTTGCAAACAACATGTCTTCGACATACATGAAAAATCCGCTAGATGGCTTAAAAATCAAGATGAAACTGAACTGATGAAGAAAGGGTTTGCATATACATATCTACTTAGGAAATTTCAAACGCCGGCTAGTGGCTACCATGGTCGGGTAGCCTGGTGGTTGTCGCCGCGAAAGCAGGAGGTCGCTGGTTCGATCCCAGCCCTGCTCACCGGGGACCTTGGTCACTTTTTCTTTAGTATATGACATCTCTTTCAATTTATAAATAAAATATTGTTAGACAATCTTACACAAATGGAACTAGTCCCACGGTAAGCTCAATAAGGCTTGTGATTATGAGACTAGGCGACGATGTATATAGTAGATAGATACATATAAATGCTTAAATACATAGAATACCTACACAGGAACAAAAATATTCGTGATAAACATATAAATGAATGCCCTGACCAGGATTCGAACCCGGGACCTCTTGCTTCGTAGGCAGGGTTACTTTACTACCGACTAGGCTAGGAGGCCGTTGTTACAATCACTACATAGTATAAAAAAAAGTCGCTCTCTGTCCCTATATCCCTATGTATGCTTAAATCTATAAAACTACGCAACGGATTTTGATGCGGTTTTTTTAAATAGATAGAGTGAAGAGGAAGGTTTATATGTATAATAATAACCCGTGCGAAGCCGGGGCGGGTCGCTTGTAAATAGTAAGTAGAAACTAAAGTAGAATCCTGTTCCTGAGCTTAATGAGGGATTCAAGCATTAACGCCCAAGACGAAAATAATGTTGATACTGTGTGACAGATACTGCTTTTCACACCAATTAAGAGGAAATAATCAAAACCGAAAACAGTTATGCCGTAAAGGCAGTCCTTGAACAGAAAAGTATCACTTTGATCCCTCCCAGCACAGAAGAAAAGTGCCACCTTGATCCCTCCTACCTTGAAGAGAAAATAGTTATTTATTATACAAGCGGGCAAAGTTGTTGTTTAACTGTCGGGCTTATATTGAAACCGAAGGCCTAGTATAAAAGTTGTACGACATTAACTCCTCGACCGCGTTAGCGTATCGAGGGGTCAAAATATGAAAGTTGCCGGATGATTTAAATAAACGGCAAACATAATTTGAACTCCCGATACGCTAACGCGGTCGAGGAGTTAATGTCGTACAATTTTTATACTAGGCCTTCTGAGCAAGCGAAAGATTCCAAAATTGAGCCACCCACGAGCGTAGCGAGTGGTTCAATAACTGGAATCTTGAGCTTTACGAGGGTCTCAAGGCACGAGAGTTGAACAAACTTTGCCGCCGAGTGTAATACAACATTTTTCCCCTCACTATTGCGAGGCAAAAAATACAGACTACATACGATTATAAATCTTATCCACATGTAAGTTATCTTGAAGAAACCATCAAAAATCAATTTCAAAATTTGTCATAGAGTAAGTACGCTCCTGATACTTAGATATTGCCAACAGCTTACCAAGTGCGGGATAAGACATGATCTCATGACCAATTTAAGGTGTGACCTCCGATTGCGCATATTTACTATGGGCATATAGGACTCACTTATACTGGACCGGTGGTAAGTAATAGGAATTAGATTACTTTGCCCCACATGTGGATAAAATGCGTTTTTCCACGCTAGTTTTAAAGGACAAAACAGCGCTTTCCGAGCTAGTGAGGGGAAAAACCTTTTATGAATAGGTGGTGTGAAAACCAATGTTTCAGAAATACTAAGTTAATGGTGTTTACATGTACCTAAATATTAACCACTTTCCTGCAATATTTGCCTGTTTTTAGTAAAAGTTACCACTTTTTCGCTTGTTGATAAGGTTCATTTTGTTGGCGACCTTTTACTAAAAACAGTCTCGTATACAGGGTATTTTTCCAGTTATTAGCCTTTGGAAAGATGTCATTCATTATCATTTTAGAAAAAAAGTGCCTCTTTTTTTATTTTTGTTTCAATTCTTGCGATTTGATAGCAGACAAGCGATAGCAGGAATGAGTGGTCAAAATCTAAGCGAATCAAGACACCGCAAACGTCGACGTCTTCGACTTTTCATGCGACGATGCGTTTATAAATGCGCTCTCTAAACACCTCGAGGTTAAATTATGCTGGTTCGCAAGATGCGCCCGCCCGAGCAGCGCTCTGTAAAGGCTTCGTCAGATCAGCGCGTGGCGTGAGCGGGGCGTGAGCGGGGCGCGAAGCGAGCGCGACCCGCGCTTGGACGCAGCGCGGCGCTAGCGCCGCGCTCCTATCGCGCCCCGCTCACGCCCCGCTTTCAACGCGCGCGCGGCGCGCGGCGCGACCGCCACGCAGTCACAGCGCAAAGAAAAATGCTCGGTGAATCGAGCGCGCGGCGCTGGCGGCGCGCTCGCGCGACGCGCGCGTGACCCGCGCGCGATGCGCGCCTGACACGCGCGCGATGTAAGCGCGCCGCGCTCCCCGCTTCTATCGCGCTCTGCTCGCGCCCCGCTCGCGCCCCGCTCACGCCACGCGCTAGTCTGACGAAGCCTTAAACAATGAATGAGCGCGCCTGGGGGAATCGAGCGGCACTCGAGTCAAACTACCCTACTCAGAAAGCGGCGCGCGAGAAAAAATATCCTCTCGACTTACTTAATTATTGCTGTATAAGATAGACGAATAACGCTGTCTCGTGAGCTTACAGGCGAGTTAGGCTCCAACTTCTACCCCTACCACAGAATAAATAATAGTACAAGTCCCCTACCACGCATAGGAACCTTGTTACGTATTTATATTATTACGTATTGAATTAGTTACCATATACTGGTGCAATAAAGTTGAAAACTCAAACACGCTTACCAATCTGATTTGGCAGTTATTGAATGGTAGGGTAGTACGCAGAGTGAGTAACCAACCATTGTGACAAATCTTCATTAAAAACTGGGATTAAAAAAATTACTATGACAAAAAAAATTGTTTTACCTGAAAAACTCTTTACGGCTTAACCAAATGATAATCCATAATTATAGAATGATATTTCGTAAGTTCCGAAAAACTCATTGGTACGAGCCACCAGTGCTTTTAAAAAGTGTTCTAAAGAGAAAAAAAAACACTTAAAATTAATCAATACATTATATTAACAGTAATAAAGAACATTACAGATACAATACGACATAATTATTCATGTTCACCAGTAAAGTGTTTAGACAAAACTAAAGCAATAATTGTAATATTAAATGTTAAAACTTTTTCTATAAACTACTAGGTCTATTTAAATGATTTATTCAACTTAGGGCGTTTTTCAAGGAAGTGTGTTTAATATTTTGGTATTACAGCAATCATTATAATATGTTATTTTTTCTAAAACTATGGATTATTATTATAATAAAGGAAGTCCCAGTTAATTTCATTTAATACTTAGTGACCTTTCATACAGCCTTGTATGGATAGTCATATAAAGCCATCAATTGAGTCCTTTTCAAGCTAAAAGTACCCCAGCATTGGTTGTCGGTAAGCCATAGCAGTTGATTCTATGACAATAGATTCACTTAGAAATGAGCCTTATCAACAATCAATGTGGTACTTTAACCTGAAAACGTCGCAATTTAGGGCAATTATCAGATACGTTTTTTTAAAATTGATACAAATATTATAAAAAAATAAGTAAATGTAAACATTTCCTTGAAAACGCCTAATAAATTGAACTGCAATAGCCCCTTGAAAGTACTACAATAAAAATGTCAATAAGATAAAATTTATAACATAAACTACGTGTCAACCATTGTTAGGTTCTTTTTTGCCTTCATTGTTCGGCAGCTGTTCACCTTCGTGGCAAATCGCAGAGAGTTAAGAGTCTCGCCAAAGCATTCATCGAATTGGTTGATATTGACCAACATCAGGGTTTTGGAATTGCCACCAAGGCTTGGCATCAGCAGGTGGGTTAGCTTTGAATTTCTGTATGGGATATGGGACTGGTTTGTCTGCAGAGACAGAATGACTTTAGACAGCTCTGATAGAGATCTGTTTATGTGCTTGGTCTCATCCATTCTCTGAGTGGTCTTGCCACTCTCAGACCCGGCCAAGTCCACCAAGTTTAACTGACTTGTGTACTTCTCCTTCCGTATTTCATTGATTGCAGAAATTTTGATTTGCGTAACTGAATGCGACCTGGAGCTTCGCTCATTGTTGAGTGTTGCGGCAGTTTGTCTGTTACGTTGGGCATATATCATCAATTTGATAAAATCATGGGAGCTCTTAACTTCCTCTTCTTTTAAGTTTGAAACATAGAGATCAGTGCCCTTGGAGTTAACCATCTTGATGTCATGGCTTAGTTGGTCTTTGCAGGAGTTAAGCAGATCGTATATTACTTCATTGTAGATTTCCAGGAAGGAAGCTTTTATGCTTAACTGCCAGCCCATCCTCTTCAGGTCCTCCATACATGTGAACATGAAGTTGAATGCTCGTGGAATAATACCATATTGTTCTGGTCCACAGCCTCCTTCCATTGTGTAGGTTTTTCCAGATCCAGTTTGTCCATATGCAAAGATGCATACGTTATATCCATCAAGTGCTGACTGGATCATGTTAGAAACTTCCTCAAACACTGTCTCCTGAGTTGAGTGTGGTGTAAATATACCATCAAAGCTGAAGGTGTGCTGAGATTTGCCCTTTCTTGTTGATTGGGATAATGCATTCAACTCAACTTTTTCAACTTCTATAGTACAGGCATCCAGAACATTGAGATTAAACAATGGTTTGTTTGTCTCAGACTCTAGTGGTGGTCGTACTCTACAATATACTCTTATATTACCTTTAAGATCTTGAATAGTGTTTCTCAAGTCCCTTTGACCCTGGTACATGCCAGCTAGAAAGTTCTGCAGTTTTTCAACATCAGTTTCATAAGTTGATATCTTCTTTTTTGCTTCTTCATAATCAACAGTAAGTTTATCATAATCTTCAGATAGAGTAGCAAGCTTCTGAGACTTCTCTCTTAATACCTTAGCCTCCTCCTGGAGAGCATTGTGACGCCGGGTCAGATCATTGAATTCTTCCTGCATTGTATCAAGTTCTGAAGTCTTCTTATTTAAATTAAAAGTCACATCTGCCAAAACTTTAGTTTTGCGTACCAATTCTTCATTCTCACGTTTTTGTATTTCATGGTCAAGCTTAATACTATCCAATTCAGTGGTCCTTTCTCTTAAGTCATTTAGAGCATTTAGTAGTTTGTCTTTTAACATGTCTTTCTCTCTAGTACTACTATCAACAGATTCTTTAATTTTTTCATAGTCCTCTGCTACTTCCTCATGTTTGTACTTTAAGTCATTGTAATCATTCTTGATCACCTTGTGTTTCTCTAGCAAGTCATTAAACCTCGCTTTGTAATCATAGGGTGGGATCTTTGGAGCAACGGTTGGAGGTTTTCTTTCAACTTTAGTTACTTTTGCTGCATTGGTAGAGGGTGCTGGAGCAGTAGCCGCCCTCTTGAACCGTGCCCCAGTGGTGGAACATGTTGGACCAGTTTGCACAGCTGGCTTGGTGTGGTTCAGTAACAAATTCTTCTTGTCATCTGCACTAAGCCCATTGACAGTCCTTGATATTGGACGCCTGTTAATAAGTCCAGGTCGATTTTCTTTTGCTGGCACTGGTAACTTTGGTATTCTCGACATCTAAGGAGGAAATAAAACATAGCATTATTGTCTGACCTCAGTTGCTAAGAAAACATGTTGCAGTTTTGTTTCCCAAATCCATGTCCAGTCTCGAATCGTGACTCTCAACTTGATCCTAATAAATAGGAACATACCTAACTAATACAAGTCTGTCCCTCTTGCTGTTAACAATGTATGTTGTCCATCACAATTCTAAGGAACAGAGTTATCAATGAGATAATCAAAAGAATATAGAATCATTTGGATGTGGTAATCGTAGCTCAGCTCCGTCACGATCAACAACAGAAGATAATTATGCCAAAATGTCCAAATAATCCATAAAGAGTAAAACTCGTCTGAACTTGTTTCAATTTTAAACACTACTACACTGTTTGTTTACTGTTATTTTCTTCTATTGCTAACTGAAAACTTTATTATTCTAACGGATTTTTCTTTTCCTAGCTAGTGCCATTTCTCTGATTTCTCACTCCAAACATAAAACATGGTATGGATAACTGGAGGAAATACTAAACTGGTTCAGGGACATGTTTTTGCATACAACATAAATTAAAGTTTTGTAAGCACAATACGTCTTCAGATTAAATAAGTCTTACAAATATGGACTAAAATGAATCTATCAATGACAAGATTGTAAAATAATTCCAGACTTATGCCTAAAAACATGTAACCTGTTTTCACTGAGATAACTCTGCACAAAAATATAACATTCAGGTAATTAAAAACATTGTTTAAATACAAATACTCACATTAATAACACATATAATGGATTTATTTAAAATATTTTATCACTACACAAGAACACTAAACGACTGTTATTCAGTTCTCAAGTCGTAAACGGTTTTATTTTCAAAATTCAAAAGTGACGCTAGATCAGTGTTACCAGTGTAAAAAAAACATTTTTAGATGTTTTATCGTGACGATATTTCAACCACTATCGACTTATTATTGTAAATAAAAAAGAATTCACAGTTTATTCACTGAAATTAGCAAGAGCGATAAAGATAGGTGAAACTTCAAATTCCTTCATACAGCGGAAAGCGGAAAGGTTAATTTACATTGATTCTGAGTGACGCTGGATCCGGCAACTCAGATATCGAATAAAGGAAGTGGATACACTGGATACCCAAGTAGCCGAAAAAAATTACGCCATAAAAGTGCTGCAACTGCATCTTTCATAGTTTTGTTTGGAACGTGACTTTTCGTTAAGTGCCAACAACCTTTAAAGTTTTAACAGTGTTGGTATTATAGTTCTGCGTATGAAGTCGACACTTAATGCTTACGTTAGTAGGTACCTAGGTACCTGAGCTCATTTTCGTACGAAACATTTATCGTTTGTACTCGTATCAGACCTACGCGAGCTCCAGGCTGTTACGTGGAGAGAAGTTGCACAGGATCGGGATCAGTGGCGTGCACTCGTATTGGAGGCCAAGACACACTTTGGGTCCCTGCGCCAGAGGAGTAAGTAGTAAGTAAGACGATAATCGGGATCCATATTCTGTATATTATTTTGGCAGAAGATGTTGTTGTATGAAGGCGACTCCATTTCTATTGAATTGACGACCGGTTGGCGTAGTTGGTAGTGACCCTGCCTTCTATGCCAATGGTCCTGGGTTCGAATCCTGGTAAGGGCATTTATTTGTGTGATGAACACAAACGTGCTCAAGAGTCTCAAGACCGAAATGCTCGTTTTTAGGTACGGAAAGGGTCCGGAGGTCATACCTACGGTGTGTATGAGTGGGTTGTAAGGAGCTTCAATTACCTAGGACATAATATTCTCAATGAGTATTTGAAAGATGATGTCAACATGGAGAGGGAGCGCAGGGCTCTTGCAGTTCGCTGCAATATGTTGGCTCGACGCTTTGCGCGTTGTTCGAACGAAGTAAAGGTGACCCTATTCAAAGCCTTTTGCCAATGTTTTTATACTTGTCAGCTTTGGAATAGGTACACCAGGCGCTCGTTCAACGCGCTAAGAGTGCAATACAACAATGCCTTTCGCATCTTGCTGAAATTACCTCGTTTCTGCAGTGCGAAGGGTATGTTCACCGATGCAAAAGTCCCCGACTTCTTTGCCATCCTGAGAGCTAGGTCTGCTGCCTTCCGAGCGAGATTGTTAGCCTCCAGCAATGAAATTCTGTCACTAGTAGCTGCAGACTATAGTGACGAATTTAATGAACATTGGCGGAAATTGCACCGGTCTGAGAATGTCCAGTTATAGTGTAAATTTTTGTAAACGTTTTATTTCAGTGTTTTAGGTTTTAAGTTATTTTTATACAAGTTTTACTTTATTATACTTTTAATTGTAATTTTATGGGATTCTTGCCTGCCAAATAAAGAATTTATTTATTATTAAAAAAAAAATTGTTCCTGAGTCATGGATGTTTTCTATCTATTTTTATGTAATTGTATATTATATATATTGTTGTCTGAGTACCCGTAACACAAGCGTTCTTAAGCTTACTGCGGGACTTAGTCAATTTGTATAAGAATATCCTATAATATGTATTTATTTATTTCTATTGAATTTAATCCAACAACAACAATCCAATTTCGAGAAAGAGGTTAATTGTCGAATCCGACTCGGTTGGGCAGCGTTCGGGAAGCTGCGACACATCTTTTCGTCCAATATTCCGCAGTGCAAAGTCTTCGATGAGTGTGTGTTGCCAGTGATGACATACGGTACTGAAACGTGGTCGCTTACAATGGGCCTCATAAGAAGGCTCAAAGTCACCCAAAGGGCAATGGAGAGAGCTATGCTAGGAGCCTCTCTGCGAGATCGTATCAGAAATGAGACAATCCGCAGCAGAAACTAAGTAACCGATATAGCTCTCCGAATCGCTAAAGTTAAGTGGCAGTGGGCGGGGCACATTGCACGTAGAACCGATGGCCGTTGGGGCGGAAAGCTTCTCAATTCAATTCAATTCAATTCAATTTATTCATTAACAATATACATTGTGTTTGAAATTAGAAATTTACCTGTATATATAAGTAAGTACATGAGAATAAAAAATTTAAATAGAAAAAAAAAACAAAAATCCAAATTAAAATAAAAAATAGCCAAATGTACAATAGTTTTAACTAAAAGACATATTAATATTAAGTGAAATTATTTGGAGTCAATATGTATACAACTATGTCAGAACATACACTAATCCTTTCTTAGGAGTTAATCGAATTACTTAATAAATCGAGTGGTGACCGCGTACCGGAAGGCGCAGCGTGGGTAGACCCCCCGCAAGGTGGACTGATGACCTGGTGAAGGTCGCAGAAGTCCGCTGGATGCGGGTGGCGCAGGACCGGTCATTGTGGAAATCTTTGGGGGAGGCCTATGTCCAGCAGTGGACGTCTTTCGGCTGAAATGCTGATGATGATGATGATTGAATTTAATGGAAATGATGGGTGATGATAAGGGACGTAGTTATGAGTATCCCGTTCTGGTGTATAGCTACATCCCGTATAATGGCCTATGATGGCCCATTGTGTGGAGTGGCCATAATGCCGCGATCTCACTTCAAAGCTGTACCCGGGAGCACCGATCTGACAGATTTAAACGAGTATTACAAAGGGCGAGCGATTCCTCGGGGCCGATTTTTACCTGTTTTTTTTTTAAACTTCAAATTCTTAATTCCAAGGCGTCGCCTCCATAAAGTACTTTTATTTGGGCTAGCAACATTGTTTCAAGAATACTACGTTTTCGTTTGACAACATTTTAATAGGGTGTGTTACCATTGGCGCCCTGTCATTACTATTTTATAAACTGACCAATGACGTACTCGAAAACCAAACGGAGGCCACTACAACGTGGTTGTTGAAAACAATATAACTCATGAATAAATAGCCATTTCTACTGCTTTGCGTGTGGTGCGAATTATATGGAAAGTGTGCTGTTTTATTGATATCTTTGTTATAAGTGAGGTTTAATTTGTGATATACTTGTTCGAATCTCTTAGTACAAGTGTAAGAACTTATTAATCTCAAAATCGGTTTCTTTTAACAATAACAAACGGCGTTGTTAACCTGTTTATTAACAGTGACGGATGGAATATCTTGCACATTCTGCAGTCCTCCAATGGCGGTAAATTCAAGTTTGAAATATTTCTAGTGTAACATGTAAGAATATTGCGTATTGTTAATGTGAGATGGGTAGTCCCAAAGAAGAGGTTATTGCTTCTGAAAGCAATTGTGAAGTAAAGAGTACAGAAAATGAAGCAGTTGGTGAAATATCGGACGGTGAAGCGGCTACGGCTACAGATTCTTCCGTAAATATTTCTGCGAATCAGTCAGTGTGTGACTCAAACACTTCGAAAGATGGAGACATTGCAGCTGGCGTCGGTAAGAAGGGCAAGAAGAAGTCTCGTCATGGGAAAAAGGGCTACTTGCCTTCTAAAGACAACTCTGACCGAAGTACGGTACGTAGGGTCCACTACGCGGGCACTAAGTTCAAGCAAGGTAGGAAAAGAGCACAAAGTTTTCCTTCTATATCAAAGTTCTTCCTTCCATACAAAAGGCCTCGTAAGGAGGCTTTCATTCCACCCACAAAGTTTCTCCTAGGAGGTAATATTTCAGACCCCTTGAATCTGAATAGTTTGCAAGATGAAGACATTAACAGGGCAATGAATGCTGTGACTCCGGAGTCTTCTCCACTGCCCACACCGCCTAGACACAAGGCCAAAATTGATGTTATTATTCCTCCAAATATAAGAGATCCTTTGAATCTTTTGGAACCATTGGACAATGAAGAGTATGAGAAACGCCTTGGAATGCAACAGCGCAAGCCACGCAAGAAGCCCCGCTTGAGGAGGAAAACTACTGACAACACAGATAATGCTCAAGTTGTTGAAAAGATTACAGAAGTGCAACCAGATGGTATCAAGGAGCCTCTGCCACCTGAACCATCTACATCATCATCAAAATCTACATCAACGGCATCTTCTAAGTCAAGGAAGAGGTCTTGCAGTGAGAGTGAAAATTCTCAAAAAGGCAAAGATGCCAAGAAATTGCGTCGCATGGATTCCTTAGACAAAATAGTGAGTCCCGTTGTACCACAGCCGGGGACATGGAAGCGCGTGCGGCCCCACCCGCGGCCGGCGCCGCTGGAGCGCCCCACCTCGCCTCACAAGCAGAGTAAGGCTGAAGGAGAACACAAACTGCCTACATTTCACCCTAAGAACACAAAATATCAGTATGGAAACTATGACAGGTAAGTTTAATATTTACGTCTTTCTATTTGCATGCAGTTGACCTACTTTTGTTGTCAGACTATTAACAGCTCCTTAACAGTCATAATTACTACTAATTGAGTTGAAGCTTGCTAAACACATAAAAAGCAGGCAATGCTGAATCTAATAAGAATTATAAAGGGTTTCATTTAATTGAAGTAAGATCTTAAACTGTGTAAAAAACTTATGCACCTTTTTATGTCATTAAACATTTTTGTATGTCATGTATTAAAAAAAAGAGGAAGCTTAAATCTAGGCCAGATGCATTCTTATAAAGTAAATGTCAGGCCCGCGACTGGTCAGGCCAATTTAATTGAAACAATAATTACTTTTAATGAAAATAACTTTGTCCAACATTTTTAGTTTTTTAAAAGTTGTTGCATTCAAAAATAAATGCTCAAGTAAATCAAATTAGATTGTTCCTTCCTTCCTTCTTCAAATGTGTTGTTCATTAATTGAGGTATTCCATCAATCCACCAATTTTATTTACTTCCATATAGTGTTATTAACAGATCGCCTTTTGTGTGTCTTTTAAAATTGAGCTCCCACTGTTCCTCATGAATCCCAGATCAGAACCTAAAATCCAATAGGACCATGTATGAGGTGAAGTATCTACTTTCAAACAAGAAGATTTTTTTAAATAAATACTAGACTATATACAGTCAAATTGAGTCCTATAAAGAAAAAAAAATGGTAAATAAATAAATATGTAATTACATAAAAATGTACAAATATTTGCAGGTACTACGGTTACCGTAACTTGAATGCGATGATGGACGTCCGCCTGCAAGTGTTCGAGATGCACCGCCACCTGTTCCAGAATAAGGACGTGCTGGACATTGGCTGCAACGTCGGGCACGTGTCTATTGCAGTCGCCCGCACGCTGGGCGCCCGCTCCGTCGTTGGGATCGACATTGATCCAGTTCTTATTAGTAAGTCTCTTTTTTATGGTTCCCGTAATGTGATCGCGGTGGTGGACGCCCGTCTGCAAGGTGCACTGTCATCTGTGCTAGAATAAGTACGTGCTTGACATCGTGTACGTGTTAGAGTGCATGTTCAGATATTTGTGAGCACCTCGGCAGCTCCGAGATCGCGACTGTACAACAAAGTTCCGGAAATCCTCAATTTAGTGGATTGTTTAAAAAAAATAGTCTTCATACCGCTTCCAATAAGACTATGTTTAAATTACTGTTAGATATTTTCGGCAATTTATAATTTGTAATCGGTTTTTGTGAAAAGGTACCATTTTGTCGTTAGACGCGTAAGCGCGAAGGTCATAAAATAGCAATTTTTTTCAAAGTTGACCTCAAAGTTACATACAATACCTACACAAGTTACAAAGTTTACATACAAGTTGCAAAGTTGTTAACATTTAAGTAAATACTCATTATTTATTGCATGAAACAAAACAATAAAAAAAACAGTATCTAAACCTACCTTAAAAAATATTGTAGCCTATAATATACAAACATGCTCTATATCGTGCCACCTGGCAGGGTGCATAAGGCTGGCTGTGTTGCCTCGCTGAATTGCTATGCCAATTAGTTAGGTGGGGAATGAGACAGCCCTACGGTCACCGGAGAACCGGATAAGCAAGTAACTTATTTTTTTTAAGTACACTGGTAACGGAATGGAAAAATAATCTTGGGACACTTTTTTTCTCCTATCAGGATCGAAATATTTTGCAATTCTGAGTGCTAATCACTTAAAAAATTCAAATTAAAAGTCTGGCGGACAACTTTGATAAAAGAAATGTCCCAAAAATTCATTTAGAACCTTACCAACAATAGACAAAGTGGTACATTTTGCTAAAAACAAGCACATTGGAGCTGTAAGCCATTTCTACCAAATCTAGTTGACAAATTATTTGCAATGAACCTCCAACCTACTTGGAGATCATTGCTATTTACTTTAGACTTTGAGTTGTGGGCTAGTAATGTTTCCAGAGATCTGAGGGTATGGGTCCCTAAGCCTGGCAACATTGTAAATTGTGATTCTTAGTATATTTAAAGGATCGGCAACATCTGTTTACTTTCAAACGAGCCAACTTGCAAAATAACTTGTAAATTGCAACATAAGTAGATCCCTTCCTAATAAAAATTATTGTCAAGACTTCCTATTGCATTGCAAGTTGTTATGCAATGACCCTTGGCGGTAATAGAGCTGGATATAATAATTGATTGAAGTGTCCTAGAAAGCCTGTCTATTTCCCAATTCATAATTAAGATCCTTTGTGACTATATTTGATACCTAATACCTATTATAATAAGGTGGAATATTCATCACCTCTTCACGCTCAAAATGCTCTTAGTGTATTGTACAACGCGTATGTTCGGAGCCGACTTGAGTCTAACGCGTTGATATGGAGCCCCCATGAACAGCAATACACACTTATGTTGGAGAAAGTTCAAAAATCATTTATACGCTTCCTTTTCCGTAAACTCTATGGGTACTATCCACATCTTTATCCTTCTCTATTTATACTAGGAATGGTAAATTATACTTCGCTAGAGTGCAGAAGAAATATCTCACTAATAAAGTACTTTTTTCGTTTATTACGAGGTCAGATTAGTAACCCTACATTGTTATCTCTCATCTCACTCCAAGTGCGTCCTATCTCCCGGTTTAATCTCCGTCCGCGTATCTCCCGGTTTAATCTCCGTCCGCGTCACTGCTCTTTTTTTGCTGTCCCAACGGCACGTACTCGGGCTCTTTCTCACTCACCACTCCACCATGCCTTGACTCTTCTCAACGATATACTGGACAGCGACAGCAAACTGGATATGTTTCATAGCACTGAGTCTCAATTCCTGGCTATTAGCTGCCGATACCTGGAGTCTATCACGACTTCAAGTTCCATAGAACTGTGATTTTTTGTAAACCACTGCTCTAGTCCTAAGTATCTTAGTACAAATTAATTATTATCCTCCTGTATGATTAACATGTTTAGCCTGTCTGTTAGTGTTAATTTTAAGGAATAAATAAAATAAAATAAAATAAAATAAAATTACTTAAAACAAATTGCACACAATTTCACAAGAATAATTTTTACTTTTTTGTTGTGAAACATTAATAGATTTAGTTGTTTGCCCATTATTTTACCAACATGGCACGATTAGTTACAAAGATTTCGGAACTATTTCAGATATTTTTTTTAATAGACCCAAATTTAGGCAAAACAACAGTCTATACATGTTGGCTGAATAGTACAACATCACACATTCGTCTACCTTTCATAGATTGCTTATTGGTTTTACGTAATTATCCATTTATTTTACTTACCATTTCTAATTTCAGGTCGAGCGAGAAAAAATCTAAAATCATTCATACCCGTTCCCGCGGAACCAAAGGCGGAAGACGATAAGAAAGCGGAAATGGACGATGATAAAAAGGATTGCGACAAATGCGCCGAAGAGAAATGCACAGAATGCACAGCCCCGAAACCAACAGAAGACAAGGAAGATAAGAAGGAGAAGAAGGAAGCGAGGAAGGTGAAGAAGCCTCGAAAGAACCGGAAGGCGGGGAAGCAGGAGCAAAGATGTTATTTCCCGATGTCCATGTCTATGCTCTATGGCCCATTATGTGGGAGTTTGCAGCCGACGCCGCCTGTATTTCCGCATAATGTTACGTTTAAGCAGGTGAGTTTTAAAGAAGAATAAATTTAATGTATTATTTTATATACACATTTTGTTTATTCGCTGATCTGGGGCCTTACCATGTCTTAACGCGATTCAGTTGACGACCTAAACTGAATCGCGTCAAGACGTCACGGTAAGGCCCCTGGTCAACTAAGGTTACCTACTTATTACGTATAATAAAGCCTTTCAAGGGGTTATCTTAAATCAAAATAAGCACTTGCAATAAAAATAAGTTTTTCGCCTATAATTTAAAAAGGTTCCTATTATTAAAATTTAAGTGGCTTTTTACGACTATGAACCGCGATGCGATACGATGCGCTTCTGCCTTTAGTATAATGACGGCAGCAATAGTAATAAAATCAATGGTTAACATGTATAATCATTGTAATTTTGCCAATTTTATTCGTCTTATGTTTTCGTAGCTTAACTGTATTTGCAGTTTTAATTAATTTTATCGTAAACTTTATCGGAAGGTGATAAAATTTTAACGCGTTCCGGAAGCAATCAAATGTGGCCTACCACACTTCTACTATTACCTAATTCCAAAATAACATTACTAAAGACACGCTTTAGATCAAGGGTCTTCAATATTAAAAAAATCAAATTCAAATTATTTCATTTCATTTCATTTCAACTTTTTTGAATGGAGGACCAACACCTGATTTTTAGGCCTTCATCATACTTGGCTTTCCTATTAAACATAAACCTGCCTCAGCTATTGGAAGATTGCAGATGAAAATTTCACGTCGCTGCGTGTCAATGACCTTTTTTCTAGATTTTCCGCGCCAGCTTTCGTGAACCGATCTGTGTATAACGTGACTTATTTTTAAAATGTACTTTGTACTCGTGGATTCCTTAATCTTGCAAGAAAAATAGTTATATTCACTCTTTTTTATGGTGTTTTGGTTATTATTTGTTAACCTTTCTAAAGTGTCTTTTCAAGTTAAGTATTTGATTACTTCAAATCTGGTGTTATGCATAATTCAAGCCGTCATATTTTTCCAGGGCAACTACGTTCCCCGCGAGGACAGCCCTCTAGGCGCGGAGAGCCCGCAGTTCGACCTGATCCTGTGCCTGTCCACCACCAAGTGGCTGCACCTGAACTGGGGCGACGCGGGCCTCAAGCGCGCCTTCCGCCGCATGTTCGCCGACCTGCGGCCCGGCGGGAAGCTGGTCATAGAGGCGCAGAACTGGGCGAGCTATAAGCGGAAGAAGCGTTTGACGGTGAGTGTAGCCTTATGTTCTGCCAGATGCTCCAGGCATCGATCGTCTTTTGTCGGATCCGAACGGCGGGCTACCCACCACATCTAGCGCCGCCTGCATCATATAATATTTCTAATCGTAGGCAACCCTGGCGTTGTGCGGGGAGAACGGGGGCGAGCGTCAATTGTTTTTTGCCTAGTGTTCAATTATTGTATTCGCTTTTTCTATGAGAGGTAAATATCTGATCCAATGAACTATAGACCGTATCGTTAAGTATAAATACAACTTTACTTGGCCGTATTTTTTCTGCTATTACTTTTTTTTTATACGCTAGTAGGTATAACGGTTTGGCACTAATTGACTAGCACGTTTGGCGGAATAGCAAAGTAACATTATTTTCGTTGTTTATTAACAACGGTTTGAAGTATTCCATATTTGGAATTCGGCAAAGTAGTAAATTCAATAAATTACTTAAAAACTGTATTTATTTAGGGCCTTCAGGTACACATTTAATCCTGGGAGTTCGATGCATAAGCATATGGTTTAGACAAAATTTACTCGATCGTCCCGAGTAAGACAACAATTGTGGACAAATATTAAAATAAATTTTACGCTTTGCAAACAAGATGATAATATGATGATGATGACGTCCTCTTATCCCTCATCAGGGACATAGGGCTCTAAGAAGCAGTTTCCATTTGGCTCGATCCTGCGCAGCGTCTTCGAGCTCCTTCCAGTCCAGACCAGTTGACGCAGCCTCCTTGTCAACCGTAACTTACTTAAATTATATAATCAGTGGTTGCACCAAGCCACTTGAAATTGTAATTACGTTAGCTAATAGTAGTTTATGTGATTGTATATAATGAAAGGCATTAAAACTCGAGAGTGTATGCAATTGACAATTCGTTTCAAACTAAACGTCATATCGACTGATATTAGAATAGAGGTCAAATCAAATTTTCTTGTTTCAGATGTGTTCGAAATTTGAACAAAAATAATATTATCGAAAACGATAATATTATTTAGCTATTATTACATTTTCACAGATAAGAAATTTGTAGTAACAAAAATGTTTATTATTATGGGGGCCTTTATATGCGACTTTTGAACGCATTATTGAGGGCTAATGACATGTGGGTATATAAAATGTTTAACTTACTCTGTACGTCAATTGTGATCGGTGGAGGTTATTAACCTCGGCCAGATTTGATGGTCGAGCATGCCGCGCGCCGCGCGTTTCATGGATAAATACTAGTACTGATGACTTGGGTTATTTATATTATAAACATATTACATTTGACGCTTGGAGAGCCTTTAAACCTCTAAATCCAATTCGTATTATATTTTGACGACGGGGACCTTCCACATATCCAGTCTTTATTTTGACGCTTTGGAGATGTAAACTTGTTGTTGTTGGCTACATCTCCAAATCCTATTCGTATTTTATTTTTGACGTTAGGGACCTTTTTCATCTCTAAACTTATTTATTATTAACTATAGAGACTTGCCGATATTCATAAACGCTCATCAAACCTCCGTTAACTAATTTGTCGTTTGTCCTTATCTGTCAGTTTGACATTTGCGTTTGATAAAATGGGACAAAACATATTATAACTAATAATCTAATAATAAGGTCTGTTAAGTTTTTATGAATAAGGCGGTATATCTCTTGCCATATTAATTAGAACATTTTATTTTAATATTGTTTACCCCAGCGAACTTAAAAAACATGGAAGAGGAGCTTCAAACAAATTGACAACATAAAACGGGGTAAACACTCGATATGCGCATGCACGCTACGCTGCCAATCAAACTCGTCAAAATTTTCAGTCGGTTTTAATAACTCAAATATCCCAAAATATCATTGGTCAACGTCAATATCGTGCGGTGGGATTGGTCTGAGCGCTGACACTTATTGATGACACAACAACTGTGACATTGGAAACGTATTGTTAGTAGACGGTGTTATGCAATAAAGAGCAAGTTTAATATGATATATTTTTGTTGTGATAAATTTTAATCAAATTTTCAATAAACAAAGATAACTTATAACATTTAAAACTTTCGCGATTTGAACACATATTTAAACATAATTATCAAACGGGTCTAACGCGAATTCTAAAGATAACTTACGTTATTGATCTCGTTGGTTTGCTGTAGGATTATTAATATATGTAATTAATATGTATAATATTGTAACGTCCATAATACCGCAACCGTGCTAATTATTCGTGATCTCATTTTCATAACCTGGTATATGGTCAAACGTATGGTAAATCCATGGGTGGGTGTGTTTAGTCACATAAATATATCAGATAAAAAAAGAGATTTTGTTTGTCCATGAAGTTACAGGCAATTATAAGAACCCTTAGACACGTATTTTAGGAATATGGTAATGCCCCTTGCTGTCGTTAAATATGTTAAGCCTTGAACAGCATAATTCAATTGACATAAGCAATATATGAATGAAAATAAACGCGTAAACCAAAGAAAATAATAACTATGATTACGCAAATATTTCATTCTAAAAAAAGTATAAAAAAATACGTGCCATTAACATTTTCACATATTTATAAAATGGATGTTATAAAATTATCTAAGACTTTCACTACACTATCTATACCTAAATCTTAAACTTGGAGTCCGGTTATTTAAAGCCCTAGCTGAGCCATTGAGGTATTCCGTATTGTTGTGTAGTTTTTTAAAACATACCGTACAAATTGGGATTGAACCCTTTTTTAATTTGTTAATCCTTTATTTGTTCTTGTAACTAATTTAATTATAATAAAAAATATATCCCTGTATTATAATTTCAATGGTTGTCCAAAAGTTGGCATAACACCATCCCCATATAAAATTGTCCCGGATCAAAGAAATTTAAAATAATATGTAAAATAACTACTTACAGATGAAAAGTAATGCCATCTTATTTGTGGTGTTTTTCCGTGCGACTTCGACACCATTTCACAGCGCAACAGGGCATTTTTATTATATATTATTAAATTTTACGCTATCTGTCAAACTGACCACATCGCTGACGGCCATTTGTACACTAAACGGCACGCTGGCGTGGCCGTGTAAGTCCCGCCTCGCGTGGCGTGCGTTTTGTGGGGTCATTATTTAGAGCTTATTAGTCTTCCATGTTTTTTAAGTTCGCTGGTTTACCCAGGTATTAGCTGTTTTAGATTATACTTTTCTTTTCACTATATATTGAAAATGTTTGTACATGCAAATACTTTAATGTAATGCTTATTGACGTGTAAAAGTGCCCTTAAGACCTACTTGCAGAAAACATTTTTGAGTTTTTTGATCCGACTCTAGGGGTAAGGACACGCCTGATATGCTATGGTGGTGGGGCTTCCCAATTGTCACACCACGTATACCTATTACGTGACCCAAGTAGAACTAAAGATCTTCGCTGGGTGGAAACGTGATCGTCTAGCACGATGTTTGGCTGCATTATAGTAGATTACGTACCGAGGCCTGTAAAGTAAGAAATATCTCAGATCTCGTGTAATTGTCGTCCGAAGCGATGCTGAGGTCGACAAACATGTTATCTGAGGCTTTTTTATTGACTGATTCGAGTCACGATTTCAATTATTGTTCTTTTCATTGTTTAATAAAATTTTAGTATTTTTGTTTAGGGTAGATGAACATATAAATTGGCACCATAAATGAAAGGAACACGCAAAAAAAAATCGTGACGCGCTTTATTCTAGAGCTTACTGCAGGACTTAGTCAATTTGTGTAAGAATGTCCAATAATATTTATTTATTTATTTATTTATTTATTCTTGACGTAAACTATAATAAGTATTATCTGAAAAGGTCGTCGTTTAAATGTAGTGCCCTTTTTCTCAATTTGATATAAACATGTTGCCATCCTATAAGTTGTTGTCCCGGTATCTTAGGAGTATCGTCGTATCTGCGGTAGTAAAACTTGACTCACAACCGATAAGAAATGTACATAGGTGTAAAACGGTGGGAGCATGTTACTTTACTTTGAAGATAAGATTTCTTAAGTCCTGTTGATGGATAGGGTTGCGTGGCTGTGGAAAATAAACTTTATTTAAAGATTAATAATTAGTTTTCTTCCTATTAATATTATAAACGCGAAATTTTGTAAGGATGTTTGTTACTCTTTCACGTAAAAACTACTGAATGGACTTTAAAGTTTACAATAATATAGCTTATATATATATACAGAATAACACATAGGCTACATTTTATAAAGATATAGCAAGTTTATCAATAAATGC
Source organism: Lathronympha strigana (assembly GCA_949128165.1). Taxonomy (NCBI): domain Eukaryota; kingdom Metazoa; phylum Arthropoda; class Insecta; order Lepidoptera; family Tortricidae; genus Lathronympha; species Lathronympha strigana. Next base: position 14,987,106 of record OX421909.1, on the reverse strand, counting down.
AATCTTTCTGGGTTAATTTATAAAGAAACATGTATCCCATTAAAAACATTACATGTAAAAACACACAAGTCTTTGAGATGTACTTAATGTGAAGAGGCCAGTATACTTTTTTACGATTTTGCGCGAGTTTCTGATACTATATTTCGAAAAAATATAAATTTAGACAGGGCAAATAAAATAAAAAACTTTTAGTTTAGCAGATATATTTGGCTATCTATAAAATATATATCATGAAAATAATGACAGCTCTGTAATGTTTCTCCCTTTGTAATCGCATGTATTTATTTGGAATATTATACAAACTGGTATTTCTTTAACTTGTTATTTCTGTAACTTGGTATTTCTTTTCCAAACATTTTATAATTTTGTATGTCTACTTGAAACCCCCCACCCCCCTACGTGATCTTTCGTGAGATTTCGGTAACGCCCAATGCCAATTCGTAACACCAATATAACGGTTGGATTCTGAACTACTTACTAAAGACAGAGAAATAAAGTAATCTAGATTCGTCCAAAAAAGAAATTAAATCAATAAAAATCCTTTAGAGGGACGAAAATTAAGGCCCATTATTATAAATTCACACACTGATCCTGTAAATGTGGCCGGCTGAGATCAGGGGCGCTGCCCCGGGGCTTGAGTATGTGGATGACCTCCGAACGGTGAGGGTAGCGCTGGTGGTAGGTGTGGCTACGTGGGACGCCCGCGCCAATTTAGCAGCCCGAACTTTGGCAACGTAAATTGTGAGCATCCCCGGCAAGCGGCAGAAAGAGGAAGCACCTAAGAAGTAGCAGTGATGCCGTGGATGTTCACAATCAGAGTCGGAAATTACAATTTGGACGTTAAACTCACATGATAGCTGTTGGGGATTTTGATGGATTTCCATCCCATTAGAAAAAAAATATATTTAAATATAATTTGTCAATATTGTCAAAAGTTTGGCAGAATAGAAAAGTATAATTTATGATTGTAATGTTGATTCGACAAAACTGATAATTGTTATTTTAATTTCAGCAAACCATCTACGAGAACTTCAACGCGATCGAGATGGTCCCACAGAAGTTCCGCGAGTACCTGCTGTCGCCCGACGTGGGCTTCAGCAAGTGCTGCGTGCTCGGCGTCCCGCAGCACGCCAGCAAGGGCTTCCGCCGCCCCATCCAGCTCTACATCAAGGGCGACTTCACGCCCAGCAAGGTATGTGATAATGTTACAACATAGTGCCACACAAGTTCCGCGAGTACCTGCTGTCGCCCGACGTGGGCTTCAGCAAGTGCTGCGTGCTCGGCGTCCCGCAGCACGCCAGCAAGGGCTTCCGCCGCCCCATCCAGCTCTACATCAAGGGCGACTTCACGCCCAGCAAGGTATGTGATAATGTTACAACATAGTGCCACACAAGTTCCGCGAGTACCTGCTGTCGCCCGACGTGGGCTTCAGCAAGTGCTGCGTGCTCGGCGTCCCGCAGCACGCCAGCAAGGGCTTCCGCCGCCCCATCCAGCTCTACATCAAGGGCGACTTCACGCCCAGCAAGGTATGTGATAATGTTACAACATAGTGCCACACAAGTTCCGCGAGTACCTGCTGTCGCCCGACGTGGGCTTCAGCAAGTGCTGCGTGCTCGGCGTCCCGCAGCACGCCAGCAAGGGCTTCCGCCGCCCCATCCAGCTCTACATCAAGGGCGACTTCACGCCCAGCAAGGTATGTGATAATGTTACAACATAGTGCCACAGAAGTTCCGCGAGTACCTGCTGTCGCCCGACGTGGGCTTCAGCAAGTGCTGCGTGCTCGGCGTCCCGCAGCACGCCAGCAAGGGCTTCCGCCGCCCCATCCAGCTCTACATCAAGGGCGACTTCACGCCCAGCAAGGTATGTGATAATGTTACAACCAGCGAACTTAAAAAACATGGAAGACTAATAAGCTCTAAATAATGACCCCACAAAACGCACGCCACGCGAGGCGGGGCTTACACAGGCACGCCAGCGTGCCGTTTAGTATACAAATGGCCGTCAGCGATGTGGTCAGTTTGACAGATAGCGTAAAATTTAATAATATATATTAAAAATGCCCTGTTGCGCTGTGAAATGGTGTCGAAATCGCACGGATAAACACCACAAAAAAGATGGCATTACTTTTCATCTGTAAGTAGTTATTTTACATATTATTTTAAATTTCTTTGATCCGGGACAATTTCATATGGGGATGGTGTTATGCCAACTTTTGGACAACCATTGAAATTATAATACAGGGATATATTTTTTATTATAATTAAATTAGTTACAATCCCGACGTATCAAACAAGTGAAATAAATAGTGTATCAGTGTAATCAGAATTTATATTTTTATGATTAAATATTAACCAATGCCGTTAGATTAGAAAGGCATGATCGAACATGGCAACCGACCAAATCCACAAACATTTGTTCTATGCATTTTGACGAGGACGATATGCTTGACACATAAAGGATTAACAAATTTAAAAAAGGGTTCAATCCCAATTTGTACGGTATGTTTAAAAAAAAACTTATTATACAACAATACGGAATACCTCAATGGCTCAGCTAGGGCTTTAAATAACCGGACTCCAAGTTTAAGATTTAGGTGTAGATAGTGTATTGAAAGTCTTAGATAATTTTATAATATCCATTTTATAAATATGTGAAAATGTTAATGGCAAGAATTTTTTCAATCAATCAATCAATCAATTATTTATTTTGCAGGAAAAGGGTTAGTTTACAGATGTTATTGCATAATATTATGTACATTCCTTTATCCGCCATAATTAACGGCATGCAAAATATTTACAAAATTATACCTAATTATAATTAATAATATTGTTTACATATGTACAAGCATTTACATTAAAAATGATTTAAGAATATAAAATCAAATAAAATACATTTCATGTCAAAGAATAATTTACACAGTCCATTAAATTACACTTACATATTACATATTACACCTACATACCCACTACGTTACATTGTCTAAAAGTAATCTAGAAAGTCGTCAGTGCTATAGAAGCTGTGTTCTAGAAGCCACTCGCGTAACATTTTACTAAATTTATTTAAAGCTACTTCTTTTAGTCTTTGTGGTAATTTATTGTAAATGTTTACACACATCACTGTACAATTTTTCCTAAATCTAGCTGTCTTTTGTTGTTTGCCAACTACAAGTCGGTCACAATCTCTTGTGCTACGTGGATATAAATCTTTAACAGTTTTAAACAATTCTAAGTATTTTCTTACAAACTTAGCCACTTCTTCAATGTAAAGACTTGGAAGAGGTAGTAATCTTAATTTCGGAAACAGTGGTCTGCATGATTCGAAAGGACCCACCCCACAGATTGCACGAATACAATTTTTTTGAGCAACAAAAGCTCTCTGTATGTCACTACCGTTCCCCCAAATAATCAGTCCATATCTTAATATAGATTCAACATATCCATAGTAGGCAGCCATAACTGTATTATGATCAGTTGTTTTTCTTAATCTACGAAGGACATACCCAAATCTGTTTATTTTTTTACATACATTATCTATTTGATCATTCCAATTTAGTTCTCTGTCAACAAATATTCCTAAAAAGTTTGTAGCGTCATTTTCTTTCAATTTATGTCCATTACACATTACATTTAAATTTTGATTAATATTATTAAAGTTAATAAAGTTGGTTTTCTCTAAGTTAGTCTTTAAGTTGTTGCATTCAAGCCATTTGACTACAACATTTATCGTCTCAGTGACCTGCATCTCATGGTGATCAAGACCTAACGAGAAATCATTGGTGACTACTATAGATATGTCATCGGCGAATAAAACACTTTTGTAATTAATTGTATCTACGAGATCATTTACATATATCAAAAATAGAAGTGGCCCTAGGACACTTCCCTGTGGCACACCAAATGTATTGTTTCTATAAGGGGATTTATAAGATGTGCATACATTTTTACAGCTAATACTCTTCACTTCTACACATTGCGATCTGTTCTTTAAATATGACTTAATCCATTGTAATGTTGGTCCTCTAACGCCATAGTACTCCAACTTTTTTAAGAGTTTATCGTGGACTACGAAGTCAAATGCCTTTGACATATCGAAGAAAATGGCTGTTGTAAAATGTCTATCATCATGGTTATTCGCTATTTCATGAATCAGATTAAAAGCTGCTAATGTGGTAGATTTGTTTTGTTGGAACCCGTGTTGTTGTTTTGCAATTACATTAAACTTATTAAAGTAATCTGTTAGTCGTTTATGCATGGCTTTCTCGAATATTTTAGAAAGTATTGGTACTAATGTGATGGGTCGATAATTTTTGACGTTCGTTTTTTCTCCTTTTTTATAAACGGGCTTTACAATTGAAAGTTTTAATTTATCTGGGAAGCTACCAGTTTCAAGGGATAGATTAATTAAGTATGTCAAAATAGTTACCAACTCAAATTTACATTGTTTTATTATATTAGTTGCAATGTCATCGTAGCCCTCAGCAGTTGTGTTGTTTAATGTAGTCATAATGTTCAAAATATCTTTTTCACTAAAGGGCATCAGGAATAAGCTATTTGTTAAACCACCTGCACAAGATTCCAACTTATTTGAAAAATGGTCTCTCAAAATATTGGTGGATTCGATAAAATAATTATTGAACTCCTCAGCAATATCGGATGCTTAGTTTTAATAATTAGTTTTTCTATACATCCATCATTTTGAGTGGTGCCAACTTCCGATTTGACAACATTCCATGATGCTCTACAAATATTTTTACTGTTGCGTATGAACTTACTGTTTGCAGTTTTTTGCGCTAAAGTGATACATTTCTTCAATAATCTTGAGTAGTTCCTATACTTCTTTTTACTTTGTTCCGTTTTAGTTTTATAATGTTCAAGCATAATTTTTCTTTTGTTTTTAGTGCTGATTTTTAAACCTTTGCTAATCCATTTTGGTTTTCGGTCCATATTAATTTTAACATTTATGACCGGGAAACAAAGTTCATAAAAGAGGCATAAGTAATCATGAAATTCATTAAAACCATGATTTAAGTCTAGAGATCCATATACTTCCGCGAATGATAAATTCCGCAGACAATCCTTATATTTAAGTATGTTATCTTCAGAATAGTCCCTTTTAGCGATTACTAAAGGTTTACGATTATTACGCATGGGTTTTTTAACTATTCTAAAGGATAACAATTGGGCTGTGTCATGGTCAGAAAGGCCAAGAGGTAAAACTGTGCCAGTTGCATTTTTTATATTGCTATAAATGTGATCTATGCAGTTTTTCCCCCGAGTTGGGTCAGTAATATGGCACTTTAGGTTAAAGTTTAATACAATACTTTGGAGATAATCAGTGTATTTATTTGCCTTAGATAAGTTTATGTTAAGGTCCCCCGCAAGTATAATTTTGGTATTACAGAATTTTAGAAAAACTGTGTGCAGCAAGGATTCTAATTTATTAAAGAACTTATTTATATCTGACGAGGGAGGTCTATATATACAAATGATTAGCAGTTTTATAGAGGGTATTTTTATCGCACAGCATTCAAATACATTAGCTTCACTAAATTGGTTAATTAACGTAATATTTTTAAAGTCCGTAAATTTTTTTGTGAGAATGCATACTCCTCCCCGTTTATTTTTCCTACTATAACTACTGGCTAATTCAAAACCATTGATGATTATATTTTTCTCATAACCACTTTTTACAAATGTCTCTGTTAGGCATATCACATCTATCTCTTTGCCTGATTCTGATAGCTCTGACAGCACTATCTCTAAATGGTCTTTTTTAGCAAAGATGCTGGCAATATTTTGGTGTAGAATTCTGTAGTTATTATTCATGTCGACTGGGGGGTCGAAAAAATGTTAGCGGTGGTTCGTCCGTTTTTGCAGCGTCATCTCCACTATTGCCAGTAATGTCAGCAGATCTCTCAATAATAAGATTCAGAGAAAAGGTGTTCAGTAGTTTAAGTAAGTCATTGAAAATTGTAATAAATCCCTGTCGATTTACGTTACCAAAACGGGTAAACATATAATCGTCGTAAGTCAAATTTAAGTTTGAGTCTAAGATGTGGCTATATTTGTGTGTCAAATTATCTTTATATAAGAGGTTATTGAACAGTTCTACACGCTCAATAAACAAATGGGATAAATCTGTAATTTTAAATGTTGGCAAGCAAATCACAATATTTGTATGTCGGACAGCAGTTAGTTGTTCTTTAATAAAATTTACTAGTCTATGATTATTTACACTGTCTTTAAAGTCTTTGTCCCCGATATAAAAAATGCAGAAGTCGGACATGGTAAAATCCTGCAATTTATTTGGCAGGTCACGAAAAAGTTCGCGTGTACCTCCTCCAGGTGTTAGGTACAGACACACATTTTTGCCAGGGAATGTGTGCTTTATCTGCTCTAGCATATAATTTGAGTGATTGCTAATCACGCATAGTTTTGATTGTTGTAGTGTTGATAAGACTTGACCGGTTGCAGAAGGAATATTTTCAGCAGCTTGAGTGGAGCAATGTGCTCGGTCCATTTCAGGCGCGTTAATACAGCTACTGAGATTATTATTATCTTGAGAGAAATGTAATTTTTGCGTCAAATTTTCTAATTGATCTGTTATATTTATAATGTCACTTTCTACGTTTTTCATTATCTTTTCTAAGTCAATAATTTTCAGTTGCAGCTTAAATAAATGTTTATTGCAATCTGAGCTTTTTTCGGCCTTGAGACCAGTGGTAGGCGAGGATGGTGTTGTTGAAACTCCGTTTAGTAAGGAGTATCTTACTTTCTTTTTAGTTGATGCCGTTGTGTCTAGTGTTGTTGAATAGCATAAGGATTGCAGTACTTTCGTTTCTCTATTTAATTGGTCGACTTTTCTTTGAAGCTCATTATTTTCAATGATTTTATTTTCTATTTCATTGTCCGCACTTGCAAGAGCAATTTCCAAAGTTGCTATTTTCTCGTTTAGTATGTAATTTTGTTGACATGTCTCCCGAGTTAGGCCGTCCACACTCTTGAATAGCTTATCCGGAGTTGACATAGATCCTGATGAAGAGTCTAGGCTACTTTCAGTGGTACTATTATGGGAATCCAAATTCATGGAACCATCGGATATAGCAAGTGATGCTGATTGTAAATCATCATTTTCTCGCGACTCATTAATCTCCTTATTGAGAACTTTCTCTAAAGGTGATGATGTTACTATCAAGCTTTGACTAAGTATTCCCTTATTTTCGTTGCTACACATCACGGGCAACCCAGAGTCCAATTTATTTGGTATCTTGCTATTCTCTGGGGGAAGATTGCAGTCATATTCAGTCGGTATTTTCGTACTGTTGGTATCATTATCTGAGGTCACGCTGGCGGCGGGTAGATTCGAAATGTTGCTAGAGTTCAATTCCTTTGGTGTTTTGTTTTTATTGTTCCTAATCTCTTGAGGCATGCCAGAGTCCGATATCTGAATGCCAGGGGACACACTCGGCGCTGAGGTCTTGGAAGATGCTGATGTTGTGTTTATATTATTAAGGTTAAGGTTAGTTTTCGGTCTATTCCTAAGTGTCATCTTTTTTGGTGTTGTTGGAGTCATAACGTCTTGTTTTGAAATATTACAAGTTTTACATTTCCATTTATTTTTGGAGGCTTTGTTAAGTAGGCGATATAACTTCTCAGGATAACCCGCACAATCAAATTCGTACCTGTTTTTACAAACGGAACATAATAGTGTACTTTTTATATCAACATTAGAACCGCATTTGTGACAACAAACTTTCGATGCCATGTCGTTGTCGTTGGTATCTGAATCTTATGGCCGCACAGATAAGTATCAATATTTATCAATATTTACTGGCGTTTGTACAAAACATCGACGTAGCGGATCGCCTTAATAGCACTGATTTCGTAGCATGTACTGTAGCGCGTTCGTAGCTTCTTCGTAGCGCATCAAGATAGTAATTAGGTGCTATTCAAGTCAATTTTAAATATGCTGCTTTGGGCTAGTTATTATTTTATTTTATGTTCTGCCTGGCAACACTTTTGGCGAGCTGTCAGGTATATGACGTCTGTTCTGTTATCTGCCAGTTTGCGCCTATCAGCTGTGTTGACCACGAGTGAATTTCCGTTATAATTATGATTTTGTTAAATTTTGGTCAAGTTTAAATTCAAACGGTTAAAAGTTATGTTCTCACCGATCCCATAAGTGCATATTCAAGTTCAAATCAGCAGTTCCGTTGATATAAGTCCATTGGTGGTGTGCCGATCGATGTTCACAACACTGTAACTACTTTCAATCGTACGTATTTTGCAATTTTAAGATTATATAGGGCAAGAGCCTTTACTTCTGTGTTTACATGGCAAGGGTTGCCATTAATTTTCTTTTAATTCATACTTTTTTTAGAATGAAATATTTGCGTACCTAATCATAGTTATAATTTCCTTTGGTTTACGCGTTTATTTACATTCATATATTGATTATGTCAATTGAATTATGCTGTTCAAAGCTTAACATATTTAACGACAGCAAGGGGCATTACCATATTCCTAAAATACGTATCTAAGGGTTCTTATAATTGCCTGTTACTTCATGGACAAACAAAATCTCTTGTTTTATCTGATATATTTATGTGACTAAACCTACCCATGAATTTAAGAGTACGTTTGACCATATACCAGGTTATGACTTTATGAGTATGAGTATGAAAATGAGATCGCGAATAATTAGCACGGTTGCGGTATTATGGACGTTACAATATTATTCATATTAATTACATATATTAATAATCAGTGATCGGTTTTTTGGATTCGACACGGGGTGAACGACCTCAATCATTATGTTAGAATGGATATGCCCCGGGAATCCGGGCTTTATGTTGTTAGAAAGGGCAAAAAAATACAATGTGTTTATTTTATTTATTACACTGTAAAACATCTAAGTAGCTGATAGACACGCGTACTTACTCTCCGTTCTTTCGTCTAAATCTATCAAAAGAGCACAAGTGTTTACGCTGACAGCTCATTTGCTGCCTCCAAAGCGACACATTTTGTACCGTTTGGATGAAAGTTCGGCAAGTAAGGATTGCATTAATAAATAGGTATTAGCTGTATATTTATACTATAATATCGAGGGGTAAGCGGTCAAACCCGATAAGTTGAGATAATTTTTAATTAAAATAACAACATTGCGTAAATTGCACATAGTTCGAATTTCAAAAACCGGTTTGCTCGACTTACCGGATTTGACCGCTCAGCCCTCGATATTAGGTCACAGGTTATCGTATACGTACATAAATCCACACCGTATTATCCTATCTCTCAAACAACTAGAAGAAAAAAAACGAAAGTAATCCCTATGCCACAATCAAAGACGTCCTATGCTAGAAGACAATACGGTGCTCAATCTGCTAACTTGTATAATCTTATAAATAAAGAAATTGAAATATATCCCTACACATATAGAGAATGTAAAATAAAAATAATAAACTGGATTAAAAAGAAAACCTACCTTGAAATAGAAAATCTACTGAAAAAATGAATATTGTATTGATCATATGTAAGTGTTCTCTATTTCACACACACATACATACACACACACACACACACACACACACACTTTCACACGAAGTGGCCTTTTGAAATCGTTATCCTTAAATCTGTAATATATGTTAATCATCTGACCTGTTTCTCATAGGTCATATGTTATATTAGTCTAAGTTTGTTTACCAATAAGTACCTCTTAGAAAGTTTATATAAGTAAGTTAATCACTAAGGAAGAGCGGTGTTCCTTAACACAGGTATTTTCATACTTAAAAAGGGACACCAACCTGTACTATGTTTAATTTGTTTGCTACTGAATAAATCATTTTTCATTTTCATTTTTCATACGTGCCAATACATAGATCTTATACTCAAAGGCAATCCAATAAATAAGTATCCACGTTAAGTTCGCACGCTGTGATTTTTGGTTCAATTTTCATTTCATCGACTTGTTTCATGGACTCTGAGAGTATCTTTTACGACAAATATGGCTTACTCTAATTGAACTTTTGATTCGCGTATGATTGGAATATTCTCGGGGAGTAAAAAAGTCCTCAGAAATAATCTAAATTGTTTTATTTTTGAACGATTTGTTCGGTATCGCGGGAAACTGTCGTATCTATATTAACTTTTCTACTTGATATCCCGCGAGGGAGAATCCAAAAAACCGATCACTGTTAATAATCCTACAGCAAACCAACGAGATCAATAAAGTATCTTTAGAATTCGCGTTAGACCCATTTGATAATTATGTTTAAATATGTGTTCAAATCGCGAAAGTTTTAAATGTTATAAGTTATCTTTGTTTATTGAAAATTTGATTAAAATTTATCACAACAAAAATATATCATGTTAAACTTGCTCTTTATTGCATTACACCGTCTACTAACAATACGTTTCCAATGTCACAGTTGTTGTGTCATCAATAAGTGTCAGCGCTCAGACCAATCCCACCGCACCATATTGACGTTGACCAATGATATTTTGGGATATTTGAGTTATTAAAACCGACTGAAAATTTTGACGAGTTTGATTGGCAGCGTAGCGTGCATGCGCATATCGAGTGTTTACCCCGTTTTATGTTGACAATTTGTTTGAAGCTCCTCTTCCATGTTTTATAAGTTCGCTGGTTACAACATAGTGCCACACAAGTTCCGCGAGTACCTGCTGTCGCCCGACGCGGGCTTCAGCAAGTGCTGAGTGCTCGGCGTCCCGCAGCACGCCAGCAAGGGCTTCCGCCGCCCCATCCAGCTCTACATCAAGGGCGACTTCATGCCCAGCAAGGTATGTGATAATGTTACGGTCAACATAGTGCCACACAAGTTCCGCGAGTACTTGCTGTCGCCCGACAGCGCTCTGCGTGCTTTTCTCTCAGTCGCTCATTTTACATCTTCGTTTGTTTAGAGGACGCTTACTGTTCACGAGGAAACGCAATACTCGTAATGGTGCCCCAATTACGGGGTAGTGTTTTCACATTAACGGATCCGTTCCTTCAACAACAGATGCATTCGTAACAGTTTGAAGTTGTAGTCGTATTCGTTCGTAAATTTTCTGTTCTTGTAAAAAAAGCAAAATGCTAGTAAGAGTTGGCAACGTTGCATTTTACGTTTCGATTTACAGAACATGCGAGAGCACAAAACATTTTTTGAATTTAATTCATCTCAAAAGTATTTAAACCGCATCTTTTATACCTACAATATTTTATTAGTGGCACGTATTTATATATTTGAAATAAATCGCCTGCAACAATTTTAATTCCAAAAATATTTTATTCAGAAAGCAATTACTTCTATATGGAACGAAACGTACTGCAAATGTCAAAATACCTAAGAACAAAATATACGAGTATTTGGTTTTTGTCGTCTGTTATCGTTTATCTCAGACAATCTCTGAGAAATGTGAAAGATGTATCAATATAATCCATTGTCAATACTATTCCGATTTCACTACATGCCAAAACGATATTGCATTTTGAAAATCATTTGTCAAGTGACTTTAACAGCTGGAAAACTTTCTTAATAGACAGAATATAACCTATAATTTACTTAGTACTTTATCTACCAGTTAAGCTTATTTTAAGATTGTGAAACGGCAACGTAAAAGTGGTAAGTAGCTTATGCAGGACTTACAAACCATTCCATCCATCCATTTCCATTGTGAAACGGACTCTAAATGTTGTTGTTTTATTGCAGGCGCGGTGGTCGGATGCATACGCACCGTCGTCGGCGCATCGACCAGAGGCGGCACCGGAGCGGCGGACCGTGTACGCGCCGGTGGCGCCCGCCTACCGGCCCAGCGACGACGCGCCCTCCGTGGGCGCGGCCACGCCCTTCTCGCCCAACCTGGACTGCTCGGCCGACGACTCGCCCTTCTACAACCCGCGCAGCGACTCGTACGCGCCCTCCTACCAGCCGCCGCGACCCACCGTGTACGCCACGCTGCCCTCGCCGCTCGGCGCCTCGCCCGCCGCCTCGCCGCGCGAGCCCCGCGAGCCCCGCGAGCCCGAGCCCGCGCCCGACCCCGTGTCCGCGAGGGGCTTCCCCATCCCCGAGCCGGCACCCGCCCCCGCTCCGGACCAATGAACGTCACTGAAGAACGTTTGTCAAGGAAGCCTCCACACTTATTAACGTGAAGTTGCATTCAACGATTTTAAAACCATTCATACGCTTAGGTTCAATCATAGCGATCTCATACAACCGACGGTTTGTACGGTTATCACACCGATGTGGATCCACATACTGCTCCGCTTGTGACCGAGGCAACGCTATGCAATATAGTGACATGCAACGTCCACGCAAAAACAGCGTGCAAAACCGCATTCGATGCGAAAACCGCTTCGTGACTTATTATGTACGAACGCTCCAAATTCCCAGTGGCCTTTAAGAATAACTCGTATTTGAAATAACTTGATAAGTGTGAAGGCTCCCTTCCAGCTATTTTTCAATAGGTGGTTTACTCTCGCGTGTGTCACTTAAACCGCCTTTACTAGTAATGCAACTATTGCGCTACTCAAACACGCGCTTAAACCGCCTAGTGGGAAATCGCCTTAGCATCCGAAAAATACTTACAAATGGTATCAGTGAGAATGAAGCCTTATGAATTTTCATTTCCTGTACGTCTTTCGAATCGAAATCGAAAGGCTTTTCTGCCGAGGCGGCAAGATCAAAGTGAGTGACGCTTGGAATCTCTCTGTTGCAGTATTGGCTAGTAATTTTACCCAAAATAATAGTATTGCAAGAAAATTTGGACCAAAAAATATCTGGTATGTTTTTAAACCTTTTATTTAGTTTAGACGATTTTACGTCCACTCGAACCGATGCTGCAACGCGAGTGACACGCAGCCTTATCAGTTTACCACAGGCTCCACAACAAAAACGAGCATTCTGGCAAAAATAATAATGCACACATTAGTTACAAATGTAGATCCTATATTATTTTCCGCCAAGCAAGTCTGAACCTTTCCGTTGGCTGTCTAAAACAGCATAGGTATTATGTAGGTGTTTACTTCATACTTACCATTACAGTTGTATTGATCAGCGACCGTCTCAGTGTACTTGTACTATACCAACATTTATAGAAATAACTCATTTTAAAAACGCGCTCTTCCGGAGCATTAAAAACAAATTACTCAACGCATAAAGTGTTCTCTTGCTTGACGCTGCGTAATTTTGAGTCCTATATTATGTAGGTGTTCTAGGAAGGTATTTTTAATATGGCTTATTTCTAACCGTCTTATATCACAAATAATAGGACTGGAGCAATGAAATTGTCGTTCTAAATTCATTCGTTGGCGGTGTAACCGCATATTCCCTGAGATCTATTTGGGCGACTAACAAAAAACTTGTTAAATATATAAGTATATAATGATTAATATATAATATACACGGTGATAACGTTAGTTACTCGCTCAATAGGCTGATCGGTTTATAATTTTTGATGTAAATATCGCTGTAGATTCCCTAGGATTATGTTTCAGTTGATAAAGTATTTTATATTATACTCGTAACGTTTTAATCTATAAATAGTTTTATTTCCCACCTTTATGTGCGAACACCTTGCTAATACCCAAGCTAGTGTTATTTTACAACCACCAGTTTTCTGCCAATCTTGGCAATACATGGACGTGCTCATACAATTTTACTTTCGTGAGTCATACTGACATTAAACTTAAAAACACCACTCTGTCTGTCTGACGGACGATGACTGCCCGATGCATGTCACGCCTATTGTGATAAAATTACGTGAGCTTTTAACCGTGCTTTAAGTTTTATGGATGGATGTGTTATTCTTAACGTAGCACTTGGCGGGCAAAAGCCGTTAGGTCTTTAGTAGCGGGTAACGTTTAGGCTCTGTCCAAGGGCTAAGGACATTATACTGTATAATATGCGAGGAAAGGCGGGTAGGGATTACAGTTACATCATACTATATAATTAAATTAAATATCTTGACATAACTGATGCACATTAAGAGTTATGGCTCCTGTCAGTGTCCCAGGATCCCTCTTCATCCGCTTTCAATCCGACAGGTAGCTATTATGTTACATTTAACGGCCTTCCTAGCCGGTCATGACCCTGTCCCGGATTTGAATCCTGGTAAGGATATTTATTTGTGTTTTGTCACAAATATTTGTTTCTGAGTTATGGACGTTCTCTATGTATACAGGATGGATTTGCTTTTTGGGTAAACGGGGGCAGCTATCAATCAGATCACGTGCTGTTACGCGAAAATGGTCATACCTAGATACTATTCAGGCGAGCCATGGCGCTGGTGCAGATGAGGTCGAAGAAGGAAACAGCTTCTTATTCGCAGCACTTTTAATTTTTTTAATTTCACATCTTTACAGTACAGTAATGGTGGCTTTGGCGCATGGGTATATAGAGAATGAAAGAACGAGTGAAAGGTAATAGCGAATGAATAGAAAATAATGAATGATTCACAATTCTGTTAGGGTTGCCAACTGATACCTCGATTTTAAATCAATGCAGATTGGCGTTTACAGAGAAAAAAACATACAAACTGTTCCGTTCTTATCCACGATCAAAAGTTTGTATAAAACAAACAAAACATTCCCCGCTGAATGATAATACTTACCTACATGAGTATGTATCGCGATTCATAAAACGCCAGCGCCCTTCAGTACGTATCTAGGTAAAGGCCTCAGGGACCAACTTTAGAAATAGGTTTATTATAGTTTTAAAAGCTGCAGGGTTAGCATGGTTGCCATTTTATCGCTTATCACGCTATGCGTCACTTTCGCACATACATACTTATTAGAACGTGACAGCAACGTCGGTAAACGATAAAAACCCGACCATCATAGACTAGCTGATTTGCACAGAATTAAGTTAATTGTTGATCAAAAAAAAAAAAACTTTATGGCGGCAAGACGTGTTTTGAAAATTGTTGTGTAATTAAATCAATTATTCATTGTTTTAACGCTATTTTCTAAGTTGTTTGTGTTTCAAAATACTCGAAAAAGATTGCATTTGTTCTGTTTCATGAATTCCAAGCGGTCCCGACTGTTACAGCCGGGATCCGAAAACAATGTCTGGCGATAGTAATATTGATAACGCAGGTGAAATTACACATCAACTTGAGGTCAACAGCTCTGAGATATGCTTACAAAAAGATTCCTTAGATCCTATACAGAATGATAACAATATGGATATCGAAACAATCAATATTTCGACGGACAACCGTGAACCGAACTCATCGGATGACCAGATACAATCCACTAAGGTTAGTACCGTAGATGTTCCGATAGAAGATCATACATACGCAGCTAAAAGAAACAGAAAATCTGACGATGACTGGACATTAGTTACTAGTAATCCAAAACGGCGTTATTTATTTAACCCTGACTTACCGGTTGGCACGGAGATCAGCGTTACGTGCAAAGAAGCGATGCCAAAACAATTTGCGCTAGCAAAATTATTAAATAAAAAGGATATCACAGGCGTCATTAGAGTCAAATACATTAACCCGTATAAAGTACTAGTGCAGTTCGATAATGAGACCAACGCCGGTCGGCTTATTTCCTTAGCGGCGGTGCACGGCGAGTTAGGCTGGCGGTGCCAAAAGACATACGAGGTTGGTTTATCTTATGGTATTATTAAAAACGTAGATTTAGGTTTGGATGAAAAGGAGATGATGGAAAGTATTTACAGTGAGCTAGAAATAATTTCAGTGAAAAGATTGAGCAAAAGAAGTAATGATAACGAATCAGGGTGGAAGGACAGTGAGACCATACGAGTCGGTTTTAAAGGCCCGACGTTGCCTGTTTACGTTTATATACATGATATGAGAGTTAAAGTAGAACCATATCTATTTCCTGTGTCACTATGCTCAAATTGTTGGAGATTTGGTCATACGAAGAAGACATGTTCAAAAAAAACTACTTGCCCTAAGTGTACAGGTAATCATTTGAATTGTGAGACGACTGAATATACCTGTCGCAACTGCTTAGGAAATCATATGGCTCTCGATAAAAGTTGTCCATACTACCAAAAGGAAAGAAATATTCGAAAGATTATGGCAGAGTTTAACTGTACATATAAAAAAGCATTGAATAAATATGAACTGACTTCTACCGCCCCGCCAGCCCCTGAGGCATCGATGTATCAGACAAACTTTCCCCAGACGCTTAGGACAGTAGAAACAACACCAATTACGGAGACTCTAACGACGGCTTCGCCAAATTCCGAATCCTCATTTGCCAAAGTAGTGACAACTCAAGCGGTAGTACATAGCGATGCCCCCGCTAAGAGTAACACTCAACCTACAAAACCAGTTCGCACAAGGCTCAAGAAACATTTAAAGTCCCAAAAAGAACCAAGTGTAGCGGAAGATATGCACCGTGATATGTCTGATAACAATTCATTAAACATGGAGACTGATGAAAATGACGTACTACCAGAAATACACAAGCCTAATGAAGAAAATAGAGACAAACAAAATTTTAGTTCTTTGTTAGATAGATTAAAAGACATCATATTCATGAAAAAGTTGACCATTGTTGAAAAAATCAAGCGGAGTGTTCAATTGGGAATAGAGTGGATCTTATCTTTCTTTATGAAAAATATATTTGATAATATGTCATTTTTAAAGCCATTTTTTAATGCCAACGATGGCTAGTAAAAATTCCGGTAAGTGCCGACTTAACATGATGCAATGGAACGCGCAGAGTATTCGACCAAAGTTAGTGTCATTTGAAAATCTTCTTATTCAAGAGAATATTCATATAGCAGCGATTAGTGAAACGTGGTTAGATGTTGACAGTTATCTTCATATCAGTAATTATAATATATATAGGGCGGACAGATTAGATGGATACGGTGGTGTAGCAATCCTTACGCATAAATCGATCAAATCTGAGCAGTGTCGTATACAACCCCCTAACCCCGGTATACAAGTAGTTTACGTTAAAGTGTTTAATTGTGATCAAATTCAACATGTAATCTCTGTTTACTGTCCATCTACCGTAGTGACTCAGCAGAGTGATTGGGATTTTATTTTTTCGATTGTCAAAAATAATGTGATTTTCATGGGTGACTATAATGGTCATCATGCAAGCTGGTCTTACAAAACGGACACAAGAGGCACCCAAATATTCGATGCTCTTATGGACTTTAATCTAGTTTCGCTAAATGATCGCAGCCACACAAGGATTCGACTTGTGAACGGAGTTCTACAGGAGTCCTCTCCAGATATTTCTATAGTATCTTCTGATATATATTTAGCAATTAATTGGCACGTTATGAAGGAGTCATTGGGAAGTGATCATCTTATAATTAAAATTTCCTCATATTTAAATACAAGCGTCAAATGTACACATAGGAGAAACTATAAATTAGCCCAATGGGATGAGTACAGGTCGTACTTAGATAATAGGTTTACGGATTTGTATCTGCCTGAATCTCCTCAAGAAGCATATAATATTTTTATAGATTATATAAACAATGCCGCCGATCTTTACATTCCGTGTTTCAAATTTAATAACAATCCTACTACAACTTTTCAACCTAAACCTTACTGGAACCAGTCCTTATCAAAAGCTGTTGCCGAAAGGCGATTAGCGCTTACTTTATTTAGGCGAAACCCTACCCCTCAAAATCTTGAGAACTTTCAGGCTAAGGTTAGAGATGCTCAGAAATTGATTAGAACGCGTAAAAATGAAGGGTGGCAACAATTTTGTAATTCAATAAGCGAGTCATCATCAGCCTCTGAAGTTTGGTCTCGAATGAAATGGCTAAAGGGCTACAGGACTTCGCGGCCTCATGTTAGCACAGAGAAAGCTCACAATCTCCTTTGTTCTCTTACGCCAGATTACGTAAGTCCGCAGATACAAGCGATTGCGCCGGGTAGCACAGTCATAGGTGAGCAGTTAACATTACAGGAATTGGAGTCGTGTATTAAGCCTAAAGATACTGCACCTGGCGCCGATGGTATATCATTTTCAATGCTTAAAAATCTTCCTAAAAATGGTAAACTAATATTGCTCTCACTATATAATAAATTTTACTCCTCAGGTTATGTCCCCATTCAGTGGAGAGAAATCTGTGTAATTCCTATTGGAATAAACCCTAAACCCGGTAGAGACCCCTCCTCTGACTCTGCTTTCCGACCGATTTCTTTAATCTCGTGTGTCTGTAAAATATTTAATTCTGTGATCAATAGGAGGTTGGAATGGTTCATAGAAAAAAAATAGTATGTTCGCTGAAGAAACTGTCGGTTTCAGGAAGTGTCGATCATCATTGGACAATTTAAGTAGCTTAGTAACTCGTATACAGACCGGATTCTCAAAAAATATGATTACTTTAGGGAGTTTCATAGATATTGACAATGCATATAATAATGTAAATGTTCCTATTTTAATTACAATACTTGACAAGCTAGGAGTTGGTCGTAAAATTTGTCAATATCTGTGGAATTTCTTAAGCGAAAGATATCTTACAATACAGACTGATAATAGTATGTTACGTAGGTCAACTAGGGTGCGATTTTTGAATCTCACTCGTGAGTTGAGCTCGCCTGGTGACTAAAATTCTCACCGGTGACTTTGATATCACCGATTACTAAATGTCGTATTTTTGAAACTCACTCGCAGGTTACCAACATGCAGACATTTTACAACTTCAGTCATAGACAATCGTCCCATGACGTTCCTTTTTAAGCAGATACCGGTTTTTATTTCTCATACTATAACTTAAAATAGGTTCAATGAAATCGGTCAAACGTAGAACGTGGTGTACCTACCTGTCAGTCAGTCTCAGTCAGTGTCAGTGTAATTTAAAAGAAAACTTAGTTTTGGAAACATTTTATTATCAGAACTACAAGGATTGCTTGAAATTTACTCGAAGAAAGCGACAGTTGTATTAAAAAAAGGTATGTACATTTGTTAGTGGCATATGTTCTATTATCGTAATATATAGTGTTGTTTAACCTGATAATTGTTTATTGTCCCTTTTATAGATGCTCGTCGTCGGTCCCAGTCCCACAAAAGAGGAAAGTTGGAATATAACAGAAAACTCGACTGCAAGCGCTTGTGCGGGAGAATGAGCTCAATGAGCAACTTTGAAAGTTTGGCAGGATATAGCGGCCGAATTAAATGCTATTCCAGGACTAGAAGGCGTGGAGAAAGGTAGGATCTTTTCATTGTTATTCTTTCATTCAGGTTAAATTTATAACTAAAATCATATCAGAGAAATTTCCCATTGAGAAACTTGAAAATAAATTGGCAGACTTCACTCAAAATGATTACTGCGTATTGTTTTTAGGGGATTCTGACTTTAAAACAACAAGAAATTATGTACGTGTAATTGAAGAGTTGCGTAATAAATTACTAACTGTTCAGCATACAAACATTATTATATGCCTCCCTGTATTTAAAATAAATAAATACGCAAACTTATTTAACAAACGCATAGAGGCATTTAATAACTTGTTGTATCTGGACAATCTTGTGTATCAGTATGCATATATATTAGATAGCAATAAGAATTTAACCTATACACAGGAAATGTTTACAAAGGTCTCAGGTAATGTAAATAAACACGGAATAACAACAATACTAAGTAACTTAAAAACACTTATAACAGATATTGACTCCCTCACGTCCAACTACCATCGTCCTATGGTCCGGCGATTTCTTGTTGATAACAGCATAAGCCAAGTTGACGCCAATGAGCAAGATGTAAATAAGAACACAAGAGCCAACATTGAACAAAATAACAATATTTTTTTTCGTTCCTAAAGAGTCACGAACAGATTTTATAGTTTTACACCAAAACATTGCCAGTATATTACAAAAGCGTGAATTACTGGAAATTACCCTATCAGATATGCGAGATGAGGGAAGAGATCCTGATGTTATATGTTTATCCGAAACGTTTATTAAGAGAGGTTGTGAATCAAATATTAACATTAAAGGCTACAAATTAGCATCTAGCTTTTCAAGGAAAAAAAACAGAGGGGGTGTTTGTATTTTAATAAAAAATGGAATGGAATTCAGAGAAATATCGTTTATCAATAATCATGCTCGTCAAAATGTTTTTGAATGTTGTGCAATAGAAATAATGTACAACAAATTAATTATAATTGCCCTATACCGTACTCCAAACTCAGATGTTAATGTATTCCTACAAGAACTGGACGAAATTCTGAATCTTTTGACTAGAAAAAAAGACAAAAAGTTTATACTGACCGGTGACTTTAACATAAACACAATTAAACAAAATAAAATTTCCACTCATCTTAATGATCTTATAAAATGTTATAATCTAAAAAGTCATATTTCTAAGCCGACTCGTTTAAACTCATGTATAGATCATATTATCAGTAATATCAAGGACGCAAAAGGTGACCTTCTTCCATTAGGTCTATCGGATCATGAGACAGCTCAAGTTCTGAATATTCCTGTTAAGAAAAAATTTTTAAAGCCTAGTATAAAATACGTAACAAAAAGAGATTACAACACTAGTAACATAGGCAAATATCGTGAATGTCTAAAATCTTTAAGTTTTTCTGAATCATATAATACTTCTAACATGAATGAGGCCTTTAAATCTTTTCACGACTTAATCTGTTTGTTCTACGACCTTTGTTTTCCGTTTATAAAGTGTAAAATCTCAACGAATTGCAAAACACAAAAATGGATAACAAGAGGTCTTAGACTAAGTTGTAAATATAAACGCACCCTACGTTTCCAATATTACAAAGATAAAACTCCAGAAAGTAGACTCAAATACAAAATATACTCTAAAATGCTAACAAATTGTATACACAGTTCTCAAAAACTACACAATCACAAACTTATACAGAACTCTACAAGTAAAAGCAAAGCCTGTTGGAACATTATTAAAGACAATCCAGATCCTCACCTCTCAAATAATCATATTTCTGAAATAAATAAAGATGGTATCATTATTCAAGACCCTAGTAAAATAGCAGATGAATTCAATAGATACTTCATTCAACGTACACTCTCCGATACAAACTCTACTTTAAAGAACACTAACTCAAAACACGTAAATAATACTATATTCATGAACCCTGTAAGTTATGATGAAGTAAGAAGTATAATAAGATCCCTCAAAAATACAAATTCTACAGGCTATGACGGAATATCTACTAAGATTTTGAAACTATGTGTCGATGAACTAGTCCCGGTTATCGCTCATTTAGTGAATTTATCATTTAAAGAGGGCTGCTTCCCAGATATTTTAAAATTATCCGTAGTCAAACCACTGTTGAAAAAAGGAGACAAGTCCACTATGTGTAATTATCGTCCAATAACACTTATTTCAATTATCTCAAAAATATTTGAAAAAGCCATTCATATACGAATCATGTCTTTTCTAGAAAAATATGCCATACTAAAAAAAGAACAAAATGGATTTCAAAAACACAAAAGTACCACTCTTGCTACTTTCAACTTAATTAATGATGTTATTCGAAGTATGGATAAAAAGAAGCCAACTGTTGTAGTCTTCTTTGACATGTCTATGGCATTTGATTTTGTTTCACATGAGCTACTAATCCAAAAACTTAATAATCTTGGGATAAGAGGACTTGCATTACAGTGGCTTAAGTCGTACTTAACAGACA
The DNA here is from genome assembly GCA_949128165.1 of Lathronympha strigana. Classification (NCBI taxonomy): domain Eukaryota; kingdom Metazoa; phylum Arthropoda; class Insecta; order Lepidoptera; family Tortricidae; genus Lathronympha; species Lathronympha strigana. The sequence continues at coordinate 14,965,486 of OX421909.1, read as the reverse complement.
GGCAGCAATGTGTTGAAATAGACAGCACAAAAGATTCAACAACAATCCGTCATAGATCCTCATATATGAAAAATAGCCTAGGAGTACCACAAGGTAGTGTGCTGGGACCACTCCTTTTCTTAATATATATTAATGATCTGCCAGATATCACAACACACCGATGTACGCTCTTTGCTGATGATGTTTCAGTTTTAGTTACGTGCAATGACGAAGCACAATACAATAGTGAAATTAATAATACGATTACAGCAGTAGTAGCATGGCTTCAATTAAATAATTTATCGGTCAACCTTAGTAAAACCCAATTCATTCAATTCTGTAATGTACGAGATAAAGGTAAACTATTAGACATCAAATATAATGATACACAAATTAGAGAAGTTGAGACAGCCAGATTTTTAGGAATCGATATTGATAAAAACTGTAATTGGAAAAAACAAGTAGACACTGTATGTGACAAAATAATTAAGTTTGCATATGTCTTGAGGAGACTGCGTAACGTATCGGCTTGGAACACAGTCTTAATGGCGTATCATGGATATGTCGCATCCAATTTAAGATATGGTCTTCTCTTATGGGGTAATTCCAGTGATATGAATAGGGCATTTATAGCGCAAAAGCAATGTTTAAAGGCAATGTGTGGGTTAGGTAAATGGGATACATGTAGACCTATATTCAAAAAACATGATATCTTAACTCTACCGTGTATGTACATTTTTGAGGCAGCAGTTTTTGTAAAAAAATATCCGGATTTATTTAAAAAAGCAGAGGAAGTATATCAGAGAGACACGAGATATCCAAATAAACTTGTATTAGATTTCATTCCCAATACTTCCCTATTTATGAAAAGTAGTTACTACATGTGTATGAGAATATTTAATGCCCTTCCGGAAAATATAAAAACCCTGTCTCTCATTGCATTTAAATCACACCTTCATCGATGGCTTGTAAGTCAGATGTTTTACACCGTAGATGACCTACTCGTCGTGTAATATAATATTATAAAGTAATACGACTAATATGTAAAAAAAAAATGTTTATAATAAATAATGTGATATTATACTTAATAGTGTTACCTGCTTACTAATTTTAAGTCAATATTTGCATGCTTAACCGGCAAAATATGTTAATGTGCTAAAATAGAATAGAACACCTTATTGTACCATATTTTATGCAAATAAATTTCATTTCATTTCATTTCATTTCAATGGTATAACAGCGTGCAAGGTGTTCATAATGATCCTAATACACTTTTATTGTCTTAATAATTAGGCAGTGCCAAAATCATTTTGGTCACCTTACCAACTTAGCAATTTCTGCTGCTGAGTGCACAATGGTTGTCAACTTGCAGAAAATGCCAAGACCAACTAACTAACTTACACACCAATTCCCAGCATATAAAAATTAGTAATTTATACAACCCAAAGGCAAAAATGAACTACTATATTGGTCTGACTGTTTACCTTTTTAATATCTTGTAGGAAGGCTTTGATGCATTTTGCCAGGTTGATTATTAGCTGTGACCAGGATATAAATATATTACACAACAGGGCTACTGATCAAATTACAATCAGTTACATTACTTGTTGTGCACCTCTGTGTAGTTGACTGCAACATATTCAAATTAAATTTCACCATCTTTGATACACATACATCTGATACTCCAGATGTTTTCTCAAACTGTTACATAATTATTAAAGGATCAGGATACATTGAAAATCTAATTTATAGCTGATAATAGAACTCTATTATGATTGAATGTTTTTTTGTACTTTCAGGTAAGCGGCAAGAAGACAATGCAACTTCTCTACTTTTTTGGAGTTTCTTACAAACATTGGATAACAGCATTCTCCATGGCTTGTCTAAGTATGTAGACAATACAATGTATGCATATTGGTTTTCTGTACACCATGAGTGGAACAAAAAATAAGTTTTTGTAGACCAACAGATAAAAGCCTAATTACCTATACCCGTAGGTATATACCAAATTAAAATTAAGTTATTAACTTTAACTTATTTATTTTTGTTCCTTTTATTTTTTGTATTTTTACTTTAACTACCATTTGCAATCTGATTTGGATCATACCTGTCAATAAAGGAAATTTATTAATGATGAAAAAGTAGAATGGCTGAATTGACTGGATTGTCTACCTCTCTCATTTAAAGTGATAACTCATTCATACAGTATATCTCTCAATCTTTCTAAATGAAAGTGGCAAGTTGTGAAACCTGCCAATTTGTGCTACCTACTTGTGCTGTGATTTGATACAAAAATTCTATGTATGATGTTAGATTATAAGATGATTATTATTTAGTTCAGATATTTAGGCAGATGTTTTTAATATACTTATAATGCACTTCTTGATAATAAAGAGGTAATGTAAAATTCGAAGCTTTAGACTGATGTTTTATTAATAGGTATCTTGTAAGGCTTTATTTAATTTGCCTATTATTTAGTTGAGAAATTCTAACTGATTGATTTTGTCAATGTATAAGTAATCATATGGCTAGCAGCAGAAGTAGTAGAGCAGGCAAGGTGTTCAAAATGGTCTGAGCACAATCTTATTGTTTTCAAAAGAAGGGTGCATCAAGATCATATTGGACACCCCGCATGCTTAACTACATCTGCTGCAGACTGTACGGTCAGCGTCAGCAATACCTATACAACTCTCGCTTTATTTCTTTTGTAATAAGAGGAGAGTTGTATAGATATTTTTGATGTTTAATGTACATTCACTAACATTAAGGCTATTGGCGGTCTTATTAAAATGTTAATTATGTTAGGAGCAAAGGACTAGTGTTCTCCATAACTGTAACTTTTAACACTGACTTTCTATAAAATAGAAGTCACAGAGATGCTTAAGCACATTGCAACTATTGACTACTACCTAATCTAATTAAGTTGCTTACACTAAACTAAACAGACTTGAGGTATTGAATTGTTTAAAATGAGCCTATGTAGGTAGACTATACCTAAATTACAAGAAATAATATATAAAGCCTACACAAACTCCCCTTGTTTCATTCAGTTTCTACAGCTACCTAATGCCTGCCTCCTGCCTGTTCCATATTGCCCTATCATTGTAAGTGTACCTTACTGATACATTTGAGAACTAATTTACATCCTCTTTTTAATTGAAGAGCAACATGTACCTATGCTATACCTACATACAAAAATTCTCAGCCCGCATACCTTACAACTGCACAGGTGCAGTGTCTGTGCAAAACCTATCCATGTTATACTTATAAGGTTAATGTGGCTAATTCTGTCATTTTGACTATTCAATCTAATGCTCGCCTCCATTGAATATAAGCACAATATGCAGCTGACGACTCAGTTTATGAACTCCGGAGAGCCTGCTGCTTATTGACTCTGTCTATAGCGATGCATACTGTGTTTATTTATATTCAATGCAGGCGAGCATTAGATAGAATAGGCCCTACGATGGAATTAGCTACATTAACCTTACCCTACTCATGTAGACAAAAACTGAACTATGATTAACATTAACTTATGATTAACTGGAGGTATGGAAGTTTGGTTGATATAAGTAATTTACTTGGACGTACAAGGAATTAAAAACAATGTATAAGAGATATTCATAACATGCTTTATTGTGCACTATAATAACAAAACATGAACAAAAACTTCAGCAAGTGACAAAATAGACCGAACACCTACTCGCTAGGTGGCTTAATCTTCCAAATAATAATATCGCACTATCGATGCTCGTAGAGCTTCTCTTGCCAACAAATCAGGTAAGTACAGGCCAAAATCCAAAAAATCATCTTCATTGTCATGCATGACCAAGATCGACATTGTTTTGAATGCAGATGTTGTAGACCACCCCGCAGCTGTTTATTATTTTCTACGCTTTCTCCGGTGCATAGTGCAGTACTCTATGCTTTAATAAACAGCGGAATCGGCCTTTTAATATGCCATTAGGTACACCTTTCTATCGCAGCACGCGCTTCTTCAAAGGCCGTTCTATTCTATTGCTGCTTTGCCATATTCGCTATCCGTTATCTTCATCTTAATGTAATCTTCCAGCCTTGCCATTTCTTATTCTTTTCACAAATATGCGAAATTCACGAAATTTGCTGCTAATTCAGTTAAATCTCCAACATACTGTTTTCCAATTCCAACACACTTTGGCAGATTACATAAGTCAACTGTCAAAAATACTCACCGATGATTTCAAATACGAGTGGGTATGGGCATTCGAATTGAACTCACATGCGTGAGAATCAGAAGTCACCGATGAGTTTCAAAAATACGAATTTTCGGAAATCACTCATTTTTGTGAGAATTAGTCACTCGGTGAGATTCAAAAATCGCACGGGGTGCGATTTTTGAATCTCACTCGTGAGTTGAGCTCGCCTGGTGACTAAAATTCTCACCGGTGACTTTGATATCACCGATTACCAAATGTCGTATTTTTGAAACTCACACGCAGGTTACCAACATGCAGACATTTTACAACTTCAGTCATAGACAATCGTCCCATGACGTTCCTTTTTAAGCAGATACCGGTTTTTATTTCTCATACTATAACTTAAAATAGGTTCAATGAAATCGGTCAAACGTAAAACGTGGTGTACCTACCTGTCAGTCAGTCAGTGTAATTTAAAAGAAAACTTAGTTTTGGAAACATTTTATTATCGGAACTACAAGGATTGCTTGAAATTTACTCGAAGAAAGCGACAGTTGTATTAAAAAAAGGTATGTACATTTGTTAGTGGCATATGTTCTATTATCGTAATATATAGTGTTGTTTAACCTGATAATTGTTTATTGTCCCTTTTATAGATGCTCGTCGTCGGTCCCAGTCCCACAAAAGAGGAAAGTTGGAATATAACAGAAATTTCGACTGCAAGCACTTGTGCGGGAGAATGAGCTCAATGAGCAACTTTGAAAGTTTGGCAGGATATAGCGGCCGAATTAAATGCTATTCCAGGACTAGAAGGCGTGGAGAAAGGTAGGATCTTTTCATTGTTATTCTTTCATTCAGGTTAAATTTATAACTAAAATCATATCAGAGAAATTTCCCAATGGTATACAGCGTGCAAGGTGTTCACAATGATCCTAATACACTTTTATTGTCTTAATAATTAGGCAGTGCCAAAATCATTTTGGTCACCTTACCAACTTAGCAATTTCTGCTGCTGAGTGCACAATGGTTGTCAACTTGCAGAAAATGCCAAGACCAACTAACTAACTTACACACCAATTCCCAGCATATAAAAATTAGTAATTTAAGGCAAAAATGAACTACTATATTGGTCTGACTGTTTACCTTTTTAATATCTTGTAGGAAGGCTTTGATGCATTTTGCCAGGTGATTATTAGCTGTGACCAGGATATAAATATATTACACAACAGGGCTACTGATCAAATTACAATCAGTTACATTACTTGTTGTGCACCTCTGTGTAGTTGACTGCAACATATTCAAATTAAATTTCACCATCTTTGATACACATACATCTGTAATTCCAGATGTTTTCTCAAACTGTTACATAATTATTAAAGGATCAGGATACATTGAAAATCTAATTTATAGCTGATAATAGAACTCTATTATGACTGAATGTTTTTTTTTGTACTTTCAGGTAAGCGGCAAGCAGACAATGCAACTTCTCTACTTTTTTGGAGTTTCCTACAAACATTGGATAACAGCATTCTCCATGGCTTGTCTAAGTATCTAGACAATACTTTATGCATATTGGTTTTCTGTACACCATGAGTGGAACAAAAAATAAGTTTTTGTAGACCAACAGATAATAGCCTAATTACCTATACCCGGAGGTATATACCAAATTAAAATTAAGTTATTAATTTTAACTTATTTATTTATGCTCCTTTTATTTTTTGTATTTATACTTTAACTACCATTTGCAATCTTATATGGATCATACCTGTCAATAAAGAAATTTATTAATGATGATAAAGTAGAATGGCTGAATTGACTGGATTGTGTACCTCTCTCATTTAAAGTGATAACTCATACAGTATATCTCTCAATCTTTCTAAATGAAAGTGGCAAGTTGTGAAACCTGCCAATTTGTGCTACCTACTTGTGCTGTGATTTGATACAAAAATTCTATGTATGATGTTAGATTATAAGACGATTATTATTTAGTTCAGATATTTAGGCTGATGTTTTTAATATACTTATAATGCACTTCTTGATCATAAAGTAGTAATGTAAAATTCGAAGCTTTAGACTGATGTTTTATTAATAGGTATCTTGTAAGGCTTTATTTAATTTGCCTATTATTTAGTTGAGAAATTCAAACTGATTGAATTTGTCAATGTATAAGTAATCATATGGCTAGCAGCAGAAGTAGTAGAGCAGGCAAGGTGTTCAAAATGGTCGGAGCACAATCTTATTGTTTTCAAAAGAAGGGTGCATCAAGATCATATTGGACACCCCGCATGCTTAACTACATCTGCTGCAGACTGTACGGTCAGCGTCAGCAATACCTACACAACTCTCGCTTTATTTCTTTTGTAATAAGAGGAGAGTTGTATAGATATTTTTGATGCTTAATGTACATTCACTAACATTAAGGCTATTGGCGGTCTTATTAAAATGTTAATTATGTTTGGAGCAAAGGACTAGTGTTCTCCATAACTATAACTTTTAACACTGACTTTCTATAAAATAGAAGTCACAGCAGATATAAGCAACTTAAGCACATTGCAACTATTGACTACTACCTAATCTAATTAAGTTGCTTACACTAAACTAAACAGACTTGAGGTATTGAATTGTTTAACATGAGCCTATGTAGGTAGACTATACCTTTATACCTAAATTACAAGAAATAATATATAAAGACTACACAAATTCCCCTTGTTTCATTCAGTTTCTACAGCTACCTAATGCCTGCCTCCTGCCTGTTCCATATTGCCCTATCATTGTAAGTGTACCTTACTGATACATTTGAGAACTAATTTACATCCTCTTTTTAATTGAAGAGCAACATGTACCTATGCTATACATCCAAAAATTCTCAGCCCGCATACCTTACAACTGCACAGGGGCAGTGTCTGTGCAAAACCTATCCATGTTTTACTTATAAGGTTAATGTGGCTAATTCTGTCATTTTGACTATTCAATCTAATGCTCGCCTCCATTGAGTATAAGCACAGTATGCAGCTCTCGACTCAGTTGATGAACTACGGATAGCCTGCTGCTTATTGACTCGTGTTTATTCATATTCAATGCAGGCGAGCATTAGATAGAATAGTCCCTACGATGGAATTAGCTATATTAACCTTACCCTACTCATGTAGACAAAAACTGAACTATGATTAACTGGAGTAGGTATGGAAGTTTGGTTGATGTAAGTAATTTGCTTAGGCGTACAAGGAATTTAGAACAATGTAAGTAGAAGAGATATTCATAACATGCTTTATTGTGCACTATAATAACAAAACATGAACGAAAACTTCAGCAAGTGACAAAATAGGCCGACTATCTACTCGCTAGGTGGCTTAATCTTCCAAATAATAATATCGCACTATAGATGCCCGTAGAGCTTTTCTTGCCAACAAATCAGGTAAGTACAGGCCAAAATCCAAAACATCATCTTCATTGTCATGACCAAGATCGACAGTTTTGAATGCAGACCACCACGCAGCTGTTTATTATTTTCGACGGCTTCTCCGGTGCATAGTGCAGTACTCTATGCTTTAATAAACAGCGGAATCGGCCTTTTAATATGCCATTACACGTTTCTATCGCAGCATGCGCTTTTTCAAAGGCCTAGTTCTATTCTATTGCTGCTATGCCATATTCGCTATCCGTTATCGTCATCTTAATGTAATCTTCCAGGCTTGCCATTTCTTATTCTTTTCACAAATATGCGAAATTCACGAAATTACAGTGAGCCCCGCTGCTAATTCAGTTAAATCTCCAACATTACTGTTTTCCATTTCCAATTCCATTCCAACAAACTTTGGCAGATTTCACACACAATTCACATAAGTCAACTGTCAAAATACTCACCGATGATTTCAAATACGAATGGGTAGGGGCATTCGAATTGAACTCACATGCGTGAGAATCAGAAGTCACCGATGAGTTTCAAAAATACGAATTTTCGGAAATCACTCATTTTTGTGAGAATCAGTCACTCGGTGAGATTCAAAAATCGCACCCCGGAGTAAAGTGCTACTTCCCGCTATTTTATGATAAAACCCCGGATAATATCCAGCTAAACAAAGCTTTATTGCATTGACGACAATATTCGTCCGTGAATACCAGCAAAATAGGTCATAAACCCGGTGGTGATTCGCAATCTTCCATCGTAAATTCGAAATTGTCGGGATTGACGTCGAATACTTATATCGCTGATTTGGTTGTCTAACTTCTAAGTTTGATTTTGACTAAGAGGTCGCCTGATTATTTGGAATTTCTTGATTAAATGTTTAAAGAATACTTTCGTTTGAGGCTTACCCAGTTTCAGTGGGCTTGTTTTAAATTACTTGTTAGGAGCATAGTGCGTATTATTTAAGTCGGCTAGCAATTGATTTTTACTTATTATATCTAATTTCAGCGATGAATAGGCACAGGGATGACGACTAGGGACTTGGTTGAAAGTCCGTCATCGACTGTGCGACTCAGCCTGTCTGTCTGTCTGTCACATCGTTAAATATCTCAAGAACTAATAAAGCTACGAATTTAGAAATTTGGAATAGTTAAGTATAAAAAAAACTTAACCAACACACACTTAACATTAGAGACAGGATTTATCATATATTTTAATGTATTTGCAATGAAAATTGCCCGGTAAACGAGAGGGCAAAAAATAAAAGTCTTACTTTTGGTTTTTGAAAGTTACTTTTGGTGTACGAAATTGCAATATATAAGATGTAGGAATGTTTTGAAAAGATGTGTCCCGCCGAGGTTTTTTCCGGTCTAAAGTGTTAAATCTTCTTGGGTCTGTGATGTAGGGCCAGTGTAGCTTTATTTATTTTTCATTCGACTTTCATAAGTGCACTGTAACATGCCTATTTGAAAAATAAATATCTTGATTTTTGATTTTTTGACAATAACGCTCGTAGCTCCGTGATCCGTGATCCTTCTCCGAGCCTTGCCTGCGTACTGAGGAGGTAGTGGGGGTCCCTGACCTTGTCCTTCCTTGATAGTAGGCATGAGCCGACAAAGCCGCGTTTCGAAGAAATCGCAAAGTTTCACTGTGTCTATTTGTTTCAATGTTGAACAACCTACCCTACAACATCATCTCCCGCGTTTTTCCCGATCTACCTAATCCTCCTCAGTCGTAGTATTTAAAAGTGCAGCCACCCTTAGGTTACTAAGGTCAACAACGAAAAAGCTAAAATAAGTATTTAGGTAAACACTTCGAGCTATGAGTATAGATTCGCTATTTTAGTCTGGAAGTCCGTAACTTATGTCTTTATATTTAGAATCTATGGTAAAAAAATTATTCTACCTACTATTATTACCTACTTTGCCAACTTTCGTTCAGCATTATTTTATATAGGTAGGGTAGGGAGGGTGAGCTGGCGGTAAGTTGGGCAATCGCAATATCTCAAAAACTACTTATGCAACGCGGGAACACCTAACATATGGCGGAAAGTTAGGTCCAAGTGAGGGGAATCTATTTAGCTAATATCATTCGCCATGCGGTGCCGTAGTTGTAGACAGGCATTCTTTATTTTTTGTGCTCAAAAGTAAGAAAACTAGATTTAAGTATTTTTCTTCTAATTTTATGAAAATATATGTCTCGAAAGTCTGGTAAAAGCTATCGCTTAATAAATTTAGGTGTTTTTGAATTTTATTACCTATTTTGATGCAAGTAGTCATTTCATTTAACCCTAGGATTTTCTATAAAACGTGGCGAGGGGTTAGTTGAGCAGTTCATTGCGGGGCTAGTTGAGCAATGCCCAACACTAAGTTATTGTAAAAAGTGTATAGGCTTATTGCTAGCAAGAAACATATATTGTGGTCGTGTTGACCTTTATAAAGTAATATTTAGCTTGTAAGTGATAAAAAATATATTACTGAGTTTATATCCATAACTTAAATTTCTGTGATAAGTATTTACTAATGAACGTTGATTCCGGATATAAGAATTATGATTATGAGTTTGATTATTGTGTAACTCATATGAAAATAGTTTTTTTTTATTACTATATCAGATTAATGTTATCTCTATCTCTGCTCAATTTATCCCAGACCAACTTACCTCACTATAGGATTCAGTTGAGCAATTCTGACTTTGATTACTTTAGAGCAAATGTTTGCTAAATAATACACGATTCAATAAAAAATGTCTGGAGATAATTATAGCTTGATAAATTTCATAGCAATCAAAGTGAGTTTAATTTTTCTGCCGCAAACCATTAAGAAAATATAGGGCTTTGATTCCAAAATTGCTCAATGTGCCCCGCTCTACCCTACCATAATAATACTTTACTTCATTACGGCATAATTGTTTTTCTGCTTGCAGAGAAGTGACTTGAATTAGGTTGGTAATACGACTTTCTACAAAAAGTAACCGTTGCCAGAATTGCGACCTCCTGCTTTTAAAAACGAAAGGCTGTCAGAATCAGAAAGTAGGATAGATTAGGTTAGAACCGCGACCTCCTACAAACGAATGGCTATCAGAAGAGAAGGTTAGGTTAGAACTGTGACCTCCTAACACTTCACCAACTTGGTTCCTCGACTCATTGGGTCCGCTTCTGCGCTTAGCAGATTACTGCCCAACATTAGAGGACCAAAAGCCCCGTGTCGGCGCCTGTATGCGAATGTCATTCGCAGCATGGCACTTTACGGCGCGCCGATATGGGCAGGGAGGCTGAAGTATAAAACTAGGGCACTCCTCCGAAGGCCTCAGAGGGTCATTGCGCGCCGCATCGTTCGAGGGTATTGCACGATCGGACATGCGGCTGCATGTGCCCTCGCGGGTACCATGCCCTGGGAGCTAGATGCTCGCTTGTTGGCCGAGCGCTACGAACAGAGAGTGGCGCTCCGTGATGCCGACGAGCGTCTGGCACCCCGGGAGTTAGAGGCACGCCTACGAGAGGCAAAGAGAAGAGAGAGGGACCAATGGAAGAGCCAGCTGGAAGACGAGCCCTATGGAACGTACACCATAGGGGCGCTCCTCCCGTCCTTCGAAGACTGGCTCGACCGCAGGCATGGACTGCTGACATATCGGATGGTGCAGGTAATGACTGGACATGGTTGCTTCGGTCATTACCTGCACACTATCAAGAGGGAACCCGGGCCGGCTTGTCACCACTGTGGTCACGGAGACGACACGGCCTATCACACGTTAGTCGAATGCCCTAGCTGGGGCCCGGAGCGAGGGGAGCTGGAGATAGCCCTAAACGTGGAAGATCTCTCGCTGCATATGATTGTAGCAAAAATGCTGGACAGCGAGAGATCTTGGGCGGCCTTCAGCAACTTTTGTGAAAAAGTGATGTCAAAAAAGGAAGAAGCGGAGCGGCAGCGCGAAGAGAGAGCCGATGCGCACCCGCTCCGGCGCAGACGGAGGGGAATCAGGAGGCGAAATTTCATCAACGCCATGATTCCCCAGTAGAGCCGCGGGTTGGGGACCCGCACATAAGGCTCTACCCGTCTGAGGAGGGATTGTAGCGTTACACAATCCCTCCTCCCTTGGCGCGAGGGTGTCCCCGGCAATGGTCGGGGCAACCAGGGGAGCACCGTGGAAGAATATTCGTGATCCCATGGTGCTCCCCTAGAATGGCAGAGAGGGTAACGCCGCAGGGGAAGTTAGTGGGTATTCTCTTCCCCTCCCTCTGACTAGAAGAGGGAGTTGTGGGAGGAGCGAGTCCCACATACCACCCCATCCCCAACGGGCTTCCGTAGCCCCGGGGTGAGATTCGTAAAGGAATTTACCCCTGCGTCAAAAAAAAAAAAAAAAAGAACTGTGACCTCCTACAAAAACGAATGGCTGTCAGAAAAGTAGGTTAGGTTAAGTTAGATCTGCGATCTCCAACAAAAACGAATGTCTGTCAGATAAGTAGGTTAGCTTATCTTAGAACCAGACCCCGTTATCAGTGGTGAAAACTCATTGAAACCAAGGGTTGGCAAAACTACCTATCCTAAAATCGCCTTCGGTACATAACTTCGCCTTAACAAATGTTTTATAATTTTTTAACCATAAATCGGAAAAATCAAGTAAGGTCATTCAACGCGTACAATTTGAAATGAGTAGGTTATACATAATTTTCTTGACCATATTTTATTACAGTAGGCAAAATTGGGAAACAAAGGCGAAATAAGGATATATGACGATTTTTGTTTTTAAAATTAAAACTGCTTGTTTCACTACATTTAACTAGAAATATATTATTTGTAATGTGTTTTGCATAATATTGTCTTCTGTTACCGCGATTGTTATTCATTGAAATTAAACACTTTAGAACGGATTAATCGCGTTTATTAACACCATGATCCTACGTTTCGAGCCCTTTACAGCACTCGTTTTCACAGGGTTAAGATGATGACTGAGAGAATGCGAATTCTCCCCGTCAATCGTGTTTTGCATAGATTACAATTTACAACAGGCGAATTAAGGATTTCAGACTTCATGTAATGTTGGCAACCCTCGTTTCAATAAATTTTCACCAGTGATAACGGGGTCTGGTTAGAACTGTGATCTCCTACAAAAACAAACGGCTCCCAGAACTGCGACCTCATACAAAAAACTTAACTTTATGCCACCCAAATATTATGCAAAATATTTATCTGCGAAATCAATTTCGTCCACCATACAATTATGATTATCTACATTATGTTATAATATGATTCTGAATTTGAAAAATCTGCAAAGTGATTTCTACGGAACCAGCTTTTTTAGCAGATTATGCAATATAAACATATGATTATAAAACTTCTACAACACAATAGTGAGTGTCAGCCGTAACTTATTATAATATAATAAGGATATAATATATATAATAAGGAACCCCAAAAAATATTTGTAAAAGTTCGGCGGCGCGCCAATTCAAATACGACCGCTGTCCCTGACGTGAAGGACCGCAAGAAAAAATGCTTTAGTATAAAATATTTGGAATAGGAATCGCTTTGTGTCCGCCCGATAAGACGCCGTGTCACATATTTTAAGTTACGCGGATTTTTCTTATCTCCTGTTAATATACACAGGTATTGAGAAGTGGCACATGATCCGGGATTTGTCAGGAAAAACAAACCTGGTTTATGATTTTATTATTACTTTATAAATTTACTAAAAACGGGCCTTAATCGTGTTAAACTTAGAAAACTGACCACATGTTTCAAGGCCGACATTGTCCCCGTGGTCCCGGAGAAAGACAATACGACTTGTTATCGCTTGCTTTTATTTAACTTGCTCTGCTTTTATATTTGGTTCAAAACTTGTACCTAAGCAAAATTAGGCCCACTTCCCGTTTTCCGATTAATTGAAACAGAAATATGTAAGTTGGGTGATACTGATAACACAATGTTATGGTACAAAACGGTGCTATTTTGCTTCAAAACTTGCTCCAATTTTTGAAATCACTTTGCTATTACTAAAATTTGATATAAAAAGGAATTTTAAATTAATTTCCGGTCATTGTGGAAATCTTTGGGGGAGGCCTATGTCCAGCAGTGGACGTCTTTCGGCTGAAATGATGATGATGATGATGATATTAAAACAACATATTGATAAGTAGATAGTGGTTAGTAGAACAACTATTCCGGCATTATGCGGCGCTTGCACAATAGAATCATTCTGTTTTGAGAGAACTATATGAACTTCAACAACTTAGGAGCAATCTTTACCTAGTCTTTGTCTAACTTTGCCCCTAAGTGAAATTTGTTGGAGCAATTTCACCTCTTTGTCTATAATTTTTCTCCGTACAAATTGTATGTGGGTATACAACACCATTCATGATATTATAACAAAAACACCGGCTATGTAGCTAATCCCGATTATTTTTTACCCAACTAAATAAATGGCGATATTTTCTATTTTACCTACTGACAAGAGAATTGTGCCGAAAAAACAGTTGGAGTATTGTTACCTCCCCACTGGGCAACAAACTGAGCAAATTAGTACCATTTTAACTAAAATTCCGATCTTATGATGGAGACTGGAGATACTTATGACAACTATGTGATAAAACAACAATGTATTTTGGTTTGTTAGAATTTTCTCAATGAACAATAGTGGACCGTTGAAAAAAAGTACAGTCGGAGATAAATGCATGTATTAATACTAAATTTATGAAAAACAAAAACATCATTGTGTTTAATAACCGTCACGGTAAAAATTGTTGTTTTGAATACATTTCAAATGACATAACAAAGCCATTTTTTCCGTGCATTTGTTGCCATAAAAGGCACTTTATATTTCATTTCACTTAAGCAGCTTAGGTATACAACGCAAACTGCGCTGCTTAGAAATATGCTGCACTGCGTAGGATATTTTTCATAGTTCACAACTAATCGCAATTCAAGACAGTTTAATTACATAGTACAGAGTGAGAGTACCTACTACCTCCTTAGTCGTAGGCACTAAGTAGGATGACAGACCAGTTCCTACAATACTAGACGACTTAAACAATCTATTTAATTAGGGCTGCCATCTCGTACATCGCGCATCGCCGAAACCGGACAAAAGAGTTTAAAAACCCGGACGTTTCATTAAAATCGCGGTCGCTCCCCGGACACTAAAGAAATCAATTTTTAATTTAAAAATTTAGCTTTTGCTAGGGATTGACCTGAACCCAAAAATGTCCGGGTTTACCCCGGACAGTTCTAAAAATCCGGGCCGGACGCTCCCCGGACGGGCTCCAAACTAGGACAAATACGGGGAAACCCGGACGGATGGCAGCCCTATATTTAATCCATCTTTTAGATTATTAAAAAATATTGTACACGTATTTTTTCTTTTGTTCGTCAAATTAAAAATGACGAAAACGCACTATGCGTTCAAATTTCGCGTAACGGACACTAAGGTACAATTCTTGCCTAGTAGTGACGTCACAAGCTCCCACCCCGGAACTTTGATGCTCTATATCTTCGTCAATTTTAGTCTAATTTAAAAAGGAAAAAATACGTGTCTAATCATTTTAGACAATCTAACTGACGGACTAATTAGAATGATAGTTTTTCAACCTGGTCGTCATCCCTATTCAGTGACCTCACTTAGTTGGTAGAATTACCAACATTCCTAGCATTCCTTCAATTAATTAATAACATTGTCTAACTATTACCACTATTACCCACGGAATAGAATGCGTAGTAGGTATATGGATATATATCAGATCACCTATATTCTGAGACTCGGGCAAGTTCTAGTGTATCCCGGTTTAAATAAACAAAGTCGCTAATTTGTAGTGTTATGAGGATTTCAGATTGTTATTTTTAGATCGATTTTTCACTTCCATCTAAATATCTTTTTTAGGGTTCCGTACCCACAGGGTAAAACCCTATTACTAAGGCTCCGCCGCCGTCCGTCCGTCCGTCCGACCGTCTGTCACCAGGCTGTATCTCAAGAACCGTGGTAAGTAGTTAGACAGTAGGAGTTTTCACAGATGATGTATATTTCTATTGCCGCTATAACACCAACCAAATACTAAAAAGCAGAATAAAATAAATATTTAAGGGGGCTCCCATATAACAAACGTGATTTCCTGCCATTTTTTAAAATAATGGCACAGAACTCTATGTGCGCGAGTCTGACTCGCACTTGACCGGTTATTTTATTAAGCGAAAAAGGATCAATTTTCAATCAAATAGACTATTAAATACATACCTACCTACCTTTCATGTAGACGTATTATATTTGAGCATTTTGTACAAAATAAATAACACTCAACATAATTTTACATGAAAGCTTTAACCAACAAAAGTTAGGTATTCCGGATTACTTGAAACTCCTTTTACAAATTTTAAATGTGCTTAAAAATTTATGATTTATGGCATGTCCAATGACTCTGACGAGGAAAAGCTTTCACGGCTGGGCGTATCTCTTTGATAATGGTTTTTCCTCTTTGTTTGTTGAGTTTGGATGTTGGAAATCTAGAACGATGAAATTATTTCGAGCAGCATCCTTAGCAATGTATGTAACTATGCAAATAAGTAATGCAGAGCATTTCGCTGGTACTAATAGTTCAGCGTGCGAAGCCAAGATGCCAATCGCTCACGCTCGGAAGCGTATTGTTGTTATCTCTCTCTATTACTCTTCCTTATTAGTTGCGTTTCGTTCGCAACTAAGGCATCTAGGCTACACACGCTGGTGTTCATGCAACCCTTAGCAGTTGCCTATATAATTATTGTACGTATGTTGAAAATCAATACGAGTAGTTACTATACTTACTCTTTGCGGTGTCAGTTTAGATTCTATAGTTAATCATTTGTAGATGCGCCTTAGGGGCGCGTCTAGCAACATCTACCTACAACGGGTGTGTCTCGATAGCTCAGCTGGTAGAGCGATGGGCGTGTATACTATAGTCGCGAGTTCAAGTCTCGCCCGAAGCCTTGAATTTTTCCTTTTTTCTTTCACTCTAAGATTTCTATTTAGGCGTCGATGTTTTCTGTGGTTGAGGCTGTTGTCGAAGTGAAATTATTGTTTTCCAAATAAATTGGTTGATGTTTTTACTATTTTAGAATAAATACATTTCTTAGATTGGCCACTTGGGCAAAACCGTACAAATAGAACTAGATAATGAGAATAGTTCGTTATCACAAAAGTTTATTTTCTTCTTTGTCTTTGTGTAACTAAGAGTGAAAGTACACAGATCTCAGTGAAACTTGGATGCCAAAAACTTAGCACTTTGGTCCATCTAATCTACTTGGTATGTACTGTTCTCGATATATGTTTTGTTACCGATGAAAAATAGTAGATTACGTATCGAGGCCTGTCAAGTAAGAAATGTCTCAGATCTCGTGTAATTGTCATCCGAAGCGAAGCTGCGGCCCCAGGCTTTCTTATTTACTGACCAAGGTCTGTACACTATTTTTCTGCTCATCGCAGTCGGCAAGCGTCAAATTTGTTTAGCGTGGCGGCCTGAAATTGGCTGCTTGCCGGCCGGAGGAGATCTTTTTATTCAAAGTGTCAGTAGATCAAAAAAACAAACAGAAAGCCTAATTTAAAACCGCCCAAGAGCATGTCGGGCTATGCTCTGTAGTTTACCTAGTAGTACCTAGTATTAGGGTTAGTACCTACTTAGTTTACCTTCCGTCACAATAGGCGAACTTAAAAAGGGTTTTAACATATAGGTACCATGCTCATAACGTCATAACAAAGGGAGTATTTTCGCAGCTCTTACGACCTTTTAACAGACAAGACAATTTTTTTCGCAAAAAATTAAAAATGGCTTAACTAACTAAGTCCAACATAATGAAAATATGACAATGACTGCACAACAGAATTTACTATCTACAACAATGACAAACTTTGAAAGGCAGTTTACGCAACAAAAAATACTTATATTAGAGTTCGTATGTTTCATAGATTTTCATAGCACAGACTGTGAAAGTGTTAAGTACCTAAAAGTCATAATTGCATAGAAAGTTGACGTTCAAAATAACATTTTAAAGTTTGACAGGGTCTTCCGTGTGATATTCAAAATGGCGGTTGCGTTTCTTGAATAGTTATTTGTTTTTGTGTGCTAAATGTTGTTTAATGTGTAATATTTATAGCTTATTGTGCAGTAAACTAACGAAGAAGTGTGCAGCTAATGAAGAATTAATCCTGAAACGCGTGTAATCGCGTTATTGAGTCATAACTCGGTTGTCCCGGGATCTTGGCCTCCCGACATATTTATTACGTATATGTAGCTGTAAACGGAATAAATAGCAAGGCCAATTACCGAACAACGTCGCCCAAGAGGCAATATACTATTTATATAATAAAAAAACACTGATTATATTAATACGGGACACTGGCAAAATTGTCCAATTCTCGGACAGAGGCCATATTATAAAAGAAAAGAAAAAAAAAAGTTTGACAGTTTATTTGCTTCTATGAGATGACTTGGTTTGACTCTATGAGCCATGGAAACAGGGACGCAAGGTAGAAGTTTAAACGTCGAACAAAACGACGACATCTCGCTTAATTTTGATAAAACGCGATATGGACCTCGTTAGTCCTCTTGTTTAATTCGTCCATGTTTGGCAAACTCGTATAGTCTGTTTCTTAATATTATGTTAAGCAAAAGAAAACAGTAGTAACTGTTACATGAGATGCACAGGGTTTACTTTTCATCCTTTAATATCAAACTTCAAAAAGACTTCATAAAGGGAAAAATAAAATATTTTATTGCTTTTTATATGCTGTACTAACAAATTCGTTGGAATTCGGTGCCATAATAATGTAGTTTACATCACTAGAAACATTCTAATTAAGCAATTCAAATATGTTTCAACTGTTAACTGAAATCTAGAACAATAACGGCGGGTCGGTAGCTGAGATTGTTTGCTTTTGAAACGGGTATAGAACAGACATTGTAATGAAGAGTTACAGTGGTAATATGCTAACTGAGGGAGGACCGCTGAGACACAACTTAGTATTAATAACAGCACGCACACACACTCAAAATTAAAATCAAGCATCTAGTTAATATAATAGGCCAGTTCCATATAACAACAGAAAATAAAATTTAAAGTATACTATAAGAATTCAAGTATAGGTACTATAAGATGTCATTACATGACAATGATGTTGTGTGCGTGACCTCAAGTCTGGTGGAACTCCCTATACTTAAGTGATTTTATCTTTTCTTTGCAAGGACGTACTTTCAACGTAAACCAAATCTATTCTATTTCTGATACCTATGTACTGTAAAGGTTTTACCTTTACAGCCGCCTTGGTTAGTTGGAAGGACTGGCTTTATTATGTGTATTTCAAATTGAGAACTCTAGCCAGTGCTGTCACACCAAGGGGCGATGGTTGATTGTTGATTCTATGCATAAAAATATATTTAACTATCCATAAACGTGTGTTGCTCCTCACCACTAGGCCGAACCCCTTTAAATGTAAAGGGCCTTACAAAAAGTGTGATACTTATATCGCAAGATACGCTAAAAACACTACCATCCTATCTGTGAAGAATGTGTATTCATCATAAATTCAAAGGATTTTTGTAGGAGTGGAAATTGTTCTTACCGATGAATGAAGTGATAAACAGTAAAGATATTTTAAACCTTGTTGGCCGGTTTCCTTCACAAAAGAGCCAAATAGACTCTCTTGTAATGCCTGAAGATTCTTTTAGGATATTTTTTTGTGATGCTTTAATTTATCAAAACACAAGGGCTTTCTCTGATTAGATAAATTCGTTAGCGTCGGTTACTTTTTGTTTTACTTCAAAGCCCTTCAGGGATAATTGTTGAAATGTCCGTTTAACATTAACACACTTTTAGCGTAGTACTCTATCCTCAAACCTTACTGCGTGTCGAAAGCGTCCGCCGCGTTGGTCATCTTGACCTCTTCGTGTAATTGTCCAATGCCCGGTTGGAAAAGGTGGTGAATACCTGTATCGGTATTGACGAAAAGTGTTGGCAGCGTTATAATTACACTGCGCGTATAAAAAGTGTAAATTAAAATAGCCTATGGCGTTTTAATGTGGCATTTTTAAACACGGCCACAACACGGTAAAATATTTGATATTAGGTATGTCAATAAGCATGTTACCAGTCACTTTAGAAAAATAATTAATTAATTAGCCTATCGCCAAATCAAAAATCTGACAATTATCAAAGAGATTCGTCTCTACTTAAAGTAAAATCGTTATTGTAGATAAAAAATTACTATGTGTTTTAAAATGGTTATTTATGATACACAATTTGTATTAATGTAGAAAGTAGGATTTTTCCCAACAAATGTCGGTTACTATAAAACAAGAACGAAGTTTTAAACCGATACGAGTTGGAAAAAGTCTATATTTCAACACGTATATCATACAACGTTTTACAATGCATTAGCTCGGAAAGCCGCTACATTTTTCCGAATGAAATGTCTATATCTTATCTTACCAGAGTTAATATTACAAGTAATACCTAGGTATAAATCCATTGACAAGCTTTTTAAGATTTCATAGATACTTAGGTACTTATTTAAAACAGCGCCCAAATATGAAATTCTTAGTCCCGATGACGTCATTGAATCTACTTGCTAGGGTTGAAACGTGCAGAATCTTGCACTAATGTTTAACGAGCTGTATCTCTAAAATAGTTAGAAATATGAGCATAGTTAATTGTTGAAAATTAAAGTACTTCGCCTGAAAAATGCCCCTTTTGCTAATAAATATTGTGGGACAATTTTACACAAATCAACCTAATCCCATGGTAAGCTCAATAAGGCTTGTGATGTGGGTCCAAGACGACGATATATAGATTGATACATATGAAACATTCATAACTCAGGAGCAAATATTCGTGATAAACACACAAATAAATACCCTGACCAGGATTCTAACCCGGGACCTCCTGCTTCGTAGGGTCACTCTAGGCTAGGAGGCTGTGAAGTTTGTTTAGCATGAAGCGTCGCATCTATATATGTGCCCTTGTTCCGCGTACACGTGTGGCCTATTACGGACATATGTATCCAAGTGACGTGTCCCGGGTCGCAATGTTACATGTAAAACCTTAATAAAACCCTATATTATAAGGCTGCATTTCCACCAGAAATAAGCGAGAATGTGTTTGGTCTTCGGCTGCTTGGCGTCGTCTAGCTCTTCCAAACTTTGACCAAAATAGATCTTACATTTCATTCCTAAATTGGGCATGAACCCACTCAATGTGTGTTTAAACATAATTATTCATAGTGTTTGTGAAATTTTGCGTGTTGTTTACCAATAGACTGATTACCGAACTAAGTTTGTGTATAATTTCACCACCCCTGAGGATACCCTCTCATATACTTATTGCTAGGGTTCGGAATTTTGCGTGCGGTTTTTGAAAAGTCATAGGGCGAGAACACCAATGTTTATCGAAATATCGGTCATTCACTCATAGAGTTATTGAGATTCATTTATCCTTAATTAAATAACACTTGCATTGTTGGAAGCAAATACCTGCTCAGGGTATCAACTCTCTATTGCTATCTATATCCGATATCCCACATCATAACACACATGATAATGTCACGTAACACTATCCTTGTCACCCCGTGTTATATAACATTTATAACAGCCAGTGTGGGAGCACCATCATATGTATAGACACTGTCGGTATTCAAACCGTAATCAGTTGGTATTGCATTTATACATATAACTTTTTTCATCATTGACCGTTGAAAATAGTATGTATCATCGGAAAGTTTGAGGTATAATTTTTTTTTAGACACTAATAAAACACCCTAGATTTATCGATATGCCATATGATTTTTCAAAAACCGCACGCAAAATTCCGGGCTCTGCTTATTGCGCGGCCTTTGTCCAGCAGTTGACTTATCCTCGCTCAGAGCAAGCGTAAGGTTCTTAATAAACACATCATTTGCAACGCATCCTCGTTAATATCTGGTGGAAACGCAGAATTATGATTAAACTTTCGGACATTGACCTTCAATTTTTAAACTTAGTTTAAAAAGTTTGTTTCTGAACGCGTTCATAATGTTATTTCTGGGGGTTTTGTAAGATTCCCCGACTAAATTTTAGCAGGTAATCGATTCGCAAAAAATATTCTTAAGGCGTTATTACACGGAAAGTTTCACCGGATTCCAGAGTAATGCCTAATTTATTAACTGTTACTAAAGTTAATAAATATCATTGGCACCTGGGCATTTTTTACTCCAGTTAAATACTGGCTTCAGGCACGAAGCTACTTGTTAAACTGAAGAACATAATATTTTTCTCATTCTAAAAGCGAAGAAAAGTAAATGTTAGGCAATACTGTCCGTTCAACGGCAATCGAAAGCCACTAGCTAGCTGCATTCGATTTAGGAAGGAATTCTGTGTCACAAAGTGTCAAAGTACTGGTTCCCGATAAATCATAATTTGAGAAACAAGCAATTGTAAATAAAATATTGTTTTAATTTTTAAGATAATGAAATATTATAAATATATGTTTTATTTTGAAGCTAACGCTTTTTATCAAATCAAATCAAAATCAAATATTTTTATGTAATAAGCATTGTACAGGGTAGTCTCTTAAAGTCTCTCTGACACCCCTTTACAGTGTTAAGCTTAATTTTAATTTTATTTTATTTTTATTTTTATTTTATTTTTTTCATTTAATTTATAGATGTAAGCATACCTATGGGAACTGATTGCCTGAAATAAATACTTTTTATTAATTTTTTATTTTTATTTAAATACCAAAGAATTATAATTAGGCCATGCAGGTGATTTCCAATTGCCTGAACTAGGAAATTCCTGTGTTGCAGGCGATGGAGAGGGATATAGTTAAAATTAGCTATAAATTATTCACTTAAAATGGTAAATAGGACAAAGTCAATAAACTTAGTCATTCGTTATACAGCCAGTACAGTCCTTAACAAAAACAAGTTGATTCTTAAGATTTAAAAAAGTACAATTGTTACTATTTCACGACTATTAATAGCTTCTCTGTATCATCGTACGTTATATTTTGGAGGGCATTTCGTAGAGTATTCTTACAACAAGAATAATCCATGATTTTATAATGATTTGCTTACTCTTAAGACGTGTTTTATAGGTGTTAAGTAATATTGTTAGTTGGACTTTTTTTATGAAATACGTCATACTATTTTCTGCATCAGTAGAATTATAAACGGGGCCAAAGTCAATGTCGCATAAATCCTATCCAAGTTTGTTTACAATTTCAATTATAGCTTACGATGAAACGTCATTTTCGTGAAACGGAAGCTGTCAATTCATCAAGCTCATCGAAATCCGATGGGACTTTCCGTGTAATAAAGCCTTTAGATTGATGTAGAGTGCATTTAAGTGGTAGCTCGAGAGTTTAATTTTTGTAAGTTGCGTTGTAAAATATCAGTTCTACAGCGTCTATTTTTAAATAATTTTCATACTAACCAGAACCAGGCCACAAATTTTAACCAGACGTAGGCTTTAGTGCTATACCGATATTGCAATTAAAACTTACTTTTTAACGATTTATTAATTTTTCTGCAAAAATTGTTTAAGTTAAGCCTAACTCCAAAATATAGTCTGATAACCAGAGGCTGCTGTATTAAAAAAAATATATATATGCGTTCCTTTATTTCCGAGTGAAAAAATAGGGAATTAAAAAAAAGTATATAGAATCTATGTAACAAGGGACCTATCTCATATATTATTTCTCCCGTAAAGATCTTAACTCTCGAATCTGTCAGCGTTGTCAGTGTTCCGCGCTGATAGGGTAAATCCTCAGTCTAATCTAGCCACTTTCCAATAACTGGCTACCTTATATTCTGTGTACCTATAAATAGAATTCATTTTAGTATAATATGTCAATTACTGGTCAACCTTCAATAATTGGCCACGTTATACTAAAATGAATTCTGTGCACCTATGGACAAAGTTCATTTTTGGTATAAGGTGACCAACTGGTCACTACTACCGATTTACCCTATATCGCGTCGACCGCGGCGCGGCCTTGCGTAACTCTATGGGCGGCCGAGTAACAATTAATCCTGCAAATTGCTTATCCCATCTTTTATATTAAACTGTTCGGGGGATTGATACCAAAATAAACGCCTAATATTTACGTTCGGTCGAGTCCTAACGAAGATTACGGTTTTTTGTTTGCTTGAATTTATTGTCGGGCAGGAATTTAATTTACGTATTTCCTATTATTAAAACCGGCAGTGTTGTAATGCATAATTCAATTTCAATATTGGTATACGACTATGTACAGATCTTTCTTCTTTCCAGCGTTTTCGCGGCTTGTGCCACGACTCAGGGAGCCTGGGCTCCGCTTTGGCAACTAATCCCAAGATTTGGCTTAGGGGCTAGTTTTATGAAAGCAACTGTCATATGACCTTCCAACCCAAAGGGTAAATTAAGCCTAATTGGGAATAGTCCAGTTTCCTTATGACGTTTTACTTCACCGAAAAGCAATTTCGTAAATATCTAATGATATTTCGTAGATAAGTTCCACAAATCTCGTTAGTTTGAACCTGCGATCTTCGGATTGAAAGTCGCACGTTCTTACCACTGGACGACAATCATTCCATACGTACTCGTACCTACGAATAATTGAAGGTATATATATGTTAATAAAAACATACCGTTGAAAAATTCATTGTGTTATATTAAATCTCAAACGAAACCAAGGATTTTACAATAAGATCCTCCTGAAGGATTCAAGTGATAACGCTCAAGGTGGAACTCATTTTGCTATCATTTAACAGCATGTCGAGGTTTTACACCACCTTAAGAGGAAAAAAATATCTACTCCAATGGACCTCGCTCTTCTCTGCTTCGTTTCACTTTTCTTTGCTTCGCTTTGTCCTGCTCTGCTTCGCTTTGTTCTTCTCTGCTTCGATTCGCTTCTCGCCGCTCTGCTCCTATTCAATTCACTCTTTTCCACTTCACTGCACTGTACCTACTGTAGAGTGGGTCACTCACAAAAGTTTCAATTAACCGCCGAGCACGGTTATAAAAAGTTTCGTTATGTCTTTGAATAGTATCCGAAGTTATTTTAGAATCGGAATTTGTATTCTGCCCCCTGATCCAATACAAAGTTTTCATACATACCTACTGGTACATTTCTAAACATACTCGTATTTAGGTACTAATATTTAGGCATTAGCCTTTTTTTTTCTCAAACTTACTTTTTAGCTCAAACTGAATTCTATTTTGGGTTGGTAATAGAATAATAAATGTAACTAATCCGATAAGATGAAAAGCAAAGATTTTTTTTGAAACATTTAACGTTCATAATCCGGAGTTAATCCAGAGGCAGTAAGACTAACTTAAAAAATAAATAGAAAATATAGGTGGTAATGAATTACCAAATAGAACCTTTTTATAACTGTGCACTCTAAAACCAAATGATCCAGCCTACTATACTGCACTACTTTCTATTCCACGTATACTAATCAGCCAATAACAACAACAACTGGTGATAAAGTGGGTTAAAAGTTACGCTCTTATTTTGTACGTAAATATAATATCTGCAGAAAAAAAACATGTCAGTCTAGCAATCTAGCGAGGAAATGTTGCCTGCGTCCTCGGTACCATGCCGCAGGAGCCTGTTTTAGATTTAATTTAGTTTTATTTTAGTTGTAGTTAAGTTACCTATACTTCTAGATTTAAATTTCTGTTTTAATATGTTAAGTTTAGTTTCTCATAGAAGCTACGGGTGACAGGAGGGCTGGCTCGTACCTTGCGCAACGCATTGGACTTGCCGTCCAGCGCGGCAATGCCGCCAGCCTTCTTGGCACCCTGCCAGAAGGCACCGAGTTGGAGCCAATTTTTTATTTGTAGGTTTAGTTTTAATTTTAGTAGAAATTGTTTTTTTTTCTTCTTGTTTTTATGTAATGTATGTTTTTAAATAAAGTTTAAAATAATTTTCCTGTAAAGTTTCTTACAATAAATCATTTAAATAGATTGCCAATATTTTTGCTACACTCTGATATGTGAAAACATAATGCACCATCAAAACTATGTCGTTCTTCAATACGGCATTTTTATTCCCTCTTCCCCAAAAAGTTCTTCTTCAGCAGGGAAGATACAACTATTTCTGATGAACAGATTTAATATGAAAATATTATTTATCGTTTCATTAAAACAGCAATGACCCATAAAGCGGCCAAGAGCCGCCATGCCTACACAGCTACAGGTCGGCATTAAATGGCGCCAGTGGCTTATTTATTATTCAATATAATTTTAGACTCAAGGCAAATTGCTTAGCCAATATAAAGGCAAGTTTCTAAATTAATCTTAATAGCAATTGCGCTTTATTAAGCTAACCAAGCAAGAAGTAGGTAAGTACCAATGCATATTAGGAAACTAAGGGTAGCCGTTTGGTTAGTAGGTGATTATTAAAGTATATCAAAGCTACACGAATACCTAAGTTCATATAACATGATAGGCGGAACTGCAAGAATAGTACATTATTGGCGAGAGACGGAAAGTAAGATATAGCCGAGCTCAGGCAATCCCTGTTTCCGGCGAGGCAGATAAAGTGCTTTTCTGCCCTCCGGCCGGGAAGCAGTCAATTGCAGGCCACTACGCTAAACGAATTCGCCGCTTGCCGGCTTCGTCGACCAGAAAAATAGTGTACAGACCTTGGCCAGTAAATAAGAAAGCCTCAGAATGTCATATTCTGACACTAAGCCTATTAAAAAAAAACATTAAATTATATTTTGAAGTTTTATTCATATAAAGTCGATATCGACTTGAACATAAGAAATAACACATTATAAATTTAAACGTTAGCGGTAAAAGTGTCTACTCAAACCGGGCTGTTTTGTTTCATGATAACATTACTCCTAAAATGAAACTACCTTGAAGGTACCTCCTGGGAAACAAAATAAGAATGCTTCAAATCGATAGGTCTTGGTAATGATCGAAAAGTTGTACTTCCCTAGTTTGCATCCCTAGTTTTCATCATCAGGTTCACTCCACCAAAATTATGGTTTTCGGAAAGAAAAAATCAAATTACTTAGGGACACCCTCAAATCATAATGCATGTGCCGTTAAAATTTGAGGAGTTTTCTCAATTCCTCATTAATTCCATCCTCAAAATAGAATTATTATCAAATGGGACGAATGTCTCAAATTGGATGATAGAGCTGGAAATTACCAAGCAGTTCCTTTATACCATCCCTGGTCTTCATCATCAGGTCCACTCCAGTTAAAAGAAGGCTTTAGTAAGAAAATGCCCCAGTCGATTATGAAAACCCTCCAATCACAATGCACATACCGTTCAAATTTAAGGAGTTCTCGGAATGCCTCAAGAATTCATATTTCGTTTATCGAGCAGTTCTACTATGCCATCCCTGGATATGGTTTCAGTGAAAAAATGTTCAAGTTTCTTAAGGAAACTCTGTAATCACACTGCTTGTGCCGTTAACATTTGAGGAGTTCTCTCAATTTCTCATGAATTTCATCATCAAAATAAAATTTTAATGAAATGGGACTACTTTGAAGGTATAACTAAGGTATAGGTAGAAACAAAAGAAGAATGTCTCAAATCGGTTGATAGAGCTGGAAATTACCAAGCAGTTGTTCTATGGAATCTGGTCTTCATTATCAGGTATACTTCACCAAATTGATAGTTCTCTTAAGAAATCACCCAAATCAGCATGCATGTGCCTTTCAAATTTGAGGAGTTCCCTCAGTTCCTCATGGATCCCATCATCAGAAATAGATTTTGAAAGAAACGGGACCAACCTGGAACCATCTACTTTAAGAAACCAAAAAAATAAATTCAAATCGGTTCAGTAATGACGGAGTTCTGAGGTAACATCCATTAAAAAAATATATATATATAGGTAATAATAAAAATTCAGACGAATTTTTAACTGGTGACCTGGTGACTGGTGACTGGTGGAGCTGGTGGCTTCCTCGCACAACGTATCAGCATTGCGATACAACGAGGAAATGCCGCCAGCATCCTAGGTACAATGCCTCAAGGACCTACTTTAGATTTAAGGTAGGTAGAGGTAGGTAGTTAGGTAAGTTACACTTACTGTATATAGACGAATTGAGAACCTCCTTCTTTAGAAATATTGAAGTCGGTTGAAAAACTACATATGGCAATGTTTTTATATTAGACATAAGTACATGTCAAGTTGTTGACGACGTTGACGTGTCATAACTGTCATAAGTAATCTTTATTTTTATACACATTCAATTTTAGAAAGTAAGTGTTTATTTTGGGAATACCATATAAAAGTAGCGCGCGAGAGCTATTATTTACCATGATGAATTATTCTGATGCCGTAAAGCAACAGCACGAGCCAGTTATCGCCGAAAAGCGCGCAATGTTTAAGTACAATGCATCAAATCTTTGGTCGGTAAGGGAAACAACCTTAGTACTAGCATATTTTTGATTAAATAACTTTTTTAACGTGATTTTATTTCCTAAGATGAAAAAAAATATAAACCCTGAAGTTACTGTTTTGAATTACAGCATGCAAACTTGCTACATCTTACAGTATGCAAAAAGTTCTCCGAAATATCTTATTTTTCAAATATTTTTATTCAATACTGATCAAATCATAATTTAAAAAGATGTCCATTTTAGTTAATATTAAATTGGCTACAATCTAAAACTAGTCTATGTTATTTGCACTTGTTTTAGGATTGAAGACAATACACAAGTCCTATATTCAGTATCGTCATATGCCGATTTACAGATAAAAGATAAACATTGCTTGGATAAAGTTATAATAGACAGACTCTAGCTATGTAGGTATGTCTATGAACTGATCTATATAAAGCTTCTGTGATATTTTTAAATCTACGATCTAGATCATCGATTGTTTAGTCCAAGAACACACAACTACATGTCTACAAGTGTATTGCTCTATTTCCGCTGACCACGTAGGTAGAGTCATTCGGGTCAAGAGCACGCACTTTATTTTTGATGACCTCTAAGATCTATACCAAATAATATTTTTGACTTATTTGAGTATGAAATTGGTCGAATATTTAGTGCATTTTCATTAATTAGGCAAATTTACCATAAATATTCACTAACTTGCCCGGTACATACGTTTAAAGCAAAAAAGACCCAATGCGTCCTCTTAACCCGATATGTGGGTAAAATTACGCACGCATTAGGGTAAAATTACGCGCAAGGGGTAAACGTACGCATTCAGGTTTCTAGGGAGGTACTCGAATAAAATAAAGGCTGGCAATAATGAACATTGATTATACTTTGTTGTGAACCTTTTCAGCATCTTACGCATTAAAAAAATTAAGAACGCTTAGGACTAATTACTATGTTAAATCTAGGTTTAACTGTACTAGAACTGAGATCAAAATTTTTTAATGAATCAACAGCCTCATTAAATTTTAAAATAAAACAACTTTTAAATTACGCCTCTATAACATCTACTAAAATAAGTAACTTTGGACATGAATTATTACCTTTAGTTTAATATTAAAATTAAATACTAGGAAAGGAGATCAAAGTTTAGTTTAAGATCACATACAAATTTTACTCGTTGCAAAAATTACTTCGAAATATTCCATTTTCATAAGCAGTGCAGTTCTCATGAAACCAGTCCTCGCAAATTAAACATTGGATCCAATCTCCCGTTGATGGTTCCCGGTATTTTTCGTCACAAATGGGACATTTTATTAACTTACTCTTTTTGTTCATAATCTTTTTATTTTGTTTATTTTTAGTTGTATTGCATTTTTTGTTGGTTCCTGATAGTCCAGGCTTACGGTCAAACTCCACCTTTTTCCTCTTTTCTGAAAAAATAAAAACTTTTAAAAGACTTTTTGTTATTATCCTACGCCTTGGGGCATGAGTACGCGCCTTGTGTAAAAGTACGCGTGCGTACTTTTAAAGTCGCACTCTTACCCCAATCGGTAAATTTATAAAATCAACTGACACAACACACGGGTTAGTTACATTAAAGAAAATATATATGATCTCATAATAAGTACAATAAATATACAATTCAAAGAAAGTAAACTTACTTCCAGATAATAATCCATTCAACCACAACACACTTTTCCCCAGATCAAATATTGAACGAAATAATTGCACCACAGGCGTTCGGCGACCTGTCGCAACGAGTACCGATTTTGCGCCGGAGTGGCACGTGGCTCCTAAAAGGCGACGGAAGCACCACCTATTTTTGCCAACATACGCCCCGCTCCCCTTCCCCGCTGTCGGAGATCGCGGTACTGCGTACTTTTACCCTCCGCGTTCCGTTACCCCGAATGACTCTACAATAAAAACACCATCGACCCAGAAGCAACTGAGACAATGGGATCACACACGCGACGACGTTAGTCGGATAAAGATCTGAGGTTGTTTATTCGGACTGGGTTCACGGTAGAAGAAATACAAGCTTTTAACACGTTTACTGCCCGTGTTCCATGTGTGGGGCAAGACTTGTCTCTTTTACAAAACCGTAAGGATCACGTGTTTAATCGGGACAGTGCACATGTTAAGTAGATGTCCTTTTACTTTTAATCTTTGATGATATAGAACAGTTGGTAGTGCAGCTACGCTTTAAATTTTAAGAATTCGATCCTTCGAGGCTCTGTGCTTTTAAATCTTGAACGACAACACCGCATTTTTATATTAGAAATATTGTTTAATATTTCTAACACCGGCTAAACATGTAACCTAAGTTACCCTGACAAAAAGAATAATACAATTTACATTTTTTTGGTTCGGGTAACTTCCGTGTTGTCACGTGAAAACGTATCAATAGATATTTTCAAATATAGAATGAGGTGAACGAACTTATTATCCTTTGTTGGCAAAGGACAGATTTGTGTACAAAATATATCTATGTATACAGAGGACAAGAAAATATTTTCATTATCATTTCCTTTGTTTACGTAAGTCCATGGACTTGTATCCGAATTGGATGGTACTTTTTTGCTAAACAAAAATAATTCTAATCACGGAGCAAGACTGGTGATCAATTGATTATACTTATACGGTCAGGTGACCAGTGTGCCTAGCCAAGATGCCAATCGCTAATGCTCAGTGGCGAACGAAACGCAACTGTCATTCTTCGTCCTGGTGTTTTCCCGGCTTATGCGACGGCTCATGTAGAGAGTCTGGGACCGCTTTGGCAAGTAATCCCAAGATTTTGTGTAGGCACTTGATTTACGAAAGCGACTGCCATCTCACCTTCCTACCCAGAGGGTAAACTAGGCCTTATTGGGAATAATCCGGTTTCCTCGCGATGATTTCCTTCACCGAAAAACAATTAGTAAATATCCAATTATTTCTTATAAAAAAAAACGCCACTGTCATTGACTCACTAATAATGTAGAGCGATAGAGAGAGATACGACGATACGCTTACGTACGCTTCTGAGCGTGAGCGATTGGCATCTTGGCTACGCATGCTGCTACAGATGTACTTAGTGCATTATGATTTTCCCTCGTATTTTCTCGGAATCGCTCGTATTTGTCATGCTACTTCAATCGACCTCGGTACTTTTCGTACTGCCACTGAATGAAATAGTATGACACGTTCAGGCGTTTCAATCATTGACTTATTGTTATATTACTGCTAATCACGCTACTTACTCGTAACATTTTATTAAGAATAATTATGAAAAATTGGGTAACACAATACACATCACATTCTTTTAAATACTATTGATGGTAAGCGGTCACCGTAGCCTATGGACGCCTGCAACTCCAGGGGTGTTACATGCGCGTTGCCTACCCTTTAAAAAAAGGAGGATTCGCCGTGTTGACAGCTAAAGGGGCAAGCTCCGTGGGTCCGCAACTGTCAACACAGTGAATCCTCTTGGAGCTCTGGCGAACTTATACGTATTATAATATACATTCAAAAACTAATATACCTACAATCAAATACGCTAATAATTGCATACTTAAACAAATAGTATTGATTACTCCACTTTACCTTCTCTAGAATAAATTCTTATATTATCATATTATACGGGAATAACATTTATTATCGAAATATATACAGTAAGTGTAACTTACCTAACTACCTACCTCTACCTACCTTAAATCTAAAATAGGTCCTTGAGGCATTGTACCTAGGATATATATCATATTATTATTCTAAACTCGCTTATTATGGTACATTTCGTTCGTATTTCCTTTTTACCGAAAATGAAACGCGATGTTTTCGGTTTTCCGTATTTTTGATCATGTATAAAGTAATATCGGTAGAAATGACTAAAAAAGCAACCTATGTGTTTGAAGTAGATGATACGATAGTTCTTTTCACGTTGGTTACGTATTTCTCTTTTCAGCAGTTTTCTAGAAAATACCGTGACAGAGTGGCCCTTTTCAGCGAACACAGCTTTCCGAATGACTCTATTACCATGTCTTGAGTAGTTAAATAATGTAGGTACCTAAATTTACGGTCACTAACCGAAGAAATAAAAATTATATTGCACTGATAAGGTAAACTAAAATTTTAGGCTTTCAATCTTCTAAAAAAAAATATAAATCAGCCATTTTTAGAAGATTTTTTTAAAGAACTTCCAAACATCACAAATTTAAGTTTAGCACACGAGCTTAGATGACTACCTCTAGTTTGACTTCTCCATCGGTCACACTTATTTGTCGGAAAGCCCGCCTTATACGAGGATATATGATACGGACATTGGACAATCCAGCCCTAAATATTTATGAAAGTCAACGACCTACGTTTAGTGCTAGGTCTACGAGTGCTACATTGCCTTCTTACGAACGTGCTAATTAGAATATTGCATTGAGTCTATTGAATTTAGATAAGCAACGTAAGTGCGTAGGTATGATTAAGACTGCGTTGCATGCGCACCGCCTACAAAATCGGAAACTAAGTAGACACGCGAATGTGGGCCTGCCTTCTACAGGGCCCCAGGCGTTGAAGTCCTGCATACACACATAGTTTGGCCTAGCCATTATACGTTCTGTTTCGACTTCACGAGATATTTATTTAAGTATGTCTAAACTACGCAATTGCTTTTTTTTTTGTAGCGAATGTCCTCATTTTGATATTTTTATTATAATTAAGGAGTTTTATTCATTAAAAATTAATAACTTATATATCTTATAAATATAGTGTTTCATATTATTTTTAGTAAGTTTTTATTAATGAATTGAGTTTTAACAATTTTGGGTTGTAATTAGAAACATAATTATTATAGGTAATTGAAAATAGTAGTTTTTCTACTCCAGCACTTCTATCTGTCAATTAGATGACTGACAGCGATATTAAAAAAGTATACATTATAACGTTGTCTATACATATATGGTATTTCATAAGAACACTGCTCCTATGGATTTTCATACAATATATGAGCACTGTTGTTGTTTTTTTTTTTAATTTCTATAGTGTGTGTGTTTCTATAGTTTCTATAAAATATGGAAACGTGGCAGAATAGGGAGTAAGTTGTGCCCACTATAGAAATTAAAAAAAAAAACAACAACAGTGCTCATAATATATTGTATGAAAAATCATAGGAGCAGTGTTCTTATGGAATACCATAGACAACGTTCTTCTTACTTCTTAAATATCGCTGTCAGTCATCTAATTGACAGTAAGAAGTGCTGGAGTAGAAAAACATGTATAAGAATACTGTACCTAAGTACTCGTACATATTTTTCTTCTTTCTACATACATTTCTGAGTTGTAACTTTTTTACGGTCTCTGCTCTGTTAATGAATTACCTATACAAAAATCCATCTATAAAAAATAAAATCATTTTTTGAGGCATGTAAGGTACAGTTCCTCGAAAAAGAAATGTATTCAGAAAGCGTAAAGTTATGATCGCAGCTGCGTACAAAAGAGGCGGCATTAAATCGAGTACGGAACTCATCAACTCGTCCTCGAAAGGATCTTAGCCGAAACAACAATACCACGCGACCCCGATTCCCGATATTTGTTTATCCTGAGTCACAACCAAAATTATTATATAACAACTGACGCATTATCATACCAAATGTGTACTATTGGAAATTCGCAGTAGGTACTTAAAATGCGCAGCAGCTTTTCGGAGTACAGTCGCCGTCAGATTTATAGCGGCCGATGTGCTCACAAATATCTGAACACGCCTCTATAGTTAATGCGGAAGAGTGCTAGTTCAGATATTTTTGACCACTGCTCCGATATATCTACCGGCGACTTGGGCCTTGATTTTTTCAGAGACTAGGCCTGTACCCGGCAGTTCTACTTATATAGGATTTTTTTAAAGCTTACTGCTGTGTCGCAGCGACCTGAAGTCGATCTTAAGCTCAGACACTAAGGACCGCCAGGCTTCTTTGTCCAGTTTCTGTCCAATCGATGGCACAGAGCTAATTCAGGTCTTTCGCGATCTCGTCGCTCCAGCGATATCTAGGACGTTCAATCGACCTTACCACGTACCACGTGCCCGAGCCATCGGAGTCTCGAGGCTTTAGTTTCTCTTACTGTGTTGGTCTCGGCCATTAGATCTTTGATTTCGGCGCATCTTCCACAAGCCATCCTCTCCGTGAGTATTTTCCGGTAGATCTGAGAAGTTTAAAATTTCTGGTCAGTAGCCAAAACTTTGTGAGAGCTGTCTGGATTCGGATTTGGATCTCCTATTTCCTCCGGTTGTTGTCAGTCACGATGCATCCCAGATATAAAATTTATCTACACCTTTGTAAGAGGTTTGTCCTGTCGTAAGAGCTTTCCTACGAATATATGAAGCTAAAGCACCCAAATTGTAGCTGAATCATGAAGAGCTTATAATATGGTAGTATACAAATTAGAGTGCTTAAAAGTAACGGAAAATTGGGAGCGGAGTAGTAGGTCTTTAAAAAGGAGTGTACAAGTTTTTAATGGGTTCGCAACGCGCATATCACACCCCTGGAGTTGCAGGCATCCATAGGCTACGGTGACCGCTTTCCATCAGGCGGGCTGTATGCTTGTTCGCCACCGACGTGGTATAAAAAAAACTTTACCACCTCGGGCGAGACTTGAACTTTTGATTTACTATGGTGGTATCCCATAGATATCGAATAAAAGAACTGGATAGGTATCCAGTCGAAAAAAATTACGCCATAAAAGTCTCTTTTTCATATAGTCTTGTTAGGAACGTGACGTTTCGTTAAGTGCCAACAGCCTACAAAGTTTTAACAGTGTTGGTAGTTGCTGTGTTTGAATTTGACACTTAATGCTTACGTCGGTAAGCTCTTTTTTTACGAAACATTTATAGTTTGTATCATTATCAATGCAAAATTGTTCGCCAATATCTTTCTGACCCTCATTTTTTGACGTTTTTGTTCTGCTCTTTGTTAATTCCTTTTAAGAAGTCCATGGTATCCTAATTCCTTCCTCAATTGAGGCAAAGGCGGCTAAAAAGTTGCGACACTTAACCGATACTCGTGTCGGATTTCAGGCCGCGACAGCATTCCGGAGTAGGTAGCATTCAGATCTCAAAAATGTCTTCTTGACTTTTTGATTTACACGTCATGAACTTCCTTTTATCATCAGTGTATATTGGTGCACGCTTACGCGCTATACATTAACTTACTAGACAAGCCATCCTAAGAATATCTTTCAGCAGTGCGACCTTCAAGTGTCTTAAAAGCACCGTCAATCCAACTTGCAAATAATGAAAACAAACCACCATATTGATCATAATAACCTCCCTTTTAAGTTTTTAATGAAATCTCCAAGATTAAGTTATTTATCTTATGTTTTGTATGTTACGATAATATGACCGTTTCAATAGTGTATCGTTTCAGTGGTGTTTGATGCGGTAGTGTGAAAATACAAGGAGAAACAGTGACAAGCCATGTGATGCCTTTTGTTAGTAGTTTTGTTTGTTAGTAAGTTTCATTGACGGCGATTTTACGCGCTCTACACTTACTAGACACGCCATCCCAAGAACATGTCGTCCAAGAATGTGTCTTAGTTAGCTCAGCTACATTTTTTGAGTCATCGTCCTCACCGACTCTCACACATGGGCAACATGGCCTACATATTTTGTCCTTGTAGTATCCCCTAGTTGTACTTATTACCTTAATGACGCTATACCAGAGTCTAGCCGTGTCGAGTACGTCATGTCAATAACGAATCGTGTTGCGATTTGTTTAGTTTGAAAAAGGCCTCGGGACTAAGTCGTGAGTACTCTCGAGTCCGGGCTACGCAATTTGTGCTCCTTGTCACCATTCAAGGGCCTTCTTCGTACTTGTATTGTTGTCGATATACTAGCAGGTACAGTGAGCATCAAAATTAGTACGCTCAACAACTACAACGGTACAACAACAACAACGCTCTAACTACTAGCCAAATGCTATGAGTACTCTTTCTTATTTTTGCAAGTAGGAAACCATATTTACGGTTCTCATACAACCACC
This sequence comes from Lathronympha strigana, assembly GCA_949128165.1. NCBI lineage: Eukaryota > Metazoa > Arthropoda > Insecta > Lepidoptera > Tortricidae > Lathronympha > Lathronympha strigana. The sequence goes on along the minus strand of OX421909.1, from coordinate 14,929,593 downwards.
ACCTTCCAGACTTGAAAAAATTACAGATACTGCATGTGGGCCAAAACACATAGTGTTGGGTAGGACATCATTTTTTCATTTTAAAATGAGATTGAGTGAGTACCTCATTTTATGAAATGAGGTGGTATAATACCATACGTCATTTGAGGTGAAGTACTCACAAATTTGCAGCATCACAACATCGACTTATCGACAATAAAACAGTTAAGTTGTGCAAGTGATAAAATTTGAAGCGTGTTATAATAATTTTTAAGAAAAAAAAACCGACTTCATTTGGTTCCCGGTAAAAGTGAAATTAAGAATTTGTTTGAGTTAGCCAGTTTACTTCACAAATATCCAATACACCGCACGTGTACGATTGAAAATTGAGGAGCTTTCTTAATGTCCTAGGGCTTCCATCATTACATTTGAAGTATAATCAAACGGAACTCCCTTGTAGACCTTTAAACAAACAAAATAACAATGTGTTAAATTGGATGACAGACTGTAAATTAACGAGCATATTCATTATGCCATCCCTGATTATCAACATCAGGTCCACTCCAGCAAAATGATGGCCAGAGTAAGAAAATGCCTAAGCTAATTATGAACACCCTCTAATCACAATTAACCTGCCGTTCAAATTTGAGGAGTTCTCTGAATTCTTCTAGAACTCCATCATCAGAATATAAATCAAATCAAAAAGATGAATGTCACAACTAGGATAATAAGTAGAGCTAGGTTTATTAACCAGTTCCACTTTGCGATCCCTGGTCTTCATCATCAGATCCAGTTCATCAAAATGTTGGTTCCGCCAAAACACTGTTTTAATTACTTAAGGAAACCCTAAAATCAGAATGCATGTGCCGTTAAAATTTGAGGAGTTCTCTCAATCCCTCATGAAGCCTATCTTGAAGGTATTTCTTTACAAAGAAAAGATGAATGTCTTAAATCGGATGATAGAGCTGGGAATTAACCAGCAGTTCCACTTTGCCATCCCTGGTCTTCATCATCAGGTCCACTCCTGACTGATGTTCGGAAAGAAATGCTCGAGTGTCTTAAGAAACTACCCAAATCATCATGCATGTGCCTTTCAAATTTGAGGAGTTCCCTCAGTTCCTCATGGATCCCATCATCAGAAATGGATTTTGAAAAAAAACCAGGAACCGTCTACTTTCAGAAAACAAAAAGATTGAGATGTGGGACAAATTTTTTGAAGTGGTACATTTTCGTGATGGGGGGTACCGTGACAAACGAGCAAAATGAGTGGTACCAATAAGGTGCCTCACAAGTTAGTAACCCAACACTAAAACCGCATATATATCGACGGTCATTACGACTTTTATGAATGAAAACTTTTCAGACATTCAATTTTTGACATTTATATTTTAAAAATTCAGAGTCAAACTAGAGGTGGCCCCAATTTCATACCGTTCGATATCACATAACGTCCGACTTTCGTGCGACATTGTTTACAATTGACACTTCGTTTCGCCTAAATGTCATCTCGACTGATATTAGAACAGAGGTCAAATCAAATTTCCTTGTTTGTCAGAGAAGTTCGAAATTCGAAAAAATAATATTATTTATGTCGATAATATAAATTAGCTATAATAACAGTTTCACAGATTTAAAATTAGTTGTAAACAAAAAGTTTATTATTATGGGGGTCTTTATATGTAGTTTTTAACGCATTATAGAGGGCTAATGATATGTGGGTATACAAACGATGTTACACGTTTTTCCTGTGGACTTCGCAAACTTTAAAGGTTGTCTTATACAATCCCTTTAATACAATCTACATAAGCTAAGGGTCGAAATCTCTCCAATAGTTTTGAAATTTGGTATACTGTAGGTATGTTCATTGTATTTTTAGCTAGTTTTGTAGTTTATCGTATTCAGGCAAATTTAAATAATTGGTGCCGGCTGGTAGTGCCGATCTGATTTAAACCATTTAAAACAAGTAAACTTTACTATGGTTTCAGGTAGTATACTTTAGTACCTACCTACGTTCCTAAACAAGTGTAGTAAAGTGGAACAGATTTTTAAACGACTTTTGTTCTTTGTTATCTATCAGTCTATTATTTCTATATCGATGAATAAATACTTGGAAATTTACAAACAATCAAAAGTTGAAAAAGATTTAGGTACAACAAAACATACATAAAAAAATGTTTTACTTAAAAATATAAGTAGACACTTCAGTGAACGAATCTTTCTGCCTTGTTATGAATTATTATATTGGGAAGAGAATTCTCAGCGCTGTAATAAAAACGTTTCGAAGGTAAAAAGATAATAAACAATTGGAAACAAAAAGTGTTTGAAAAACTCTGTTTTTCTTAGGAACAAAATTTGGCAACGTTGTCAAAGTCACGTACGCGCTGACTCAGGTGGGGAGGTTTCAGAGTATAAAGAGGGGGATCGATAATTGTAACAGAGCATAACAAGTCAAAACTCATTAAAAAAGTCTTCAGCCGGAGTATTTATCAAATTTCAAAGTTTACCTTTTTCAGATCGTATCTAAATCAAAGTACTCACCTAACGAAGATGATAATAATTCAATTTCACGAGTTCTCGTTTTAATTTCGTCCAAACTGGAATTATTTAGGGGTAAATATCGAGTTGCCGAATTAAGGATAATTCAAGCGAAATTATTCACGAACTAGTATTGAACGGATCTACTTTACACCTAATTAGCTTTTCGGATTACTTGTATTAAAATATGGCAGTGGGTATAGAGTGAGCGAGAACCGGAAGAAAGTTATTACTCAAAGAATCACGTGATAGCTCGGAGCCCTCGGATGTCACGTGACGCTTTCTATGGAAATTGACGGATTTTCCCGTCCCGCCCCGTCCCGCCCCGTCCCGTCCCGTCCCGTCCCGTCCCGCCCCGTCCCGTCCCGTTCTAGTGTGAGTCATCCTTTAGTCGCCAATGTAAGAAAATGTTCTGTTTGTTGTGTACATGTGCTGCAAAACAGAACATTTTGATGATTCCGTGCTGGTGCATAGAATTGGTGCGAGCGATGTTCAGATTATAGTATTATACCTATTATAAATTTCAAATGAATAACAGATATCAAATCAAATATTAGACATCATTCTTTTATAATTTATATGCTGCTATAGTGTATCCAAATGAACGATTTCAAAGTTTTCACTTACGAATTGAAAATTGAGTTAAGAAGCCGGTATATAAATTTGGCCGATTCAGCTCAACTTTTTGCCATGGGTTTTCATAGTTACAAAAACTATGAGTTTTAATACAAAAACTGTAAGATAATTTCAATTTAAATAGAATAAATGAAGACCTTTTTCAACCGACTTCAATATTTCACAAAAGGAGGAGGTTCTCAATTCGACTGAATTTTTTTTTTTATTTTTTTTTTTTTTTTTAATGGATGTTCACTCATAACTCCGTCATTACTGAACCGATTTGAATTTTTTTTTTGTTTTCTTAAAGTAGACGGTTCCTGGTTGGTCCCGTTTTTTTCAAAATTCATTTCTGATGATGGGATCCATGAGGAACTGAGGGAACTCCTCAAATTTGAAAGGCACATGCATGCTGATTTGGGTGATTTCTTAAGAAACTCGAGCATTTCTTTACGAAAATCATCAATTTGGTGGAGTGGACCTGATGATGAAGACCAGGGATGGCAAAGTGGAACTGCTTCGTAATTCTCAGGACTATGATCCGATTTAAAAAAATATTTTTTTGTCTGTATATAGATGGTTTCAAAATTGTCTCGTTTTTTTCAAAATCAATTTCTGATGATGGGATCCATGAGGATCTGAGGGAACTCCTCAAATTTGAAAGGCACATGCATGATGATTTGGGTAGTTTCTTAAGACACTCGAGCATTTCTTTACGAATATCATCAATTTGGTGGAGTGGACCTGATGATGAAGACCAGGGATGTCAAAGTGGAACTGCTTGGTAATTCCCAGGATTATCGTCCGATTTAAAAAAATATTTTTTTTTCTGAAAATAGATGGTTCCAGATTTGTTCCGTTTTTTTCAAAATCAATTTCTGATGATGGGATCCATGAGGAACTGAGGGAACTCCTCAAATTTGAAAGGCACATGCATGATGATTTGGGTAGTTTCTTAAGACACTCGAGCATTTCTTTACGAACATCATCAATTTGGTGGAGTGGACCTGATGATGAAGACCAGGGATGGCAAAGTGGAACTGCTTGTTAATTCCCAGCTCTATCATCCGATTTGAGACATTCATCTTTTCTTTGTAAAGAAATACCTTCAAGATAGTCCTATTTGATTATAGTTCTATTTTGATGATGGGCTTCATGAGGGATTGAGAGAACTCCTCAAATTTTAACGGCACATGCATTCTGATTTGAGGGTTTCCTTAAGTAACTAAAACAGTGTTTTGGCGGAGCCAAAATTTTGATGAACTTGATCTGATGATGAAGACCAGGGATCGCAAAGTGGAACTGGTTAATAAACCTAGCTCTACTTATTATCCTAGTTGTGACATTCATCTTTTTGATTTGATTTATATTCTGATGATGGAGTTCTAGAAGAATTCAGAGAACTCTTCAAATTTGAACGGCAGGTTAATTGTGATTAGAGGGTGTTCATAATTAGCTTAGGCATTTTCTTACTGTGGCCATCATTTTGCTGGAGTGGACCTGATGTTGATAATCAGGGATGGCATAATGAATATGCTCGTTAATTTACAGTCTGTCATCCAATTTAACACATTGTTATTTTGTTTGTTTAAAGGTCTACAAGGGAGTTCCGTTTGATTATACTTCAAATGTAATGATGGAAGCCCTAGGACATTAAGAAAGCTCCTCAATTTTTGATCGTATACGTGCGGTGTATTGGATATTTGTGAAGTAAACTGGCTAACTCAAACAAATTCTTAATTTCACTTTTACCGGGAACCAAATGAAGTCGGTTTTCAAAATTGTTGTCAGTTTTTGAAGAATACACCGTTTTTTAACAGCATTTTTACCATGTTTTGATGAGCGAGCTTCAAACATCTATCTGGGCCCTTACCATGACGTCTTAACGCGATTCAGTTTATAACCTAAACTGAGTCGCTGCCATACAACTGAGCACAGTTGAGAACCTAAACTGAATCGCGTTAAGACGTCATGGTAAGGGCCCTGGTCTGGTTTTCGACCTTAGTGCTATTGAATCTTAATAATATTTTTTCTTGTTCAGTATGTTATTATAGTCTTCTACGGAATAAATGGTGGTGATTTTGAACATTTGCACACAAAATTATAAAGTTTTTATTTTTATTTGGTAAGTTTTGGTAGAAATAACGAACATTAGCCAAGTTTTCTGGATAAACATTAACTTTATTTACATAGGTAAATTAATATGCAGTTACAAAGTTCAGGTCATACACTATCCAGAAAGTATAAATAGTGTCCTATATCTATTTTCAACCGACTTCAATATTTCTAAAGGAGGAGGTTCTCAATTCGTCTGAATGTTTTTTTTTAATGGATGTTCACTCATAACTCCGTCATTACTGAACCGATTTGTTTTTTTTTTGTTTTCTGAAAGTAGATGGTTCCAGGTTGGTCCCGTTTTTTTAAAATTATTTCAAATAGCAATTCAAATCGCTCTGAATACCTATCGCTGAAGATCCCTTGGGTGGCTGAGTTGACCCTTGTATAGTTGTGATCCTTAAGTATGCCTATTTATGAAGATAACGTGTAAATGTTGTATTTTCGCGCGTTATTGTGCAAATGTGCATATATATATATATATATTAAATCGCTGCAAATACCTATCACATTCACCAGCGCAAGTGTTAACCCGTATGACGTTATAAATAATAAGCAAACACGTCTTTCATTAAGGTGAAACGAGGCGCGGATATTTGCACAGTGTAATACCCGCGAAAACACGCGGTAAATGAAACCCAGAGTAAACTGTATTAAAACCTCTATGCCACCAGGGTGCGACACGGAACAAAAGCCGAAATACCTTGATGGGTATACTAAACGCAAAGCTATGTGGCGAGTGGAGTCATAATGATATCTCTTTTAGTCTTGCTAAGTATTGGGTGCGAGAGAGGTTATGGCATCATGACAGCGTTTAGTTTAGTGCACGCAGTTTTTTACCACAGTGCGGTGAAAAAAGAAGGGTTTTGTGTTTGATACTAATGCTTGTATTTATGTGTAATACAGCCTACTATAAGTAGTATTGTAATCTGAAGTTGAACTCGCGTTAGTAGTTGGTCAGTAGACCACTTTTTTATCTCATAATGGTTATGAAATCTGCTTACAAATTGACATAGGTACCTACGTCAAGAATACGCCAAAAAACTTTCTTTTCTGCCTTCCGGCCGGCAAGTAGCCACTTGCAGGCCGCTACGCTAAACAAATGCGCCGCTTGCCGACTGCGTCGAGCAGAAAAATAGTGTACTGACCTTGGCCAGTAAATAAGAAAGCCTCAGATCTCGTGTAATTGTCGGCCGAAGCGAAGCTGAGACATTTCTTACTTTACAGGCCTCGGTACGTAATTTACTATTTTTGCTCTCCGGCCGGCAAGCAGCCGATTGCAGGCGGCTACGCTAAACGCTACGAAAAAAGGGACGCACAAGCGCATGAATTAAAATAAACGGGCGGCATATCAAAACGCCCGCCACAACTGCCGCAAGTATGAAATTGAAGGTTTCAATTTCATCAGGTTTTGGTTTATTTGCACCATTTTATAGAAAAGCTCTATACTTACTTAACTCGGTTGGAAAGGCATCTGCAGGCTTCATATTAATTTAAACTAACGCTTAAAGTCGTCCGTTTAAACATAAGATTCAGCCTGCAAATTGCCCCTTATTATCTAGGTACTCATGATCATCATCATACTTACAAATAGTTGCCTCGGCGAAGGGGGCCTGGGGTCTGCTTGGCAATCCTTTTCGCATAGGTTCTAATGTAACCTTCCAACCGCGAGGGTCTAATCCCAATGGATTAGTCAGTTTCTCTCACGATCTTTTCCTTGGCATACACTATAGCTGTAGGTACCTATATACTATACACGGTGTACAAGGGTAATAGGCTGCGAAGCTGCCACTACTGAAAGATGTCAAATTTTTGCAAGAAAACAAATTTTTACTTGTAGTAATTTTGTTTTTCGCCGAGATGTAAAAACTTGTAATATGCAGACGACAATTTTTTTTGCAAATTTTACCAAAATTCATTCCTAAAGGTAACGTTTTTTTGCTCTTTATGAATAAAGTTATAAACTTATTTATGATGGTTATTCTCTTTATTCATCTTCTATCTTATGTTAGGTATTTATTTTTAATGATTATAAAAAACCTTACCTAGAGTGCCGCCGGCAATGGGGCTAGTGTTGGGTTACTCACTCGTCATGTACCTCATTTGTAACACTCATTTTGCTCGTTTATCACAGTAGGTACACCACACCGCGAAAATGTACCACTTCAAAAATTTTGTCACACACGGTACCTCAATTTGTCCTGCACCTCAAAATTTGTCACACGCCTCAATAACACCTCATTTTGTCATACACCTCAAAATATGTCACACGCCCCAAAATTGAGTCGCAGCTCAAATTTGTCTCATAGCTCTTTATTTGTCAGGCGGCTCAAACAAAATTTGTAATTTGCAATGCTTAAATATTTTTATTGCCGATAATTAGATCTTGTGATACTGCAAATTTGTGTACCTACTTACCTACACTTACATTCAAGGTGCTACTTACTTTACCTACACTTACATTCAAGGTGCTACTCAAATCTCACAGTATTTTCAGTAGGCACGCTTTTTTGGAGGTAAAAGAAAGAGAAAATATTTTATGACTTTACAGTCACCAGATATATAAGCTGCCAGAGTGCTCAAAAATATCTGAACAAGCACTCTAACGCCTCGATGATAGAATAGATGGCGAATGGACGTCATATTTTACAAATAAAAAACGATAAAGCAAATTGGCTTATAAGTTATAAGATTAATCAGGAGTACGAAGGAGTCTCGTTGACTAAAAATACGTGAGCGTTATCCGTAATTTTATTATAAAATCTTGTACCAAGCTGATATGAACAGATACTTACAATTCTTAAGCTCAAGGGCAAACTTTACTGCCCCTTGGTTTCGGCCAAGACATTTTGTGAATACTTATATATTCTCTGCTTGAATCTGACAACCCGGTGTATAAGGATCAATTTCCGATCTTTTCCGCTAGGTGAGCCCTTTACGCTTTGATCTTTGTATTTATTGTCAGTTTTATGCTTTGACTACATACGACTGTAGTCGACAAGCATGTTAAAAGGTTACATGACGACATTTGAAAAATCTACTGCCATGTTCAAGGCCAAGTGACATTGGATAATTGTTGTACTACTTCCATGCTTTAGTTATTCTTCTGTGCAAAAAAGCCTGCTGATTTTTGTGGGGGAGGTGGCTATTCGTACGTAACGTAAAAATAGATGTCCGATAATTGGCAGCCCATACAATGGGTATGATTGTTTGTCATATACTTTTGGTAGAAAGGGTAGTGCGTTTGGTAATTTCAGTTCCCAATGCAGAAACTTTGTTTTATTTATAAACTCTGAAATGAAAACAAGAACGGTATGTATGTTGTTCTATCACTTAGTATCGTATTCACAAATGTTTCTCTTGCAAATATTGTTTCACATGTTTATTTTGTAAAGTTCACTACCCCAACAGTGGTATCAGGTTCCATTGGCGATAAAATCAAAGTGTAGATAAAAATATCGTTATGAAATAGAATAAAATGAAATGCTATACCTCGTAGGTACCCAAGTAATAGACTCTATACCTTTATTAACGAAGGGACCTTTCACTTTAGAAAGGTGGACCGACCAAAGGGAATGGTTTGATTGGTATACAATGCGCCGTAATCATTCCACCATGAACGTAATTTAAAGGCATTCGATAGATTTTTAACACAACCTCCTGATGTTCCCACGTTTAATGAACTCCTGCGGTTAACAAGGAGTACAGAGGGAGGTACCTATTTAGTAATCTACCTCTTGGCCTCTTAAATTATGTTAGTTACGGTGATTTCCTCAAGTACTTTTAGTACGCAGCTTTATTCTTAAACATTTGATTTTTCGCGATAAAAATTAATTGTATCTTTCAGGGACATCATTTTTATATGTGAAAAATTCTCTAATAATTTAACGAAATGTAAGAATTAGCTTTTTACCTATATAAAATATACCATAAGTCATAACATTTTAAATTGATCACTTTCGCTACTTTTATCAGTTTCTTTAGAAAATCCAAAAGATATAAATTTTCTAGATGATGATGAGAAATAGAGATGGCGTGCCATCAATGTTCAATGTGGAACGCTAAAGATATGATACATCCGCCCAAGTTGTCTCCAAAAGAAGAGATCGCCTAGTGGTGGTAGCGTCGGAAATTGATCATTAATTTTTAATATCTTCTCGGAATTGTTTAATATTGGCCATCGTCCCCAGGCGCTGGTACCTATAAATGCACATGCTGGTGCTTCGATTTCTTCCCACGGCAGATTCTCGTAGCCTCGTTTATTTATAAATGTAAGATAAGTACTTCGTGATTCGTCGAAGGCGAGTTAGCTACTCAATGATGCCTACGAATTGACTCTGCAATAGGTACCTATAAATTATATATCTTGACTGGCTTAATTATCAATGAAATTTGAAAACTCTGCGAATCGAATTTGCCATATCGACATACGTACCGTTTCCCCTCTGCCCAAGGTTACGCCCAAATGGGCATACGCGGGTCAGTGTGGTGACTAGTCCGTACCTACACAAAAATATATCGAAGTGTACAAGATTCGTTAGTGTAGTTGTATCATTGCCTATGTGTTAGTAATGACGATTACAGATTGTTTTTTGTATGTACCTTGCGTGGGAGAAGTGCGTCTGTGTGCACGTTTCCCCCGAAAAAATTGAAAGAATAATTTAGGTATACGGTAGGATGTGGCTTTAACGTGTCCCTTTAAGGATGACTCACACCGACCGGGCAGGGCCAATCTGTTAGTTTCTATAAAAAACGTCACGTGACCTCCGAGGGCTCCGAGCTCGGACGTGATTCTTTATATGGAAATTGTCAGATGGTCCCGTCCCGACCCGTTCTAGTGTGAGTCATCCTTTAAATGTTGCTCGAATGTGTCAACGGTTTGTTTCTGGATATTTATGACTCTTGACTATGAAACGGCATACCGGACAGCGTCGCGTTGAACTGTCACCTCACCGCACCGCACGGCGTCGCCACAGTATAAGGAAGATGGCGACGCCATCGCCTTAGCTCGCTTTACACACACAGTGTACTTAGTTAACTGATGGTAAATAATGTTTCCGACAATAAGCTTAGGCTTAAGTACCAAATAAAGAAAGATAAATATGACATTTATCATTAGAAAGGGCTTAATTTGCACATTCTAAAACACTTTTTAGGGTTCCGTAGCCAGAATGTCAAAAAAGAAACACTTATAGTTTCGTCCAGTCCGTCTGTCTGTCCGTCCCTATGTCACAGCGGTTTTACTCAGTAACTAAAAAGCATATGGATAAAGATATTACAACCAGAGCTGTATTTTGTGCCGCTAAATACTTGCTCGAGATGCAATTGCAACTAATATGTATGCTTGTTTGTCACCGTCGTAGTATTTAAAAAAAAAAAAAAATAGTTTGTACGGAACCCTCGGAGCGTGAGTCCAACTCGCACTTGGTTGGTTTTTATATATGGGATATGGCTACAGCTGGAGTGATTTATCGGTGTAGGGTAAATTTGTGCGAGTTTGAGAATTTACCCACGCGAAGCTGCACCGATAAATCACTCCAGCGGCCATATGCGCCCAATGAAGAGTGATATAGCTACGATATGATACGATAACGTGAGTGAGTGGCATCTTGGCTACGCAACCACTAATGGTCTTATCCGAGTAGTTAAAAAATGACAGGGGCCTTACCATGTCCAAAAATTTACTTCCTTTAGCCTCGTCCTGCCCAATGCTCTCAAAAGAACAATTTTGATTTAGTAGTTCATACCCAACTGTTTTTTTTAAAGGATGGAGATTGTGCCCAATGTGCTCAATTATTCACATTTTGATATAAGTTTTATTTATATAAATATTTTATATTTATATCGTGTCAAGACTAAGACAACATAGTAACAAAATCGTTTCCAAAAATGCGTTTATCATTGTGTTATGGTCAAAAACGGTTTTTAAAAAGAATTACATTATCTTTATCTCTCAAACTCTCAAACTAGATCGATTCCAGAAATTTTTATTTGACATTTTAGTCTTCAAATGTGATCAGGAATGTATGGGTAAATAAAATATTTCCCTTTCATCGCGGGCACCTTGTACGTGTGGTGACCTCATTCTCTTTGGAAACGCTTCACGATGCGGTGTAGTCTGTGTCGGCTACGCTCGTAGCGCGTAGCACGCGCAGGCACTGAATGTGTTAACTCATTCACGGCCAACGATTTCTTGTAGCGCTACGCCGTAGCCGATAACATGCATTTCCCGCTTTGTAGCGAAAATGGTGCGTAGAGGAGCCCATGACGACAACGCGTCGTCATGGGCTCTGAATGGGTTAATTGAAACCTTTGGCCATGTACAGCCACACAACCAATCCGTGCCATTAATATATTATTATACACAAGACTTTATTGCCTATGAGCATTAAGGCCATATATATTTTTGACACTTTGGCTGTATTCATAGCTATGTGGCTGACTGTTAAAATTGATTGGATTTATCGCTGGTTGATATCGGTTTATAATGAAGTCGATTCATGCGGCGGAGGCACGATCAGCACGTGTAGCACAACAACTGTCCAGTCGCGGCGCGAGAACTGACAGATTGGCGCGCCTTGAGGCCTTGTCGCGAGTTGGCAGCACAACTCACCGAGACAGACTCGCGGTCAAGTATCACTGCCAAAAAATGACAGCTACCCGCGACTTTGACCAAAATCTGTAGCACGACTGCCTGTTATGGATTGTCGTTTGTTTTTCAAGATGACGATGGCGTCTCTAGAATAATTTTCTGTATTTTGTTTGCAAAATGTTGTTTAATGTGTAATGTTGATAGCTAATTGTGCAATAAGCTAACGAAGCAGTGTAATGAAGAATTAATCCTCAAACGAGTTCAGTCACTCCTTTAGTCACCAAGCGGCAATCCCGGGATCTTGGCCCCCTGAGAAGCTATATTTTAAGTCTTTTAGCTATAAACTTAACATAATATAGCAAGGTCAATTACCGAAAAACGTAGCCCAAGTGGCAATATACTATTCTATGTATATAATATTGTAAAATAATAATAAAACGTGACACTGGCAAAATTGTCCAACTCTCGGACGGAAACCATTATTTAAAAAGAGAAGAGACTGCGTCTTTTGAAACCAAATGTTCCCGCGTCTAACTTTACGTTAATAAGAATAAGAATATTTATTTCAGACCAGGTCCATATGACCTCGAAGCCGCGACCTCGAGTCTACGCGACTTCAAGAGTGCGACTGGCTCTCGCGGGTCGTATTTATATAGATTTTGTGTAGATTATACGAGGGTGAAGGAACATATTTTGTAGCCTGTATTTAACAAATCTTAACAATATATTCTTAAATATTCAGTCTCCTTGAAAGTTTAAGAGCCTTAGCGCACTGGCGATTTGCAGGTGAGTTGAATGCCGGTGGTGTATTGATGAATATGGAGCCCCTAATGTTTGGCAGGGATGTTACGGAACTTCGTATCCGACTTCCGTTTGTTTCTCCGCCTCCGAATCCGGCTCCGGTAATTTTTTACCGAAGTTATAACGGAGGTGTGAGAGAAACGCCTTAGCCGATTGCTCGGTTTTTGACTCATAAATTGGTTAGTTCCGTCCGTTACTTCTGAAGTATCTTTGCATCGTACTATTTATTCAGTAAACAAGCTTAGAATAAGTGGAAATATGAAGCCATTTAGCATTGTAATCTGGAATTACCTACTTTAGTAATGTAGAACTAACACACATTTATTTTTTAACTATGATCCTACTCCCGGTAGAATAGTTTGTAGGATTTTTGCATATATTATCTGTAAATATCCCAACCGAACGTAATTTACGATATAAAACCATTAATGCCGATTTCACAGGCTTACTGTTATCTTGTATAGGTACCACGGTCTTTCGGTCCACTTGGGGTCCCATTAGTAAACTCCTTTTACTGATTGCAATATAATTAAGGACGTGATGGTAATGCGGGAATAATTCTGTAACACATTTTCATTAATCATATATATGACAACCAACAACAGCAGTGCCGGGAGTTTTATACCTAGTCAATATGTAAGTAAGTATATTAAAAGCAAGTTCCTTAAAAATATATTGATAGAACACGTAAAATAATTAATATTTTTTTATGATTTAACGGAAACACGAATACATAAAGCAACCAGTTACATATTTTCTTGTTGTGACATGTTGACAATATTGGAAAGTTCTGTGACTGACAGGAAAAACTAAACCATCGCCAATCATTTGATTTTTTGACATCAAAGATCGAGAGCAATCCTGGGCTAGTACCTACCACGAAAATCGAACGATTGCGGATTTATATTTCCACCCCTGTCACACTTGCATATTAGAGTGACAAAGAGGTTTTTCCGTCAATGCCAATTTTCGATGTTCGTGGTAGGCCTGCTGTTCCCGATATAGTGTTGTCACATGTGAATATTTTTTTTTATTACTTTGGTTTCATCGGGGAACACTGACGAGTCGCACCGCGACTTTGAGCACTCTTCCTGTCGCGGGTGTAGGTTGTGCTGCGACACACGAGAGTTTTGACAGACGCGGGGAGGGTTTGTCTACTCGCGGGTAAAGTCGCGGGTGTAAGTTATGCTAGACGTGCTAATCTAATGACAATACTAAATTTGCTTTTCAGGATGCTCCTTTTGGGCTTGTGATTTGTAACAAACACGTGAATTTTGTTGATTTTTGCATTTTTTATAAATCGATTTTGTTTCGATGGTTATTTTTTGTCAATTTATGACTTCTTTGTCCAGAAAAACTTTCTATGTATGTGATTGTTTTTAGAACATGATACCACTGTGTCGGTTCCTGATAAGGCGCTAATGCCAAGATTTGTATAGAAATGAACCTTTTCAACTAACGATAAAGTGGTACCTTTTACTAAAACAAGCACATATAATGTACTTTTTATTTAAAGAGTTGACGTTCTACGGGACCACGATATAATTTTTGAGGAATGTTCTAAAGGAAGATTGCTGATATAGTTCCCACATTGCACAAAATTGAAGTTCTGGAGGCAAAAGGCTTTACTGCGCATATACCATTCCAGTACGGTACTTTTCGTAAAAGGAAAACTTGGACGGGATGAGATTACGCTGCTAAGATCTTGGTATGCAACTTTATCTAGCGTATGTAGACTTTGAAACGTCTAGAAGCTGGCTGTAGCGTAAAATGGGGTGAGTGGGGACGATTTCGAAAGTTGACATACAGGATGGCCTAATAAGAAGTATCACATTTTATACATTTTATTTTTTAAATACTCTATGAAATTTTAAAGTTATTATAAAGTGTTTATTGAAAAATAGGTTATTGAGGGATTGCAATTTCACATGAAACAATAAATTTACTAAATGTGTAGCAAATGTCTACTCACAGCACAACGGGAAATGTGATATTTTTGTAAATTTTCCCACAATTTCGGCATTATCGCATTAGCTTTGTCTCAGCAACCAGTTTTTAAGTGTCCTTAATTTATCGGTTGCTTGCAAATATACGCCTCTTTACATAATCCAAAAGAAAAAACCTCCAAAGGCAATAATTTCTATGTATACCGCGAAAATCTTATTTTAAATTGGCCGTATTTTTTTGATTCTCGAGGCTAACACTGAAACATTTGACTATGAAATTGGAGTCTTTTTCTTGTGAACTTGTGTTTCGTGTGAATTTGCCATCCGTCAATAAAATGCTTTAAAAAAACACTTTCTTATTTTAAAATGTCATAAAGTAAAATTTAAAAATTAAATGTATAGGTACCTCTTATTTGGCTATCCTGTATATGTAGCATGTTAATTTATATGAATAAAATAAATAAATAAATATTGTGGGACAATCGTACACAAATCGACCTAGTCCCACGGTAAACTCCATAAGGCGGCAAATAAGCATACAACCCAAGCCCATGACCACCTGCAACATCAGTAACAAAGATGCTGACTATTGTCACACCTGTCACCGTAGTGAAATCAGGGCCGGGTGTTTTATTGAAAACATGCACAAGGACATTTTTTGAAAAAAACATATAAAACAGAAACTGTTAAAGATAAGAAGAAAACAAGAATGCCATACAATTTTCAACCGAATTGGCTATCTTTCTTCGAAAACTCACGCTCATATTGATTGGAGTGTGTCATTAATTAGCTTACCCTACATTTATTATAATTATTATATATGAATATCGATTTTATCTTCTTCCCATTGAAATATTTTATACTACATGTAATAGGGTAATGTCCATGATGGGGGACCATTATTGCATCAATGTCCATTATGGGTAGTCCATTATTGAAACATCGCCATTATCGAAAAAAAAAACACTTGAGTTTTCCTTCGTCAGTTATGTGGATACCGAATGCAAAACCTTTCATTAAACACGCTGGATCATAAAAGAGGAATAGGACACATACATTTACAACATTTCTAGCGCTAAAAATTTTACATGTGTGTGAGAGATATACAAAATTGTCCCATGATCGGTACAGTTCTATGAGCATTAGTGATGGCCGCTAGGAACAATATTTTTAGACCACACGTTAGGTACTATTTCTAGGCTATGCAAAGAAGTGACCAAATTTGTCGATACATGGGGCTAACGTCAGACAAATTACTTTCAAATGCAGTTTATTGCATCATGTTTATGGACGAATGCGATTACTAAGTTTATACGGAACCATGGTCGGTTTTTTATGTAGCTTTGTTTACCTTTTCAATACCCTCTTAAAATAAAACCATTTACAAAATAACGTATTCAGACGGACGCTCCCTTTCAAGTCCGTACTTCGAGATGTATTACAAAGGTTTTTTATGCTGAGCCAGGCTTTGTCTTTGACAACAGTCATTTGTCTAAAACCTTTCGGGTTTAAAACTAGTCAAGCTGGACACTTACTTTGAGTTCTCGTGGTTTCATTCTGGAATTGAAAGAAAACATTAATAGCGTTCGTGGAAAATGTTAATAGCGCTGGCTTATTACCCGCCCACCGTTTGCATAGAATTTTATTTTAAGGCATCTTTGTTTAATAGGAAAAATAAATGTAGAGTCAGATAGTGACGTAGCAGCTACAATATGTATAGAGTCAAACCACGTTATCTCTTCTAAGCAATTGAACTGTCAAACTTTAAAGTGTTATTTTAAATGTCTAACTTCTATGAAACTATGACGTTTACTTAAGGCCGTCCCCTATCCCAATGACCTCGGCGATTTGAGCTTTCTTCCCCTACCGCTTCCTTTCCTCACCGGTTATACAATACCGGTTATAAGCATAAGTCGTCACCTAGGAAGAGCTGCTTGTATTAGGACGCAACCCTATAAACTACTAGTGCCATCTTATACGACTGGCCCTCGTCGCCCGCGCAGGCATCTCGAGCCGGCGTTTTCGGAAAAATGCGTGTAATAGCTTTTTTCTCGAAAAGTACAAAACCTATCCAAAAATCAGTAGATGCATTTAAAGTAAACATAAATATAAAATGCTTGTCTTAGTTTCTTGTACTTACGACGCATAATAAGGGAGTAAATACAGATTTAAGGTAGAAAAAAGGGTTTACGGTTATTTTTTTTCTCTTGATGTATTATGTTTTTCGACAATTTAGTGGAACCAAATGTAGACCAAATACCTAGCTACATTATATATTTTTTTCAAGCGTTGTGCTTGGAACTGAACAAAGCCGGCATATTTCACTTTAAAAACAGTGATGGCCGGGTAGCCCCTTAACACTTTCACAGTTTGTGCTTTTTTTTTTTTTAATACTACGACGGTGACAAACAAGCATACGGCCCGCCTGATGGTAAGCGGTCACCGTAGCCTATGGACGCCTGCAACTATCGAAATCTAGAACACTCGACACTATATAGCTTAAAATTTTGTTTTTGGCGGCCATTACCAATGCTCATATTATTATGCTTACGCTCCATTTTTATTTTACCGCTCCTAAGGCTATCTACCGTAAGAAAGTATTTCTTTGCCCTCTCTCCTTTCTTCTAACAAATTCATGAATACTTGTAAGCACTTAATGCTTGCGTCAATGGACGTCAATACTCTTCAGTATAATACGTTTTCACAAATACGTTAAGTCCTCAACTTCAAACGAAAGTTCTTGTAAGGATTACTTACGTTTCAATCTCTCGTTCAGTTTATTGTAGCGGCATCTTCATGTTTCTTTGTCCTTAAATAGCTATTTTTCAGTAGGGCGTGTCAATACATGTACATGTTCGTGTGTAGAAGGATTTATACTCGTCTCCTAGGAGACGAGACGGTCAGGTTTGACGGCAAAAAGGTGGATGTAAGTAATTAAGTCGCTCCGAGACAATAATGAATGGACAATCTATTCCAGTTAAACGGTTAGGAACCTAACGGATCAAGTTATCGGGAATTCTAAGATGTCTACCTAATCGAATTAAGCTAATAATAAAAAAAAGATTCTAACGTATTGAGTACCTCCTTATTTTGTGTTCTGAAGTCGGACAAAAATGTAAACAAATTTGTCACTGTGACATTCTGTCATCCGTGATAGTGACCGTAATTTACATAATCAATCAAACATTTATTTTTTATACAGTATGTAATATATACGGTAAGTGTAACTGACCTAACTATCACCTCTACCTGCCTTAAATCTAAAATAGGTCCTTGAGGCATTGTACATGTACGTGCATTTCCAGCATCTTAGGTACAATGCCTGTAGCTGTTTAATTTAAATGTTCTCAAACATTGTCTAACAGTGACGTCATTTTAAAATAATATCTGAATGTCTCGAAGATAGTTATTTCATTTGAAACATTTGACTTTCATCAAACACGAACCTCGTATTATAACTATAAATTACTACTTAATAATAGATACTAATAATAGATACTAATAATAATAATAGATAAGGTGATCATAATCTTATGATCACCTTGAATAATAAACCCAAAACTACCTACCTATTTTTATTACCTGTATTTTTAGAGACAATGCAATACCAACCAAGGGCGCGGGCCAGTTTGGACTAATACGAGCATGTACACTTATTTATTTATTTATTTTATGTGCACTTTTAGGGTACATGGAGACCGTATGTTCCATTTGTATCGTTAATACTGATTACCTATTTATGAAAGTTATGATACGTTTGCGTTGAATGGTGAAATACTTATTAAATGTGTATATATTTTTGTTAAACACGGAGATAGTTCAATACCGCAACCTGCCTCTCAAGGTCGCGCGAGGAGCGACCAATTGTGGAAGGATTTGGCGTCGCTCCTCAACTCCCTTGGTGGTGGGATTTAAAAAAAATACATAAATGAAAAAAAACTACCTAAGTTTCTTTGTAGGTAGCCATTACCTAACCATATAATGCAAATTTGTTATGTCTTCTATGGCAAATCTTATATTTAATATAGGATTTGCCATCCTTGTTGGTAAAGAATATTAGTACTTCCTCTCTTAAATCGTACAACCTTGAGAGCATGTTTCCTTTCGATAGCCAACGCACTTCCGTGTGGAAAAGCAGAGTTTTGTGTTCAGAGTTCATGTCAGAACACAGTTGTTTGAAAAGACGAGTATTGAGTGCACTCTTTTTGATGAAGTTAACTACTTTTATAGCTGTTTTCATCGACAAAACAAACCATTCCGGAAGCGTTTTGGCAGCCAATGCTTGACGATGAATAACGCAGTGCG
Source organism: Lathronympha strigana (assembly GCA_949128165.1). NCBI lineage: Eukaryota > Metazoa > Arthropoda > Insecta > Lepidoptera > Tortricidae > Lathronympha > Lathronympha strigana. The sequence continues at coordinate 14,910,705 of OX421909.1, read as the reverse complement.
TCGTAATTGCGAATGGATTTTTGGTTTTTACTAACGCTGCAAGACCAGAATGAGCACCAAGCATAGCAGGAGCACCGTCCGTACAAAACCCCGCAAGCTTTTCCGCTGCGCTGCTCGTTCCCTCATCACACGGACTCACACCGCACTCGCGCACCGCGTATTGCCTTCGGGCTTGTGCCGCGGCGCGGTATGCGTTGTGTTCACTCAACTCATCACGTCACGACACTCGTTTATTACGATGGCTTCGTGGACCACTTGGAATGCCTCCAGGGACCACCAGTGGTCCGCGGACCACCGGTTAAGAACCACTGCTATATTAGGTACGTGTGTAGGTAGGTACTACGTAATAATTAAAAAAATATTTATAAGCAGTAGACGGTTATAGTAGTCTAAGCAGTTTGAAAAAAATAAGCCCTATTTTAATATGATTTTAACTTTGGAACTGTTTAGGATTGGTGAGATTGGAAAACAAACACAAAATCGAAGGCACTTCAGATCCGGAAGCACGCCAACAGGACGGGGCTGCGCGGGGTGGTCCTCACTCGCGAAAACGGCTGAGCGACCTGAAGGAGAGGCTGCTGGCCATAATGGGCGAGATGGCTGGGTCAGGCTCAGGACAAGACAATGTGCAGGAGAGAGGCCTGGTACGTACTTCGTTTGTATTTCTGATGAAAGCTAAACTAGTTAAAACATTTGTTAACAAAACTTAGTATTCAATTGTAAAGCACGAATCAAATCATTTATTAAATGTAATAAATGTTTTGATTCATTTTTTTTGTTTTTTAAGTAGTCACACTACTATATATGTATAAATTGAAAGAGATGTCATATACTACAGAAAAAGTGACCAAGGCCCCCGGTGAGCAGGGCTGGGATCGAACCAGCGACCTCCTGCTTTCGCGGCAGACGCCTCACAAGAGACGAGGAAGAAGAGAGGAGGGCGTCTGCCGCGAAAGCAGGAGGTCGCTTGTTCGATCCCAGCCCTGATCACCGGGGGCCTTACCTACCTTACCATATGTTTGTGTTTATGAGTTTTCGATATTTTGGCACTGTTGCAAGTTGTAGGCGCCATGCACAAAAACATACATGTTAAATACTCCGTTCTTAGTTTTTTTATGAGTACTAGTTATAATGTACATGATTATATGAGTTTAAAACCACTTATAAGATTAAAACAATCACAATATTCACAATACGGTCGCTGTACGATGACAACACTGTTTGTTGACTGACGCTCTGACGGTTATGTACGGTTTTTTCAAATTTCTTTCACGCCGCTAACTTTATCTGCTAGGTGTAAGAGGACGCTACCTAATCGCAAATACGATACGATACCATTCGGTTTCGCTTGTCAAATAGTGTAACTTGGGTAGGCAATGTATGGAAGTTATCGATATCCGGTGCCGAAATTTCGGCGTTTCGTTTTCGCACATTGAATTTGTGTATATTGTTGCGAATGGCATGTTGGCTAGGCCCCCAGAGTTTTCAAAGCATTTTACATTGCAAGAGTAATTGGTGTAGGTAAAAGGTGTATTGTGTACTTTTCAGCTTCATTCTACTTTGTTACAGTCAAAAGTTTCAGAGGGGGATGAAATGAACGATCTGGCAGATCAAAAGTTCATAACGAACACCGTTCTAGTGATGGATTACTTGTGCGTAAAATAAGTGGAAATACAGGTATTTATTCTTTTGTTTGCGTCGAAGTACTAAGCTCTGAAGGAAATCACCCGTCGCGATTTTCTGTTAAAGAGAAAGGTAAGTACGCAGAATTTAAAATTGAATTGCGACGTTTAATGCTGAACGAGGCTATTGAGGAAATTTAATTATAAAATGAATGGTTTAAATTGGTTACCTGATGTCTTACACTTTTTCTTTTATTATTGTTCATTTTCACTAAATTGGTATATTAAAAGTGTTTACGTTAACTTCTTTCCAAGGATTTGGTGTAAACTAGCGCGAAAAAGCGTCATATTTTACTGGATACGTGCAAAATTTGTGGACACATTATATAAGGAAGATGTTTTTGATTCATAAACGAAAATGTAAAAAAAAATACCATTCCCCCTCCCTACTATCTCCGAAGTTCATGATTCATGAAGGAAGAAATATGATTTTTTACGCAGCGTTAATGCTACGTAATCATAAACATTACAGGAAAAATATATGGAAAAATATACGGAACAAAAGTTGAAATTTAACCAGCTTAGATTGTTTTTTTTTTCTTTAAAATGTGATATCATGCTTATAGGTGCTGTATTATGACAAAAGTAAAAAAATTGTGTAACGTCATAAAAAATATCAAGGAAAAACAAACTCTCATACTAACTCCATCCATAGGCATGCGTATACGTACACACACGGGTTTAACGTCAAGATACTTAATGTGGTCATGTTAAAATTATTTTTTACACATCGTCCACTGCAATATTTTAACCACGACTGCATTGGTTGTTCTAGGATTTTACTGTATTTATTAATATTCAGAGCTTATCAAATATCGATGGATAACAGTTTTTCGATTTATACTCCTCTCTAGCGCCGCGTCACATAATCGCTTACCGCGCGCGTGACCCAATAACAGCGCGTCTCTGGCCATACCCCCGGAGGCATAAAGACTAGGGTTTGCTTTGTAAAGATTTTTGTGAAGTGTGAAGAACCGGGACTGAGAAATAAAAATCCCGGTACTTTCGAGATTCTCGGGAAAAAATTTCAAGCATAATTTAAGTTTTTATTTATTATTATTGTTGTTTTGGGCTAGTGAAGATGCCGCGTCGACCAGTTGTGATCTATTGTGGCAGCCCTTTATAATTCATTACTGATTCCCGTTGAGTCCAGAAAGTTCCAAATTCTTTGGGCTGTAATGTTGTGTATCTCACAGGGTTGCAGTTCGTGCCTACCGAGGTGGATACTTCTTTTGTGCATTAGTGGTCCGCAGGAGCAGAGGATGTGCATCGCAGTTTCCTCTGTTTCCTGGCAGAACCTGCATGCTGCGTCTTGTTTCTTACCCATTAGAAACATGTGCTTGTTCAACTTGCAGTGCCCAGTCAGAATTCTGACCACCGCACAGGCTTTGTACCTCTTGAGTCCTAAGAGCTCTTTAGTGTTTTTGTTGTTGAACCCTAATATTAGAGCTTTCGAGTGTGTGTTTCCTTTTACGGATTTCCACTCTGCGATTGCCCTCATCTTTTCAAGATTGTTTAGCAGAGAGTATGCCTCTCGTTTTGTAACTCCGCAAAACGGTTCCGGGCCAACGAGGGGCGTGTCCGCGCCCTTTCTGGCAAGTTCGTCCGCTGCTTCGTTTCCAGCAATGTTGGAGTGTCCTGGTACCCATCTAAGTGTAACTTTGTTGGTGTTAGCCAGGGCGTTTAGATTATTTTTGCAGTTCTGGACTAGTCTAGAGTTAACCTCTAGGGACTCTAGTGCTAGCAGAGCAGCTTGACTGTCCGAGTTAATGTAGATGTGTTGGTTTCTTAGGTTTCTGTCCAGATTGATTTCCGCGCATATGTTAATGGCAAGGACTTCTGCCTGGAAGATTGAGGCCAGTTTACCCATGCTGACGCTGGCTCTGTGCTTAGGCCTCTCACCATAGATACCACATCCTACTTTTCCAACTGTCTTGGAACCATCCGTGTACCAAATGTGGCTTCCCTTTTCGACAAACATTTGGTCGTTGGCCCATTTGTGTCTTTGGGGTATATCCACATTGTACAGTCTGGTAAACTGACATTCCGTATGCATGTCATCTGAAGGCATGCTGAGGGTTTTGTTCTCGAAAACCCAAGCCCTGAGTTTGGTTAGCGCTTGGGAGCGCCATTTGGGCTTGTTTAGCGTGCTTATTCTGTAGACACACTGCTTGGCCTCCTTTTGCACTTGCAGGTGGAGTGGTGTGATGTTGAGCAGTGCGTCTAGGGCTGCCCCAGGTGTTGAGGAAAAGGCCCCTGTTGCTGTCAAGCAAGCCGTGCGTTGCAGGCTGTTCAGGGTATTTATAGTTGTCTTTTGGTTGGCTTTACTACACCAGACTGCGGAGGCGTATGTAATAATGGGCCGCACTACTGCTGTGTAAAGCCACATAGCAATATTGGGTCTTAATCCCCACCTTGCTCCTGCCATTCGACAACATGACCATAAGGCCATTTTAGCTTTTTGTGTGATGTTTTTTAAGTGAGGATTCCATGTTAGCTTTTGGTCAAAAATGACCCCTAGATACTTAACCTCACTCGAAAGTGTTATTACATATCCATTAAGTTGTAGTTTTCCGAGTTTTTCCAGATTTCTCTTTTTTGTGAACGGCACTACAACCGTTTTGCTCGGATTTATAGACAAGTCATTTTCTTTACACCATTTAAGTATGGTGTTAAGAGCTCCTTGCATCAAGTTTGAGATTGTATGGAGGCAGGGTCCTTTGATTATAACTACAAGGTCATCGGCATAACCCTGCGTATCATAATCTTTGTCCCACATGATTGCAAGTAGTTTATCCACTGCAAGTGTCCATAGTAGTGGGGATAGGACGCCTCCTTGTGGACAACCTTTCGTGGTGTAAAATTCGTGCTCTGTTGCATTGAGGGTTAGAGTAGCCACTCTGTTAGAGAGCATGCTCTGGACCCATCTGGTGGTGGTTTCATCAACACCCTTTGATTTCATTCCATTAAGGATTGTTTCTGTGGGTGTGTTATCGAAAGCACCTTCGACATCAAGGAAAGCACATAGAGCGGTCTGCTTATCCTCTAGGGTTTTTTGCACCTTGTCGACCAGGTCAAGTAGGGCAGTTTCTGTAGATTTCCCCTTTTGGTAAGCATGTTGATTTTGGCTTAGTGGTCTTGCCACCAAGTAGTGCGCTCTGATGTGCTGATCAATGATTCTTTCCATTGTTTTTAGAAGGAAAGAGGTTAGACTTATTGGTCTGAAGGATTTAGGCTGCGAGTAGTCCTTTTTTCCTGCCTTTGGTATGAAGCGTACCTTGACCCGAGTCCATTTTTCTGGTATATTACCTAGTGCAAAGCTCGCTCGAAATATTCTTACCAGGTGCGGGAGTAGGAGGTCCTGACCTTGCTGTAGGAGAGCAGGAAACACTCCATCTTCTCCGGCCGATTTAAAGGGTTTGAACTTACTCAAGGCCCATTTAATTTTGTTTGGTCTAAAGATGTTAGTTGCCAAATTCCAGTCGATGTTGTGTGCCCTGTGGGTTTGATTATTCCTTTGGGCGCACATTAGTTTATTACTGGTGGTGTACGAACCTGGGAAGTGGGTCACCCTAAGTAGGTCTAGGGTTTCCGCTTCTGTGTTAGTAAAAGTGCCATCTGGTCTCTTGAGGAGACCGAGGTAGTTGGTTGGTGTCTTAGAGAGAATTTTGTGAATTCTCGCTCCTTTGTGTGTGTGGGCGATTTCGTCACAGAATCTTCTCCAAGACCGCCTCTTGGCTTTCCTGATCTGCTTATTATATTCAGTCAGAGCTCTACCATACCGTTCCCACTCATTCGGCGTGGTAGAGTGATTGAATATGCGGCGTGTGGTTTTGCGGAGTTTTTCCAGCCTTTTATTCCACCACGTCGTCGTGTTAGTATGTTTAGTTACCTTCAACGGGCAGCTTTGTTTATAGGCATTGACCATGCCTTCTGAGATAAGGTCGACTGCCAGGTTGAGAGAGTCTGGTGTTTTTACCTGCTTATGAATTACCTTTAGACGGGTTTGTAGGTCAGTCCTGTAGGCTTCCCATGACGTGTCTTTTGGATTTCTCCGCGTGGCTATGTCCCTAACTAGAGAATTATCAACACCAAATATTATGTGCCTGTGGTCCGACATTGAATTTTCGCAACTGACATGCCAATTAGAAAGGCATTTGGCTACCTTTTCAGTTGCGAAGGTTATATCAAGTACTTCTTGTCTTGCCCTAGTTACGAAGGTCGGCGTATTGCCCCTATTTAACAGTTGCAGACAATTAGTAAAGATAAAATCAGAGAGTAACTCACCCCTTTTGTTAATTCCAGTGCTCCCCCAAATGGTGTGGTGGGCATTGGCGTCGCAGCCCACGATGAGTTCTGCCTTTTGTGCTTGAGCGTACTCTACAACCTTAGACAGTTCTTCTGTGGGATCTTGTTTATCTCCAGGCAAATAGGCGGAGCAGATCAGTACCTTCCGTGCTCCACTGCCCTTGAGATCGACGTAGGCAGCTACAGTGTCATCGCTGCTGATTTCTGTAACAGGTAAGAAGTTAATACGTCTGTTAAACACGATGCAGGCTCTTGGTTTAGAACCTTTTTCATGTATTAGTACCTTTCCTGCCCTGTTAAGACCGGCTACCATGGGGTTGCTGTTTATCCATGGTTCTTGTATGAGGGCGATGTCCAGGCCATTTTCGCCGAAAAGTTTTTCTACGACCGCAGTGGCCGCGATGGCGTGGTGGAGGTTGGCCTGGAGGAACGTCGCCCCCTTGGTTGTTTGAACAACGTTTTTATTGGCCGCGGCGTTGGGCATCACCTTGCTCTTGCTGGCGGCCTCTGGGTCCCCTACCCCTGAGGCGATGTTTGCCCCTGTGGTCTCCCCTGTTGGAGAGAAACCGCTGCTGCCCTGCGGATAATCCGGACGGCCCTGGTTTGGGATTTGGGGAGGACGGCACAGCTCGTGGTGGGCCCGGAGGCACCTTTCGGGCTGGCGTTTGGGATTGGATGGTGGTGGGGGCAGAGGATGTTGGTTGCGGTGGAGGGATTAGGGGTGCCGCTGTTCCAGGCTCCTGGGTTTTTGAGTGACCCTTTAGCCGGAACAGGACTTCGCGGAACCCGAGGTTCACATTGAGTCCCATTTTCTTTAGGTTCTCCACAGATGCGTCGTCTATGGATAGGGTCACTAGTACCCCACCTTTCTCGACCTTTGTGTGGAGAACCTTCCAGAACTCTGTGTGGAGCCCCTGGTTCTGCGCGTAAACCAGCGATAGTGACTGCTGCACCATGGAGTCATCTATCTCTGGGATGAACACCATCCCTATATTTGGCTTGGGAAGCTCATTTTCCGGTATAACCGCGAGTTTGGCTTCCGGCCAAGGCTTTAGGGTTGGTGTTACCTCTTCAAGCCAGGCTTTAGAGCGTTGGTCGCTGCAGGTGATCAGCAGCCAGCCTGGCTTGAAGGAGTAGCCCTTGAACTTCGGTCCCTCGTCCATTCTCATTGTCGCGATCTTCTGCAGGATGTTTTTGCAGAGGGACTCCAGCTGAGCTACTGACATCGGGCTGGAGTTCCTGATCCCGACACGAGTCTGCGCGAGAACCGAACTGTAGGGCTAAGTAGGTTGGGGTTGGTCCGGGGGGGTCTCACTCACCCTTGGGTTTTTGGGTGTGTTACCCTTTGGTGATACCTCCTCCGAGCGGGGCCGTTTTGTCGGCTTTTGCACGGGTTTGGATTGTGAGGCCCCAAACTTGTACCCCATCTTCTTGAGCTCTGCAAAGCTCTTAGCGGCTAGTTGCAGCGCCTCTTCAGGTGCCACTCCCTGTCCTTTAAGAGCTTTGTATCGCCCCCTTGCAGACCCCGCCAATTTCTTGGTGGTCATCTGAGTGTTAGGTTGGGAAACCTCCGTTTGGCTGGTTGGGCGGCTAGCGCACCTTTCGGCCGGGTCGGAGTTCTCCACAACCTCCATTTCTTGCTCCGATGTGTGGGCAGAATTATCCGCACCTTCCATCAAGGGCATTAGTTCCTGGTAAAGGTCGTCCAGGGTACCTTCTGTTTTTTTTAAGTTTTGTTCCATGTAAGTCCCACGAGAAGCTAGGGAAAAGTGGTCCATTCCGGCAGAGCCCCGCTTGCCGGAATAAGGCAAAATACGCCCTCGAGGTTGCCCGGTATCGAGGGGTTATCGCTAGCGACTGAGCACCCCCTCAGCCACGCATCTCTCGGCACGATGGACCTTAGATTGGGGATTTTTAAGGAGGTTGTCTCCTCCATATATACATATATAGAATAAAGATAAATACACTATACTTAGATATAGAATAATCTTAACCTAAAGATATGGGAGAAGGCAATGTTGCCGGGACTCGCACCCGGGATCCAGGATGTACTGGGTTTATACCTGACATCCCGGCTCCCGATCACGATTCCACACTCCTGCCCTCTGCCATATCCGCCCTCATACTTAGCTGCTGGTGGTCCGGGGTAAGGTGGTAAATAGTGCGACGCCCATATGGCCACCAGCATTTCCGGGGAGTGCGACCCACCCAGTAGAACAGTCGGGGTGGGTTCGACCCAAGTCCGCGGCGGCAGACTAGGGCCGACGGGGACGCGTATGATGGACTTGAGGTTCGGCCCGGTAGTTCAGCGTCGCATACCTGAACGTAGCCGTCCCTCCTAACCCCCCTTTTAAGTTTTAGACTAATTTAAGTTTTAGACTTATTGTTTTAGTACATTTTTCTAGTTTCTTCAGTAAGTATTTTAAAATAACAGTAAACAATAGACACCAAATGCCTAGGGATTTTTAACCATGTAACCAAGCTTACATTTGACTCTTATCTCTCTCAGACTTCAAAGTGACACTGCGATGTCTTTGCAAAATTCGGCTCTACCAAAAAAATAACATTTATTTTTATTTTTAGTGGGCCTTTTCTAAATGAAATTTACTTACCATGTATCAAACCATATAAAAAAAGAAAAAAAAAGGTTTTTTTTGTTTTTTTTGGTCGTAATTACCAAAAATCATATGACATTTTTTGTTTCTTTTAGCCTTAGGAATACGCTGTTAAAATCTCTTACAATGCTCACGGGCACCGTGTATATATATATTACGCATGTTAACTGTAGCAATCGTGTTAGAAAATGGGAGGGTTTTGCCTAGCAGTGGAACCTAGCAGTGGAGCTTCATAACACGTTAAGTGTATTTGATAACTAGCGACCCGCCCCGGCTTCGCACGGGTTATTATCATACATATAAACCTTCGTCTTGAATCACTCTATCTATTAAAAAAACCGTATCAAAATCCGTTGCGTAGTTTTAAAGATTTAAGCATACATAGGGATATAGGGACAGAGAAAGCGACTTTGTTTTATACTATGTAGTGATAGTGATGATTTGAAAATGTTGTTTTTTAATAGACGTTGGTCAGTAAACTATAACAAAACTTGCATTAACGCAACGTGTAATTACGTGCATTTACAGATAGATGAGTTTGTCTCATAAACGCAGCAGAAGTCTGACATATGCGGTGGCGGCAGTACGAGCACAAAATAAATAGTACAAGTACGAGTGCGCTTTGGAAACATTTAAGAAGCAAACACGAAGTAAATATCAATGTAAGCGCACAAAACCTTGATTTGACCCAGTTTTGATGACCTCACCATCATCAATTCCAAAACTATAATATGCTTCTGTCGCTGAAGAAGTACCGAAAAAAAAACGGAGAAAACCACCTAAACCTAACAAATAATTATAAGTCTTCAGAGAAGAATCGTTCAATGCTGGTAATTGTTTTGAGTTTTTGTGAAATTCCCGAAAGTTCCGAAAATACCAGGAAATCCCGGTTACATTTTTACCCAGTACCGAAAATCCCGGTACCACAAAACAGTACCGGCACCACAGAATAAATAATAGTACAAGTACCGGTACTGCATTCCCTAATAAAGACCCTTTGAAATTTTGCTTCGTTATAAATCTTTTTACTTATTATATCTATGGTTGCTACGTACCTAATACCTGCTTACTGTTAACCTGAGTACAAAATCATTAGGTATATGTAGGTACCGTCGAACGTAAAAGTAAAAATGTAAAGCAAATATTATGAGACGTCCTTCGATGATCTCAATTGCGAAAAAGGTTGCGTGTTTGTTTACATCGCAGACAAAATCGCGTCACGTACACAGACATCGTTTACTCTACTTACGGCATAGAATACAGGAATGTCAGGAATACGACAAACATTAAACCAAGTTATTTTCTTTGCCTGTTCAAATTCGTCGTCTGCTTCTGTTGGTATAAGCCATATTTGCGATCTTAATTAAAGTAAAGGTGCGTCTACATGGTCCTGCGCCCCTGGTGCGCGAACTGTGTGATTATTATGAGTTCCACGTGACCGTAGTGTACTGAATGTCTTCGTCTTCTTCTTTTATAATATGGCCTCTGTCCGAGAATTGGACAATTTTGCCAGTGTCCCGTATTAATATAATCAGTGTATCTTATATAAATAGTATATTGCCTCTTGGGCGACGTTGTTCGGTAATTGGCCTTGCTATTTATTCCGTTTACAGCTATACGTAATAAATATGTCGGGAGGCCAAGATCCCGGGACAACCGAGTAATGACTCAATAACGCGATTACACGCGTTTCAGGATTAATTCTTCATTAGCTGCACACTAAGTTCGTTAGTTTACTGCACAATAAGCTATAAAGACCGTGTACTGACTGTGTGGTGACATCTGGTACAGAGTAGAATAATCATTCTCTTTTTTAAGTAGTCAGGCTAAAAACTTAGTATTCAAGGTGAGAGTACACTAAGAAAAAAATTGTGACATCTCATCCGCAGATTAATAGTTTGGGAGCCCACCATGCTAATAATATTATTAGGTATTGGAGTTTGATGCGCCGTGATGATACACCATCTTAAAAATTTGAGTACAGTCGAGTTCATAAATATATATGAGCATTTCCAAGGCTTCAAATATATCTGTACACCCTTAGGACATTAACAATAAGGTGTAAGTGTATACATATTATGCATACAGCTGCACAGATATTAATGAACTCGAAAATAAATTCGAAATTGTATTGTACACACTATATTGTGATTATTTCCGTGACCGTGGCAATAAATTGTTTCTTTCTTTCTTTCTTCTTTAAAATTAAGGTTTTATTATTAGCAATAGGGTGAACGGCTACAAATTCTTTAAAAAATGTTAAAAAATTGGGTACATTTACCTATGGGTAGCTTTACACTTCGGGTATTTAGGCTCAACGCAAATACCCGAAGTGTAGGGGCACCTTATGCTTGTTATATATAGTCTGATAAGCCAGCGTGCGCAGTAACAAGCAAACACGACTAAAAAACTATATCCATCCCTTTTTTCGGGATGGTTATGCTAGTGTAAGAAAAAGACAGTATGATGCTCTCTATCCTACTGTTACTGCGCTCGCTGGCTTGTCAGACTATATTCAAACTGTAAACTCCCCACGTCTCACTAATGGCGAGGAATGTTAGTCTCTGACAATGACGATGGAGTCCACTCTAGGAGTAGCCATTACTTGCCTGCAGCTTTAAAAAAATAAAAATAAAAATCATTTATTTCAGATCTTGCGATCCATAGCTTTGTAGTCTCATACGATTTGTACGAAAAAAAAGAAAAGAAGTTTCAAAGTTGAAACCGTAGCTGACACTGCGTTATGCTCTAAGTTATGACTGATAGGTTAACCTGTTATTGTATTGAAAATATTAATTTATATTATGGCTATGATGTTGTATTAACAGGCAGTATCTAATGACCAGTAAAGATACGAGTATGTAATATGTATACAATTATTTCAAATAGTCAATCTAGGGTGAAATGTGCGTGGAAAATTTCTCTCGCTGAAAATAAGATTTATTATTTTTATATTACATGAAAATAACACATTCAACCGTTTATAATTAAAGGAATTTATTTCGATAGAAATAAAGTGCAATCTTTACTTATTTGCCTTGCAAACAAATACCTCTTTTACCTAAAAGTAAATTACCGAATCCTAAATTGAATAAGGCCAGACACGTTTCTTTTACTATTTTGATAAGTGATGACCTACCCAACAACGTACCGGGCTGAAACTTGGTGGAGATTTTCTCAACAAATTGCATGGTTATTTATAAACAAAGAACGGGTGCCGTTTTTTTTTAATTTACCTTAATATACCGAAGTTTTGAAACAGTTTCATGTGTTGTGAATTCGCGATAGACCCGTAGGTACTATGTTTATAATAACTTGTACAAAACGCGAGAATTTAAAGGGTCAAAGTGCATGGAATTACGCATGTTTTAATTTGGCATGTTCTAGTTACTCCAATTATTCCCTCTTCGGCTCCCAGTCTATAACGAAATATAGGTACTCGTCTTCCAGAAACAAAAAACTCTAGCATCATGATATTCATGATATTATGATACGTATCATGTGTCCGTAAAAATCTGCAATATTCTTACAAGTGATCGCTCGTCGCTAGAAGGTTTCTCTATGACTACGGTTGTCATCTTGAAATCGAACATCGAAAATGAGCATTGACGGAAAAACCTCTTTATCACACAAATAAGCAAGCATGATAGAGAGGGAGATACAAATTTTCGAACAACCAATTTTCGTGGTACTAGACCAGCTTATCCAAACAACCGAAATGGACTATGAATGACCTTATGTCATAGATTACACAGACACCGGATTATGAAGCGGTTCCAAAGAAATGAGGTATGCACAGATGTGCACAGATATAACCTACTACTACCCTGCAATATCACACACTTATACTACAATATTCCAGGTTTTCCCCTAAAATACAAAAAAATCTAACTATTTTAATTTTCACGGAAGATATCGTCAACGGGCGACAGCTTAATTCAGTTGCACACAAGTGAATTAAGCTGTCGCCCTTCCATACTAAATTAGTACGAGATAATGTGAGATATGTGTGGTGACAGCCAGTTGTCTTGTATGTTCGGTCTAGTAGTTGAGGTGGTCTGTAGCTTAAGCTTTCGTAAGAGATAACGGCTATGGTTAGCATATTTAAAGGCCTAATCAAAGCCGAAACGCGCAAGAAACTTATTCGACCAATCTGGACGCACCTTTATGAAAATAATAAAAATAAAACTCATACGTGCTTAGACTAGAGTCACGGGTACTTTAAACCATGTATGGGAAGCTGCAAAAATGAGAAATCCACTTACCCATATGGTTGTTAAATTTCACTGTTTTCGGTTATCGTGATTAGTAAGTAAGGTACCTACACGGGCTTTGTATCCATCGCGCCTATAGGGAAATCAAATACCACGGTCGCGGATATACGACCGTAATGAATAAATGAATAACTTTATATTTCACCATGTTTACATAAATTTACTCAATTATTAATTTAATACTCGGTCGGAGCTGGATGGTCGAAAAAGGTCTTGAGTAGTCACATAAGATCCTTATAGGTCGAAGGACCATTTAGGGCCCTCTGACTTTCCCAAATAATCAAAATTTCAATGACTTGATTATTAGCGTTTACAAAAATTACACATATGTACATGGACATCAGGTTCAGATTTGTTTCTAATTTATTCACGGAGATAAGATTTGTTTCTAATTTATTAACTGCCAAAACTAAAACTTGCAGTTTTATAAGTAGAACACTAACTCAAAATAAAAATAAAAATCTTTTTAACCACGTGTTTAACGTTAACTTGCGTTAAATGTTTTGAAATGTGGCAATTTAACGATTAACGAAGTTAACTTTTTAGTTCAAAAGTACAACAGTAAAGGATTATCGATTAACGTCGTTAACTATTTAATTAACAGTGCCCAGCTATGCCTTAGACCATTTAACCAACCGAACTGGCTATTGAAAGGTGTTCCCATGTGTCGAAAGCATATGAGCAATGATCATGTTCATTGTATGGATTGACGTTTATCTGACATAGCAATTTTAATAGTTGCTTTCAAAAGTCCATGGACAATTTATGAATGAATTAATATGCACTTCTTAACGCGATAAAAGGTACGTTAAGTACACACTTTTTTGTATAGAATGACAATGCCAGTCCGGTTGGTCAATGGTCTAAGTCTATTCCAGTCACTAGCTATCACGCTTAATAGATATCGAGTGTCCAGTGAGCCAGTGCCAATCCTAACACTAACACTGTTACTTGATTAATGGCGGTCTCGAGAGAGGCTGCACTCGTACTTGTAATTGACTTGCGGAGTCACGCAGCTGCGTCCTCAACACTGAAAGTTCCTGGAATGATGCAATAAAATAAAACATTTGTTTTTTGAAAAACATATCTTTTTTGGGATGTACATGTTGTTGGTTGTTTGTGGTAGAACCGCAGAATTTATATACAGGGTATTCTCCAAACCTTTAGCCATATTGTGCTAGATGATTACTTAGTGTACAATGCGACAGGAAAATGTAGAAATTAAAAAGTGGTAACAACGTAGTGTAGTCCCTTTAAAATCAATATATGAATGAACTTGCTTGCATGTAATTGAGCAAAACCTATATTTGTTTTAGGTATATTTTGTTTCTATAAGTGAGAACCTGTAATTGGCTATGTATTTTTATTTAGCTATTAGTCATGTTTTCATGCTGTTGGTTTTCCATGTATGTAATTCTATATTATTATTATATAAAAGAGGTTGTCCTCATCTACGATCAACGCACAGCCGAAACGGCTAGGACTAGAAACTTGAAATTTTTACCAAAGCTTCCTTTTAGTACGTAAGCGAGAGATAAGGACGGATTTTTGGAAATTCTATCGCTAAGGGGGTGAAAAGGGGGTTGAAAGTTTGTATAGAAATGGAATTTTTTTTTGAGCTAGAGACTTGAAACTTTGTGTAAAGACTTTTAATTACAATTGAAGAAAACTGTTTTCATGATTTTTGAAAATTCCACCTCTAAAGGGGTAAAAAGGGGGTTGAAAGTTTGTATAGGAATATAATTTTGTTTTGAGCTAGAGACTTGAAACTTTGTTTTAAAACTCTGTATTATAATTGAAGAAAAGTGTTTTCAAGGTTTTTGGAAATTCCACCTCTAAAGGGGTAAAAAGGGGGTTGAAAGTTTGTATAGGAATGGAATTTTGTTTTGAGCTCCTTGAAACTTTGTGTTAAGACTCCTTATTATAATTAAAGAAGTGTTTTCATAGTTTTGAAAAATTCAACGCCTATGGGGGTTAAAAAAGGGGTAGAAAGATTGTATGAGAATGGAATTAATTTTTGAGCTAGAAACTTGAAACTTTGTGTAAAGACTTTTAATTACAATTGAAGAAAACTGTTTTCATGGTTTTTGAAATTCTACCTCTAAAGGGGTAAAAAGGGTGTTGAAAGTTTGTAAAGGAATAGAATTTTGTTTTAAGCTAGAGACTTGAAACTTTGTTCTTAAACTCTGTATTACAATTGAAGAAAAGTATTTTCATGGTTTTTGGAAATTCCACCTATAAAGGGGTAAAAAGGGGGTTGAGAGTTTTTAAAGGAATGTAATTTTGTTTTGAGCTACTTACTTACTTTGTGTTAAGACTCCTTATTATAATTAAAGAAAAGTGTTTTCATAGTTTAGAAAAATTCAACGCCTATGGGGGTTAAAAAAGGGGTAGAAAAATTGTATGAGAATGGAATTTATTTTTGAACTAGAGACTTGAAACTTTGTGTTAAGATTCCTTATTATAATTAAAGAAAAGTATTTTCATAGTTTTGGAAAATTCAACCCCTATAGGGGTAAAAAAGGGGTAGAAAGTTTGTATGAGAATGGGATTTATTTTTGAGCTAGAGACTTGAAACTTTGTGAAAAGACTTTTAATTACAATTTAAGAAAACTGTTTTTATGGTTTTTGGAAATTCCACCTCTAAAGAGGTAAAAAGGGGGTTGAAAGTTTGTATAGGAATAGAATTTTGTTTTGAGCTAGAGACTTGAAACTTTGTTTTAAAACTCTGTATTACAATTGAAGAAAAGTGTTTTCATGGTTTTTGAAAATTTCACCTATAAAAGGGTAAAAAACGGGTTGAAAGTTTTTATAGGAATGGAATTTTGTTTTGAGCTAGAGACTTGAAACTTTGTGTTAAGACTTTTAATTACAAATGAAGAAAACCGTTTTCATAGTTTTTGGAAATTCTACCTCTAAAGGGGTACAAAGGGGGTTGAAAGTTTGTATAGGAATAGAATTTTGTTTTGAGCTAGATACTTGAAACTTTGTGTAAAGACTCCTTATTAGAATTAAAGAAAAGCGTTTTCATAGTTTTGGAAAATTCAACCCCTATGGGGGTAAAAAAGGGTAGAAAGTTTGTATGAGAATGGAATTTATTTTGAGCTAGAGACTTGAAACTTTGTGTAAAGACTCTTTATTACAATTAAAGAAAAATGATTTAATGGTTTTTGGAAATTCTACTCCTAAAGGGGTAAAAACTAAAAAGGGGGTTGAAAGTTTGTTTGAGAATGGTTTTTTTTAGCTAAAGTCTTGAAACTTTGTGTAAAGACTCTTTATTACAATTTAAGAAACGTGTTTTCATGGTTTTTGGAAATTAAGTGTATAAAAATGGAGATTATTTTTGAGCTTGAATGTTTTTGTTAAAACTTTTTATTAAAATCAAAGAAAAGTGTATAATTTAAACTTTCGTGAGTCATACTGATATTAAATTGCAACGGTTAACACTCACGTATTTTTATCACAATAGGCGTGACATGATTCGTCTGCGTTGGGCAGACATCGTCGGCCAGACAGAGTGTTGTTATCACCTTCGCTGCCCGAGCCCGAAGTAGGTAACGGTTCGCGCGGGAGGAAGCGGAAGCGGGGTGATTCGCGCAATCCGGCGCCATCGTTGCGGGAATCTGAATTGTCGGATCGTCTGACGGGATCAACGACAAGCACACCGAACTAACCGTGTCCACCAAATCGTCACCACACAAATTCACGTTCCCTCTAGGAAGCACTGGTTTCCATGCCGGTGGCAGAGTCCAACCTCCGTCGCGGTTGAAATTAGGGCGACGTCCGATTTCAATGGCCTCACGGATCTTGCGTGGCACGTAACATTTTTCCCGTGCCAACAACTTCACTTTATCGAACCGAATGAAATGCGTCGCGTCCGTACCGAAAGTATGTTCCGCCTGCCGAATGCCTTACGTCCTGACGCCTATTGCGATAAAAATACGTGAGTGGTAACCGTTGCAATTTAAAGAAAAGTGTTTTCATAGTTTTGGAAAATTCAACTTCTAAAGGGTTAGAAAGGGGGTTGAAAGTTTGTTTGAAAATGGTGTTTTTTTTTGAGCTAGAGACTTGAAACTTTGTGCAAAGACTGTTCATTATTAAAATATAAAAACGTTGTTTTCTAAGGGGTTAAACGTTTGTATGGAAAAGGAGATTCTTTTTGAGCTAGAGGCTTGAAACTTTGTGAAAAGACTCTTTTTTAGAACAAAAGAAAAGTGTTTTCATAGTTTTGGAAAATTGTACTCCTAAGGGGGTAAAAACGGGATTGAAAATTGATGAAGCGGGGAAATAAAGATTTTTTTGAGCTAGAGATTTGAAACTTTATGCATCGATTCCTTATTAAAATAAAAGAAAACTGGTTTCATGGTTTTTTTTGGAAATTCCACCCATAAAGAGGTGAAAAGAGTGTTGAAATTTTCTATGGCGGAAAGTTTTCTTTTGTATCCATAGACTTCAACTCAATTTTGTTATTCAAGTATGTAGGTAATCATTTATGCTATTTAACCGGATGGTTGTCTGTAAGAGACAAATGTTGCCTTTTAGCGATAATACCGCCTGTTGCCAACATCTACCTAATAAAAACTTAAACGTAAACGCAATATTTGTATTATATATGTGTAGGTTATATCAAGTCACATTTTAAAAAGATAAAACAAGGTATGAAAATCTGTAGGAAGAACCCTATTATACGCGGACGAAGTCGCGGGCGGAAAGCTAGTATAATATAAAATAAAAATAACTATTTAAAAGTAAAAAAAAACGGGTTAACACTACGATGTTGCCACTTTTTATTTTCTACCTTTTTCTGCCGCACTGTATTTACTACTTAGGTCTACGCCAAGAGGGATATGGCAGCCTTTAGAATTAACTATCAAAACTGGGAGAAGCTTGCGGAGAAGCGAACGCAGTGGCGCAAATTCGTTGGGGAATTGTCGCAAATTCTGCAATGAAACCTGGTTCGTGACACTTACTTACAAAAGGGAAAGAAGGAACCGAAGCGACACGTCGCAATCTGTCGCGAACTTCCCTTGTCAGTTCTGTGGCAAAATATGTCGCTCTCGCATCGGTCTCTTCAGTCATCAAGAGCGATGTTCCTCGGACGTTGCACCATAAATCGTCTGAAATAGACGTCAAGGCTAGTATAATATGACCTAATATAAGTAATATGACCTAAGTACATAACTTAGGTCATATTCTCATATTACTTATATTAAACAACTTTCGATAAAACTTAACACATTCTTCAGTTTTTACATAACTTTGTGGAGCTTAAGGACCACCTTTTGTCACATGTCAACGCCCATAGAACTATAGCGCATGACTCATCGAAACTATAAATAAAATCCTGTTATAATATTAGGACTCATACAGGTTTTAGTCTAGTATTGGAGGACTTTTTTAATACTTTAAGGGGTTGCGGCCAGGGGCTGATATAGCTACTGATGTAACACAATTAGATTATTTTTATCATCAGTAAGTAAAAGGTTAATATTTTTATTGTATGTAGAATATCTATACTGCTCTCTTAATTCTGTTTATTCATTATAGTAAACTCATCAGCGTTCGTAATTAGCTTGTGTAATACTAACAAACAACGACATTCATTATTGTTAAAAAAAGATAGGTAGACATGACATATTAAAATAGCTTTACCTACTGATTGAATCTGGGTTTATGTGAATGACGAAGAGAAACGATTAACGAACGAACGAAAGATATGAAACGAACACGAAATGCCGAGAGGTGATCATTTCATGCTAGTACTTCTCACTAATTAGGTACTTACCTAATTACCTAGTACCTAATTAGTACAAAAAAATAGTTTTTCTACTCCTTTATTTTTCTTTAATGAGGAAAACGATTCTCCGAATACAGGGGGAAATAGGCAAGAAAAAATTGGTTTAAGGTAAATTAAACTCATTAAAAAGGTCTAAGGAAAATTAAAAATTGAAACTGCTGTATTTTTTTAAACGTTCTCCAATCTATCATAATGAAAATAATATAACTGGAACACGAAAGTGGCAAATTATGGAAGTGGATGATGTAGATGCAGTGGAAATAGAATAGGTTTTAGGATTAGAATAATAGAGCGTGCCTGATCTGCAACGGGCAGCACAAGGATTGGCGCGAGGCCAATAGCTGGCCGTATAGGTTCGGGCATATCTGCCGCAATCTGCCAATAAATGTATGAAAAATTTGTTCGGCGGATGCCCGGCGGACATACTCACTATGGAGATCTGACCGATTGCCCGAACAAATATTCAGTATAAATTATATTATTCTATGTAAGTAACCATTGACATTATGTACTATAGGTACTCGTATATGGACAATTGTGTCTGAAATAAATATTGAAATAATTGATGAAATAATTTATTTCATTTCATTTCATAAATTTCCGAATATGGTTCACTAAGAATATGACTGACTCTTCGAAGAAGACACGCAGAAGAGTAGGTTACGTTGAAAGTGTAGTTCCAGGTCCCTAACCATGACGTCATAACGCGATTCAGTTCACGACTTAAACTAAGTCACATCCATACAACTGAGCCCAAACTGAATCGCGTTACGATGTCATGGTAAGGCCCCAGGCCTGTAGAACTCTTCGCGCAAATTCGAATATATGGCCTTCACTCTTAGGTCGGTACCGACTAGGGTGTGCAAATCGGTTTTTTTTTGTATGAAATTTCGGTTAATAACCGGTTATTAACCGGTTTTCCCATACATTTATAAACCGGTTTGCTCACCCTAGTACCGACTCACGGGCTGTCCGCGCCCGGGGCACGCCACCGCTAGTATTAGCTATTACCGCTAGTATTTCTAATCGTAGGTAACCCTAGCTTGTGCGGGGGTGAGAGCGGCCGAGTGTCATTTGTTTTTTTGTGTGGTGTTCAAAACGTTTTGTATTCGCTTTTTTATGAGGCTGTGTAAGACCTTGCGAGTATGTCTTTGCAAAGTTTAAAACTAAACAACTGGCAAGAATTGGCACAAAGGGCCTAAGCGCATTAGACCAAAGGTGTTTAGGACCTTTGTGTCAATTCCTGCCATTTTGAGACGTACAAACATGGAATCGTCTAAAGAAGTTTAAGTAATTAACAAACTTGCTTACAAAATTTCACAAGAATTGATCAATAAATGCGACCTGTAGAGGAGAACAAATGGACAGGCACACGAAAGCATTTTTGCCCTAGCTGAAACGGAGACGCTTCGCTCGCTTTGCTCGCTCGGTCAATTAATATATAACGGGTAATAGTACCCTACTTAACAAATCACAAGTTCAAGTAATCGTCCTAAATAAGCATTCTGTATTCTAATCTAATTCCTGCTAATCGTGTTTCGCCATTGTAATATTATTCGTGATCCGGAGTTGGGTTGACAATACTGTATTGGTGCCACCGGCCCGGCCTATGGATGTTATAGTTTTGTTGGATGATTCTCGCAATAAACAACCAATGAAAAATAGGGAACGCCACACTTTTCGAGCGTAATGCCTCCACTATTGTGACAATTTTTCTGTGTCCATTCTTAGGTCGGGTCGGCTCTCCAATTTTTTTGGCACCATGACATTTTGTCTAAGGTTGTCGGCTCAAAGCCTTAACAAGCTAGTCATACTGGTCCACCGTTTGGGGCCGGCCTCTTACCTCTTGCTTTTTCAGGCAGGTGCAGTTCTTTCTTTACCACGTAGTCATCACCTCCATGCATGACGGGTACGTGCCTATGCCACAATGTTGATTTTTATATTAGGTATCACATTGACCAGAAGATTCGATGTAAGTACTTATATTTGCGATAGGAAACTGTGTCACCGGTGTTCAGTGTTGCAATAAAATTGCAAAACGACTAAGGAGCACTTTTTAAACCAAGTTGTAGGTACCATTAGTAAAGTCAGGGCTTAGGAGCTTTACTTTTCCTGGAATCTGATAACTTTTTAAAAGAAAGCATTTCCAGCTTGAGCTTGATGGGCTGCAAGTAATTTAATATGAATTTGAAATGATTTGGTGGGATTATATAATTTTTAAGAAAAAAAAACCGACTTCATTTGGTTCCCGGTAAAAGTGAAATTAAGAATTTGTTTGAGTTAGCCAGTTTACTTCACAAATATCCAATACACCGCACGTGTACGATTGAAAATTGAGGAGCTTTCTTAATGTCCTAGGGCTTCCATCATTACATTTGAAGTATAATCAAACGGAACTCCCTTGTAGACCTTTAAACAAACAAAATAACAATGTGTTAAATTGGATGACAGACTGTAAATTAACGAGCATATTCATTATGCCATCCCTGATTATCAACATCAGGTCCACTCCAGCAAAATGATGGCCACAGTAAGAAAATGCCTAAGCTAATTATGAACACCCTCTAATCACAATTGACCTGCCGTTCAAATTTGAAGAGTTCTCTGAATTCTTCTAGAACTCCATCATCAGAATATAAATCAAATCAAAAAGATGAATGTCACAACTAGGATAATAAGTAGAGCTAGGTTTATTAACCAGTTCCACTTTGCGATCCCTGGTCTTCATCATCAGATCAAGTTCATCAAAATTTTGGCTCCGCCAAAACACTGTTTTAGTTACTTAAGGAAACCCTCAAATCAGAATGCATGTGCCGTTAAAATTTGAGGAGTTCTCTCAATCCCTCATGAAGCCCATCATCAAAATAGAACTATAATCAAATAGGACTATCTTGAAGGTATTTCTTTACAAAGAAAAGATGAATGTCTCAAATCGGATGATAGAGCTGGGAATTAACAAGCAGTTCCACTTTGCCATCCCTGGTCTTCATCATCAGGTCCACTCCACCAAATTGATGATGTTCGTAAAGAAATGCTCGAGTGTCTTAAAAAACTACCCAAATCATAATGCATGTGCCTTTCAAATTTGAGGAGTTCCCTCAGTTCCTCATGGATCCCATCATCAGAAATTGATTTTGAAAAAAACGGAACAAATCTGGAACCATCTATTTTCAGAAAAAAAAATATTTTTTAAAATCGGACGATAGTCCTGGGAATTACCAAGCAGTTCCACTTTGACATCCCTGGTCTTCATCATCAGGTCCACTCCACCAAATTGATGATGTTCGTAAAGAAATGCTCGAGTGTCTTAAGAAACTACCCAAATCATCATGCATGTGCCTTTCAAATTTGAGGAGTTCCCTCAGTTCCTCATGGATCCCATCATCAGAAATTGATTTTGAAAAAAACGGGACAATCCTGAAACCATCTATATACAGACAAAAAAATATTTTTTAAAATCGGATCATAGTCCTGAGAATTACGAAGCAGTTCCACTTTGCCATCCCTGGTCTTCATCATCAGGTCCACTCCACCAAATTGATGATTTTCGTAAAGAAATGCTCGAGTTTCTTAAGAAATCACCCAAATCAGTATGCATGTGCCTTTCAAATTTGAGGAGTTCCCTCAGTTCCTCATGGATCCCATCATCAGAAATGGATTTTGAAAAAAATGGGACCAACCAGGAACCGTCTACTTTCAGAAAACAAAAAAAAAATTCAAATCGGTTCAGTAATGACGGAGTTATGAGTGAACATCCATTAAAAAAAAAAAAAAAAAATTCAGTCGAATTGAGAACCTCCTCCTTTTGAAATATTGAAGTCGGTTGAAAACAAGAAATATCAAAAATACTCCGAATTTGCTCCTAAATGTTTCATAATCCGTACAGTTACTAAAATAGTACTCGTATTTATACTCTCACCGTTTTTTGTAGCATGTAGATTTTCTTACCAAATATCTTGTAAAAAAAAAACTGAACCATAATGATGTACTATCGCGTTCAGAATTGAATGGGCAGTTTATGAACGAATTTATTTATAAAATGCTCATGCAATTTTGAACGCATGTGTGTTAGATATTTAGTATCAATCTATTGCATATGTGAATGTAGAAAATAACTACCTACTTACTACCAATAAAACACTAAACGTACAATTCTACTTATATTTATTAGTTTGTGTGGATGTTTGTTACTCTTTCACGTGAAAACTACTGAATGGATTTTAATAAAACTTTACAATAATATAGCTTATACATCAGAATAACACTCAGGCTACAATTTATAAACATATTGCGCAGAAGAAGTCGCGGGCACCAGCTAGTATAAGGCGTAGGCGGCAAAAGTCACTACAAAACCGAATGAATGAACATGATAACTCATTTTATCTAATTAGTTAGAGACATCCAAAGTATATTACTATAATTAGTTGAGGAAACACTAATAAGTCTCCTTAATTGCACGTTTTGTATTCCGTACCGTTCCTGCCAGTCATGTCCTGCTTTCGTAATTCGGTTGCCGGAATAATGTTTTACCAACCTGTAGCGTTGCCGTGCCTTAGGCAATATTTAGCGTAATAGGAAATTATACTCGTAACACCTTCGTGATGACATAGCACGACATAGAATTCATCATGTCACTTTTTCGGCTTGACCTACATATAAGGATATTCTGTCCAAATTACAATGTTGTAACAAATGTGAATGCCGATCGTGTGAAATGGACAGAGAGCTCTGAAAAAGTGAAAAAATCAGCCATATCGTCTAATCTTAATGTTGATGTTTTTTATAGAACTTTTTTGTTACAGACTGTAACAAAATTGGTAGTTAGGAAGAGGATCTGATTAGAAAAATATACACGGTGTTTCATACAACACTAAAAACCTGAAAACCGTTTGTTCAGAATCGAGAGTAGAATCGATTGAGCTGTATCTTAATGGAAGGTTTTTTTATTTTATTTGTATTATTAGTTTTTTTTGCGTACCCAGTCTACGAATTCGTAATACAACATTGTGCAGTCAAGTGTAAAAATATGGTGGTGCACATCTTACTCAAAAATACGTCCCATAGCACCTTATGCCGGTGTAATAAGAGCGTAGTACCATATTTATGACTCGATTATGTCGAACCATATTTTTGCACTTGACTGTGCATATCGCATTGCTAGAGGTTGTATACCTTTTTCAGTATTTAGGGGTATTCTGGTAATAATGGCTAGTTACTTGGTAGATTATTTTTTCCGCTAAGAGTTTGACGTGTGTTGTTTGTCAGTTTAATTTTAATGTTCATTGCGTTTAGCCCCGTGTTGAGTTTTGCGAGTGGCTCCTCGAAGACGAACAGAAACATCTGCATTGCTCTGCCGTCGCCAAGGCGGGAGACGTTTTGAACAGCTTTTAAAAAAACATCCGCGAACACCGTAACTTGCAAATAAAATTGTAATGAAGTATTTTATTATAATTTTTATGTACATAATTCGTTATTCATGTGTATATCTATGAATTGAAAGAGTTGCTTTTTATTTTCTTGTCTAAACACACCAACTTACCATATTTTAAGGGTTCCGTACTCAAAGGAATAGGATCTTATTACTAAAGCTGCATTTTCATCTAGCGGTTCTAAACATTTCTGAATCTGAGAGAGCATCCATTCGTTCGTGTGGTAGATGAAATATGGGAAAACGCACCTTTAGACTTCACTGTTTGTCCGGCCGTGCATGTGTCCACTTGTCTGTAACCAGGTTGTTATTTCATGAACCGTCATAGCTAAACAATTGATTTTATGATTGATTTTATATTATTAAACAGTAGATAATTCTCTGTTTTGCCCTAAGGTTGACTGGTAGAGAATGCCCTATGGCATTAAGTCCGCCTTTTGTACGATACGTTTTTCTTTTGTGCAATAAAGATTAAATAAATAAATAAATAAAATAATTATTGTAACGTCCTACTGATTGATACCGTGGACACGTAAATCTGGCTCACCGACGTACAGTCTACCCTTGTATCCCGGGCGGTGGTCTGACGGCAACTGCCGACCCCCACTCCTGGGTCAGACGTTTACGCTTGAGACAGGTTATGCAAACCTCAATACACTACATCCCTTCCTTGTTGTTTTTTTCTTTATTAGTTTGCATCTTATCAATCAGTTGTCAAAACAACTTATTTATAGAGTTACTAGTAATGACTGGAATGACACAAAGTAAATTACTTCTCCGAATTTGGATTTCTAATATACATCACTGTCTTCATCTGATCCCAAATTATTCTCAGTCTCCTTTCTCGATAATTTTCCTGATACTATCCATTTCCCGTCCTTCTCCTTTTTTTTTTGTTTTTTTTTTTTTAGATCATGGGCGTTGTGCCTGTATGTTTTACCGTTGTTATCATTAAATACTTCCACTTATATGATTCTCATCTAAATTTACTCAACAGTTACGTAGACATGAACGCATTGTTAGATCCATTTAATCATAAATCGGCTGTTAGTTTGGTAAAAACAATGATTAGCTCACGTGATGTTGAATACACTATGCTACATAGTTAGAAAATACTATTTACCAAAGTAAATATAATTTTCGACATTATTATGTAACTATGTGTGTTTTAACATTCATAAATATTTTAACAAACTTAATGTCTTGTTGTAATTTAGATAACTTAGTTTATGTTACTCTAATAAGTGTATTTGCTGTTTATTATAAATCTGTCAATATCACTGAAAGCAACTATTGCCGTTATTCATAAACGCTCATCAAAACCTCCGTTAACTAATTTGTCGTTTCTCGTTAACTGTCAATTTGACATTTGCGTTTGTTAAAAGGGATAAAACATATTTTAACTAATATGAATCTGTTAAGTTTTTATGAATATGGCGTTATATCTATAATTCGATTAGTAATATCCCTTAGCTTGCACTATCAGGTGCAATCTAAGGGATCATATAAGTCATTGTAATTTGTGCAATAAAACCAAAGTTTAATTCAATACATCTACGGTAGGTACGTGTTAGTTTATTAACTTGCATTTCCGTAAATACTTAAATACTGATACGTGTGAAGTTGGTACATTACGCATTTAAGCGTCTCTAATGTGAGAAATAATTAGTATAGCACAAAGAGTAAAGTAAGTATATAGGTAGTATAGCATTACCATAAGCTATAGGGTTTAGGCTTATGGTACAATCACTTATGAGGAATTAAGTATTTATTTGATCATGAAATGGTGAGTACCTAGTGGCGTTCAGTATTATGAATATTTGTATAATATTATGATAATAAAACTTAATTTGACCTCATGTAATAAAACCACTATAACACAGGGTTCCCGGTTTAGCATTCATAGAATAATGTTATCTCTCTCTCACTTCATCAGAAAATATTGAGATTCACAGTAAAGCTTTTAGCCCTCACATTTTACAGACCTTCAGATTTTTTTGAATTTATGCTCGAAAATATTCTTATTTTTTTTTTAATAAGAATGTCATTTTAATATTTGCAACATGGAGAAATATAAAAAGTTACTACTTATATAGGTATAGTATCATGGCGTAATTCCATGAAACTCCAACTGATATTACAGGTAACTAGGAATTAGGTAAGTATATTAAGTACTCAGGCTCTCAGCGATCTGAATGCTTTTCGATTCAAACTTAAGTGCTTATGTGATCCTTGACATCACTTTACAGGAGATGTTTAATGTGACTGTTTTTTTTAATGACCAACAAGCCATTGTCGCGCGCGGGCGGATCACCCCGTTTCGTCGCGCGCGACCCGTTTCCTACGTCGGTCTCGGGCAGTGATGCCCGAGCCGCGAAGGTACCAACACCACTCTGTCTATCCGACGTGACTGCCCGATGCATTCGAAACATGTCACGCCTATTGTGATAAAAAATACGCGAGTGTTAACCGTTGCAATTTAATATCAATATGACTCACGAAAGTTTAAATTATATAATGCATTGTTTGTTGTGTAATCACCTAGACACCAAATAGTCATGAGCTTTAGTAGTTTAACAGCAAACTTCTTCTATTAAAAGGACACGCTATCGCCCGCAGATAGTCCTTCGACCTTAACATGACGATTTTAATGTAGGTAGCACAACATTCCCAAAACACCAGGGAATTATGAAGAGTCAATGCCTAATCCTACGCAAAGGTTATCTTGAATCTCTTTTTACCCTTTGTAACTGTTTATTTATATATTTTGTACCAATTTTAGTGCAATAAAATATTACTTTGACTACTGCTGTATTATTATTATTCGCACTTGATAACCCTGATAATAATAACCTTAATAACGGATAACCTTCATAATGGTGTTAACCTATTTGTATGCTTTCTTCGTTATCCTAGACTTACTGTTGCGTGTACCTTTGTGTGATACATACATGTAAGAGTCAATGATGGTGGATACACGTTAAACCAATTTTATTATATTTTCCTTATCCCCTTAAGGACCCAGCCGTTGAATTAAGTTCGGTTTTAAGCTAGGTTAGTTTATCCTAAACTACATGAGGGATCCATATTCTTGATAAACACTTCTCTATTTTCAATTAGACTAGCTTCTGCAGCATCCCTTCTTTTATCTGAATTTTCCCTGTACTGTAGATTTACATTGTAGTTGTATGATTGCAGCCTAAGTATTCTTTGCTCGATGAACAAACAAGGTTTAGATTTTCAATAAACAGTATTTATAGTTGTTGTTTCACATTGAGTAGAGTGTGACTACCATATGTAAAAGCGTTTTACTTAAACTTGGTGTCTTATTGGTATTCTTTGGTTGGTTAATATTAAAAAACAAACTGAAATTTCAATTATATTAACCTGAAATTAAATCACTTGACTATTTTCAATTTAATGAAGGTTGTCAACCATTTCCAATTTAATGGAAGCATTCATTTGAACTACCAGACATTTTCCAATTTAATGGTGGTTGTGTTAAACCATTTCAATTTAATGGAGGCATTCAATTGAACTACCAGACATTTTCCAATTTAGTGGCGGCTATGTCAACAACCCGTTTCAATTTAATGGAGGCATTCAATTGAACCACCAGACATTCTCCAATTTTATGGCGGCTATGTTAACCCATTCCACTCGGATTTCCTATGAAGATAAGCCTTTTGCTTTTGTTTTGCATCGAACAACAACTAGGGGACAATGTAATCAAGTCATTCAAGAATCAGATTCTCATCGCCCGCTTCCAGCGTTCCCACCTAACGCTGACTGAAGTAGGGTCCGCTTCACAATCGAACTTGTCTAAAGTGAGCGTCGATGACATGGTTTGGGCGACCTGCAATCAAACCGTTCAACGGTCATATTCTCGTAAGAGCCATCTGCTCAGGTCAATGTAATGACCAGATAAATGTATCTGTTGTAACTAGGTCAGTAACTTTTTTTCTGTAGGTATACACATATTTTATGTATATATTATCGTATAATTTACTTCTTTCGGTATCAGATACATTTACCCGCATACGGTATAACTTGTTTTTTTCCTTACATGACAATTTAATGTCCAGATTCGGTAATCTGCTGTGTTTAATTCATGCATGACCATTGAATGTCCAGATTTAATAATCTGCTGTAAGTACCAATTTAGTCCATACATGACAGTTTAATGCCCAGATTCGGCAATCTGCTGTGTTTATATACATGACAATTTAATGTCCAGATTCGGTAATCTGCTGTATTTAATATATACATGACAATTTCATGTCCAGATTCGGTAATCTGCTGTGTTTAATTCATACATGACAATTTAATGTCCAGATTCGGTAATCTGCTGTGTTTAATTCATACATGACAATTTAATGTCCAGATTCAGTAATCTGCTGTGTTTAATATATACAAGACAATTTAATGTCCAGATTCGGTAATCTGTTGTGTTTAATTCATACATGACAATTTAATGTCCAACTCCAGATTCGGTAATCTGCTGTGTTAGTTAACTTAATAACCAGACCACTGGATTTCCATTTATACATGACAATTTAATGCCCAGATTCGGTAATCTGCTGAGTTAGTTAACTTAATAACCAGACCACTGGATTTCCATTTATACATGACAATTTAATGTCCAGATTCGGTAATCTGCTGTATTACTTGACTTAATTACCATTTGGTAATCTGCTGTTATAGTTGACTTAATAACCAGGCCACTGGATTTCCATTTATTGCCATCATATTCATGGCAAAATAATAAACACTGCTCAATGTTAAGTAAAACTCGACAGTCTGTGAGATTTAGGTACCAATCCTACCATTTGTTAAAGATTGAGTAATTTCCTGTATGTATTAGATAATTTAATAACCAGATAATTGTATCTGTTATAACTGATCTGGCAGTCAGCTTTTATAATTATATTATTGAATACAAACACATGGCAATTAAATGTCAAGATTGAGTAATTTCCTGTATTAGTTAATTTAATGACAAGATAATTGTACTGCTTTAACTGATCTAGTAGTCAGCTTTGTAATTCAATTATCATAACAAACACATGACAGTTAAATGTGTTGATTGAGTAGTTTCTTGTAAGTATTACTTAATTCAATAACCAGATAATTTTATCTGCTATAGTTGATCTAGTAGTCAGCTTTGTAACTAACTATATTTTCAAATACAATCAAACGCATGACAAATTAATGTCACGATTAAATAGTTTCCTGTATTACTTAATTTAGTAAACAGATAATTACATCTCCTATAATAGATATATTACTCTGCTGCTTATAATACAATACTCAATACGGACCAGTATGTTGGTCGCACTGGTCTAAGATGTTAGCATGACAGTGACGATATGAGAACGTCCACCATTGTATGTTGTTAAGGCTTGTCCTATGACGTGAAATGACCCTGTCCGCCATGGCCATTACACTTGCCATGCATTCAGCAACAATATATTTATGACAAAATAATATATCCATATTCGGGCATTATTATTAAGTGAAACTCGTCCGCCCGTACCATATACACATACATATTATATGTTTAACCGTATAGTGTTTTCATCGGCATAATATGTATCCTGTATGTTTTTCATTATAAGTTAATCAAAATTAAAGATGATGATCTTCGGTTTCTATAAATTTCATAGTTCAAATTCATGGACCACGCTGTCCACGCTTAACGATGTCGAGGTCATGTACTTAATTTGATTTACCTATACCTAATTAGTTGGTATTTTATGTAGGTACCTTTATTTTATTTTTTTAACGCTCGACTATCTACGTTATAGTAACCATAATGTGCAAGTTATCATTTACATTCATTTAATAATTGCACAAAGGAACATTCTAATGCTTAGGAAGATATTAGTAGGTACTCGTACTTTGGTCGAAGTCACCGTCATATTAACTCACCAGTTTCCTATGCTTTGGTTACGTCAGCCCAGATTTTTATATTAAAATGCACGCATAACTTTATGTAAAAGGCTTGGTAAACAACTTCGTTCAAAACAACTCACTTGGTTTCATCATAAAATCCGATATTAATGCAACGTAAATCCATTTTCTTTTCTGCAAAAACAGCGGTAGTCTTTGAAACGCCTATTTGGATGTTTACTACTCCTCCCTTTTGTTGTTTTAATGATTTCGGAATCTAATGTAACTTTAGTATTTTTTTCTCGTCGCCACATGTAACGTCCTACTGATTGATACCGTGGACACGTAAATCTGGCTCACCGACGTACAGTCTACCCTTGTATCCCGGGCGGTGGTCTGACGGCAACTGCCGACCCCCACTCCTGGGTCAGACGTTTACGCTTGAGACAGGTTATGCAAACCTCAATACACTACAATTATGATGTATTTCTGTTGCCATAGATACAACAACAACAGATACTAAAATCTGACGTTTTGGCCGTCATCACAACCACGGTCCACGGACGATTTGACATTCACCACAACCTTGTCATTTAGAATGTTGGGTTAAGTTTGCTTACTGCGATGACCTGTCCAATTTGAAGTTAACTGTGACAGAGCTTTAAAGTGTTTTACAGTGACATAGCTGTCTATTGGTTAACCTT
The DNA here is from genome assembly GCA_949128165.1 of Lathronympha strigana. Lineage (NCBI taxonomy): Eukaryota > Metazoa > Arthropoda > Insecta > Lepidoptera > Tortricidae > Lathronympha > Lathronympha strigana. The sequence continues at coordinate 14,880,005 of OX421909.1, read as the reverse complement.
ATGTCGTTGCAGTAACGTACACAAATAAATAGTTTTAAGGTTTATGATGGTAGCTAGCAATTATTTTATTGAGTGTTGAGTTAAAAGTCGAGTAGAGCTGTACAGAAAATCTAAAGATCCAATAAATAAATAAAAACCTCAGATTAAACGATGAATACTCTAAATAAGTTTCAAAAAATAACAATCAGTCTGAGGTTTTGAGTGATACCGGAAACAGGGTGTGGAAAAAAAATTACGCGTTTTTTTTTGTATTGATTGAATGTTGGCATATTCGGACGATCTCCCCATGCCTACATTTTTTTTTTACTGTTTTTTTTTTCCTAATCAGGCCACGTAATCATTGTTCTGTATTTACTAGATCCACTTTACCTCTCACAGTACTTACGTCTAGTCAGACATATCAAAAATACCCCAGGATGACCAAATAAAATGTACACCTACCTCTTATTTGGCCACCTGTATATTCTGACCAATCTTACTAAGCCTACCTATTTGTATTTAAATTGCTTCCTGTTTTTCCCTTTCATAATAGATCCAGACAGGCTTAGTTTTTTCGAGCGGAAATATTTTAATTTGAAACACAGAATAACATTGTTTCAAGTAATTTCACATCCGTACAATAGAAAATGTCCGAGATTTGTTTCCAGTTCGGTGTTTGTTATAATTTACTTTATCAACATTAGTATTGATCTGAGTGGGCAGGTGGGTTGGTTCCCAGTAGACGCTATAGTGTTTCAAAAACATTACCCATTGCTACTTTGTATATTTTAGAGGTAACCAATCTAATTCAGTAATGGAACTTATTGATACCTCATTTTTCTTAGTAAAAGTATGGTAAATTCCCCGTTTTAGATTGTGTCAGTCATCGGTTTACGTTGACACAAAATCATCCGCTCATGGGTGGCATAAACTGCGAAGTTTCGCACAACGCACTACCTCATGGGTGCGTTCAGCTATATTTATATTTCAAACACCGCATACTAATTTATATTTAGACAAATTAATACCAATATGAATAAATAATCAATAAAAACGTGTTCTTATATTAAAAATTAAAAAAAAATTGTTCTTATTTATATGTTTATACAAATGTTGTACCACTATAAACACCTGACAGCATGGTGACAACCCTAGTGTTAATGTAATCTTGATATTTGCATGCTTAACAAGCTAAACGTCAAATGTCGTCAAAAAGCTTCTGTACTTTAGTACTATTACTTATTCTGTGATTGTAGTTATAATTGTAAGTTGATTGTACCCAGTTCATATGGAAATTGTCAGTTAACCCTGGTTGGCGTAAGGGGCGTTTAATTATGTATATATCTCCCTACTAGGTGCGAGCAAGATACACTTTATAATATATCAAAAACAAAACCACAACAGATTTAAATCTGAATAGTTATGCGCAATTTGAGCAACGTCTTGTAACCTAGCACTGAAATTAATGGATGATCGCGTAGGGCAAATAACAACAACCGCACTGGAACACGTAGCGTTGTGCTCAACTCATAAATTGTGCGTATCTTATGTATGTTACGGTACAACTTGGTATCTAAGATCCTCGTAACGACACAAGTTATCAGAATTATAATAATCTATCTACATAGGTAGGGTAGGCCGAGGACAATTGAACCACTTTTTGAATACCGGTTCTTAGTTCAGAATGTATTAATAATGAACCAAAACTGTGCTTACATATGAAATTTATCAATTGGTTTCAAAAATACAAAATCAATAATCTAGTATTTCATATGTATGCATAGTTTTAGTAATTTATACAGTGTAGATAGATTATTATGATTCTGATAGCTCGTAGCATTACGAAGATCTTAGATACCAAGTTGCACCTTTACATTATCATGAAAGGTAAACAAATTAGCGTTTCATCAATGAGGCCTTCTGTTACAATTGAGCCTTAGTACGGGTCAGTAGTACCAAAAATTGGGACGCAAAGAAACCTAATCAGTATGTTTATTATTTAAAAATGTATTGTTTTAGACTATAAATTTAATCAATCTTGCAGTTACAGAGAAACACATTTTCGATCACACTAATTGAGATAAGTTTCAAAAATTTAGCCAAACAATCAAAACCACAGGGTCAGGATCAAACTATATGTCACTTACAGTGTTCTATTTTAGGACTAATTTGCACTGGAAACAAAAATAAATTGACTTAATCAACAATCTTTCTTTCCATGCAGTTACCCCTGTTACAATCAACCCTGCCTCAAATAAAAATAAAAAATATATAATAAATAGATTTTGATGAGTGAAAAAGCAACAAGATACTTTTTATTATTTGCGTAATAAAAAAGATGCGGTGATCCCGTGTCATTAAAAAATACAATAAGGAATTAGAGCAAAGATAAACGTCATCTCGTTCATATTTAAAGTAACGTAACTGTGGACAAGTAGGTACTATAGCGTTCAGAATTGCATGGGCAATTTATGAATGAATTAATTCATAAACTGCCCATGCAATTCTGAACTCGCGTGTACATGGTGCATGGACAACGCGCGTAACTTTTCTAGATTTTCACTCTACTTTGGTAATTATTACTACCTACTTGTTTTATGTGCTCTTGCCTTACTGATGCGCTTCATCCATTCATTACTTATGTGTACAAAATAAAAATAATTGAAGGAAAAAAAAACATCTGAAAAATTATAACGGGGTCGTTTGTACCGCAGTGTCAATTGTAACGGTACTATTGTCCCCAGCTCCTCCGATCCGCGTCGCAGCCAGCAGCCGATTAGTGAGCGAGTCCGAACAAGTATTGCGCTTCGTCATCTATACCCACATATACATATTTCGTTGTAGTTGCAAAATTATAAGTACTATTGTCCCGTGGTACTATTGTCCCTTCCCTGGTCTACCCTATGGTCTCGGGGTGTCGGGACAATCTAGTCCGTTTCAATCCCACTAAGACACAAGTTTGCGCGTTCACCGCTAAAAAAACACATTTACTGTGGCTCCACACTTCCAAGACACAGCTCTTACTGTGTCAAAGAGTTTTAGGATCGTCGGGGTCGATATTTCGAGCGACCTCCAATTCCGTTGTCACTTGGTAGGGAAGGCTGCGCTGGCATCCACAAAGCTCGGTGTGTTCAATAGAGTCCCCTCGCTTTACTTCAGGTCAAAGACTGCTGTTATATAAGTCGCAAGTCAGAGCCCATATGGAGTACTGCTGTCACTTTCCAGGTCGGAGAACCTGGATACCAGCTTGGACCCTTTGACTCGTTCCAGAGGCGTACTGTACTGTGCGTATTCAGAGGAATTTCCTCCCGCGGACGCTCCGGCTTTGGAATGAGCTCCATGACGAGGTTTTCCCGAAAGATTACAGTATGGGGCTCTTCAAAAAAGGAGTGTACAAGATTTAAAGAAGTTTCGACAACGCGCATGTGACCCCCCTAGAGTTGCAGGCGTCCATAGGCTACGGTGACCGCTTTCCATCAGACGGGCCGTATGCTTGTTTGCCCCAATCGTGATAAAATAAATAAATAAATATTACAGGACATTCTTACACAAATTGACTAAGTCCCGCAGTAAGCTCAATAAGGCTTGTGTTACGGGTACTCAGGCAACGATATATATAATATACAAATACATAAATACATAGAAAACATCCATGACTCAGGAACAAATATCTGTGTTCATCACACAAATAAATGCCCTTACCGGGATTCGAACCCAGGACCATCGGCATAGCAGGCAGGGTCACTACCAACTAAGCCAACCGGTCGTCAAGTTACTCGTGGTATAAAAAAAGTATGTTTTCACCAATTTTTCGTAATTATCTTTCCGTTGGCTTATTTTATTTAGTGTCCATATGAATTGTATTTAAGTAGGTATCTAACAAATAATATGTACAGCTCATCGAACAATTTTTCTTTACTTGTCTTATATATGTGATACAGGCAGAGTTGAGCTTAACTTTTGAGAGCCAAGTAACTGCCAACTGCCCACTGCTCTGAATGTCTAAAAACGCGTCTCACGTTTTTTTTTATTTTATTTTGGCCGAAACACTTTATCGAATTTAAGGATTTAGTGCTCATTCGACGTAGAATTTGACCTTCTTGAATACTGACTTGACGACAAACTTGACCTTGTTGAATACTGATTTCTGTACGACGTAAATACCATACCGTTTTCGAGCTACAAAAAAAAATTAAAGTACCAAAAATTAAGCAAAAATTCTGAGATTGTGCAAGTATTTAGCGGGCACGGAAATACACGGACCAAATTGTTTATTGTTTATTGTTTATTTATAATTCATTTACAATGATTAATTGTGTTTGAAATCTTAAATCTAGTATATACAAAAGTAAAATTAAGTAATACTAAAACATGTCAGCAAAAAAGATTAATATCAAATATATATATTTAAAAAAAAATCAAGGTATTAAAACGATTTCCATCTTGTTGGGAATTGATTCCAGGAAATTATCCAATTTTCTTGGCCTATTAGTGATAAAAATAATGACGTACCTACAACCCTTAATATAGATATTTGAGACTTAAAACCTTATTGCGACGAGCTAAAGTCTGGTCAAAAGTGTCGCCATTAGTAGGCAAAAAGTAATTTTAAGAATACCAACGAAATTCACACTTTTATTGCTTTCTATGTTAAGTTTTACCTTTATCTTTCATCGTTTCGTGAAATAGATTTTTCAAATTATAGGCGTTTTAATTATGAAATAAAATTTCAATAAATATTATTTTTTTACCCAACACCTAGAGTCTATACTAAGTTTCCTAGATTATGATAGCACAGAATGTGAAAGTGTTAGGTAAACTTCATACTTTTATAGAAGTTTGACGTTGAAAATAACACTTTTAAGTTTGACAGCTCATTTGTTCGGCAGAGACAAGGTGGTTTGACTCTAGCTTTTATAAAAAGTAAAATACTCAATTCGAATGCTATAGATTTCATAATTCTTGTCCACGAAAAAAATAAGTTTGCCCTCAATAGTTGAGAATAACTTATACTAGCAGCTGTTTGCGCCTCGCATATGGAGTAGACAATATACGTACCTATATAATATACAGGATGTCCCACGGCTTTTCCACATGAAAGCGAAGCTTAAATACTGCAGATAGGAAAGTTTACTGACAAAATACTTAATTTTTATTTTTTAAAACAATATGAACTGCATTCAAAGAATTTTAAATGAGCCTGTCTGAACAATTATTCAAGTTAAAGGTTAAAATTTCTGCTGTTTTATTTTTATTATATTAAGATGCGTCTTTAGAAGACATTAATTCTTACGATTGAAAGTTTCGATCAAAGAGTTACAGGTTTTTTGTTACCACGTTTAGCGGGTTCGATTCCCGGTCCAGCCAGTCGATTAATGAACATTCTTTGAATGCAGTCCGTCTTATGCTTCCTAGCGTTTGCCCGGCTTATGCGACGGCTCAAAGAGCTTGGGGTCCGCTTTGGCAACTATTCCCAGGATTTGACGTTGGTGCTAGTTTTATGAAAGCAACTGCCATCTGGACCTTCCAACCCAGAGGATAAACTAGGCCTTATTGGGATTAGTCCAGTTTCCTCATGAGATTTTCTTTCACTGCAAAGCGATTGGTAAATATCAAATGCTACTTCATATTTCCGAAACAATCATTGCTACGAGCTAGGGCATGCAATCACGGGATGTTTTGTATGGACAATAATAAACAATTCATTATAAATCCCAGGATTGTCATACAATCCAATACCGTGGTTGCATGACCTGGTACGAGCCAGCAGGATTTGAACCCGAAACCTTCGGAATGAAAGCCTCACGTCATACCGGGCCACCAACACTCTCGCGCTGCTTTTTAAATGCAGTTCGTTGTTTTAAAAATCAAATTTTCCCTTTAGTAAAATGGGCTATCTGCAATAAAATATACTTTCCCGCCATGTGGCGCCTTGTATAATACGAAAGTGTTTGTCGCTAGAGCTGGAGGAACATTTATTTTCACGCGTATTTTTATATTCAGCCAGTTCGTCTCTAAGGAAATTTGACGTGTTCATGAGGTACGAGTACGCAATGGCATCATTTGTAGCGAAATTATCATGCCTTTTGGGCTTTGTGTAATTCTGAAATATTTTTCGGCACCCAAAAACGGATATGGTTCAGGCGTCGCATTCGTAAGCGTCAACATGTCTTTCCCATCACGGAACAATGGTGTTCCGGACCTTTGGGAGGCGTGCGCGGAGCCGAAGCCAACACGCAGAGGCCCTTTCGACAATTTAATGAAATGTAAGGGGTACACCGAGCAGCGTCATATATTAATTAATTTTATTAAGCGTCAACATGTTATTGTTATGTTTGAATAATGTAGGTACGCCATTTTTACTTACTGCCTGTAAATGTAAAAAATAAAAAAATGCGGGTAGGTGTTCAACATGATGAAATTTTACTGTTTTTTCATAGATTATGTCACGACCAGGTCATGAAAATGTAAAAACCGCGCAGTTGTACTAATCGATTCACGTATTATAAGCTGGCGCGGTAAATGTATGAAACTGTCATTAATTCTACAATAGACAAGACATTCCGCGCCAACTTTCGTATATCGATCTGTACATACTTATGTATATTTGCATTTTTTAATTTTTAGGGGGTATAAAAGTGTTCATAATGTACTCAAAGTATCGTTCTTTATTGACCAAGTGAGCAAAGTGAGCTCCGTTTCAGCTTGGGGTGAAATGCTTTCGTGTGTCTGTCCATTTGTTCTCCTCTACAGGTCGCATTTATAAACCAATTCTTGTGAAATTTTGTAAACAAGTTTGTTGACTGCATATTTTTTTGTCGATTCAGTTTTTTGGAAATTTTCAAAATGACAGGAATTGGTACAAAAGTCTTAAGCGCCATAGACTACAAACGCGCTATGACGTTTGTGCCAATACCAGTACCATCTCGCAAGGTCTATTTACAACTCACAGAGCCACTAGTATAGGGATACTTACATAAGTAACGCGAAGAAATGCTTCCATAATATCTCCAAATGAGGGTAGGTACCTACCATGGACTAAAATAGAATTAATAAAAAATCGGCCAAGTGCGAGTCGGACTCGCTCACGTAAAGTTCCGTATTATCTATAAAAACGGAAGAAAATCACGTTTTTATATGGCAGCTCCCTCAAATATATGTTTTATTTGAATTTAAGTATTTTTTACTTTTAAAGTGAATATTAAACTGAATATTTTGTAAATAATTCAAGCTTCTATTGTTGACCTTATCAGTATCGAGCAAAATGACCCCTCTTCAATATTTATTTCATTCTGTTTTTAGGACCTATTTGTTGTTATAGCGGCAACACAAATATATCTGTGAAAATTTCCACTTTCTAACTATTACGGTTCATGAGATACAGCGTGGTGACAAACGGGGATGTACGACGTACGGATGGACAGCAAAGTCTTAGTAATAGGTTCCCGTTTTACCCTCTGGGTACGGAAACCTAAAAATGGGATACCTACCTATCGTCTTTTTGTGAAATCGTAAAATTTTCTAAATTACGAGACTCTTTAATTTGTTTAAAGCTACGATGAAGGTAAACAATTTAAATATCACCATTTTGTTATCCTAATAACCGTAAGCTCTGGCTCCGTCCAAAAAGTAATTCAGTACCTACATTATAAGAAATAATAGCTTTAATCTTTAGACGTTTAAAGTACGCCTAATTTTGTTTTATCAACAACTGCTTGGCAAAATAATACGAATTTCATTTCATTTAATTTCAATTTTAACTGTGGACTAGTACTCGGAAATATTCCAATACTGCTCCCGATTTACGGCCCTCACAGTCTTGATTAAACGTTTGAGAGGCTAAGGGACATCCCCAATCTTCTAAATTTGTGTCTGTGATACTTGCTTCAATCAAATTTCGAAGCTTACTCTTTACAAATCATGTGTTAATCTTGATTAATTTTTCTTGCCTTTGAGATGCCATTACTGCTACAAGCAAAAAGCTGCTAGCTTATAATTTCTGGGTACATATTACTTACAAGATTTTAGGAAGGCCATGTTTTGAGCAGTAAGAAGTCGAATTTTATTATTACGTAAAGTTTGAATTTGGGTTCCTATGTGTGACGGGTTCAGAATTTTAATATCCCCTTTCCCCTCGTCTGCGTCATAGATGTTGTCTGTGGGATTTGAGTTTAAGTCTTTTTTGGGCGACGCCTAGCAATCTGTCACTGCAATAGGCGAAATAACAAAAAAATGCAATAAGTCCGTCTTTTAGATTATAAAAAAATATTTGACACTTATTTTTTCTTTTGTTTGTAAAATGAAAAATTACGGAAATACAGTGCATTAAAGTTTTTCGTGACGTCACATAGGTACAATTCTTACCTAATAGTAATATGTATCTCCAGCGCCCCACCTCCGGAACTTTGATGCTGTTCATCTCCGACAATTTTACTTATCTTACTTAAAAAGGAAAAAATACGCGTCGAATATTCTACACCCTCATTAGTTAGATTAACTGACGGCCTAATTAAATAGAATAATAGTTTTTCAACCTAGTCGTCATCCCTGGCATATTTGCCATGTAAGTATGTTCCCGTTTTACGTAGTATAATTTAATTGACCTTGTTAGCTTAAAATCGTATATTGTGTCACTGAAATATCGCAATTCCGATATTTTCAAATCCCTTAAGGATGACTCATATTAGGACGGGACGGGACGGGGCGGGAGGGACGGGACGATCTGTCAATTTCTATAGAAAGAATCACGTGATAGCTCGGAGCTCTCGGATGTCACGTGACATTTTCTATAGAAACTGACAGATCACCAGTTTCTCTGTCAGTTTCTATATGCAATTCTTTCTTAATTTTGAAACGCTCAAAGGACGTCCCGCCAATCTTACACAAAGTATTTACATGTATCTATCTATTATATATACCGTCGTTTAGTACCCACAGCACACGTCTTATTGAGCTTGCCGTGGAACTAGGTCGATTTGTGTAAGATTTTCCCACAATATATTTATTTATTTATTTTAGTATAACGACCCTGGTCCACAAACACCAACTCGTCCATGCCTGTCCCATCCCTACTCTCCCCGTTTTCCGGTACAAATTTTTCAATCCTCTATCAACCTTTATTAAAAGCCTTTATTGTAGTATTCTCAAGAGCTCATTACATTACGATATTACAATATCATAACGTTATACCTACTCGTATAAGTTTATATACGGGCACAACAAAGAAAAACTCTCAAATGTCTACTTTTGGCGACCGAATACATGTCAGTTCCACCCGCCCTCGGGCAATGTATCAAAATGAAAGCGTATCAATTTTATTCTCGGCAACATTTTCTGGAAAATAAATTTTAAAGTTGTGTGTTGATTTATTGCACAAGCTAGCCAGTAAAGCTTTCTTGAACTTAATTGCAGCAGTTTCCTCATAAGCCGCAGCAGTTTTAGACTTCTCTTAACTTAAACTTTGTGAACTTAAACGATCGATGAGGAAAACATTGAAAGAATTTAGTGTTATAAATATTATGGGACAATCTTTACAAATCGATCTGTCCCACCCCACGGTACCTAAGCTCAATAAAGCTTGTTTTGTGGGTACTAGAGGACTATACATACATACATATGTAATAGATATATACGTACACATACTTAAACCATAGAAAGCATTCATAACTCAGGAACAAATATTCGTAATTAATACACAAATAAATGCCCTGACCAGGATTCGAACCCGGGATCTCCTGCTTCGTAGGCAGGGTCACTACCGACTAGGCTAGGAAGGAGGCAGTGAGAGTGTTGGTGGATAAGCTGCGTTTTTACTATGAACTGCCTAATTTTGTTTTCTAATCTAAATACTTTTTTCTTTCTTACGTTTTCCTGGCTTATAGAGTTTTTATATCATATAAAAATCGATAGGTACATATAAATTATATGTACCTATCGACGAAATAAAAAAAAAACAATTATGCATTTAAATCAATCATCACTTACACACGCGTTCCCGCTCCGCCACCAAAAGTTACGCCAACTCGCAAACGCTAGTGTTGATAAGATTCATTTGCCAAAGTAAATTTTTGTAATTTAACGAAATTGATGAAAGTATTCAAGGCATATCTATTAAGGCCCTGTTTAGTGAGCTCTCTGAGAACTAAAAGCCAGACCATATGTGACTAAAAATTACAATGAAATCGGAAGGGTGCTGACTGGTAGCGAGTGTGGTTTCACATTCGCTGCAAAAATCGGCTACGACGGTCGCCTGAGAGCTCGCCAGCGACGCTTTCAACGCTGGAACGCAATAACTGTAGCCAAAAACTGCTATTGCACTGAATGCGAATTAGGGTAAAACTCAGAAACTATTGTGGCGAAAAAGGCACATTCTGGTAGGGTACGGTACATAATACGTAAAAACTAAGCGAGAACGCTGCGACGCGACGTCTAGCTCAATCGAAACGTTCCGTTCGACTATGATAGAGAAGGGATGCTGATAATCTGAGAAACTTAAACAGAGATGGCGCGTCCAGATTTCCTGAATGCTCGCGCGCATATCAGTGTGCTTACCGTGAGTTGAATTCGATTGCGACTGCGGTATTCGACAGTATATCTGTCTCGCTGCTGCCAGAGTAGTGGTAGTAGTGCCAGAGTATTATGCGCCTACGAAGTGCGCACTTTCGGCGCATTCGCGACGCTATCGGACTGTCTGGGCGGACCATTGGGAATTCAATTAGTAAGATTCAAGCTTTTGTACGAGTTAGCTTTGTTTATTTTGAGTTATGGACATTACGTTGATGTATTGGAAGCCCGGAGTTTTAATATTCGCGTGTTATTTATCATATGACACTAACATGCGACAGCAATTTATAATATAAGATAATAACGACAAGCTACATACCCGGGTGTAGGATTACTTTCATGTTTAATAATTTAGTACGTGAATACATTAAAGAGCCTCAAGGGAAATTCCTTATTAGGTTGTCATGTTACTTGTACAGGGAGACAATCGTGATAGCTGCTGTTTTGCATGTGATTAGGGAGACCTAGTTTTCGAAGTAGTTTTCATCGCACAATCTTAATGTTAGGTGGGTATATTTAAACAATCGCACACTTTAACGTGTATTTTTTTAAAGCTATTCAAATTAAACCTCATGTCATTAATTAAAATAGTTTCAAAATGCAAATATGTTGGTATAGCTATATAATTATACCCTCACATTAAATGAGAAACAGAACAAATAATAGAAAACAATAAGGTAAAGCATGCAGTCGTATTTTTGCTCCACTCGGATATTGTCGGACTCTGCATTCCATTTGTCCGCACAAAAATATTTAGCCTCATCATTTTTACTGTGGACTGCCAAGGAATGGAATGCGAATCGAACTTACTAACGATGTAAACAAAAGGCATCGGATGGTTTTTCACTGTTTCTTCTTCTATTTTCACACTACCTGACCAAACACCACTGAAACCATTAACTACTAAAACGATCGTATTATCCTTAACATACAAAACATATGTTATTCATCGACTTAATCTTAAAGATTTCGTTAAAAACTTAAAAGTTAGGTTATAACGATCAATATGACGATTTGATTACATTGTTAGTAAGTTGGATTGACGGTGTTTTAATTCCACAAGTACCGGTCTTTTTAAAGCGCAAGTGACTAGGCTTCTATCTTCACTTCCCATCAGGGGCCTTACCATGACGTCTTAACGCGATTCAGTTTAGGTACAGTTTAGGCTCAGTTGTATGGAAGCGACTCGGTTTAGGTCGTCAACTGAATCGCGTTAAGACGTCATGGTACGGCCCCTGGTGTGTGTGTGACTAGATTCAATTTACCGGCAAAGAGGTATGATTTCGCGATAACACTTAAAGAGTAACAAGTGAGCAAAAGAGAAGCTATTCTTATATGAATATTTTATAAGTGCGAAAGAGACACACAATAATTGAAAAACGTGTATATTTTTCGCATCTACGCCTCAAGCCCGCTATACGAGAATATTATAAGGTATGTTTAAGAGATGTTGTGTGTGGATACGTCTTGGATTATTTTATTACAAAAGAAAATAATTAACGTTCAATTAATCATATATTACTTTCGATTTCAATTTTATCAATGACGTTGCCATTATTGCGTTTTTGGTCACGTTTTCAATGTTTGACAAGCACTCTTATCATATGAAGGGATTTTTACAGAAATAACATAACTACACTCAGCATATTTTACAGGAAAATGATAAAACTAATTTTCTCTTTGAAGAATAATGATTGAATTTAATTAAAAATTAAATAATCATTTATTTCGGGCAGGACCCATAGATATATTGAAGCTTGATTCTCAGGGAGGTTATAGATATATGGTCACAAAGTTTGCACCTATGCAGTTTTTTTTAATTTACGTTAGTCACGTTGTTTTTGTGCAAAGGTGAGTAACTTTGTTCCTAACATATTCTTTTAATAAAAATGTTCTTATTATATCCACTAAGTTTGTCTAAATTTAAGTAAATATACCTATAATTTATTTTACTGTTTTGACGTGACAACGTCTTATAAATTGGTTTGCCGGGTGACACTTCAAGAATCTGCGTTACGCTCCGCTCACGTTATGCGCTCACAATGAGAGCGAGTGAGAGGCACGCGTCCCTTCCACTCGGGCAGGGTTAGCCCGCCTAAGAGCGAGAGAGACAGACATAAAAAGTGAAAGGCACGCGTCCCTTCGCGCGTAAAATTATTTTACCACTCAAAGTCGTTGTCACGTAAAACTTTCGCCCGTATACCGACTTTACAGGCAGCGGATTTTTTCTTAATTTAGTGTTTTTTAACGTCAATTTTTAAATACGAGTATGTAGGTATACATAGTAGTATGGAGGATATTTTAATTGCATATTTTGACAAACATAGTAGTTTTTGGACTAACATTTTTTCAACTTTCGTAGATCCTTTACACCCGAACAAGATGACATCAAAAAAACAAATCCGAATAAAATGTTAGTTATGTTGTTTTTGTAACATCCCTTCAATTATTAGTTCTGTGATCGCCGGTCAGGATATTATAAAAAAAGTCCACATTTAAACACTTTCTTTAACAATGATTATTTTAAATCAAAACGACAATAAGTATACAAAATATCTTCCGCGAATAAAAAAAAACAGCCAATTAAATGTAGGACCAATTGGGTTCTATGGCTGTAGAAGATTTGAACTTCAATTTACATTTTTATTAAATATTGGAATGTACAATTTCAAAAAGCCACGGTCTTAATAAATAATTCCTCGGAGGATTTAATTTATGCCTACCTATCTACCCACCGGGTCAAGGCGTTCCAAGAATCCGATTCCCACGTTTCAGTACTTTTCCTAAAGTTTGTAAAGAAAAGGACAGCCAAAAAACCAAATTAGCTCTTGTCTCTTAGGTAATGTTTTTGAAGAGACGCCACTGCCACCCACCCTGAATAATTCCTGTGGGCCTACTGCAAACTGCCAACGAAATTTTGCCTCTCTGTCGCACTTGCGATTTCGCACGCTAGTTTGACGAAGAGGTGAAACAGTAGACCTGTAATGGAGAGACGCGTAATACTTTTGAGTATTATGTATGCCGATGCCGTTGCGGTTTACCTAAAGTAATCCTGAAACAAACTTGTTAAAACAGACTTATAATTGGAATATTAAGATAATCGTAATATTATGGTTTACGGCGCTTTGCCTTCAAACTCTATCTTCTTTAATAATATAATTTATCGCCGCCAGAACCCCGCCGGCTACGGTGTTATTATACACTCTTAATTAAAGCAGCCCTTTCAAGTAAGTGTAACATCAAACTGCGGTAAATAAGCTTATAATCCGGAGCTATTAAATATAAACACGGATTTAGCTTAGACGAGGCGTTTAGAAATAATAACGACCCAGCTAAATATAAGTGTAGCTGTATAAGTATGGGTACCTACCTATGATAATAGAGTCAAACCACGTTATCTTTTCTCAGCAAATGAACTGTCAAACTTGAAAGTGTTATTTTAAACGTCAAAGTTCTATGATATTATGACGTTTACTTAACACTTTCCCAGTCTGTGCTATCAAAAACTAGGAAACTTAGCATAGACTGACTCTATATCTTCGCTAAGTAAGTTGGCATTCTCATCGTATGAATTTAGGAACCTAGGAACACACCTGGGCATACCACGAAAATCAAACGATTGCGGATTTGTATCTCCATCTCTGTCACAATTGCATATTGGAGTGACAACGAGGTTTTCCCGTCAATGCCAATTTTCGATGTCCGTGGTAGGCATACTGCATATTCACCGACTTGGCACTTCAACACTACAAATAATTTGAATTTGCTCCAATTACCTAGAAAAATCATTTAGGTGGCTTAAATGGATATTATCACTTTGGCGGCAAAGATTAAAGTCTAAAAATGTGAAAAAATTTTGATCGTATATTATGAAAAGTCTACGTCATTTTTATCGTTAGCAAGTAATAACATTAGTTTAATGTGTCCTCGCACTATTAATATCTTTTTTTCCTTCTGACAATTTCTATAAAGCCTATTTATTCATTCCAGAGACGAAAATGTCAACCTCAAATGTCAAACGTAAAAATAATGATCCCATCTTAAAACTACTAGACCTGATCTTCGATTACGGTGTTTGGTGTATTTGTAAATAACCGACAAAATGTATTTATAATCTGGCAAACCCAAGTCTGGCAGCAGCTTTTTCTTTAAATTTATTTGCTTCGCTTTTTTTCATTCCGAAAAATGACTTATAAACTTGTTAATTTTTTTACATTTGTAACGCAAAGAAGTAGCAAATATACATATTATTTCGCTTATTTTGAACAGGTGATCAAAAAAATTGTTTTACTACTGTTTTGTACGTATAATTTTAAATCTTGTGACTTATTTTTTTTTGTATTTGTAGTTTTCAATTTTATAAATCTAATTTTGTTCCAATTCACGACTAGAGTTAAACCACGTTAACTCTGCTCGGCAAATGAACTGTCAAACACAAAAAACTACATATGGCAATGTTTTTATATATATGTCATTTCATTTCATTTCATTTATTTAATTCAGTAACAATATTACATTGTGTTTGAAATAAAAGACTTAAAAACTAGGCGCATGCAAAACAAATAATTCCATTAATACAACAAACAACAAAAACATAATCAAGCCAAAAATCTCAAAATAAATGTCGCAACTATTGATAAAACTTGTAGTATGTCAACGCGTAAATTTATAAAATTAAATTAAATTAAATTAAATATCAAAACTAAAAATCCATGTCAATCCAATCCAATCCAAAATAAATTACTAATATAAATTACCACGATTATCCCTTCCAAATTCATCGACAGAATAGTAGCACTTCTTCTCCAGCAAGAAAGCTTTCAACTTCCTGTTAAAAATGTGACTATTCGTAATTGACTTAAGCTCAACCGGCAACTTGTTAAACAGCGCGACAGCCTGATAAGTCGCAGAGTGTTCGACCACTTTGAACCTGCTAGTGGCAGTCAGAGGTAAGTCCAAACGTCTTGAAGCCAACCGACTGTCTCTTTGCTCTGTTGTTTCTACCAAATGCAGATATTTAACTAAGCTTGTCAGTAGGATCAAGATGTACAAGCTGGGAACAGTTAGAATGTTGAGATCAGCAAAGTAGGGCTCGCAAGATGTCTCCTGTGATACTCTTGATATTATTCTACCGTGATACAGTTTTATACTAGTACGGGGAGCAGAAATCGCTTACTCACGCACGCTAATTTAATTTTAATTTAATTTAATAGAATAAGTATCTACATTACGATGACAACAGAACCAGCCGTAACTCGTGGACCTTATATCATGTACATAGGGTCCACGAGTGTCGGTTGGTGTTTTTCCTATTGTGTGTAGGTAAGTTATACTTACACATTACTAACTCAAAAATGTAATCATTACGTAGGTATACCTAAGTAGCCACATTAACAAAATGTAAGCAACGTTACAACTTTAATTTACTCAATAAATATTTTTTATTTTTTTTATTTTTTTATTCTTATCGCTCTCTTCTGTGCAATGAAAGCTGCTTCTACATTATATTTGTAACTGTTGCCCCATAGCTGAATACTGTAGCGCAACTTGGATTCCACCAATGCGTAGTATACCATTAGTAGTTGAGTCCGTAGCAACTCATCCCTTAGACTTCTGAGAGCGTAGCAAGCACTATTTATTGACTGTACTACTGCAGACAATTCTGGTTTCCAGTTTAAATATGAATCAATGTGTATTCCCAAGAATTTAGCGGTTTCTACCTGCTCTATCCTATCACCCTCAAGATAAATCTGTAGGGTATCTTTAGACTTAGCAGTAGTTCGAAATAACAGGACATTTGTTTTTTGGCATTTATCTCAAGATTATTAACCTTAAACCATCCTGCGAATGTTTCCAGAGCATTATTCACCTTATTGTTCAACTCTGATAAACTGTCTCCAGAAATAACTGCGTTCGTGTCATCCGCAAAAATGACCAAAGCGCTATCGGAGATATTGTGCTCTATATGCTTGATCAGATAATTTATAAAAACGATGAAAAAAGTTGGCCCTAGGATAGAGCCCTGAGGAACTCCATTGTAGACATTCGCAGTACGCGACCTGTGAGTTTTTTCGTGTTGGTCATGAGTCCACAATATCTCAACAAAAAGCTTTCTGTTCCTTAAATACGAACGGAAAAGCTCCAGTGAGCTGCCTCTCACTCCATAGTGCTCTAGTTTTGATAACAGGATTTTATGGTTAACCGTATCAAACGCGGAGCTTAGATCAAGCAGAACACCCGCGACTCTTTTCTTGTTGTTCAGTTTGCCGGCTACGAGTACGTCCGCAATAAGAGTGCTGATAGCGTCGTTTGTCAGTTGTTGACGTGTCTTAAGTAATCTTTCTTTTTATACACATTCGATTTTAGAAAGCAAGCGTTTATTTTGGGAATACCATATAAAAGTAGCGAGCGAGAGCTATTATTTACCATGATTAATTATTCTGATGCCGTAAAGCAAGAACACGAGGCAGTTATCGCTGAAGAGCGGCAATGTTTACAAATGCATCAAATCTTTGGCCGGTAAGGTTAACAAACAACACAGGTTAAGTATAAAAAAAAATTAAACACTGAAGTTACGGTTTTGAATTACAGTATGCAAACTTGCTAAATACGAGGCAAAAGTTCTCCGAAATATCTTATTTTGCAAATATTTTTAGTCATCGATCACCGATCAAATAATAGTTTAAAAAGATGTCCATTTTAGTTAATATAAAATTGGCTACAACCTATAACTAGTCTATGTTATTTGCACTTGTTTTAGGATTAAGGTTAATACACAAGTTTCAAGTCTAATTAGTGCCCTATATTCAGTGTTGTCATATGCCGATTAACAGATAAAAGATAATGATTGCTTGGATAAAGTTATAATAGACAGACTCTACTTACCAAATACTTTTAATGTTAATTTACTTTGCTAAGACTTAAACTAAAAATCTACTATTAATGCAATATATTATATTGTTATATATATTGTTATTTTGCCATAATAATTATCATCTCTTAAAAGTATTGAACATTTAAAAACAGGCCGTAGTAAATTGAGCAGAAAGTAGCCCCAAATCTTTTTGGTTAGAATCGGTTGTGGTACATCACTATTTGGGCATATTTTTATTTTGTTGTCGTTTTTTTTTTCGCGTCAGATTTGAATGAAATTTGGTGGGTAGGTAGAGTTCCTTATTCTCTTCAAGATAGACTCAATTTCAAAGTATGTCCCACAATTTTTTCCACTGAGTTACGAAATCGTATGGAATTTTCGTAACTCAGTGGAAAATTTCATACTATTTTTTTGTCGCACATTGAGATTTTGTATCTATCTAGCGTAGAATAAGGAACTCTACCTACCCACCAAATTTCATTCAAATCTGACGGGAAAAAAAAACGACAACAAAATAAAAATATGCCCATTTATGAGATGTAATAAATAGACAACCCACGTAACGTCATTTTAGTCCCCGGAACTAAAAAATAGGCTTTAGAAAGAATCACGTCCGAGCTTGGATCCCTCGGAGTTCACGTGACGTTTTCTATAGAAAGTATAGAAACTGACAGAACGGCTGGGCCCGGTCACGTCGCGGCGTCGCGGCCCGCTCTAGTGTGAGTCATCCTTTTAACCACAAAACTAGTCAAATGATGCCATCTAGTCTAGGTACATCGAAACACGTGACGCTTTGTGGACATTGTGTGTTTTCTATGTTACTAGGCTTTGCTCTGTCTTTACAAATTTAATGCACATTAAGAGTCCAAATAACGAAAAACATACGTCTTAAACTAACACGTGTATAGTAAAATTCATTTACTTATATCCGGTTCAAAGACATATTGTAAATGTATTGTTCAAATCGACCCATTATACCCAAAAGGTTGCAAAGGAACGAGCATGATTTGATTTGACTTGTTTGATGTCATCAAACGCTATTATAGAATGAACGAACAATGCCTTTTGCACGACATTTACTTACCGCGACGATTTCCATGACAGGGTGAATCGTGTATACTCGTATGTACGAGTAAGTATTTTGTAAATAAATATTCATTGAAATCCAATACAAATTCTTAGTCGACACTTCATTAGGTACGCGCCCGCATACGCATGTGTTGGCATTGTTGTGTTGTGATTACAATTTATATTCTTATACGTAGGTACCTATATGAAAGACAATCACCAGTATTTCAAGTGGAGGTTTTGGACTTTGAAGGAAATGAAAATATTTTGTTTTGTAAGTAAGAAGATGTTGTCTCGAATTTTGGGTTATCGGAGTAGTTTCCAGTGTAATAGGTTTCCGTTTGCTACTTAACAATACCTAACCATGTGTAGGTATGTAACCCTTTAAAAGAATTTAGACGTAAGAAAATTTTCAGCATACCAGTTTAGAACGTCTCACAAAACCAATGATGTCAGTAACAAAAGACAAAAAAAAAATATCAACACGAATAACATTTGTTAGAAAAACCAGTATGATTCTCTCTGGCTATGCTCCAGTAACTATAATAGCAATACTAACAAAACTATACTTATAACGGCCTCCTCGCCTAGTTGGTAGTGAGTTAGTGACCCTGCCTACGAAGCAGAAGGTCCCGGGTTTGAATTATGGTCAGGGCATTTATTTGTGGGTTTATCACGGATATTTGTTCCTGAGTTATGGATGTTTTCTATGTATTAAGGTATTTACATGTATCTATCTATTATATAAATCGTCGTATAGAGCTATTTTAAGTAAAATGGAAAGAGTTCTGGTCTATGGATGGAGTTTGGGATGGTAAATACAACTGGGCTATTAAAGAGGTCGGGACACCTGCCATAACATTGCGATACACAGTGTTATTTAGACAGGCGGTGACTTGCCACTCGCTAGATGGCCACCTGTTAAACCGTCGTACAGACGGCCAATGAAGGCAACCCAGAGCTGAGAGTCCTACGGGTCCCCTAGGGATCCACTCCGACCGACAAAGACACGCCGGAGACGGAGACCCTGACTGACCCTCTGGAGCACTCGGGTCCGTGGGGTCGTTATTCCCCAACACCTCGCCACAAGCTGCCCTGCGGCTTTATTATTATTCTCTTTATTTATTTTCAATCTTATGGTATTATTATAAATGTCTAGTATGTTAATAATTCAAATCGCTAGCCCCACTGTATCCCTACATACAATATCTAGCTGCATTCGTTAGTACCTATCGAGAAGAGATGGATTGCATGACTAGTTGTTATTCCTTTGAGTTGCACGCTTCGCATCACACTATTCATATTGAAATAGCAAGAGAAATTGGTATTCTGTCAGTGTTGGGAATTTTTATTACTTTCATAATTACCTACCTACTTTATTAAGGGCCACTTGAACCAACCAGGTCTAGCCAACTAAATCCTTTGAATTTATACACGGATGCAGGTTTTTTAGGGACGTTTTGAGGTACCTACGAGTACTTTAACGAAAAGCAACTATGTGTGTAGTCTGTATCAAATGACTATTAACACGTTCATTGCGGCAGTCCATTTCGTTCACTTTACGTTGATGCTGTATCAGGTACATTAGACCAGTTTCTTAACTATTCATTGTAGCGTCATAGGGTCGTAAAGACCTGTTCGAGATGCATGTCTTTTAGTGCAATCAACTGGCTAGTAGTAATCATAATTATGTGTCTGTTTTTTTATCGTAACATACTTTCGACGAAAGTCTAGACATAATACTTAAGCCTTAAGCTAAATCTAAATATCGGAAGACTATTAAATGTGATAAATAATCTGTCAGATCCTTTCGACCCCATGTTCGTTCTCAATGATTAACTTATCGATAAATGATTAGGGTTGTGAAAACAAAATATCGATGAACTTTATAGGTATTTTATTTAAGACAGAAAGAGTTATTTTAAAAAACAAATCAATGTTACGCAGTCGATATAAAAAAGACATACTTTTGTTACTCGGTGGTCTTGTATCAGTATCTTCATTATTTCTTCGACGTTTGACGTTATTTTCAACATCCCCAGTGGACATAACCTAACCTAACCTAACCTAACCACAAAATAATTGTCCAATATTGGTTTGTCCAATATTGGTGATTTGTACTTTATTCACGCGCGCGCACATACAGTAAATAGTCTATCGAATGTTGTTTACACAAACTGCACTTCAGGGCTGCACTAGATAAACTAATCATAAGTCTAGTGCGGCTATCAGGTCATCGGGTATCAGGTCGAAAAGATCTTATACCCGCACTAGGTGAATAAATTTCGTTCGCTGGCGGTATGAGATACAATTGACCCGATAGGCTTTTACTATACCGATGTAAAATATCCAGAGAGACCATTCTAAATATATATTTGTCTCGTTCCTACTCCATTGGAAATAGAAGCTACCTGCCCTGTACCAGCGGTAGGAACAGTACTTTAAGTTACCGCCCCGCGAGATAGTTCATCATCGGATCTTATAGACCTGATACCGCAATGAACGTGTTAATAGTGTTCCGTTAAACTTGTTCGTACATGTTAGACGTCTTGTATACCAGAGCGAAATTATATTATACCTTTATAATTATTATTATTACAAATTAAAATATGACACTACATATGAGTGTATAACACGTTTAGGTACATATTGATAACGTAAATAATTGTTTATTTTATTGTTGTTTTCAAATACTATTTTTTATTTGTTGTCCATTTCTGATGATGGAATCCAGATAACTTCTCAATTGACAGGGTGAATCGTGTATACTCGTATGTACGAGTAAGTATTTTGTAAATAAATATTCATTGAAATACAATACAAATTCTTAGTCGACACTTCATTAGGTATGCGTCCGCATACGTATGTGTTGGCATTGTTGTGATTACAATTTATATTCTTATATGTACCTATATGAAAGACAATCACCAGTATTTCAAGTGGAGGTTTTGGACTTTGAAGGAAATGAAAATTTTTTGTTTATTTATTACTTACTTACTTACTTACAATTCCCAGCTCTATAATCCGATCTATGACCTTCATATTTTGTTCCTTAGAAAATACTTACAACGTAGTCCAGTTTGTTTTGATTTCTATTCCGATGATGGAATATTATTCAACAGGCATTCATTTTCTGACGGAAACTATAATTTTGGTGGAGTAGAGCTAATGTTGAAGATTAGGAATGACATAGTGGAACTACTCGACGAATCCCCGCTCTATCATCCGATCTGAGACCTTCATATTTTGTTTTTCAGGAAATACTTACGACGTAGACCAGTATTAATTCGAACCCAGGACTTCCTGCTTCGTAGACAGAATCACTAATATCCAAGAAAATATCTGCCGTTGATATAAAGTGTTGTGTAGTTACCTAATTCAATACAGAAGGGCTTGGTCGACGACGGTAATGAAAACATTATATAGTATGTTTCGGCAAGCATGTAACGGGGCGGCTCACTATTCGATCCATTTATTTCTTGTCAAGCCGGATCACTCGCATGGCTACACATCGTAATAGCTGCCCCTTGTACTGAACAACGCGCTGATATGCTATTTTTAGGGTTCCCTAGTCAACAATTAAGTTTTACATGTCCTTATTTCATGCATCTCCCAAGTTTTTCCACTTGCATCGCACTCAGGGTCATTGACCTTAGCAGCTGTTGAAGTATGGTTCGGGACGTTTGTTACACCCTGTATATACCTACGGGCGCGATGAGAAATAATTAGCCTTAGCTATTTAAAAATCATGTACTAAAATAACCATCTTATTTTGAAATTAATTTTTCTGATATTGTAAATTGTAATAAAATTACAAAAAACACTCACTTTTCTCAGAAAAAAAGGGAGAGATCGATTCAGAAAGATTATAGAGAGTCGTTCGTAGACGTTTCTGCTTAAAAATATATAATAGTTTAACACTCACCTATTTTAGTCACTACGCGCGGCATGTTTCAAAGAACCAAGGTCCCCATTATCAAGCGTCGCGCACGTCGCGTCGTTCTGGATGAGAAATCCGATTATCAGTGATTTTGCTTCAATATCCCTGGATCGCCCGGAAGAATGCAGATATCATTATTCGTTTTCGTAATAAGAATTAGCTTCTAGCCTAGAGTCTGGAGACGAGACAAAACATCTGAACTAATAACGCTACAAACTTGATGATGATGGAATGGATATACATTTCAGATAATCAATTTATATTTAGTCAAATATAGCAAAAGAAGAGAAAAAATAATGGAAGCAAAATATGTAACCCAGTTACGCAAACTTGAGCATAATATAAATTATGTTTACCTTAGGGACGCACCTTTTTTTGAATTGTGCGAATAAGCGAGTTCAGTATATTTTAAGATCTTAGCGTATTGCTAATCTGGCAGTTCGAATGCAAAAGTACCTACTATCATTAGTACCTAGCCAGCGACATCATAATACAATGGGGTTCATGAATATGCGTAAACTTATCACAAGTTATTACTTAAGGTGAAAAAATGTATCATATTAATAAACTCGACTATTCACGAATACGATTATTTAAATTCAGATCTAAGTGGGTGTGTGGGTTCATAATGTTCTGATTGTGGCTGCGAGGTTAACCCTTTTCGGGATAAGGGTGCACGAAGTGCCTTACGTATTTAGTCAACCACAACACTGCCTAATTTATGAGTATTGTAACTGTGCATGTTTACTTAGTTAAACTCTCAATTTATAATACGGATATTTACAACGTGCTTAGTTACCCATACATTTAATCATATTGTCTTCTATTTCCGCGGTTGTTTTTCATTAAAATTGAACGGATTAATCGGGTTTATTAACACCATGGCACTACGTTTCGAGCTCTTTGCAACACTCGTTTTTACAGGGTTAAGATGATGGCTGAGAGAATGCGAATTCTCCCCTTCTATCAAAAAAGTTACTTGTGCAAACTACCTGCATACAAAAAACTACAAAAATAATAAAAACAAAAACAAAGGTTGTTCTACAACGCCCATAATTAGTAATGCATTGCCTGAAGGGTATTCTACAATAAAAAAATAAAAATATTAATTATAAATCCCTGTGGGAATTAACTTACGACCGCTTGCCTAACTGTCTTATGGGGCAGAAACAAGCGTAATAAACGCGATTAAAGAATGACTCACAGTAGCACGGGACGGGACGGGACGGAATGGGACGGGGCGGGACGGGACAATCTATCAATTTCTTTAGAAAGACTTACGAGGGCTCCGAGCTATCACGTGACGCTTTCTATAGAAATTGACAGATTTTTCCGTCTCGGCCCGTCCCGTCCCGTTCTAGTGTGAGTCATCCTTAATCCGTTCAAAAGTGTTTAATTTCAATCATACATTTAATGTTATTTACCTATCGAGTACGTATTTAATGGATCTCGTAGTTAGGTATTTGTCTTAGTTAGCGATTTAAGCAAATTATTGGAACTATTATTATAGCGTTCAGACGGGTTTAGATAAACATTAAATCAAAGCATATTTCCGAAGTCTGACCCTTTAAGGGCCGAAGTAGTAGAGATCGGCCTAAAGAAGCAACTGCCGTTTGCTGTCAAAACACCCGACAGCATACAAGTTCCTCGTAATGGCTGACTCGGATAATAGCTGACAAGATTTATTTGCCCGTGCTTCCGGTGGGGCATGTTGGCTGTGGGGGATTTTTAATCCATATAACTGGTTTAGTGGACATTAGCCTTTAATTTAATTACACTAGCTTATAATTAAACCAGGCATTTCACTTAGACCTTATGAATTGAACACGTTAATAACCCAAACGGGGCTTAGTCGCCTATAAATAAACTTTGAACAGTACGCCAGACGTTTCTTTTGATTATTCGAGGGTGGCATTGCCCTCGTGCTGAAAGTTTGGATGATATTGAATAAACGTCTTGTGGTAGCACGGGTTTTCCGAACTACCCTCACTTGGTTTTCTTAGAAACTTGAACGTTTTGTGCACTAGGTGTGTGACTCCTGTATATTCGGGCAATTAAGTCCCGCTTAGGTTATAAGTTATTATAATATACAAAAGTAAGTATTTTTTATATTCTCTTTGAACGCGAAGCTTCAAACGCCACAAGCAATTAACCAAAAGCTGTAGCATTTTAAAACTTATTGTACGAGGTCCCTAATGATACAAAAGTCCATGAAACTAGAAGGAGATTGCCGAGATTTGGTACCATAGGTGTCGATAGCGTTCATGGCCGAAAACTTTTCTAATTTTGTTATATAATGGCAAACCTACGTAGGAAATGTAAGATCAATTTAAATAGTACTTTTGATGAAATTGAACATATTATTTCGATATTTTACTCAATTCATTGACAATTATCCCCCTCCTCAGAAATATACGTAAGACAATACTTATTTTCCCCGCTATTCAAATGAAGTTGCTATTGGTCTGAAATGGATATGTGATGTACAGATTTCATCAGTGCACAACGATTTTTCTTAGGGTACGGGCCTCCATTCATGAAACGGCAATCTTCTTTGAGTGGCAGATTAGGTTTAGCACTAGAATAAAAATAAAAGCACATTGAGACTATTGAAATAAATTGAATGAATAGGTAGGTACCTAACTACTACACACGCTACTATTCCTCATAGGAATGCGGAGTCTTTTGGTGTGCGTATTTGGTTGGCTTGATATAATGCTATCATTTGTAGTCTAAAAATATAAATTGCTCTTTCAGAACAAAAGTTATGTCAGCAACAATCAAACTTTGTGAAAGTACTCCTTACCAAGTTTGGTTGTAAAGGTAGACAGTGAATTGCTTACGTTTGACTCTGATTTTATACGAAATTGTTTTTTTGTACAATTTTGGTACACTTGAAAGTTCCAATCATTTCACATTTTGCTACTTTATCTTGTCAAGACTTCTCCTTCTACGTTACGTTAGAGCGAACATCTTTATTATACAAAATTGATGGTCAGGGCCGTATGCGTACTTACTTATTATTACATTTATTACTTAATAATATACCTACAGGTTTTTTTGTGTCCTTAGAAATATATTGCGACGTTAATGTAAATTTGTACTAAGGCACCGTCCCCGCAAACGCAAAAGATGCTGACATATAAATCATGAACACAATTATCCGAAACAGCCAAAAATTCCATAAAAGTTATTCAATTTATTTCATAAAAGGCTATGGCTAAAGATAGAAAAAAAAACAACTTGCATGAATAGGCAAGTAAATATTTAAAGTAGTGGAGGTGTAAAAGGCGTTAGTAATCTTGAAATGCGGATCATGTATGTTGAGAGAAAGCACTCTGTTTCTAGAGTCCCACTCCACCAGAGTAAGCTCCGAGGCGGGCTTTGCAGGGAGTTAAAGAATTGCAATTCGTCTGATTGCGATTTTAAAGGGTTTTGAATAGATAAGGGTTTTATTAGAATAGATGATTTTCCGTGCCCCAACAATGTGACATAGGCTAGTATGCATACCTTTAGGTTATCCCTGACCATCTGCTTATCTACTAGAGTCGCCAAGTCTTACGTTTAATCTTTCTTGATATGACTACAACTACTAATAAACACAATAACGGAGAAAGTTCAATTTTATACCAATTAACCACCAAAAAAGAATTACCTACTTCCACTGATTCTCAGTTTCTAGACGTTCGTATCTATCTGGCTAAATATAGTATAGTAATTTAACTAAACAAGTTTCATTGTTCTTTTTTAAATTATAACAATTTCTGGGATTAGCTCTTAGTCTACGACTGAAAAGAAAAACACGAAACTCCCACGTTATTTTTTTCCGCAAACATAACAAGCTGAAATTGAATCACTTATAACATTGTTAATTACTTTCTTTTGCGAAGTAACGTGGCTTGGGGAAAACTTCCCTATGGGAGTTCCGTGAAATGCGTGTAGGGAACTGCTTCTGTTGTGAGTTTTATTTACATTCTGCGTCTTGCGGTAAAGGAAATGATTAAAAAAATAATTAAATGACGGCGGTTAGGCATCTTATACGCAGGGTGGAAGTTGTTGATAAGAAACATTAGTTATATTTTTCTGGAAACAAATAAATTCCTATATTATACAGTGCGTCAGTGAGTCAGGTTGGTAAGTGTCGTCCCTTTCAAATCAATATACGTATGTATAAAAACGGGACGACATTACGATGTTGCCACTTTTATTAGTACCTTTTTCTGTCACACTATATAATTATGTAGTTAATTTTCTCAAGCAAAATATAATATATCTTATAAACAACTTCAGTTATCTCAGCGTTAAAACATGCTACCAGATGATGATGATTTATTTTATGTCCATCGACGGTTAAAAACATCTTAAGAGATAAACCAAGTTTAAGACTCAAGAGAATGCATATTAATGTTGTGTTTTTGTTTTATTAATATTTATCATATATGTAATTAGGTACGGAAATAAGTAATTTATGGGAAAACTAAAATAAAGTTCAGACGGAATACAGTTAACTTAAATGGTTTAAGGTTTTTTCCCTTAAGGAAACACGCTTTATACTTTCAAGGATGTGCAAAAAATATATGAAAATCTAACTCCCAGCTGAATTATGGTTTCAGACAAGTAAACATAGCAGTTAATTCAAAAATGTTCTTTATTCATGGACATATTTATTAACGAAAAAAAAATCCTGGCAGCCCGTTCCGGGATTTATTCAGCTAACTATGCGCATATTTTGATATCTCTTACTGGTGGTGAATATATGGAAGCAAATTTAAAATGAATGGAATATATCCCAACAGTAATAGCATTGTCATGAAATTTGGGCGTCGGCGAGAACATTGACAGGATAACCGAAGATAACCTTCTATTGATGACGATCATCAGGTACCATGGACCTAGAAAATATAAGGAAGTAATATCTTTTTACATAATTGTGTTAAGATCATTGATCCATTATTTTTAAGCAGAAACTTCCGCAAACGATACCGAATTTCTTAGAAATAAAGGAAAAGTAGAAAAAATGGTTTCGAGTCCCGCCCAAGATCATGATTTTTTCCACTATTCCTTTTTTACTGATCATTGATATTATGATTTCTTTGGACATTGGTAGGTATAACACTATTTTAATAATAATATTTAGGTACTACAATAGTGTTATAATATTATTTTATTACTTACTATTCTTTTTATTAATTCTCTTTCTTAAGTCAGGTATTTATAATATGATTATAAAAGTAAAATACAATAACACATACAAATAGAATGCAAAATTCATATAAACATATTATGAAAAACCTAACCTAGAGTGCCGCCGGCAACAGGGAAGGGCCCAGGCTGCCAGTGGTTAGGTGGTTAGTGTTTAATGTATTTTTCAGTCCTCCGGCCGGTAAGCGCCACTTTACGCAAAACTAAATTGCCGCCTGCCGGCTCCGTCGGGCAGAAAAATAGTATACATACCTCGGCCGTTAAATGGGAAAGCCTCGGATCACATGTTAGTCGACCTCGGCTTCGCCTCGGCCGACAATTACATGAGATCCGAGACATTTCCCACTAAAACGGCCTTGGTATGTAATCTACTATTTTTTCTTTTGTATTTTTTTGTGTTAATTTGAAAGTGTGTTCAACGCTTTGTATAACCGTGTATTTTGTAAATTAATCCTGTATAAATTAGGACGTAATTATACAATTTATGCTCCCGTGGGTCATACTGATATTAATATTAAAACAACAGTTAAAACATAAGTTTAGTATTTTTATCACTATTGACGTGACATGTTTCGATTGCGGCTGGCAATCAACATTGAATAGTGTGTCACGTCCGCGAAATTACACGTCAATATTGATAAAAAAAATGAGGTTTAAGGATGACTCACACCCATCCCATCCGATCCGATCCGGTCAGTTTCTATAGAAGGAATCACGTGATAGTTCGGAGCCTTCGGAGGTCACGTGACGTTTTCTATGGACACTGACAGATCGTCCCGGATCAGATTGTTGTGAGTCATCATTTATCCGTTGTTTAATATAAGGATGTAATTCTGAATGTTGTGGTAACATGATGTGCCCATTTATCATAAATGCGTATTTACCTACTTATTGGGTTGACACCAATCGTGCAATCACCGGCTCACCGCCCACGAGTTATGGATGAGCGGGTGTCTCGCGTAAACACGAAAAATTCACTCTTATACGGGATTACATACTTATGAAGAGTTTTCTGGGCCTATCGTAGGTATCGTAGGTGTTATAGTAACTTATCTTGTATGTACTTACCTCTTTCGAAGACAAATATAGGTACCTGAAGGCCGCGTAGTAGTGATCCACGGCATCATCTCTTGCGCGACATATGGACCAGTCATTTTCTAATTTTACTGAATAGATAAAAAAAAAGACGGGTAGCATACTTTTGCGATGGTTTTGTTTTTGTTTCAAAGAGCCGAGTAAATGAACAGGAGACATACTTAGGTATCTTGGTGTAATAGAGACCATTGATGTAGGTATAATGTACATTTTTGCACGGAAATATAGGGACAGGACATTAAATTTTCAGGATACATATCGAATATTGGTTAACGAATCTGTAAATGTGTAGGTACTTCCTGTATAATATTTTCTTTATTCATATTTATAGCTGATTCTAATTCTAACATAAATTATGTAACATTTCCTCCCCTTGAGTTGTATTACGTACGCCTATCCACTGGGGATTGTAAAGGTAATACATACATCGAATTTGTTTCAATTAGGTAAACAGTTTGTTTTCCTTTTAGTTGGGTGGTAGGTAGTAGGTACCAGTTAATTTAGTACAATCAATAAATACAATACAATACAATACAAATCAATAAATTATTCTTTAATTATTATTACATTTTCTAAATTCCGGTCATATTCTTTATCTATCTTCTTCGTCGTTACACTCTTGGCAGAGTGGTCGTGGCTATTATGTCTTCTGTGGCAAGCTTAACCGCCCGGCGCCATTCCTCTTGATGTTCTCGTTCAGAGGGCACTTTGTGGCCGATATTATTTGGTCACTCCACCACATTGGGGACCTACCGCGCTACCTGTCTCACTCTATATCAGTTATGAAATAAAATTATTTCAGTTTATTTTGGGGTTACCCCGGTAAGGGCATTTATTTGTGTGTTTATCACGGACGTTTTCTATGTATACATGTATGTATTTATCTATATAAGTATGTATATCGTCGCCTAGTACCCATAGCATAAGCTTTCTTTAGTTTGGGACTGGGTCGATCTGTGTGAGATTGTCCCCAAATATTTATTTATTTATAAATTTTACCGGAATGATAACAGTTTCACCTGTGATAGCCATCGTAAGAACATAAATAGCATATTCATTACCTTAACCCATTCAATGCCGAAGACGCGAATTCGCGTCCTGTGTATGCGTAAACGTGATGCCGAGGACGCAAATTCGCGTCCACGAGTTATTTGTTTTTTTTTGCTAGAAATCAACTGTACTTAAAAGCTGATACGAAAATGTTATTTTATTTATGAAGGATAATATTATACCGTCGCTGGTTTCTGGATTTAGTGCATTTGTAATTTTCATAATTCTTATCTCGGATGCCGAAGACGCGAATTCGCGTCCTGAGTATGCGTAAACGTGATGCCGAGGACGCAAATTCGCGTCCACGAGTTATTTGTTTTTTTTGCTAGAAATCAACTGTACTTAAAAGCTGATACGAAAATGTTATTTTATTTATGAAGGATAATATTATACCGTCGCTGATTTCTGGATTCAGTGCATTTGTAATTTTCATAATTCTTATCTCGGATGCCGAAGACGCGAATTCGCGTCCTGTGTATGCGTAAACGTGATGCCGAGGACGCGGTTTCGCGTCCTCGAGTTATTTGTTTTTTTTTTTTTGTAGAAAACAACTGTACTTAAAATCGGATACCAAAATGTTATTTATGATGATAACTACTTCACAAAAATTTTTGTCCACTTTCTTTATTATAATCTAACTATACAATAAAAAAAACATATATGCGGCTCAGTCTACGGCTGTCACGTCTATACTGAATACGTTTTCGACAAAAACTGTTTTTAGACGCAAAAACATCACTTACGATGCCGAAAACGCGAATTAGCGTCCTTCAAGTGTGAAATAACCTAATGCCCCAGACGCGAATTCGCGTCCTTCAAGTGTGATATATAACCTAATGCCGCGGACGCGAATTCGCGTCCGTTGAAATGTTAACGTGATGCCGTGGACGCGAATTCGCGTCATCGCGTAGAAGGCGGCGGCACTGCGTGATTAAAAAATATGAGGCGTCGGCAATGAATGGGTTTTACCTGTAAGATATTAATATCATATTGATATCATTTTTATTTATATTTGTATCATATTAATTGCCTGTTAACATACATTCAGTATATACTATCATCAAACATTGTATTTTTGTACCATAATTCACCTACATTCTTCGCGGTTCATATTTTTGGAAACACCGCGTTTTGATTTCTAATTTGGACAATTTAGCTTTAGAAACTCTCACCTCCATTACGAATAATTCTATATTTTGGCGATAGATTATGGACCCAGGCTAGCTTACCTATTAGGTTTAGTGGCTTGCGCATCCGAAAATTTTCCAGTGTGGCATTACTTCCTTTATTTCTCTGGTACACGGTGTGCAGAGGCTTATCGGGGGAAAATTTTAGCCCCTTCCATAGGGGTCCTAGAGGCGGCGCATTGTTCCGAGGCCAATAACGTATGGGTCCTTAACATGCCCCAACACTAACCCGGCAGTCAACCCTTGCTCGCAAAGACAAGCCCCTCCGTCGTCTGGTTACAGGTACTCCCATCACCATCCATAGGCATGTTGCTGGACAATATCAATTTTCGGTTGGCCGCCTGTCTGAGGATAGGTGCATTAACAAACGTACCCCATTGTTCTTGGCTTATGCGGAGCCACCGTGGACAATCTGGGTAACCATGGCCTATCATGCGGCCGGAGTTCTGGGAGAATACCTCGCCATTGCAGCATCAACGACGTCATCTGAAGGGCGTCAGTGCT
This sequence comes from Lathronympha strigana, assembly GCA_949128165.1. Lineage (NCBI taxonomy): Eukaryota > Metazoa > Arthropoda > Insecta > Lepidoptera > Tortricidae > Lathronympha > Lathronympha strigana. Next base: position 14,848,543 of record OX421909.1, on the reverse strand, counting down.
TAGGGTACTGACACTCCTCGAGCCTAATGGACTAGCCAGGGATAATGGCAAGAGGTCCGATGGAATGACGTTGGTGCCTTGGAGTATGAGTCGTCCTCTTGTCTGGGATGCTACTTGTGTAGATACCGTGGCCCCATATTCCAGGCATCAAAGTTGATGCCTGGAATAGTGTGTGATCTATTTGATTAGATCATTATAAATTCCCTTTGAAATCTCCTAACAGGGTGCCTAGCCAAGATGCCAATCGCTCACGCTCAGTCGCTAACGAAACGCAACTGTCATTGTCACACTAATAAGGAAGAGTGATAGAGAGAGGTAGCTACGATACGTTAGTAAGCGTGAGCGATTGGCATCTTGGCTACGCACGCTGAAACAGTTGTTTTAGGGTTAAACCTCGCCGCGGCTTTTCAACTTGTATATCAATGCGCTCATAGAGGATCTCAGCAGTACTAGGGTTGGGTGTGCCATTGCTGGGGAAATGGTGAATAATATTAGTTATGCCGATGACATGGTGCTGCTGGGGCCCTCTGTCTGCGCAATAATAAAACTTTTAGGTAAGTGCGAGAGGTATGCCGTGGCTCACGGGCTTAGATATAATGTGGCCAAGAGTGAGGTACTTGTTTTCCAGCCGCGTGAGCAGAAAGTGGATAGGGTACCAGAGATCTCGCTTTATGGTGTACCTCTTAACCGGACCAAGAAATTCAAGTACCTGGGTCATTGGGTCACGGAATGCCTCTCGGACGACCTTGACATAGAGAGGGAGCGCAGGGCGTTGGCTGTCCGGGGTAATATGGTAGCTCGTAGGTTTGCACGATGTACAGAAGAAGTCAAGATAACCCTGTTTAAGGCGTATTGCCAGTCGTTCTACACGTGCAGCCTATGGGTGAATTTTACTCAGAGGGCAGTCAACGCCTTGCGCGTTCAATATAATAATATGCTTAGAGTGCTGTTGGGACTCCCTAGGTTCTGTAGCGCTTCTGGCATGTTCGCGGAGGCACAAGTTGACGATTTCCATGCCATTATGCGGAAACGGGTCGCTTCCATTATGCGCCGCGTACGTGAGAGCTCCAATGGCATTCTGAGTTTGGTTGCTCAACGGCTGGATTGTCCAATCTTACGGCATTGGAATAATGTACATGTCCCCCAATAAGTAATTTTAAGGTATTTAATTAAATTTTTTAATTTTTTTTATTATTATAATTTTCTTTAATTTATTGAGTACCTATATTAACTTTTTTTTTTTGCAATAATTTAATCTTAGTTATTAATTCATTTGTTGTGTTTTATAATTTCATTTATGTTTTTGTTCTGTGTTGTATTATGGGTTGATTTACCTGAAATAAATGATTTTATTTATTATTTAAAGTGAATCCGTGAATACACTCGCATAAAAATACCAATTACTGATTTAGTATTTCCTCTGGATTCATAAGCTCGAAGCATTTTAGGGCAAAGCTTACGGCGCTATAAAGACACACAGACAAGGTATACTTTTTATTGCTATGTAAACAATGATAACTTAGTACACACGGATTTTGTACTGAAAAATAAAAGATACAAGCACGAGCCATGAATGCACTGATATGTCGCCATTAAGACATGCTCGAGCAAAAGAGAGCGGGATAGACCTAATTGCTAGACCACACGAAAAATGAAAAGGCGATATTAGGCCAGCGCGTCAATGTAAACCACGTAATCAGATAATAGGGATGACGACTGGGTTAAAAACCTATTATTCTATTTAGTCCGTCTGTTAGATTATTCAAAATTATTAGACACGTATTTTTTCCTTTTTCAAGATAACTAAGATTGATGAAGATCAAGAGCGTCAAAGTTCCGGGGTGGGGGCTGGTGACGTCACTATTAGGTAAGAATAAAATTTGTACCAACCTAATTGTATCGTCACGCGAAACTTTAATGCACTGTATCGTCATTTTTCATTTGGAGAACAAAAGAAAATATACGTGTCAAATATTTTTTAATAATCTAACAGACGGACTTATTAGATTTTGTTTTCGTCTAGCTTATTTGCCTTTACCAGATTTAATAACTAGTTATTACTCAACTATTTAACTAAGAATCACGTTTATAAATTCAAGGGTTTCGACGTTATGACCAAAAACATGTAAAACAGATCCTACGTTTTAAAAATAAAAGTATCGAGGCTTTTGTTAAAAATCATGTTTTCACGTTTACAAGTTTGAAGGAAATATGTTGGAGTTTTATGTGTATGAATATCAGGTACGTAAGTTGTTATCAATATTGATAACAATTTGACCACTGTGGCCTTTTAAAACGCTCTGCATTGCATTTTTCAAGGTGAATGCTATGCTTCTATGCAGTTTACGTTAGCAACAAGCCATTTAGCATCCTGTGACGCAATATGCAGCAATTAAGGCTCAATCATGGAGCTGCGGCGCTGCGGAGCATCAAAATGCAAACTTTACCAAAGACAATAAAGAGTAGATACCTTCACACTACACAGTGTCGCCTCTGAAATTGAAAATTATATTATGTTAAACCAAGTAGTAAGTGTTTCTAAGTTAAAAACAGCCAGTTCACACGGACGATTTAATAATATATAACTACTTATTGCAATATTTTGGGTCCCATAATAATGTAAAAAACTTACCTACATTTTAATTCACCTCACAACTTTGTAAAAAAATTGGCAAGTGTAAGGCACAACCGGAAATCAGGCTTCAGATTTAACTTCCGGGGAAAGAAGATACAGCTCTTTGTCTTGTTTTTGTTTGTCTTTTTTTGACCCACTGCGAGTTTGAAGGTTATTATTAATTTGAATATATTCTGATCATTGAGGATGAGGAACATAATTGTCTCCTCAAGTCTAGTTTTGTTCTCCTCTAGATCTTTTGTTTCAACACTCACACATGTGTGTGCACATTTTTGTGTACACCATATTGCCCATGTCGGTGAGCAAAAGAGAGACTTGAAGAGGTACGGCGCGGCGCTTCAAATCGCTACTAAGACTTAGCCTTATAGTTGTTCTTCGGGATGATGTGTGGATGTGTCTAGTAAGTCAATGATCCTTAGATAGAGAGTAGAAATAATGTAATTTGCTATCGTTAAAACTACAATTTCCTAATGTTTTCGCTTACGGTGCTAGTGACCCAAAACTATTACACAAGTATAACGACGAACAAATTTAATGAATAGTCGCAACTTTAGCATTACGGTCTTTGATGTCGCGGGTCGTGATAGAACAAATTAGCGAGTGAGACCGAGGTGTGCCCACAACAATTAACCTTTCCGTTGTACGGGCCACGCAATTATTAGGGGTCCGTAATTTCGTAGCCATTTCATAATGTTTTAGAGGATGGATGAGATGTAAAAATTAACTACACTTACTTAGTCTTATTTATGTCTTTTTATGACTAACATATTGGTAAAATATGCAATTTGTCTTATTTATATAGAAAGGTACATTACCGACTAGGCGTAAAATAATCAACATATATTGATTGGAAATTATCTTCCCATACTTGAACGTACAAACACACAAAACGTTCAAAAAACCTCTTTGTTTTAATGTCGGTTATATTATAGTCCATACCACCCGTGTCATAAAAAAGTTCGATGCTGCTAAAAAACACAAGAAAAACCCACAAAAATTGACTTTAAATTACAACCCTTGTCGTAGCCGGCCATAAAAGGTCCTCTTATTCACCTCGGTATCGCTCGCGACCCGTACGTCGCGCGTATGTATATTTGCAGCAACATTTAAAGCACATTCGTTATCCACTTCAACGTACTTGACATTATTTTGTAAATGATGCCAATTGTGTTTTCCGTGAGGATCAAATGTCTTGTTGGGACCAATTATAATTCAATATCCTTACTCAATATGTGAGAAATACAATGTTTTTTTTCTAGGTAAGTATTTTTTTAGGTTCCTCTTTTGTTTAACAACGGCAACGGGGCAGGGCCCAGGCTGCCGGTGGCTAAGGCCGCAGAGAAAGGAACCGCTGGACTATGCGCGCCGTATCCAGGAATACCGCCTTCTGCATCTGACCCTTGATCTAGCCAGCTTGTTTTGCCAAACTCGTCGGTATTGGCTATCTCGATGAGGAGGAGCTCTTTAGTATCACGAGACCCAACTCTACAACCATTTTCAGCAAAGGCCAAAATATTGTTTGCGACAATATGCGCGTTAATTTTTGCCCTCAAAATAGATGTAAGGAGCAAGTAAAGAGTGAGCAAGCACGTGATGGGTCGATAGTTTTTAGCTTCCGTGGTACTACCGGACTTATAGAGCAGGAAAGTAATACCCGTTGTTAAGGAAGGTGGTAGGGAACCAAGGTAAAGCAAGCAAAGCAAGGGCTTCTTGAAATTGCGTTGCCAACCGAGAATGCGTGCATCGAAACCACTTTAGCCAAAAGTTGTGCAATCCGTCCGGTCCAGGACTTTTCCAGTTCTGGGTCGTACGGATAGTACAACTTACGTCTTCGGGGCTGACGTTTGGCAACGCTCATCCATTTACCCTCCGTGTGCTCAACGGGCACCGACCAGATTCTACGCCAGAAATCAGACATGGCAGCAGCATCCGGCGGGCCTGTGTCGGGCACACGCGGATTGGCTTCCTCCCACCTTCGGTATACTTTCCTTTGGTCACTTTGGAAAACTAGCAAAGCAATCAAGCCACTCATTGGCGCAAAATTACGCTTATTCATTAGCAAACGTGGTAATCGCGGCCTAGAATTGTTTGTGGAGCAATACGCAAACTTCTCTTCGTCAGCACTGGGATCAACCCGCGGTGCCCCCAGTGCCAGGTCGGGTGCGGGTGCCGGATCCGGCGACGTGGCGGGTGGGTCCCGCGCTGAAGTGGAGACTGCCGTCGCAGTGAAAGCCAATGCCAGGTGAAGTCAATCGAGTGTCGCGTCATCCAAACGGCAAATAATTGGTACATCTATGGTGGACCATCGTCATTGTCAGATTAACATACCTCGCTATCAGTCTTTTAGCCGTTCCCCCTATTAATGACAATTTAAACTTAATTTCTCTTGTACTTAATCTAATCTTTAAGATGATGTATCAAAACGGTCAAAACTTCAATATTAGAGTCAAACAACGTCATCACACATCTCTTCCCAGCAACTAAACTGTCAAACTCTAAAGTGTTATTTTAAACGTCAAACTTCTTTGAAATGATGACGTTTTCTTAACACTTTTACCGTCTGTGCTATTAAAATCTAAGAAACTTAGCATTGACGGACTCTAGCATGGTGGGCTCACGCAATATTTATCTTAAAGCATATATAACAAAAAAGTGTAGAGATATGATTATGTGGTAAAGTTTGGGATGTGATGTGGATATGTATTTCTATCAAATTAGCAGTTCGAATAGGGTCCCCTCATCCACTGGTTCCCCACTGGTCAAGTTTCATAAAAGTCACAAGTTAGTGAATACCGTATAGAAGTAAAAGTTCTGACGGATGACCTGAAAACAATAAGTACCTACCTACTGAATTTATGTGAAAATCTGCCCACAATCAAAGTTTATAGCTGGAAATACTTTCGACTTTATGATCAAAAGCTTTTACCGATCAAATTCAATATCACAAAGTGGATGATTCCTCTTCCGAAACATTTAGAGCCGAAAAGTTCTAGCTTAGTGTGTTATCAACTTTTGTTTACTATTTATTCAAAATAATAATAATACCTAATTAAGATAGATATGAATCATCTCTGAAGAAGTGTCATGGTGACCTAGCGGTAAGGTGTGCGAAGAAGCGTCGCGTTGGTGGCCCAGGGGAGCGACTTTCAATCTGAAAGTAGCGGGTTCAAATCCTGCCGGCTCGTACGAATGAGTTTTTCGGAACTTATGTGCGAAATTTCATTTAATATCCATGAATCTCTGTTCGGTGAAGGAAAACATCGTGAGAACGCCGGGATAATCAAAATAAGGCCTAGTTTACCCTCTGGGTTTGAAGGTCAGATGGCAATCGCTTTCGTCAAACTAGCGCCTACGCCAAATCTTGTGATTAGCTGCCAAAGCGAACTCCAGGCTCCCTGAGCCGTGGCATTAGCCACGAAAACGCTAAGAAGATATGCATAATTTATGTCCATTATCTCTGCAGCTACGTACAATCCTATCATCCACCATTTGCTTTTAGCCACAATAGCCGTTAAGTCTATTTAAACATAATTATTAAACGGGTCTAACGCGAATTAACTTGTTTACCTTATTTACCGACGTTTCGACACAGGTTTCACTGGTCATGGTCGCGGCTGACTAATGTCCCAGCAAAATGTCAAAACAGAGATTTGTGTAATTAATAATTATGTTTAAATATGTGTTCAAATCGCGAAAGTTTTAAATGTTATATAGCCGTTAAGTCTGCTGTAAATCCCACGACTACCTATCTCGATACCTGTGTAGTACATATCTGTAGGTAATGTGCATGTTATGATTTTAGCATTTGTATTGATGTTTCATAGAATATTGTAAATAGCACAATTTTCTGTTAATGAGTAAAAAAAATTAGTTCTCACATATAATACAATTAATTTCTTAAAGGTAACTAGACTATTTTCTCTGTGTTGCCGTGTTTGATTAACTTTATTTTTTTTCCAAGTCCCATAGGATACGTCGTGTACGTCAATTTTCGTCCGGTTTAGGTTTGCTGGAGCTTGTTCTTTAGGAAAGGCAGTTGCGATGGCTACGACGTCATGTCGGGTCTGAACAGTTAAGTTTACGGTTTGGTATCTATGCTTGAAGATATTAACGTCCACAAACACATGAACAGTCGTAGTCAAGTCAATTTTGTTCGATGTATTGTAGTGTATTTGTTACTTGTGTATATGCTTGTATTGTAATCATATCTTATGTTGCAAAATGTAGATAATACTCGTACAGGTTCAAGCAAATCAATACGAGCACGATGTAAAATATGAAAATCATGATTTTCTGGTATGATCGAATGGTATAAATTTATAAACTGCATGGATGCTGAGTGGACTGCATTATATTTTTTAGATGATGCAGACTGAACAGAATTTAGGCTCTATTTAGAAAGAAAGAAAGAATATGGCTCCATATAACCCAAAGGGGTTATGTGGGGCCTAGTATGGTATATAATGCATTCTACCTCTACTACGAGTTAGTGCAATGGAAAACCTAAGACACTATTAATTATTACTGCGTCGGTAACACCTTCATTTTGCGACACAAAGTAAACAACGTAAACGACTAAACGTGTTTATGGACCTATTTTATATACCTAGTAATACGTAGGTACCTAAAAGTGGAAAAATTCATGACCTCGGGTGGGACTCGAACCCGCGACTCTGAAATTTGGTATCGTTCGCAGACGTTTCTGCTTAACATAATAGTAGTCATTCCGAAATTGATTGAATTGATTACTATCGAGTATTACTTCATATTGTTTAATGGTTCTATCCCCAATTTCTCGATGAATAATTAATTCAATTGACGGAATTTCTGATGAATTTCTATTAAGTACTTAATGTACTTAGTAAGTTTCTAGGAGCAGGCTCGTGTCCCTGCAAAGTGGGCTAAAACCAACAAAGGTACAGGGTACCAAACTTTAACATGCTATGTTTAGCTTCACACGTAAAAGGAGTGTCTTTTACCCGTTGATTTAATGAATTCAATGTTGTAAGTAAAATTTCAACCACTTTCCCTGTCTGATTGAGCTGAAATTCGGTATACCTATTTCAATCATAATAGTAATAGGTACGAACCTTTTGCAAAATATCAGCAAATTTGCTAGTGCCCTTGGTTTGCAATTACGAATTATACGACTACACATGCTACTATAGTGTAACTTTACAAGCGCGATAACATTTAAATACCTTTTAAGCAATTAGAGTAGAGCAGTATTTGAGGGCTAATTGAATGTACCTTTGTGATAGTTTCGCTCGGTGAAATATCAGCGAGTAAAGTGAGGTAAGTGTATGTGGTTTTCAAATTTAAAGTTCTTATGCAAATTATCAACTTATAACCTTATAGAATTTACTAAAACGTAACTCCATCTGACTAATCCCTTTTACGTCAAAAAGGCAAACTGCGCTGGGCTTTCAATTCATACCAGAACTGTATCTTAGGATGAATCGAATTGATATACTGGAGTAGTTGCTCCACCTCCTGCTTGCCACCTTTCCTTCCCTGCTTTTTTGGACGTAAAAGTGTTTAGTCCGATGGATGGAGCCCTGACGCATACTGTTTTTAGGATGCCGACGCACATGGACAGATATTCAATCACTTTTTGTCACCACCATCCCCGCCATCTACAGTCAGTTGTCAGCTTTTTAGTGAATAGTGCACACGATCTTTTTAACCCTGAACATTTAAAGGCCGAGATGTCGCCTATTCAGGAGGTACTCAGATGGAATGGTTATAAGGTTAAAAAGTGGCAGCCCAGACGAAAAGCAAGACGGAAGCATCCTGATGTCTCAAGACAACCGGCATTTTTGCCTTATGTGAAAGGGGTGACAGACAAGATTGGCACAGTGCTCGCGAAGTACTCTATAAAAACTGTGTTTACCCCTTTATGCAAGATTTCGGGCAAACTAAAATCGCCGAAGGATGTTACGTACCAGTCTCCTGGTGTTTATAAAATTGATTGCTGTTGTGGTAGTTCCTACATCGGACAAACGAGGCGCACCATGGCGGAGAGAGTGAAGGATCTGTCAAAAATCGCCAGGTAAACAAGTCTGTGGTTGCATAACTTATACGTCGTTTCTATAGTAGAAAAGTACCTTAAGGCGAGGTACGTAATTTTTTTTAAAAGTCACTTTCGAGATGGATCATGTTCTGAAGATGCCACTTTCTGAGGACGCCACTTTTTGAGAGCGTCACGTTCTCAGTACGTCATTGATCCCATATCTGTCCTGTATCAATACTTTCTTAGGAGTCAACGTTCAACGTTCCGGCAATGTACAGAACAGCCGCAAAATGCAAAAAGTGACGAAGTCGAATGTGACAAACTCCGTAAATGACGAACTCAGAAAGTGGTAATTAAAGAAAGTGACGTACTCAGACCGTGACGCTCTCAGAAAGTGGCGTCCTCAGAAAGTGGCATCTTCAGAACATGACCTATCTCGAAAGTAACTTTCTAAGAAAATGACGTACTCCGCCTAAAGAGTTTTCTCTTTAGGTTGAAATCAAGAAATACCCCAATTTCAATCGGGATGACGGTTTTAGAATCTCGTCTACATGGAAATGGTCTCAATTAATGTAAGCGTAATCGGATATCATGAGTGTAGTGTGTCGACAGAGTCACATCCCTAGTGCGCAAAATATTCAAGTTGATAATCAAGACCAAGTGCGGGTAGTTCGTAAAACCGCGCAGCTAGAAGATGTTGATGTCAACCTTAGCCAGTCTTTCTCCGGGACCACGGGAGCCATGTCGCCCTTGAAATGTCGGAGGTTCGTTTTCAAAGTTTTACACGATTAAGCACCGTTTTATTAAACTTACTCGTAGGTACGTAATCGTTTAATTTCTTGTTTTAATATTTCTCTTTGATTTTTTACTTACACCACGCCTTAAATTTTTTACTTACACCAATACTTATTGGATGACTAGCTTCCGCCCACCATTTAGTTAAAACTTTTACCTCAACCATTCAGAGATTAAATTATAAAGAATCCTTCCTTTGTGGTGCTCCATTTTAAAAATATTATGTTTCGTAAACTTTCAACGGTTTGGGTTGCGCCTTGTCAGATATTCTCAAATTATATGATGCGGCTGAGTTATTTATTTAGATGATGCAAGTATATTTATTAGCTTTGGTTATTATCATATCTATAATTTGTTTTGAAAAAATAAGTCCCGACGAGTTTCTGCTCGTAAAAATCTTCTCGGGCTGTGGTGTAGGGTTAGACAGAACCGGTAATAGCTTTTTTTTAGACGTTCATAAGTGCATTGTAATGTGCCTAAATTGAAAAATAAAGATATTTATCATTTATCACTGAACATAGGTTCAACATTTCATAGGTAACCAAACACAGTCATGAGGTTTTTGGGCTACTTTTTGATCCCCGTTTTAATTGTCTTTTTTGGTACTTTTTGCCTGATTGTAATCGCACGTGATGTTTTCCGGACCCCCCGACCCCCATAATGTATCACATGATTTATGCATGACTACGTCTATGTCAATTTGCAGCTCATGTACTTTCACAGGAAATAGTAAATACTGCCTCGATCTGTGTATGTAGGTACTCGGGACTTCATAATGTGTGGAGATTGACTGCAAAAGGCAGTCGTGTCGCGACGCGATGGATTTCGATGACCGCAACTTTTCAACCGACGAAAAGAACGGAGGTCCTTATCCTTTATCCTATATAACGGGTGTCCTTAGCCATTGGACATAGCCAAAACGTACATACATATGCGTTACGGTGTTTAGAACCAGTATACCTACATAGTATCGTAACAGTCGGCGCAGTGGTTACGAAGAAATTATCAAATTACTATTTGTTACTTTGGAGAAGCCTGTATACAACTAAAACTCGTGAGGTAATAGATCCTTATAGAATATTATGAACCATACTTCGTCTTTTTAAATTGTCGTTGTTATTTATGACCTTCTAACATTTTGTTTGTTGACAAAACCTTTTGATGTGATGTGTCATTATAATATGGTATTGTCGAAAACACTGCCAATGATTAATACAGTATATGTTTATTTTGGCTGTCGATTATTGGAAATAACTTTTGTTTGAAAACTAAAAAGTTTTGTACCTACATTAGAGCATTACTGAAATGTAGCGCTATCCATGATTTCAGGGTTTCTCCAATGGCTGAGGTCATCCTGTACCCATGTCCGGGCAATCCGTCGGATCTGCATAGCGGGTAAGTCCACCGGGCGTCCCAATGGAAATATGCCCGAACGTATATATTTAGCCGGCTGCTAACGAGCTTTTCTCATTTAGTACGTGAGTTGCATTACATAAAAAATGTACAATAAATTGTCAAGCAATATAAAAATGTTGTTTTTTTTCCATAGGAATAAACGCAAATAACCCCGACAAACAAGAATTTTGTTTGAAACACACACATACTCGTGAAACTTAGACCCCTCTCTACAAAAGAAAAAATTTTATGTCTTTATATTTCTTTATATTACGAGAGTAGGAAGCCCTGTAGCCTTTATCCATAGCAAAAAAAAACATCCATCTTTGCAAATGCAAAGGCGCATCATGACTCAAGCACTAAATGTCAAGGCAGCATATTAGTAAAATAAAATGGAGCTCATAAAAATAAACTCCATATATCCAGGACAATGGATGCCTCGCTGCTGCTCCGAGATATGCAGATGCTTCCGCTATTTTAAATGACATACTGCGCATACTGAAGTCCATGAGATTTCGTCGTGGTGAACTTAAATGACATGAACAATGCGAATATGATATTTTAAATATCGCGAGGGTTTCGGTGCACGAATATTTGGCATTAAGCAAAACATACGTAGGTAATGATTTGAGTAACATAAGATATGTAGTTACTCTACTAATAGACAGGAGATTTTATAAACGTACGGTCAACCAATTGGAACCCTATGCCACTCTAGAACCATGTCATAATGACAAGCAGTAAGAGATTTCTTACAATCTGATTGATAGCGTCACTATGACAGAGTCCTACAATGGCCTAGGGTTCCAATTGGTTTACTGTACACACGGGTTCAAAAGTGCATGGGCAATTTATGAATGAATTCATTCATAAACTGCCCATGCAATTTTGAACGCTATAGTACATATTATATTTCTCCTAACGGGGTACGGCCACATTCTAAGAAATCATCGTTTTCTGCTAAAACTCTGTTCAGAAGAAATATTTAGTGCAGTGTACAATGTTATTTTTATTTTAGGTTCTCGCATTATTGATTATTGTTCACATATATCGAGCTTGCCAAAAATATTAGAAGATACATTCAGGGCAGTAAAATAAGAATGGATTGCATATACTTAGGAAATTTTTGACTCTGGTTGCAGTGCTCGGGTACCCCAGTGGTAAGGGCGTCTGCCGCGAAAGCAGGAGGTCGCTGGTTCGATCCCAGCCCTGCTCACCGGGGTCACTTTTTCTGAAGTATATGACATCTCTTTCAATTTATAATTTATATATAGTCACACTACGACTACTTAAAAACATGAATCAAACCATTGATTATAAATAATAAATGATTTAATTCATGCTTTATAATTGCTTATTGCCAGAAAATCAGCGCTGTCCTTCGAGATAGCATTATGCGATATTTCGTGGTGAAAATATTGTTTCTATCCTGTATTTCTGATTTTTACCATGAATAAATATGATTTGATGACTCGGGCAAGGGCAACACCCGCTCGGTGTACCCCATACATTTCATTAAATTGTCGAAAGGGCCTCAGCGTGTTGGCCTCGGCTCCGCGTATGCCTCCCAAAGGTCCGGAACACCATTGTTCCGTGTCCATGATGGGAAATACATATTTATGTCATCTAACCACCAGCCACGACGACCCGAACACACGACAATGATACGTGTTATCGTTGCTTTGCTCGCTTTTTCGATTAAAATAATACTAGTAAAATAAGTCGCCTCGAACGTGAACTTGCGACTCATACTTATATCTCGGAAACCTCTTGACCGATGCCTAATATTCGTAGAAAAAAAAAACATCCAATTTAAGGACCTGACAAATTTCACGACGTTCCAATCAAACGATGGTGGAGTTGTCGTCGAACAATTATACATAAAATCGCCGTCAATCAAACTTAAAAACGATGTCAACAAAAGGCATGACATGTTTTGTCACTATTTCTCCTTATATTTTCACACTACCTCATCAAAGCCCACTGAAACCATTTACTACTGAAATGGTATTATTATCGTAGGTATTATACAAAATATAAGATAAATCACTTAATCTAAACCTAAAGGCTAGGTTCTGACTATCAATATGGCGGTTTGTTTACATTTATAGCAAGTTGCATTGACGGTGATTTTACATACAAACATATCCAAATATACTGGGACATTAGGCACTGGCACAATCTGCTCGATTCTGTACAATCTGATTAAAGGCAAAAGTCAAGTCAATTACTATAGAAAGAATCACGTCCGAACTCGGAGCCTTCAGAGGTCACGTCATGTTTTCTATAGAAACTGACAGATCGGCTCGGCCCGTTCTTTATCCTCAGATTATTGAATAAAAAAATATCTTTAAATATATTATAATTAGCCGCTGTCATCCTGAATGGACTTAAATGTTTTAAGTCAATTAAGTCTTATAGACATAATCCGTCGGTCTCCTTGAGCCGACTGGCATTTTCAGGGATGATGGCAAGAGACCCGAAGGGGTGTCCTTGGTTCCTTGGAGTTTGGGACGGATGCTGTAGTGGGATGCTACCTGTCCCATCTCCAACGAACTAATGTAAAAGCGGGCGGAGCGGCTGAAAGCGCCAAAATTTTAAAACGTAATAAATGTAAGAGCCTGGGCAGAGATTACCTTATTGTAACATTCGGAGTCGAAACTCTTGGTCCATGGGGTCCCAGCGCACGCAAGTTTTTCTTAGAAATCGCGAAACGTCTGGTTGATGTTATTGGTGACTGAAGAGCTGGTGGCTTCCTCGCACAACGTATCAGCATTGCGATACAACGAGGAAATGCCGACAGCATCCTAGGTACAATGCCTCAAAGACCTATTTTAGATTGAAGGTAGGTAGAGGTAGATAGCTAGGTAAGTTACACTTACTATATATACCTATTTTGGAAATAAATGTTATCATACATTTAGTCCATTGTTGGCGTTACATATTTTAGGGTTTTTATTCTTCTGTATTTATATTTACAGGGTAAATGAAGTGCAAGTACAAATCCATAAAGATACATTGAACACGTATAATTGGTACAGTTTATTTGGTGTCGTTGAAACATTAGGTACATCAGACTAACAACATAAATACATATTCGCGTTATTCAAAACAGTAACTACATACAAGGCTGGTATCAAAAATTACAAAAATATTTTAACATTATGGTAGGCATACGTTAGACAATGTTATTACTATACTGTCAAATGATAAATAAATTCGCTAGACGTAAATTTGTTAGAAATAGGTATCGTTTATAATTGAAGTTGTTTTTCTCTATGAAACTAATTTGTGAAGTGTCAAGTATTATTTTCGAACATTTATTTTGATCATAAGTTATCAAAATTTACATAGTAGTATTTTACGTTAACAATTACCTACATTAAGACGGTAAACAGTAAATGCATTATTTAATGGTAAAGGTAATATTTAAACCATATTCGTAATGATAATTTCTTTGGACCCTAGATGTAATACAATGATACCGTAAATATTATCTAGAGTTAATTTTATTAACCCATTATATTTTACTAACAATCCCGTCAAGAAATATTTTTATCATTATTTTTATTTACCTACTTATCCTAGTTCTTATACTATATAATAATAAAAAAATGTAGATGCTCTAATAGTTTTCGCGTCATGGCTCAAAAGACCCGAAGACTATTGTGGATCTACCTTTTACCTTCTATATGCAACATACATCTAGAGACCACTTCTTAATATATATTTTACAATGTTATATAAGAAATACATTTAATACTTATCTAGGTATAATGCTATGTACACAGGAGTCCTTTCTCGAATATAAACGTTTATTCTTATTATAGAGAGCACATATATCTGAAACAAAAAAAAGGTTAAAATTGGTGATTAGCAATTTTTATTAAATAGGTATTTAATGTCAAAAATGACTAAATGGAGACTGAATGAATATGATACTGCTTTGCTTGTTATAAAGAAGTTTACTCTGTTAAAGTCTGTGTCAAGAACATATCAAACAACAAATGCGGCCCGGCCTATAAACGTCCCACTGCTGCAGCAGGCCAACTCTTAAGCGCGGATTAGGCTATAATCTCCACACTGGCCCAAAGTAGGTTTGAGACTTCACTTACATCTTTAAATTTCTTTGCGGATGTATGGACGAACTGGCGTGGCGGATTTTGAATCTGAGACCTTCGGATTGAATGTCTACGCCTTTCCGCTCGGTCACCAGTACACTTACTATTTACAACTTCGATTTCGGATAAGCTCAGTTTCCTAACAATGAAATAAATTGAAACCTAATGCAGGAGGTTTTTCGGCATACAACTATTAATTTTGGTACAATTACCTAATTGTGATCGTTTTCCTTATTTCTTAAATAAAAATACACGAATCAAAACTTCAAAAGAAGCACACTGATTTGTTATTTAATCTTGTAGCCTAAAAATATGTTTGAATGTAGTGTACTCGTACCTACATTCATTAATCATTACATTACCTACATGGAATTAATTATTTTGCCCGTGTCGCACGCAATAGGAGCATTTATATAAAAATAATGCTCAAAGCTGGTGTTTATACAAAGGAGACAAAGTATATTTGACGATTCCGCGAATACGATCATTCGATCTCTATACGATGGATAGACGATGCCGCCCACTCATAGGTAAGTAGGTACTTAAACAAAAGGTTCGAATAAAAAGAAAGCTCAACGTTCTCTAGAGTATCAATATCTATAGACCTAATCGATCCGTAATTAAGTGAAGCTTCCATTGTCTTTTGCATTTTTTTGTGTTTATATTATTTCCACTAATAGGCCAAAAAAATGGTTGCCTGTAAAGTCGGTATACGGGCGAAAGTTTTACGTGACAACGACTTTGAGTGGTAAAATACTGTGCTCGAGTGGAAGGGTCGCGTGCCTTTCACTTTTTATGTCGGTCTCTCTCGCTCTTAGGCGGGCTAACCATGCCCGAGTGGAAGGGACGCGTGCCTCTCACTCGCTCTCATTGTGAGCGCATAACGTGAGCGGAGCGCAACGCAGTTTCTTGAAGTGTCACCCGGCAAACCAATTTATAAGACGTTGTCACGTCAAAAAAATTTTAGATAACTTCCAGGAACTAGTTCCCAGAAAACTGGATATCGTTTTAATACGTTCATTAGGACTTAAAGACGTGTACAAATCGCGGAGTTAAGCTTGATTTTGCTAGAGAAATGGAGTAAAAACACTGACCTTATGGTCAGATAAAGCCGTTATCGCCGTGGCGATTGTCAAGCCCGACGATGATGTAGATGATGAAGAAGAAGAAGATATTGACATGATGTATTTTCACATCTCCCATTCAACGTTGCCGTTGCAATGTTAAACAACATCGCCGCTTTTTATTACGGGCGGGACGGGACGATCTATCAGTTTCTATAGAAAACGTCACGTGCTATCCGAGGGCTCCGAGCTATTTCTATCTTACGCAACACTACGGTGAAATAAGAATTCATCATACTCGAATGACAGGCGATTCACATTTTTTTTAAAGATGAGAGAATGAGAAGTATTTTACGCAGTCGTCAGGTATCTAATATGAACTTCGACCGGGCTAAGCTCGGCATAAATGTTAACAATCGGGTTAGCTTTAATGGTACGCTATTGTGTGACTCTGTCACTCAATTACTCAATTGTGTGCCGGAATGAAATTGGAAACTGTAGCCCTGATCTGGTTTCAACATGTTTGGGCTTGCGTTTTAAATAAGTATACGTATTTGTTTATATTTATTAATGTATCTAGTTTCTTCGACTTCTTTTGGCTTCGTTGTCTTTAAAAACAAACATATTTATCCAAACACTTACATACCACAATGATATCTCCTAATCATAACTTCTCTTCAAAGACTTTCAAGTAAAAATATTTTGAATATGGACAGTTTAGCCATTTTTGTTTTTATGTAAAAATTCATATCTCCTTAGTAAAAGGGCATATTATATGAGTCGTACCTAAGTGCTGCGAAAAAACCTACTTCTTTTTGTTAGTTATGATTATGGTACGAGTATCTACTAAATCTTTAAGGTTAATCTTACACTAAGTCGTCGCCCAACATTTTGGCCAGTTTTTCCTATTAATAATGCAATTGTACATTGTGCAGCTAGTTAATTTGCGAAAAATTCGATTTCGTGTACTAATGCTCATTACATTTCCACCTTATACATTACAATTTGCGAGACTCTTTGTGTAAAATGAGCTACTTTTTAAGCCCATTTCAAAATAGTTTGATGTAATCAATGTATACAAATTGCAATTTTTATACGCGCACATCTTACATTGAACATTCGGACGAGATTGAATTTAAGCCCGAGTCGAAGACCAGGGATTAATTTCAATACGAGTTCGTAATTATGTTTACCTGTATTAAGTACATTTTCAATTGTGGGTGATTTGTTTAAATCACTTAAAAAGTTTTTCATCACATTTGCATCAAATAAACTTACTAGGCACATAAATAAACAATAATTATAAGCAGTAAACTACACTACACACACACACTACACTCACGCACACACACACGCACTACAGCACAGTCCACAGGACACCGAGGTAAGCAGCAGCTACGTGGAGCGCGGGTCCTCGGGGAGTCCCGGGTGGGCGGTAAAGTAGTGTGAGAATCCATTACGGCCATGCATGGGCTTAATACGTACAGCTCATTAAGTCTAAGTATTCTTGCATATAATATCACTATTTACGTTAGTACGGTTGGAAGTATATAACTTAAATATTCAACCGTAATAGGTATATTGTTGTGAAAATACATGAAAATTCGTTGCCTTAAGAACAAATTAAACCCAACTCAAAGTGGATTCTACACCATTTCACGTCAACTCCCCTCAAGATAACAATAATATTAATTTTCACGCAGTTCATTTAAGTTTAAGCTGTTCGGTGTTTGATAAATCCCTGAAGTTTATTTGAAAGTGGTTACGCATTCCACCACCCTGCACCCTGCACCCTTCGTCGGAAAGGCTGAGCTGAAGTTCCTTATTTCAAACAAATACCGTACCAGCTAAGTACGTTGTACTTATGAGCTTTTAGAACATATTTATGATATTTTTTGTTGATTAGTTAAGAATGTAACTGCTACTAAATTTTTCTTACATCATTGTTTGTAAATAAATAAATCATTCTCAGTAATTTACTCCAAAAATACTTCAACGAAAGGGCTGATTCGAACTTACAAAACCACAGATATGATCTACTTTACAGATATGATAAACTTGTACCACATTTTTATTTATCTTAGGTTAAAACTGGCGTGTGATATAATATGAGTATGTTCGCGTTCACTTCCTTCATTTTTACTTTGGTTCTTGTTATTTTTACTCAATAAATACTACCTACATTCGCGTTGAATATTTGGCCCTACTTAAGTCCAGAGTGAACCTACGTTGGACTTTGTTAGAAGTGTGTTTATTCACCTGAGACGGAGCAGTAGACTGCAAAGCAAGCGAGTGACTCGTGTGCCTTACAAAGCAAAGTGCTTGCTCTATGTAAAGGGCCCCAGCCTTTTGAGTTCGCAAAGTAGATGAGAACATTAAGTAGAGGGAATACCAAGCAGCTAATATTTACCAGACTGTGCTGAAATGAGAGTAATTTTTTTAAGGCTACATGCCTTTGTAATAATTGTACAATTAGTAATATAGTTTAGTAAAAAAACCGGCCAAGTGCTAGTTAGACTCGCGCACCGAGGGTTCGGTATAAATATTTAGATGCCACTGTATCTCGAAGTAGAAATTTGACGATTGTAATTACTCGTTTTCACGGCATAGAGTTAGTATGCGAGTTATTTTTCCTTGATATTTTTTTCACGTTAACAGATATGTTTAACTATATTTATAGGATGGTAAGTACCTACATACACCATTAATATCAGCACTCGTTTTCACAGGTTTAAGGTGGTGTGCTGAGAAAATGCAAATTCTCCTCGTCATCAAAAAAGGTACTTGTGAACACTACCTACATACAAAAATATGAAAAATAATAAAAAAACAAAAACAAAGGTTGGATTACTATGCCCAAAGGGGCTTATAAAGCCAGTAATACATTGTCTGAAGGGCATTCTACAGCTAAAATTAAAAATTATAAAACTTTCATACTAAACCACTCATTCTCACAGGGTGGTTCACCCGAGTGTTGTAAAGGGTTCGATACGTGGGGTCATGGTGTTAATAAACGCAATTAATCCGTTCTAAACTGTTAAATGTCAATATGAATCTATATACTAATTGATACTGGATGGATAAGAAATACAATTTGCACATAAAAACGGTTATGCATTGGTTGTCCGGCATGGCAGTGCCCGGAAATTGCGAGCCCTGCGACAATATCAGCACACGTCCCAAAAGGCCCATTTTATTTTCCATACGTTAAACCATACTATATTCACGGTCATTAACAAGAAAACCCATACATTCAACGCATAAAATACGACCGCGATGAAAAGGATCAAATAAAGCTAGAACATACTCTTAAACTATCTTAATACGGTAAAACAGCTTACCTCCGTTAAATTCTAAATGATGCTCTCCTCCACCACCCTTATGAGGGCGGGACTTTGTCGCTATAGCGGCCCGGTCACCTGTGCGAGAAGCACTTCATTAGTTATCATTAAATTCACGCTTGTATACACACGAGAGCAATGAGACTGGACTTATATTAGATAACTTGTATAAATTGCATGTATTTTCCATTTACTTGTGCCAAGGAAAGGAAGCGAATAAATTCATTCGTAAACTGCCCATGCAATTTTGAACGCAGTATCTGCCAATATTCGAAGCATCCCTACGAGTATGACAATTACTTTTTTGTTAGACATATCACAAAATGTTTGATCGGAAAAACATTATCAAAATAACGTCTGATTTTCGTATCATAACTCAAAATAGCTTTTGTACTCAACGGTGTAGGTAAAAGTGTAGGTTTGTTACTTATTTGCTTCAGTAAAAAGGTTTTGTCGTGTACTGTTCCCAAAGGAACGCGAAGTTGTTCATCAACGACACGTGAAACATGGACGTCGTTGACATAGCTTAACTTTGTATCGTAAAAATGTTATGGAGTAGGTTCCATAAACATAAAGCCTGGTCCCGAACCTGGGGATTATCCCCGCGAGTTTGAGTGTAGGGAGTATTGAGTATTTTTGCTACAAGTAAGTAACTGTACAGTTTACACGCTGCAGGAAGCGCCTCCCAAACGCGGCATAAGCCCTCCTGTTTATTAGCGTCAAAGAATAGTAGAAGCGAAGTGTTTATGAAATAATGAGGACTACCGTATTTTTTCTCACCAGTCGGCGCCACTCATGCGTGGGTCCTTGTCAAACGCCATTAGGAGTTTGTATGGCGCGAAACTAATATTAGCATTGATTATTTTTCATTAATTTATGTGTCAAAAGAGGTGCATTAGTTTCTAACTATTTTTCAGTGATGTGTTTATTGTGTTATCCAAAATTAGCGGAGTATTACGTTTTTGTGTGATAATATTTGTCCCATAAATATTTATTTATTTAAAAAAAATATATTTATTATTTATTTAATATTTGATAAAACAGTTAAATACCTAGTAATTCGCGCTATTTTTACACAGAAATATATTTTTTTAATACTTTAACCTCATCAAAATCAATTTTTGGGTAATTATATGTTAATACCAGGGAAGACGCCCAGGATCGTGCAAAGTGGAGGAGAGGATGTAGGAAAGCGGACCCTGGCAAGGGCCGGGATAACGCTAGGTAGAAGAAGAAGATCGGCACTAAAAATGCCTATTACAACATTTGGAACACATATGCTAACGGAAAATTATAAAAATTAAACACATTTTAATATTATTTACTTTACTTAAGGTTTGTACCTACTTATTTCTATACTTACTAAAAACTTGTGACTGTTTTATTTGGCATTTCTATCAAATTATTTATTAGTAAATTTTTAGTAGTTTGTAGTTTGATAACAATACTATTTTGGACAAATAGAATTGTTTTTGTATAAACTAACCTTAAAATTTACGGTAATTTACGGGCATGTTATTGAGGTGGAGACCCTAGTTAAAGTTATATGTAACAACCCTAGCTATAAGTATATCACTCACTGCATTGTGAATTATGACAGTAATAAATAGTCTTTAACACAGTTCAGACGTATTACTATTTACGCCTCCCCCGCACCATACCTCATTATTTTAAGATTATTTAAGAGCCAAAATAATAATTTACTAATATTTAATATATTTCTATGGAATAATTCCTCTTAAAGTGCATATTTCGAAAAAAAAACACGACATAAATTAAAAACGAATGAGAAATGTACTGTAAATGACGTATAACCTCTTTTCGTAGGAACCACGGTCCACTAGCGCCCCTAGCGGCAAATTCACTCGCGGTAAACCTCATTATGCCTTGAGTGCTATTTGTAAAGTATCAATTTTGAGTTGCCGAATTAGTCTGCTAGATGGCAGATTCTACAAGTGTGCATGAATGTAACGCCTGCTATGAGCGTGAAGTCTCAATATCTACTTTAATGATTTTGAATTAAACTACAAGCTGGCAGATCCTCAAACGTGTGCTATTATGTACGTGTAGGTACGTGACAGTACCTATTTTTTATAAGCTGATAGTGTTTTTTGGTAAATTTTGCGTTTGGTGGATATTTATTTGATATACCTACCTATAACAATATAGGCAAGTTAAGTTTTTATGAAGAAGGGTATAAGATCAAAATTTTTGTGGCCATATCAAAAGATACCTGCGTGGTGGGTTCTAGCTTGGTGGCGAACTTGTTCGGTTCGTCGGGCGTGGATAGCATTCGCCGCACGAGACGCGCGAACGTGCAGCGGAACTGACGGCTCATGCTGCAGTAGAGCACGAAGTTCACCGACGAAGTGAAGAGTGCTAGCACGTCCATCAGGTCACCTGTGAAGCAACATATTTATTTACAATATATCCAACCTCCACGTCCCTCTCCAGGAACCTTACCATGACGTCTTAACGCGATTCAGTTTAGCTTTGCTCTGGGGTCTTACCATGACGTCCTAACGCGATTCAGTTTAGGTTCAGTTTAGACTCAGTTGTATGGAAGCGACTCAGTTTACGTCATGGTAAAGCCTCAGTTGTATGGCAGCAGCTTAGTTTTATATTAATATATTTATTTCGGGTTACTCACGTCTATAACGTGGAAAAGTGAGTGTGCGCAGAGCAATCGTCGCAAGCGCTTTTCACTCATGACTATGGGACACGGACCGTTCCGAAACATGTCGAGCTATTTTCGACTTTATAGACGTGAGTAACCCGATATAAGTATATTCATATGTCTAATACTCACGGGAGTTTTCTAGCTCAGTTTCAGTCCTAAACTGAATCGCGTTAAGACGTCATGGTAGGGCTCCACTGGGCTTTTATTTTGTTAAGGCAAAACTCGCACTACTACTAGGATCAATCCACGGCAGGAGTAACGTGAGTTACCATTTTAATGCATATTCCCTTTATTCATGATGCAAATTCAAGTGATAATTGATGTCTAAATAAGTGTTACTTTCCCTAGATATACATGAATCATACATTTGCATCTGTAATTCAAATTAAGACGCAATGAAGCTGTGACTCAGCACGAGTTTTGGAATTATTTATATTTATGAAATTGGATAACTAATAATTATTTATCGGTTATGTATACGTACATACGACTATATGGTCTATATGAGTTTTCAAAAAGTTAGGTGTAGAGTTATCAAATTTTGTTTAGAATCATGCTGACTAGTAACCCATGAATGTGACCGTATTATTTCTGATTTCTGTTCATTTATCTGTATATGCCTTGGTAATAGGCCTACACAGAAAGTGTTGGGAATGTTTGGAAATACAATAAATTAGCAAATATTTTAGTGCATGTACAGATTACATACCTAGTACACAAAGCGCCACTTGCTCCACTCAGGGTTAGCTAACTTACCTAGAGTTAAGCATATTTTTGTATGGAATTTATGGAGGTTAGTCGGCTAATCCAGGTTGGAGCAATTGGCCCTAAGGTACGGAAGCAGTTACTTACGCGATAAGTGTTACGAGTAGGTAATAACACATGCAAGGTTTAACATGCCTGGGTTATAAATACAACACCGATGGATTCGTACGGATGCCTGAAGTTAGGGACTACTAACTGGCGTAATTATTGTTACGGTAATAATAAGATTAAAAGCAATTTATAAAGAAATCACTATAGATTACATTTTCTACCTCAGCTTGATAGGCACATTGTACACCGAAAACAACTCTAAACTCAATTTAGTCTCCTGAATGTTTCTTACTTGCTAACATTTTTCCGGCCTATCTCACGGCTCAGGGAGCCTGGGGTCCGCTTTGGCAACTAATCCCAAGATTTGACGTAGGCGCTAGTTTTACAAAAGCGACTGCCATCTGATCTTCCAACACAAAGGGTAAACAAGGCCTTATCAGGATTAGTCCTGTTTCCTCAAGATGTTTTCCTTACCAGAAATGGGATTGGTAAATATCAAATGATATTTCGTACATGAGATCCGAAAAACGCATTGGTACGAACCGGCAGGATTTGAACCGGTGACCTTCGGATTGAAAGTCGCATTTCTCCTCCTCCGTATCTTGTATCGTACCAGGTGTGCAACGTATTCCAGTGAGTCTGCCAATTTGCAAACGTTATAATAATATCTCCTAAAGTAAATGGGAATATTTTCCTATGAGCAGGCTGAAATTTCTTCATATTATATTCGAGTCTCGCTCGCCGCTAAAGAACTCCTATAGTCGAAAAAAACGTGAGACGAGCAAATCAAATTACCCTTCACCGGAGATGTTTCTATCAACGCCTACTTGTAGGGAATAAGTTTTGCAATAGTGTTGTGGGTAGGTATTTTAATATATCTTCTCGTGGCAGTCAGTAAGCGTCCTATTTATTTGAATAAGCAGGTTGCAC
This sequence comes from Lathronympha strigana, assembly GCA_949128165.1. NCBI lineage: Eukaryota > Metazoa > Arthropoda > Insecta > Lepidoptera > Tortricidae > Lathronympha > Lathronympha strigana. The sequence goes on along the minus strand of OX421909.1, from coordinate 14,824,753 downwards.
TGATGTGAGAAATGCTACAATATATTGAGATATTATCCAAAATCGTGTCTCACAATGTAAATTATATTTTTCTTGTGACCCAAAGTTATTTGAGGTGAATTAAGGCGCTTCATTTCTAGCCTGAAAAGCGTGAACATACTTGATTTTTATGCTGTGTTTCTAATATTTTTTTATTTTTTTAAAAGGGAGGTCATTTTTTCAGAATGTATACGTTAAGTGTAACGTACCTACTGTACCAAGCTATGTACCTACCTAGCCTCTACCTACCTTAAATCTAAAATAGGACTACTATTATTAATTATCATAATTAACTTTCGTCCAGTTAAGAATCCTTAGCTTAGCTGAGGTAAATTAGTTACAAATTGTTTTTATGCAGTTACTTTTAGAGATCGTAAACCTATTTTATTGGTACGCAAGTACTTGCCGTTAAAACTGCCTTTAACTTCGTTATTTTTAATGTATTTAACCAAAAATAAATGCAAGAACATTCCTTCGGAGTTCATTAACCGCATCAATTCAGTCCTCAAATACAAACATTTTAAATTCTAATTTCTCCGAAATTGAAAACAAATTTATTCAAAATATTAATAACTTATACATTTTTCGTGTGTGTCATATTCTGTAAGTACTTAAGCTTATTTATTACCGAAAAATTAATAGTATAAGCATATTTGGAAACAACACATATTTTTAATTATTTTAGCGATTTACTGAAATGGATAATGCGTAGGGTTTAAACTGTCAGGTATACCCACGCCATACGTGAAATAATCAAATATTACTCGATGTCACTAAAGTACGTTAAATACATTTAAAGCAATTTTTACATGACATAATAATAATTCGAGATTTTATCAGAAGAAACGCGGTAAATTACCTACATTAAAAATATTGATAATTCTTGTTGGCACTGCTGTTTAGTAGTTACACCAACGGACCTGTCTGTCTATATCTTATCTAAAATCGTAAATATATTAATGTGTTTACTTTAAATGAACTGATTCAAAATTAATAAAGTAAAAAATAAAGCCACAACCCAAATAATAAATAATGAACACCATAAGCGCGTACAATCCCATCCTGAGGTCTCAGGATCAAGCGAAATTAATACCACAAAGGATGACTCACACTAGAACGGGACGGGACGGGGCGGGACAGAACGATCTGCCAATTTCTATGGAAAAATCGTGTCCGAGCTCGGAGTCCTCGGAAGTCACGTGACGTAACTATAGAAACTGACAGAAGGCCTAGTATAAAAATTGTACGACATTAACTTCTCGACCGCGTTAGCGTATCGGGAGTTCAAATTATGTTTGCCGTTTATTTAAATCATCCGGCAACTTTCATATTTTGACCCCTCGATACGCTAACGCGGTCGAGGAGTTAATGTCGTACAACTTTTATACTAGGCCTTCTGATCGGCCCGGTCATTTCCCGGCCCATTCTAGTGTGAGTCAACCTTAAGTTGAATTTTGAGTAAGTTACCAACTTTTTACCGATGTAAGCAGTTTGAATTACAAAACAGAAACAGGATGAACACGCCGGAAACATCAGAAACAGGGAAAAAGCTGAAACAAATTTGGGCAAACCCCCGCGCGAGAGGCGGGCGCTTGGGAAGAGTTAGAGAGTTAGAGGTATCAACTTACATACGCTTTTTTAACTACATGTACTTTGATCTCTCACAAACGTATGGTAATTGATGCCGAGCATCAGCATATGTAATTGGGCCGCGAACCGTGTGTAATAATATGGCATTTAAAAGTTCAATTTCCGAGGCACAACATACCTATACCTACCTACATGTCTAGGCCAAAGTTAGGTACCTAATCTTTTTCCTTTTTGAATGAGCCCTCATGGAACTTCGGGCCATGAATGGAATCCGGTGACTTAATACCAGGCTTTGGAATTGAAATTGATAAATTTGTAAAGAAGAACGCAATTAAAAACTTTTACGAATATTACGAAAATACTCAGAGTTTGTTCCATTCCAAAGCTCGAATGGCTCGTAGATAATTATATATATACCTATATGAATAATTTATAATTCGTTCTGAGGTAAACAGAAAATTTAATGAAGGTTAAGTGTGCACTAAACGAGAGATTTTGTGAGGAATGATTAATTAGGGAACTTAATTAATCAACAATATTATGGTCTCAGGGACATTGACTTCTCTTTTCGGGGACAGATAATAATATTAGCTAGGTATACACGCTCAAATCTGTCCGTCGGTATGTTTGGTGGATGATTGTGTCCGATGGATCTCTGGCAGATACATGTCTGTCTCATTCCCGCAATACAATGATGGATTAATGTTTGGGACACAACTGGCCATCTAGGCCCACTGACTGACATCTGAGCTAACAGATCAGCGAGTGCATTCCTAGCTTTAGCTTCGCTTATGTCGTACATGTAGGTCACCTGCAGCACTAGTATATGTCGCATTCGATAAACTAACGTGACGATCGCGTTTTCGTTAAGTCTTAATTTCAAAGGAATTTAGAACAGCGCACCAAGCGGGACGTATTGGAAACTTCTAAATCCCCTACAAACTTAACGCTAACGTAATAGTCACAAGCCTTAAGGGCTTCGTCAGACTAGCGCGTGGCGTGAGCCGGGCGGCGCGCGCGGCTCGCTTTACGCGCGCGTTGGAAGCGGGGCGCGCCGCCGCGCAGCGATCAAGCGCGTGCGGGACGCGCGCGTTTCGCGCCCCGCTCTCGCCATGCGCCAGTCTGACGAAGCCTTTAGTTTATCGAACGCGACTTATACTTATTTTGAATGTGGTTTAAATACTTCTATCAAATTATATTTATATAGGTATTTTTTAATAACGAATAGTGAGTTGCTGCATTATACGTAGGTCATCATCATTTCGATTTTTTATCGTAAAATTACCATATCTCACTTTTGACTAGCATTCATCCGCTTACATAATTATTTGCAGATTTTCTTATAATAAAACAATAGTCATTTTCAAATATTTCTTACAACGTGTTTCTAAGACAGTCACTGCTGGAATAACGTTTTTCGTGCCTATATTAATGAATTTCCATATTTTATGATAATGGTTATATTTCTTGCACGTATGTAAGTAAGTACTTGGTTAGGACAATAACCCTATTTAAATAGCAATCCATTAAATGTGTATAAAAATATACTGTCTTTACTGAATGTTTATTAATACCTGTAATCATTACTAAACTTAGAAAATAGCAACTTTTCTAAATTGTGGTACGTTTTGTGAATTTTATGCTGTCTTTACTCATGACTAGTGCTTTCGGTATAAATTAAATAAAGAATATTTCCTCATTGTTTTTCTATTGTGTTCATATTTTTCATATAGGTAACTAGTTACCTAATTTGGACACTTTTTTCTTCTAGTGGTATGGAAAAACCTCGTGGTTTTTAGTAAACACAATAAAAAAGTTGCAGGAACCGGCACAACCAGTACCTATATTTAAATAAATGAATTAATGTTTGAACAAATGGGCTGTCATAGTCATAACATGACTATGACACATATGATGAATAACTCGACCATCCGTCTGAATGATACATGTCTGTCGCTTAGGGCGCTGCAAATAATAAAATACCAAGATAGCCTCACAAGTCTCATAACTAGTGATGTAGCGGGCCCGAAAGTTTCCCAATTAACTGAATATTCAAAGGTTAAGGTCCAAATATTGGAAATAAGGGAACATCTGCATGTTTTGCCACGACCATTTGAACGTCTAGACACAAATGAGCCATATTTTTAAAATAGTCTTTCTAAGATTTTTTTTCCATTACGTTATCATTCATAGACTCTGTATAGTCTGTATGGCGGTAACGGAATGTTTAAAAAATGTATGGAATTTTTGGTACAATTTTTTTCTCGTATTACCACCGAAAAAGCTCGTGATTTTGTAGAGAAATCACATAAAAATACTCATGTTAAAAAAAACGGGGTGACAAGTTAAAAAAAATACCTAGATGCCTATCAACATAAGTCTTGTAGGTATTAAAAAATAAACAAATACCTAATATATATCTCAAAAACAACATTACTGTGTTTTGGCAGGCTGGAGATAAGCTGTTTTATTCATAAACATTGTATCTATGATAACATCCGATATCGTAATAACACTTTTATAAAATTTTCGTACATCGTAAAATTATTCGAGCCCTAAACTCTCAATGATTATCTTAACCATAAACACCACGCACATTAACCGTCACCGTAAATGTGTCAGTCCATTAGTGATACTCCAAATTGCTCCATAATGATAAAGATAAAGAGTTCAATTTTCAGTGTCCCTCGTAAATGTTGCTGTCATGCCTCCTGTCATTAAATATAAATGGCGTTATTCACAAACGCACTTCAACAACAGTTTAGCTAAATGATTGTTTGTCCTTATCTGTCACTTTGACAATCGCGTTTGTCAGAATGGGAGAAAACATAATTTAACTAAAGCTTCTGTTTACTTTTTTTATGAATAAGGCGGTATGCCTTTAACTTATACAATTATAATTCAATTTACACCGCGACAGAACGTGCGGTTGCTACTGCTGCCAGAATTAAATACGTATCAACACAGCTTTCATTAAATGCAAATACTTCAAGATTGTAAAAACAAAATTAACACTAGTTTACTTCTTGAAATGCCGAATAATCAGGGACAAAGCAACTCATTAAGCAATAAAACGTTTTAAAGATGACTCACACTAGAACTGCACATTGCACATTGAAGAAGAATTGCACATTGATTCCTACTTCGTATCGAAACACTCCTAACGAGAATAACTGTAACTTTTGGTGTTAATGAAAAAAAAAAGACAAGTATCATCTACTCGGTATCAATGTAATTCTTACTATACGACAATTTCAGTTATAAGTACTATTAACGTTCAGTAGCGAACGAAACGCAACTGTCTTTGTCACAGTACCTAATAAAGGAGAGTGATAAAGAGAGATAACTACGCTACGCTACGCAGCGTGAGCGATTGACATCTCGTCTATGTACCCTGAAAATAACTTGTAAGTACAACGTAGCTATTAGTAACTTATATTTCTCCCGTGTTCTTTTTTGGTATTCGATAGGCAAACTCAGACAGTTACAACTACTACTTGCAACTACATATAATACTTTACATGTATTTATAGACCAGCAACGTTTTATGTTTTAAGTGCTTTGAAGTCAGCAACTGTTGAGGTAGTGTAAAGTATTGGGGCATTTGAGTTGCCACAAGTTTTAAAGTAGTTTAACGGTTGGCGTCACACTTGATGTAGCACATGGCGTGAAAACTTAACGCACGAGTAGTCTGAGTTTACCGTACTTAAAGTTAAAGTTTCATGCCGTACACTCGAGTAAGTTGGGACGAATTCGAAGTTTAAAAAGTTGATATTCATAATGAGGCACGTATATATATTTTAAAAGTATCCCGGTTGTATGAATTTTAATTTTTAAACGATTATCTGTCATTTCATTTCATAAATTCTACCAGTTTACCCTTTAGTTAGGGTTGGAAGGGATAGGAACTGAGTGAGATGTTGTAACAATTTCTAGAACTGACACAATATTACAGAAGATTGACTTGCCAAGAGAATAGTTTTGTAACAATATAACAAATCTAGTTTTAAAATATCAATACACCTTTATGACCCAACTACCCTCGCAATGTATGTATTGCCGACTCACCCCGTCTTACGGTATACCTATCTTATGTCGGCAAAGAACTGAAACGGAGCAAGCAAACCATACATTTACTAGGAGACATCCCGGGGTGGCTACAAACGTCCTCAAATCGTAAACTTACTTTTACGACCTGCAATTGTACGAGCTCTTATATTATTTTTAATTTGCAATGTATTCTTTTTTGGTACTTGGTACCTGTTTATTGGAGTCAAATCTTAGAAACTAAATTAAAACCATTTCGCTTTATTTACTTAATTTGAAATTACACACTCTAATGTACGTTGGGTGACAAGGCAATGTCAGTGTGCCATCGAGCTGGTTATGTTATGACCAATAGCAACTGATCTAATAGTGAAGGCCGGAGGTGACCCTACGAATCTGTGATTAATAACTGGATCTCATTTTATTTGGGTTTGTAAGAATTGTCACGATGAGTACCTATTTATTCTTGACCGATGAAAGGAAAGTCGGTACAATCAGCGATAAATGTCAAAAAATATTTTTTTTTCAAACAAATTATTTCATTCAATGGTTTGTGTAGTGACATTATATTCCATAAGGGACGGTTTGTGCGACTATATGCAGACTTGACATGACGTTGGGCAGTCTAATGTTGCACCAATATACATACTAACAAGTAACAATGCTTAATGCATGGTATTGAATGTGATATGAATTTATAGAATTCCTAAAAATTTGCATTATCGTTATAATTTATTTTAATTCGATGAAAGTGGACTAAATATTTACCGAACATTCCATAACAGTGAGTGAAGAAGTCCGGAGCGACAGCACTGGCCAGGCCGAGGAGGCCCTGTGGCACCTCTGTACTGAGGAAGAGACCCAGCACAGCCAGCAGCATCCGCGTCGTTCGGTCCGTGCGGCTCGACCGCCGCGTGCCCGGCTCCTCGGCTAGACACTGCTTCTCAGCCTGCGAGTAAAAAATGAATATTCTCATTAAAAAAAACCGGCCAAGTTCGAGTCGGACTTGCGCATGAAGGGTGCCGCACTATTATTGAAAAAAAAAAAGGCAAAAAAATCACGTGTTTTATTGGAGCCGCCTTATATATTAATTTTCCAGTACTTTTTTTCTATTTGTTGTGATAGCGGCAATAGAAATAGATAATCTGTGAAAATTGTCTAACTATCACGGTTATACAGCCTAGTGATAGACGAAAGGACGAACAGACAGACGGCGGAGCCTTAGTAATAGGGTCCCGTTGTACCGTTTGGGTACGAAAACTTAAAAATGGGTAGTTAAACTATAGTTAACCTTTTGCTATGACAAAGACGTATATATTGGCACCCCAGGTTCAACGCTAAAAACAGATTAATCGGTCACAGACCACTTGCATACCTTAAGGTCTAGGTATGCAAGTGAACACTCATAAAGTTCAATCTCAGTTTTGACACTTCGGTGACGTGGCTTCTGAGTGAAAGCGTTTGTATTAAGCATGGCGTCGAAAAGGTTAATGTAATGGTAAGCGAGAAGAAGTTATAAGTACATATACGGTAGGTAAGTTAAACGAGTTGACAAAATATGCAACATTGTTTTGAGCTCTACAAGTATTTTACTACAGAAAACTCTGCAGTGGTACATTCCGGGAAATAACTACATTATTTTGATTAAAACTTTCGGCCAGATGTCAGAGGCACATGCACTCTTTTGTCGCAACTCCCCAAACTAAAACATGGACTAATTATTGTAGCTATGTATTCGCGGCCTTGGACGTTTTAAAGAAGTACCTAAAAGTATGCCGATGCTGTAATAGATTAAGTCAAAAAATTTGAACAGTTAAAATGAAACCAATTTTAAGACAGTGATAAAGATTGTTCATTAATTATAATCCTTCATAATCCAAGAGACAGGTTATGATAAATCACCTTTAGAGCCAAACTCGGATCACATACAATTATAACTTTGAAGAAGTTAAAGCCACAGTAGAATAAGAACATTCACGTCAGCCGCATTTTTCCGTCGTTTTTCAGTGATTGAAATAAATAAAAATAAAAATAAAAATTATTTATTTCAGAATACTGGTTCCATATTTCATTAGTATAACTTACAGGCTACGTTAGTATGCTAATTGCTACGCTTATATTTACAACAAGCCCCCCTCCCCCGCTTCATCGATCCCCTTCCCCTCTCTTCACATGCAGATCTATGAAGCGGCCAAGGACGGGCGAGTCCCACCTGTCCGCGATCGTCGAAATACATCGTGAAAAAACTCAAAGGTATGATGACAGCCGTTTTTGAAGAACCTAGTGCCTATGTCAAATCTTTTAAGATTATGTTGCCAAGCGGACGCCACCCTAATTCGTGGCAAGAAAGGCTGAAAAACGCTATAGGAAGATGATGGGCGTCAGAAGCATGTTTATTTTCGTAACATAATGATATCCTCATGCACTTCTGGTAAAAACAAGTTAAATTGGGTTTTCAGCTGACTAAACGAATATTTACGTTGATTAATCTTAAAACGGCGGTAATCTGTCGTAAAGAGGTATCTGCTCGTTATCACCGACGATATATCTAATGGACGTCTGCCAAAATCGTCGATCAGAACTCAGAAGCTTCGGATATTATCGACAACCGCTGTCGACGCGTCTAGGTCTAAAAGATTTTTAAATCTCCGTTGCGGATTAAGGACTAAAACTTATTCAAGTGAAGTGTAAAATATTATTATCGGATTCAGTAAATATGTTGCAGTTCAAGTATAATAAAGTTGGAGTGACTTAGCACAATAAGCACAGTAGCCAAGATGTTAATCGCTAACGCTCAGTCGCGAACGAAACGCAACTATCTTTGTCGCCTTAATAAGGAAGAATGATAGAAAATGGCATCTTTGCTACGTTCCCAGTACAGGGTGCGTAGCAAAGATGCCAATCGCTCACGCTACGGAAAGTATCGTAGTTATTTCTCTCTATCACTCTTCCTTATAAGGGCTACAATGACAGTTGCGTTTCGTTCGCGACTGAGCTTTAGCGAATGGTAACTTGGCTACGCACGCTGTTCCACAATTCTTCTTCTTCTTCCTATAGTCCAAGAAAATTTGATGATTCAGGAACTAATTCCCAGCAAATTGGATACCGTTTTAACACTTTCATTAAGTCCTGAAGATGTGAACCAAGCTTGCACAATTCCATGAGCTTGGTTTTTGAAAGCTAAGTAACTGCCAAATTTTTGGTAATTTTTCATTTTGATGTACATTGCATCTAGCTCCAAAATGGTACGTCGGACGCAAAAGTCATTAAAGAGGGTTAAATTCTACGTTGAATGAGTATCTTAAACTTCTAATAAGGTTTAATGGTGAAGTAAAAATAAAAGTAAACGGTGTCATACTTTTGTTAACTTTCAAAGCGATTTTTTTTTAAATATTTGACTCAACAAATACTTGTTCAAGAAAAATCAAAGTTATTTTAAAAAGACCTACCGGACCTTTTAGTTGATGAGCCATAAGTACAAATATGCAAAGAAAATTACATTTAGTTACATGTTTGCCTTCCCTAAAAATATAGATTTTCGCAATTTATATGCAAAAGTAAATAGCGGCACAAAACACACCTCTATAGTATATTATATTATAGTTACCTACTGAGTAAAACTGCTGTGACATACGAACTTCAAGTATCCTCTCAGCTGGCGTTGGAAGCCCGGTAGGTCTGTTATGATTTGAAAATGCAAGCGTAAATAGAAAAACTGGTTTCTTTTCAAGAAAATAGGTCCATAGTCGTCGGACGTCCGTCATAAAAATCTATTAGCACACCATTGTTTCATCTCAATCAACGAGGACTCGAAAGACGTGGTTATAAATGGTTTATTTATTTATTTATATATACCTTTTATAATTATGGCATTTAGCTAATGACTAGGATCGCTTTTGCCGCTAATGACGCCGAGAGGGATCGTTTGGGGACTCACCAGATTTTTAATTCGATTAGTGTAGTTTCAGGAAGTACCTGAATCAATAAACCTCTGAAGCCAGGGACCATCCCTCCTTACGCAACATGCAAATTGGATCTGGTTATATTAGGAACCTACCGCAGTCACTTGGCAGTTTCTGTTACTATATCTGCCTCCATTTATTGACAACTATGATTGATTAACCAACAAAGTTAATTAGTTTTCTGGCGAGATGTCTAAGTTTTGATTGCTTTGATTGTTTCGTAGACAGTTTGTTACTAGGTATTGTTATATTGATATAATAAAGGTGAAAATGGGAGTAACCTTACTTCACAATATTTTCTAATGAAAATCTAATCAAGTTATGGAAATGAAATTCACCGAATGAATTTCAAGTCATTTGTATTCCTTGACGAATACAATTGATATTAATTTTGTTTTCTCCAGATATACAATAATGAAGACGTGGAATACCTCGGGTCGGAGGAGATTTTTTTGTGAGATGTCACTAGCTAGGTGTCCTTATGCGCATAATAAGGATATAGTAGAAGAATTCGCAGTTAAGTTTAGCTCAGGGGCCTTACCATGACGTCTTAACGCGATTCAGTTTAGGTTCAGTTTAGGCTCAGTTGTATGGAAGCGACTCAGTTTAGGTCGTCAATTGAATCGCGTTAATACGTCACGGTAAGGCCTCAGTTCGTGGAGTGATAAGCGTAGATCGGAGTTGCATGTTCGAGTCTCGCTAGAGACCGTCAATTATCCTTTACTTTTTATTTTAACGTTGATCAAAATCTGTCCGTGTACGAGCATGATAAATATGAGTATTATGATTATGACGGTCGCACTTATCAAACTGACAGCGTGATTAAGACAGTATCTGTTCGTTCAGTATTGGGTATTAAGTAACTTTTGTTTATTATAATGATAACCCCACCCCGCCCATCGTACGCCAGCTAAGCTAATCACTGTAGGCACTCCCAATCTTATCACGTACTTACTGTTTTATAAGTTATAGCACGTGCAACATTACGTGGTAAACACACAATGTATTATTTACGAGTATACATTTCCCGCTAACGGTAATATAGTGTTCCGGTCCTTTGGGTGTAGTGTACCGAGCCAAACAAACCGTACACAGGATTACCTCTAGACAATTGAATGAAGCTTCTGATATATTTTTGCACCAAAGTTTTTACAATTTCTAAAATTTCTAACATAGCGTAAGGGAACACAGCGGAAGTGTATTAATCACTTTTAAGGCATATCCAGTCTGGTTGATTAAATGGTCTAAGACTAATTCAGACACAAATAAAACATACAGCAATATATTTAGGCCGAAAGAGATTCCTGGCAGGGATGAGTTTAAGATTACATTTACCTACTGCAAATTACATTTGTCTTGTGTGCATTAATTTTAGTGTAATAATATGTGTATAATTAATATAAATATACTCTACTGATTTGTATACTTTACGGTTGGTATACCAAAACATTGTTATCAAGGCATTTACAATACATGTCTGAACTAAATTCTGAACTTTTCATCTTCTAAATGTTTCAGACATCAATTAGTTTACAGTCCGAAATCATACTAACTGAAAATTCTAAATTGAAATTTTAAACAATAATAATATTTTTTACAGCTTTAAGTTAAGTTCTTCAGATACGTTTTTGTTTAATAATGCCTATAGTAGCAAACATGTATCTATCATGGAACTGAAGCGAGGTAGTCCGCCATTTGTTATTATTCCCAAGAAACTTTGTTTGTTCTTGGAAATTCTAAAAATAAAAATATAAAATGATTTCATTACATGTTATAAGAAAAAAAAGTTTTTACGATATCATAAAGCGACACATAATAACACTAGAACGAGACTAGGCATTTATAGCGAAATATTCAATTAAACATTGGATTAACTCATTCGTGATTGCTCTAGTGATTAAACTGTTTACGGTTAAGGTTCTCACTCCAGTAGGCAGCGACAAGCTTCGTAAGTAAGAAAATATTTAAAATGTTTCTTTAGCTTAGGTATTGAGATGGCAACTCAGTTCCACATACGAGAGGGGTGCAATTAAGCAGCGCATCCATAATGTTCTCGCTAAATTTAAAAGCACCTAGACAAAGAGTGTTAAATTTGAAAGGATTGGATATTTTAAGAATTGTACAAATGTACAATTCTTACAACAAACAACAAGTTAACAAAAGGGCGTTAAAATAAGTTTGAGTTTATTTTCTGTGTAGGGCCAGTTATTAAGAAATGGTATCGTAAATCTACAGTATTTTAGAAAGTTAACAAAGACACGCGTAAGATAAATGGCAGCATAAAAAGTATATATCGTTTATATCATGATAAGGTAAGGCAGTAGGTAAAGAAAGTGTTTATTCAGTAGTCTAATATATACTTAGTTTCAAAGGATATAACTAATATTTCAGTCTGATGATTATTACCGACTACGCACATATTTTTAAGAAAATGTAAAAATCTTTATCCAATTGCCTAAACAAAGTTAGATAAAAAGGTTTTGAAGCTTCCTAAAAATATTGAAAAATTATATGCTCGGTTTCTTTAGCCTTAAAAATATAAAATGAATAAGGATGGTAGACGCCCTGTTATTTTTCAATAAGTATTTACATAATTTATTGCTACTTCACTGTATAAACAGGGTACAAAACTATAGGTACTTATATTGAATATTATCCGTCCTTAACAAATTCAAGATAGGAGAGGAAATAGGACCGGAGATTTACTATAATCTGTAGTGTGATGTGTCGAAGGAGCTTCAGAAATATCCAATAATCGGAATTTATTATTTTGGGGGCGAGATTTTTGGGAGAATAGTACTCTAAAAACACGCTGGTATTTAATATTTATATTTAATATGATCACCATGAATATGTTGAGAAGATTTAGGGATTATATGACACTGTTGAAGTGAACGATTAGATACAGTGGATTTCGGTTAAAAGATATTTTTTATTTCTCATTTAAAACATATTGTCACTTACATGAGAAACTAATTTTTAGAGTTTACAACGTGTGTCTTAACTGCTTAATACATGTACAAAACAAATTGGTTCTTATTGGAAGTTGCACTTTTAAGGTATCTTAGAAAAATAACATATGAATAAGTAAAACAAAGTAAAAGTAAGTAAGTGTGAGGTAGCGATAATCAAGGACCAATGCAGAAGGTTTTTTTTTTTGCTTCATTCAAGTTTAGAATCCGCCAACTGTGGGTAGGTACCTAATCATTTAATGCATGTTATTTTACGACAGTAAGTCGTGACAGAAATGTATTTTTGAATAGTTTAGGTATTATTTTACGTTCCTAACTACGACCAGATTAATATTATAGTTTAAGACCCGAGGAAGGAAATAGAACAGTTAAATTCCATCATCATTATCTACGCGCGCGTGGGATTTAACGTGGTACACCTACTTACATTTTATGATACCTCTTTGTCATCACAGAAATTGCAGTATCAGCAAAAAATCACATGGTATAAAACAAACCAACCATTTAGGATGAGACAGGCCGTTTAGCGCTACAAATTGGTTTTGGTCTATTTTCGAGAACATTGAGATATAATACAGTGCTTATGAAACTGTGACATCGGATAAATGATCTGCCTGAAAAGAGATGAGATGAGGTACATTTAATACATCGGCGTGCGAAAGTAAAAACAAAACTGATTGGTTTTTAAATACAGTAACAATATTTTTGTTTACATAAAATAACTCTCAACAAAAAAATGGATAGATCGTTTATTAATTAGTTTGCTTGTTAAGAACTGAATATTAATGCAGTCCCCTATTCTACACGAATGCACACGTTACCACATTGGATTCCACACATAGATAGCTAGATCGATATTAGTACAAATCCGTCCATCGGGTCTGTCCGGCGTAATTAACTTGGCAGGGATGTAACCGTGGATAAGACTTCGTCAGTCAAATATCCGATCCCAATTCCTATCCGCCACACATTTATGGACAACCTGTAAGTGCATGGATACTCATTTTGTTACGAGGCCTTTTATTGGAAAAGCATTAAATTAATTAACCAAATGGAGTAGCAATTCATTTAGTAAAAGGCTTAAAGTGCCAATAACTATCTACAGTTATACATACAATACCTCTACTCTTTGTATTTACTGACTATATAACAGATAAAAAACGCAGAAAATCACCAAAAGTATTACCAGAACAATATCAGCTGAAAGCCACGAATTTAAGTTAGAAAAGGGAAAGCGTTACGATGTTTTGCTGAAATCTGAAAATATAATACTTAGTAGCAGACATGTAAATGAGTTATCGCAAATATCCAATTATTTCGGTTCTTACGCTTCTGAAAGTTTATAATTACTTATTATACCATATCATATTTCCCAATATTCATTATTATAGAACAGGATGCTCTTACCTATTAGCTTTCTCTTAGTGCTCCCTTAGGTACTTGGCTATTAATGCTATTATTAGTTTTGGTTTCATTCTGTAGGTACGTCAATTGATTAATATTCCATTTATGAATTAATCTGCGCTTTTAAATAAGTAATGCTATTATTTAACCAAAAACGTCAAAAATAACGATGACATAAGTAAAGCCGATTTATGCGAAGAATACAAATACATTTTTCCGTTCCAGTTCGTTTTAACAACATAAAATATCAAGTTTCAAATTGAATCGTATATCTATGTCTCTATTAAATAATGGACTATCTATTCAACATAACGTTGCCCTGTTATGCATAATAGCGATATCTAAAATTAAAATTTAACACAAACATACAACTTAAATTCCATAGCTTACGATTCTACTTTCAAAATCCTTTGTTTTTGAGATATCGTTATAATGCTAAGCAGGCCCCATGACAGCTGCGACTTAACCCAACTACGTACTAAGGGTATATCACAATAAGAACTAAAAACATAAGGTTACAGCTGTAGCCTGAGATTCAATTCGGATTCTACAAAGTGCATATCATTCGATTCTGGTGGTTTGGTTAACCATCAGAGCCAAATATATACAATAAATGATGACTCACACTAGGACGGGATGGGGCGGGACGGGACGATTTGTCAATTTCTATAGAAAAGGTCACGTGATATCCGAGGGCTCCGAGCTATCACGTGATTCTTTCTATTTGACAGATGGTCCCGTCCCGTCCCGTCCTAGTGTGAGTCATCCTTAATGCGCTAATCTCATGACATTCACGTTCAGCAGGGCTATGATGCGCTAACAAATGTCACAATAGTAATTTATTTGATAATGCTATAGACTGAAAAGAAAGAAGAATAGAAAATAACGGGGGGGTGCAGAATATTTAACCAGCCGTCAACCCTATTACCTAGACAATAGCGTTCAATATAATAAATTAAGACGTAGACTTACGTATAAATGTCAAGTTATCAACGGTATGTTAACAGCCATCGAACTTATTAGTCTTATTACCTAGAAAATAGAGTTCAATTAAATAGTGAAATAGTTTGATTCATTTATTTTTACTACCTACATTTCGTTTAGACAATTACAATGTTAAATGAGTCAACGTCATTTAGATTGTAATTGTTAGAAAAGTCTGTTATCTTAAAAATATTTATATTTTCATTAATAAACCGTAAAAGATCCCCATAAAAAGTTTCAAAATGTATATTTAGTAACGTACAACATATTCTAATAATGCTTTCATAATGTATGGAGGAATTCTGTGTAAAATAAGCTATCAAGACCGCTTTGAGCATTTCATTATCATACCGAATAAATAATATAATAACGCGTAAAACTATATTGAAATGGTGTATTTGCGGCTCAAGTGGTTTGCTAGTGATGTATAGTGAGAGCTACATTGCTTTGTAGACCTTTATTGAATATTTGTGCGAAAAATACAGCCCATTTCATTCAACAACCACATGAAGCTGTAAGGATTCGTCGCAGAAGAGCTTATGCTAAGAAGCCTACACAAAGTGAAAGCCGAAGAGGTTCAGCTTCTTTCTCACGCGCATAAGATTGCTGAGCAGCACTTCCACCCTTCCCTGAACAAAAGAGATTCGCAACGAAAGGGATTTTTTTATCCTATTTACCTATTTATTTAAGTCTAGTTGTATTATTTATGTTTTTACTTATTTTAGGTTAAATTATGTTTAGTAACCGCATTTTAATTGTTTTTTAAGCTTTTAACGTATTTGTTAATGCCCCTAGTAAGTCTTTCCTGCACTACGCGAACTGCTGCATTGTCGGAAAACCACTACGTTTTTGTAAAGGTCCTAGAGGCCGCAACATTAATATTGCCAAAAAACACCGACCAAGCCAAACTCAACCCTTATCCCCTACACTTTCCCAGCAAAATGTACGACGCCCTCTTATTCTGAGGTATCAAACAACACTGGATTGAACATGCCTTTTCACCACATTCTGAGTGAGCTGAAAAAATCGCGGCCGGTATTGAAACGTACCACGTGGTGCTCACGTTTCGGTTTCCAAATCCTTAAGCAACACCATCACAGTAGTTCTATCAAACAATTGGACAAAACATTGGGAAAACCTGCTAACATTCACCTTTAAAGTGTTACAGAGGTAGTATATAGATTCAACTCAAAATTCCAGATCACTTACCAAAATACCTCTTGTTAAGGACAACTGCTGCGCTGACATTTCATTTCAACCCTCTTCTGACTAGTGCTCCTGGTCGTGACCGTGTTTCGTGAACCCGTAGCCGAATCTCCGTTGCTGTGTTACTCGGCAACGTAGCTCCGCTCCGTTTGCTCCGTGTGATTCGGCTACGTGTAATTAAGATACGTAGCTACGTGTACACGGAGATACGTATCTTATTTATACGTAGATCGGATCCAGTCGTGACCGTGACGTTAAGTGTAGATTTCATGCGTGTTATTAAACCCCCCGAATGTAATGCAAGGGGCGAGTTTTTAATTTCAGTTTCCATACTTTTGCATTTTAAATAAAAATTTAAGAGATCAAAAATAATTAGATGCAAATATTATGTTGGAGGCAAAAATAATAGGCTAGTACAAATTGTAAAAGATGTGTATTAAAAGAAGCCGAGCGGAGCCGAAGCCGAGATTCGCAGGAACGTAGCCGAATCCAGAAACGGATACGTATCTTTGACGTGACCGTGTAGTACGGGATCTTAGCACCGCCGGTGCTAAGGCTACGTAGCTACGGTTCCGCGTGTAACACGTATATCACAAGCCCTACTTCTGACTATTCTAGAAATCCTAATAAGAATCTGTTTAAAAAAGTTGAAAATAGAATTTTCGATGGTGACATCAAAGGGCTGCCTTTGATGTCACCATCGAAAGACTTGCTTTTTTCCAACGATGCAGTGGCACCTGCTAACTCTGAGACCCACATCAACACAGCTCTCCATAGTAAAAAGCATACTAAAGCATACTACTACATTCGACTGCCAAAGTAGCTAATCAAGTATAATTATATTAAAGTAAGTATCTTCTAAGGAGACAAAAGTAAAGAAACGTATTATTTTAATAGATTTTAGTTGAGTGACACTTTTAGTATTAAATGATTAAGTCATCAGTGCAAAAGGATGGATGGACTTCTTATTTGACAAAATTTTATAGTAGTAGTATTTGAGCTAAAAGCTCTTTGGATATCATAATTAAAAAAGATATAATTAACAGTAGCTATCTTTATCCATACGAGTTTAAATCTCATCTTCTAAGCGTTTAAGTATCAAAAATCTTTTGCCTCGGTTCTTTACCCCTACACTTAAGCCAATAAACCTTTTTAACTTAAATTTACTTGCACTCAGCTTAAACTAAATTGGATTTAAGATTTATTTAGATTTCTTACTTAAAAGAAGCAAAATATATTGCAAAGGCTCGTCTTCCCACGAACTTCGAAAATTGGCATTGACGGGAAAACCTTTTTGTCACTGCAATATGCAAGTGTGTCAGAGATGGAGATACAAATCCTCAATTGTTCGATTTTCTTGATATAGACAATAGTACATTACATACCAAGGCCGTTTAAGTGGAAAATGCCTCGGATTCCATGTAATTGTCGGCCGAGGCGAAGCCGAGGTCGACTAACATGTGATCCGAGGCTTTCCCATTTACCGGCCGAGGTTTGTATACTATTTTTCAGCCTGACGGAGCCGGCAGGCGGCAATTTAGTTTTGCGTAAAGTGGCGCTTACCGGCCGGAGGACTGAAAAGGTATTTAGATAAACTACATATCTTCTAATAGTTATTTATTATACAAGTGGGCAAAGTTGTTGTTTAACTCTCGGGCTTATATTGAGCCACGAGCATAGCGAGTGGTTCAATAACTGGAATCTTGAGCTTTACGAGGGTCTCAAGGCACGAGAGTTAAACAAACTTTTCCGCCGAGTGTAATACAAAAATTTTCCCCTCACTATTGCGAGGAAAATAAAGACTACATACGATTACAAATCTTATCCACATGTAATTATCATGAAGAAACCATCAAAATTCAATATCAAAATTTTCATAGAGTAGGTACGTTCCTGGTACTTAGATATTGCCAACAGCTTACCAAGTGCGGGATAAGACGACCAATTTTAGGTGTGACCTTCGTTTGCGCATATTTACTATGGGCATATAGGACTCGCTTATACTGGACTGGTGGTAAATGATAGGAATTAGATTACTTTGCCCCACATGTGGATAAAATGTGTTTTTCCACGCTCTTTTAAAGGACAAAACAGCGCTTTCCGAGCTAGTGAGGGGAAAAATTATTTGTCTAGTTATATATGGACCAACACATAATCTTGAATTTCAGAACATATAGTTCTATTCATATTCTTCAAATGTTGAAACGCCCCACTACTTTTTGTTATTCTATTCAACAACTAAATGGGTCAAAGTGCGGGAATTCGCGGATATATAATTTATAAAAAAAAGGAATAAGAATTTGAAATCAACAAAGAGTGCTTATAGTTCCGGTACGCCTGTCTGTCTCTATTTTTTTTCCATTTGTCGACAGTTTGATAGACTACTGATTAGGGCGTCGCAAAGCATGAAAATATGTTTTTAGGGTTCCGTACCTCAAAAGGAAAAAACGGAACCCTTATTAATCACTTTGATGTCCGTCTGTCCGTCCGTCCGTCTATCTGTCAAGACCTTTTATCTCGGGAACGCGTAGAGGTAGTAAGTTGAAATTAATAACATACACAAGTCTGCGGTCCCTTAAAGCTGCGAAAAAACCAAACCTCTACGTCAACGCAATCAAAAGATACGGCCGTTTATGTCGCTTTACCCATTTGCAATGGGAATCAAATTGTATAGGGCACTTCCCGTTGACCTAGAATCACGAAACTTGGCAAAAAGCAAAAGCTTGTAGCACAAGTAAGTAAGTAAGATGAAAATCCGAAAACCGTATAATTACCGCACACCGAGAGTTACGTGCCACCTCTGTACGGAGCCCTCAGTGAGCGAGTGCGACTCGCACTTGGCCGGTTTTTTTTTTAATTCGAATTTCGAATGTTAGAAAACGTAGGGTAATTTCGAAATGAGACTCTTGAGGTGGTGGAATTATGGGTCTTCCTGTGATTTACGAAATTTTCATGCATTCGAAATTAAAACAATGCATTATCAGCTTGTTACATAAATATTGTTTTGTATTTGGAGTATTTGGACCCAAACGCTATAGGAGGCGCTCCGCTCGCGTAGCATGTTCTTTTATACGGCAGGCGTTGGGTGCACTCACTCTGCACCTCCGGATTTGCAAAAAGAGGAAAACTAGACAAAACTACGCAAAAGTGCTGCAAACACACTGTCATATACCCTTACCACTTATGACTTTTACGCGTTAGCGCCCGCAATGTTCAAAGCAAAGTCCGTTCATCCTGCTCGCACTGGCTTGTAGGTAAGAGCGAGATGCACTGCGACGAGTCTAGCGATTACGGGCGTGGTTGACTCATGGCTCCTGCCATACTGTTGGATAAGATTACGCTGGCGTCGGGTGCTCTGATTCGGTTTTTTGTAACTAATTTATCACGCCATATTGACGTTGAATGATCTGGTGACAGATCTACAATTTTAGCTATAGGACAATTTCATGAAAAAATACATTTTTAGGCAACATAAAATAGTGATCCACGTTTTATTTAGGACTTACATTTATTTATTTATTTATGTAATGATTTCAATTTGGGTACCATTTTGAATAATAGCTTATATTTTGCTATCTAACTACTACAATAAACAATATTAACAAGTCTATCAATAATACACCTGACATACCTGACCACATCGATAATAACTCTACAGTACATATAATGCTACATAACCGCACTAGTACGATAATACGAGTTTATGTGCCTATGTCAAAAATTCAAAGGGCCATATAGGTATTGTAAAACGTACTACGATGCACGTGCGAAAAGGTAATTAGCAACTCGTGTGGATTTAAAATACTCCCTTCAATCGTGTTTTATTCTATCGCCACTCATTGCGTATTTACTCCTTTTCGCACTTGTTTCGTAATGTAATGTATTATTACAATGTATGTGCATGTGCAGAAAGTACTCGTATTAAGAGTAATGTTATGCATAGAGTAGTGATGGACTAGTGCGAAAATGAATGTTACAAATGAATAATTAATGAAAATTAATGAATAGTACTTTCCCGCACACCGTCCGTGGCCCCCGGAGGAACGCGCCCCACGCCGCCACTCGGCCCGGTGTACTGTGCGCAGTGCTATATACAGTATACATTACCGCTAGTAATTACTGTTTATTTTCTAGCATAATGCATAGTTAAATGTTGTATACGTGTTAAATTGTAGGTATTAAAAAAAATAAAAAGCTACTTTCTCGCACATGTGTGAGAAAGAGCCACTTTTTATGCATGAGTGCCCGTGCCTTTAAAAATAGCACGTTAAAGTACTCGTAAAGTAAAAAAAACTAGAAACCAAGCCCTAGTTAGTTTCATCTAGTTGGATTTGAAAGACTTAGAAGATCTTAGCCGCTTTTGGCTGCTTTTGTAAATATGCGAGATATATCGAGATAGTTTAGTATAATCACAACAAATCTGAAAAAAATACACTGTAGAACTAGGGGCTTTACCACGGTTTAGGTTCGGTTTAGGTCCTTGACTGTGCTCAGGGGCACCTGTTGACCTGTTTAAGTTCAGTTTAAGCTTAGTTGTATGTAAGGAAGCGACACAATTTAGGTTTTTTAGGCTTTAAGACGTCATGGTAAGCCATGACGTCTTAAAGCGATTCTAGGGCCTTAGCCCTAGTTGTATGTCACCGACTGTAGATCGGGCGGGGTGCTTTGAAATAATAAAAAAATCTTGCAATAAATATAATTTTTAAGAAAAAAAACCGACTTCATTTGGTTCCCGGTAAAAGTGAAATTAAGAATTTGTTTGAGTTAGCCAGTTTACTTCACAAATATCCAATACACCGCACGTGTACGATTGAAAATTGAGGAGCTTTCTTAATGTCCTAGGGCTTCCATCATTACATTTGAAGTATAATCAAACGGAACTCCCTTGTAGACCTTTAAACAAACAAAATAACAATGTGTTAAATTGGATGACAGACTGTAAATTAACGAGCATATTCATTATGCCATCCCTGATTATCAACATCAGGTCCACTCCAGCAAAATGATAGCCACAGTAAGAAAATGCCTAAGCTAATTATGAACACCCTCTAATCACAATTAACCTGCCGTTCAAATTTGAAGAGTTCTCTGAATTCTTCTAGAACTCCATCATCAGAATATAAATCAAATCAAAAAGATGAATGTCACAACTAGGATAATAAGTAGAGCTAGGTTTATTAACCAGTTCCACTTTGCGATCCCTGGTCTTCATCATCAGATCAAGTTCATCAAAATTTTGGCTCCGCCAAAACACTGTTTTAGTTACTTAAGGAAACCCTCAAATCAGAATGCATGTGCCGTTAAAATTTGAGGAGTTCTCTCAATCCCTCATGAAGCCCATCATCAAAATAGAACTATAATCAAATAGGACTATGTTGAAGGTATTTCTTTACAAAGAAAAGATGAATGTCTCAAATCGGATGATAGAGCTGGGAATTAACAAGCAGTTCCACTTTGCCATCCCTGGTCTTCATCATCAGGTCCACTCCACCAAATTGATGATGTTCGTAAAGAAATGCTCGAGTGTCTTAAGAAACTACCCAAATCATCATGCATGTGCCTTTCAAATTTGAGGAGTTCCCTCAGTTCCTCATGGATCCCATCATCAGAAATAGATTTTGGAAAAAACGAAACAAATCTGGAACCATCTATTTTCAGAAAAAAAAATATTTTTTTTAAATCGGACGATAGTCCTGGGAATTACCAAGCAGTTCCACTTTGACATCCCTGGTCTTCATCATCAGGTCCACTCCACCAAATTGATGATGTTCGTAAAGAAATGCTCGAGTGTCTTAAGAAACTACCCAAATCATCATGCATGTGCCTTTCAAATTTGAGGAGTTCCCTCAGTTCCTCATGGATCCCATCATCAGAAATTGATTTTGAAAAAAACGGGACAATCCTGAAACCATCTATATACAGACAAAAAAATATTTTTTAAAATCGGATCATAGTCCTGAGAATTACGAAGCAGTTCCACTTTGCCATCCCTGGTCTTCATCATCAGGTCCACTCCACCAAATTGATGATTTTCGTAAAGAAATGCTCGAGTTTCTTAAGAAATCACCCAAATCAGCATGCATGTGCCTTTCAAATTTGAGGAGTTCCCTCAGTTCCCAATGGATCCCATCATCAGAAATGGATTTTGAAAAAAATGGGACCAACCAGAAACCGTCTACTTTTAGAAAACAAAAAAAAAATTCAAATCGGTTCAGTATTGACGGAGTTATGAGTGAACATCCATTAAAAAAAAAAAAAAAAAATCAGTCGAATTGAGAACCTCCTCCTTTTGAAATATTGAAGTCGGTTGAAAATTTTACATAAGTTATTTAGGTGTTGGCAGGCTTATGGAACTCTCCAGGCAAATTTGAATCGATTGATTGTCTTTTGCCTTGTGTGGGATCCGATTCGCGGGCTGCCCATAAGACCTAGTGCCCGGCGGTGGACGCCGCCGCCAGTATCATTTAATATTTCTAATTGTAGGTAATCTTAGCGTTGTGCGTGGGCGAGCGTCAATTGTTTTTTGCGTAGTGTTTAAACGGTTAGTATTCGCTTTTTCTATGAGAGAGAAATATCTGTTTTTATATTATAATCTGTGGTTTTGGGTTTACACGCAATGATTTGGTTTTGAGACGGCGGTTTGCTCTTAGTTTACAAAACATGTCGGCGATGGTTATAATAAATAAACATGCCTAAACTATATTTATTTATCCTGCAGCCAGTCTTGACATATGGTTTAGGTCTAACAATATTGCCGTAGTGTATTTTTTTATTTTATGAGAAAGGTAACAAACGAGCAGACGAGCCGCCTGATGGGAAACAGTCATTGCTGCCCATGGACATAAAAGCAACATCGGAAGAGCCACTCATGCATTGTTGACCTTTGAACCTTAAAACCCTGAACACTTGAAAATGTAACCCTTAACTTAACAAAATGGGCCAAGAAAATTAGATAATTTCCAAGAATTAATTCCAAGCAAGCTGAATATCGTTTTTATACCTTCATTAGGTCCTAAAGACGTGTGGTGTGACGTACCATTTTTATGGTAGACGCAAAAAACTTAAAATGACCAAAAATTTCATAAGTCAAGCTCAACTTCTGGAATCGTGCAATCTCGGTTTAAATGTCTTTAGGACCTAATGAAGGTATTCAAACAATATCCAGCTTACTGGGAATCCTGGAAATGCTTTTTATTGATCTAATTTTCTTGGCTTAAAATGTGAATTGAGAATTTTAGAAGAAGGGTACATACCTCGTTTGGTCCCACAGTTGAACGTTTTAAAAGTATCTGCCTTCTTCTTTCCGTAATAGACAATTTTGAAATTAGGCACAAACTAAGTATTGATAGCGCTATACTAGGTACGAGCTTTAATATTACACTATAAATCCACATTATAGCTGTAACTAATTCTAAGTTCTTAGACATTTCCAAAACGTAAACGGTCCGATTTTCTGGGAGAGCAAGGTCCTCTGCGAACTCGGAATTGTTATGTTGTGTCACTTCACTTGGCACTATATTCATCGCGAAGTAAATAGGAAGACAAATAAAAGGGCAAATCACATACGCACTCACTATAGCCGTGGTGGTGTTCTTCTTGCTACACCAAGTCCGGTTTTTTTGAGGGTAGGCGATAGCGACGTACCTCCACACAGCAAGCGTAACTGTCAACCAGATAGATATTGTGTGGAAGGTCTGACTGAAGATGGAATGGAAGTAGACGAAGACGGCCCACGTGTAGGAGTTCTGATTGATTTGGGGGCCAATTTTTATATTCATGTGTATCACGTAGGGTATGTACTCGAGCATGACCAGGAGATCAGCGACCGCGAGGCCGGTGAGGATGGAGTTCGTAGTGCTGGTCATCTCGCGGCGGCTGAGCACTGCAATGTTGATAGAGTTGGTGGCTGATCCGACAACGCAGATGACCAAAGCAATGTAGCCGTGCAGCCGGCTATAAGCCTTGTTGAAGTTTGTGGCGCCTGGAACGCAGAATGCGTCTGTGACGTTCGCCATGTTGGATGTATGGTTGCCAACCGTCACGCCTTGTCATCGAGCAGGTGACGGTGAAAGCATCCCAGTCCATGCGACAACCTCTCTTGCAATACGTGTCATCATACCTACAACAAAAAAAAAACAATTTACTTACCAAAATTAGAGATGTCATACGATAACACTTGGAACATTTAGGTACTATTTAAACGGCTACCATTTGACAAAACATACAGATAAGCAGACATATTACTCGTTTACGAATGTTTACGTCATTAGGAACGCTGCAAATTAATAGCAGTCGAGTGTCATTATGCTTTATCACGATTAATTAATGACGCTAAACTTGTTTAAGCTTTAAATAAATTAATTAATAAAATGGATTTTCATCAACTGCGTGGGCTACGAAGATGTAAATATTTTAGTGAGTTGATAAAAGTCTCAGAATAACGCCAAGGCCGACTCGTTTGCTACGTAGATGTTGATACACGCTGTCATATAGGTCACACGTGTGCAAATACGTCTGAATATATTGTTTATATTAATTTGGTAAATAATACGCATGATACTAATCTGAGAACTTTTGGGTCATAGATTTGCTTAAATTTAGAAGTTTCGTTCGCTAGAATGTAAGTGTAAATTATGAGATTATTAAAACATAAATATTAATGTGCACCCGTATATATATATCCCATTATCAATGTCTCAATAGCCAAAAATAGATTTTTTTAATCCTACAAAATAAAAATCCATTTTTAGTCTCTAATTGACAGTCATACTCGTTCGTTAACTGTACCTATAACAACAACATGTAGGATGTTTCTGGGCTTCTCGTTATAAACCTCCAAAAGTGCCTCTCTCTAGTTTTGTTGAAACTCATGTTCTAAACGATTTTTTCGTTCCAAAACAGGAGGGTTCACTAAAGTAACTTAAATAGCTTTTGGCGCTTTAATCTGACTAAGCCTTTTATTTAGTTGAAAATTTAACGATACCCACGAACCATGTTACGGATAGATATATTATGAGTACCTACATTATGAATGGTGTTCTTTGGTTACTGGTAAGAAATTTTTAATTAAATGTTTTTATAACGAATATTCGTCACGTGCCTGTGTAAACCATTTCTTTTATGAAATTTACCTTAATTAAAATCAATTTGTAATATATTGGTATATTGTCTTACAGTAGAATTTCAGACTGAAACAATATGTAGATTGAGCTTCGCCTTTGAGCAATTAGTAAAATATTGCGTCTAATATTAATAAATGTGCCAGCAATTACGGTAATGAATGATTTTCTAGTCTATCTATGTTCTTACACAGGTATAAATAAATGTACCAAGAGTGAGTGGAAAATACAGTGGTGTCAGCGCCAAATATAATTTTATAATATTTGGCTTTGAGACTCTTTTTCGTAGGGGTCTTAGCTTTATCTTTTCACAAACCTGGAACAGATTGTAAGGAGTAAATCTAGTAGATAGTAATCGACCTTAATTTAAACTATTGTACAAGTGTCTTTTATTTATCAAAAAAGTATTAGTAGTTAAGAGATCTACATTCAGCTTTCTCTAGTGTGTAATTTCTAAAATGTCAAATTTTTGTAGGTACTATATTGTTAGTACTTATTATTAAAACTCAGGTATTAATTCGGTATTTATTACGAGTCAATAGGTTTGCCAGGCTTTTTAAAACAGTTACAAAATGTAAATACAAAGAAATCAAAGAGATTTCGGGTAGGTACTCAAATACCAGTTGCCCGAAGGCTAAAAGCTAGGTTCTTTGTTCCTTTACAAATAGCCCATAACTCTGGAATAAATATTCGTGATAAACACACACCAGGATTCGAACCTGTGACCTCTAGCTTCGTAGGCCAACCAACTAGGCTAGGGAGGCCGTTAATTATTTTACTCAATTGTAAATTAATTTTGTATTAAGCAGAGACGTCTGGAACGAAATTAAAAATATATATTTAATTCTATATTTGTGTATATAGTATAATTGTATTACAATAAATATTCAGTGGAATATAGTCATGTCTTAAAAACGAATTTCTTCATTATTTATGCCTATTTTATTACGCAATTCTCATAAAAAAAAAGTTATTCAAACTTTGAAACTTTATCCCGGACAGGGGATTGATCGATAATTATTATCATTGACTTCTAGGTTAGCCATTTTCATAGTTTTGTCATCCTAGGTTAGCCAGTTGGCAGGTTAGATAACCTAGAGTAAGTGTTTTTAGTATAGAAGTTTACTAACTCTGGATTAGTTGACTGGCCCTGATTGGCGCAAGTGGCCTTCAATTCAAGCATAAAAAAAGAATCGGGGTTTTATAGAAAAATGACGGAATCGTAGTTTGGGCAACGAAATCTTTAACGTCGGAGAGTACCTACGAAAAATTCATATGATTATAGAGCCCTTAACATCAAGTTAATTGCCAAAATGTCAAATATTCGATTAGTTTTTTTAAAGCGAATTTTATATGATCACGTATTCATGCGATAACAGCAATGCCAGGGTGCCTAGCCAAGATGCCAATCGCTCACGCTTAATAACGTATCGTAGCTACCTCTCTCTATCACTCTTCCTTATTAGTGTGACAATGACAGTTGCGTTTCGTTAGCGACTGAGCGTGAGCGATTGGCATCTTGGCTACGCACACAGGGGCGCAAAATGAGTATCATAAAAAAACTAGTATAAAAAGTGACACGACGGCGATGCGTCTGCCTATGCCAATTTAAGGATCACAGCCTAGTACTCGTAATGTCATTGAGATGATAAAAGTAGATGGTAGAAACTATAAAAGTTAATTCCCATATATGTAGCCTATTTGCGCCAACCAGGGTAATGTCAACTAACCCGGACTTAGTTGTCAATTCCCATACTTTACAAACACTAAGCTCTGGGTAAGCGGCTTAGCCTTGGTGGTGCAAGTCAAGTCTTAATTCATTTAAATACAGCGTGTATTTTTAATATTACGAGTAGGTACTATAGCGTTCAGAATTGCATGGGCAATTTATGAATGAATTCATCCATAAACTGCCCATGCAATTCTGAACGCGTGTGTACCTGCCTCTAATTTTAACCAAAAGTATGTAGGCGTTAGTGTTAAGAACCGATTTTTCAATTAAAACTTGCTTTTTATTTAATTTTTTGCTCAATAAGAAAAGAAAAGTGGAAATAATCATATCCTTGGGCGGGACTCAAACCCGTGACTCTGAGGTACCAAGTCATCGCTCTTCTTACAGAGCTAACGAGACCACACCCGTGGCCCCGAATTTCTCCACCATATTTCTTGTATGCGCCTTAGGGGGCTTAGCAACATCTATAACCGTAAGAAAGTACTTCTTAATTGGCAAGTGGAGTCGCGAATTGTATTAAGAATCCATCACTAACAATATGCTACCCCATACTCAACTATTCTTTTTTCCTCATAAAACAATTCAGCGCGCAATGTATCACTACTTTATTTTACTGACGTGACGTCACAAGTGTCACAAGTTATAAATTTTAACTGCTGTCAAATAAGTGTACGTAATACAAGTTGCTGATTAATAAATTTTCAAAAATTATTACGCTTTAGTGGTAACGACTAACCTAAAATTACCTTACAATATAGGTTCATAGTATTTAATAAAACCTATATACGTTTGGTTACGAGTATATTAAACATACAGGCTTTATACGCGTGCTTAATTAGTTACACATATGACTATTATGTATCTAAAATATATAAGAGATAACCCTAAATAGCCTTAAACACTAATTTGATATTTGGTCAATTGCTTATAAATTAAATCTACATTCTAATATTACAAATTGATTTCGTAACAATCAATTTGACATGCAAATTGCCTGGTCCCATGCGTAATAGCTGTCGTTTCGCCTCCATTTTCGTATTGAATTCGAATGTTTTTGTGTTCTTTTTACATGTTTATCCGGTGAAAAGCTACATTTCGTTTAAATACCATGTTTGTATACATTAATTCACTTGCATTCATGTATTTTGTTTTTATCCGACTGCGGCTTATCTAAACAGAAGTCTAAATGCATAATATTTGACCTGTACTTATGAGTCCGGTATACTTTTTTTACGATTTTGCTCAACTTTTTGATATAATATTGGAGCAACTAACAACTAACAAGAATTCTGTTAGTTTTTTAACAATAATTTCAATTCAAATATGATTGATTGATGATTTTTTTTGTTTTTGTTTTTAGATTTTTAATAATGTACCCAAATCTGAGGACTGTTTCGCGATTTTTGCTCGAAGAAGTAAATACTTGAGGCTTTCTGATCATCAATATGATATCAAACCGGTATGTAAGTAATACATATGCGCTGGATAATGAGTCGTCTAGGGAATAAATTAAACACTATTTTCCTTTTTCATATATGTTTTTCCAATAAATGAACATTTAGAGTTAGCTAGGATGCCTAAATCACGTGTGTGAAAATAAATAAGGTGGTATGAGAATAAATAATTAAATATCAAGTTACAATGTTGTATGAATCAACCACCTCGCAATACAAGCTCTGTAAAAATTGTGTTTTTGGATAGTGAATAAAAATATATATTTATCAAAATATTGTTTTTGCAATATCAACACTTACCTATACTATCTTAGCAATTGCAATTTTTATGCGTTATTTCATTATTAACGATTTTCACTTTTAAAAGTAAACCAGTTGCAACAGTGTCGAAATATCGGGTGCTCAATAAAACAAACATACATGGTAATTATCCCGTTTCAAATATTAGTTATAATGCAAATGACCATGTTAGCCTTAAAAAGAGCTTTAGTATCTCTGGTTGATATGTTTCGTCTATATGTATATACGAGTATATATGCAATATATATTAAGTAGGTGTATTTATTTAATTTATGTGTATAAGTAGCCATTCCTTTTCTTTTAAGTATTAGTAGCACCGCCCACAATCTCTCTGCATTGCCTAAAGGTTGACTGGTAGAGAATGCCTTATGGCATTAAGTCCGCCTTATGTACATCAAGTTTTTTTCTTGTGTGCAATAAATATTAAACAAATAAAATCCTTAAGATGGAATAAAGGAAACGAAAACGAAAGACGTGTCTCCCTTAATCTCAAAGTTACATTATATACTATGGATGATCTTATATAAGAAGGGATTCCACTATCTCATCCGATAAAATTTCAGGTAAAACCCTTTTTATATGCTTTTATGCTTATATTTTTACACTGTATAAACATGTATGTATGTGTACCTAAGTATTTAGGGTAAGAAGTACTACTTAGTGCTTGACGCTGTACTAGTATTCGACACGGGCCCTTTTTTTCGAAGTGACAAAGTTTCAATTCCAATATCGATTAATCTTCGTTGTCAAATTTTAACCGTTGACATAAAGTGCTCTTTTCGTGTCGTATACTAGTGCAGCATCGAGCACTGGTACTTCTACCTATCTTATTTTAGCTCATTCGGTCCATATATTGTAGGTTGAATTTGAACCTTTCCCTGTGGAAATGTAATTGATTTATTCTTACAACTACTCTATTTCTAAAATTCATTACTGATCACTAAGGGTCCCCTCGACATTCCTAATTAATTGTGTATTAAGCAGGGACGCGTCTCCCTAAGGCGTATAACCAACAGAAAGAAACAGTGGAATTATTCGCCGGGGTCGAACGAACGTCGATTGCTCAATTGGCATAGCGATCTGACCGGTGATCAGAGAGGTCGTGAGTTCGAATCCCGCTCTACGCGGGGATTTTTTACATTTTTCTTTCAATGATAAAATTGCAAATTTCGTTTGCAGCGTATCTGCTTAGTACAAAATTAATTTAATATGGGGTAGTGTATTGTTATCGATGATTTCTAAAATGTTTAACACTTTCGGCACATGTCGCTACGCGTCTCCCTATGGCGTATAACCAAATGAAAGAAATAGTAGACACATTCGCCGGAGTCGATCGGGCGTCGATAGCTCAATTGGCAGCCCCATCTGACCGGTGTTCAGTCGTGGGTTGGATTCCCTCTCGACGCGGGGAATATTTAAATTTTTCCTTTAATTATACAATTGTTTCATCGAATGATTGTGCTAAATTTTGATAACGACTTTTGATACAGAAGGAACTCTTCCAATTGAGTCTATTGTTATACAATTCATAACAGGCGAGGCTTGAGAAAAAGAGGTTACTGTTTATTTCAAGACTAAAACAACGATAAAATTAATTTACACTCAAGTAGGCAAAATGTTACTAATACACTGCCTGTTCAGAGAATGGTAACATACCAATACGTTAGCAACGTGACAGTTATTAAATTCCATGTAGTAGGGACTTGTACACTGTGCACCAAGTAGGTACTTATGTACGGTCAGCTACACAGAATCTTTATCTGATAATGCCACCCTCACCCGTCTTCTCCGCCTTGCAGTTTATTGTACATGGTGCAAAGTTTAGTCGGTCTCTTACGCATTTATAAAATGATTTCTTTGAAAATATGTGTGTAACGTATTTAATAATGTTATGTCAAGGGGTGTTGTAAAGGCAAACTGCTTCCTTTGTAACTTTGTGTTATCGACATTGAAAATAGGCAATGTACCGGGAAAATATATAGAAGTTACCGGAGAACCGGTAAATAACCGGTAATTTTCATACGAAACAAATGCCCGGTTGCATTCCCTAATTGTAACAACAATACAACTAAATAACGATTTATTTATTCGATAAAGTACCTATATTCATTCAATAAAGTGGCGTCCTCTATTACTCATAGTACAGTCAGCCACACAGCTAACGACCTTAATGCTCAGACAATAAAGTCCTGTATACATATTTTTGGCACTTTGGGTGTATTGTTCGCTGTGTGGCTGACTGTACATATTTACTTAACATAGATACTTAATACTTGTCGCTTCAATTTGGTAGTGAATAATTTCATTGTTTGCAATTTTACCGTAAACGCGGTAATAGGTACTAATTATAAACTAAAATTAAAAATATATAACACTTAGGACCGCTTGCACCACCCGGGGATAGCAATATTGCAATTGAGCAATAATAATATTACATAAGAATCGTGTACAAGTCAATCTAGACCCAAAGCAAGAAATAAATAATAAGAATGTAAATGAAAATGTGAATTTTGGCTACAGCACGACATTTGTAATTTTAGTCATTTTCATCTTCCCCTTTGCAGAACATCGTGATAAATTGTCAGCGTCAGGTACAAATGTTGCTCGCCGCGTTGTGTAAAATCATGAAAATCATTAAATTAAATATAGAAAACAGTCGGCGTTATTTAGATACCGAACAGACACAGGAGGTATGTATGTATTTTGAAATTGAACCCTTAGGGTGGTGAAAATTCTAATATATTGGCAGCATTAATACCTAGAACAAAAAATAATATAAATATTTAAATTAACGTTAAGTTAAAAACTAAAAACCTAACAGCGCCGGTTCCTGGGGTATAGTCTTTAGAATGCTGGAAGTACTTACATAAACATAACAATACTTATGCGTTTAGCGAGGTAACTGCCAGCCTTCTTATCCCCGGAGACGTCAATTGACCAGTCGTTTGGCCGTGTCTCGGTACAGACCTTCGGCCGCTGGACCCCACAGACCAAGGCCCTTGGTCCAAGGGTCTCAACAGCAAAAGCAACTAGGTAAGTTGTGATTGGCGTTAAGATATTTACACGCAGGGTGATTCATAAGACGTGAGCATGATTAACCTTACGGTTTCAGTGACTGATAAGCTATTATTTCATACTAGACTTAAAGAAAATTAACGAGAAATATAATTTTATTAAATCTCCTAACTATGAGTTGATTGATACTTAACTATCAATCAATATCAATTACCTCATAATTAAGAAATTTTAATTAATTTTAGTTTAACATTAATTTCGTTAAGTCTAGTATGAAATAACAGGCAAATTGAAACCGTAAGGTTAATACTGCTCACGTCTTTAGAATCACCAGTATAAATTCGTCTCTAAGAAAGCCACGTCCTATTTGTAGGTACGGTCGGCTTCATAAATATATTCTATGCACCTGTATTCAATTATAAACCTTCTCCCCCGGTAACAAGTTTGGAACTTACTGTACTTGTACTTAAATTTTATTTTCATTACGAAATCGTATGGAATTTTGGGAAGTATATTTTTTTTGTCGCACATTGGGCTTTTGTATCGATCTAGCGTAGAATATGGAACTCTACCTACCCACCAAATTACAAAAAAATCTGACGCGAAAAAAAAACGACAACTAATTAAAAGTGATATTATATGGAAGCATACTTAGACTAAATGAGCTGTATTAAGCCCATGGCCGTAACTTAACCTCATACTAGTTTCCGCCCGCCTGGGCCTCCCGGAGGACCCGCGCCCCACGCGCTCACCGCACGTAGCCACCGATCACTCCGGAGTACTGTAGACTGTGCTATATTACACTACCGCTAATAATTATTGTTTATTTATCTGTCTAGTAAGTTTATTTATTTCCTAGCAAATGTGATGAAAAACATTGTAGGTATCACTGGCGGTACAAGACTTACGAACTCCTATTTAAGATTCACAAAATCCGCTCGCTCGTAATTCACAATCATTCGTAATTTCTTATTTCGGTAAACAAGAAATTACGAACGAGTGTGAATAATACCATGTACAGTCAGTTACAGAGTTAAGTGACCTGCATACAAACTTTCATTGCAGTGGGGATCACTTAAGGCTGCAGCTGAGTGTACTATTATAGTTCATCCGTGTAAAGCAAGCATTTTCACGTTTATTTATAAAGTAGGAAAAGGCAGGCTCTTAAGGCGCCATTAAATCATCCTTAGCTGGGATTTACAGCCGGCTGTTAACGTGGGAGTAAAATTTAAACAAGACCGTACAGTGGCTGTTAAAAGCACACGCATTTTCCGGAGATTGTGCGAGCTCACGTCAGATAAGACGAACCGTTTAGCTTATCTTATACCTACCTATTATTGTACTCACACTTGCGCCAACTAAGGTCAGCCACTAAACCGGCGTTAATTGTCAAATTCCATATTTTATAAAAGCCTAAGTCCTGGTTATGGAGCTAACACCGGCTGGTGCAAGTGGCCCATAAACATTTAAACGATTGAATAGCTAAATATAAAAAATGTACGCAATCAACCTTTTTCTTACTTTAGTATTTATACCTATGAGTTGTATAAAATGTATAAAAAGAGTTAATTTCTCCCTTTATAAGGTAAGGGTAGTATAATTCCTAGTATGAAGGTCAATCAATACTGATGTAATAAATATTTCTCATATAAAATTGTCACTTTTAGGGATTATTTAGGCATTGCTTATTTTAATAATTATACAATCTACTGAGATAACAGAGGCCTTACCATGACGTCTTAACGCGATTCAGTTGACGTCCTAAACTGAGTCGCTTCCATACTCGTACAACTGAGCCGAAACTGAACCTAAACTGAATCGCGCTAAGATGACAGTAAGAATACAGAGGAAGCAAAATATAGTCTGACAAGTAAACGAACGCAGTAAAAGTAAGACAAGAAAACTATACCATCCCTTTTTTCGTGGTGCTAATACCGGCGTAAGAAAAAGACAGTATTATGCTGTAAAATAATGTTATCTACTGTCGTCGTCACACTGTCGTGCTGTATTCCCGGTTTTTAAAGTTTTCGGAAGGCAAACTGAGTCTGAAAGTTAGTCCTAAGAATCGACTACTAACTGAGATCAATCTGTCGACCTCCATCCAACTACCGAATCCTTAAAGCCGTTTAAACTGTAAGCCGTCCTGAAAAAATATACTTACATACTTTGATGTACTCTGAAAACGTTAGGGGAGAGTGGGATAATGGCGCATACTTAAGTAAAAAATTGGGATAAATCGAAACATAATTAAGGTACCCAAGCTGTAGGTACTATATTATTTATAAATCTGTTTAACTAATCAGCTTTATGAGTTCATTTTCAACAGAGATAATAATACAGTTATAACCTAAAAACTAAATTTCAGGTATCCGGCGTTTCCCATCGTCACATGGGATACTCGTAATTACGGATGCTGAGTGGGATAATTATGAGTTTGTATTTTATCACAAAAAACTCTTTGAAGAGTTTTTCCTTTAATAATACATAATCCACTACGATATGTATGTAATATGATGTAGGTATATCATTTAAAATGTATGTGTGGGCAATGATTATTAATATCAGACAGGAGTAACCAAAATAAGATAATATTTCAAGGCATTATCAGTATCGTATACTGATTAGGAAAAAGTAAAAAAAAATTGTTGATGCGAAATAAAAATTGATTTGGGTTAATTAAGTACGTTTGAGATTATCCCACTCAAATCATTAGCCATTAGCCGACTCGTTTAAAAATGCAGAACAAATATTTTATACGAGTTTAGAACCGATAGTACGGGGCCACCGAAACGTAGTTTAATTAGTCTTTATTTCACAAAAAATTAAGATCAGAATCATCAGGTTTATGAGACTCACTCTAATTCACAAGTTAACAAATGAATAAAACTGGTTTTTGGTTTAGGTATAGGTACGTAAAAAAAGCTAATAAGGCTGTTATCAAGCCGTACCCGCTGTTTAATTTTAATACTAATTCATGCATTTCCAACCCAATAAACAATCCCGCGATAGTGAGTTCGCTTAGTTGTACGCAACAAATTTGATGTCAGCCGATTTCATTTATTGCACTCTGTCGACTAATAGGAACAAAACGTTTTGATTAGATAAGAGATTTATGGCATTATTATATGTAGATAAAATTAGATAGGTAGCCTAAATTCGTACTTGAACTATAAAAAAGGAGTTATTTAGAAATTATGAAACGAATTAATCCTTTAGTAATCATGCCCGCTTCGGGGACTCAACTATCACTGTCCAGAAAAAAAAGTCCTTATAACGGCTTAGTCGTTTATTGAATAGCCCAAACTATTGAGTTATCTGTTAAATGGTTTTTCGAGGGGACAAAATATATATTTTATATTGGTTCTGTTCTGACATTGGTGAGTCTTTAGTAAAATCACAAGCGACTCTCGAAATGCGGACATGACATTGATAATCCGTTTGATTTAAGAAGTTTATGCAGGTACGTGGGTCAAACACAAAACGATGTTCCGTGTCTTTGTGGTGGACTATTAAAAAGTTAAGGGCTATAAAGCTTGATTTTCTTATTTAATCTTTATCTACATTAAGAAAAAGTGTGAGTTCAGCTAAACTGTAAACAGCCAATCTTCCCTATGGCCAATAATAGCTAACAATTTGCGGACATGAAGTCATGATTTTTTTATTTCAATAGAAAAGGAATACCTTTTAATGTGGATAATGGTTCAATTTAAAAATATAGCTCTTAACTTTGGAAATGTCCAACCTATAAAAGTTTGACCTATATATAAAATGCCACATACATTCGCGTGCCAGTTAACAGTAATTAACCAATACGTATTAAAGCTGTTAAATTGATAACCTGATTGCGCGACATGTGGCTTTGCATCAATATATCTGCTGCATTAATTTGCGGTAGTCAAATAAATAGCGAATTATCGCTATCGTTAATTATAATTTTGCTAATTTGAATAAGCAGTTATTACCGGCTGAACCTCAAAAATGGATTTCACTGAAGAGAGATTCTAACGTTTAGTAAAGTCGGTGGAATAACCAGTTTTAGGTGGCTGGATGATTGTAGTATCGCAGCATGGATCAATAGAGATGTGATATATACGACGACACACACTAGAACGGGAACGGACGGAGCGGGACGAGACGATCTGTCAATTTTTGTAGAAAAACTCACGTGATAGTTCGGAGCTCTGGGATGTCGCGTGACGTTTTCTAAAGAAACTGACAGATCTGCCCGGCCTGGTCACGTCCCAGCCGGAATCATGGCCTCGGACGACACTCAAACTCTCGACTCTGGGATACAAGCCCATCGCTCTGCCAACTGAGTTACCGAGGCACACACCCGGTGGCACTGAACTCCTCTATATACGCCTTACTTTTCTCGTCTATCTAAGAAATTTTGTGTCGCTCGCAGACGTTTCTGCTAAAATATTGTATTTTTTTTGTAAATTGTATACACAGCGTTTGTTTTCAACCTCAAGCCGTGATAAGAGGCAAGAAAAATAATTTATCTTAGCTAAATCTTAATATGAGACGTCGCAGACCTGAAAAGGGAAGGTTAAAAATAATTAAACCAAAGTAAATAATACGAGCTCATATTATTTGACTAAACTTCTATATTTTACAAAGCTACGTATTTTGCTGTAGGCAAATAGGTATGTACATCGTCTTTTAACATTGTTATAAATTCATTATGATCAGATAAAGTATTAATTGTCCATATTGTTATAATATAGGCTTTTTATTTTTTTGTAAGAGTATTAAGGTAACATTCCTATGGACGCTGACGCTTCGTTACGGGTGCAGTAAAAACTGTATAACGTTTGGATTAGGAAATCACCGTAATATTACGGCCAGCGTCGTACCAGCAGAATGAATACAGCCACGAGAATGTCGTTAGTTTTGACCATGTCCTCCCAACCCGTACTCAATATAATTAATGTTAAATCGATGCCATAGATGGCGCTATAAGTCTCGATTTACCATTACGAAATCTTTACCCTTAAAGATTACGTGATATTTATAGTGTAATAAATTAAAGATGTCGTATAATAAAAAAATATATCATAATAACTCACATTCAATGCATTATTGTACATTATTGTAAATTTCACCTATATTGCAGCCGCTTAGTTCGCGAGCAGCAGCCCGTAGGAGTTAACGAGCTGTCTAAGTAATATTTTGTATTATCACTAGATGGTGCCACCGCTGCTTTGCGCAGAGGCGTGTATGGAAGGAAACTGACCCGTTTGCATTGCCTTTGAGTGTAAAACACAGCGGGGAAATCCTGCAGGTTTATGTCTGCGTTTCGTTTTTGTCCACCTTTAAAAAAAGGAGGTTCTCAGTTTGACCCGTACCCATAAATCTATTTAGGTATGTTTGTTCCCGATTATCTCGTGTTTGACTGAACCGATTTTTATGCGGATTTCTGAAAGGCATTTGTTATATTTAGGCTCAACTCCATACATTAAAATACGACCGCCTAAAACGTCAGCGATACCAGGCGGCGCAATAATTATTCTAAAATCATTCATTAAACAAATCTTTAGTCAATGCAAACACAAACTAAATGTTACCACATTTAAAAATATCAACAACAGTGCTATCTTACTTGACTTGTGAAAAAATTAATAACACAAACGTTACCCATTACGAAATCTAGATGGCGTTGCACGAGAAATAAGTCAATATTCGCCCAAACATAATAAACATAAATCAATACAGAAGAACATCCTACATAATGAATGAAGTATTGTGTAAATAACGCATTATTGCAAGATTTGATGTTTAAATACGCGTCAAAACTTTTCATTTTGTACTGCTGTGACCTTGCGCCCGAGACACAAGTGTCTACTTGTCCTATTTCACCACAGTATAACAATAAAACAGTAATATAACTTAGTAGAGTATTGTAACTTATATATGTTCTGGAATATCTAATTTGTAACACTAAGAGCGAGTATTAACGTATTATTTGCATTAAAATAAAATTCACAAAAAGTTTATGTTTAAGTCTTGACGCAATAAACTGCCTGCCTGCCTGCTGTGTGCCTGATCATTTTTACGTGTATCCGCGTACGTATGTGTTTATACCTATTGCTTTCTTGTAGAGTCAAACCAAGCTAAGTTTGCAATGATTTTGATAGCACATACTGCGCATGTGTTATTGTACGTATACGTCAAACTTCTATGAAATTATGACGTTTACTTAATACTTTTACAGTCTGTGCTATCAAAATCGATGCAAGCTCAGCTTAGTCGAACTCTATTGAGATGTGTACTAGATAATATAATATCTTTTACAGATATCGTAATAAACCGCTATTTTGACGTACCTAACTCTAAATATAAAATAAGAGATATCCTTATAATAAATAACATAACAAATAGGCTGTAAAAATGCTGATCAGCTTTTTAAGAGCTTACTTACTAGGTATCGTGTGTTCTGGTAAAAGAGGAAAAAAATATATAAGCGGGAAGAACATATTTTTTGGGATAAGTACCATTTTTTTTTTACTACAACGGGGCTTAATCGCGTAAAACATTGAAAACTAACCTCCGACGTTTCCAGAGCGACATTATCCCCGTAGTCCCGGAGAAAGACGTTCTTCTCCGGGACTAATTGATTATCATTATTTTATTTTTTTACAAATAAACGGAAATGTAAAAAACATATAACATTCCCACGGCTTGTACCTATCTCCGAAGTTTATGTAGAAATATCTTTTTTTATATTCAAAAAACTTTTCCGAACTAAGTAAATTTGAAAATCAACCGCAATACTAACCACTGTTTGCCCCGATCGTTAACTCGCGACCCCAATATCCCGGCAACCCCTTGATCAATTTAGCTGATATCATATTCAAACTTAAAAAATATATATTTATCTCATCTAATGATCTGCCTAATTTCACAATGATCCAATCAATGGTACTCGAATTATCGTCGAACAAACATATACATACATACAAACGATGGACTATCCAAGTAGAATCGGGAAAACTCACGCGCTTCATTCTCTCGTCGAATAATATCGATTAGCGTGATAATGATTTATCAATGAAAAACAAACTCAGCCTAACTCTATGCCGTGCATTCGAGTGACCCCAATCTTTCTATAGATAAATAAATAAATATTTAATAATATATAAATAATAAATATTTTTCTCCGTCATGTTTATGGATGAATGCGATAACTAGAGTTTGTACGGAACTCTCGGTGCACTCGGATGTGTTTTTTCCTAATCAGTAATATACCATAATGATAACGCCCTTAAAGGGATCACCAACATTTTTGCTACACTCAATTTGCAGTTCCCATGTTGCTGTCCACCTGAGATAACTTAGGGTCATGTGGTATACAGTGGCTCACTTTTTTTCGGAGAGCCATAACTTCGAAATAAATAATCGTAGAATGTTGTTTAAAAGCAATATTAGTAGCAAATTTTATCTATTTTACATATGTGTAATTATTTTTTTGCAGAACGGTATAGTGGATATGATATACGTGTCTTTTCAAAAAGTCAGAAATGAGCCACTGTGTACGATGGGGTCGAAACAGTGGTTCGGCCCCATTTTTACAGTGGTTCGGCATGGTACACAGTGGATAGTTTTAGTTTAATAAAAAGAAATAAAACAATTTAAGTCGTAAATCAACATTTATTTATTATAGTAACTATCTTCTTATGTAAACATACACAAATTCAACAAAGGCAAATCTACTAGTTCGAGTTTTGAGCAAAATAAAGGTCATTAACAATCACATATCTTTTGTGAGAACGAAAATAATAAAAAATAAGAGATCAAAATGGTTTAGCACATCGTTCAATTACAATTAAGCAGTCACTTTGATTGTTGTGCAATACGAGATTCTTCGCGATTCTTTTACTGTCAAACCGTAAAATAATAATGAGCAATATTTATAATATTCTTTTAAGGCCTTTTCCTGTTCATCATTAAAAACTTTGTTAACTTCGTAATTTGGTACTAGTCGCATGGTTTCTAACACACCACCAGACCCCATACATTTAACATTGTATCGTCTTAGCGTTGTGAAGGGTATGCCATATAATTTAGAAGCTTTTCTTACGCTCATTCCCTTTCTAATGTTTTTCAATGCCTCCTTCATATTTTCTTCGGTGTG
The DNA here is from genome assembly GCA_949128165.1 of Lathronympha strigana. Taxonomy (NCBI): domain Eukaryota; kingdom Metazoa; phylum Arthropoda; class Insecta; order Lepidoptera; family Tortricidae; genus Lathronympha; species Lathronympha strigana. The sequence continues at coordinate 14,784,816 of OX421909.1, read as the reverse complement.
GCCACCAATCAAACGCGGCTTTGAAGGTCGTGGCATCCTAAAAATAAACAAAGGCCCATCAAACAAATAAAATACATTAAAGAAACAAACAATACTAAAAGAAATGTGTGCTTGCTCATCGCAGATATAATTGCCTTTTTAGTACACAGTGGATCATATAGTAAACTTCGTGCCATACACAGTGGCTCATGATCCCCTGTGTACTTTCGCAAACTGCACCACTGTAGAACATCACCGCTATTTTGAAAACATTTATAAGCCACGAGAAATTTACTATCTATTTCCTATTGAATTTCACACCTCTGCCTCCCCAATTAACCAAATATTGCGAAAAAAAATACAATGTGCTTAAATAGCGTAAGCTATAGTAAGTAGAACACAAAGAAAACTTACCTTAAATACTCAATTTGCACCACCGAAACACAAAATACCTTGACACACGACAACTATGCGGCGCAGACGCCAGGCGACTAGTTCGTTCCTGCCCGGGTGCCACGAGCGTCCGCGAAGTGCCGAAACCAACAGAATATAGCTATCCCTTTCTCAGTTATGGTACCTGCGCCACTGTTTCTGCCTGAGCCACTGTCTAACAAGTGACCCTACTTAATATTTTACTCTATTGTGTTAGTCAGCCGTACCGTGTTCTAAACGTGCGCGGTGACGCGGTGAGTCGAACATTTGTCAATATTACGAGACCTCGGGAGCCACAAGTATCATGCGGTTTGAAAACTTTCTTACTTTGGAACGTCAGAATGTTTGACTCGCTTATGCTTGATGTGTGATTGGAATATTTGGAACGTCGGGCTCGGGCTTGCGGTGGGCCCCCGCGGGTGGGCACAGGCAGTATGGTATTGTTGCAAGCGCACGTCAGCCTAGTATAACTTGACCTACAGATCTGCAATATTTATGCATGATGGGGTACCGCGTTTATACGGAATTACTGCCCTCAAACACCCGATCTCGGCAAGGGAATGGAATGTGATAAGTACACGATTTTTGTCAAAAGAAGTGTTTTATTTTAAAGCAAATCTTTACATGTGAAAAAATCGGTCAAGTTCTTCAAGATTCTGATTTACTTTTAAGCATTGATCTAAGTAAAAGTAGAAGATATGGTACCTACCAGGCGCACGTTCGTGTGCCATCAAATACAGGTTTTGGGACCTAACTTGAATTAGCCGTGTGATGGCGACCAATGAGTCAACAACGTGATCATTTGGGACCAGCGGGCCTACCACGAACATCGAAAATTGGCATTGACGGAAAAACCTCTTTGACGGAGAAACTCCTTTTTTGAAGTCGGTTAAAGTACTGAAACCGTCTCCTAAATGTAACAAATCCTTGTCCGAAAACCGCATTAAAATCGGTTTAGCCAAACATGAAATAATCGGAAACAAACAAACAAACATACATACATACATTCATACTGGTCAAACTTAGAACCTCCTTTTGTTGAAGTCAGTTATATTTTTTTATTATGTTTAAACACTTAATAAACATAAACCTCCTTGGTCAATTCATTCATGTAGGTACATTTAACTTATTATTAATTTACCTATAAACATATTTATTATTATTTGAAATAACATTTATTTGCGCGATCACTAAAGCATTAGTTGTTTCAGTAAGATAAAATACGATACGAATACGACACAAGCAACCTAGTGCAGGGCCTCTCAAGGTCGCCTGCGCTGCAGACGTAGTGCGATGTGCGATAGTACCTACCTTACAACTTTGAGCGCTGAGGGCGGTGCAACGCCATCTAGTGAGACATTGCAACGTATAATAGGCATTGGGTGGATTGAGTGTGTCCTAGCTACAATAGATGTCGCTGAAAACCGACATTGTAGCATCAATTTTATGGCGCCATCTATTAGCATATTTTGACTTTACTTTATGCTACTCCGGAATAATACTTAGGACGGCTCGCGTTTTTACTATGGGATTGGGTATCTGTAGTATATTTGATCTGTGGTTTTGACTTTGATCGTTAACGTGTCTGCTCACAATAAAGCTGCAATTATTGATATTCTAAGAACTCATTTAATAACCACGAGAATGCAGCAGTTACAATGTCGATAAGGCGATTTCGTTAGATCTAAAATGTTAGTTTATCTCAGCGTCGTGTCATCATTTACTTACAGTCCTTTTCCTAGTATTTTTTCCGGCTTATGCCACGGCTCAATGAGCCTGGGACCCGCTTTGGGAACTAAACCCAAGATATGGCGTGTGCGCTAGTTTTACGAAAGCGACTTCCATTTTGATCTACCAACCCAGAGGGTAAACGAGGCCTTATTAGGAATACTCCGGTTCCCTCACGATGTTTTCCGTCACCGAAAAGCTATTTGGTAAATACTTATTAAATTATATTTTATAGGTATCATGGGCACGAGCTGGGGTTTGAACCCGCGATCTTCGGATTGAAAGTCGCACGTTTACCGCTGGGCCACCAACGCTCTTAACTCATTTACCTACTTACAGTGTCTATTAAAAATATCAAGAAACTACCCAAGTAGCACACTGGAAGGCATATAGCTCGTATATCATATATATTTAGATACTTAAGTGAAATATATAGCTATGACTTAGTTCTATATAGGTGGAGAGAACCCTTATGCAACCAATATAGAACCAAAAGGAGAAAAATTGCAGCCTATTTTTGGTTCTAAATTGAATCCATAGGAGATGTCACGATTACCTTAAGTGGCAATTAGAACTATGGGTGAAAGTTATGCGCAGTGAACGACATTTTTATTGAACGATTTTTGGTTCTAAATAGACTCCATAACAGATCTCACGATTACCTTAAGTGACAATTAGAACTATGGGTGAAAGTTATGCGCAGTGACCGATATTTATTGAATGATACAAAAAAAAAAATCAGTTCGGTCAATGAGTGATTTATAATTGCGACGCCAAAGTTCATGTGAATTTGATCTGCCATTTTAATTTGGTATATGTCATCCGTTTGATAAGTGATTAAAACTTCACGTTCAGCAGTTGAAATAAGCACGAAATGCTTGGGAATTTTTTGTTACTGTGTAACTATAGTATGGTTTCTTTGTAAATTTCGATGCGCCTTTGATTTGATCAAAAATATTTAAAAAGAGAGTGCTAAATCACGTAAGGAATTGACACTGATAAGAAATAAAACTATTAAAAACCGGGCTTAATGATCGTAGGTTACGTACAATGTTAAATTAACACCATCACAACTATCAAAATTCTGTGATTATGCGTCAGTGTGATAAAATTCTGTTTACAATAATTCATTTTCAAGGACTCCATTTTGTAAACATGGCGGAAAATAAAAGATCTTACGGTGTTTATTTTCACTTATTTGTCCTCTATTTGGAACTATTAGGTCTGAAAATCACTTATTTGTATCTTGCGCGTGGCAAAGCAGTGAATGCTATTACCAATTCTAATTATTTGCTCTTTTTAGATCGCCCAGTGCTCGTGAATTAGGAGTCCTCAATACTGCTCCAAAATCCCAAATTGATGTTGTTGTAAGCAAATCTAGGTGAGTAGGTAGGGGAGAAGTGGGATGTAGGAGCCAGGTTTTGAAACAGCCATTTGCAATATTTCGATAGTTTTTGAATTTATTTGGTTGGCAACTTTATTTACAAGTGGCAATACAGGTTTTCTGTCACCCACAAACATTTGACACATCTCTGCCAACTTAGGGGTTTTACCCCTAGATTTAGGGGGTAAACAAGAAGCGTGAGGTTTTTTTAGGAGCAAAATATTTTTAGGGGTAAATTTAGGGATATTTGATTTTTCCATCCCATGTTTGAGTGCCATGGAAAAATGTGTTGACAAGCGAAATTAATACTGAAAATGAAATTTAAACTTCTCCTGGAATTCGATCGTTCTGTAACTTTCGCTTATTAACTCAAATGCAACACTTTTCATACGTCAAATGTGCATAAACAACTAATATCAAGTTACGGAAAATACAAGTAAACAAATCACTTTTGTATGCGGAACCCTTGAATTTGTAATCAATTATTATTGACACAATTTTATTATAACCTATTTCAATTTATTTCTTTTGTATCATACAGCTAATTTTTGCCAAAGTTCTAATCATAAATACCTTTGAACAATACGAGTATCTTCTTCGGATTGTTGATTAACTTCATGGTTTGAATCGGTATCTTCTGTGTCCATCTCCATAATATTTCTTAAAGTATCTACGACCTGCCGATGATAATTTCCACATCTTTTAACTTTTTTTCCATTTCGCGGAATTCATTTCTGATGAGTTTAATGTCTAGAACTTTATATGAACAGAAACAAATGTTCAAAACAAATTTATATCAACAGAGTGCATGACGCAGGACGAATAATATATTTTGGCAGTGGCAATAAGAACAACAAGTACTTAATATGTCCTAATATTGGAACTGTGAGATCGTTAGTGGTTCAAAATAAGTGAATATAACTGCTTTTGGTTTTCAAGAACCTCCTATTGAGACTTAATTATGCGTTGCAGTGGCAATAAGAGCCCAAACAGCACATAAGTGAATTTTGCAGCTTATCTTATAGCTTCATGTTCTAAATGAGTTGATTGATAAAACTTATAGATTTAAATACAACTCAAAGTTGTATTTGAGTTTATCCTGTCACTTTTAGTTGCTTAGGAACGTTTTTTGTTTCTACTTTATTACTTATGGTTGGGTAAAGTCGATTTTGCTACTTAAAGTTACATGCAGGTTTTAATTGTCACTGAATAAGAAGCAAAAGTGCTATATAATGTCCTAAAGTTACTTATAAGCAACTTTTACAAATAAGTGGGAACATACCCTTATTTGTAACTTTTAATTCCAAATGACTAGTATAAAAGAGTAGTATATCACCAATAGTGGCTAAAGAAATAATTTTACAGCCCTTCTAGGCCTTAAAGTTGCAATTACTTTAGGTACCAAAAGGGCCGTAAAATGATCTCTTTAGCCACTATTGGTGATATACTACTATATTATACCAGTCATTTGGAATTAAAAGTTCCAAATAAGGGTATGTTCCCACTTATTTGTAAAAGTTGCTTATAAGTGACTTTAGGCCCTTATATAGCACTATTGCTTCTTATTCAGTGACAATTAAAACCTGCATGCAACTTTAAGTAGCAAAATCGACTTTACCCAACCATAAGTAATAAAGTAGAAACAAAAAACGTTCCTAACTTCCTAAGCAACTAAAAGTGACAGGATAAACTCAAATACAACTTTGAATTGTATTTAAATCTCTAAGTTTTAAAGTAGAAACAAAAAACGTTACTAAGCAACTACAAGTGACAGGATGAACTCGTATACCATTTTGAGTTGGGTTTAAAGCTATAAGTTTTATCAAACACTGTTAAACCACTCATTTAGAACATTAAGCTATAAGATAAGCTGCAAAATTCACTAATGTGCTGCTTGGGTAATTGCTCCTTTGAGATTCTCGTTTCATTCTTTCGAGTAACTTATTAATTTAGTCTTCGTAATAGTATTAACTATTTGCTATTTGCTTTACATTAATTCATGACATTAAATAAATAGCACGAGATTTTATAGAATAACGCCAAGAAACCAACTCTTAAAGTAATAAATTATTATACAAAAATATGTAATTATTCATGAGAAAAATACGTCGTTAGCGGAGTATTAATCATGTTTGTAATACAAAAGCTTCGTCGTTCGCTCGTCATTTATTTTTTCTATCATCTGACAACTTAAAAACAAACAGGAATAGACAATAAACCAATAGGTCTAGAAACTAAGTCTGACCGAAACTTTACGGGTTCCTCTAGAGGAGATATGCTCAGCAGTACGCTGGTTTTGACGATGGATTCAACAATGATATAGAACTTATAGATTTAAATATAGTCTACTTAATTACATAGTACCTATTTCCCTTTTAAACTAAGCCTCTACCAAATCGCCTTTGTTTATTGTTAGCAAACCGCAAGTGCTACTGCCTCCATAAAAAAGTTTAAGCGTTTCTTAAATTATGGCTCTATGGCATATTTAGCACGGTGGTCCCTAGAATTTACCTAAGATAAATATAGCAGGTGCGTAAAAGAGAATGTAGTTTTGTTTCTACTCTTGCACATCTATCTGTCAATTAGATTACTGACAGCGATATTAAAAAAGTACACACTGTAACGTTGTCTATGGTATCCCATAAGAACACTACTAAACGATGCACCTAACTGTACTGTTATACGACATACGACATCTTCCACATTCTGCCACCTTTCGAAATTGTGCTTTTTTCGCTATTTTTGCTGAGAGGTGTAAGAACCCTTATTATATCACTATTGCATAAACTTCTATGCTTTTAGAGTTAATAATGGCAAAACAGTTGAACATTTTTTTTGCATATTTGGCGCCGGCGCCTTTTAGACAGATAATGCCCTTTGTTGAATACAATTACTTTGTCGTACGCTAATCCGTAAGGGCTCAGCTGAAAAGAGACTTACTTTACAAGATAAAAAGAAGAAAGCAACTACCCAGTACACTCGCCAGCAGAAAATATGAATAAAAAAATAAAATGTAAGGTAAAATTTATTAAATTTATTAGTTTCCACCACCTAAAGGTTGTCCGGAAGAAATCGCTTTTTAACGATGAGAGTGCCTGTTTTTTACCTCTTTTTGTTCGCTGTATTCTCTATATTGAGTTCTTTTGAGGTGTGCAATGCAGAGTATTTGTATTGTATTGTAAGCTGTGAAACCCGTGATTGTGTTCTTATGACGTATCTAGGGGTAAGTACAACTTTTTAGTGGTGGAAACGCAGCCTAATAAGTACTAGTTGTTTAAATTCGTCATGTCAACAATTTATGTAAGACCTGCCGCAAGCTGTACACAACATCCTATCCCCCCCCCCCCCCCCATTGAAATAACCAACTGTGTTAGTAGGTTGCCACAACTAGCATCAAGTTGACCCGACTATTAGAACATCTACTTAGTGTGAATGTCATTTTATCGGCTATAACGCTATGCGTCACTTTCACACTTACAAACTTAAACTTGCTAGAACGTGGCAGCCACAGTGATAATTTCACCATATTAGACTAGCTGACCAAGATTGTGAGAAACCTTTGGATTCGGGTGGTTGTTGTTGTTGTTGTAAGATTTATTATGAATGTACTATAGCGTTCAGAATTGCATGGTCAATTTATGCGGCATACTTCGCGGGGAGTCTGATTGTGTAGAGCTTGCCACGCAATGGGTAAGACTATACGTCCCTCCTCTGACTAGGATTGATTTTTGACCTCGTGATCGTCCCCTGCTGGCAGTGCCTCACTCTCGAACTGAGTTTCGTAAACAGTCCCCTCGAGTACGTTCCTTGCAACTTCTGAATGGGCTCTTAGCATCAGCACCGGAGTGTGATTTGTTTGCTGGCAGGAATAATTTAGTGCGTGATGAATGTTTGGCGTTTTGTGAAAAGATGGATGTGCGTCCTTCTACTGTTCAGTAGTGCTTGCCTCTTATTGCTTTTTCTAAATTATTACCTATTATGTTTAAATTATAAGTTACAATATGTGTACCTACTATGTAGTTTCGCAGTGCCTTAGTTTATTGACTGTTATGCTGTGTAACTAAATTTAACAATAAAAAAAAATAATGAATTAATTCATAAAGTACCGATACTACCGATGCAATTCTGAACGCGTGTGTACATCACTTTAATCGTAAGATGAACTAACTACAAATGATTGTATTTGCAATTGTTGACACCCAATTTGAAATCAATTTACATATATAATCAAATAATAACAGATCCGATATAAGTCCACTTAATAATGACTAAGGAGGACGGGACGGGACGATCTGTCAATTTCTATAGAAAAAATCACGTGATAGATCGGAGTCATTAGATGTCACGTGATGTTTTCTATAGAAACTGACAGACCGTCCCATCCCGCCCCGTCCCGTCCCGTCCCGTTCTAGTGTGAGTCATCCCTTAAGTGCTATACTAAAACTGCTTACAACCCCAGTATGCGAAATTGCCTTAGTTATCCGCCCAGTGCGCCCACAACCGTCTATATCCAACGCCAGCTTAGCTTCGTTAGTTAGAAAAATAGACAAAGGCTCAGTATTCACCTTGAAGCTTGAACAGTGAAGCACTTATGTGACATCATATGAACAGAACTTTGGATTTGGATTGCGACATGTATGTATTGTATTCCTGCTACTCTAGTATGGTCGGGTTATCACTATGGCTGTCACGTTCTAATAAGTTTGTAAGTGCGAATGATACGCAAAGCGCAATAGCCGATAAAATGGCTACCATAATAGCCCTTCTAAATGATTAATTCATAGTACAAAACTGACACGAGTACTAGTTGATATTAACGTGTCATAATATGCAACCAGTGTGCGTAGCCAAGATGCCAATCGCTCACGCTTAATAACCTATCGCAGCTACCTCTCTCTATCACTCTTCCTTATTAGTGTGACAATGACATTTGCGTTTCGTTAGCGACTGAGCGTGAGCGATTGGCATCTTGGCTACGCACCCTGAGACTTAGCGCAATTATTGATTTCTATAGATCTGTCCACTATGTCAGTGTCACTTAGATTAAAACAGGTATTTAGCGATAACGGCTTCCTAGTGAGAGATAAAGTAAGTTATTGAAATTGCTATTATTTATGTAAACGCATCCTTTTGAGCTCCTAATCCCAACGGCATTTACGAACGTATGTAAGTATCAATGAGGTTATGAAGATATAACCATTTATTATATCTAATCTCTCTTTAATAAATCTTTTTTTATAAGCTAATTTTAATATTGATAACGGGTATATGGGGATCGAGACTTAATTTAAATTTAAAAATATTAGTAAAAGTATGTTTTTTTTTAATTACAATCAAAGAGTTTTAATAAAGTGTTGACTGTTGAACTAAGCACCGGTTGATTTTTTGACTAAATCAACTAGAATATTAAGTAATAACTCTCAATCTTTATTCAATTCAAATACTATTATTGAATTGCAAAATTATTTTTAAAGACTATTTTATTCGTCGTACGAAATATTTATTCTACAATCAAATTTTCAGAACAGTTCATCAGAAATACTATTGAAATACTCAAAGCCTAGTTAAATTTTGTACAAATTTGACGTATTATCGACCTATAGTATGTAGTGCCTCTCTGCAAATGTTTCTGAACGGACCATTGGAGACAGAGAGTTAATCCCGGAAAATGCATAACTTGCTGTCCTTATTACGACAGTAGAACTTCGGAAGTTCGAATTATCGCAGGTTTGAATTAACAAGAGTCGACTGTAATTGCTCAGTTCAATATTTTAGTCTGTCGAAGGAATCGACTTTCTAAAATATCCCTTTTAGAGGTAAAATTATATTTTAGTGTCTAAGAAAGCTAAACGTAACCTCACCGCGCTTGTTCAATTGATGGATTTTGCAAGAGAAACTAAACGTACTCGAGTTCATTGAATTCAATTTGTTTTCATAATATAATGAAGTAGAGAGAAAATCTAAACATTTTGCTTGAATATAAAAAGTTACTTATACGGAGAAATAGTGTGACAACTATATTTTTTACTCATTAATTGAAAATTTTGCTCTTATGATATATGATATTTCTGTTACCTAGAATATTTAAAAGAGTACAATTATCTATTAATGAGTAAAAACATATATAGTTGTCACATATAAAAGAATAAATCTGTTACAGGGAACTGTATGCTTACCATGTGTTGTACGTGGACGTATTCGATATCGACTGCAGCGTTCTCGTTCCTGCCAGAGTAATGGTAGGAAGGAGATGGACATACTTTCGAGCGCCGCAGTGGCTATCGAATACAGTTGCGTGCAACTCATTGTAAGCACATGATTTTTTTTCCGTGTACGCACTCCGTATATATATACTCCGGAGACACAGCCTAAACCGTTGACAGTAGAACTATAAAGGATGACTATTCCCAGCCAACACATAAGCCAGATAGAAGCAAAAATATACCACAATAAGCAGTGTCAAGCTTTATTACTTTTGTATCACAGCTGACGTTATGGCTTTATTTTGAATAAGAGAGTTCTTAAATTAAAATAATGTTGTAAGCTTACTAAATTCTGTATAAAGTTCGCGGTATTTTTTCAAGCTGAATAGTAATCAAGAGTAGAATCTGCTAAACAAGCGATATTCAAATAAAAGTAATTGAAAAAGCTATTATCTGCACAGTAGCTGAAATTTTTGCATTTTCCTGCATAACATATTTAAGCAAAGCAGTTAAACAGCAAAACGCTGAATATTAGACAAAATATTTTCTTTAAGCTGCATAGTGTACGAAATGGTACTAATTTATTCAGATGCTGAATATTTTAGATTTTTTCTTCTTTACACAGCTGACTTCTGCATAATTGAAAATAAACTCCTTGTTTTACCTAACTTATAGCGCTATAAGCGTACAATTGTCTTTATGTTAAGCTTAAAACAATATCAGTTGCAAATGTGGGTATCTTAAGCAGCAAATAACTGGTTAGTTGAAGATATCGTATGTTTATATCCAGATATTTCACCATTTTGTGTCACAGTGATAAATGCTGCATCAACAATATGCCTCCTCAGAAAAATAATAACAAAAGCGTAAATGATTCATGGAAAAAAATTATGAATTATGTAATTTAAGACCTTTCTCTGAGAAATGTATAATTATTGTACTTTAAACCAAATAATTTGTGGATATGTAGTTGCATGTGAACTATTATGGTGAAATAAGCTACATAATCACTGAAATAGACACTTTTATTCAAATTGGCCGTCCGCCATTAACTAACGTTCGACATAACCTCTTTTTATAAAAATCCTCAACATTTATCTTATGAAACACTTTGTTTAGTGTGTAGGAAACATAAGCAGTCATACACAATTTGATTCTCATTATTTGCTGGGACTGAAATTTGATAAAAAGTAAAGATAATTTAATTTAAATATTATTTTACATTTGTTTACCTTTTAAATTGTAGCTTTATCTTAAGGCGCTCAAAAAATGTTATATTAATCATATTGATAATTCACAGTAAAGTGCCATGCGTTTATATAATTCACCTTAAACTTACTTAAAATATATGAAACAATTTACTTAGGTACCAAATTTTTGAAGACGTGATGCGACCATATTAGAATTTTGTGAACTAAGTAACACAAAATAATCTCGTCACAATGAAAAATACATTTATACTTTTTTAACTTGCATAATTTCTTTATAAAACTACTCCTGAGATCGGAATCTTGAATATCATTTGAATATCTGAACTCACAAATTAACAACTGCATAAAAGATGTATAATTTCTGGACTAAAGAAAAATCAGAATTTATGCAGAAGATATTCAGTGTGTTGTACATTTATTCAGCTGCTATGTGGCTGTTAATCAAATGTTATCCAAATTGAAGCAAGATATTTTGCGCCCAAATTGCCTGAATATCATCTGTATAAGCGCTTACACAGAAGTTATACAAATACTTTATCCAGCTTAAAGTCAAAAGAATTGCTTTTACGCAAAATTTATTCACCTAATCTGTGTTGGCTGGGTTAGTACTGGTACGTGACCAGGCAGGGCCGATCTGTCAGTTTCCATAGAAAATGTCACGTGAACACCGAAAGGTCCGAGCTCGGACGTGATTTTTCCTATAGAAATTGACAGATCGTCCCGTCTCGTTCTAGAGTCATCCTTTAAGAGGGCACAGGACAGTGTCACTTCTCCATACAAATGTTGTAAACGTACAGTTACTGTACGACAGTTTTCTCCTTGGTTTTTGAAGCTAGAGCAATGATTTTTTTCAAAACAAACCTTCAAGAAAAGAGCGTACTCCCTTAAAGGCCGGCAACGCACTTGCGACACCTCTGGTGTTGCGGGTGTCCATGGACGACGTTAATCTCTTACCATCAGGCGATTCGTTTGCTCGTTTGCCACCTATAGCATAAAAAAAAACAGAATAATATTGTTAGTATCTGTGTCGGACTGTTTTGCTTTTTTGATATTTTTGTTTTTACACTTAGACTCTGTCTTCACTTTCCATCAGGTGTGACTTGAGTAAATCGTCGGTCAGTTTTTGTGAAATAAAAAATTAGGAAAGAACCGACAAAGTGTTACTTTTTGCTTAAAACAAGCACTTATATACGTAAAGACCGGCTGACAACGCATTATACTAAACCATTGAAAATAGAGCTTCTAAAATCAGGGTGATAAATTTAACGGATTCTATATGGAGTCGCAAACTTCTAGGCTAGTCGTGTATTAAGGTTTAAGGTATTAAGCTCTAAAATCGTGAAACTATAAAGGATGACTCACAGTAGCATGGGACGGGACGGGGCGGGACGGGAAAATAATAAATCAATTTCTATAGAAAGCGTCACATGACATCCGAGGGCTCCGAGCTATCACGTGATTCTTTCTATAGAAATTTACATATTTTCCCGTCCCGCCCCGTCCCGTCCCGTGCTAGTGTGAGTCATCCTTTAATCAGTTTTATGAGCCGCTGAAGCTATTTTACTAACCTACTGCATGAACTATTTTAATAGAAACTTTTAAAAGATCACTCGATCAAAAATGTGTTTATAGTGGCTTTCTTCTTCTAGCCTTTCAAAGTTGTTGATGAAGGCGACGAGCCAATATTTATTGAAAGTTTGCGAGCAAATTTCATCAACATTTAACAGAGAATTCATCAAGATTCCAATTTAAAATAGAATGAAAAGTCGGGTGTATTGTAGGGTAGAGTTTGTTCAGCGTCAGTGCTAATAGCCGTGAGTATAAAAAAATCCGAAGGAAATTATAAATTGAAAGAGATGTAACAGAAAAAAGTGACCAAGGCCTCCGATGAGCAGGGTTAAAATCGAACCAGCAACTTCCTGCTTTCGCGGCAGAAAAATAAAGGGTGCGTAGGTGTGTACATTACGAGTACATAAGCGTTACTTACTTATCAGGATTTGGTTTTCTCAAAAGTATGTCAGGGCAATATTTACTGACTTTCATGTCCAATTATTGCACCGTCACGGAAAAAATTGTAACGCTCTCCCACACTCCATCAGGCAAACTCGGACAAACAACAAAAATTCACCTTAAAGCGCATGTTGCGCAAGCACTTTCTTGAACCACTTACTTAATCATCCTCTTGATAGTCCACACAAGGTACAGATTTATATTTATGTTATGTATGTTAATTTATAAATGTATATATGTAAGTTTATCGATATAGCCAAATATTTTTCTATTAGTTAAATAAATCATGACCGTTTAATTCAAAAGACCCTACCTACCACCTACTTAATTTATCTGGTTTAGCCCATTGGTTGACTGGTAAAGATGCTTTAAGGCATTAAGTCCGCCATTTGTACTTTACGGCCAATTTTGCCGGTTTCTTTGAGAGATAAATATCGTTGTGAACTATTATGTAATCCTATATATTATGCCTATACGATCTCTTTGTGCAATTTGATGATACGTGAATGTCTTCACACCGTCTTAACACAATTTTCCACAACTAGTAGTTTCTAACAGCTAGTTTTTACTATTTTAAATACAGTTAACCAACTCAAATTGCTGCTTGAGATGGAGCTGGGGCCTTACCATGATGACGTCTTAACGCGATTCAGTTTAGGTTCAGTTTTCGTCATGGTAAGGGCCCAGACCCCCCTTTTGAAGCTCGTGTCGTCAAATGAATTATTTTGTTCCAGTAATTTGCTAAATTAGAAATAAGTACTAAATTGAGCACACAAAAACATTTTTGTATAACAGCCGTACCTTCGCCTCGGTAAAACAACTGCAACAACAACGCATCTGTTACAAAAAACATGACAGATGCGTCGTTGTTTTCCCACATATATATTTTTTAATTATAATAACACCTGTAATAGGTACGAGTACGTGGTTACAGGCTTTCAGTATGTATCAGTCGTTTAAAATTCAACATTCGTCTTACTCCTAATGCGTTTTCAATAGGTTCCCATTTTTGCAACACTAAAAGTTGGGATTACGGTTAATCTAATTCTTATAATTTATTTTATTTATTTCAAAAACATATTTACAACATAATAGTAAAAACCAAAGCACTGCAACCATAAAACACAAAAACGAAATAATTTTAAAAGTTAGGCAACGTAACTGCGTGCCACATCAGTATATCAGTGGTATATCAGTGAGTAAGTCCTTATTCTGTGTTCATGATCTAACCATTTGTTTTTAACTTTTACACAGATGGGGTGCGAGATGATTGGGGCTAGAGTAGAGATGGGTAACTACCCGGGTAAATACCCAAGGGCGGGTATTTACCCGGTAAATACCCGATATTTACCTACCCACGGGTAGATACGCGGGTATTTATTTTTACTTACAAGTTTTATGTCTGATTTTTTTTGTTATAACTTTTTTGTATTAAATCTGTCATATTACTTATGTTTTAATAGTATTAGTGCTCATACAAATTATTTGTTTCTTATTATTAATGTCGTTTGGGATAGTTTGAATGTAGATTGTCAATAAAAATGATCAAACACGAAAAGCAGTATGCGGAAGGTGATTCTGCCAAACGTTACCTCCCATAAATTATTCTGCGAATTGAATTTATGACAAGTAAAATTCTACAAGACAATAGTGAACCTATTTTTATTATATTTATATTTATTATATTTAGAAAAACATCTTAGTTTATAATAATATAAAACAAGAGTATTTGAAATATCTTCAAAGTCCAGGAAAGGTTTAATTAAACGGGTAGAGCGATCTGAAATTCATCCTCTAAGATCCCTTTGGATCACCCGAGGTTAGCCAACTAAACTGGAGCTAAGCGTTTTTTTACTATGGAATTTGACAGGTAAATCCGGGTCAGTCAACTGATGCATGTGGCGCTTAGAGGGTTAAAAAGGGGTTGAAAGTTTGTTTTTAGATGGTGTAATTTTTAGTAAGGGACTTACAATACGGTCAAAGACTAGAGTCAAACCACGTTATCTCTAAGTATTTTAAGTATCTTACGTATTTAAAAAGTCAAACTTCTATAAAATTATGACGTTTACTTAACACTTTTGCAGTATGTGCTGTCAAAAACTAGGGAACATAGCATAGTCAGATTCTAGTCATTGTAAAGCCAAAAAATAATTTCAACGTTTTTTATATTCCTCTCCTGAGGGGATGAAAGGATGTTGAAAGTTAGTAGTAACGCTGGATCAAAACTAAATACTGAATCTACAAAATTGGCATTTGCACAGCGGGTTACCTTATAACAAGCGGCTTTAAATACTTCAACCCTGAATGGATTTAAAAAGGGGTTGAAAATTTTGTACGGACGGAATACTAGACATTCAAATCTTTGTGTGATTACTTAAAAAAAAAACAATTTTAACATTAGTATGGATTTTGTTGTATTTTTTTAATGAGACTTTAAAAAGTAATAGATATACGTAGGCGAAGTTTACCGGATCATCTAGCAAATCATTATATCGTTGTCAGTATTGTCTTTTTTTCATTGTTTGTTGTAAATATTATTAATTTACGCTGTTATAAAAACCGTCAAACAGTTAATACCATTCATTTGCAACTGATGTATATTTGAATAATTTACTAAATTATTTTTGTTAACTGAATAAACTCGCTTTTTTTAAAACAATTCCGAATGTACAAACGAACTGTCAAGATTGTCACTTTAAAAATCGCACAGCCTCATACAATCATTCAACCCACTTTAACCCCTGCAGGGGGTGAACTTCGAAGAACCTTGAAATAGCTTTACTTGTATTTTAATTAAAAAAATACACACGAAGTTTCAAACCCCTCACTTAATATTGTGCACTATCCCCACATACTAACTTTCAATTCTTCTTTTAACCCTTTAGGGGTTAAAAATCAAACTTGTTTCATGTTATTTGTACTCGTTTTATAAGTAGCCCACCACGAAAATGTAAATTTCTAGCATCATTAGGTTTGACCCTGCGTTAATACAAACTTTCAATCCCTTTTTCTTCCCTTTGGGGAGGCATATCAACAAAAGCTGAAATAAGTGTTATTGTTTTACAATAAGCAACTTTCAAGAATCTCACTTGAAAAATCATACAGCCTCCGTACATTGTTTCAACCCATTTTCAACCCCGGTAAGTTCGTTTATTTTAATAAGAAATGTATACGCAAAGTTTCAAGTTTCTCACTTAAAAATTTACGCCATATCCATACAAACTTTCAACTTCCCTTTACTATCCCTTCAACTCAACCTCCCTTCAACTTTGTAATGCGGCGCGACGCGCGGAGGGCGTGTCGAGCCTCATACAAATCCTTCAGTCCAGATGGGACGTCAGGTTTACTCGTCTAAGCTCAGATGTGAGAGGAAAGGAACGGGCGGTTGATAGAAACACAAATATTACGAACTGAGATAGGCGGGCTTCTATGCCGCTTTATTTATAATGAAACTTATGCTAGCTGCTTATATTCTAGGTTCTAGTTTACGGGGTGCGCGAGGGGTCCTAGTTCGGACCTAAGCGGATCGCGAGTCCCTATTCTGGTACGTGATCCCGTGGGTATCTTATCCCGGGCGACGGTCGCTCGGGATAAGGGAATACAGGTGAAGCACTAGATCGTCTAGATCAGTATATGCACCGACCGCGCTCTAGTGTTCGGGAATACAGGAGTCAGGATGGGTCCTGATGCGTCCAAGCAAGTCGTAACCAGCCGCGCTTCAGGATCCGGGAATAACGGGAACAGGACGAGCTCTGATTCGTCCAAGCAAGTCGCAACCAGCCGCGCTTCAGAGCTCGGGATTTTCGGGAGAGGCGTTGAGCTTGGATGCGTCTAAGCAAGTCGGAACCAGCCGCGCTTCCATACTCGGGAATACAGGAGAGAGGGGGAGAGGTTCCCAGTTCGTCAAAGCAAGTCGAAACCAGCCGCGCTCTGGGAGAGCGAGCTGTCCTAACGGCGGGGCACCGTGAGAACAACTGCTGTCTGAGTATGGCGCTCGCGGCCTTATATACGGATCGACGCGCGGGGACGCGGGGGGCGAGGTACTCTCTCAGTCCGCCGTGGGTCGGCGCGCCGCGCGCACGTTGCGGTGCCGGCGCTGGCCGCGGTGTGCGATGCGTAGATTTGTGTGCGCGCTGTGGGCGCGGCATCACAACTTTATTATCCCTTTAGGGGTTGATTTTTTCAAAATTGCTTTGGACCACTTGTATACATTATAAATGAACTAATCTTGTTTCCCCATACCAACTTTGTAACCCCATTTCACCCCCTTTGGAGATGAATTTTTAAAACTCCTTTCTTTGTGCACCCCTACGCTTTATAAGAAACCTAAGTGCTAAACTTGGAATCTCTAGAACCAGAAATAAACAACAAAATGACACTCATATTGATATTTTAAGATTTCGACCCCATCGCGCCCCAACAGGGGAGATGGTATTTCACAATCGCCACGTTGGATTTTAAAATCATCGTTATTTTCGTAATCAGTGACCCGATAAACCATACAAACGATACCCATATTGTTTTTTTACTTTTCCACCCCTTTACCCCCTTTTAGGGCTTGAATTCTCAAAAAACCTGAAATAGGTTACTTCATGTATATTTATGAATACTCCTGTAAAGTTTCAAATATAATAGTCCAACTAATCTTGTGCCCCCATACAAACTTTGGACTCCCAAATCACCCCCTGAGGGGTTGAATTTTGAAAAATCCTTTCTTAGTGCACCGTTAGACTTTATAAGGAACCTACCTGCCAAATTGGGAATCTCTAGGACCAGCGGTTTGGGCTGTGCGTTGATATGTCAGTCAGTCATTAAGTCACTCAGTCAATCAGTTTTTTCTTTATATTGTTTTTAATTAATTTCAACCGCCACATTGATAATTTCGTTTTTTGCTAAAATTATACTCGTAAATTCGTAATAATAGATGCACCGCGTTACATTTCTATGACCTAAAACCATAATATCTACTATAAAGAGTATCTACCCTTCGATTTGGGTAGATACGGGTAAATACCGGGTAGATAGGTATATACCGGGTATTTACCTGGGTGGGTAGATTGGGTAAATACCCGCGACCCATCTCTAGGCTAGAGGCCTATTCGAATTTTATAAATCGGAGACTGTACGCTAAGCCACCTTAGAGATAGCGCTTGGTCATGAACAGCGCAGCGCTGCGCGCTGGCAGGTGGAGACTGCTGACGCAACTGTTTGTAGGGAACTTAGACAAGTTCTCTTCTCTTGGAGTTTTATTTATTACTCTTAGTTACTAGTTCACTACTTATTCTACTTTGCACTTTAGTCAGTCCTTAAAGCGGAAGTTCTCAATGCAGGACAGGTAGATAACTTCATTGCCCTACTCACTCCTTAACTCAAATTGCAAATGATATTACAAAAATAAATGGCTAAAGCTTACATCTCTTTTAGATCGTACGATTGGTGATTTGTTATTGATATCCTACAATCTTGATACTGTCGTCTAGAAATACATTACGCTCCCCTTAATGGTGTGCGTAATGCATGCACTGCAAGTCGCATCGGGGTTGAATCCATGGCAAATCACATTGATATTTTAAAATTTCGAACAGGGAATCCTTATTTAAAGTTAAGAATACACGTCTGATCGCATATGTAATTAGATCAAGCATGTGCACGTAGGCGGGGCCGCCAACATGTTTGCTAACTCCACGTATTATATTATATCTTATGAAAGTAACTCCGCAACACTGAATTAAGTTGCCTGTTTCTTACAAGGTTTGCCTACTCCTAAATGAGTATGAAAGTTAGAAATGCGTATGTGTTGAAAGAACGAATGACGTAATTGACATGTAACGCGGGGAAATCACACACGGGTAAAATATTACAGAAATCGCGGAGATGTATGTGATGTTTTCAGGCAAAACGTACCAATATATATATGTACTCCGGAGTGAGTACAGCCCACAAGTGACACTAAAAGAAAAGTCAAACTAGATTGCATTTCATTTTGATAAAGGGAGTACCTACTGATAATGACGTCATTAGACAATCAGTTAATTCCTACTAGTCTATGATGGTCTAGTCTATGATGGTCGGGTTTTTATCGTTTACCGACGTTGCTGTCACGTTCTAACAAGTATGTATGTGCGAAAGTGACGCATAGCATGATAAGCGATAAAATGGCAACCATGCTAACCCTCCTGATCACGGCCGTGATCGGGAAGCCCAGTGGTTAGGGCGTCTGCCGCGAAAGCAGAAGGTCGCTGTTTCGATCCCAGCCCAGCTCACGGGGGGGCTTGGTCACTTATTCTGTAGCATATGACATCTCTTTCAATTAATAATTAATATATAGTAGTGTGACTACTTAAAAAATAAAGAACATAATATATATCAAAACATTTATTATATTTAATAAATGATTTGATTCGAGCTTTACAATTGGCGTTGAAGCATTATTGGATACAAAACGCAGGTGATTGGGGGCGCGCCCAGATATTCACAACGTCTGATGATTAAAACCAATCTAAATACTCGCAGTTGAGAGACATTTCCTTACAGTTGAGTGTACACTAATTATGAAGTATTAGCAATATTACTGTTGAAGATTGTCCCTTACGAGTACTTCTTATACACTCAGTGTCAATGACTCGATATCGGTGTCTCTGTTCATAAGAGCTTTTTGCAACATACAAAATATAAATATAATACAAAACGGACCTTTTCTTCAGCCGTAGATAAAAAGTAGATGCACCCTGCATATTATATTATTAAACAATATCTCATCTAAATATGAATGCAAATATAACATGTAGATATGTTATCGTATCTACGCAGGTATTTTGTTAGTCATAAAGTAAATACAATTATAAGTAAAACATTATGTTATATATAATCACCTATTTTAAATATAAATTAACACAATTTTTTTTAACATTTGAATAAATAATGCTCCTGTATATTATGCATGGCATTTACATACAAGTTGAACTACACTCTGTTTACGTATTCTTCGCTTTACTTTAGCAATAAATTAAGTAATTTAGATTCATGATTTTGGAGTTAAATGTTTTCAAAGAATTGGAAATTCACTTTGAATAAAATCTCGCACCCTTTATCCCCTGTCACTAGTTCGGGAAAAATCGGGTTAATGCGTATATTAGCGACAGAAAAAAAGGATTCAGGACCTTAGAATTTAGGATTCCTTTGTGACCGCCTACGACATTGGATACCTACACTATATGCATATTTATATTCATATATTTATTGATAAAGTTAATTTCATACATTTTTTTTATATTTATATATATAATCAATTGTATACAGGCAATTAAAACAGATCACAATACCTTTAAAAGGAAACAAAACGTCAATTTATAATTATAAAATGAATTTATATTTTCATGTTGTGCAAGTGTGAATTAATAACACTTTATCGAAAAATTCGTAATATCTTTTTAATTTTATTTGAGAATGTGGTATCACTAACGGCTGCTCTTATTTCGGAAGGTAATGTGATGTATAGTCTGATTATACGGTTAGTATTCCACTGGTGACGACAACTTTGTTGTTGTTGCAACTTTCCTTTGGCTATGGAAAAAAGGCGATGGCAGTTGTCAATACCCTTGAGAAATTAAGTGGTAAATAGAGCTACATTATCGTGGATTTTGGAAATAACCACCCCATCGAGGTCGATGTTATCGCTTTATTTTCCAAAAGAATTTACTTGTGTCATCGCATGTATCCCACTGCAGCCGCGACGTCGGAACGATAACACTGCGATAAGTTTAAGGTCACATCGGATTATATTAACACATAAACATATAGATAAAAAGGATAATGCTCACAGTTCTTATTCTGTCCAAATCTTGATCTTGTATGACTTTAGAGGATAACATTTTACGTCTTTAAGCCAACAGTTTGTGGATTCATTGGCTTGTCCATTAAAACACAGTCATAAAGTAGTTTCCGTCCACAGAGCTAGATGACAATGAGTACGTACAAAAAAAAATACCTTAATTGCGTAAATTGCTTTAGACAAACATAATTACGAATGACATAATGTCAATTTAAAGAAACATCAGAAAAATTTACCAAACCAAGCATAAAAAATATTTGTAGAAAGTTAGGCATAGTTGACAACGTTGAACAAATTTACGGTTCTAAGAAGTTTAACAGCCTCTCTTAGTGTTATTTACCCTTAAAATGATTAAATACACTAAAAAGGTGAGGCTAGGCAGGGAGAAATTCTCATTTCAAAGCCTGGAAGTTTGCCAGAATTATCACTACTGTGATTACAGTTGCAACTGACTGAGATTTGCATAAAGTTATCAAAATAGTGTCTCAACTGAGAGCATGTTGCATGTGAGAGCAACTAAGTCCCATTAAGTTTTTACTAGTTTCTGACAGCTAAATGAAAAAGTGAAGTTAGCAGTTTGCAACAAGTATATATAATTTAAAGTTTTTACCTGCGAGTCATTAAACTTTAATAAGAATTCGTTAGATTGTTAAGCAGCAGTTTTGTTCAAACATAAGTATTAAGAATAAAATAACTAATTAGTAGTTTTAGAATAGAAAATTATAAATTAAGTCTCAAGTAGCACCGAAATTATATTAAATTTATTAAAACTTCATGAACACCGCCGAACCGAACAGGCGCCGCGGTCAAACAATGTTATACATAGGTCTAACAACGCACCTACCTAATATTTATTGTTTGGCTCACTTGCACCACCTAAGGTTAGGCGCTAACCCGGGGTTAGGCTTTAAAATTCCATACAGAAAAACGCTTAACTCCGGGTTGTGTGGCTAACCCCGGGTAGTGCAAATGACCCTAAGCGTCTTCTGGGGCTTTACCATGACGTTTTAACGCGATTCACTTTAGGTTCCGTCTAGGCTCAGTTGTATGGAAGCGGCTCAGTTTAGGTCGTCAACTGAATCGCGTTAAGACGTCATGGTAAGGCCTCTTATGTTCTTGACCTTGAAATTTCAAATTAAGAACAAAAATATTTAAAGGACTGAAATGGGGGGCGGCTACAACAACGGTAGGCCGCGGAGGAGATGGCGGAATGACTTAGACGCGTATCTTAACGACTAGCAGGGAATCGCCCTTTGACCAGCATTGGGAAACTTTAACGGCTTGATAATAAAATAATGTCCATACAAATTATATTTTTATCTACTTTGTCAGTTTTTTAGATTTTTTTACGCTTGTTATAAATGTTAACAAAAATAAGGAAATAAGACTAACATGATTTTCACATCGTTAGTCAGTTTTCGTTCATGCGATGTCCTATTTGGATCTATATCGGAATCCCTAATTTTTTTTATCCTGTTTTTGCATTCCCTAATACTGTTTAACCTGTCCTACTGTTTAACCTTGCATACCGCAGCGGCATGCGGAACCGGGTCCAATGTGAAGACCGTTTTAAACAACGAATGGGAAAACTTTTTATTTTCACACTATGTACCTACTAGAGTAAGTGTAACTTACCCACATAGATACCTACCTATCTACCTCTACCTACCTTAAATCTAAAATAGATCCTTGAAGCATTGTACCTAAGATGCTGCCAGCATTTTCTCGTTATATCGCAATGCTGATACGTTGTGCGAGGAAGCCACCAGTTCTTCGGTCACCAGTTACATCCACCAGACGTTTCGCGATTTATATAAAACCTTGCGTGCACTGGGACCCCATGGACCAAGAGTTTAGACCCCAAATAGTACTCTCTGCCCAGGCTCTTATATTTATTACGATTAAAAATTTCGGCGCTTTTAGCCGCTCCGCCCTCTTTTACGTTAGTTTGTTGGAGGTGTGACGGTGCCAGGTAGCATCCGACCCAAACTCTGTATAAAATGTGAATATGTATTTTTATAATGGCTTTACCCTGCAGAGTCGTTTCGACGATTTTTCTTATCTGTTTTATTCAATTGTTTCACGGTCAGATAATTTGAATATAAAAATGTTTAAGTATATAGCCCACTCCTATTGACACTGTATAAAAACGACCCGGCCGCGGTTCTTTGGCTATTATTCAGATTTCAAGGGCATCTAAATAAAACTTCATTTCTTTCAATTTATAAATAAACTCGCGTGGTGTTAACAAACATGTTTTGTATATGTTACGCAGACGCGACATTTTGATTTTGTTGTTCATTTTGTCTCTACGAAGTAAACGAAAAAATATAAAAGATAAAAAAAATATTTTTAAGGCTAGCTTTTAATTCATTTCAGTTTTTTTTAATAACTATTATTATAAAAATTATAATTATAGTGTTTATAATGTGATTAATATTAATAAACACGGCACTTAAGTAAACTTTCATTTAATAATGTACAATAGATTGTAAATTGTTTCTGCCAATTAAATCATCTTATAAATACTATAATAAAAAGGTATAATATGAATAATGTACTTACAATTAAGTAGTTATAAAACTAATACTTCGATACTTCTTAGGTAAAGTTATATTTTTACTTTGATTCTTAATAATAAAGAATTAAAAAATTAAAAAATACACTTTCATAACAACTTTTATAAATGATAACATTAATGCATATTTTTGTTATTTATGCAGAACTATTAAACACCAAAATGAATAGACTTATCTAAAAAGTAGACGATACGCAAAAGAAAATAAATACTCACCGAACTATCGGTCACGGTAACACTTGTTATCAAAGGAGTGAGATAGGTACGCGTAGCGGTAGCGGCGCGTCGTGCGAGCGGCGGCGCCGCGGTCTAAGCGCGCACTGCCGCGCCGCGTGCCGTCCCGTGCCGTCGACACCGCTCATTTGAATTAAACCATACTGAAACAACCATTAAAATATGTCCATTGTACTCCGATTTTTATTTAAGACCGAGAAAATACCTCAGACACTACATTTTCTCCTGTTTCTTCTTCGTCCTAGCGTTTTCGGGTTATGTCACGGCTCAGGGAGCCTGAGATCCGCTTTGCAGGTGCTAGTTTAACGAAAGCGCCATCTGACCTTCCAACCCATAGGGTAAACTAGGCCTTATGGGGCTAGGATTAGGGTTGTTGGAATTTTTCTCATGTAAGTAAATAAGTGAAATCAATACATACATGTTAAAACGAAGAGGCACCGAGAAGAAGATAGCGAGATTGATTGGGAATAGCAGATAATAGAACCAGTGGGGCACTTAAAATAGACATCTTCTTCTTCCTAGAGTTTTCTCGGCTTGTGCCACGGCTGCTCAATGAGACTGGGATCCGCTTTGACAACCGATCCCAAGATTTGGCGTAGGTGCTAGTTTAACAAAAGCGACTGCCATCTGACATTCCAATCCAGAAGGTAAACTAGGTCTTACTGGGATTAGTCCGGTTTCCTCGCAATGTTTTCCTTCACCGATAGGGGGCATTTCCGCGAAGAGAATCCAATATATACCTATATATATTTTTTTCTAACATATATTCATTTAATGTATTTCCTACTCAGAATCACGAGCTCTTATCTTGTAGGAGAAAAGTAGGAGATTTTTTTTAAATATTCGTAGTGAGGCTTCTCTTATTTATACGGCAAATGATGAATAAGGAAATTCCTTTTGCATAGATTGATTTAAGAAGGGAATCCACTCGAAATTTTGACGTAAAATTTTGACTTATGAAGGTGCCCCATAAAAGTAATTTAAAAAAAACTCGGGATGTGTGCCTGTGTGGTCGACTTTGATATCATTTTCGTGTAAATTGAGGATGCTTAATTCCTACTGATATTTAATTTTTAACTTTTCATACAAAAAAATAAGAGGTTCCGATTAACTTAACCCATTCACTGCTAATGACGACACTTTGTCACCCCTCTACGCGCCATTTTCGCTACAAAGCGGGAAATGCATGTTATCGGCTACGGCGTAGCGCTACGAAAAATCCTTAGCGGCGAATGTGTTAATGGTTCTAGTTCTCTACAATATCCGTGATTTACTGAGCGTTGACCTTAGGGCAAGACTTTGCGAGGCTTTAATTCTATCAAAGTTGAACTACTGTATTACAGCTTATGGTCCTTGTTTGTTGATGCGATCTCAGCGCCAGATACAAAGGGTTCAGAACGCTTGTGTAAGGTTTTGTTATAAAGTTCCTCCGCGTAGTCATATCACTCCATTTCTAAATAACGCCAAGTGTCTAAAAATGTTGGCTCGTCAAGAACTTATGTTAGCGTGCTTGCTATTTGACACTATTACAACAAAATCCCCTAGCTATTTATATAATAAACTAGTTTTCGCAACTAACAGAAGTTGTCACTCAGTTCGAGTCCCACGTACTCTGATGCTACAAGCTCCAAAACATCGTACTGCCGCTTTTCGAGGGAGTTTTAGGTATTATGCCACAAAATGTTGGAATAATATACCGCCACCGATTCGGGGCCTACAATCTAAATTTAGTTTTAAAGCGAATTTACGGTTGCACCTTCTAAAAATACAAAAAGATACCTAAACTCCTAATCATTGTTATCTCTAAATACACTAGTCTCTTAAAATATTACTTAATACTAACTATAATCTATAAAATTTATTTTCATAGTACCCTAAACACACATAACACATATAACCAGTATTTAAAATTATCCTATACTTATACACATCACAATCATACACTATTGAATAGTATCTACCTGTTGTACACATCATATACGCAAATTATATCATATTTACACAATTAAAATACAGATTTAAAGACACTGACAAGACTGACAGTGCTGCACTGATTGTTCGGTCCTGTATTAGGTTTAAGTATTAGGTTTAAGTAATGGTTTCTGACGGAAGATCAGCGCTGCGTTTTTCGCAGCATTATGCTGAGTCAGCACCTGGTTCGTACCACAACACATTGTCTACAAGCATGTTTTCTTGTTATAATTTGTGAATGTCAAAATGTTTATGCTTACTTTATAGTTGTATACTTTTTGTGATGATGTTATTGTTTGTGGATGAATAAAGATTTTTTATCTATCTATCTATCTATCAATGGTTAACCTACGCGAGGCTTTTTGAACAAGTTTATTGAGGCAGGATTTGAACCCGCGAGCTTCGGATTGAAAGTCGCACGCCTTACCGCTGGGCCACCAACGCTATTATATATCAGAGTATTAATTCGATTATTTACCAACATTAAACAGAGTAGGTTCTACATAAAACGTGATAAAAAAAGATAATGCGTAATGAAGAGTGAACCAATTTAGCGCTAATCACGCCACATTATCGGTATACATACGTCTAGAAAGCACTTTAGTATACACTGGCAAAAACTATTACATCTACAGAGTGCTTACCATCAGTTGCACACAACTGTACCTATTTGATAGCGACTGCGGCGCTCGAAAGTATGCCCGTCTCGCTCCTACCTACACTGGCAGGAGCGAGGCGGACATACCGCCGAACGCCGCAGTCGTTATTGAATACGGCACCGTACAATTCATGGTAAGCACACTGGCTACAACGTAAAAAATATAAGAATTAGCAAGAAATTAATTTACGTAAAGTTGTAAAGGGAACTTAATGTTGGCACTAATATGTACCATAAGAATAACTATTTTGTTAGAGTTTAACCAGAAGGCCTAGTATAAAAGTTGTACGACATTAACTCCTCGACCGCGTTAGCGTATCGAGGGGTCAAAATATGAAAGTTGCTGGATGATTTAAATAAACGGCAAACATAATTTGAACTCCCGAATCTCCCGATACGCTAACGCGGTCGAGGAGTTAATGTCGTACAATTTTTATACTAGGCCTTCTGGGGGTTATATTAACTTATACACCGCGAAGCCGTAACCGATCGCATGCATTTCGCGCTTTGTAGCGAAAATGGCGCGTAGAGGCATAACGACGTGTCGTGATTAGCGCTGATTTAAAAAGAGCATAGAACCTGCTCATCTTTGGGTTATTTTATTTAGTGTCTACAATTTTAAATTTTATAAACTTTTTTGTACAATTCATTGTTTACCTGTTCTTCTAATCTAACCCTACCTCAACGTTTCTGTACCCTATTTTCGCTGCAGTGTCCTGTGAATATAACTGTTTATAGGTATATAATATTTAATCTCATAAAATAATGACAATATTATTAAAAAAACAGTAATCATGGCAAGTGTATGTTGAACTAAATGTAATAAGAAAATGTGATCATTTTATCTCGAATTACGTTATGTTTTTTTACGTTGTTAATAATAGCCACGAGCAATGAAAAGCAAGTTGTATAGAGTATTTTTATACAAAGTGCTCTATTCCTAAGAACTTCTGTAGAATGATAAAAAATAATAATAATAAAAATAAAATAAAAATAAAAATAATTTATTGTCAGACAATTACAGTCCATAGTTTGTTAGATCCAGCTTATAATACTATGTTAAAATAGGTACATGCACAAAGAAACACATACAAAATTAAAACGAATACAAAACAATGAGCAGGTATGTAGGTACTCAGATCCCCAGTCCGACCTATCGGACTACACGTTTTTGAACATGTAGTTCGATATATCGGCGGAGAATGACAGAGTCGAATCTTTCGGCTATCATTTTCAAGATCCCGTTGGTGCTCCCGCGCATGCGGTGCACTACAGACGCTGTGTGTTTACGTAAAATGGCATAAAAGTCATCTACGTGCGCGTCAGCAAACATGCCAGAAGCACTGCAGTATCTCGGTAGCCTCAACAGGGCCCTGAAAACATTATTATATTGGACCCGCAGGGAGTCGAAGGATTTCTGCTTAAAATTAGCCCACAGACCACCAGTGTAGAAACATTGGCAATAAGCACGAAACAAAGTAAGCTTAACCTCAACACTACACTTAGCGAACCTGTGCGCCAACATACCGCCACGAACCGACAACGCCCTGCGTTCCCTCTCCATATCTAAATCATCCCTTAAATCCTCGGTTACAATATGGCCTAGGTATTTAAACGATAAAAGCCGAAGATACAAACTAATTCATTTAGTGATTATTGTTCGAGACAGAGTTTTGCTGTCCAACCGCTTCGTCCAAAGTAAAAACATATATAAATTTGGAACGATAATGGTATTGCGTTGCCAAACCGCGATATAATAACGTGCAGCATTAATTACATGCAAAAAAATATAAGCAAAACACGTCGGCACGAACTGACTGGTATTTATGTTAATATAACGTCATACATTTACAAGCGTAAGGCAACGGAGCATATTCATATTTAATGAATTACTACTAATTCTCATTTTTGAGCTAACAACTCTTGCTGAGCGTTCTCGAGGGTAGCTGCAATTTGATGTTTGTTTTAATCCCATTTGATGTATATTCATTTATACATATTTATTGAAATTCTAGTTATTAATCGTTATTTTTATTAAGATGTGTTATCAAGGACACTTATAAAGTCATGAATACATGAGCTATGAGACGATTAGATATGACGTAGACTTTGGCAAATATTGCTTCTTATTAGTGCATAATCACAGAGAATCATATTGCCTTATTCTTGCGCTAGTAGGTACCACCACCCCGAAAAGAGCGATGAATATAGTTCTTTTTTCTACTGTTACTAACAAGTACACGTTTGTGTAAACCATAGGTATAATTGATTATATAAGTGGTTTCTTTGCTCGATATTGATAACGGCAATGGGTAGACGCTTGCAATATTTACAAAATATTCAGATATATTATATATTTTACTTATTAAATTAATAATTAAATTGAAATAAATAATACTTTAGAATTTAAGGCCGTCAAACAACAACCGTGATTTTTTTGCTTGAAATTTCACAGAAAATTTATATATTAAAATAAAATAATATTTAAGATAAAATTAAAATTATTAACAAACCTGTTCTTTTGCTAATGGTACGGAATCCTTCGTGGGCGAGTCCGACTCACACTTGGCCGGTTTTTATTTTGTGTTGGTATCTTTCAAACGTAATATGTGGTACACAATCTTTTAACCCTTTAACGGACAAGACTGAAACTAATAACTTATTACCAAAAAATAAAAACCGACATTATCAGATCAGCACCAAATTCCAGGACCAACTTGGAGGTGGCTCCTTTCTAACAAAAAAATAATTGCTCTAATTGGATGACAACATAGAGCTTTTGCAAAAAATCGCTTCATTTACTTAAGCAAACGCCGAAATCACTATACACGTGCCTTAAAATTGAGGAGTTTCCGTAATTCCTCACGAATCTCATCGTCAGATCAGCCCCACATTTCTATGGGACCAAATTGTAGGTGACTCCTTTAATACATACAACTGAGCCTTTGGTACCTAATAATTATGTTTTTATATAAAAATGACATGTTGGCGGCAAACAAGCATACATCCCGCATAAAAGTAAGCGGCGCCTGTAGCCCATAGACGCCTGTAATACCAGTAATTATGATGCTGACAATTGGCTCACTTGTCGCCGAGGTGAAATCGGGGCCAGGTTTATAATAAGGCCGTGTCACACTCAGCGATCAGAAGATCAGCGCTTACTTTCGGACTCGCCTCAGCTTAATGCTCAGGCACTCGCTTCCATTTTATGGTAAATGGTGGTAAGTCATATCCTTTTGTTTTGTATATTTTATTTTTGTTTGTATTACCATGAATAAATGATTTTGTATTTATTTGTGTTTGTAATTATTAAGTTTTCCCTTATCTTTAACACGCACTCGTGGACATGTGCATTCATCCGACACTGACATATGGCGCACAGACCTAGTCTTTGACAAAAAATCAGAAGTCTAGCCTCAGGGTTTGCAAAAGGGCCATGGAACGTAGTATTAGCATACGCATCAGGAATACAATACTGCGTTCCAAAACAAAAGTAGCTGACGTAATCCCAACAGCGGCCAAATTAAAATGGGACTGGGCGGGACATGTCAGCCGTATGCCGGACGATCTATGGGCGAAAATAAGCACATTGTGGGTTCCACTAAACCGAGCCTGGCGTCAAGGCAAACCGCGAAAACGCTGGAGAGACGAACTTGACGTCTATCTCACCGACTGGCGGGAAATTGCTCAAGACCGGGATGCATGGAAAAGAGGGAGGGAGGCCTTTGCTCAGCAGTGGGACACTTTAGGCTCTTAAATTAAATTAAAAAAAATCAAATCTATAAATAAAACTTATCATGAAAAAGTTTCTAAATTTGGTCTCCTAGTCAGAGTAGAGTACCCATCATGCAGGTGATATTAAATATTCATGTAGGTATATTATTGAAATAGTAATTATATTTAAGTAGCTTATTTACTGAATGGACAGAAAAATAACAAAACTGTTTAAAAACAAATATTTGTTTTTCGTTTTTCATACTGAAATTAATTATGTAGGTATACATTGTATCTGTAGTTTCTACAAACAATTGTGTATTCCGAACGAATTTTCAATATTTTGTAGCAATATTGTTAGCCAGGTTTGGTATAATAAACGGATACCTAATTGATGAAAGAAAAACGAAATTATGGTTTTGAATGGGTGTCTATTTAATGTAATAAAAAACTGGAATTTTACAGGCTATAAGAAAAATGCTGGTGATTAATGAAAACATATTTTTGATGAGAAACATTTATTTAGTTTGTTACCTATATGATTAAAAAAAAAAAACTTTTTTTAGTTAAAATATGGAACAGGGCTGTAAAAAAAAAATTAGGTCGGGGAAAAAGACTTTTCGTATGTTGTATAAGAGTTCTAAACGTTCATAGAATAAGTCCAAACGAAATTGTTGGGCTGCATCTTTTACATCAAAATGCCCTGATTAAAAAACCCCAAACGAACTTTTTGCCGCTTTTACGCGTACTAACACAACCAAGCCCCATAAATATCACAAACTTTTTCACTGTTTCATTCGCAACATTCCTTGGTTATCAATCAAAATTTTAACATTAAAAAAAATCTCCGTCAGATTCATCCGTTGAACATCCGATACGAGCAGAAAACAAATGAATAAATGAATGTCAGGAAAGTATTTTTTTCTTATTAAATACTATTTTGAGTAGGTAATCTTATGATAATATTAAAATCAAGCAAATATAAACAGTCAAAGTATAACAAAAATATTATAACTCTTACGAAAAATACGTAATAACTTTTTTCCCGACCTAATATGTCATAGGTCGGGAAAAAAGTCATCAAGTATGTATTTTTATACCTGCATGCCTATTTTAATTTTAAAATAGTACCTAAGTACCGCTCTTAACACACATTAAGCTTTAACTTCACTTCTCTAACCTACTCTGATAAGGTATCATAAAAGGAAAACAAAGTTACTCGTAAAGTACCTTGAGCTACGCTTATACGTTGTACAACCGCTCAAAGCTCCTTTGAAAACAAAGCTTCTTGTGTTTCAACTACTCGCAGTTCTGGACGCGAACTATGCATAACTGTCAGAGTTCATACACTTAACAACTCTTCAACAATAACCTTTGAAGAGTAGTTTTATCCGATACTATTGCACCTGATGATATAAACTAAAATATAGCTGCAAATGTGATTCACCCCGACTTACAATTTGCAGGTGTAGTTCCGTGGCTCACTACTGCCGCCAGTGCCCATGAAAGCCTACGCTATCTGACCAGATTGCGTAGCCATGATGCCAATCGCTAACGCTCAGTCACGAACGAAACACTTTCTTTTGACTGACCCTGTCACCTGAAACTATCTTTGTCGCATTAATAAGCATATTGAGCGTTTCAAATGGCATCTTGGCCACGCATCCAGCTCCGCTACCCTCTGCCGTCTCTCCTTATTATCTAAGCGATGGCTGATCTTTTTCTTGATTTTTATATGAATATGAAAAGTGTTAATGTTTTAAAGCAAGCGGTTTGTTGAAATAAAAGTATCGTAACGTAATTACAGTTCGTTTTTTACCCGAATAGAAGAATATCTTACACTAAAGGATGACTCAAACCAATCTGGGTCGATCCGAGACGATTTGTCAGTTCCTATAGAAGGAATCACGTAGCTCGGAGCCCTCGGAGGTCACGTGACGTTTTTGTTTAGTTACCAAAGTTCATGTTAAACAACTATTTAACAATAAAACACTTATGAAAAGTTGTTAAATTCCAGATTATTGCAGTTGATGGTATAAAGTAAGAGACAGTTGAGAAATATATGTAGGTATAAGTGATTCACCTTAACTTTGCATTTACAGGTAACATTACAATTCCGTGGCCCATTACTGCCACCCATTGCCCATGAAAGCCTGTACACGCTATCTGAATAATTCCGCTACGCTCTGCCGTCTCACCTCATTGTCTAAGCGACGGCTGAACTGTATCAGAGATCTTTTTCTCGGTTTTTATTTGAATATGAAAAGTGTTTGCAGTGCTTGAGCAAGTGGCGCGTTTCAACAAAAAAAAACTAACACCGTCCCCTATTTAAACATTAAAAATTGTTTTTTTAAAAGGTTCGTTATTGGAATTTGTTACTTTACCAATTTGAAATTTCCCCAATTTTAAACATTAACCATTCAAAAAGCTACTCAGTTGTAGCTTTTTGAATGTTAAAAATAAAACGGGCGCATTTTAATGAAATAACTATTTGAAGCTTGTCTTATATTACAAATTTATCCGATTGGAGTGTAAGTAAAAGGTATATTGGTATATTGAAATAAGATTTGAGTAGGTGAAAGATCACTGTGCTTTATAGATATTCTTAACTTACGACAGGAGTGACTCCTAGATCGTCATACATTTTTTTATCTTAAAACAACGTCTTAGCTGAGGAAAACGAATGAAATAACATTGAATAAATTAAATAATTATAAGCTGACTTGAAGGTGTTTATTTAGGATTCACTGACGGTGCATTTTTGCGAACATCGTAGCGATGATATAATCAAAATCTTTTGAATTTTTCTTTAGAAGATCTTGCATTTTTATTCTACTTCGAGTTATAAGTGAGAAACTAAGTTATCCCTACTGACCTCCATATTGTCCCAAAATATGAGCGACAAAGATGCGCCCTTTAATTAGGTCGAAGTACTTACTCTGATCCCACTACCTTACCTTTTAATGGTATTTTTGCAAAATTACTAATATTTATTATGATGTTTTTCGCATAGATTTGTATTTTATTTATAAATTGTCGACGCTAGGACGAACTGGCAATTTATGTAGAACATTTTTATAAAATCAACTACTAGTGCGGGTTTATCCCGCGTTTAGCACGTTTTAAAAAGTACTAGATAATTTTGCCAGCCATATGCGTTCGAGTATATCTGCCAGATCTGCCAATTAATATATGGTAAATCTGTCTGGCGGATGCCCGGCGGACATACCCACTATGGAGATCTGACGGATTGCCCGAACGTGGTTATATGACCGGCATTTAAATCTCCATTTTTTTATTTTATTATTATTCAAAAGGTGTACATAGTTACATTACTTGGTATTATAACCCGCCAAACTGAGAAACCAGTTTGTTGGCGAGATCGTGCTCATGCTATCTAACAATAGGTAGCTATATGCACCTAGTAATTATTATACTATAACACTTTATAACTAATCGTAAAACATAAACAAGAAACAAGCTTTCTACAACTTCAATGTTAAGTTCTTAACACGTTAAGCAAACCCTGGCGTTAATAATTCACCTACAACTTTTTTTTTTAATTTTAAACTAAGGAGGCGTGGAAGGTTATTTTTGAAAATATGCTTTTTAGTTCCATTAAAAAAAAAACTCTTATTTATTACATATTAATAATGTTTGAGCTGGCCCATTACTAATTGGAAAGGAGATTGCCGAGATCTTGTACCACAGGTGTCAATAGCATCCATTGTCGAAAACTATTTACTGTTCTACGTATTAACTTTGATATTTTTTTAAAGCCAATAAATTTTTTTTAAATGAAGATCCTGCGTGGGAAAAGATCAATTTAAATTTAATTCCGTGGGAGAGGGGCCGGTGTCTACTGTGGGATGCCACGTGCGTCAGCACGTTCGTGGCATCGCACCTTGGCCGTACTATGAGGTCTGCGGGAGCGGCGGCTGAGTTGGCTGCGTCACGGAAGCGGGAGAAGTACGCGGTCCTGGCAAACTACCTGTTTGTCCCTCTTGCGGTGGAGACCGCTGAGTGCTGGTGTGCCGAAGCCCTAGCATTTATTAAGGAGGTGGGAAAGCGCCTGAGGGAGAGTGGTCACGATCCTCGCTCCGGGTCTTTCCTGTTGCAGATGTTGTCCGTTGCGGTTCAACGTGGAAACGCGGCGAGCGTGATGGGCACCTTTGCGTCCGGAGGGGCGCGGAGTGGGTTTCATAAATAATGTGTATGTGTTTTTAGTTAAGGACTTTTTGTAGATTGTAATTTAAGTTTAATTTTATGACATTTTGTAATTAATTTAATTTACATTGAATATGTAATTATAAGGCTTAAGGAAAAAAAAAATTAAATAGTATTTTTGCTGAAATTGTACATATTTTTAGATATTTTATTCAATTCATGAACAATTAATTATCTCTCCTCAGAAATATACTTAAGCTAATATTTTAAAAATAAATGTTCTGCCAATACGTGTTTTCCCCACTATTAAAATGAAGGTTTTATTGTTCTAAAATACTTTAACTGGTTGAAACAATTTATTTATTTTCAAACTAAATGCATAAAAACTCATTCTTGTTAAATCTGTAGAATGTCATGCGTGATCAAACTGACAATTTACTTCAGACAATGCATGCGATTATATTTTTAATTACAATAGCAGACGTCTTTAATTACGTGGGTCACTTAAGGAAAGAAATGAGTCGTCAAAACCTGGACATGATATGCTCATGTCTTATACGTTTTTGAAAACTTATTTTATTAGAAGTAGAACACTAGTAGACAGATTTATCTAATTATATAAATAAGAAAATTATAGCCATTTTAGATCACCGATCCGCACGTTTTTCTGAAACACGGTGGGGCTGAAACGAGCACATTTCATGCTATTTTTCTTTACGACTTTTAATATTTTATACAAAAAAAGAAACGTTTGCAATGATTTTAATCGGCAATAGAGGAGTCTTTTTCGTTAGTTTAGTGATTTTTTGACGTTTTGTGACTTCAAAACGGGTATAAGTAACCTCGATTAGAACCATAAAACCGGCCAATCGCTAAAAGTAGTAGTTAGGAAATTAATTTCGATTAGTCACAATTGTGTGCCTGCGGAAATATTTGTGCGAGAAGACCTATTAATCTCATATGTGGATATTGAAAAGATCCTAGATATTAATTTTATATTGCCAGGCATTCATATAACTTTTATGGCCACCTTGTGAGTGAGGAAGCCGCAATGTCCTAGAGTTTCACATTTTCATAAAACTTCTTTTCGGCGAGTCAATTTCCATAGTAGCAAAATTTCTTCCTATTTTTTATATTTATTAAATTTAAGAAAATTTCATAATGGTGTTCAATTTATACTCCAAAATGCTATTTAAAACATATAATACGGGTGCGTCCTATGAATACATTTCGAGCATATCAAAACTTTCCTAGTGACCTACCTTCTACCTATACCTACCTACCGACCTACCTTGTTGTCCTCATGACGTTCAAACGAATCACAACCTTAGGGTGGTAAACCACATTTTTGGCCGACTGTACAAAGTGTGCAGACTACGAGTAGTTTTGGTCAATTTAGCTACTAGCTTCATAAATACCTAAAATTTGTCTTCAATACGTCGGTACGATCGTACGGCAGTTCATTAATAAATATGGTATAGAATGGCATGAGGATACGTGTGCCCCAGGTCTCTTTAGATCATATGTACTTACCAAAATGTGATTATTTTATTAAAAACGAAGCTAAAAATTACGACTTCAATCTCAATTTTCTAGGTAGATATTCCGGCGTAAATTTTTCTAAATATTTGGTGATAATGTGATGTGCAGTTAATGGTCAATGTTTTGCAAAATATTTCGTCAATGGACAATAATCACTACACTACAGTACGTCACTACAGTATGGGCCCCATACATGAAACGGCAATCTTCTTTAACATACACCTTTGAATTAGGTTCGTCGCAAATGTGTGTGCAAAGTTTTTTTTTATTAGCCATGGAATTTCGTACATTCAATGAAACTTATTAAAGAGCATTCAATGAAACTAATTAAGAGAAAGGTTTTAAACCATGACTTTCGATTTGAAAACCAAGCGTTTTTATTTCAGTTCCAGTTTGAATTTATTTATTTCTCATTAAGACAAATGTCACTTACATAAGAACTTAAGGGTTCAAATTTATCGTTAGACTAATAAAAAATGTCGAGATAATAATTCTAATAATGCCTGTCATAATATTCTCATATAAGTAATGCACTTTAATTAACTTTTATTATAATATAATGTTTTAAATTAAAACAAAATACACTTCAAAGACGACACAGGTTTAATGGCGTACACAGGTTTAATGGCATTGCTGCCAATAGGAAAAAAAATAAAAAGAAAATTCTTATTTTATTCGTTTAGTAAACATCCTTTGAAAGTTCAAAGGATGTTTACTGTGGTATATATGTAAGACATTTCTCACGATAATATATTTAATGAAGTAGTTGCATGATACTCGTATAGACGAGTTATAATGACTTGGATATGAAAGAAATTCATACCTACTCAGAAATGTCTTCGAGAAAATATGTATTTCTGAATGCTGTTAGTATGCCAGATAGGTACAATATAAAAAACCGGCCAATTAAAAGCCGGACTCGCGCACCGAAGATTCCGTACAAACTTTTAATTATCGCAGTGATCTATAAACTTGATGGCATAAATTGCATTTCGAAGTAGAAGTACTAGAACTTTGACGTCCGTTCCATGTATACAGATTAGTGTGCTTACCATGAGTTGGACGTAACTGTAATCGATAGCGACTGCGGCGCTCGAAAGTAAGTATGTCCGTCTCTCTCCTACCATTACTCTGGCAGGAGCGAGATGGACATACCCCCGAACGCCGCAGTCGCTATCGAATACGGCCACATATGTCTCTTGTTTGAACGGCATAGAGTTAGTATGTGAGTTTGTTTTTCGTTGATTCTTTATCACATAACCCGTTTTATTTTAAACCGATATTTAAAAGAAGGTACCTACCTTACCTTACACCGAAAAGGGAATTTCTATAACTTGTTTTGTAAATAAATACCTTCATACAATAGCTTATTTTTGTCATTTACCTGAAATTACTGACAATAGAATTCAGCAGTGAAGGTACCTTTCATCAAATATGAAAGGTACAATAATAGCGGAACAAAGTATCATTAGTGCGGTATTGTTCTTTGGGTACACTATCATGAGCTTGTTTAAAGAGTAATATAAAACACGGGTGGCCCTCTACATCCCTAACAATTTTTTTCCTAAAATCACTTGCCCTAACCGTTTTGTCCTAATGGGCATTAGCTCTAACGATCTATTGCCATAACAATTATTTTCCATAACGTAATGGTTGCCCTAAAACTCATTTGCCCGAAGCATTTTTGGCATATCATCAATAACCCTAATGTGTTTTGGCATATTCATCGCGATCCCTAATAACGTTTGTCCTCATATCTCTTGCCATAATTATTTTATCCTAACCGGCATTAGTCCTAAGAATCAATTGTCATAATAATTATTATCCATAATGTAATGATAAGTAGTCCTAAAACTCATCTGTTCGAAGCATGTTATCATATACATACGCAGTCTTGTACCAGTTTTAACCATACAATATTTTAGTTGGACTGTACCAAAATTATAAATTTTAGTCGAAAGTGGTGTAATTATGACATATATTTGAAATGATTGTATCGTATATAACACATCACAATAAGCAGCTTTTAATTGAAAAACTTTTTTCTAAAATTAAAATGGCTGAGATCGAGCGCTTCAATGATCAAAGTTTAAGGCAGGTCGGTTTAGGTACGACGACGAGCGAAGCGAGGAGGAGTGTTAGGTAGAACTGCGACCTAACAGCGCGCGAGCCGAGCGAGCGAAGCGAGCGTGCCGCGGCAGCGGCCGGCGAAGCGCCAGAACCGACTTTTTTCCATAACACTGTTTACAAACTACAATTTTGTATTAATTAATTAATTTGGGCTAAGAATCTTCAGGACAAATAATATTAAGTGTAACGTATATAACACATCACAATAAGCAGCTTTTAATTGAAAAACCTTTTCTAAAATTGAAAATGGCTGAGATCGAGCGCTTCAAAGATCGAATTTTAAGGCAGGTCGGTTTAGGTACGACGACCAGCGAAGCGAGGAGGAGTGTTAGGTAGAACTGCGACCTAAAACAGCGCGCGAGCCGAGCGAGCGTGCCGCGGCAGCGGCCGGCGAAGCACCAGAACCGACTTTTTTCCATAACACTGTTTACAAACTACAATTTTTAATTAATTAATTAATTTGGGCTAAGAATCCTTAGGACAAATAATATTACGTAGGTATTACAATAATAGGATAAACGTCATTAGGCCATATAAAATTAGGGACTAATGATTAGGACATATGATATAAAATTAATGATTAGGACATATGATCAATAGGACAAATAGTCATTATGGAACATAACATTAGGATATGTAATCAATATGTCAGGTGACATTAGGACATCAAACATTAGGGCAAACTAAAATCATCCATTCAATGAGAGGGCAATCAAAAATAGGGCAAATGAGTGTTAGGACAAATGATTATTATGGCAAAAAAGTATTAGGGAACGCAAAAATAGGATAAAAAACTTTAGGGATCCCAATATAGATCCATAAAACACGCTTCGATATTAATACAATAACTTTACTTGGAAACGAGCCTTAATTAACATGGTTATTACAAGATATTGGTTGTTGAAAAAAAAAACGGTTGTGTCTATAATTATTAAATTTTCGATTAATTTATGCCCATTATTTAGGTACGTATGAACCTTCATAATTTAGGTAGGTACACTAGATACCTTCTATCTATCTTCATTCTGTATTTATTAGTTTTTTGAACATTGTGTTTTAAATATTTAGGACTAGAGATGCAACGGATATCCGTTCACTATCCGGGATTCGGCCTATCCGAATAACGGATAGTAGCTTATTATCCGGCCGGATACCAGATAGTGAATTTGCATGATATTTATAATAAAGTTTAGGCAAAACCTATCAAATTACAAAGACATATATTACAATAGTATTTAAGGTCAAGGTCAGTTTAATCGCTCATACTACACTCTCAGACAGTTCAAAATTTTAAGCAATACAAAACCACTGGCAAGTAAACAATTTCGTATAAAAACAGGTTGCGACCTGTACCAAAAAATTGGCCGATTAAAAAACTTTAGGCCGAATACTCGGCGGCCGGCATCCGGCCCACCACTATCCGTTGCATCTCTATTTAAGACCCACTTGCACAAACCGGTCCTAGCCAGTAACCCTGAGTTAAACGGGTAATTTATATGGATTTTGACGATATTTAATTACGATTCCTATTTACGATTACGATTTCTATTGTGGTGTGCAATAAATAATATTTGTATTGTATTGTAATTAATGGAATTTGATATCTCACAAATACTTAGGTAAGTACATTGTTTATCTAAATGTCCCAAAACTTGATTGATGAATTTGGGTATAAATTAATACCTATTCATTCCATGAAGGCATGATTGCATAAAAATGCCATGTGTCTAATAGGTATTAGCTTAGGACTCTACCTTTTGCTAGAAAACCACAGGGCAGTTTCTCTTTAAACTGCCTGCCTGAGATAAGACTTACCTACCAACTGCTTCTAAACTGAACTTTACACCCAACACTGATACATACTGGTAGGTACTATAAGATATTCTCACGTTTGCCTTCGGTACTTACGTCGGTGGCCGTAATGCTAAAGCTTAAAGTGCTAATTCAATCGGCAAGTACGGTTATAACCGTTACCGGGGAACGAGCTGAGTGTGGACCATTTATTTACATGGAAAACACGCGGGAGAGCCCACTAGACTAGCAAACCGCATCTTGACGTGATACCGAATATGTGATGAGCCTAATTCACTAACATAATACGTTAGGCTTTACTAGTAGGTACACGTATTGTGTCTTACAAACTTGCTGTTCCCGCTACTTTGTTCACATGGATTTTTTAAACCCTTAAGAGGGGTCTCATTGGGCCGATTGTGTTTTCTAATAAACCATTCCATTTCTCTTTACCCCACCATAAGTTCGTTGTAGTCCTACAAATTCCCCAACTTTTGATGTATATTGTACAGTTTTATACTACTTACTTTTGGCTTTATCACTTAAACGGAAAAAAGAGGCCACTTTTTGCCATTTAGGTAATAAAGCGAAACATATGTAAAATGAAACTATATGCCACTGCCAATGGATAAATGTTGATTGGGTTTAGCTTTATCAGTTAAACGGAAAAAAGTCGCCACTTTTTCCATTTAGGTGTCTAAAAATATAACTATGTTGTGTATAAAATGTAACTATGTTCCAATGGCCAAAAGTTGGGGAATTACGATCTTATGGTGGGGTATAGAGAAATATAACGGTTTATTAGAAAACATAATCGGCCCAAAGAGGGCACCACTGGAGGGTCGGACGTCCTCTTAAAGGAATTATGCAAAATAGTAGGTACAATTGTTTAACAATTTTTAATGAGCCATTATGAGTAAATCACAGAAACTGATTTGCGATCATTCCCGATTTATACGAGTATGATAGTGAATAAATTAGGAAACAAATCAGTAATTTATTTTAGTTGCAAATGTATCTGTTCAATAGCAGAGGTTAAGAAAATGCAATTCATTAAACATCGGTACGAGTATTATGGTTGGTTGTTGGCTTAGTGGCAAAGAAAATTTATTTTCAAAATATAATTATACAGTAAGTGTAACATACGTAGCTACCTACCTCCACCTACCTTAAATCTACAATAAGTCCTTGAGGCATTGTACCTACGATAGGTACTGGCGGCATAGCAGGTTAGTTAGATATATCCGAAAACATTCGAGTTTACAATAAGTAGTTCAAGTCTTTATCAGAAGGTACTTACTTGTATTTATCGAATTTTAAAATAAAACACGATAACTTGTTTGACCGTATTATAGTATTAGATAGACGAATCCAGTTAATTTCTCCAAAGATGCAGGAAATACAATAAACGAACCAGTTAGTTACTCGTACGTATCAAATATCACTTGTACCATATCATAAAGCACTTCGTTCTCCTTTGTTAAAACTCCGAATGTGCTTAATAAACAAACTTTTCCAAGCATATAGGAGAAAAATATTTTTCATATTGACAAGAAAGCAGGGTCGAAAGATTCCTATTTAAAAATAACTTTTCTTTGTACATCATAACACCCTTTCCACTAAGAAAATTTATGATAATAATACTCTCACCTAGTAGACTAAAACAAATATAGTTGAAGGTATTTTGGCAAAAGTCACTATGTGTAGCACCGCGCCGTCCTTATAGACGCCGGGATGAACACAATCTGGGCGACAATATCTAACCGGAAACACGACAAGCATTGTCTGCAAAAGATTGCTCTCTAGCGATAAGCATGTCTGTTGTTTTACCTTCGTTAATTTATTTTTGTGCTTGTTTTTCATCGTGGTGAGAAGTGCAATAAAACTGAATTCCATCGTATTTTTTAACAAACTTATCTAGAGCTTCATTTGCTTTATTTATTTATTTATTAGATGATGAAGTGCCGGTTGACAAAGTATGGGAAGACCCTCCACAAGATGGGCTGATAACCTGGTAAATATCGCGGGTAGGTATCCACTATCCATTGGGTGCGGGCAGCGTACGATCGAGCAACCTGGTATTCTCTCGGGGAGGCTTATGCCCAACAGTGGAAGTCTTTTGGCAGAATACGATGATGATGCGATTATGTAATTCCAATGATTCCAACTTCAAAACTAATAACAACTAAAGCATGACTCATACTAGACCGGGCCGATGATATGTGTCAATTTCTATAGAAAGCGTCACGTGATAACTCGAACACGGCACATCGTCCCGGCTCGGTCTTTTATTTATCAGTGTGAGCCATGTTTAAGTCTAAGTTTTGTTTTAATCTATCATATCATTTATTTTCGAAATATATACAATTTATATTTGTTTTAGTCCAAATCTGTCTATTACCCTCCCATGCATAATTTTATTACTGCGAAAGATGATAGGACATGTTTGAGTTTACTAATGTTGCGGGCAACAGAATTGAAGCTTAATTCAACCCGGCAAGAGAAAATGGCCGCGCAAATAGGTACACAAAATGCCTGACCCTGTTTCTTAGAAACCCGTCTTTGTGTCTAATTGCAAATTTTACTGCCACGGGACGGTAAATATCTTTAAAATTGAAACGAAGGCAAATTAAAATGATACTTTCTTGATTAATTTTCGGCATCAATCAGTATATTTTATCCAGGGTAAGTTCGCTAAATATTCGAAAGCGTTTTAAATTGGATTGTTTCTTTAGTTCCTACATTAATCCTTAGCGTTCATTAACAAAAATGCTGAGTTAGTTAATGTTTAAGTAAACATTTCCTTTTTGAAATAAGATTGAGCTTAGGAAACAAGATTTGAAATGGTGATGGCCTAAATTAATATTATAATACCTATACAGGGTGTAACAAAAGTACCGAACGATACTATATAATACTGTACAATGTTCAATATATAATGTGTCTTGTACTGTATAATGTTTATTATACAATCGTGATTGGTCTAATTTCGACATTAATGCAATTTTTTGTGTATATTTATCGTGAAATAAAGACCTATCTATCTATCTATATACTATGGACAGCTCCACAGACTGTTTCTATTCGCTTTATGCGTGCCGCTCTGGTGGGTAAGATTACTAAGATTGTATGAGCTATCTAATAGCCGGCGTAAATAGTCTCCTGTAATTCCTGTAATTGCTCTTCCCCTAAAGAATGACTCACACAGAATGAGCTGGGACGTGACCGGCCTGTGCCGATCTGTCAGTTTCTATAGAAAACGTCACGTGGCCTCCGAGGACTCCGGGCCCGGTCCCGCTCCGTCCCGTCCCGTTCTAGTGTGATTCATCCTTAACATTTCATTCCTTTACTTTACACATAGCTAATATTATCATAACAAGACGGCAAGTAGTGCCTAAGCGCTCTTCACTCCGTTATTCCTATTGGGGTTTAGTAACCAAAAACTCATACCATCAAACAGAAAAATCAAGGTATTCGAGGTATGAGCGAAGAAGATGATGTATTAAAAACTTGACGAGAAACACAACGTCATAGGGACTTATAAATTCGAAATTAATATATGTTTACGCGAATTGTTTCTGTATAAGTACCTACATTATTTATAAGGGAAATGCCGAATTTTATTTAAAACACGTGGCTATAATGGCTTTCGTCACGTGTCTTTGATGTTTTAATATTTAGGGGTAAATAAAGAAATTCAAAGGCTTACATTATGAAATATGATTTAAGTCAACCAGGTAGTTAATACGTATACGTGTATTCGCGTAAAAAATTCGCCAAGTAAGGAGATGTCGTTTATATCAACAATGGTTCTCGATGACTTACGATAGATACACCGTGCAGGGGCCAGGCCGGTCCGGGGCAATCTGTCAGCATCTATAGTGGCGTGATCTCCAACAACCTCACTTTTGCTAACATTTTCTATAGAAATCACAAAAAATAATATGACAAGAATGCTTGAAATGATTTGTAAATCATTGAAAACGTGAT
The DNA here is from genome assembly GCA_949128165.1 of Lathronympha strigana. NCBI lineage: Eukaryota > Metazoa > Arthropoda > Insecta > Lepidoptera > Tortricidae > Lathronympha > Lathronympha strigana. Next base: position 14,741,263 of record OX421909.1, on the reverse strand, counting down.
CAAAAATGCAAAGGCGACAACTGTCATTAAGAAAATTTAATTTTAAATTAATATATGACTGAGGGCCACTAACACCACCCGGGGTTAGACAAATAACCCAGAGTTAAGTGTTTTTAAGTATGGTTTTTGACAGCTTTACTCCGGGTCAGCGGCTAAGTGCAAGTGGGGCTTAGTGAATTATTTTCTTTTGTAGGTAACATTATAATCCAAGACGTCAAAATCAAAATCAAAATGATTTATTTGCTATACATAGGTAGGTACAATAGTAGGTCATAAATATATAAAGTTCGTATCACAACGCTTCGCCACACGGCATACAAATAGCTATAATTTACATTATAGCATTCTTTAGGAATTTACATTTAATTACCAAGTAATTATAAATTTACTTTACTGACGAATCAAAAAGTAACAAACATGCCTGAGTCTGATTTAAAATCGTTGATAGATTAGTATGCTTTAGTAACTAAGAAATAATACATTATCAAAATCTCTTTTGGCAGCTAATTGTACATTTTGACTCCATTCCAAAAACCACTTGCAATGCTGTTTTACATGACCTCGAGGTTATTCTATAATGTTGGTGATAACTGTTAACCTTTGGTATGCTCGGGAGCAGATCGGCTCCTTAATACTTGAACCTTGATTTAAAGTGTCAAGGTCAATTATTTAATAGCAAATATTTGACAGGCGCATTCGAAAGGTTAAACTTGGGGAATTGTTCTGGATTGTATTTAATATATAATACAACTTTGTATATATAAAGACAAGAAAGCGTCAGACTCTTTAATTTTATGAAGTAAGGTTTGCATGAGTGTAGTTTTACCGCATACTGACCGCAAACAATTTTTGTGCGCTCTGAATACCAGTTACCTATCTGTGCCATTACCCCAAAACATAACTCCGCATCTCAACGTCGTAGTTACGTGAGCGTGACGTATTCACACAGCACATCTCTTAAACATTACTTTTCATATTTCCATGACCTTTTATTCTTGTATAATCAAGGTGGTAGATGCGTATACTTGGGAGCTCAAAAATTGACACTTTTTCAATTGTCGTGTCTCTTTAATACTCGTAAAATATTAATGTATAGATGGCTTCTCTTTTGCTCATTTTATTACACTTTAAGCGTTAGCGCTCTGATCGCATAGAGGTCTATGAGAGAAATTGACATATCGTCCCGGCTCAGACCGGTCTAGCGTGAGTCATCCTTAAGTTGATTCGTAGCCAAGCTGAGCAAAGTCGTTTAAATATCAACAATAGTTGTAGAACAACAATTGTTGTTGAGGTAGAGGTATCCGTGAAACGATAGGTGATGCGGACATATATTGAGTGAAAATGTAGTTGCCAAATATTAAAAACGTGACGAGAAACACAATAGGTGGTTTTGGTACTACTGAACTTAAGGGTGACTCACATTAGACTGGGCCGATGGGACGATGCACGATGGATCAAAATATTAGCCTGGTCAATAAGTGCTCAAAAAGGGGGTCTAGGTGGAATGGTGGAAAGCGCAATGTTTAACTTGTTAGGAACATTTAGGAGACAAACATACTAAAAGTCCTTGCCCCTCGGACCTGAGCCCGAGGAGGGGGGGGATATAGGAGGTCCAATTTTTTGGTTTTTCGAGTACATCTCGAAAACGATGTGTCATACGAAATTTTGGTTTACTACATGAAAGCTTATAGCATTCTCTTTAACTTTTACCTATAAATCTTTTATCTTTTCCATTTCGCTGTCTAGATATGAGCTCCGAAAAACGGTCAATTTTGATATAAGCTTTATCCCCCCACTTTTATTTTCGTACATTGCTCTATCTTGGAAACTCTTTATCTGAGAAAAAAGCTTCCTTTAAAAACCTTATTACATAATAAGGCTTTTTTTTAAATATTATATACATATGCATGAGTGTCACTTAGGGGTAGTTTGGCACCATTCGTACACGGGGAACATTCATACATTGGCCCCTCCATCTCATCTCTATTGATAAAACACGCTGAGACATTAGTGTTGCATGGAAGACTCCTTTTAATACGCGAAAGATTCCTCTTTGTTCTTAACAACATCCCGTAGTTCAGCTTTCTGCTTTCGACCATTCCATCTAGGATCATTTATTGACCACGTTTTCTATAGAAATTGACACATGATGCCTGCCCGGCCAGGCCCATACGGTTTTAAAGTCAGTCATTTTTAGATACAACAGTTATATGTATATTTTACATAATAAACTTCTTTAAGAATACTGTGTATTTGGATAAATTTATTGAGTACCGAAGCTGAGTAAAGAGATGGCGTTTAAATATCAACAATGGGTGCGGGTTTATACCCGCACCAGGCATCGCGGGAATTTAGATATTTGGAGACTGTTTTGAGAAGCAATAGGGCGTGGGAACGGCGGCATGTGGTGATCATTTCTATCTCCCGTTATTTATTTGTGCTACTTCGCTTTGACAGTCCTTGCTTTTAGAAATTTTGTCATATAAATTAACGCTATCATTATATAAGTACAGGTAGTGTCCTATACTGTTTTCAAACATTTTGAAAAAATTGAGAAGATTTTTAACTCGATTAAATGTTTATGTTTTGCATTACTACTTCATTAAGAAAAAAAAACAGTGGTTCCGTTGGATTTTATCATTATGATGGGATCCCACGACCCACAAGGGAAATAGGGAACTGCATGGCGATCGTGGTGTTTGCTTTAATATCTCACGTATTTAGGTACATTCAGAAACCACCAATTGTTACATTGAAGTCGGTGTGTAAAATATTAAATTGTATCCTATCAAAATAAATAGTCCAATTCTTTAATTTCGTATTGTATTAGTTAGTTTATTAATGGATCTTATGATATACGAATAAATAACAGTTTTGCAGCCTTTCATTTTTTTTCTAGAAATCATAAAAAAAACCTGTCCGAGGTAGAACAGGTTCCCCTACTAACTACTATTTACCTCTAATATAGCAATAAACTGGTAATTGTAAGGAATTTCCTTGTGCTTTAATAAAAGATTAAACTTAAAAGTATACGTAGACTGATTATAGTCTATTGCTGGAACAGGTAATAAGAAACAATGGTCCTGTGTTCCTGTAGTTATTTTTAACTTTTGTTGCATAGTATGTATGTGTCTACCGGTGGCGGAGCGTTCATAGAACTCAATTCCAGCCGGATTTCTTTGCGTGAGACAATCTAGCACATTTTTCCTTGGCGACTTATAAAAAAACAGGCTAAATCAGCTCTGGCTTGCCAAAAGCACATTTTGACGCTCCGCCACTGCTGCCTACAACGAATTTATTATTTAAACTTCTGGTAGATAAATACCCCGTAAAAATACCTGATTCTCCAACGAACATGAAATAATATATGCAGGAATGTAACGAAGTCATTTTGTTACGTAATATGCAGTTATGCACCCCTTAACGAAAGTATGGAAACGAAAAGATACAAAGAAGTATAATTCAATCCAAGTTTCATTGGAACTAAAAATAAAATACATTTATCCAATTTGAGTGGTACTCGTACTACTCGTAGACATTCTAGTAACTGCTTAATTAAAAGTAAGCGATCCGTTGACAGTGAACGAGGTGTGCTAATAATGAATTTGACAAGAATACTTAAAGTCGATCAAAAGACAAAAGGAAATGGAGTGTGCTATGCATGACAATATCAAGGTCTAAGCGGGCGAAGGACTAAGCGATCTATTGACAATTTGACAGTGAGCGAGGTGGCAAATAAAAATAAATAACAATGAATCTATAACTAGTATTTAAAACGGGATAATTTCCATGTATGTTTGTTTTATTGAGCGCCCGATATTTCGACACTTGCAAGCGCCATGTTCACGGAGTAAACTGACGAACTGCAAGTTTTTAGTTGTGATCTACCCACACGCCATAGCGATCTACCCTCTTACGGGTTCACTTATTTTATGTGTTGTTACTACTACTGTACGTTCTCACTTGAAACTCGATCACGTTCACTACACACCACACTTATAGTGTGCATTCCTTACCGGAACAGTCTCTCGTATGTTCAATAAAAAAAACATACATGGCAATTATCCCGTTTTAGATATTAGTTATAATGCTAATGACGATGTTAGTTTAAAATCAAACAATGAATTTCACAAGAAGGCTCAAAGTCGCTCAAAAGACAAAAAGAAATGGAGTGAGCTATACTAGGCGAGATCAAGTTAGACATGGGGATATAGTAGACATTCCTCAAAGAGGTATCCCAGGCTTTTGTGATAGTATACTGTTTGTTATTGTGCTAAACCAGTAGGCAGATAGGTCCCCAGAAGGTCGCCAGAGCTCCAAGAGGATTCGCTGTGTTGACGGCTGAGGACCCACGGAGAAAAGCCCTTGGCCCGTTTAGCTGTCAACACAGCGAATCCTCCTTTTTTTTAAAGGGTCGGGTCGGCAACGCGCATGTAACAGCCCTGGTGTTGCAGGCGTCCATAGGCTACGGTGACCACTTACCATCAGGCGGGCCGTATGCTTGTTTGTCACCGTCGTAGTATTAAAAAAATGTCTTAAATAATATTTAAAACGGGTCACTCACGTAATTTAGTCGATTTTCGCTCGACATGTTTCGTTCTTTACGAAGAACGTCATCAGGAGCGCCCACTCGCGACAGAGGCAAGTCGTACACTGCGGGCTAATGCCCTATCTGCTCTGGTACTTGCAGCTGGCGGTGGGAGCGGCGCGGGGGGCGACACGGCGGACGATCTACCCTCGTTCTCATTATCATCGCTTTTGCCAACCGGGTTGCAAACAACACTCACTACGTCACTCGCTAAGGGCACGTTCACACAGTCCACTGACGCGGTACCCAAAACCGTTTTCCAACTGGGAGGCACTGACCAACCACAATCACGGTTGAAGTTCGGATGACGACTTATTTCAATAGCCTCCCGTATTTTCCGCTGAACTACGAATTTTTCTCTAGCCAACACGGTTACCCTATCAAACCTAATATAGTGCGTCGAATCCGAGTCCAATACGTGTTCCGTTACCGCAGAACCACGGCCATCTCGGTTTTTCATACTACGTATGTGTTCTGTGAGTCTCGTAGAAATATTCCGGCCGGTCTCTCCAATATAATTCTTTCCACAAGAACACGGAATCATATATACCCCAGGACCATTTAAGGGCTCCTTGTCCTTCGGCGAACGCAACCAGTGTCTCAGCTGAGTGTTTGGACGGAAAATTTTTGCTGTCATCTCTAAAAATGGTCTGCGGGAATTCACGGAACATCTTAACACCTTGCATCCGAAAATCAGGTTCACTGTGGAGGAGGAGAAAGAAGGAGAATTGCCGTTTTTGGACGTCCTGGTTATGCGTAAACCGTGTGGTCGAGTGCATACTACAGTTTACCGCAAGCCGACGCATACGGACCGGTATCTAAGGGCAGATTCACACCATCATCCTTCGCAATTGTCCTCAGTACCGAGAACTTTGATTAATCGTGCCTTGAGTCTGTGCGATCCGCAGCACTTAGACCGTGAGCTGAACCACGTGAAATGTGTGTTGGAAAACAACGGGTACAATTGGAGGCAAAGTAAACGTGTTGCGAACACATCGGCGCGTCGTCGATCGGCTGCAAAGGAAAGGTTGCCCTTATACCTGCCGTACATTAAGGGCGTGACGGATAAAATCGGACACTTGTTACGCCGTAGATATTGCATCAAGACGATTTTCCGTCCAAACACTCAGCTGAGACACTGGTTGCGTTCGCCGAAGGACAAGGAGCCCTTAAATGGTCCTGGGGTATATATGATTCCCTGTTCTTGTGGAAAGAATTATATTGGAGAGACCGGCCGGAATATTTCTACGAGACTCACAGAACACATACGTAGTATGAAAAACCGAGATGGCCGTGGTTCTGCGGTAACGGAACACGTATTGGACTCGGATTCGACGCACTATATTAGGTTTGATAGGGTAACCGTGTTGGCTAGAGAAAAATTCGTAGTTCAGCGGAAAATACGGGAGGCTATTGAAATAAGTCGTCATCCGAACTTCAACCGTGATTGTGGTTGGTCAGTGCCTCCCAGTTGGAAAACGGTTTTGGGTACCGCGTCAGTGGACTGTGTGAACGTGCCCTTAGCGAGTGACGTAGTGAGTGTTGTTTGCAACCCGGTTGGCAAAAGCGATGATAATGAGAACGAGGGTAGATCGTCCGCCGTGTCGCCCCCCGCGCCGTTCCCACCGCCAGCTGCAAGTACCAGAGCAGATAGGGCATTAGCCCGCAGTGTACGACTTGCCTCTGTCGCGAGTGGGCGCTCCTGATGACGTTCTTCGTAAAGAACGAAACATGTCGAGCGAAAATCGACTAAATTACGTGAGTGACCCGTTTTAAATATTATTTAATATGTTCGAGTCTCACGAGAGTTTTATAGTTAAAAAAATGTCCTTTAGTTACCACGTAGGTACTGAAAACGCAACGTAGGCGTCCTCTAACAAGAGCTGATTAAGACCAAGGTTTATGATGGGTATGTCATGTATACGAATGATGGATGCAATTGTCACAGCAATAAAAAAAAAAAACCTAGATAAGCTATCATTCAAATAAGCATACATTTCGTTATGCACATGACAACTAGAACCATGATTGACCCGCGCTGGTTAGGATTGCATCTCCTCTCTATTCAACAGTGGACCTTCGTTTAGCACGATATGGTGATGATGGCACATTACAGTCGCTAACAGGTACAATGTATCCCGATTGAATCCTGAATTCATTCATATTGCACGCCCACGCCTTTGTCAATTAACTGTTTCTTTGAAAACAATGGGTGTGAGCAATATTCGGTACCGGTGCCAAACTCGACCATACCTACATTAATCACTCAAGGGGGATGGGTTAATTTAATCATCATTTCGCGTGGGTTGGCTAGTGGTCGTTGCTTTTTAGCCATGTTAATACTAATTAAAATGCAAAAAGTAGTGTTTTTACTATTAAATTAACTATAAGCTTCTGACAATCATCAGTGGTGCTGGTGGAGCTGCTCTTAGTTAGCACAATCATGTCCCTTTATTGCTAATACCTAATGTCTAGGTACATTAGGTTTTTCCAATAAAGTAATGAGTAAACATGTTTATTTATTATTTTTGTTCATTCACCTCAGTCTTTATTTTAAATATATATTTCGCCTGAAGGCAAAAACAGAAGAGGATTTTTGACGTTGGAAAATTCAATAAAAAAAGGGGAAGCTAATCTCGTTATGCGAAAGAAATATTTGGTAATTATTGCGGAAACGAAATACTGGTAAGCTGGCAAGCGAAGACATATGAAAAAACCACGGGCGTGTAGGGCTTAATTTGTATATTGTTTTTTTTTTGTGGTTTCCGTCAATATTCTATACAAGTTACCTACTGGGGCGCGGATGATAAAACCGGAATCTTTGAACCGGCGCAACTTTTACATTACTCAAAATATAAGGATGGAATAATTTATTTACAGTTGAAGTTGACTGTACTTTTCAACCGTGTAACCGCTTAAAATGTCTATTTAGGAATAGTAAATACCACAAGTCTGCGTAAATATAGTGCTATAGGCAAACACTTATATTTACTCATCTGTAGATGTTGAGTGATTAGCGTATTATAGAAATACTTGACTCTGATAAGAGTTCCCTCTCCTGGAATTTACAATGTACTATCGCGTTCAAAATTGAATGAATGAATTCATTCATAAATTGCCTATGCACTTACAATAAATTGGTACATATATACGAGGGGTGTCCGAAAATACTCGGTATGGGCACGATCTACTCATTTCCTGATAACTTTTGATTTAAATTGGCCGTATCATGCCTATACCGTAAACCGGGGTACTTTGATTTGCGGATCGACTTTGATAACAACTTCCATCCGCTACTTAAACTCTCGTTTAAACGAGTTGAAAAACGCCAAAGCAGTTTTTTTTTTATTGGCATCACTCATAGTTGCTCCAGCGCATAGTAACCGGACACGTGTGTAGTGCTACTATTTCGTCTAGAAAAAAAAATTAATGGTAAGTACGCTTATCTTACTGATTTTTAAGGTTAAAAAACTTTGACTATACTTGTGCCAATAATAACTACATGTGTTTTTTAAGGTGTCTTATGTTAATCAGTGTTTATTCGTGAACTGGAAAAAAAATAACCTCAATCCGATAACCTATACACGCGCACGTTGCCGGGGAATCCATGGCTCGGGGTGTCTTTGATCACTTATACGTGGTGAAATTGATCAAAAAAGGCTGATTATATGTGTGATTAAAAGGTATACTAAAGTGCGTTTAAGTGCTTTTATACCTGTTCAAGCGAAGTACATACGTTTTTTTTTGCAATAAATAATCTAACAGAGCGCTTGTTTGTTTCATTTGGTATGTTATCAAAGTAAAACATAAGTAGTACATAATGTGTGGGGTGACATATCAAAGTCACCCCATACATTATGAATATAAATTACGCAAAAAGTACTTAACCGATTTTTATTTTTTAATTTTTTACGAGCTTTTAAACGGAGTTAGTTTGTACTTTCATTGTAAAAAAGGTAAAAAAGTGGTAGTTTTAAAGTAACCCCTCTTTCTCATTCTCAATATAACTTTGATCGCGTCGTTTTTTTTTTTGACAAAGCTATAAGTCCATAATTTTTCTTATTTTGTGTATTGAAAGTAGAGAAAAAACCGATAATTATATTTTAATTTCATATTTTTATGTATAATGGGATCGTCAGAAATTAGTGTCAAACTTCAAAATTGATCAAAGTAACCCCGGTTTACGGTATCCATCAATACGTATAAATTTACTACTATTAGTATATATTAGTAATAACTACAGGAATTTATTTCTTTGTTTTGATGTAATCGGTAAAAAAAGACCGTAGGGTAAGAGATATCGAAATCTCAACAAAAAATTGCAAAAGTTTTGATAATTTTAGGAACAATGTAGTCCAAAACCTGGTATATGGTAGTCTTAAAAATTGGTAGCAAAATTAGGGGAGAAGTGGCATAAAGGAGCCGGGTTTCAAAAGAGCCACTTGCATTATTTCAGTGGTTTAAAACGAATTTGGTTGGCAGTTATATTTTTAAGTAGCACCACTGATATGCCGTCACCCACAACAATTTGACAGTTTGTCTTAGACAACGGAAGTCGGTACGTTGGACTGTCGTTTGATACTCAAGATGGCGAAGGCGTCTCTTGAATAGGTTTTTTGTGTGTTAAATGTTGTTTAATGTGTTATATTTATAGCTTATTGTGCAGTGAACTAACGAAGAAGCGTGCAGCTACTGAAGAATTAATCCTGAAACGCGTCAAACTCTTTTAAGTCATTACTCGGTAATCCCGGGATCTCGGCCGTGGGAAGCTAGTGTAACATTTTTAGCTGCAAAATTATTTAAAAGAAGAAGTAACGTGATATGTATTACTTTACATGTCTTTCCTATCACGGAACAATGGCGTTCCGGACCTTTGGGAGGTGTACGCGGAGCCGAAGCCAACACGCAGAGGCCCTTTCGACATTTAATGAAATGTAAGGGGTACACCGAGCGGATGTTGCACCTGCCCCAGTCATGGGACGCACGCAGAGGCACTATTGAGATTTAATGGAATCTAAAATATACTGGACTATTAGGTGAAGGTGGTGGACTAAATACTGCCTAACAAAATGGTAATCAATTTTATTTCCGGCAAACGGTGACTCGCCCACATACGATGGGCTCCCACAAAAAGCGACATCTAAGATGACTAGGGCAACACCGATATGCAGGCTGGGGGTAGAGAGGTGTAACTGGACTTTAAACATATAGCCAACTCGCCACTTAGGTTTCCACATCTACCCTCGAGAACAAAGTTCTCGCGACCCCACTCTGGACGGCCGGTTATTACTTTACATTAGTATTATTACAATGTACGTGTAATGTATGCACTTAAACTAGAAATTTAGTATATTAAATAGTAAAAAGCATATGATTCATATAATTTCAGGTTTTCATAGTCATACCGCGTATTTTTGAACACCATAAGATTGTGTTAGTGCGTTGGCAATTTATTAAAGAATTCATTCTTAAACTGCGCATGTAATTTTGAACGCCGTAGTTCATTACACAAGCATGTTATGCTGACATGGAGGTTGATTACTATACCCCAAGCGCCAACATATTTTAATAGTTTCATTGAAACTCTCGTGCATGAAGTAATACCGTATACAATATGTAGCTATTAAAATATACTCGTGCATCAGCTTCCTCGTCGTCACTTCCGAACCATGTTTGCTGCAACAATTAATAGGTAAGTAACTACAGTGTATATTATGAATAGTGTCCGGCCGAAACACGATTTTTAGCCGAAACCAAAACCGAATATTCGGTTTTTTTCTGATTTCGGCCGAAACTGAAACCGAAATTTTTGAAGACGTATCAAAATATTCAAAATTACTGTACAAATCGTAAGGAAAAGGTTTTTGCAAGGATTTCTTATATGAGAACAGTTACTTTTTTCGTTAAACAATAAAAAACGTTTATTTTTAATGAAAATAGATATATTATAAACCAAATAAAATCTAATCTTTAAACTTTTAAACAAAGTTACCTAATTAATATACCTAATACCTGGACAAAGTCAATTGCAAGATAAATCACAGCTTAAAATAATTTAGAATAATACCTCGTGTGACGAAGTCAAACATTGCAAGAGAAATCACAGAGTTCATGCTACTTTAACATAAATCAACTTTGTTAAAAATATGAATTAAATTATATTAAATTTTAATCAACACTCTTTCTACGTAATTAACAAATGATCACTTCAATCAGCGATCTTGAAACAAATTTACCAAGATCGTTACAGTAGTCATGCTACTTAAACACTAATCAACTTTTACATATGTATATAATTAATTATTATAGTATCCCTTTAATCAGAGATCTTTAAACTGAACCTAATACCTCGTTTAACAAAGTTAGTCTAAACTAAATTCACAATCCTAATATCAAACGTATTGTTCATTAATCACAGCATAAAATGCAGTAACAGATTCTAAAAAGTAAATAATAATTTAATAAATAAACAACACTCACTATATTTTGTCGCGCGCCACGTGGTTCACAAACAAACGTCACAAACTGCATGCATTACTGTTGCTGGTCCCAGCTGGGCCGGCCGCCGATGCATTACCTAGCCATACCTATCCGGCCGAGCGCGCCCGAATTAAGCCGAGCGCTCCCGATGTGAGAGCCACGAGGCCGCAAAGTAATTTCGGCTGAAACCGAAACTTCGGCCGAAATCACTTTTTTGGCCGAAATTGGCCGAAACCGAAACTTCGGTCGGACACTAATTATGAAGCTTGATTGTACATGCTACCTAGCTGTCATAGTGTGTTTCAGGTATTTGTTTCACAGGTCAACAAAAACATGTCCCTTAAACAACTATATAGTTCACCCCGAAATCAAATTTGCTTTTCGTCAGAAACGACCAATTGAAGAAGCTATTCTTTTGACCGCTGATTTTTGTTCTGGATGGAATAAAACATATGAATTTCAAAATGTTACTTCGGTTTTTTATAGTTGGGAGGGTCGAATTATTTTTTTGGAAAGAAATTCGAGGTGGCAAATATTGTACATTATTGATGTAGTATCAAAAGCACTTAAAAATATACCTAAACCACCTTAGGCTTTTTCTATTTAAATTTGAGCTACAATCTACAAGTTAAATGTAAGAAAGTCGCTTCACTTTCGATAAACAACATTTTCTCGGTGTAAGCAAAATTCATACATTCAGAATAAAGGAGAAGCTTAGCAAACACTTTGATGATGCCACCGCCCGCTATAAATGGAAAATAATCCATAGAAACCACGACTATTTATGTACCGACTAAGCGTCAACACAACACGGTCTTTTATTTATTTGTCGGGTCTCGTTAAAAACATAAAAATGAGTAAACATTTTTAACCTTATTAAAACGTTGATGCAAATCAGTTTGTTCCTAATTTGGTACAGTGTCCGTCTCCAGTTCGTTCCACCCACTTAAAATGTATTATTAGAATAGATACAAGATACTTACGTCCTTTATGCACAAAACAGGACTGACATTATCATTATTGAGCAATTAGGTAATTAATTTTTTGAAGATTCAAGAAAAAATCTTCTAAACACCGGATAACAAGATATGCTAATACGCTATTTTATTATTTTAAGCAGTGTGTATTCCTCTCCGAATAATTATTGCATTTACATACTTTAGGTCTAATTCTGTCATTTTAATTATATTGTTTACAGGAACAAGGTTTGTAAATACATTTTCTTACGTGGGTTGGTGGATGGATTATGTAAACAACGCCTCAGATTACGCGGAAATAATAAGAAATGGCACAGCGAATACGACACAATAAAGGTGGCTTTTGAAAGCTAACGACTCAGACGTGGGCGTAACGCAGAAGGCTATCTTATAGAAAGAAATGTTCCGTAAACTGGGGTAATTTTTAATCAATTTTAAAGTTTAAAATTATCTACCTTCTATGTACAACTAGGCGTTAAAAATAAATTTAAAAATGCGAACTCCAACTATTTAAACTTTCGCAGTAAAAAAATTTGAAATGCTACGTAGCTTAAAAATATTCGAAGAAAAAAAACGTTGTGATCAAACTTACTTTGATACCCTATGTTTTTTTAAGTTTAATCGAATTATTAGCCTAACAGAAGTATTTTACAAATACAATACAAATACAAATATTTATTTAGTAAAACATCCTTTAGTACAATATCCTTAAAACTAGGATTCTACTCCCTGAATAGGCAAGCCTGTACTTCAGGATAAGCATTATCTTAGGGAAAGAAAAAATCAGATAGCAGGTTCAAAAACTACAACTCTATATGGTGTTTTGGGGTAACTTTGATCAAAAATAAAGTATACCATCTTCGAAAAATCAATTTTATTTGAACATAGATTTTTATCATGAAAGGGAGTAAATTTTTTGTTAAAACAAATAAACAATCAGTACAAACATAGTAATAAAATAAAATAACCCTCAAGTTCGCAGTAAATATTACCTTACCAGAAGTTAGTCGGTTTATGCATAGGTACCATTATATTGTATTTTGTGTCATAAATTCAAACTAGTTATTTTATTACTATGTTTGTACTGATTGTTTTAACAGACAATACACTTAAAAAAATGTGAAAGTAGAAGGATTTGACTATTTGATCAACTGGACTGGCAATGTCTGTCATGTCCAATACAAAAAACTTTGCCGATTTTTGCGCGGGATGGGCAAGTCAAATCTATTCTAGCGTAACGTACAAAAATGTCAGATAAACGTCAACTAGCCCATTGAATGAGTATGTTTGTTTGTCATATGCATTTACAAATACAAATACAAAATACAAATATTTATTTAGTAAAGCATCCTTTGGCAGAAAGGTAGGCCTTTCAAACAGACGCTACTGCGTCTGTTTTAATACTCAAAGGCACAAGGTATAGGTACTTATCTCGAAAACTTACTGTTTTTCGTCTACTCGTTAAGTATACAACTTTTTTGACTCCGATTAGGAATTGAAATTTATGGTTAAAGTTGGTCGAGATGTTCGCGCGAATTTTGTAGAATTAAAGAATAAAATTAGTAACTATAATTTGCAAGTGTTCTAATCTGTGTTTTTTTTTTCTTTTTTATTGCTAACTAGCTTTATAAGCCCCTCTGGGCATTGTAGACCAACCTTTGTTTTTATTTTTAAATTATTTTTATATTTTTGTATGTAGGTAGTTTGCACAAGTAACTTTTTTGATTGACGGGGAGAATTCGCATTCTCTCAGTCATCATCTTAACCCTGTGAAAACGAGTGCTGTAAAGGGCTCGAAACGTAGGATCATGGTGTTAATAAACGCGATTAATCCGTTCTAAAGTGTTTCATTTCAATGAATAACAATCGCGGTAACAGAAGACAATATTAGAATAATCCAACTAATTTTGCTTCCATATACCAACTTTGTACCCCCATTTCACCCTCTTTGGAGATGAATTTTGAAATCTCCTTTCTTTGTGCACCCCTACGCTTTATAAGAAACCTAAGTGTTAAATTTGGAATGTCTAGAAACAGAAATCAACATATAACGACACCCTTAGTGATATTTTTAGATTTCGACTCCATCGCGCCCCAACAGGAAAGATGATATTTCACTATCGCCACGTTTGGATTTTAAAATCTATGTTGTTTTCGTAATCAGCGACCCGAAAAACCATAAAAACGATACCCATGTTGTGTTTTATATTATTCACCCCTTTTCTCGCTTTTAGGGACTGCATTCTCAAAAAACCTGATATAAATGTTAACTTATTTAAATATCTTCATAAATACTCCTGTAAAGTTTCAAATAGAATAGTCCAACTAATCTTGTTTCCCCATACAAACTTTGGAGCCCCAAACCACCCCCTTAGGGGTTGAATTTCGAAAATTCCTTTCTAAGTGCACCTCTAGGCTTCATAAGGAACCTACTTTCCAAATTTGGAATCTCTAGGATTAGCGGTTTGGGCTGTGCGTTGATATGTCAGTCAGTCAGTCAGTCATTCAGTCAGTTCTTTTATATATAAAGAATATTTTAATTTATTATATTTAATTTAATTTAATTTATTCTAATGTAATCTGATTTGATTTGATTTAATTTAATTTAATATATTTCATTTCATTTCACTTCACTTCACTTCACTTCACTTCACTTCACTTCACTTCACTTCACTTCATTTCACTTCACTTCACTTCACTTCACTTCACTTCACTTCACTTCACTTCACTTCACTTCACTTCACTTCACTCACTTCACTTCACTTCACTCACTTCACTTCACTTCACTTCACTTCACTTCACTTCACTTCACTTCACTTCACTTCACTTTCACTTTACTTTATTTTAATAAAAAACGACACTCAATTTTATATGTTGACATTTCAAACCCATCACATACCAACAGGGGAGATGGTATTCCACATTCGCCACATTGGATCTTCAAATCGTTGCTTTTTTCGTGATCAGCGACCCGAAAATCCATATAAACGATACCCCTGTTGATTTTTTCCCTTTTGCACCCCTTTTACCCCTTTCAGGGGTTAAATTCACAAGAAACCTGGAACACGTGTTTACTCATTTACCTTAAAGAATACTCCGGTGAAGTTTCGGATAATTTTTTAGAACCAGAAATCTACGTAAAAATGACACTCATATTGATATTTTGGCATTTCAACCCCATCGCATACCAACAGGGGAGATGGTATTCCACATTCGCCACATTGGATCTTCAAATCGTTGCTTTTTTCGTGATCAGCGACCCGAAAAACCATATAAAAGATACCCATGTTGGTTTTTTCACTTTTGCACCCCTTTTACCCCTTTCAGGGGTTAAATTCTCAAGAAACCTGAAACACGTGTTTACTCATTTACCTTAAAGAATACTCCAGTGAAGTTTCGGATAATTCTTTAGAACCAGTAATTTACGTAAAAATGACACTCATATTGATATTTTGGCATTTCAACCCCATCGCATACCAACAGGGGAGATGGTATTCCACATTCGCCACATTGGATCTACAAATCGTTGCTTTTTTCGTGATCAGCGACCCGAAAAACCATATAAACGATACTTTTGTTTTTTTTCAACTTTTCACCCCTTTTCCCCCTTTCAGGGGTTAAATTCTCATAAAACCTGAAACACGTGTTTACTCATTTACCTTAAAGAATACTCCTGTGAAGTTTCAGATAAAATAGTCTTACTAATCTTGTTTCCCCATACAAACTTTGGACCCCCGTTTCAACCCCTCAGGAGGTGAATTTTGAAAAATCCTTCCTTAGTGCTCGCCTACACCATAAAAGGAACCTACGTGCCAAATTTGAAGTCTATAGGACCAGCCGTTTGGGCTGTGCGTTGATATGTCAGTCAGTCAGTCAGTCAGTCAGTCAGCTTCTTCTTTTATATATTTAGATGTTGTATTGAGTCTACCATCGTATATTTTTGAAAAGTATAAATAAATTCGGAATCGGTCAATATAGTCGTAGGAATTGGTCTGCTACATTAGAGTCAGACTACGTTATCTCTTCCTAGCAAATTAATTATCAACCATTCAAAGTGGTATTTTATACGTCAAACTTCTATGAAATTATAACGGTTAACACTTTCACAGTCTAAGTTATCAAAATCTATGCAAACATAGATTAGTCGGTATCTACTGCTTAAAATGGTGTTGCGAGAAACACTGTTGTCATTACTAATCGTCACATTAATCTACGTGCCATTGCATGTTTCTTGTTGCAGCCGAAAGGATGCAATAGCAACGCTACTGCATTCTCAAACATCAATACTTGTTTCCTACTCACTACTGGCTACACTGTCTGGATGTGACCTCAGGATTAAGATAATTGAAAAGAAAATACAAGATGAAAGGGTTATTATAAGTTAGTTATAATTTTAATGTTTGTTTTTTTGTGGTTTTTATGTAATTTTAATATTTGTTTTTATAAAACTAAAATATTTAGATAAAGGTGTGGCACCTTTATCTGACTTTTTATTAAAAGAAATATTAAAATTACATAAAATCCACAAACATTAAAATTTAAACTAGCTTATAATTAATTATAAATAAAAAGCTGGCTCCAGCTCGGTGCCTTCTGGCATAGTGCCAAGGAGGCTGGCGGCATTGCCGCGCTGGACGGCAATACCAAGGCGTTGCGCTAGGTACGCGCCAGCCCTCCTATCGCCCGTCGCTTCCACAAGACGCTTCGCTATGCCCTTATAAATGATGTGGCACCTTTATCTTGAATTTTCTTTTAAATTATTGTCGGTTGTCGGTAACGTGCTACTAAGCTACCTACGAATATTCATTAGGTAATAAACTTAACCTAAATTTCTCAAATATTCTATAAGTATCTACCTGCCAGGGCTGCCAGGGGGATGCTAATTTCAGCTTTCACGAGCGCTTTTAAGAAATAGATAATATTATAATCTTTGACAGTATTTAATCATTTTTTATTCGCTGATGAACCTGAAATGATACTGCTGTCTTATGACTGAAGTTGCCCTTTCCAGTAAAAACTGCAGTCACATTGACACACTAATTTTTTACTGAAATAAAGTTAAGTATTATGTCTAAGACTATCCGAAATTGATAACAAGTTCAATTGGTTAGTTATTAAGAAATAAATATCTACAAATTGCCATGTTTCACAGGTATAGTAAGCTTTTAAGTAGAAGGCATTTAATTAAATGAATAAAGGTGCATTATTTTTTTCACATGCACTACATCATTATTTCTTGACATTTAAACATTAATGAAATGGATACAAAAAAACTAAACGTGTCCCTGTGGGCTTTGAAGGGGAAAGTACGTACGAAAGAAGACCTAATTATTAATTTTTTATATAATACGAACTACATTTAAAGAATTTTAATTAATCGACGGTCAGAACCGAGAATCGAACCCGCTGAAAATGGTAACAAAAAACCTGTAATTTTACTATAATGATCGAAACCTTCAACAAGACAAATTTCTACGTCTTTGAATGTAGTACCCATAGCATCCTAATGCAAACAGACTAAACATTTTCACGTTTAACTTGGATAATTGTTAAGAATAATGAATAACAACTGATTTTCCAGTATTACTAACCAATTGAAACCAATGCACACTCGAGAAGGTATAATTTATCTATCATAAGTGTATGATAAAAAAAAACCGGCCAAGTGAGAGCCGCAGTACGAAGGGTTCCGTACCATTATCTATAAAAAGGCAAATAACATCACGTTTTTGTATGGGAGGCCCCCTTAAATAATTGATGTATTTAAATCTAATTATTTATTTTTAATGTGAATGTATAATTATATATTCTGTCAATTTTTTTAGTATTTAACTACTGTCGTTTTAATATCGAGCAAAAACGAGCACAAAAAACACGATTTTTGTATGGAAGCCCCCTTAAATATTTAATTTATTGTGTTTTTTATTTTGTATTTGATCTTATTTTATTTATTTATTTTTATTTTATTTCAACGGAAAACTTACAGCTAAGTTAACAAGAAAGGTAGTGACATAGAAACAGTAAGCCAATTACAAGTTTCCACAGATAGTAGAAATAACTTAAGGTACAAAGCGTGCGCAGCTTGTTTGCATATGATACTAACAGTGGAGAGAAAATTATACTAGTTAACGAAAGATACATAAAACAAAGATACATTAAACAAACCGGTTAACTAAAGAAATGCGATAAATCAAAGTTGCCTACTTATCTTATCTTATCTTATTGATCTTATAACGGAAACAGAAATACATCATCTTTGAAAATATCAACTGTATAACTATCATGGTTTATTAGATACAGCCCGGTGATAGACCGACAGACGGACAGACGTACGGGCGGACGAGCGGAATAGCGGACGAGCGGACGAACGGACGGACGGATTCTTAGTAATAGGGTCCCGTTTTATAGTAGATTACGTACCGAGGCCTGTAAAGTAAGAAATGTCTCAGATCTCGTGTAATTGTCGGCCGAAGCGAAGCTGAGGTCGACAAACATGTGATCTGAGGCTTTCTTATTTACTGGCCAAGGTCAGTACACTATTTTTCTGCTCGACGCAGTCGGCAAGCGGCGCATTTGTTTAGCGAAGCGGCCTGCAATTGGCTATTTGCCGGCCGGAAGGTAGAAAATTATTTTTCCGTTGTATGGAGATAGGTGCATAATTCGATCAGCTGGTCCATACAAAGTGATTTTTTTCCAATTTTGAAATGTTTTATCTTGCATCGCACTCAGGGTCATTGACCTTATCAGCTGTTGAAGTATCATCCGGGACTTTTGTTACACCCTGTATGTGAAGTGTACCTTTATTTCTGTACGTCTTTGTGCCAGTCTGTGGCATAACAATCCTTAAACGTAATTGGATAAATTTTAGTGTTGGTTTTTTAAATCAACAATTTTGTTTATTTCCATGACACAAAACGAGTATTGGCCATCACGCCCTCATCGGAGACACCACTTTTAGTTGGACCAAACAAGGAATATATAATTTTGGCATGTGCGAATAAGACAGCTAGCTGTCAGTGACGTTCGTCTGTAGTGGGAGACACCACGGGACAGTCTCAACTTTTTTCTTTCCACTATGCTTTGTTAATACATTTTTGGATAAATTTTTGGACATATTCTGTCGTATTTAATTTTAGTTAATCTTTCATCTTTGATGAAGGCACTGTATTTCGAAACATTAGGCATAATGGGTCCTATGGTTGCGCAAAATGATCCCCGAGTGAGTTAAATCATAAAGTACGTTTGTTGAAAGTAAAGCTGTGAGTGTGAGTCATAAAATGTAACTTTTAAAGAGGAGTAAAGGATGACTCACACCAGTCCGGTCCGATCCGGCACGATCTGTCATTTTCTATAGAAAAAATGTGATATGTTATAGCTCGGAGCCCTCGGAGGTCACGTGACGTTTTGTACCAATATATCCCCACTATATTTTTACAACCTGTATAGGGTAGATATCTCTATGCGTTTTCATCTTTTCAAAGATAAACTAAACCGTAAGAACCGTGCGGTTGACTTTATAAGTGGGTTATAAACACTGCAAACGAGTTTCTTTATCAGCGGGTTTGAAACACAATGTTATTTTTTGTAAGACAAAGTCGAAATAAAAAATATGAGGAAAATAAATAAGTAGGTATGAGGAAACTAAAATGTTAGATGGCAATGATTATTAATTGCGTACCTACATACAAAGTGTTAATTAATACATTTATTAACTACGTTTTGTTGTAGGTTTAAATATGCGCAATGGCATTTGAAGAACGATTTGATTCGTACTCTCTGAGATTATATATCAAATACATTATATTTAGGGATTGACGTCAGCGACTGAGGGAAAGGGAGGGGGCGATCCTCGTTTCGGGTCGTACCTGGTGCAACAGATCTCATTGGCCATTCAGCGCGGTAAGGCTGCCAGCGTGATGGGTACATTTGAGCCGGGTACGAATTAGGAGGGAGGTGTTTTTTTTTATACATTAATAATAAATAAATATTTGTGGGACAATCTTACACAAATCGACCTAGTCCCACGGTAAGCTCAATAAGGCTTGTGCTGTGGGTACTAGACGACGATATATATAATAGATATATACATATAAATACTTAAATACATAGAAAACATCCATAACTCAGGAACAAATATTCGTGATAAACACACAAATAAATGCCCTGACCAGGATTCGAACCCGGGACCTCCTGCTTCGTAGGCCGTTGAATACATTATATTAATTGTGAATTTTTTTAATGTTCTTAAGTCAGTTTCCATCATTACATCTGAACTAAAATCAAACGGAACTACCTTGTAGACCTCCGACACCTCTGTCAAATTGGATGACAGACTGGAAATTATCGAGCAGTCCACTATGCCATCCCTGATCTTCAACATCAGTTCATCCATCAGAATGATGGCTTCAGTAAGAAAACGCCCAAGTTGATTATGAATATCCCTCAATCACAATGCACGTGCCGTGCCCACCAGTTCTGTAGAAGTTAAGCTAGGTGAAGTTTAAGATTTGACTTGTCTAGTCTTTACCGGCAATAAAATAATTTACTTTACCAGTACCACCTAATATAATCCTATATTAAACTATCAACCCTTAATATTTCACATAATAATATGTTATTGACATAATCTGTAAGTTAAAAAACAATATCAAATAATTTATCGGTAGTTTCGCAGTGCATTCTCATTTACAAAAAAAACGAGTCAATGACCCACAACCACAAAGCTTTCTGTTAAGCTAGCGTACCACCTGACTAGAAGAAAATTTTCTAAAGTTTCAAAGTCCGCCTTTTTTCTTGTTTTGCGTTGTAAATAAATCTACTTTATTATTGGCATATCATTGCATCTGGTATGGTAAATGTATCTAATAAATGTATTGCTGGTACAAAGTAGCCAAGGCAAATCTTTAACTTCACATTCTTTAACTTCTACTCTACAGAACTTGGCACCCATTTAGATATTAGATCTGTTGTCGGCGGAGTCGACAATAACTATATTCTCATATAGAACTTGGCTTCCATTTTCACATTTATGCTTTTGGTGGGATATCACTACTTTTTGTCAATAAATAATTATTATTCATTATTAAAATTGTAATCTCTACTTCTATAAAAAATAAACCTGCCTTCCGATGGTCCGTGTAAATATACACACTGCAGCTGCGTCGCCTGAACTTGGCTGGACACGCTGCCGAGTATCTAGATCACAAACCATACACTACCTACTTACTTAGTAATAGGCTCCCGTTTTTACCCTTTGGGCACCGAATCTTCAAAAGGAAAAAGGGCCTAGGAAATTAATAATTTCCGCAAGCTAAATAAAGTGCAAAGATAACTCGACTGATAAATCTCCTGGTTTCCATCGATATTGACAGGCGATGCTTCCATCACAAGTGTATCTCGTTTCGGATAGGTTCTCGCACGTTCGCGGCTTAATAACACCACGAAATAGCGTAGTTGATGCGGCATATTAATGAACTATTTTGAGAGCTTAGTTAATATCCCGCGATGTGGTGATGGCGGAGCGGTAAAGTGAACTAGTTTCAGGATAAAGCCTAGTGTTCACGTCATCATAATGTGTGAGCCTAAATACTAGTCGACAATAAATACAAAGTAGGTACCTACTTACTAGTTATATAAACTAGTGGTTTGCCCCGACCGTTAAATCACGACCCCCTATATCTCGGCAACCTCTTAGCCGATTTAATTGACTCATATCCTCATATTCATTAAAAAATATATTTATCTCGTCTAACCTGCCAAATTTCATGACGAGAATCAACGATACTCGAGTTATCGCCGAACAAACATACGTACATACAAACGACGGATTATCCAAGTAGATTGGGACTTTAGTTATAGGACAGTACTTTTAACATATCACGTAAATTTAAAGAAATAAAACCATCGATGTTAGTTAAATTTCAACTTTTGTTCTGAAAGTCTTTTTTATTTAAAAAAATGATTAATGACGTAACGGTCAATTTTATATTTTACCTGTAATGTTTATGATAGTATTAAGGTTGTGTAAATTAATCATATTTTATCCTTCGTAAACTTCGAAGATAAAGGGGGGGAATGGTTTTTTTAAATATATTTTAGTTTAAATCAATATTCATTGTGACAAAACATTTAAAAGTTGTTTTAGAATGTGCAAATCAAGCCCTTTCAAATGATACCCCACGTGACCCAGTAACTAAACTTTGAATTTTTCCCCTCTCTTTTATCGGGCATTTTTCATTGAAAGTAAATTAAAATATGTAATAAATCTTCTCTCAATGTGAATGCGTTAACTTTGTTTATTTCAAATCGGTAGCTTAAGTAGTTCTCGAGATATTTAACGATGTGACAGACGGACAGACAGACTGAGTCGCACAATAGGGGTTCCCTTTTTACGATTTTGGTACCCCTAAAAACCGGCCGGCGTACAAATGATGCTCCCCCCTCCATTTATGACCTTAGGTACTTAAAAATACTGGTGGCATGGAACTCTCAGTGTGCGGCAGTTATACACTTTTCGGATTTTTTCTTGTGCTTGTGTTACAAGCTCTTGCCTTTTGCCAAATTTCGTGATTCTGGGTCAACGGGAAGTACCCTATACATTTTGATTCCGATCGCAAATGTATGGGAAATGCGACGAAAACGGCCGTATCTTTTGATTGCCTTGACGTAGAGGTTTGGTTTTTTCACAGCTTTAAGAGATCGTAGACCTGTGTGTGTGGTATTAATTTCAACTTGCTATCTCTACGCGTTCCCTAGATAAAGGGTCTTGACAGAGATCGACGAACGGACCACAAAGTGCTATAAGGGTTCCGTCTGTTCCTTTTGAGGTACGGAACCCTAAAAGGAAGCCAAACCAAGTCCGGTTTGCCCAAATATCAAATCCTTGGTATTAATACTCAGGATATTATTATAGTTTATAATTAGTGATGAAACAGTAAGGTGGGTATTTAATTTTTGAATTTTATGATTAATTGTTCTTTTTTTTGTGTTTTTTTTTTGCAAGGTTACTACATTTATTTTCAAAATATATACAGTAAGTTTAACTTACCTAACTATGGTTTAAGATATTTATTTCTCAAAAGATTAATACAAATCACTTACTGAGAAAACAATAATTTTGCTTAAATCTAATTAGGAGAGGGTAGCGCGCAAAAACGGCTAACCACTTATAAGTACAAAGGTGCTTGATATTTTACTACCTACCTTAAATCTAAAATTCCGATTGTTCAATTATCTATGAGGTAGATTAACCTGGTAGACCTTCAATTCCAGAAGTGTTTCAAATCCGCCGTACTAGATCGCATATGAATGCTAGGATTTAGACAATGTTCCTTGTCATTACCAACGCCAACTTGTGTGCTCATACAACCATTCACCCACTTACATACATACAAATTGTATGTATGTAAGTGGGTGAATGATTTTAATCCGTGTCTATGATTGTATTGTATGATAAAGTACAATCATAGACACGGATTAAAATCCTCGGAATCCTAAAACTTTGCAAACCGATTCTTTTCATGTTGAACCTTATTACCTTACTATTAAATGTATTTCTGTACTTAGGTACTAAGTTCATAGAATACTCTAGATCCGGAGGAACACTTACTTGAATTTGTTTTTTTTTGTTTTTTTCCCTGGGAAGAGTTATCTATTATTGTTAGTTATTGACGACGTTAATCGCTAACCATCAGGCGATTCGTTTGCTCGTTTGCCACCTATAGCATAAAAAAAAGAGTTATCTACAAGATTTACAAAAGGATGTAGCAAGCCTTTGGGTCCACAGTGTCCACTATCTCAAAACGTCTACTGTGAGAAGGGGTGCACAGTGTCAGGACGTCCACTGTCTGCAGAATGTCTACTGTGTCTATACCCTTTTGTAAAGTCTCCGAAGTAGTCGATATAAATGAATGAAAAAATTGGTTGCCTTATATTCAGTAATAATTTATAAACGCTCTAGGGTGTCTCCGGCCGCCCCTCGGGGACACTCATTGTCGTTTACAGTAAAATATTGTACCTGCGATTTGTTTTCGTGTTGAACAAAATAAGAATAGGTACCAACGTGTTTTTGTCATCAATACACTCACAATCTTCCAAGCTTTGATTGATTAAAATCATCAAAACCTTCGCCAGACACGAAAATATTAAGGAATATATTTTTCACTGCCAAAGGACACTTTGTTTCCCACCCACTATCGAAATAAACATTCTTTCTTTATACAAATCTGAAGCAGGCTATATTTGGCTGCTAAAATACATTTTATAAGGAATAAAAATGTATTTATGTTTACATTCGCGTATTTTTCCAGGAAACCGTATAAATAAACAGTTGAAACAATTAATAAATATTTGTACCTAAAAATATTCCTTTGTCGAACTTAGAAAAATGTTTGAACCACAGCAGTGTTTAGTTTTCTTTATAATGACAGTAGGACCTACAAAAAGCGTCCGTTGATTATGAATGTTGTGGAATATTTTAAAGTTTCAAAGGAAATCACGACCGGGGGCACTTGTAGAAAACGACATCCGTCGAGTTTTGACTTTATGTTTACTTAAAAATAAGTGAACGAAGAAGAAGCGCCCGAATCCGGCCGATTGTTCTGACTTTAAATAAAGGTAGCCGAGGGGGATTGAGGTCTAGAGGGCCCAATTAAAATTCAAAATTAATAAATCATTAGCTCAACAACGCGACCTTTCTAGATACTTATTGAGGAGAAAGTATACGCATGTTATAATTCATCTTTGGTTTAGTGAACTTATTTTTTTAAGTGTTTACTTATTAAAATAAACAACTAAAAATCCTTATGATCATAACTCGTTTGCCTATATAA
The DNA here is from genome assembly GCA_949128165.1 of Lathronympha strigana. Classification (NCBI taxonomy): domain Eukaryota; kingdom Metazoa; phylum Arthropoda; class Insecta; order Lepidoptera; family Tortricidae; genus Lathronympha; species Lathronympha strigana. Next base: position 14,716,388 of record OX421909.1, on the reverse strand, counting down.
TTTGACATAAGTATACGTAATTACTTGCAAAAACAGTAGTTTTTATAGTATTATCACAACTTTACTACATGTACTGCTGAATGCAATATTGAACGCAATAGTGTAATAATGCCAGCATCATATAGCAGCATGTTGTAACAAAGAAGTTTATTATTATGGGGGCGTTTATATGCAATTTTTGAACGCATTATTGAGGGCTAATGATATGTGGCTATTTAAAGTTGGTATTTAAATATGACACTTTAATTTAGACACTTAAAAATGTTCCAGTTGTATGAATTTTACTTTTTCAATGATAATCTGCCATTATATTTCAAAGATTTTACGATAAACACAATAGTACCTACGAGATCCCAGCTCATCCATAGACACCTATAACATAGTTGGACAATTGCTAGAATTGACACAATATTACAATAGGTTGACTTGCCAAGTAAATAAAATATTTTTTCTCAAACATGGTCGGAAATGTATGCGTTAATGTCACAAAAAGACATGACGTTTTTTGTTTATGGCCCCCCTCAATTACATCTTGGCCTAAGGCCAATATAATGTAAGGCGTGAGTATCAACGAAAAATTATTGTCCGCTGCTCTAAATTTTTAAATTTGCATACTAAAACTATACTGACAAAGAAAAAATCACATACAGCCAACCAGCAACGACGGATACAACATAAAAAAAAAGCTAAGGTTTTATGTATATTGTATGCGGTTAAACATGGTGCTTAATTACCTCATTTAAACGACATGTTTAAAAAAAAGCTGGCAAATTAAACTTTATCTTCTTAATAAGGTAAGTATATTTACCTAGTATAGTTGCTTTAAGTGTAATATTTCCTTACATTGTTTGAGAAAAGCACTATACAAGCCTCGGCCAGAAGAGTTATCGCTGGACTGGTTTTACTTCACGGCCTCAGCAGTAATATACTATTGTAACATTATGGTAACTCGGATCTAAAAATACCAATTCACCCCTCTACTATCCCTCTTCTCCCCATTAATGACCCAACTACCCTCGAAATTCCTACTCACCCCATTTTCCGGTACCGATAATGTAGAAACACTTCGTACTTTACGTATCTATTCTAAATAACTAATAATGTATTTTGCTAAGCATCTTCTTTGGCCCAACTTGGACTTGACAGATTGGCTTATTTAATTAGGTAATAAGGCTCGTCTAGAAATGTCTTAGATATTTCGATTGTGCCATATTTTAGACCCTACCAACTTAAGGATGACTCAGGGTAGACCAGGCCGGGACGGGCCGGGCCATGACCGAAGTTTCAATTGCTATAGACAGCTTCACGTGATCGGCTCCGAAAGCTCGGAGATCACGTGACAGTATCCATAGTAATTGACACATCGGTCACGATGTGTCAATTTTTGTCAAAAATTTGTAGGGCTTTTCATTCTCTATTCTTGTAATATTCATATTATAATATGTACCTATACAATTAGAATAATGAACTGAGTAGGTATGTAATAATTAATTACCTAGGCATATCTATGGGAATATATTTGCCGATATCCGGTTAATCATGCCTCAGTGGCAAGCAGCTGTTTACCGGCTTATCGTCTCGGTCTATTTACGCAATTTCGTATATATAATTTACTGTTAGTTTAAATATAAACTTTGTAACATACAGAATAGGGTTTCTTTAGATATTTCTACGTAAATCGAGATGAAATATTTAGGAAAATATAATAATAGTAGGCGTACATCAAACGATTTATCGAGCCGTCGTTAGTTCTCGTGTCAGCTATCGTCTAGAAACTAATGGCCATGGATCCGTTAATACCAAATCCTGTTAATTAGGTATTGCAGTTGACGGGCTTATGATAGCACAAGTGATGTTTCTCCAAACCAATTAAGCCACACATTAGCGTAGTTCCAAAAGCAAACCTCGCTTGCACAAATTCATTTCGTTAGCGTAGGTACCACGAACAAAGCTTTGTACTTATTTACTTCCATTATAATTTATCATACATTGCATTTTCAGTCACAGAGAGCTAATGCGCGTACTCGATACTGTTTGTTATTGTTACATTACATACATAATTCTTCCAAAGGCTACCTTAATCGAAAGGTTTGGCTATAGATATAGTGAGCGCAAAATTAATAAAATGAACATTTTACTTTAATTTTTTCCGAAGCCCCTTTACGTACGAGTAAACAACTAGTCGGTACATCTCTACTATGTAGTCGATTGATACCTCACGAACTCGTTCATTCAAATCACCTCGGATGTTTTGACGCGTCACGCTACTGAGAAACATATATTATTACACAAACATAACGTATAAAAAGTGCAATGGGCAATTTATGAAATAATTCATTCACTATTAGTCCATGTAGGTACTTTTCAATGTACAGACATTAAAAAAATATAACCATTACCTACCGTAGCCAGATCAAATATGACTCACTACGATCACTCGAAATTAAACTATGGTAAGCAATGACGGATGTAGTGCATTATGATTTTAACCCGTATTTTCTCGGAAACGCTCTTATTTATTATGCTACTTCAATTGACCTCAGGGTGCGTAGCCAAGATGCCAATCACTCACGCTCAGTCGCTAACAAAACGCAACAATTGTCATTGTCACACTAATAAGGAAGAGTGATAGAGAGAGGTAGCTACGATACGTTATTAAGCGTAAGCGAATGGCATCTTGGCTACGCACTCGGTTCTTTTAGTACTGACACTGACTAAAATAGCATGACACGTTCGGGCGTTTCCGTGAAAAAATCATTGTGCACTATATCTTCACCTGTAGAATCTCTTGCTTACTCGGAGCTCAAAACAAACGAAAACATCAACTACAGAACTCGCTTATAAAAATGTTTTTTTTCTTTTTATTTTACTTATTGGGTTTCTTTAGGAAGAATATTGGAGAAAAGAGTTAGGACGAAAGTAAACCCTCATTAATAATGTAAAGCAATATCCTTCGTGGAAAAGTTTTCGGTACAATACCTCTAATCATACCAGATCGACCTAACTCGGTTTGAAGTTGTTACTTGGATTGTTTCGTGAGAAATAGAAATTACAATGAAATATATTGTGACAAATGTTTCTTTATTCGTTCACATTTGTCATTATGTTGCATTTTTTGCTTTCTGATAGAGTTGTCGATAAACAATTGTTATTCTGGATGTGACAACGGTTAGATGGATTATTATGTTGGGTTATACTATGGGGCTATTAAAATAATACTTGTTTAAGCAACCGCACTCCTCCAAAATTCAGGCCTATGTCAGATATCGTCACTAGCGCAGCCGGGGCATTCATTTTTATTCGACGATACAGTTTTGTGTTAATAGCCCTCTTTCTAGCTGGGGCCTTACCATGACGTTGACGATTCAGTTTAGGTTCAGCTTTTAGGCTCAGTTGTATGGAAGCGACTCAGTTTAGGGTGGTTTAGGTTGCCAACTGAATCGCGTTAAGACGTCATGGTAAAGGCCCCTGGTCATTTTGGACTAGTAGTCTAGACACGAAAATAGGATGAAATAAAGGGTTTCCCATGAGAATTAATAAGCTAATAATACTGCAGCACGATACGACTGCACTGCATGGATAACATCTTGCAAACCTATTCCAACTCCAAAAATCTACGGTATACTTATTGTGTGCATTTTGCTCGCACCAATATATAATTGCTCAAGAATGTAATTCCGCTGAGCCAAGTATTTAAGTCACTCGTCCACATCAGATACAAATGATACAATATAATTATGTATAAGATTTATCAGGCTATGTTTTATATTTACTATGGTTCAAATGAAATACTAGGTCACTTTTGAATCCAATAATTTATCGATAATCTTTATTATCGATAATTAATTCATCCAGTGTGCGTCTTTTCGTATGCATTTGTATGCTATTTTTCAATGAAATGCAAAAACATGATCATGAATATTATGATGTATTCAACAAGGTCGTAAAGTTTAGTTCGTAAAATCGTATCACTATTTTTGATTTTACCGGTATACCAATTGCACGCTGCACATCTGAAAATCTTATAGTGGTAGGTAAAGTAAAAAAAAAAAAACATTTTGGTCGGAAACATAGTATTTAACCTAATGAATTGTTTCTTTTTTAAATGTTTTATTTTATTAATATCTATTCTTTTATTTTATATATTATATATTCATAGATTAGGCATACTTATATATTATTAGTTACCTAGGTTAACTGGAAGAGATCCCTCATAGGGATAAGTTCGCTTTTGTACTTTTCTGTCTATTACATTTTGTTAACATATATAAATTTTAAGTTTTATGTCTGTTTCACTGCTATTATGAAGCCATGTGTTTTGAAATAAATAAATATAATAATAATAATAATATCCTGTTTTGTGCAATCAAGTGTTTACTTACTTACTTACTTAAAGTCGAGGGATCAAAAGTATCAAAACGACATGGACGATGAAAACTGGTCTTCCTATTACTTCTGCCTTGAGAAAACCTGAAGACAGAAACGAGTGCCAAACATAGTTAAGACCTCAGTGAAGACTATTCTAACCGGACACGACCTTTAGCAATGAAGATAACGACGAAGAAGAGTATACCGATTATTACACTTTTACAGTCATGTAGGTACGTTCATGTACATCAGTCATCTACCTTATCTGAATTCCAAATTGAAAGTCACTTTGTTTCTATTCTTTTTTTGGCAGTGGCACTAAAATAGATAACATTAAATAACACTTCAGCTAAACCCCGCATAATTTGATTGTTCATGCCTATTAAATTAGGATCTTAAACGCTAAATTTAGCTTTTAATCAATGGCTTTGAACAATCCATTACTGCCGAGGAGTATTTGCTATACAACCTGAAATAATCTTATTAACGGCTTTCAAAGTGCTTCATTACACTGTGAATCATTAAAAAATTACGAGTTTAAGGGTAATCGAGGTTTTGAACAGAGTTCATATATATATATAAATGAACGATATCTTTACGTTAACAATGATTGCTGCTACGTTTTGATTTATTGTTAACAATGATTGCTGCTTTACGATTGATGCTGTTACGTTTCATCAGGTCATGTGTAGTGTTTATCTATCTGTCAATATACATTTGACAGCTGGGGCGCTGTCTCTGCCACGCGGGTGTTGTGGGTAGTCCTGTGACGGTTACGGTCAGTGACGGACGTCTGCCCAACACTGGTGTGGGAAAGAGCCAGATTCTGTAATACCTAGTGCCTAGGGGAGTGCTACAAGTGGCGACGAGGATAAAGGTTAGTGCAAGACTTACGACCATGGTTGTTACAAAGCGAGATACTTGAAAAAAAAAAACAAAGGAAGTATCTAGGTACCTAAGTACAACAGACGTCCAAATCAAAGTAACAAGCTTAAGACATCATCTAGTAAACGTATTGCTTACCTTACCACCATAAGAACCTATAAACTTAACTACTCGTAAAACAAAAACAAATACGGCAGCGTACGAATCCATACCCACGGAAAATAACATTCTTGTTATTGCATTTTAGGTTTTAAATTATCAACACCCGGTGCAATTTTGCATCGATTTTTACAAGATTGCGTAAGCTAGTTCTGTAGACTAGAAAATATTTTGTAGTTTCGTTTTTGGATAAAAACTTAAAATTGTGGAATTTGAAAAAAAACACTAAGCGCCAAACAATTCTGTGGCACTTAAGACTCTTTGGACGCGAGGTCTAAAATAACGTATTTTTATCGTTATACTTCTTATTATACGTGTACCTAGGGCAAACCTTAACTCTTACTCGTATGTGATTCGTAGAAATCGTAGATACTAAATATGTAACTACATACAAACAAACGTACATTACAAGTAGTTGCATAAATTATGTGTTTTATCTACGGACGAATGTATCTTTGCAAGCTGTAGGTACCTATTTATTACGGTTAAGTCCGTTGGCAACATGCAAGTATATTATTATTATTGGTATCTCTTTGGCATAGCATGGGACCATGTTATTATTGTAAACTAGTAGCTTTTTGAGACGTTACCTTGTTGACTGCCGTGCCGGTTTGTAGTAAACAACAACATACAGTTTAGTGTAGTCTGACTACATATTAACACAAATTTTACATGGGAGGTTTGCATACCTAATCCTAAGGAAAGAAATAACTTTGTAGGTACGCACTTAGGACCTGGCATAAGCATATATATAATTGTGGAATGCGGGGAAACGCGGAGCGTTAACAGCATTTATATCACAAAAGCGCGAAGTCAATGATTTACGCGGTTTTCGGGCTCGATGTACTATGTGATTGTTAAACTTTTAGATCAAAATATTTATATGTACATGGTAAGCAACTCATAAACCAAATTTTGTATTATCGACATTTACAAGTTTTGGATACTTATATGCAATTCTAGCCAGTTCTTTCGCGGCCGTTCTTGAAATTTGCCGAAACATGTTGTCTTATATGTCACTCTATTCCTACACTGTAATGATCTTATACAAAACAAAACTGGTTTACGGGAGAACATTACACTATCTAACTTTTGTATATTGCAAAACTAGTAAATTTCAGATTCTGTTTAACTAAACTTACTGATGAAAACTACGCAATTTTTGCAAGGTTCACGGCGTGTTTTAGTATTATACTTTCGCAGTAAATGATTCAGATTGTCATTTTTATGAGACTATAACTCGTTAGTTACTCCATTTAATAAAAAGAGTGTCAAAAACAACGAAATAATATTTATTTGGAATTTTTAACAAAACCCCGTTTATAGGATTGCGCGCGGCGCCGGCGGCGCGTGCTCGTCAGTCTGGCCCCATGCCTTCTAGAGAGTGGACGTATCGCTTTGCTCCGCGGACCTTCTTTTTACGAGTGGGGTTTGCGAGAAAGAGAGGGAGATGATTAAAAAGAGAAAGACATATAAAAAAGGATTAGATGGGAGGCGATACCGCGACCAACTGATCAAGATACTTGATAAATTCGATTTATATTTGTGTTGATGATGTAATTGTTGTTTATATATTAGCTATAGTAAAATTATTGGATAATCATCAGCTGGTGACCAGGACGTGATGGTTTAGTAGTAAGTTGTTGGTAAGCCCTGGAAACCGCCGTTAAAAACAGCTAGTAATTGCTGATTAGGACTAGGTGATGTAATCAGAGGACCGGCTGATTCTGTAACCGTTCACATGAGGCTTGTCGCGGCACTTGAAGACCAGGTGTCAAGGACCTGGATACGTGGCCGGAAGGCTGGGTCAGAGGCTGTGTATCGGCTTACACAATACTGGTCTGGTTGAACACAGGTAGACCAGCTGGTAATTAGGGCCTGGAGACTAAGTACCGGTTTGCACTATACTTGCCGTGTTTGAGGACTTGGCAAGGGCTTGGGAAGCTTAAAGGTAATGTTACGCATGTATAATGTTGAAGTGAGTGTTGCTATGAGTGGTGATGTACCATGGTAGGTTCGGAACCACTATGTTATTATTACGAAATCCCTCTATATGGGTAAAAGGGAAAACATGGCATGTTGATTTGCTGTATTTTTTGGAGGTTGAAGCCAGTTTGCTAATCATGGTTTGTCGTTGTCTACGTGGGTGGTGACAACCATGGATTAACAACGACCATGAACATATTGTCGTGTTATAAATTGAAATAGATTTCATAAAACTAAAGAAAAAAATCAACATCATCGGAAGCTTGAGCCGAGGATCGAGCTCGGGTCCACAGCTTACGCGGCGACGGGGCCGCCTGGCCCCATCCAATGCTGGCGAGTTTTTTTTCTGATTTCCATAGCTCCGAATCTCCAAAATTACGAAGTTGCCGAGCCACCGTAATTCCGAAAGAATATTATGTTTGTAATGTAATTCGGATAAATTATTTTCGGAATATAAAAAATTGGATTTTTTTGCATTCGTTCAAGTTGCTATCGGATTTATAATATTCTAAAAAAAAAAGAATCGTAATTTGCATATTTCGAGAGTGTGAAATACGGAAGTTTGCTGTATGGGATTTGTAAAAATTCAGAATTATAAAAATTGGGATTATGAAAATCGAAAAAAAAAAATATTTCGGAATATTTGGGTGTTTTGTTCTATATGTACCTATAATATAGAAATAGAAAGAGGTAGAAATGAGCTCGGAAATGGCGATCGTTAACAATTTCCTGATTGATGTGGTGGGAAATGTTGTGTTTCACTTCGCGGTAAAGTTTGTGTAACTCATACCTTAAAACCAAGACTCTCAAGATTTAAATTTTTAAAGCTTTCGCTTGGACGGGTCTCAATTCTCAATATTAGCACGGGAGCTTGACAACAACTTTGAGAATATTACTCAATTTTACGCAGAATACTGTAAGCAATGATTACTAATCAAAGTAGCGTAGGTTTGTCTGATTTAAGTGTCAAGGTATAATGCGCGGCTTGAGCGCGCTATAGTATACCCGTCGCACGCGCGGCGCTCGTCGGTGTCTAGGATTGCGCGCGTCTGGTCGCGTGGTCGATGCGGAGAGGTGCCGAGGCTTGAGAGGCGCGCTAGGGCGAGAACGCTCTTAAGTATGGAATAGGTATTCGGGTTGAGTAAAAAGTGTGAAGTTTGAATAAAAGATTTATTTTACTCACACCATGTTATGATGACGCTGTGTTACTTGTGAATTTATTTACAAATATAACTAACAGTTATAGACATATCCGCCTATAATACAAAACTATATCATGTGGGAGTGTTTGCGGCTGTATGGGCCTACATTACATGTGAACCATACCGGAATGTTCGCGGCTGTATGGGCCTACATTACATGTGAACCATACCTGAATGTTTGCGGCTGTATGGGCCTACATTACATGTGAACCATACCTGAACGTTTGCGGCTGTATGGGCCTACATTACATGTGAACCATACCTGAATGTTTGCGGCTGTATGGGCCTACATTACATGTGAACCATACCTGAACATTTGCGGGCTGTATGGGCCTACATTACATGTGAACCATACCTGAATGTTTGCGGCTGTATGGGCCTACATTACATGTGAACCATACCTGAACGTTTGCGGGCTGTATGGGCCTACATTACATGTGAACCATACCTGAATGTTTACGGCTGTATGGGCCTACATTACATGTGAACCATACCTGAAGGTTTGCGGCTGTATGGGCCTACATTACATGTGAACCATAATACCTGAATGTTTGCGGCTGTATAGGCCTACATTACATGTGAACTATACCTGAATGTTTGCGGCTGTATAGGCCTACATTACATGTGAACTATACCTGAATGTTTGCGGCTGTATAGGCCTACATTACATGTGAACTATACCTGAATGTTTGCGGCTGTATAGGCCTACATTATATGTGAACTATACCTAAATGTTTGCGGAAAGTTAAGACAGTACAAAAGCTATCCATTAGCTGTTTTGCGTTTAGGTATAACCAACAATGGGTAGTTTCAGGTCGGCCCGATTCAACTCCATCATGGCGAATCTTTTACCCCAGCCTGAAAAACTTGACCTAGAAGTAAAATGCCACCCCACATTCGGTGACAGGTAAAACACCTGCAGAGCTCTTTTATAACCGGCAAAATAGAGCCAAATTCCTTCATATAAAGATTAGACGAATGGTAATAATAAGGATGATTCAGAAGTCAGAGATAGGGATGCAATTCAAAAAGAAAAAGGGAAAGAATATGGAGATAGGAGATGAGGTGCACAGGATAGTACATTAGTAGAAGGAGAGAAAGTGTATAGGTATAAAAGAGATGGAAAAAAGGAATAAACTAACGCCAAACTTTAAGCCGACGCCTCATGTCGTGGAACAAGTAGGCGGCGGAGACTTAGTTGTCCGAAATGAAGAAACAGGACAAAGACTAAGGCGAAACGTAGTACACCTAAAGAAAGTAGAAGGAAAATGGACAGTTCAAGATGAGGAGAACGGTTCTGATATAACTGAGTGCGAAAGTGAATAAATTAACTTGACAATTTATAATTAACTTGATTCGAATTAATAAATTATACAAAGGAAGGGATGTAGTGTTTATCTATCTGTCAATATACATTTGACAGCTGGGGCGCTGTCTCTGCCACGCGGGTGTTGTGGGTAGTCCTGTGACGGTTACGGTCAGTGACGGACGTCTGCCCAACACTGGTGTGGGAAAGAGCCAGATTCTGTAATACCTAGTGCCTAGGGGAGTGCTACATCATGATTTCGTAGTCATTGAATATTCGGTAGTAAGCAGTAAGATACCATTCAACCGTAAATAAAATGTTGTCATTTGTGTTTGGTTTCTGCTATGATACTTAGTGTGTATCGTCAAAAAATCATTCGCAAGTGAGTAGGTACGCGTAAAAAAACTTGAAAAAGTAGAATGCCGCTCTACTCTTAAACCACAACATTTAAGTTCAATCTTTGTAGAAAGCTACTATCTGTGGCCAAAATCATAGGTGTTTCTTGAAGGAATTCCGCTAACAGGACGTTCATCCTCTTAGCCTGGAAACTGTACGTGTATTGTGCGGTTAGAGAGGAATTTCCCTTCCGATTTGGTTGTGTGGGGCCTGTGGCCGGTTATCAACGCCGAAGCCGAACACTATATGAAGTTTCTGATAGGGTTTTAAAAATGAAATTTGGAAATTCCGTAGGTTCCGGTATCTGCATAAAGATGACTCACACTAGAACGGGACGGGGCGGGACAGGACGATCTATCAAGTTTTATAGAAGGAATCACGTCCAAGCTCGGAGCTCTCGGAGGTCACGTGACATTTTCCACAGAAACCGACCGATCAGCTCGGCCCGATCACATCCCGGCCCGATCTAGTGTAAGTCATCCCTAATAGTACGTTTATTTGACACCGACATTGGACAATAAAACTTAATAAAAAGGTTTAAAAAAAGCATGGATACTTCGGTAAGCTACCTGTATAATACTCGTATAAAACAATAAAATTGCCTTAGGTTGGTTGGTATGGACACTAACAAACAATGCAGAGCCAAAACAGATGATTATAGAAGCTTGAATGAAACACATATATGTAAAGCGCGACTGCGGTTGACTAGTTAGATGACTGACTAGTCATCTAGTCAAACTGTGCTGAAGTTAAAGAAACAACGTTTTATACTTCTGATAATTAACAAATATATCAAATGCAACGCGGATCATTCAGTTGGTACCTACCCTAATTAATCAAATATCGCTGTAGGCGATTGCCTCACTTTTTCACTCGATTTGCTGTTACAGTTTTTGCTATTTGTCTTACAAAAATGCTCATTCACTCACGCTAGCTTTTTGTATTTCGTTGTACCTAATATATATTTACTATCGTGGTATATGTTTACCATGTGTGGGCTGTGTGTATCATAGTTTAGCTAAAATAAATTATTTCTTAAAATAATAGTCAAATTTCTTAAAATATAGTCAAAAGTGAAAAAAACATGGTTGGCGAGCGATAAGACGTGAAACGTTCAATCCGAGTCTCGGGTTCAAACCCTGCCGCGGCTCGTCATATGAGTTTTTTGTAACTTATACCAGTGGCCCGTTTCTCGAAAGCTTGTAATACAAGCGGAAGTCTCTGTCTAATGAAAGAAGTTAAACAGAGACTTCCGCTTGTATTACCAGTTACAAGCATTCGAGAAACGGGCCTCAGGTGTTTCCTGTAATAGGACTAATGGGAGCAATAAATAATTTAATCGTAGATAGTTCTCCTCAAACCTTTGTACAACGACTTTTACAAATTATGTATTCTGTAGGTTTTCACTTTTTCATACAAACTAAATAGTATTTTCAATGTACGTTAACATAAGCCTAATTGACGTCTCTTGTCATAGTTCAAATATGACAAAATTCACAGTACATTGCGTCTTCTAACAAACTTAAAAGTGCAATAAAAATCAAAACACGTTATTTTTAAAAGTCACTGAACAAACGTTGTTCGGTTTGGGGAGTACTAACTACGATTAAATTTATTGCTCCTATTACAGGAAACACCCGGTAGGTATATGGATAGTGGACATTTCAAATTTTTATTTTATTTATTAGGTTTACCAACAACTGTTTACATTAGATTAACATATATTATCAAAACAAAAAAAATTAATAAATCCGACAAATAAAATCAAGAATTGAACTTGATTGCCAATTAGTTACTTAATTATTAACATAAGTGAAGCATTTTGTAAATACAATTGTAAAGCACGAATCATAAATGTTTTAGTTCATGCTTCTTGTTTTTTTTGTTATGTAGTCACCCTACTATATGTATATAAATTATAAATTGAAAGAGATGCCATATAGAAGAGAACAAGGCCCCTAGGTGAGCAGGGCTGGGATCGAACCAGCGACCAACTGCTTTCGCGGCAGACGCCCTAAGAAAGGATTGATCCATATAATTAGGAAATTTCGGACTCTGGCTGCCGTGATCGGGTAGCCCAGTGGTTAGGGCGTCTGCCGCGAAAGCAGGAGGTCGCTGGTCTCTTTCAATTTATAACATTTTGTAAATATTTTAATATAGTATGAATTGAGTCAAAGTGTATATTCGTATCATGACTACAGGAGTTCAATATTTTACAAAGCCGTAGGTAGTCTTTACTACCTTGCACTGTTAGTCTAAGTGGTGGACAAAGTAGAGTAATTAGCTTTCGTGGATAACGTACCGGAGCGCGGTAACGGAGACTACTTAATATTTATGGGCACTCGATTATACCTCTTAGTAGATTGTACAGGAAAATTGCATCTGTAATTTTACTACGTTATCTGCTTTTCTATGAGAACTTTTTTTGCTTCTTCTGCTGAATACGATAGGTGTCGCAGAAACCGTTACTGCACACGTCCAATGCGCAAGCAGTGGATAGCAAAGTGTGGCTACCAGACATCACTAGGTACAGTATTCCACGATACGCCTGACAAAACTATTATACAGGGTGTCCCACGGCGATGCCACATGGAGGGAAAGTACCTTAAATATCTTAGATAGGATATTTTACTGAAAGAAGACTTTATTTTATTTTTAAGACTTAGTATAACTGCATTTATTATAAGCAAAGTGTATCTTACCAAATAAATAATTTTTTTTTTTTTTTTTTTAATTTAAAGTTTTTTTTAATTTAGCTTGTCTCGCCTGAAAACCCAACCAGACAAATACAAAAAAAAATACTTTTCCACTAATCGATACTGTTAATACCTGTTTTAAAAATTCTCAAAGAAACAGTAGGTCTTACACTCGTATATCCGACAAATAATCCATAAAATTGAATATTTAGAATGCAAATACATTTTGACCATATAAATTTTTCAAATTTTTTTTTATTTTTATTAATGCAGTTTTACTAAATTTTGAAAATAAAATAAAGTCTTATTTGAGCATAATATCCTATCTTTGATATTTAAGGTACTTTCCCTCCATGTGGCATCGCCGTGGGACATCCTGTATAAGAGTGCAAATTGTTTATTGTTTATTTGTTTATAGTTACAATCAGCACTAACAGCTAAACCTTACGTGCTAATTGTCGTGGTAGTTATACTTAATTACTATCATGCATTAACTTACATTATAGTACAATCAATATATAATATTATGATATAAACAAAATGTCAATTTAATCAAAAATGTCAATGCGCAAAACAATGTCAAAATAGAGGTCAACGGGTCAACGAATAACAATATATTTTAAAATAGTATATAATCGGATATATGTAAACTTAAACTTATTAATGTATATGCGTAAACAATGTCAAAAAGTACCTACTGGAGAAATAAAATTAGATTATATAATGGAATTAAAACAGGTAATTATGTCAATGCAATAATCATTTAAAAATAACTTTTTAGGCAATGGTGCTAGTGGTTACGATCCGTTCGATATGTCGACATGATGCGGCTAAGAATTTATTTTCGTGGGTGAAGAAGATATCTAGTTGGTCGTCACTGTCTAGTATGTCATTCAAAAGTGTCAGAGCTTGGTGGAGAGGAGAGGTGGCATGCGCGCGAGTTCTTGTTGGAGGGATAGAGCAAATGCCAGAGAGGATATGTTAAAGGGTTGAACTTCCAATATTTGCCAATGTCGACATGATATTTGCCAGCTGCTATTCGATAAAGGAAAACATTGTAAATTCACAAAGCAATTCAATGACGTATGTATGTGAAGCCTCCATCCCACTTTTGCCCAGGCGAGGGGACTATAAACCAAACCCTCTCGCGCTTGAGAGGAGGCATGTGCCCAGCAGTGAAATGTATATAGTAATACCTATTTCTTGTTGTTATTCTGTCCCATCAGATACAAATAATTTATTTCCTGGAACAAAACAATGAACATAGGATACAAAATTAGGCACTGACAAACAAAAATGGTATGGGCACAGCTTAGGTGGTTTTAAGCCCATCCAATGTCAATCAAAGAGGGAGAAATTACAATTTTGCTGTAATAAGGGAATGAAAAGAACATAGGTAGGTACACGATATTTTTACTACTACCAATTATTATACTAAGCAAATGCTGAAACTACTTGAGTTTGAGAGCGGTTGAAATCTGTACTTTGTAGTATGTTACTGAAATGCCGCATACTGGCCTATTTAGGAAAGGGAATATAAAAACCAACAAAAATCTGTTTTGTAAATTTTAGTGCCATAAAACCATGATTTTAAAAGGGTCACTTTTACTTTTAAGGGAGACCGTAACCATGGCAACTAGTGACAATAAAAAGTTGATTAATCCCTTTACGTACAACACATAATACCACGATATCGTAGTTATTCATTAAAAAAAGTTTTAACTTCTCATGGCCATTAAGTCCAACTTTATGGATCGTCATAAACAACATAAAATAGATTTTTACATATGAAGGCTGTTACGTTACATATTTGTAAGGTATCGTCGTTACTTTACTTAGTATAAATATAATATAATGTAGGCACCTACCTATTTTTATACGGCATAATAATATTAACTACGTAGCCCGGCTTAGGCTCCGCTTAAATGAACTATAGGTAATTTACCTCATCATGTTACGCCTCTTAGTTCTACAATAATGTAGTATAATTCTCATAACATAAACTGTACACTTTTTCATAGCGTTATAATGCAATATGCTTTTATAGTTACTTAGAGGAGCTAATAAACGTACTCAATAATGCCTGCCTTAAGTTTATTCATGCAGACATTGCATTCTAGCAAAGGGTAATACCAACGCTTACAGAAGTTACAGAGCGTAGAGGGTATTCTATGATTTTTGTGTAAGACACGTTAGTATGAAGTTAAAAAGAACGTGCTAATGGGCAATACAATATGAATTAAAAGCGTATGGACCAAGTATGGACTGTTCACAGCACGCTTAACTAAGGCTCAGTTTTATAGGTCGTCGTTTGACATTGTGTTTGAAATAAAGGGAAAAACCGCTACCTCAGGCGAAACGTCAGCTTTATTGTGAATATCATAGATTCATCAGCAGATATGTAGGTTATCTATTTAGTACAAAAAGCTTTGTCACTCTATCGTTAACGTATCAAAAGGAAATTAAAATTTAGTTAACATAATCACCGTGTAATATGATCTTAGAACTGTATATGACACGACTCACACGACCGATACGACGCAGTAAATTATTCCATAAAAGGCGTCTGTAAACACTCGAGGGGGAAATAGAATTAACACCTTCGTTAATACTACGTTTTGGTTTATTAACAACTCATCGCTTATTTTTGATAAATTTAGGCATAACTCTTGTATAGTAAACAAACTTTGATTGACCTTTTCGCATTGGACCGACAGAGCAGAAAAAGTTTACCTGGGGCCGACTTCTGGAACGGTATTAGACCAATATTATTAGCACGTGAATGTACAAAAATCCGGACGCTCCCCGGAGGAGTTTTAAACGAGGACAAATCCGGGAAATCTGGATGGATTATGTGGTCATGACAACACACTAATGTTAAGCAATGGGCCCCTGATATTAACTCCAATATAACATGATCAAAAAATAAAAAATATACATGATCTTAATATCACGAAAATTAGTGTGAAATCTTCAAATGCTGTTCAACAATATACACATGTAATTTTTAGGCACGTTTAAATTGGTAACGCTATCTTCATGTCATATGTTATTTATAAAACAATCGATTGCTGCTTTCTCGTTTTACCTACTCGATCTCTTTCTTCTTCCTATCGTTTTCCCGGTATACGGCTCGAACTAGTCCCAAGATTTGGCATAGGATATATTTTTCAATATATCCGTCCGTTCTCGTTAATAAGAGACCCTCAAAATAAATTATACCTTAATACCTACTATCTCAGTAGGTAAACAACGGGAAATAAAATATCCGGCACTATTTTGTTTCCGGAAACAAAAAAACCATCACTGAAGTGCTCGTAATTACTGAACCTTGGAAAGGTATATTATTAAAAAGGGCGCACCTGTAAAAGATAGGAATTTTGATTAACTTGTTTTTGCTTTGACGGTAATATTTATTACACGAGATACCTACGACCTGACACTGAAAGACGGATATTGTATAAAACACAATAATTTAGAAGTACGTGGAATGATTTCAAACTTGGAAGAATAATAATAAAAACCAGCCAAGAGCATATTGGGCCATGCACAGTCTAGGGCTCCGTAGTTTATCGGCCGTCACAATTGGCTACTTAAAAAGAGTTTTAATAGTGACCATGCCAGCTTTTACGACTTATCCGCCCTTTTAGCCGAAAAAATACGTTTTTCCCCCTTTTTCATTAAACCACTTTGTCCGGCATAGGCTGATATGTATATTCATACCAAATTATAGCTTTCTAGTACTAACGGTCACTGAGTTAAGCCACAGACTGACGGACAGACAAACATGGCGAAACTATAAGGGTTCCCAGTTGACTACGGAACCCTAAAATGCGTACGTATTTACCGTTCAAAACGTGTACGCAAAAAAATGATGCCGGTTGGTGGTGCCGAACTGATCAAAACTAACTATTCAAAATAAGTACCTTTGCTTGAAATTTTAGTATGGTTGTAGGTATTGTTAGTACCTATAGTCTAGATAAGTGAAGTGTGTTTATTTAGCTGGTTAACTCTACTTAATTAGTTAGTTATTCCTTCTGGGAATTGTTGTTTTAAGGGCGGAAAAAGGTAAACACGTTTTTAATCGAATTTTGTTTGGTGTTTCAGTCTATTTATTTATATGTCGATGACTTCGAAGTATTTACATGCTCCTTTTTTATTTGTATGATGGATGTTAATGTAATTTGAATATCAACCTAACCTACGCCTACGTTAAGAAATATAGGAATGTAATTACCGTTCAAAACGTGTACCCGAAAAATTTATGCCGGCATTGCCGGCTGCCGGCTGGTAGGGCCGAACTGATTTTAATCATTCAAGATAAGTACGTAAACTTAAAATTTTACCGTAGTTCTAGGTAGTATACTTTAGTACTTATAGTCTAGATAAGTTTAGTTTGTATATGTGACTAGTCGACAAGAAAAATTGTGGTTTAAGAGCGGAAAAAGTGAAACAGATTTTTAATCGAATTTTGTTCATTTTTATGAGTCTTTATTTCTATGTCGATGATTTCGAAGTACCTATTAACATGATAATGAAATTTAAATATTAACCTACGCCTACGTTGCGGATATGAATTTGTCAAATTTGAAATTAATTTTTAATAAAAATGTAATGACTACTAAAACAGTTGAATGTATTCGATTAGGTACATACTTAGAATGCCAACTTGTTTCACCATGACAGTCAGTACTGTTGTCACTTTTTAGTCACAATCGTCATAATCTAAGGATCCG
Organism: Lathronympha strigana; assembly: GCA_949128165.1. Taxonomy (NCBI): domain Eukaryota; kingdom Metazoa; phylum Arthropoda; class Insecta; order Lepidoptera; family Tortricidae; genus Lathronympha; species Lathronympha strigana. The sequence continues at coordinate 14,698,654 of OX421909.1, read as the reverse complement.
GCATCACACACATCACGTAAAACATTTATTGCAATTTTATCACCACTATTGACAAAGCGCATTGTTTGCGTGAGAGTTTCTCCAACACTGACTTCACGGAGTTGCATTGTCTCTTTGTAAAATTATGGCAACAATCGATAGTCATTAACGACGACTGAAATGAAATGGTGTTGATTAAAGTGGTTACTATACGGCGTAGTATCATCATGGTATAACTACTTGAGGTGCGGAGTTCTAAATTTATTTAAATTCCTACCAATCTGTAGTGTAGAGCACATCTCGAAGATCGCACAACCGTAGGTCTCAGAGGTATTTTTTACCAGTTGTAACCAGAAATAAGGTTCGATTCGTATAGTGAAAATTTTTGATTAGGTATGGGAAATTATAGGACATAAATAAATTTGGTATAACAGCTTACAAATACGAAAACAGCTTTTACAGATATTTAGAATTATATTTAATGCATAATGCGACTTGTGGTCATATGACGAAGCATGTGTTGCGGATTTAGTCTTATTTAAGTGTTTAAAGTTAAGAAAACCCAATAAACCTTGAAGTAAATATTTAATGTATATACTTAGTTATATATTTTTAAATATAGTAGTCAAATAAACTATTTTTGGGATATTTGAATGTGCTTAATTTATCACGAAACATACACAAAAAGAAAATTTTGGTATGTATGTATATTTCTTGCCAATAGTATCCGTATTAGGGAAAGAACAGACTTCTGCTATTTACCAAAAATAAAAACAATGCTAAGTACTGCGTTAGCATTTTTTATAGCCTATTTTGTGTCCCACTGCTGGGCAAAAGCCTCCCCTCTCTTCCTCCACCGTTAGCATTTTGGAATGCAATATTTGGAATTCCCAATTGTTTGGCTTATTTTGTATACTTAATGTTTAACAGGTACCAACAAAACATGAGACATTTGTTTTATGATGTCTGAGGCACGTACTACAAAACCCCGCGTACTGCAGTATCATTTATAATGGTCTAAGAGCTAGTCACGAAAATAGGTGTGCAATTTATAGAGCCACGAAACGCCTCTATTTCGTGTGATATACTATCATTATTAATTAATCCGGGCACCTGGTAGCTGTTCAGCGGTGGGTGTGGCAGTGGTTGGGCAACAAAGGGGTTTTATAATCAATTAGCAAAGTATCATCAAATACTGCATGTTTGCCCTAGGCAGTTTGTAATTTACTGTATTATTTCGTTAGCTATATTACAAAAACTTATTTTAAATAAATTATTCCGATTAAAGGTGTGCAATTTATAGAGTTGGTGTGATATAATAGCTATTAATGCAGGTACGTAGTTAAATCGAATTTAGCATAGCCAGGCGTTTTAATTGGGGGAAAAGTAGAGCCAAGTGAGTGAGTGCCAGAGTCATCTCACTCTCATTTATAGAGATCTGGGGCCATACTTTTTCATTAGAGTAGACCGTCAAAAATGTATGTGCAAAAATTCAGTCGCAAATATTCAGTCGATTACCCCGACATGCGACAACAAAGAGCAGCTATCACACCCACCACTTGACAGCTGGCAGGCGCCCGGGTTAATTCATAATATATAGTATGTAACACTAACTAGAGGGCTTTCTTGGCTCTATAAATTGTATACTTATGTCCGTAGCTACCTCTCCGTCTATAATACAATACATATGAATGGAAACTCGTGACAAATACAAATATTCTAACCTTTTGTGGTAATACGTCTACCCACATGCCGATTACTTTCCGTTTTGATAGTCATCACGAAACATAATTCATGTCAAGGCAACTTTGAAGGTTTAATTTTCAGCAAACAAAAGCTTTTACCATTAAGTAAATGAAAATGATAAGTTTCAAAGTTCCAGGCGCTGGTGTCGCGTTGTTAAGGGACTAATAGTAGAGGATGGCCTTGAGCATTCGCATTTTCTTGCGTTGTTGCTTTGTAGGCAACGCGCTAGCGGAATTCGAAGTATTTCAAGGCTCATCGTTGTATTTCTATCGTCAGTGTTTTAAGGACTCCAGCTTTTGTTACCGATGGGTTTTGAGTAACGCAATGCGCTCGAATAAATACCTTAATTATGTACAAGTAAATAGGTATGTTATATCGGAAACTGCAAAAAAATCTGACTACATAACAAAGGGGACAGTAGGTACGTACCTACTTATCGAACAAGCAAGTAAGTCAATGCAAAGTTTTTGTGTTTAACTTAGAAAATGATTTTGATGTTTTGATAGTTAGCTCTTCAATATAAAATTTTGAATGTGAAACGAAATTCAGTAAAACTTTAATGAATTGCATTCTTTCATTAAAACGAAATGATAATGTTTATGAAGGTAGGTAGGTAGGGGCAAAGTCGATGACCACATTATTCAATAAAATCACTTTATTATAAGCAAGAGACGCTGTCAAATTTTTATTAGGTCCATTATGTGTCAACGAGTAACGACCACATACAAAAGATTTATATTCTTTTGAATCGCTTCCATTTACTTTTGTGACCAGTTCATCTACAAATGTGCTTACTAGGAGTTTAAATTTACTGTAGTTTAAATTAATTTTCTTGACTTTATCGATCCTCTCGGCTGGGGTTGAACGTCCGTATGTCACAGTGGTTTTAGTCAGTAACTGTAAAACATATTTTTATGATATTACAGCTAAAGATGTGTTTTATGTGACGCTACTTACTTTTGCATATAAATTGCGATAAACAACATTTTTAGGGGCAATCAAAACATTTATTACAAATAATAAATGATTTAATTCATGAAATTAAACACTTTAGAACGGATTAATCGCGTTTATTAACACCATGATCCTACGTTTCGAGGGTTAAGATGATGACCCTGTGAAAACGAGTGCTGTAAAGAGCTCGAAACGTAGGATCGTGGTGTTAATAAACGCGATTAATCCGTTCTAAAGTGTTTAATTTCAATGAAAAACAATCGTGGTAACAGAAGACAATATTATTGATTTAATTTATGCTTTACAATTGTATAATGCTTTTCTCAAAATGGTGCAACTAAACCAATCTATGTATATCGCTGTGTAATAAATAAAGTGATAAAGTCGAAATCTTCATTTTCATACTCGTGGCGGGCGTTTTGACATGCCGCCCGTATATTTTATTTTTGTAAAAAAAAGAACTGTATTTTTCAACCGACTTCACAATTTCAAAAAGAGAATGTTCCCGATTCATGTGAATGTTTATTTTCTTCTATTTATAATTTATTCAAGATAACAAAAATGTCGCGGTACGAACATTATAAATACCACCGACCTTTCTATTTTGGCTGTTAAGGGCCAATGCCTTCGTTTCATTTGAAAAGTATGAATGAATGGACGAATCAAATTAATTCTCTAACCCTATGAATTTTTGCGATTTTTGGATGCTTATATCTCAAGAACCAATTAAGCTACATTTATTACATTTGGGGATCTCGTTAGTCTTGGGGTTCTTAATAGATAGGATAAATTTCGTCTGTTTATATTTAGTAGATTTTGAGTAACAAAGGGGTCAAAAGTGTAAATATACACACTGCAGCTGCGTCGCCTGAACTTGGCTGGACACGCTGTCGTGTGTCTAGATCTAAGTGCACACACCCCTTTTTTCATTATTGACTCTAATCTTGACATGAATTGGTAACCGGTGTTTCCAAAGCAAACTCTTAATATTTGTCAGCGAAATGCAAAACCGCCGCCAGGAGTAATCTTGTTGACATAACGATAAGAAAAAAATATTTTCCACTTATTTCATAACCATGCATGAAGCGTTATCCGCTCTGTAGGCGATGATTAATTTTATATTCATGGTACAGACACAGGCACAACATCATAATTAACAACTTTTTTTTAAAGTAAAAGGTGGGCCACTTTCTCGATTGTTGATAAGGTTAATTTCAAAATTAATCTTATGACCTTTGCGCCTTTATAGCTAGCGACAAAGCGGTACGTTTCACTATTTTTATGGCTATTCATACGCTAGGTTGTAATAGACAAATAGACGTCATAGGTATATGTAAATCCTGCAGTTTTATGTGCAAGTTTTGTGGCGGAAGGGAAATTGTATTTAAAGCCTACTCCGCCTTGGCAATTAGTCTCTAAGGTCTCTCTAAGTAATTTGAAGTAAATTTTTGAGCATTTGCTCAATCGTGTCCATTGTGCAACATTTGCAGCTACTTACTACATCCTTTTGAATGCGGATTTCTGTGTCACTTGCTTAACTAATTTTATTCAAGAGCAATGCTTACACATATTCCTTTTTAAATTAATTTGCTATTAAATTGAATCCGGTAACATATTTTATTCTGGTTTTCGAACGTCGTCTAGACACGACTTGGCTTTAGAACGTAGCGCAGGTACCGGAAAATTAAACGAAGTAGACAACTAACTATGTTAAGAACGTAACCTACTTTTCGTATTTGATATTTTATTTACTAAGGCACGCCAGTAACAGTTATTTAATAAATGGTTTGGTTTAATAATTGGTGGTTTTAGAATTTATTTCTCAAGACGTAAAAAAACCATTTATGATCAAAATATTTACAGTAAGTGTTACTTACTTTCCTACTTACCTCTACCTATCTTAAAGCAACGTATCAGCATTGCAATACAACGAGGAAATGCCGCCAGCAATGCCTCAAGGACCTATTTTAGGCGTAAATAGGTTTAAAGTTTAAATACTTAATTAAAGAAGTAAATTGTAAATACAATTCTGTCAATTTTTGCAGGTCTGTGGTTGCAGGTTGCAGGTTTGGGCTGGTGGGAAGTAACAGACTTGTTAGCTAGGGTGGTTCTTATTTTGTCGAAGGCGGCATTGTCACTACAATGATAATGATTTTTCTGCATATTCCTTTGGCAGATGGGAAATAATATGAAAACTCCTACATTGTATTGTAATGCAGCATACTACCACATGATAGTCACTGCAAATGAACACCTAATATAATTCGAATTCTATTAAAAATATAACAGCGAACTTAAATTTAATTTTCATTTTATTAATAACCAAAAAGATTTCATAAGCTGCAAAATCTTCAGTAAACCGAAGCAAACATAATTACGACATCGTGAAATCTTTTATTTCAGATGACAGGTATTTTACTTTATCGTTACAGTCAATTGAATTTTAAAAGGTTTTGGGAACCTTTATACATGTTTCGCAAAAACGGTTCATGAATATTATTTGAAATATTGAATATCTCTGCTTATTACTTCACTGCCTGGGCACCTAAATGTATTATTTTTTAATATTGACTCGATTAAGCTGAATAATATTTATATCGTAGGCGAATAAGGTTTTCACTTCATAGCTGTTATTTGTTGTAGAGACAGCTATTGCATTGCAATCAAACCTGGAAGCACTAAATACAAGCATTTCTAGTTGTTTAGTTATTTTCACAATCACAATCACTACTTTTCTCATATTAATATATTGACAACATTACACCAATCGACCTACCTGTATTTCTGCAGTATTCAATAATGCTTCTGTAGCTGTGTTCTTGTAATTATGTGCATAGTAGCTATGTGTATACTATATAATATACACATATATTATATAATATACACATAGCAAATTTTTCGTCAATGATTATGTTTATTATGTCGATATATTATATCTACATAAAAAAACTAAATCACGGAGAAAAAATTCTCAGGATCAAGTAAGATTATTTATTTGTTATTTATTAGATAATTACGCATATTTATGGTTAGCTTTAGAATCAAATGAATTCAGAAATAAACATTATGAAGAGCAACCGTTTGATATTCAATAACGTTAACTTCTAATATAACTGTATAGCCTTAACCAAGTCAAATATAAAGTCATAAATAGAGAACAAAAATGGGAGTGTCTACGCCGCTTTAGAATTGTAGGCGTAGACATTTTACTTTCAAATTTAATATTTTACGGCACATGCTGAATCGAGTTAGGCTAACGTTTCGATTTAAGGTTTAATTCCGATTGTAGTTGGAGAAACCTTTCTACTACCTATAGATAGAAACTGGCGATAATATCAATCTCGTTTATACTCGTGGTCCGCCCTGAACGTATCTCGGCAACCTCTTAAGATTCGGCTCATATTCGAATTTCTTTTATCTCTTTTTTACCACTTGCCGAAGTTCACGAAGATCCAATCCACGTTACAGTGTGCGTAAATAAGATTCCCATCGCTCAGGGTGCGTAGACAAGATGCCAATCGCTCACGCTCCGGAGCGTAGCGTAGTTATCTCTCTCTATCACTCTTCCTTATTAGTGCTACAAAGACAGTTGCGTTACATTCGCTACTGATCGTTAACGATGGCATCTTGTCTACGCACCCAGATATAGTGCATTAAGATTGTCCCTCGTATTTTCTCGGAAACGCTCGTACTTGTCATGCTACTTCAATCGACCTCAGTACTTTCAGTACTTTTTATTTATTTATTCCTATCTGGCTTTTACCCCTCGCTCATTGAAGCAAGGTGGATTTGTCAATGTCGAAGTTTTGAAATTTTCACACGTGAGGAGAAAGTTCGGTGTGAAAATTTAGTTTTTTTTGTGGTAGGATGAGGTTGGGATACCTAAAAACAAAAAACAAAAAATTATGGACGTCACAGACAAACACATGACATAAAAAAAAATGTGTCATGAAATCATTATTTATATGACAATTGTAATTTAACATCTATTATTCCTGTATTTAAAATTATGCATATTTATTAATTCAACTATAAATTGTGATTTCATTATTTTATTGTGTCAATCATTATTATTATTATTATTGGATAAGCTAACAAGTAGTATGTAGTACAAAATGAACTTACAAATTATGGAATAATTGTTCTGAAATAAAGATATTTTATTTTATTTTTATTTTTTATAAACAAGAGTTAAGCGAAAAAGCGGGAAACGGGTGACAGGGTGTTAGTCATGCCAACATGTCATGCTACTTCAATAGACCTCGGTACTTTCAGTACTGACACTAAAATAGCATGACACTTTTGGGCGTTTCCGTGAAAATACGAGGGAAAATCATTATGCACTATATATGTAGGTGCTGGAGTTATCGCCGAACACAAAAACAAATATTCGCCTAACATACAAACGTGGGATTGTTCCGGTTAACTCGAAAAACTTCGCTAGCTTCGCTCGCTCATTACACTTAATTCCCTACTTTACGAGTCCTTTACAGCAGTTGTCACAGAGATGAATGATTAAGTGTTTCTTCAATAAATACTAATCGAGGTAAGTACCTGATGGAAGAAAAAACAATCAATCGAGGAAAATATTAGTATTATTATACATACTGACTCTAAACATACGTCACTGCAATGTCTCTACATTAACATCGCCTGTTTTTGCTGCTGCAATTATTAGAAAAGCTTGCTACCTTTACCTATCAAATTCGGGATACAAGGTATACACGTGGCGTCGAAACCCCCTCGTTGGTAAAGTGTGTGGGTTGCTATGTAAACACAAGATGTTGTGATGCCAAGCCCTTATGGTAATTGAGCCCGATATTGAGAGTCGGGGCCGCAGTAAATCGAGTAAACCGACACAACTGTCGCTCCCAAAAAAAAACAAGGATATGATATATCATATCGAGTATAGGGAAAACAGTCTTGTGTCGTCACGATATAAAAGCCCAATATTTGAATTTTGTTTTGATTTGTTTAATATAAATTATAAGTACCTATGCAAAAATAGCTGATACTTTTGGAATGTCCCAATAATTGTATCGTGTTTTACATCGCAAGAAAGGTCTTGAAATCAAAAGAGGTAAATGAAATGAATGATTGTATAAAATATAAACGGCATCAAACAAACAGGTAAACATTTTTCAAAAGCCTTATAAACCTATCTTAACTCGTCTGTAAGAGGGCAGTGTAAAATGTTGTTTTAAAATCTCTAGGAAAACGCGGAACGCAGCTTTCATAGGAAAAACGCGAACGAATGAAACATATTATAGAGTTTCAAGCCTTCATAAATTACAAGAAGATATGTATCATAAAAGGCCGTGCAGATCAATTGCTTGTATTTTGAAATTGATCTAACGCTTTTTATTAATTTGATTATGAAAGAATAATGACATGTAATGATTTTTAATGACAAGTTATTAAAATAATAATCATGCCTAACTAAAAATGGTAAAGAAAAAATGTATATCTACGATTTACTTAAGCCTTATATTCACGTAGTTCTTAATATTTTTAATATGAAATTATACTATGAGCATAACAGAGCCCCCATTATTTATTTATTTAATTTACATACCGAAATAACAATATAAGATTGCCTCATAATAAAGGCTTTGTTAGTAGCAATATTCTGATAGAGCTTAGTTTTATCTGACTACTTGTGCCATCTGACGGTAAAGTTATGACTGAAAACCTAACTGTACGTAGAAGAAAAGTGAGCCACATTGAACACAGAGTTACTCCTGCCCTCTGTTGCATCTGTTGTTTACTACAACGAGAACCGATTCTCCAGAAAATGTTTTGTATCCCGGTTTTTTGGATAGATGTTGGGACCATCAAGTTTTTAGAGCAACATTAGTTGGGAAACTTGGGAATCATTTGGCGTTGGATATTTTTTGATAATACGAGTACCTATCACTCATATTTCTGTAGGAAATTACTGTTCTTAAATAAAGCGCCTACAAAAGGATTATTTACCTTACCCACTTAATACGTACTACACGATAAATCAAACTTTCTATCTAAATTGCATTTGAACAACCATATATTGATAAATTTATATATATTGATAAATAGTTTTTGCATACTTTATTTTATGCTTTAGATTTTAAAAGTTTTTATTTAAGTACATTTGTCCTTAAGTAACCATCGTAGAGGTGTTATGTACCGGTGTATTTTATATATGACTTTGTTTTCTGTGTATTAAGGATGACTCACAGTAGTCCGTTCCGTTCCGTTCCGATCCGATACGGGACGATCTGTCAGTTTCTATACAAAAAGTCACGTGACGTCCGAGGGCTCCGAGCTATCATGTGATACTTTCTATAGAAACTGACAGATCGTCCCGTATCGGATCGGAACGAAACGGACTACTGTGAGTCATCCTTTAAGGTGAACCCAAATGTACTTAGTAAGACATTCGTCATTCACAAAGTAGTAGTGACGACCAACTTGTAATCTACTGTATTTTTTTTTTCTACTTGCCTACTTTAACCTGTCAATTACGAGTACATAGACAAAACTATTAAGCTCATACTTTTCGATATTAGACAGTCCAACTCAACTATAATATTCATTTCGATACGCTGTAGGCAACTATAATAATTTCAAAAATAGAACTTCATACAAATTCTATACTTATTTGCGATGCCGCCTGCGCCTGTGCCGACCGCGCCCCCCGCGCCGGCCTGCCGGCGGGCGCAATTACATCTTTTTATGTTACATCCGTGACATCCGTGTTAAGTCAATGAAATTGAATGATGAAATTGTTCCTCTATAGATGATGACTCGTAGAAAAAGTATTGTATACAATCGTAACATAATTAAGTTTTTCAATCACGTACCTTACTTAGGCCACTCAGCAAGCTTCGTGGCCTAAACACGCTACTCCACTGAAAAACTCTTTATTATATATATCACGATTGTATAAAATACTATTTTTTCTAAAAAAAATATGTAAGCTTTAATTGCTGACTGTACTTTGGTACCAAAACATTGTATTTCCATCCAACCTACAAAGGCATGTAAAGTTTTACCTTTTTCGAATCACGGCAAGTTAGGCAAATTCAGCTTGCAAGATTTGACCCTAAAAAACCAACAAAGAATAGGATTTTATACAATCGTGACATAATGAAGAGTTTTTCAGTTGAGTACCGTGTTTAGGCCACGAAGCTTGGTGAGTGGCGTTAGTAAGGTACGAGATTGAAAAACTCGTAAGTACCTTACTTATGGACTTAATTTTAGCTTTTAAGTGTTTTAGAGGTCTTCTGTTTTGTTTTATAGATTTCTTTTTTAATAGTGGTCTGACATTTTATGTTTTGTTTATTATTTAAATAAGTTAATTTTTGTTTTCTATTGTAATTTTATGCGGTAGGTATGAAACATATTAAACATTTTACTCAATGGCTGGCATTGTTGACGAGATATTTAATTGGACTATTATTAAATCAGATTTAATGGGGTCCATCTCCATAAATGATGCCATAAAACGATGGTTATTGTGTTATCTTATCTCTGTAGTCAAAGTTGGGAGCTCCGCAATGTAATCAAGTGTCTGAAATGTCAAATTTTATTACAACAACGCCGCAGTTGTGGTAAATGGATGATTAATATTCAGAGCGGGCCAATGTCTTCGATATTTTATCACAATTCAAGTCTGTTCTTGGTCAATACATTTTTAAAACATTTTCCTAAAAAGTTGTAAGTGTTACCCGAAGGACTTAGGAGGGCAACAAAGATGAATACCTACTTCAATTTATTTACCTTCAAACACATCTGTTTGCAGCAACACTATTGAAAGACAATTTTACAAAGATAAACTAAATCTAGTTAAACTTCACGCGAGTTATAACTTATAAATCTTCTTATTCATCAAAATCGGCTTAGTGGATTTCTTAGCTTTAATGTAAAATACACAACATGAGTAATAACTATAAGAATTGTGTCTTTTGATTTATGTATCTATGCGACAGCTTCGACACTCAGTACATTAAAAATAACTCATATCTATGTCAGTTCTGTCAAAGATAATAATGAATATAAATATAATATTTCTATCATATAAACTTACAGTACCAACAAAAATGCTTATGTGATCATAATGGTCACAATAATTAATTGAAATGTAACTACAATCGACACAAAGGTACCTACCTAAGAAATATTACTTAACCACTAAATCAAACCAAATATGATAGACCTATTTATTATCTACTAAAAGAGCCTAATGAGACATGAATGAAATCCACTTTCGGATAGTGGATAGTGGACAGCCTATTCGTTCGATCGGTAAAAGCGTTGCTATCCTGACGCGAAATGTACCTACTGCTACAAAAATAAGTAAAACTGAGTATCATGGAGTGTCTAAGCAGCACCACACCACAAAGGAATATTTTTATAAAGAAAGGACCCGTCTTTTTGTAATTAAAACCTGGCTGTGTCAAGAGCATTCATTAGGTAGGGATAATGAACCTCTTTCAGTATTTATCCTGCTTAATTATTATACGTGTTTCTCTGCAAAATCATTTGGGAGGCTGGTCTTGTAGTCAGCCAGGTTGCATGTAATTAATCTTTCAAACAGGAACAGTTTTAGCGCCTCGCCGGGACAAACAACCGTAATTGAAATCCAAAAGAGGCTATTAGGAGAGCACGTTGTATTGAATCATTATAAGCACTTTAACACGAGTCAGATTTGAGGTCAACTTTGCAAAGCAAAAATACGATTTTTGTTAAAATCTCTTTTACCTACTTACGTAAGTATGAACGCAGCTATATGCAAGAATAAGACAGTGATATTCGTGTCTTATTAGTGCATACAGCTGTGTTAGTAAAACTTACCAGTGTAATGTCGACCTTTATCTCGATGAAATATGTAATCAACCACGTCACACAAACAAAAACAGTGCATACATAAAAACAACCTCCTTAGTTTTGGGGCTATGGTGGAACGGACGGCACAAATCCATGTATAGCACATACATACATTGCCAAAACCTTATCTTATCACCCATAACGTAGTTGAGTAAAATACATTGACTAAAATAATGATCAATGATCAAACTCAATTGACGTAAAAACGATTCGTTTAAATAGTCAAAGTCAGTTCAGCCGTTTCAAATTATACCATTTTCTGCAATTTCTCATTTTAAAATATGCAAAAGAACAACGTAATGAAGGGCTTTTCATTACAATACGATTTTAAACAAAAAGTACAATCTTGAGACTCATTCAAAGCTTCTGGTAAAATCTCTACTGGAAACATTTAAAATTAAACATTCGTACCTACCCCACTTAATTTTTAAATATAATTTTAAAAGTTTAATATTGGCGTAAAGTTGAATGAGTATGAATTTGTAATAGAATAGGTGTCATAATCGAGATAAAATTATGTTTTTTTCTTTATTGATATGAGCTAGCCTGTTCTAGTTTGCACAGCTATTCATAATCATTTGTTGAAGACAGATGTCCATATGTACATCTTCATACAAAATCACAAAAACAAAATCAAACGTAAACATTAAAGCGGTTTATTAATAAGGTTTTATCTGTGCAATTGCGGACGAAGTTATCATGGCGAATAACTACCGGAAATATATCCTGAAGGACGGTACGGTCGACATTGTCGGGCATGCCGCTGTCCCGGAGATTCACTCAGGTATATTAAATCTGGTTGTTCTCAACTTGCTAACGGCGAGTACTTGCACAGACATAATCTAGTAGCCATAGAATTATTCACCAGCAACTTGCTCTTAAATACGATCTTGTGGACCACGAAATACCGTACTACAAGTACACACCTGCGCCAGTTCTCGAAAATGGTTGTAACACGCTGTATTGGGATCGATCTATTATCATTACCACGGACAGGACTATTGTCATCATGCTGGTTGATCGATCGCAACGGCTTAATGCGTCTTAAAAACCTAAATTGAATCGCGTTAAGACGTCATGGCAAGGGCCCTGTTCGTAGGCGCTTTTCGCTACATATATTTACATACTTTATCGGCTACGCTCGCTAGAGAAACATACTAAACGTACGTAAACTAAGTACCAGATGCACGGACACAAAGATAGATAGTAATTTTAAGTTTTAGGTAAACGTACTGGAGTTCGACGCTATCCCAATGGGTGCGTACCGATCGATATAACTTTTTTTGATACAATATTGGTCGTAATAACGCTCATTTGATATAATTATTGAATCATATAACAACTAATAATATACTTGAAAATTGTATAATTATTATTTAATATAATGATCATTTTTTCGAATAACATTTTTAATAACATACTTTGAGTATAATGCTTACTTCCGATAAAAATAAATGCTATAACGCTAATTTAATCTAAATCACAGTTAGAATAACTTTTTATTATACAATGTATCAATAATAAGTTAGGTTAGGTTAGAAACTGTGACCCCTAAACATATGTACTAATTAGCAGGAAAGTAGGTTGGGTTAGAACTGTGATCCATTAAAAAAAATCACGATATTGCCAGCAGTCTCATGCGATATAATTTCAGGCGACTTCTGGCGATGCGAAATTTTTTATACCGTTTGTTAGACACACACGTTTGTGTATACATTATCTGAGTTGTATATCAGTGGATAATTATACCATATAATGGTTATTACAAATAAGTGTTATATGAAATGATAAATATACGAAATAATAGTAGATATTTTGTTGTTATACCAAATGTTCATTATGTATAATGAGTGATTATATCCATTAAATATATACCAAATGTTGTTATATCAAATGTTATTATACCAAAAAAAGTTATACCGATCATTACACACCCCACCACGGCGACAGGTTCGACAATTGTCAGCATCATTATTACTGGTATTACAGACGTACCCACCCTCCTACAACTATACATACAATAGTTCTGGTCAACTTTACTGCTCCACATGCGATAGGGTTTTTAAGAATAAGTTTGGCTTTGCCAGCCACATCAGAGCTCACGCTCGAAATTAACCACGGTCGCCGTTGCCGATTACGGCATGGATATATATATATGGGCTACGAGCTCCGCTTACTATTGTGCTGGATGTATGCTTGTTTGCCGCCAACATTTATAACTAAAAACATCATTATTACCATTAAAAACGGATAATTTTGTGAAGAGCTCTTGACATAATATGTTGCAAGAAACACAACAAATGTCACGAAATTCCGACACATGATCATTCTCAAGTCAAAAACTACCGACAATTCTTTAAAACACTGACAGATCTCGTGACAATTGTAAAAAAATCTTCACCAAGAAATTATCTATTTACTGACGATACTTTACGATTTAATTAAAATTATCGAAGTGGTTGCCAACCAACAAGCACTCAGCCCGCGCGATGGTGAGTGGTTTCCGTAGCCTATAGACGCCTTTAACGCCAGATATTCAGTTATTTTAGGAATTGCCACACGATATGGCGGTATCGGAGCTGATTTTAACGATTCAAAATAAGCTGGGTAGGTTGGGCTGGATTGGTGCCGGCAATTTTTGAGTACGTTTTTGTGTAGTTACAGCTTATTATTCTTCCGAGGATCAACGTTACGCAGCAAAAACAATGATACTTAAAAAACAAGTTACGAATTGTTAAAGGGTCAAACAGAATGTTGTCTTCTAATACCTCGATTAGTATTCATTGAAATAAAATGGTTTCAAACTTTAGGGCTCGAAAAGGTGATCAATATTAGGGCTCGCGGTCGTGTCCATGATTCGTGAACCCGTAGCCGTACGCCCGTGTTCGTGATTCACTGGTACGGTTTTCTGGTCCGTTCCGCACGTGACGTTCGGCTACGTGAAATTAGGGTACGTGAATCCGTGTAGATGCGTGTAGGCGTGATCACGGCTTCACGTTCTTTAAGAACACGCCCGTTCGGTCCGCCCGCGACCTTGAGTGAAGATACGATGCGGTCTCTAAGAGCTACGAATAAAAATGTATCGTGTGTTTTTTATTCATAGCTCTAATTCCGTTTCATTACTTTTGAATTAAAATTTATTTCCAATAGTAAGGCCTTTTAAATATTAAGTAAGTAATAAATGAAAAGAACCAAATAATAAATACATTGAATAGCTATTTTAATAAACGGGTTGCTAAAATAACCCAACTTCTCTTCATTGTTAAATAGTAACACTAATCATACATTAACAATAACAAAACAAAAAATAACGAAACATCAACAAAAATAACTTTAAATTCACAGCTGAATTATAAATTGAAGATTTGTGATGTCAGGAGTAACTAATGACAATGAATGCGAAAGCAAAATTCTAAACTCCAGATTAAATAAAAAAATACCACGAATTTGTAAAACAAAACATCGCGGTCACTTCTTTCAACTTCACGAACAAAGGGTAAAGCCCAAAGCTACTTATGCATATTGTTTGTTTCATTGTAATAAGTCGCTTGCAAATCTTATTATCTTTGTCTGCACGTGCAACTGCACTTCTTATCTACAAAAAAACCCGGTAGGTTGGCTTAGCTTGTTAGTCATACAATAAAACACTCTAATAATAGTACCTATGTCATTATTACCTTCAATCTAGAAATAAATAGTACTCTTCAATGTGCCGAAATAGTCCAGAAAGCCTAGTATAAAAATTGTACGACATTAACTTCTCGACCGCGTTAGCGTTATCGAGGGGTCAAAATATGAAAGTTGCCGGATGATTTAAATAAACGACAAACATAATTTGAACTCTCGATACGCTAACGCGATCGAGAAGTAAGTGTCGTACAACTTTTATACTAGGACTTCTGCAGCGCTGGCTATATGAGCCCTGGCTATAGGAGCCCTAAGCTTAACGAATATTCAAGTTAATTCTTTTTCGCCTATGAATACTTGGTTAACATGTAAATCTGACATTTTGTTTTGTGTCACAGATATAATTTGCTTTTTGAGTAATTAGATAATTTGTGGTAAATATTTTCATTTTGGATTGTTTTGAAGAAAAGAATATTCGAGACTAAACGCGTAACTGTGTTGTATTAAGGATAGTATTTTTGGTGTGGAAATGTTGTTTGTGTCACTTCCGTCCTCTGTAATCCTATGCAATGTCATAGTATTCCAAATCACTCAAATAGTACATTGTGATACACGTGTGCTATGATGGTCATTATACACGAGTCGATATTGTGCGCGCGAGCTAAAAGCGAGTGCGCAATAAGGAAGCCGATGTGTACACCATGCACACACGTTTCATACGACATTTTTCAACACACTTGTAAGTAAAAATCTAAATTTTATTCGTGTTTATTAACTTTTGTTAAATACGTTAACTTAATTGTCAGAATGCTTTAATTATAAATGGCATATGAGTTTGACTGACCTTTATAGACTACATGAAGCTTCTTGCCATGCCTTTTCGACGTCGGTTGATGACAATACTTTATACAACTAATAGATCCACTTAAGGCCCAAACATCACAAATAAGTAGGTATATTTATCACTAAATCAACTAGATTTTCATGGTAACACTCGCGTTTTGCGGTTCCAGAGATTTCATCCACATTTTGTTATAGTTTTACTTCTAATTCTCATACCTACCGATGATTTGCAGAATTTTACCCTTTTGTTTCTTAGGATTAGGGTTGCCTTCTTTATATTTAGGCTTCGTTATATTATTTGATAGTACAAAGGTTTTACTAGTACGTTTCATTCATTACATTAATACTTAACAGAAAAAAAAGTCTCTTGATTTAATAATAACAACCAGTAGCACAGTGTTGCTTAAGTTCATAATTATAATGATACCTACTAGGGAGTTTTACACCTTATATTTATATAAGTGCAATTCAACGGGCAGGTCGCTAGTTTTGACTAAAATCAATAGCTGGTTATACATAAAACAGAATATCCCCATAAATTACTTAGATATAACTATTATATTCATGCAAAAAATAAAATCTAAGTTTAATTCACAAGTAAATGTTTGTCCGTTCGTCCCGTATTCAATATACTAAGTGGTAACTCAATTCAATAATACCTTAGTCCTTATTTATTTTTCTCCCGGGCGTGTCGAACCTACGAGACGTGCGATAAGTACCCAACGGAACCGAGCCCGAAGCTCCGCGCACGAACGCAGGTACGGGCTACGTATCATGGCGTGTCACGGCGTGTCACGTGAATCCGTACGCGAACGTACGTACGTACGTACGAGGTACGTACCTTGGCGTGTTCGTGAAATTCGTGATCTTAGTACCGCCGGGCTTAAGAACACGTAGCTACGGATCGGCGTACATCACGGATATCAGGAGCCCTAATCAATATACGCCATTAGTCCGTTTTAAAGTGTTTCATTTCTATATTGACAGACGATTGGTGCAACAATCTCATAATCAAGTATTATTTTTAAGCAGAAACATCTGCAAACGATTACAAATTTCTCAGAAAGAAAGAAATAGTGGAAAAATTCGTGACACTGGGGGCAAATCGAACCCGCGACTCTGAGATACCAGGGGCCCGTTTCTCAAAAGCTTGTAACTTGTAATACAAGCGGATGTCACTTGTTGACAGCTTTTGTTAGAAAGGGACTTCCACTTGTATTACAAGCTACAAGCTTTCGAGAAACGGGCTCCAGGTCATCGCTCTTCCAACTGAGCTACCGCGACCACCGAGATCCTATCTTAATAGTCTTTTTATTAAAAAAATACTCTTAAGGTAGGATAAATAGTTCTCGAGATGTACTTGATTTTGTAAAACTTGGAATTCGCCATTTTGTTAGACCACTTCGAGATGGGCATCATGGTTTTTCTAAAACCTAATTAACATGTTTAACTGCTGAGTAAAGGAAATCTGGAACCCCCAAATTGTACCATTTTCGAATTTTTGGCCTACCCTGCCCATGGACTAATTGCATTTGTTTCTAATTTCACGATTTCCACACATTATAAATTTACTAAAACTAAGCTTAATCGCCTAAAACTATCTTTTCACGAACCAGTTTTCTCCGGGACCACTGGCACAATGTCGCCCTCGAAACGTTTGAGGTCAGTTTTCAAAGTTTTACGCGACTTAACTAAAACAGGGCTTTTTTAGTCAATCTAAAAAGTCTTGGTATATTTCGTGACGTCTTAAGGATGACTCACACCAATCCGATCCGATCCGGGACGATCTGTTAGTTTCTATAGCAAAACGTCACGTGACCTCCGAGGGCTCCGAGCTATCACGTGATTATTTCTGTAGAAACTGATGGATCGTCCTGGATCGGATCGGTGTGAGTCATCCTTTAACGCGATTCAGTTGACGACCTACACTGAGTCGCTTCCATACATTACCTATAAACATAAATATCTAATAAATATATATGGTGATTTTACGATGCCAGTGCAATAATGTAAATGACAAACTGTTAACTATAAGTTTCTACCTACAATGTAGGTCAGAACATTGGATATGCCTATTGATATTTCCCTCGAGGTCATAATCTATATGCATATTTCTATAGTTGAAATTGCTTTCTAGATCTAAAGTCACAACTATCGCCTGCTTGGGGCCACGTTCATCATTCTGGGCCCAACAAACCTAATATACCGCTTAACTTTGGGTTAGTTAGCTAACCCCGGGTGGTGCAAATAGCACTTAGTTAGTTGTATTCTGTAACGTTTTCGACGCCGTCTCAAATACAAAATCGGTCACTCAGACCATGTCACCGAGTCGCATAAACTACTATTGTTTATATTAATCGCGTACAGCATTCCTTATCACAGGATTAAATAATGACTATGATAGATAACGAGAGCTGTACAGGGCTCGAAACGTCATGATGGTAATAATTGTCATTTATCTAAACAAGTATAACTACGCGATTGATAATGATAAATATCTTTATTTTCCAATTAAAGCACATTACCGTGCACTGATAAACAAAAAAAAACTACTACCAGTTCTAACCCTACACCATAGCCCAAAAAGATTATTACCGGCAAGAAACTCGGCGGAGTTATTTTTCAAGTTACAGGTTTAGCCTAGTTTAGAACCCACAGGACAAGATTTGTGTAATTTTGTAACTGTGTAATCTGTATAATCGACAAAATATTCCTATTCTAATCTGTTTAAAGTGTTTCATTTCAGTGAATATTAATCCCGGTAACAGAAAACAAAATCATGACACCACGTAGTAATTTAATCAAATTTAGGGAAACACTTTTAGCTGGTAATGTGGAGAATTAATAGTGCTGGCCACAGTTAATGAAGTCCACACCCATTGCTATGGCTAATCTACGTTTTTCAATTAAGTTGATTTAGCTATGTATGTAGGTCAATTTGACCATCTGCTTGACGTCACCAAACGCGGCTGGGGTAAATTATTATTTATTTGTCGATCTCTATTGCTGTGAGTTAAAGAAGTTGTTTGACAAATTGGACAATACTCGACATGAAAGCTTGCATTTTGCCACAAAAATACTCCCATACGATCATTTAGCAATCAATCAAATGGTTTTATTTTGTCATCATACGTATAACACCCATACAATACAGATTCACAACAGTTATATGACGTACCCTTTCAACGCACGATAAATTGCTAATACCTACAATGAAAATGATCCTACGGTATCCGAAACATGCCGCGCGTAGTGAGTGTAGTGACTAATAATAAGTGTTATCCGTTATTCATTATAAGAATATTAATAAGTCTCTCGACAGTTTAAATTCAACAATTTAAATAGATGTTACATAAGTTTGACGGCGCCCGGTCTGAATCGCCGTTTAGTTGATTATTTTAAGATCAGTTGTCAATTTTCGATCATTGAGCATGGCTTTACAAGTGCTGCCATCTAACTGTCAAGTTGTGAATTTAATTGAACAATCATCATAGGGGCGAGAGTGAGTTTAGCTCGCTCTGGCGGAACGTTTGAGGGACAGCGCCGCCGTCGGTTCGGAAGGGAACTAACGGAGGAATGGGACGGTGGCACATGTTACTTAAACGGATCGCCGACGTCCACGATTAAAACTATTCAATTGATTTTAAGTAATTCTATTGTTAATCGATAATAAATCGTTACTAAAGTGTGTTACGAGATTCAAGACGTAGTTTGTTGTTTAGTGATGTGCTCAACCCTTTTCCCACGCCCTTAAGATGAATGATTCGAGTGATCAGCCAGTAGATGAACAAAACAAAGACGGTACAGTTTTGAACGTGCCGTTATCAGTTGTGGGATCCGATGGGAAACCATCGTCTGTGCCGGAAAATAGTGAAGTTAATCCTAGTAAAAGTGATGCAGTGCCATTAAGCAACATGGAGGCTTTGTTGGCGCGACTTCTGGCAATGTCCCAGGTACCCCAGGTACCAGCAGCCGCAGTGAGTACTCAATCAACAGCTAAGTTGATAAAATTTGATCCCGACGAAGACGATGCCGACATTGAAGGCTGGTGTCGGTTAACAGATATGGTAGTTACGATTAAAAAGCTAGACGGCATTGAATTATTGATGGCCCTTACCAAAGCACTAAAGGGCCGCGCTGCGAAATGCTTGACTAAATTAAAATCAGATCAAATTACCTGGACACACATAAAAGAAACTCTTTTGGCTAAATTCTGTAAGCCCAAACTGATGCAGGATTATTTTGATGACGTGTTAAGATTTCAAATTGGATCCAAGGAAACCGCTTGCGAAGCAGCTACTCGTTTATGGGACTTCATTGAACGCATCCCTGATGCTGTGATGCCTGAAGAAGTCATCGTCGGTTTTGTGATATCCGTTCTCTGCCAGAAAGATAGTTTAATACGGCGTGAGCTGAATTCAAATGTCATAACGACTAGACCTCAATTGTTCCGTGTACTAAGAGGCGTTTCACTAAAAAGACGTGCAGATGCTATCGACGGCTCTGATTTTGAAGCTAAGCGAGCACGTTTAGGCGATACCAAGTTCACTGGGAGGTGTCATTGGTGCGGATTAACCGGCCACAAGCAGACAGAGTGTAGAAAACGATTAGATAGCTTGAAGACAACGCGACCGGATATATCAGCTTCAACTCGTGTTCCTGAAAACAAGATTGGACATGCTGTAACCTGTTTTTCATGCAAGAAGCCGGGTCACGTGTCCAACGCGTGCCCAGAAAAGAGGAGCAGCACGGCAGCAGTCAAGGAAGTGAATACCTGCAATCTCACTACATCCAGAGGCATAATGGAGACATCTTTCGGTGAGAATGTTCCTTTTCTATTTGACTCAGGTTCTGCTTGTTCAGTGGTCAAGCAATCTTTTGTTCCTAAATTTGGGGGCACATTGCAATATTCTTTGGTGTATCTAACTGGTTTAGGTGAGCAGGACGTTCCTTGCACCTCGCAGATTCTCAGTACCGTTAAATTTCAAGACGTATCTGTGACATTGCTTTTTCACATAGTACCTGACGAATGCATTAAAGACCCCTCGTTAATAGGTAGAGATTTACTTAAACTAGGTGTTCGTGTTAGCATAGATGAGGACACTCTAGTTTTTACCGCTATTAGGGAGGTAAATGAAGTTAGTGGAGGAAGTAGGTTCGATATCTCTCAAATTGATACAGATCTAACGGGAAAAGACAAAGATGATCTGATAGCAATCCTGAATAAATATTCTGATCATTTTATTGACGGAATCCCTACCAAACGTGTTAAAACGGGCGAATTAGAAATAAAATTAATAGATTCCAATCGTGTAGTTCAAAGGTCGCCATACAGATTATCACCCAGTGAGAAGCAAGTTGTTAGGGACAAAATTCAAGAACTTTTAGACGCCGGTGTGATAAGGGAAAGTTCATCTCAGTTTGCAAGTCCTATCTTGCTCGTGAAAAAAAAAGATGGTACGCATAGACTATGTGTCGACTATCGGGCGTTGAATGCCAACACGCGCCCTGAGCATTTTCCCCTACCTCGGATAGATGATCAAATAGACCAGCTTACCGGAGCCCACTATTTCTCATCTTTGGATATGGCATCGGGGTTCCACCAAATACCGATTCACCCAGACTCGATTGAGCTGACATCTTTCGTAACATCAGAAGGGCAATTTGAATACGTAGCTATGCCTTTCGGTTTGCGTAATGCGCCGTCTGTCTACCAAAGGTCTATAAATAAAGCCCTTAAAAATCTTGAAGACAAACCCGTCGCGTATATGGATGACGTTCTTTGCTATTCTCCTACCATAGAAACGGGTTTGCAACGACTTGATAATGTGTTAAAAGCTCTTACCGAGGCAGGTTTCTCATTTAATATCCGGAAGTGTAGTTTTATGAAACTGGAGGTACAGTATTTAGGTCACCGCATACAAGCAGGGGAAGTGAGACCTAATCAACGTAAAATACAGGCCTTGGTCGATTCCCCTCCACCAAAGACAGCCACACAAGTGCGGCAATTTCTAGGATTGGCTTCCTATTTTAGAAAGTTTATTCAGAACTTTTCTAAACTTCTTGGTCCAATATACCCGTTAACGAAACTTAAAGGAGCTATCAAATGGACTGATAAACACGAGGAGGTGCGACAAGAAGTCATAAGAGTTATGACGTCGGAACCTGTACTTACCATATTTGACCCCAACTTACCCGTAGAATTGCATACTGATGCGAGTTCAGAAGGGTATGGCGCTATTCTGATCCAGAGAAAAGAATTGCTCCCACACGTAGTCGCATATTTCAGCAAACGTACGACTGAGGTTGAGTCTCGTTACCATTCTTACGAGCTCGAGACACTTGCGGTGGTACGGGCAGTCGAACATTTTCGTCATTACTTATACGGGCGTCACTTTGTAGTCTTTACTGATTGCAACTCTTTAAAGGCTTCAAAAAGCAAAACCGATCTTACGCCTCGTGTACATAGATGGTGGGCATTTTTGCAGGCATTCGATTTTGACATCGAATACAAACCAGTTCGAAACATGGAACACGCCGATTACCTCTCGCGGAATCATCCATTAAGTGATGTCGTTGTCTCTGTTCCATCTACAAGCGCCGTTACTCGCATATCGAAAAATGTACAGTTTGTTGAGCTCCATGAAGGCTGGCTAGCAGTAGAACAAAAACGTGATAAAGAAATACAAGACATAGTCGCCAAACATAACGCACGTGAGTTACCTGAATCCATAGCGAATACGTATGACGTACGAGAAGGCATATTGTATCGAAAGGTAGAACGCAATAAAGTGACTTCTTGGCTCCCAATCGTACCTAGATCTTTGATTTGGACTTTAATTAACCAGGTTCACACAGAGATTCAGCATTTAGGCAGCGACAAAACCGTAGACAAACTATACGAAATGTTTTGGTTTCCAGAGATGACCAAGCGCGTTCGACAATTTGTCGATTCGTGTATTGTCTGTAAAGCGTCAAAAGGGCCCTCAGGAGCTACTCCTGTACAACTTCACCCGATCCCCAAAACTCCAATACCCTGGCACACAATACACGTGGACTTTTCCGGAAAATTAAGCGGCAAAAGTGATCAGAAGGAGTATTGCCATGTGATAATCGATGCTTTTAGCAAGTACGTCTTGCTGGAACATACGCTTTCAATAGATGCAAAGAGCGCTATTAAGGCATTAAAGAAAGCTGTGTGTACTTTCGGCGCACCTAAAAGAATAATCGCCGACCAGGGACGTTGTTATAGTAGCACCGAATTTAAAAACTTCTGTAACGAGTTTAAAATAGATTTACATTTTATAGCAACCGGTTCCAGTATGGTCAGGTTGAGAGGGTGATGAAAACTTTAAAAAGCTTACTCACTATAGTTGAAAATGATAATAATAAAACGTGGCGTGACGAAATTGATAATGTTCAGCTTGCGTTAAATAGTACGACGTCGAGAGTTACTAGATATACGCCTACAGAGTTATTATTCGGTATACGTGCAGACTCTTTAGGGATAGCAAGACTCCGAACTGGGGCAGAACAGGCAGTTAGGTTAGATCTGGACTCAGTACGTACGGAAGCTTCTAATAATATGAGCGAGGCGGGTACTTCTGAAACAGAACGTTTTAACCGTGGCAAAGCTAAAGTTAAGCCATTCTCTGAGGGTGACTATGTGTTTCTTAAAAATAGCGAGAGAAATCAAACAAAACTTGATAGAAGGTATAAAGGTCCTTTTTTGATCACTGCTGTATTGGAAAATGACCGATATGAGTTAAAAAATATGCGCGGTACTTGTCGTACATATAAATATTCACATGAGAATTTGCGAGTGGTGCCTCGAGGTCACGAAGGCTTAACTGAGATTGCCAATAATCTGTTGGACGAGAATTATGAAGTAGAGTTAGAAAATGAGCAGCCTCATCATGATAGCCATGACGGCGAACTGGATGTTCAGCCCAACCAGAACGTCCTTGGTTCTGATACTGTCAGCCTTAGTTCAAATACTTCAAATACGTTTACTGCTGGATCAGAGACAATATCTGCAACCGATAGTGATACTATAACTGCTGACAATTCGGACACTCTTAGCTTATGTTCAAACGCGTTTACGTGTGGATCAGAAACACTCTCTGCTGTGCAAAGTGCTGACCGTTCCGATACAATTAGCCTCAATTCGAATACTTTAACCGCTGGTTCACGTACTCTATCAGCGTGTTCTGATGACTGGATAAATAATAGTTGCAATAATAGACGACATACTGGTGGTTCTCCAAATAAAGGTCAGTAGTCTAGTTTATTTTGTTACCGCTACTACTTGATGTGAGTTCCGGAGTTAATTGTGATTTTCGAAGGGTTTCTGATAAGGAAAGGATAGTGACGTCCGGTCTACGTCCATGAAGGGCTAGTCGGAAGGACTCATTGATCTAATCCTGGCCGGTGATCTGGTGGGGCTGGTCGAAGGGATGATGTTGGCCTCAGGGTAGCATACATCCGGTCCACGCACACCAATCGCCTCAGTCAAATCAGTTGTGAAAAATGTAATGGTGATTGATAATGACGAGACGGTTCCTAAATGTCAGGATGAGCGAGCGATGAGGTGTACCGGAGATATCTTTTGTTACAGATCCCCGACAAGAATAGATCGCTCGAGGACGAGCGACTGTCAGATTGGCCGTGACGGCGCCCGGTCTGAATCGCCGTTTAGTTGATTATTTTAAGATCAGTTGTCAATTTTCGATCATTGAGCATGGCTTTACAAGTGCTGCCATCTAACTGTCAAGTTGTGAATTTAATTGAACAATCATCATAGGGGCGAGAGTGAGTTTAGCTCGCTCTGGCGGAACGTTTGAGGGACAGCGCCGCCGTCGGTTCGGAAGGGAACTAACGGAGGAATGGGACGGTGGCACATGTTACTTAAACGGATCGCCGACGTCCACGATTAAAACTATTCAATTGATTTTAAGTAATTCTATTGTTAATCGATAATAAATCGTTACTAAAGTGTGTTACGAGATTCAAGACGTAGTTTGTTGTTTAGTGATGTGCTCAACCCTTTTCCCACGCCCTTAAGATGAATGATTCGAGTGATCAGCCAGTAGATGAACAAAACAAAGACGGTACAGTTTTGAACGTGCCGTTAAGTTTTAACGCGGCCCACTGTTTATTTACATTTAGCTTCAAGCAACACAGGGAAGGGCGTCCACATACGTATTATCAAACCGCCATCAGAAGTCGATTCGAAAGTACTGTTAGCACAACAGTAGATAAGTATAAAGAATAAAGGATGACTCACATTAGCACGGGACGGGACGGGGCGGGACGGGAAAATCTGTAAATAGAAAGAATCACGCGATAGCTCGGAGCCCTTGGATGTCACGTCCGATCTAGTGTGAGTCATCCTTAAATATAATTATAAGTCAATCTAGGATATATGTATTCATAGTAGAAGTGCAGACACTTATAGCGAATACATTTACATACAAATGCCGTTATTCATAAACGCTCATCAAACCTCCGTTAACAAATTAAATCTGTCAGTTTGACATTTGCATTTGTTAAAAAGGGATAAAACATATTTTAACTAATATGGGTCTGTTTAGTTTTTTTTAATAAGGCGGTAAGTATGTTTGCTTAATTTGTCACTACATACCTATTATAACTCTTTTCTTGATAAATGCTGTGTCATTTAATTTATAGTTTTATAAAAAATATAAAACCTTTCAAGTATTTTATAACTCTCTCATTATTTTATACACGATTTTCATTTCATTGAAGCTCGATTAAATCGGGACCGCCCATCAAAATTAATTTGTTGAGTATACGTACAATATGAAAAGCCGTGGAATATTAAACTGTCGGTGCCGAGAAATCGTCTTTAATGTGTTAACATATTTCAATAATGAAAATGATAAGACGAAGGTTCTTCTGAAAACTTTAATGGCCATTATATGTGTAAACATAATAATTACATCAGGTATATGTATTTTATTTCATTTGGTAAAATAATATATTTTTTCCAAGTTTTAGAATATCTTCATAAGGAAATAAGCATTTTCATGTATCTGCACACTGTACCAGTGACAATGTAATTTCATGCATTAATTCATAAATTACGTATGTGCTCAATCGTACTCTGATTGCCGTTTGATGATACCTTTTGGTTTGGGCTTGTACAGCAGCAGAGGGGAAACCCTCTGCCGCCGTACAAACCCAGATGGGTATACGCGGGTACTGCGTGGTGACTAGTACATACACAATAATAGATGGAAGTGTGCAAGATTTATTGGTGTAGTTGTATCATTTCCTGTGTTTTAGTGTTGTCATTACAAATTGGAAATATGATTTGATATTTGCCAATCGCTTTTCGGTGAAGGAAAACATCGTGAGGAAACTGAACTAAACCCAATTAGGTCTAGTTTACCCTCTGGGTTGGAAGGTCAGATAGCCGTCGCTTTCGTAAAACTAGTGCCTACGCCAAATCGTGGGATTCGTTGCCAAAGTGGCTCCTTGAGCCGTGTCATAAGCTGGGAAAACGTTAGGAAGAAGAAGTGTGAAAAGTGCGTCTGTGTGCACGTCCCTCCGCAAAAAGTGACAAAAAAATTAGCAGAGATCAGAAGCAAAAGTTCCAATGTGTGGGAAGCCCGTGTTCCTCGAACACTTTTGGTCTTGGATTTAGCGAGGTAGTGTGTCCTCTAATAACTAACTATAACGGTTCATGAGATACAACCTGGTGACAGACAGATGAGACAGATGGACGGACGGACGGACAGCGGGGTCATAGCAATAGAGTCCGGTTTTTACCCTTTCGGTATGGAACCCTGAAAATGAATAAAAATGAGACAGAATAATTACAAAAACATGTTTTTATTACTCTGGCCTCCAAAGAAGTTTTTTTTTAGTGTATGACATCTATTACAGTTTTTAATTATCTGAATAACTTTACTATCATAAATTTAATGGAATTACAAAAATTAATTTCATTATAACCCGTTAATCCATTACTAAATTTAAGTTTCTTTAACAAACGTTCCTATTAGTGGAAAATTGGACATTTCTGGACAACATATTCCTAACGTTTACCTGAAGCACAAGGTACTAGGGAATGCAAAACCGGTTATATTTTGTATGAGCACACCCGGTTATTACCGGTTACTACATACAAATCATAACCGGTAACGCTACAAGGAACACAAGTACATTTATCATCCTCTACATCCTAGAAAGTGCTACAAATAATAATGCCTATCATAGTTGTTATTAGCCAGCCTTCCAGGCTTTTATTAGCCGTATAATGTTAATTATCGGATAACTTTTCTCATTACGTTTATAAGTTGAGTTTGTTTATGACACCTTCAACGACCCGTTTGCGTGCTCACTGGAGCCCGGTTATTAATCATCTGATATTTCCAAGAATCTAAAACGCCATAAGCTTATATAAGAGCATTACACATATGCCTTTTTGGTATCATCCGGTAATACCATAGAAATAGTTTTCTAATTGTAGAACAGTTTCCTCATTACATTATAGGGTGTGACAAAAGGTGATTTGCGATATGAAATCGCTGTTTTGTGGTTAGTGTTTGACGTTAACGTCTTTGGGTTTTATTGAAATAATGAATGGGTGTAGAACTATTGTCCACAGGACGGCAAACTACAGTTTTTTCACTGTAGGCATGCAATATATAACTATCTGCTTCTGGCCATGTAGTAATGATTTATCTTAAAGCTCAATGGAAATGGATCTTTTCATGTTGATAATGGGACCGAAGTCAGTGCCGGGTAATCGTGTTGGAGGCCAAGAGTCACTTTGGGTCGCTGCGCCAGTAGTAGTAGTAAAACAATCAAGCTTCCTAGCCCTTAACTTTTTGGTAGTCCACAGAAAAGATGTGTCAAATCGTTTTGTGTTTGACCCGAGTTATTGTTAAAAGTGAACATAACCGATTAGGGGTGTTTTCGAAGACAGACACCGACTTCAAACATATCAGTCGGTAGCGCTATGTGGTTATGTGGTGTCACCTCCATTTGTTTGATAACAACCTTTCCGAACCTTACACCAAATATAAACGAAAAGTCACCACCACTTTACGTGTAGGTTGTCGGCAAGATTGATATGTATATTTATACCAAATTACAGATTTCTAGTACTAACGGTCACTGATCTAAGCCGCAGACGGACTGACGGACAGACATACATAGCGAAGCTATAAGGTTAGGGCTAGTTATCTACGGAACCCAAAAAATTAAAAAGCCACGTAAAGCAATTACCAGCTTATCAATCACGCTCATTAGCGCGAAGACGCATGTCCTAAAACAAAGAATTACAAAACTTTTGAATTTCCCTTAACTAATTATCAAGGGCCTCTTTTAACTACACTGCCAATTAATTATTAGGAAATTCCACGTCATTTTCACAAGCTCACTGAAATATGAAAGAGAACATGCAAAGTAAATTTAGTCCGCACTTTATGAGCCTACAATTACGCTTTCAATAAACTATAAACTTTAAGACGTATTTGTTGCTAAACAAACTCTCGGATTTTATAGGCGTAATAATTTTTATAATGTACACGGCTGAAGAGAAAACTGCATGTAAAAACCTCGTTAAATCTTTTTATCTTGAAATGTATGTTTACGCAAACGCTTAAATATTTTAAAACCATACTTAAAGATATAATTTATGTATTTCACCCTGACTCATGACACGTTTCTTTTGCTTCCATGTTTACATCGTGTCGAAACTGTTCGGAAAACTGAAGGTTGTAATCGTCACCAATATGAAAATATCATGACATTTAGCTCGGAAAAGTGGGCGAGTAAAGGGATCAAATATAATAAATAAATATCATGAGACAATCTTACACAAATCGACCTAGTCCCACGGTAAGCTCTATAAGGATTGTGTTGTGTTTTTTTTTTTTTTTTTTTTTTTTTTATGCTATAGGGGGCAAACGAGCAAACGAATCACCTGATGGTAAGCGATTAACGTCGTCCATGGACACCCGCAACACCAGAGGTGTCGCAAGTGCGTTGCCGGCCTTTAAGGTGGGAGTACGCTCTTTTCTTGAAGGTTTGAAGGTCGTATCGGTCCGGAAACACCGCTGGCGACAGTTCGCTACCCACCCACCCACTAGGCGACGATATATGTATATAATAGACAGATACATATAAATACTGAAATACATAGAAAACATCGATAACTCAGGAACAGTAATATTCGTGATAAACACACAAATAAATTCCCTGACCACTGATTTTTTGTTTTATAATTTCATTTCATTCATTATCCTTAGCTACATGACGATCAGAAATTAACATAATACGGCTGAAAATCTATTAATATTGAGTTATAAAATAGTACATTTTACAACCAGAGCGCGTGGCAAGACTCGGTACGAGTGATAAATGACACTTTTACACTAGTTGTAAACGATGTTTTTGATATAGTTGCGAGAAAATACAAATACAATAATAAAACAAAAATACTTTTTTCAAAGCTATTTTTGATCGAGCCCATTCTTCACCAGTGACAGCAAACGCAAACTAGCGCCACCGGCTTTGAGGTTACAATACCGAAACGAACGAAATGTTACGACAGTAATTAATAGCATTAAAACCTTTAACCGTATCAAAACAGAAGTACAAGACATTACAGAGGTCAACTTTACATATACGTAATATCAATAAACAAAAAAACGTACAACAAGCGTTCAAGTCCTAAATTTGTGATCTGCGATATGTGACCAAGAACACTCATCGAATTCTCTCGTCTCATCGAATCGAATAATTCACATTACAATGTTTTCAACAAAAATACCATTGAATTGACTATTGTATATTGATGACAATCAACGATAATCGCAGGTACAACAAACAATAAGTCACAATTTTGGTTATGTATAAGGTTCATTTTTAAACAAGTAGTATGGCGTTAATTAATGCGTTATTGACATTCTGCAATAACCGGGGCCAGTTTAACGAATGAAAACGTACAAACTCGGTGTAAAATTATTAACAAAGACTACTTAGTGTTCTATTTATAATGAAATAATATGTACGAGTAGATTTCGAGCATCTCATTTCTTTCCTAGTGACCCCAGGTATCGTCTCTACGAATCTATCACTTGAAACTGTGTTGGAAACGAAAAAGCGTGGAATCATTTGCTTTGTTTTACTTTGATTTCTAGTAATATGGAGAGTGGCAGCTTGACAAGCTGACAGAAATACGGTAGTTTCAAAGCGTCGTAGAGAGAAGTAAAGTGACAGATAGATAGACGGGCAGAAAACAAAATGATCCTGTTTCCTACGGGTTCTGAACCCTAAGAAGCTAAACTGCCAAGCGACAATGTGATGTTTTTTGTTATTTATTTATAAATACCAACATGTTTTTATCCAGTTATTGAATAATACCTACAATTTTCAGTTAATTTCAGAGAGTGTTTGGAAACAAATGCTTCAGTACGAGTAAGTTCTGAGCCGATTACACAAACAAAAAGTTATTCACATTACAGCTATCATTTTGTCAAACAAAACATAGGACATGTTTTGTTAAGTAATAAATGTAATTAAAAACTCATTGGGTAATGTAATGTTTATTGTGTGAAAACGGTTGTTTTTTGTCAGGAATTTATATCAGGGGGTTTTGGACCCACCATGCATTTAATATAAAAATAAATAATAGAATATGGATCAAGTAAGTTACATTTTTGTTAAAGCCATATACGTTCGGTTCGGACATATAGGAATTAAAAAAAAAAGTGTACTTACCATTTCCTTGGTTTTTTTATAACCAGAACCACGAGTAGGTAGGTACTATTTATTTATTAAAAAAAAGAAAAAGAGTGTTTTTTTTTCTTTTCTTTTTAATTATTTGTCATTTTTACATACCTTTTGTATGGGCCTTTACGAAATTGACAATTTCCTGACGGCCCGATTTATCAAGGACCCATTTTCTTTAAAATGGTGCACTTCTTCCTGAAAATGCCCATATCCGCCGGATCTGCTAATCAATATATGATAGATTTGTCCAGCGCATTCCCGGCAGACATACCCGTTATGCAGATCTGACGGATTGCGCGAACCTAGGTATATGATAAACTATAAATATGATGTGAGTCAGTCAATGCACTAATGAACGTCAAAAAAAGATACTACCGGTTCTATCCCTACACCACAGTGTAGGGATAGAACCGGTAGTAAGTACCTAACTTTTTTTTTCGCCCGAGAAGATTATTACCGGCAAGAAACTCGGCGGGACTTATTTTTCCGAAACAAATTATAAAAGTAGTCAAAATATTTACAATATGTAGCCGGTTTATGCCATTACAGTCGATAATGTGTTATGCTATAGTTATAAATTTAAACTCATAGTCGTTGCCCGCGACTTCATTCGCTTAACTCTTTTTTTATCATTTTTGTCAAGTTATGCTACCTGTGTAGACACGCTGGCACCGTCCCATCTCCAACGAACTAATGTAAAAGCGGGCGGAGCGGCTGAATGCGCCGAAATTTTAAAACGTAATAAATATACGAGCCTGGGCAGAGAGTACTTTTTGTGCCATTCGGGGTCGAAACTCTTGGTCCATGGGGTCCCAGCGCACGCAAATTTTTCGTAGAAATCGCGAAACGTCTGGTTGATGTTACTGGTGACCGAAGAGCTGGTGGCTTCCTCGCACAACGTATTAGCATTGCGATACAACGAGGAAATGCCGCCAGCATCCTAGGTACAATGCCTCGAGGACCTACTTTAGATTTAAGGTAGGTAGAGGTAGGTAGTTAGGTAGGTAAGTTACACTTACTGTATATATTTCGAAAATAAATGTTTTTATACTTTTTGTCAAGTTTTGATTTTGATTGAATACAGGAGATCACTGTTTCGATCTCCACACTGGGCACTGGGTGCTTTGATAATTTTTCGGTAGTATACGACATCTCCTTCAATTTATAAGTTTTTTTTTGTCATTATTTTCATAAGCTTTCAATTCTCTATTAAGATTAATATGCTGCATTTAATTTGCTCTTTTTTCATAAAGTGTGCTATGTACTTAATTTTCTCAGAGTATTAACCTCAAATCTCACAATTAATAATTAGCATGCTCATGCTTAAGAATATAAGAAGTGAATGAGGATGGATGGAGAGCGATTGTAGGTGCTGAGATGACGAGTCATCATCATTATCAGCCTAACGACGTCCACTGCTGAACATAGGCCTCCCCCAGAGACTGCCGCAAAGATCGGTCGTGGGCTGCCCGCATGCAGTGGACACCCGCAGCCTTTACCAGGTCATCGGTCCACCTTGTGGGGGGCCTTCCCACGCTGCGTCGACTTGTGCGTGGTCACCACTCGAGAACTCGCTAACCCCACCGGTCATCGGTTCTCCGGGCAGTATGGCCAGCCCACTGCCATTTGAACTATACAATTCTTCGGGCTATGTTAGTTACTTTCGTTCTTCTGCGGATCTCGGCGTTTCTGATTCGATCTCGCAGATAAACCCCGAGCGATGGAGAGGGTCTTCTTATGAGTCACGTTTCAGAGCCGTAAGTAACTGCAGTGCTAAAGGCAACTGGCAACACACACGAAAGTCTTCGACCGACTTTCGTTTTGAGACACTGCGGCCATATTGGACGAAAAGATATTGAGAGATGACGAGTGATAGAGAAGAATGAAAGAGAAAAACATTGATGCCGATTACGTGTAACGTGGGTAAGCGCAGGAAGAAGATCTGTATGTAATTATCTCAGAATATTAACTACTTATCATGTTTAATGTATTATAATTAATTATAATCAGGTTTCACCAATTCAATGAAGTCACTAAAATGATAACTTTGATCCAACGAACACGGACCTACATAAATCGATTAGAACAACTATTGAAGAGTATGATCAAAAGAAATTAGAAATCGTTACCTTTGATTGATTCTATTAATCTCATTTCGAACTTTTGCTGAATTGTTAGAATAATATTGAATTATAGGCATCAGTGGCCTTACTATGACGTCTTAACGCGATTCAGTTTAGGCTCAATTGTATGGAAGCGAGTCAGTTTAGGTTCTTAAATGTGCTTAGTTGTATGGCAGTGACTCAGTGTAGGTCCGAAGCTGAATCGCGTTAAGACGTCTGGTAAGGTTCCAGTTTTGAAATATATCCAGTATAACGATTATCCATTTTTTCGCTCTGTATTCAAATAAATAATTTAACATTTTTTTTAATAAACTTTAACATATACATTTATGTATACAGTACCAGTGGCAGCGCAACACAAATATTTACAAGCAACGCACAAATTATTTGGGTACTTACCCTTTCCGTCATAAGCTGCAAGAAATCAGAGTATCTCTTTTGTTGTCTGAATATTCGGAAAGCCAAATAGTGCTACCTACAGCCAAATACATACCTATAGATATACATACCTATAGCCAAATACAGCCTACAAATACTAGGTACCTACTTCACTTATTTGAGTACTTAACTAAATAATACTACCCACAAGTAAACTAACTATTTCGCCATTAAGACACTGAGCTTGTTTAAGTATGTAAACTGTGTGGATTAGCCGTATCCATGGTTCTAAGTACAACTTTAAATCTTAATTGACGTAAGAAGCCTCAAGTTTAGCTAAGTCAGCAGTACTAAACACTAACGAGTCTCGAGCCAGGAAGTCTGGATAAACATTCAAGCAGAGTTGTAGTTGCAGAACATTAACTGCTATAAGTGTGCCCCTTATTAGTACCTAGGTATAATTTGTGTTTTCTCCCTTTCTTCTGACAGATAAGAATAAACGATCATTAAAACAGTTTATCTTTATTCTTCTTCTTATTTTAAATAATGGTATCTGTCCGAGAGTTGGAATATTTAGCTAATGTTAAACTATTATACAAATATCGGTACATCGTATAAATACTATAGTATATTGCTACTTAGGCGACGTTGTTCGGTATTTGGCCTCGCTATTTATTAAGTTTATAGCTAAAAGACGTATTTATTTATCAGTTAATACAGTCTAAATAGTTTCTCAGTTAATACAGTCTAATTAAGTCAAGGGTCGATTTTTTCCAACAGTTTTGAAATTTTAATATGAAAACTCCCGTGAGTATCAGACATATTAAAATTCTCATATCGAGTCGAGAGCTGACCGCGCTGGTGCTCGGAGTGTGCGTAGAGCAGCTGCCGCGGCTAGACGCATGACTCATGAATAAGGACTGTTCCGAAACATGTCGAGCTATTTTCGACTTTATTGACGTGAGTAACCCGCTATGAGAATTTTAATAGTTTTGAAATTTGGTATGTATGGCAATTGGAGGTCCTGTTTTCATGTCCACACCATTTGACGTTTCAGGACCTCTAGGAATTGCCGCCATCTTGGAAATGTGTATCCTTTTGTAGAAATTCTCGTTTTGCTCCAAATTTACGCATGCTATGAAAATGCACACTATTGAAGCTCAGTAAATTCTACATACAAGAGTCCTACCCAAGTTTGAGAAGAAAATATTCTCCTTTTTAGAGAAAACACTTTAAAAAGCGAAAAATGTCGTCAAAACCTTTTCATGGGATATTCGCTGGATACGAAACTTTCCTGCATACGATTATTTTGACATATTTATCCATGAACTACTTACTCCAATATCAACAATGTACCCCACTGTGACTTACAAAAAAGTAGGGTCATGGTTTAAAAATTGAAAATTTGATATAAGCTGTAGGATTCTAAGTGTGTTTGTACAACCGACATATCATTCGATTCCAATAGATATCGAACTTTCCAAGTTTGAAAATTAATATTTTAATCATAATTAAGTAGGGTAGAGGATCCAAAAGATGAACAACCCCCAATAGATGAACGTTGTTCCTAAAAATCCCAATAATTAAATCCTGACGTATTTTACAACCTTAGGAATATTTTTTACTAAAACTTTAACATTTTCCCTTCATATAACTTTAAACTTTTAAATGATAGATCAGTGTATGTGGTTGTGAGAGCTCACCGAAAATATGCCTTGCGCCGAAATCGCCGTTTGTATGGAATTCTTATTAAGAATGGCGCTTCAAAATTTAAGGAAATAAATTCGTATAAAATTGAATAATGTTTCTACTGACATGCTTTTGCTTGGTAACGATTCTAGACTAATCCCGCTACCCTTTACGTTATTAATAAAGTCATAATTTAACTTATTTTATTAAATATTAACTGTTCAAGTTATGGTTCCAATATTGTGTGATTTATCCAATAGCTGAACAGCGTTCAACTTTTGGGTAAATGTTAGTTTTTTGAAATACTTATATAAATCCTAACGGTAACGGTAGATACTCCATTTATATCTTAAATTTCTAGTTTGCTGTTCCTTGATTTTTTGACTAAAAGATGAACGGAACTTTCCTTGTTTAACTCAATTATTACGGGGCATATTTTAGTATGGAAACGGGACTGTTCACTGGATTAAACTATACCTAAAACATGAACTAAGAGAATTTACTAGTTCATCTATTGGGCTGCATTCCAATACATGAACGATTGTGTTACTTTTCTTAGTTCATTTCATCAACATCGTGCCCAAAACTTGAACGAACTAAATTTATTCGTCTTTCTATACTACTGTTCATCTATTGGTGCCCAGCTGTTCATAATTAGGGTACTCTCTTTTGCATTTTTACTGGTTCATCTTTCGGGGTAAAAATGTTCAGAGTTAGGGCACTTTGTTCATGTTCTGGGGAAAATGGGCCATTTCGGAACATAATCATTTTTATAAAAATATTGGATAGTTTAAAGAGGGTTTGGAATAGTTTAATCTAAACTAGACTATATGTAGTATAGTATAAAAAAATAAATCTTATTGAAAATTGGTTACAACATATGTAAAAAAAATACCAAAGTGAGGTAAGTCGCTTAATCGTTCATTTATTGGTTCCCCTACCCTACCATCGAATAATCTGTTGTTCAAAAATATGCATCTTAAAACCATTTCCGTTGCCCCTGAATTCTGAAATCGCAATTTTGAGTTATTCTAAAACCTTTCAAAAATCCATTGCTGGTGAATCAGAATCACGTACCAATGTAGATATAGATAATATTGTTTTCCCGTCAGAACTATTCGTCTGTCAGTGAACAATGATGACGTCACTGAGACACAACGGATTTAAAAAAAAATGTTTTTTTTAAGTAACTTTAGTAAATATTTTTGATGAAAGCCTTTGTGCATCTTCCCTATTGATTAGCTAACTGTGATTATTGAAGCTAACTGAGACATAAATATAAATTAGGCACGATGCAACACCATTATTCTTATCTGTACCGAAATTGTGAACCTAATCGGACAAGTTTTTTTGGACTTAAACAGGAGCATTGCATGAAAACATGGATGCATTTCCTCTTTTTTATTAAATTGCTGGTTTTACCTGGATGACCGAGAAAGGTTAAAAAAACTTGATAACCCGGGTTTTCTGAGATATAAGACCAAGCTAGATCGATTTTTCATCCCCAAAAATCCACATATTCTACTTTTCGTCGAATTAATGAGAGCTGTTTTCGAGTTCGTCGAAATAAGTATATGTATGTATTTATATTTAAGTATAATTATGGGCATATTTTTATTTTATGTCGTTTTTTTTCGCGTCAGATTTGTATGATATTTGGTGGGTAGATAAAGTTCCTTGTTCTACATTATATAGATACAAAGTCCCAATGTGCGACAAAAAAATTGTACTAAATTTCCCACTGAGTTACGAAAAAATTGTAGAACATAATGGGAAATTAGGTCTATCTTGAAGATAATAAGGAACTCTTCCTACCTACCAAATTGTATTTAAATCTAAGGCGAAAAAAAAACGACAACAAAATAAAAATCCGCCCATATACAAGAATTGCTGGTTAAAAGAGCGCGTCGTAGATCCTACTGAATTGATGCTTAATAGTTAGGTCCTTACTTCTTACTTAACAAAACCGGTTTCGCTTAGGATTCGACTTCGAAGTGTAAACATAAACGATTTAGGAAACCCTAGAGCTGAGTAAAGTTACACCCTGAGGAGGGCTGCAGACTAACATATTATGTAGCATAATCCTAATGAATTCTTTTGTCATGGTTGCTAATATTACTGTGGAAATAATGAGAAAAGGAAACAGCCATGAGGCAGGGTATTAGTAGTTTTATCTACATACGCATATAAAATTTTACAACGTCTCTCTACCCTTTGGACATAGATGAATAAGATGTGTTGTTTAGGCTATTTTAAACCTATGTTAGTATGTACTATAGCGCTCAGAATTGCATGGGCAATTTATGAATGAATTTATTCATAAACTGCCCATGCAATTCTAACCGCATGTGTACATAGTCTCATCCCAAATACCAAAATTCGATAGTTTTTTTTTACTATTTATTGTATAATTTCCTTCACTTTCGTGGTATTATGAAGCACAAAAACTTTTCGCGTATAGGTTTTGACTAGACTGCTGAAGGCGGGTCAGGTTTTTCGAGCGTATGTAGGTACTTATGTATGTCTGTATTAACATATTTCGGTACATCATAAACAGCTAAATAGTTATCCCTAAAAATGTTTTATTGCATGTGAAGTAAAATATGGCCTGTGCTAAACATATGATCAAATCTATTATAAAAATATAATATATCTTGAAATGCACACGCAATATACATTCATCAATGTTTAAACTTTGTGTTTGTTTTATTTTTTTATGTTCTTACTTACCAATTTATCGCTGTTTTTCAGTAATAAATTTTAACTTTTTCTTCTGCACCGATGCGAGCAAACGCAACCAACTTACCATCGACATGAGACATCGTTTTTTCATAAAAATTAAAAAAATATGTTACTATTCACGAAGACTGGCCTTTTAAAAGTAACATTATTATTTTAAGAATTTAAGGATTACCATTTTAAAAAAATACCTTTTGGCTATCAAAGAGGCTTCGTATGCGGTAAAAGGGGTTAACTCCGTTGATTATGAGGGGGCCTAAATACGTATATGTTTCCATATACAATATGTTTTATTATATAGTCTTATGTATTTTATTTTGTTATGTACATTTTTTTAAATAAAAGAAACCTCACTGAGGTAATTTAGTAGGTATTAGTAGGCATTTTAAATCTTATGATATAAAACACGTTTACTTATCATAGTCATTTTATATATACGTGTACATAAATACAAGAAGATAGAAGTGGCGTTTGGATAGTTATTCTGGCCATGAATAGTAATCGAAGCGTAATGAAATTAAATACATTATTACCGCTACTGATCGCCATCCAAGGCGCGTACCTACCGTTTATACCTAAACTATACAAGTAGTTACGTCACGTAGTCTCGTCTTAAATCAGTTATAGAGGTCGCCTTTGATAGACTTTACCCGTAGTTACAACATACATACATAGGTACATTCGTTTTATATGCTATTTCTATTCAATATTCGAATTCGTGAAAAACTAACGACATTATCGTGGCCGTGTTCTATCCATTGTGCAACAATATCGCGAGAAACGACATAGCTGCCATACATTTAATCCTATAAATAGCTAGATTGTAACTACTACGTTGCACAAGGAAGAGAAATAATGCTGACATTATATCACTGGCTTATTGCATGTCTGATTTTCAAATTGCAATTTTAGGTTCAACCGCAGACCAACTCAACTACTAGGCAGAGTTATACAACTCGCGGTCACCGCGTATATGGAATGCCGTACTAGTTGAGTTTGGGAGCGCGACCGCTTATTTCAGTTGCATCTATGTTACCGTGTTGCCTATATTTACAAAAGTTTAGTTTTAAGTGTGTACCCAGGTTGTTATAGTTTAAATTGGTACAGGATACTACTCGGTTGTGCTTGTACAATCGTAGAACTTTACATCTTAATATGGGTATATGTGTTGTGACCTCGCTCTTTGTACTCGCTTTATAATACTGCGTCGGTGTGGGTTCAACCTTAATTTGACCCGAAAAGAAGACTTCGTTGCGTGTAACATTTGAAAATGTGTACAGAAAAGCAA
This sequence comes from Lathronympha strigana, assembly GCA_949128165.1. Classification (NCBI taxonomy): domain Eukaryota; kingdom Metazoa; phylum Arthropoda; class Insecta; order Lepidoptera; family Tortricidae; genus Lathronympha; species Lathronympha strigana. The sequence continues at coordinate 14,659,651 of OX421909.1, read as the reverse complement.
TATTTTTGAGCATATTTATTCGACTTCAATCTCTAATCTCGCGTGCCAATATAAATAGAAGGTTCTTGTGTACTCCATCAATCATTACCTTAACAACTCAAATAAGTGAACACGATTGGTTAAGCCTCTGAAGAAATTCATTGAATAACGTAATCAATTAAAACATTGGACAGTTCCCAAATAAACGAGCTAAAGTTGGTTAACGGGAATTACTCGGATTATGGCCAGCTATTGAAACCATTGTGATGGATGATTGCAATTTTTGGAGATCGTCGGGAGTTGGTGAATAGGAGGCGATTTGAGATTCGAACGCTCCAAATCGAAAAATAAAGGTCTAAATCGGACATAAATAATTTTAACACATCAGTGCCAATTACCCATATGAGGATTTGTGTTCGGAAGGCTTTTCGATACATACGCTGTTCGGCATGTTACCAATAATTCTCGAATTTTCCAATATTCACCACAGGGGTTGTCCCTCGGTGCACGGTAGACCCCGTGCGTTAGAACGCACGGGGTCTACGGGGTAAGTTAGAACTTACACACTTTATCACCGACGTGACTCAATTTCCCGACAATCGCTTTCAGCGGCCTGTAAAGAATTTTGGTTATCTAATTTCGAAAGTATTGAAACCTGCATGTTCGTTCAAGTAGAAGAAGTTGATCCGATGTGTATTTTTTTTTTTAATTTATAGTCGTTGAGATTATAGTCATGACTTTATTTCATCCATATCTATTCAGACATTTGAATGATGACCTACGCTAGACCGGCCCATGACGATGACGGGCCAAGGCGGGCCTAGGCGAGCCGTGACGGGGCGCGCCGTGGCCGATGTGTCAATTTCTATTGAAAGAGTCACGTGATAATCCAAGCTATTAGGTGACGCTTGTATAGATTTCTACGGCACGTCGGTCGTGACCGACCCGGCCCGTCCCAGCCCGGCCTAGCGTAAGTCGTCTTTAAACGGGATTGAATAACAAATATTCGTTCAGCGAAATAAGCACACTTATTCATTTTATTATTTATTCCTTTATGTTCTTATTTTTTCACATATCTGCCTTATTAAATAACGTATGTAGTCTATTATACACGGTAATGGAATTGATAGACAAAAAAAAATATAATTGGGCATAAAGAGTATATTTTTCATCCCATTTTTCAAAATCGATTAAATTTTGACACCCTTACGCTTAAGGGCTAATAAAATTAAATATTTCCGTCAAGCATAAATATAATTAGCTTTCGAGGATACATTTCAGTAAGGTACCTACGTTGTTCATAAAAAGTAATAACGTAATGTAATGAACTAATTATGAATAAAATCCCAGGTTGATATGGAGACAGGAGAAATTACAGGCATTTTGGCAAGCCGCTGAATTGTGACGGATTGCCGCTATAACTCAGGAGGAGCGCCGCGACGGCGATTTAAGGTACCATTTCCACTAAGTGAACGAAATGTAGCTTAATTGCACGACCATTGGTTCAGTATTATTCTATAATTGGTTTATTTTCTATAAATATTTTTTTTGTTTTTCTACTAATATCTCTCGTACCTATACAAAAAGGTTGTTTTTAGTATACTCGTACTTATTAAAAAATATTATGTATGCTTTTATTTGGTGTTGTTTTTTTTCAGTGTATATTTAAAATTCTACTTCACTTTCCTGATCAAGTTATAGCAGTTCACTGCGGCTGGACGTAGGCCTCTCCTTTATCACTTTCAGTAAAAAAAATCTTTTCCACAAAGTGTCTCATACTCTCTCATAGACATATTGACACATATTTTAGTGAAAATTATACGGAACAATGGTGTTCCGGACCTTTGGGAGGCGTACGCGGAGCCAAAGCCAACATGCAGAGGCCCTTTCGTCAATTTAATGAAATGTTAGGGTACACCGAGCGGATGTTGCACCTACCCGAGCCATGGGACGCACGCAGAAGCAGCACTCGCCAGGGAGTATGGACTATTGAGAGATAATGGAATCTAAAATATACTAGACTATTAGGTGAGTTATGGTGGATAAAACCGGACGCCTGCCAAAACGCTGCTAAAACGGTATGCAATTTTATTTCCGGCAGACGGTGATTATCCACAAAAAGCGACATCTAAGATGGCTCAAGGGCAACAACGTAGTAAATTGTTTTAAAAATATTATTAACCAATAGCTCAAGGCAACAAATTTCATTCTCCAAAGACGGACAAAAGTCTACAACCGATATTACTTATCTAGTAGGTATCATGGCCTGGAATTACTAGAATAATAAGTATAATTTATAAGCAAGTGTATTTCGACTTCTGGTAACAGTTCTGGTAAACAATGTTTACCGTACTTGTCTGTAACAAAGTTAAAAAAAAAATGTGAATTTAAAATGTACTGAAAAATTATATTATAGGTACATAATCACCTGTCACCTGAGATCTTTTTTATTTAACAAATGAAAGTTAAAAGTCATGTTAGATGAGTGCACTCATAATTAAAGCACTCCGGTAAAAGTCTCTTTATTTTTTGAATAATATTTTCGCTCATCTGAGTTTTAAGCATGATGTATATGCCACCGTAAATGAGAGGTAAAAATTCTGAATAAATAAGCCTTTATAATTTCAGCACAATAGACACAAAGCCCACGCAACAATCGAGAGCTTTTGGAACAGTGCGAACAAAGGGTAATTGTTTTCAAATTTTCCTAATTTTTAGCTTAATGTGTAACAGATGAAACCGCAAAGCAACAAGGTATTAAACCTCATTCGTTTCTATTTCCAAATAAATTCACACTGTTCAAAGTAGGTTAAAATAACAGCAATGTGTTCTTATTGATAAACGCATTCCAATTGCGTTCAACAGAAATTGCCCTTATTTTATTTTATTACATAGATTGCTAAAAAAATGGTGGGCTCAACCCAAACAACAAGCCAGTGCCCCTACCTACACAATCAGCCAAATCTGATATGAACGATTTGAATAATTCAAAACGCAAAATAGGTACGCGTTCATATTCCACGTCATTTATATCTCATGTTTCCCATAAATATACATTTAAAAAGAATTTACATAATGTGTACGTAAAGCAACATAAATATCAACATGCAAATGAGAGATAATAAAATTCATGTATCCACGTACCTGGGAAGTCACCTGCAATTAACCTCACTTTGTCTAGATACTAGTCATACTAAAATATTTAAAGAAGAAATTATTGTTTTTTTTTGTTTGTCACCCTTTTTAGGTTTACTTTGTTGTGAAAAATGGAAGCAAGCTCTCGCAACATTTAAGTAAATTGTGCTTAATTAAAATACCTCTATGATAAAAACATCAAATGAGACCATCAGAGGATTTTTTAATGTTTGAGTAGGACAAAAAGGTAAAAGTTAAGAGCGGTACAAAAAAAACAGTGTATGATTTGAGCGTTAATGTCATTAGATAATCTAAGGATGCCGTTGTTCCAACAATAAAAAATAATGACTCGGAATTCACGAATGAGTTGTCTTAAAAACTTATGCCGGGGTGGATACAGAAAGGGTGATACAACATAATCACCTAATGCAATTCAAAATAAAGGAATGAATTCATTAATGATAATGATAAATTTATTTGCATAGAATATGGTATACACGGGTCTTATAAAATATTTGAATCAATCATATTTAACCATAAATAACATGCAAAATATACAACTTAAATCCAGAACTACTATTAAAGACTAGTTTTCTTTTCTTCAAACTGTCAAGAAACTAGTTAAAAATTCGCTTAGTCCAACATTATACAAACAAACAAAACAATCCTCGCTCCGATTATCTCGATATAAATCTACTGGTATTTTCTAGCAAAATGAAAGAACTTTTGTGCTAAAGAACGGAAATCGTGCATATCGGAAAGGTACGGAAACGTAGTCGAGCGTTGACTGTGTCCAAGGGATTATTTTCTATATACAGTGAAGCAAAATGAAAGAAGAAAACATAACAAAAAAGTCATCCCTCCTATGAGAAACCGCTTCTTTAAAATACTCTGAATAACTTGCGTTGAATTCATAATGTAAAGCACTCTCGGCTTGTCATATTTTTGACTCGTTAAATCCCCGCAATATATTTACTCGTAGGTACGAAACGAAAACAATAATAAAAATGTAGCGTTTCTAGTGCACTCAGGGCTGCGGCAACTTTCTTATTGTTTTCAGCTTTTGATGCACTTGTATCCATTCAGTTATTATTTTATATTTGTTAGAAACAAAGTTTACATACTTCAACAGAATTTGAAATAGGAATCGGAAGCAATGTTCATTTTTCACAAAGGGCTATCTCCATACAATTCAATTATATTATTTATTTATTTATTTATTTTATTTTAATACATGGAAAACCAACAGCGCTACATGTGTTATTATACTTCTTAAAGGCAAACAAACCTGTTTATACAGATTACTGGTGGTAAACAGTCACCGCAGTCTATGGAATACTACATCTCATCAAAGTCACTTTCCAAATAAAAATAAATCTGGGCAGAACATTCTAAAGCAGAACCGTCCGCGTGATATAAGTAATCCTTACTCCCTAGAAATCATAGTAGCTTTTATTCTTTAGTTAACAAGATATACGTATAATACATATTAATCCAGCTTACTCGTACATACCGCAGGTCACATGCTTCCTCTCTAAAACGAAAGATATTGGGATATAGTCCCCAAACTGGCCCAAAGCGGGTTGGAAACTTCGCACACACCTATGAATTTCTTTGCGAACGGCAGGTTAATAAACGAAATGTCATTTGATATTTACCAATTACTCTTTGGTGAAGCAAAATAAGATATTTAAAGTGCAAAAAGCTCTATAAAGATCAATAAGTATAGAATAGGTGACTGTTTGTCTCCGAGAGCTCAGTGTAACAGATCAATCTACGTCGGTAATACATTAGCGCTTAGCTGTAGAGGCTCATACCAGCTTCATCAGCACTTAGTATTCAGTGAACATCTAATCCAGCCTTATTGGCGGAAAATCTAAATACGATGGCCTCATAAGTAAATATTTAGTATGATATTATTTCGTAAAATAACGACCTGGTAATATTGTTGTTTTTATTATTATTATATAAATTTGGCCAAGAACACATTCACTACGAGGAATTTTATTTAAGCAGTCAATGTATACATCATGGGATAAAAAAGCAGGTTTTGTAATCGTAGTCGTGTAATTTTGCCCGTTTTGATTCATGTTTATGTAAAAGCGGGCGAAGCGGCTGAAAGCGCCGTCATTTCAAAACGTAATAAATATAAGAGCCAGGGCACAGAGATGACTGGGACATTTTGCACCATTTCAGTTCGAAAGTCTAGGTCCATGGGGTCCCAGTGCCTGCAGTATTTTGTAGAAATCGCGAATAGTCTAGTTGATGTAGCTGGTGAACGAAGAACGGCAGCATTGCGATACAACGAGGAAATGCGGCCAGCGTCCTAGGTACAATGCTAAGTTGGTTGATTTATGATAGATTTGCTTTGTTTTTGTTTGTTAATCTACTTTGTTAAATGCACCGCCTACAGTTTTTCTGCTTTGTCTTAAGGTTAGCTGGTAGAGAATGCCTTACGGCATTAAGTTCGCCTTTTGTACTATAAGTATTTTCTTTTGTGCAATAAAGATTAAATAAATAAATAAAATAAAATGCTTCAAGGGTCTATTTTAATTTAAGCAACCTTGTAACTTACTGGACCTATATAATTTGTTAGTTACATTTATGAATAAAAGTTACACCATTATGTATGAATTATAAGCTTAAATGGATGTCATATACGAAAGACAAAGTGACCAACCCGCATCGAACCCCGTCTTTCGCATTCGCAGCAGACGCCATAACCTTCTACTTGTAGGCCACCCGGCCACGGCAGTTATTAGCCGGTAGGATCTGTTCTTTCTCAATTAAAGTTTAAGTTATGTTTTAACGGTCATTTACTTTTTTTATTTTATTGTATTGTATCGTAGCTGTGGTAAAAACCACCATTTATAATACTGCTGTTTTCTTTGTATCTGTCTCTGTATTTCGATTCGCTATATCTTAATTCAGTTTCTGGAGAAAATAGGACAAAGCCTTCCATTGACATGTTCTCGTTGTTTGTTACAAAATTCAGTACATATGAAAATGGGAACCTATGTCATACCTGTGTGGCGTATTTTAGGATAATAAGATCCCGAATAAGAAAAGAAAATATCAAAAGAAACGACGGAGTACTATGGATAAAGTAATAAGTTTCCTAGATTTATACCAAAAAGATTTGCTTAAATATTTGTTTTACAAGTGGCTTCTTTATTATACTGGCGTTTGATAGATAGGTATTTGTTAAGAAGTTTTACGGTGATCATCCGTCACAAAACATAAAGAACTTCTGAGAAAAAATCTCGAAACAAAGCGTAAATAATCTAGACGTTAGTTCTTATTCTACAATATAAGCAGTAAAGTTCGATGTGATTTAAATTCCGGGACGGGGACGGGGCGGGACGGGACTTCGAGGGCTCCGAGCTATCACGTGATTCTTTTTACAAAAATTGACAGATGTTCCCGCCCCGTCCATCCCGTCCTAGTATGAGTCATCCCTTAACGTAATTATGACTTAAGAAAGTATAAACTACTAGCTGAATCAAACTTATATTAGTGCAAAATTGGCATTTTCGACAGGGGATGAAAAATAGAAGGCAAATCAATTAAATATCTATAGTTTATCATTTTCCGATATTATGAGTTAAAATGAGTAAAAAAAGGTGTGTCATTTCCCATTAATCGCATAATTTATCATCCGTCGATAAAACAGGAAATCTTTTAAAATAGTAGGTACCTACCTACTCATCATCACATACGTTTAAAATAGTTGTTTTATACAGTATTTTTCTATAGGTACCTACAGGCTGATGCTCAAGACGTATAAGCAGCATTAGCCCATGATAAGCTATTATTTCATATGAGTTAAGTATCAATTAACTTAACTATAGTAAAGTGTCAACTAACTCATAGATAGAATATATAATTAAGTAATTTAATTTAACGTTAATTTCGTTAAGTCTAGTATGAAATAATAGCTTATCATTCAATGAAACCGTGGGGTTAATCCGCTCACGTTTTATAAATCACCTTGTATAGAAAGTTTACAATTCAGGTACAAATGAAAGTTATATAAATAAGACACCATAAACATCTTATGGGTGTTGTAGGTACTTCAATAATAGGAAAACAGACAGTCGTATTTGCTCGCTTTTGAAATCAAATAAACGTCTAGAAATAATATCAAAGACTACCACTATAGTATCGCTGAAACGCCTACATAAACCACCACCTTGTCAGTGCGAGACACGCAACTCGTTTTCCTTGAAATATGGTCCAAATTTGCTGCTGAATTCACGTATATTATGATAAAAACACTCTGTTTTTATACAAATAAAAACCAAGTTTATATATGACGGGATAATGGCGTAAGTAAACAGTTTTATCGAGGTCGATTAACGAACTGGCTTTCGACACAAACTATGCATATCAAACAGCTAGTAAATTCCGTTTCACATTATTTTGCGATTTCAGTCTGCCACTCGCGATGTTAATTACCAAAAAGAACATGTTTCAGGCGTAACAGGCTTTCAATTAAACTTCTCGTTATTATAAATACAGTTATTTATATATATAACATAATAACTGCATTACCTTTTTAGCAGTAAGTGGTCGTGGTTTGATCGCAGTTAATTGAGCCTGTGGTATAATTCACCATACATGCCAGTTTCGTAAGTAATAATTATTTATGCAAATATAGTTTTTGATTACATTTTATAAAAAAGTTACCTACTTAATCATCCTCTTGATATTATTAAAACTGAAACAGATATTTTACTCAATTGTGTAAAATGTCGGAGGTTAGTTTTCAAAGTATTACAAAAAAACAAAAACAAAAAAAAAGTATTACACAAAAGTTTAACTTTCAAGATTTTTAATCATTATTAAATTTAATAAAACGGGGCTTTAACACTTAGAAACCTAACGTAAGACGTTTTAGACAATTAAGCCCCGTTTATTAATTTTTCAACACACTTGCTCGTAACGAGGTTCTTATCGTACCGCTTTTAATCCATAAGGATCTCTATATTTATATTCTATCGTCTCTAACTGATGTCAAAGTTAATTGTACCTACGTTTAACTTACCTAAAATTAACGTTACGTTTAATAACATGTCAATAACGGGCACTGAAGCGTGTGCGTTCATAGTTCGAATTGAAATATCAATATGTGAATTTAATAATAAGAGATAGATATCGAAGGGTATTTATGTAGGCACATGGAATAGTTTAGTTTACTTTAGCATGGGTTGTGTTAAAATATTATCTTTGTGACGGTAAAGGAACTTACACTTGAACGGGGCGGGACGGGACGATCTGTCGATTTCTATAGAAAGAATCACGTCCGATCTCAGATACCTCGGATGTCACGTGACGTTTTATATAGAAACTGACATATCGGCCCGGCCCGGTCACGTCTCGGCTCGTGCTAGTGCGAGTCATCCATTAGATTACGTTCGAAAGCTAACGAAGTTTGTAGCCTTAGGACGTGTAGTCATCTAAATTATGCTGTTGTATGAAAACCTACCTCAATGATTTATTTTATTTTATATTATTTTTTGTCATTATAAGGGCCATAGGAACGACGTACAATCTGAATATTTAAACTTTGCACTCACTACGATTCTTAAGATCCGTCTGACAGATAGGCAGATGGACTGGTGTTGAAGTCGCAGACGACGGACATGTATTATAAGGTACGTGTATTAATTAACCTTTCATACATTATACGAGTATGTTCCTTTAAAATAAGTAATTTTATATTTTGCATTAAAAACATTTCTAGCACAATGAATATTCAAAACGGAATAATTACCGTGTATAATGCGTGTATTAAATAGTTATTACATGTAAACAACCACATTAGCTTACAATCATAGCACGCGGAAGATTTATGTACCTTAGTCAAAAAGTTATTTTAAACAAAACTTGAAGACATTAAAACACAGACTTAAAATAAATACCTATAAACAAAAAATGCCCCCCAAATCGATGCCAGTGGGCACTCTGGGAAGGCTGGCCGCATTGCCACATTATTTCATTCGGGTGAAAATTTGAAACTCTATTAAATACACACCTATCGATCAGCCTATTGCAGTCCGCTGTTGGACGCAGGACTCGCCAAGGTGTGCCAAAATTTACGGTCATCTATGACCCTCCTCCAACCAATACCAACTTTTTCAAGATTTTACAAACTTTGTAAACCTACCCCTTTGCCTTTTCCGTTAAAAAGCTGGCAGGCGCCTCAAATCCAGGCGCCTACCAGTGGCAAGGCTTTCATACAACTTGGTTCCTGGCGTCTTCCCTCGAGTGAGCCAATCTTTCCTTTTTCCTTAACTTTGAGTCGTTAAGGAAAAATGAACTAGATTGGCTAAAAGCAGTCCAAAACAGCTCCGGGTTACCCCTAGAACATTTAGACGATCCGCCACTGCTAACTACAGCTCTCAAAATTGCTTTTTTCCGTGCTAGTTTTAAAAGACCTAGAATAAGCTAGCTCAAAGAGTCTTCAGTAAATATCATAGAGGTGGAAAAGTTACTCACATCCAGAGCTTTTTAACATGCAAAACTGTACGTAAATTACGTAATGAATACAGTTGCTATAGTTTGCAAAGTAGTAAATCTAATAAGGCTTCGTTTACACCGCCATTGCGATTGCAGAAAAATGAAAGCGGACGATGAATAAGATTAACGAAGTCTAGACGCTGGAGGGAAAGCATGAACATAAATACCTAAAGCAAAGTATACACACGTCAGCATATTGGCAGCATGGATGAACGTTTCGTTGGTTATTTGACTGTATAGATGTAACATAACATTAATATATGTATGTTATCATTGTCATTATTTTATACTTGTCGTATAAAATTAAGTAAAAATGAAACAAAACCTGTGAAAATGGTTTTTACTTGAGCAGGGTTCGTGAGTTACCCTCTGTCGTTTAAAGTGGGCACATGTTTGTTTGTTCAATGCATAGAATGCCTAGTCAGAATAAACTGTTGTTCATACTTTCCTTGGCATTATATATAGAAGTACAGTTTAACATATACCGTTTTTCACCTCAACAGTGAGAAAATAATTAAAGGATAAGAATACGACCTTTCCATTATTACTATCATTTTAAGTTTTAAGAGGCAACGGGAAAGGTAATTTCTTCATACAAATGTACTCAACGATTTTGACCTAGGTTTTTGAAGTTAGAGCTATGTTTTTTCAAACTAGAATATATTCATCAATATCTTTGTCAGACTGTTTTCCTTTTTTGATATTTTTTATTTTGTGAAGTATTTTTTTAGAAAAACTTAAATATAGATAATAATGTAGGTAATTATTTTTTGGAAAAATCATTGCTCTAACTTCATAAGCCAAGGATGAAACAGTAGAATAATGTTTATATTATGGAAAAATTACTCTACGTTGCCTCTTAAGAACACTGTGAATAAAATACATTAATTCCAAAATTTCCAACACAGTCTAGGTTGCACATGCGTGTTCTCGTTATAAGCAGTAATTAATGATAGTATATCGTAGGTACGGTTGCGTATTAAAAGTAACACGATAGTAGAAACATGTTTTATTTTTGGCTCATTTCTTAAGTATTGAGGCTTAAATAATTAAAATCATATTTACAGGGCTTTTTCTTGTTTTATTAAGACATTACAAATTGAAATAGACGTCATATACTAAAGATAAACGTATAACCTAAACCTTAGCGCGGCTAACCCGCCGCGTAAACTAAAGACCCAGGTTTGACCCCCGACTTGGCCTTCGATAGAGTTGGTATTTTTCTTTACTTTAAGACATCTATTTCAATTTATGATTTATATAGTAGTGTGAGTAGGTACTTTAATAGTAAGTCAAAATATAGAAATTAAACAATTTTAATTTTTTTCAACAAAAGTTGTTTTAAGGATTGCGAAACTGAATCAACATATTATAATGTCCTTTGCAACATATTAAATATTTACGTGTATTTTATGTGGGTGTAGGCAAACGATGTATTTCATTAATAGGAAATAACACAATTGAAAAAAAAACATTAAATACTCATACTGAAATCCAGAATAAATATGGGGAGCTACATAATAACTTAATAGAACCACTACTACTACTAGCTACATAATAACTTAATATAACTAGCCTTACGTGGTCTCCCTGCCGCTGATTTGCACTAAGCGTTTAGTGCAGCTTGCAGCTTTGTTACGTGAACAGCCAAGGAGTGGAATTCTCTTCCTGGGAATATACACGGTGCTCGTGAGCATTGCGAGAGATTTTAACAGCGTATTCCTGAGGCTAAAAGAAACAAAAAATGTCATGACCAAGCGTGTTCAATCATTTGAACAGTGGTGCTACAGAAGAATGTTGAGAATATCATGGAGAGACAAAGTCCGAAACGAGAGAGTACTTCAGATAAGGAACAAGAAGTTGGAAGTTTTTTAAAAGTTTTTTTACCTGAGACACATAACAAGACAGGACAAGTATGTTCTTCTATAATTGATAATACAGGAGAAGATACAGACGACAACCAGGCAAACGAAGAATACGATGGCTCAAAAACCTTCGAGAGTGGTTCGTTTTGAGCAGTCGATCTCTATTTCGAGCGGCCGTAGACAAAGTACGCATTGCTATGTTGATCTCTAACCTGCGGTAGGAGATGGCACCGCAAGAAGAAGAAGACATAAAAACCAAATTATATTTACATTCAACTAACGCAAAAAGTTTCCATTTCTACAATCCAGTGGGAAATAAAAGTTCCAGCAAATTGAATAAGTTACAGCATAATAGAACTATAAAACTGTGTAGTTCGAAGTCGCAGCAATCATCTCCACGAGAAAAAGGAGCATTTTCTTTCTCTGTAATAGTTTCCGTCAAAAGCGCAGCTTGCGGCAAGCCATCGAGAATCGCTGAATGGCGGGAGAGCAACAAAACGTTGTCACTATTATTATTTACAGTACACATGGTGCTACTTTACCGTCCTAAGGCGATAATGAGCACTTTAGGTACGTGCCTGCTTCGAATATTCAAAGGGCCATATGAACCTACTGTAAAACGTCGTCTGATACACATGTGAAGAAGTTTAAATTATCGCAATTCGATGCGAATTTTCCTTTTTTCGCCCAATGTACTATTGTGTCCCCATTTTAAACTCGCTGGTCTTTCGCGCCCGGTCATTTTTAAAGCGCTCCGCGTTTGATGTCATAACCCATTTAGGGGTACAGCAAATAATACCCGTAAAACGGTCTCAGCAGGCATTAGACTTTAATAACTCTAAATGTAATGAAAACTGTTCTAATCTAGTTTCTAGTTTGGATGATCAATATAAGTAATTGTAAAGAGGTCCGGACACCTGCATTAACATTATTATTATTCAGTTATATCAAATTAAAAAAATATGTTAAATTATATCTTAAATCCTATTTTATCGGGTATTAAATGGGAGTGCAAAATTAATTGTCATATACTCTAGCCCCCGACTAGGTACTCTATCCCATTTAAACCCCTTAACGGTAGAATTTTCCGAAAGTATTAAACTACTTTTTTTCGGGTGCGTACCGATCGATATAACTTTTTTTGATATAATGTTGGTCGTAATAACGCTCATTTGATATAATTATTGAATCATATAACAACTAATAATATACTTAAGAATGGTATAACTATTATTTAACATAAAGATCATTTTTTCGAATAACATTTTTTATAACATACTTTGAGTATAATGCTTACTGTCAATAAAAATAAATGCTATAACGCTAATTTAATCGAAAGCACAGTTAGAATAACTTTTTATTATACAATGTATAAATAATAGGTTAGGTTAGAAACTGTGACCCCTAAACAGATGTACTATTAGCAGGAAAGTAGGTTAGGTTAGAACTATGATCCCTTAAAAAAATCACGATATTGCCAGCAGTCTCAAGCGATATAATCTCAGGCGACTTCTGGCGATGCGAAATTTTTTATACCGTTTGCTAGTTACATTATCTGAGTTGTATATCAATGGATAAGTATACCATATAATGGTTATTAGAAATAAGTGTTATATGAAATGATAAATATACGAAATAATAGTAGATATTTTGTTGTTATACCAAATGTTCATTGTGTATTATGTGTGATTATATCCTTTAAATATATACCAAAAGTAGTTATATCAAATGTTATTATATCAAAAAAAGTTATACCGATCATTACACACCCCTTTTTTTTAAATTGAATAAGAAATCTTTTACAAAGTTTTAAAGGCGAAGAACTTAGATATTGTATTTATAAGCACCTCTGTAAATAATGCCATACAAATAAATAAATAAATAACAATTATCTTTAAACTTTTAAAAAAATGTTTTTTTTATGCAAATTTTGAGTATGAAATTTTCCTAATCCCCTAAAAACTCTTTTATTATATTTTTTAATAAACAAAATTTCAAGTCTCTCACATAAAATATTACTCCATCCCCAATTCCCCATACAAACTTTTTTTGAAATCACTTTTTCATCGCTTTCTCTGTCCCTATATCCCTATGTATGCTTAATTTTTTAAAACTACGCAACGGATTTTGATGCGGTTTTTTAATAGATAGAGTGATTCAAGAGGAAAGTTTATATGTATAATAATAACCCGTGCGAAGCCGGGGCGGGTCGCTAGTTTAATTATATTCCGGAAGTCTTTTGTAGTCTAAAACTTGAGTTTGTCATTACTAGGTTCTCAGTCACATACAACATATTTAAAACAATCAGAGCTACCTTAATTGATTCAAGACAACATCCCTTTTATGATACGATTTCCATTAATTAGTTTTATTTTTCTCTTTTTTGAGCAATAAAGTAGCAGTACTACTACTATATATAACTACCATAACTTCAATATTAATTAAGATTACTTCACACTTTTCTACAGGAAATTCTTAATAAAATTATCAACGTAGTTCTCATAAGTTATTTTTAATATACTACGTTGCAATCTAGTTTGTCACTTCACTTAACATAAGACTCGAAATACTTTTAGTAAGTATAAAGTGTTTTATATTGTTCTCGGTCTCTATTTTAACCAGAGGGCTTGCCAAGAATTTGGAGCAATAAAGAGGCAAATAAATCAACGAACGAAGGAAGTGGTTCGTGGAATCAGAACTGCTATTGTTGTCACAAGCAGACTGCAGACTCCTTAAACCATGGTAACATGCCGAGAATCGATGATGATGTTATTAGTTATTAGAACGCACAGGTAGGATTGAAATCTTATGTTACTCCACAAACATTGGCATAACGGAGCGTTTCGTTTACATAAAGTTGTTTACAAATGCTAACGAACACTGCATGCTTCGGTTATTACATGCAATCAAAACATTGAGGCCCTAGCCCTTCGCATACAATTGGCTATGTGGTTTTAACTCTATGAGCACAGAAACCATCTGGACCCTTACCATGACGTCTTAACGCGATTCAGTTTAGGTCCTGAGCTAAATCGCGTTAAGACGTCATGGTAAGGGCCCTGAGCTAGTACCACGAAAATCGTTCGATTGTGGATTTATATCTCCAACTCTGTCAGACTTGCATATTAGAGTTACAAAGAGGTTTTCCCGTCAATGCCAATTTTCGATGTTTATGGTAGGCGTACTGGTTTTGGAGACTGATGGTTTCAGGTTGTAGACGAAGTAGTGCCTCGACATAACGAATCTCAAGGGATACGGCAAAAAAGGTTCCTGTTAAAATGTTTTTGTCTTATATAGGGTATTGACTTACAGAAGTTATTCTCTTAGAGAGGTTTCGACTTTCAGTGGTAAAATCAATGAAAAATTTACATTAAAGATGTCATTAAGATACGTAATTTACAGACTCTCGCTATTAACATCATCAAAGTATGTTAGCCCCGGACTAATCCCAATAAGGCCTATACTCTCTGGGTTGGAAGGTTGATGCAATTCGTCCAAGCAGCCAAATTAAATACATCGTTGTAATTTGGCAGTCGGTATCCATGCATTACAACTTAACTTAGTCGCATATTTTGATAGTGGATTTTTCAAATGTCGTAAGAGGCACGTTATTAGGTTAGACTTACGACATTTGCGAAATCCACTACCAATTCAAGGCCGCTCCAAACTGTTGTCATTTGACAGTTTTTGTACTACTTCCATGCTTTAGTTATTCTTCCGTGGTCAAACCAAATCTTGCAAGTGACATGACATGGAAAATATTCATATTATGAAACTAGGTTGCCAATAAAAATCTATATGAGGTATACAACCTTAACAGTCTGTTAGCGCCACTTGCACTACCTAGAGTTAACCACTAATCCCAGAATTAAGCGTTTATAAAGTATGGGATCCGACAGCTAGCTCCAGTCCAGTTTAGTTGGCTAATCCTTTTTAGCGCAATTGGCCATCAGCATAGGAGTAAGTAAAACATTTTACTACTTTTATCTTTTAATGTTTGAATTTCATTAAAACTTTATCGGCATACCAAACTATAATCGTATACTTTCCTCTATCCCCCAAATTCGCATATTAAGTTAAGTATACACTGTTATCAGTATCAATAATGGTGGAGGTGATGCTTCTGATTCTTTAGCACAAGTTACACTTTAGAGTACATGTGTATAATTTATTTTATATTCCCAAAAATACTACAGAATACAGAATACAGACTTTATTGCTAAAAGTATACACATTTTACACGTCATACATTAATAAAATATTACGGAGGTACATTTATTTAAGTAGGTGGGTAAATCTGTAGGGATGTACAGTTACGCTTATAACTATCTAGGAGTTAATATGTACATTTATTAAAACTAATTTTACTGGGGAAGAAATTTCAAAATTGAATATATTGAAGTGACGTTGCTGGGGTCAATTATCCACTCAAGTGTTATTAAAATCGTCAATATCGTAGTAAGCTTGATCTAGCAGTAGTGATTTAAGTTTGCGCTTAAATATTGCATCAGAATCAGAGTCTTTAATGACATCTGGTACTGCGTTGTAAAGTGTCGGCCCCATGATGCCGAGAGACCGCCTAGATTTGACAAGCCGGCGCTTAGGGATTTGGAGCTTTGGTCTTCTGCGTGCAGGTGCTGGAGGGTTACATATTGATGCACTGGAGTTAAATTTGTGAATATTTGTCCTTACATACATACAAACGGTCAATATGTAAAGAGACGGGAAAAACTTTATGTTTTTTGAACAAGGCCTGTGCGGGGTAGTCCATAGGTTTGCCATCTAATATTATGCGCAGGGCGCGTTTTTGTATTACAAACAGTCTATCGCGATCAGCGGCTGTGCACCAGAGATCCACACCCTGCGCAAGAATAGAGTGCTGGAAGTATCCATAATAAGCAGTTTTAATATTTTTAATAAATAAACTGGGTGCTATTCTGGACAGTGCATAACATGCTGAGGCTAATTTATCACAAGTTACCTGTATATGTGGGGCCCACGTCAATCCGGAGTCAATTTGGTAATTTAACTGTTCAACTTGTGGTATAAGGGTGTCGTTTAACATAATGTTCAGTTTAGGTTTGTTGGACTTCCTTAACTGGAAATGTACAACACTAGTTTTTCCAGGTTTAGAAGCATACCGTTGGCGGAGAACCATTTCCCTAGTTGATCAATGACTAAACTAATTTTCGATTTTCTGCTCTCATAATCGCTCGCATGAACAATAACACAAGTGTCATCGGCAAACGTAACATATTCTTGGTCCGGACAAGCAGTCGTTATGTCGTTGACAAGAATCAAAAAAAGGTTATTTCCAGCAATAGACCCCTGAGGTACCGCACTGTTTGAGTTTACAATGTTTACATTCACCGCGAACATGCACCAGTTCAAGCCCGATAGGACGAATCTTATCAATATATCTACAGCTGATAAATTATACAGCTTGCGACCTGCCATCGGGAATTGCTGTTTGGCAGGAAAGCAACAAAACGTAGAGACGATAAACAGATTATTCCAGCGAATAGAAGCGGAGAGCATGGAATTAAGGATGACTTACACTAGAACGGGACAGGACGGGGCAGGACAGGACGATCTGTCACGTGATAGCTCAGAGCTCTCGGACGTCACGCGACGTTTTCTATAGAAACACAAATCGGATCGGCGCGGTCACGTCCCGGCTCGTTCTAGAGTGAGTCATCCATAATTCCATGCTCTCCGCTTCAATTCGATGAAATAATCTATTTATCGTCTCTACCTTTATTCCATTTAGGCATATTCATGCTCAATGTATCAAACTAAAATTAAGATAATATTTGCACACCGGAAACTTCCTCCAGCTTAGATCTGGATAAACCAGATTGCGGTCAAACGCATATACGGTGGTATCTATGCATTCTCTGGTTTTACTAAATTACCAATACCTACAGTTTTGACACATACACTAGGAGAGCAGTTTTGCGAAACTGTATCAACGCATTTAAGATTCTGTGTTAGCGCTAGCTTTTACGGATACTTTGTAAAGCGCATATACTTGGCTTATCAATAGTAATTTGGCAGTTACTTGACTCTCAAAATTCAAGCTTAACAACTCCTGGCATTGTGCTAACTCGGTTTAGACGTCTTTAGGATCTAATGAAGGTATTAAAACGATATCTAGCTTGCTGGGAATTAATTCCTGGAAGTGCTTTTTAATGATATATTGTCCGATGTACATATATGTAATACCTTGTGAAAATGTAACACTCAGCAAGCATCGTGTCTTACAGTCACTTTGCTATACTAGGTATCGACGGCTGTGAAGGCCGCAAAATTTATTTGAACCACATACCTATTTGTTGTTTGTCACATATTTTTGCTGCCTTCATAACGGAAGATACTAGTGTAGGTGATTGTATCTATTCATTTTCCACCTACCAATATTTTTTAAAACGGCAAATGTGCGTAAGTCTGCACAAATGTGCATACCTACCAACAGTACCAACTTAATGTCATTCTGCCGATCGTAACTCTACCAAAGGCATTTTTGATTGCGAAACGCATATTAGCACAATACAATTCTTTGAACTGATATTGTACTAACAAACAGCACGTAAATGGTACGCGTAAAATAAAAATAGTCTCTTTTAAATTCGTTCAATCTATTCACAGTTTTGTTATCACAATAGTTCCAATTGGCTTCGATAATTTGCTTTACGTAAACAAAGTTAAACAAACATAAAAAAGTTAACGTTTGATCCTTTATATTTTCATTTCCAAACATTTATATAATTACTGAATCCAAAATTTTACGCGACTTTGAATTAATAGCAACCGGCCGCATAAAATCTGTTTCAGCTTTAAAACAAAGTTCGAGTTTCTATAACGGAGACCGATGATTCTGCCCAAATAATTAGAATGTTTGAGAATTGTTATTGTTTACGCGATACCTTTGCATAGATTATGTAAATTATTAAAATTAAAGCAGAAAGTGAATTTTGGAAACCTTACATACTTTTAGTAAGTATAAAGTGTTCTATATTGTTCTCGGTCTCTATTTTAACCAGAGGGCTTGCCAAGAATTTGGAGCAATAAAGAGGCAAATAAATCAACGAACGAAGGAAGTGGTTCGTGGAATCAGAACTGCTATTGTTGTCACAAGCAGACTGCAGACTCCTTAAACCATGGTAACATGCCGAGAATCGATGATGATGTTATTAGTTATTAGAACGCACAGGTAGGATTGAAATCTTATGTTACTCCACAAACATTGGCATAACGGAGCGTTTCGTTTACATAAAGTTGTTTACAAATGCTAACGAACACTGCATGCTTCGGTTATTACATGCAATCAAAACATTGAGGCCCTAGCCCTTCGCATACAATTGGCTATGTGGTTTTAACTCTATGAGCACAGAAACCATCTGGACCCTTACCATGACGTCTTAACGCGATTCAGTTTAGGTCCTGAGCTAAATCGCGTTAAGACGTCATGGTAAGGGCCCTGAGCTAGTACCACGAAAATCGTTCGATTGTGGATTTATATCTCCAACTCTGTCAGACTTGCATATTAGAGTTACAAAGAGGTTTTCCCGTCAATGCCAATTTTCGATGTTTATGGTAGGCGTACTGGTTTTGGAGACTGATGGTTTCAGGTTGTAGACGAAGTAGTGCCTCGACATAACGAATCTCAAGGGATACGGCAAAAAAGGTTCCTGTTAAAATGTTTTTGTCTTATATAGGGTATTGACTTACAGAAGTTATTCTCTTAGAGAGGTTTCGACTTTCAGTGGTAAAATCAATGAAAAATTTACATTAAAGATGTCATTAAGATACGTAATTTACAGACTCTCGCTATTAACATCATCAAAGTATGTTAGCCCCGGACTAATCCCAATAAGGCCTATACTCTCTGGGTTGGAAGGTTGATGCAATTCGTCCAAGCAGCCAAATTAAATACATCGTTGTAATTTGGCAGTCGGTATCCATGCATTACAACTTAACTTAGTCGCATATTTTGATAGTGGATTTTTCAAATGTCGTAAGAGGCACGTTATTAGGTTAGACTTACGACATTTGCGAAATCCACTACCAATTCAAGGCCGCTCCAAACTGTTGTCATTTGACAGTTTTTGTACTACTTCCATGCTTTAGTTATTCTTCCGTGGTCAAACCAAATCTTGCAAGTGACATGACATGGAAAATATTCATATTATGAAACTAGGTTGCCAATAAAAATCTATATGAGGTATACAACCTTAACAGTCTGTTAGCGCCACTTGCACTACCTAGAGTTAACCACTAATCCCAGAATTAAGCGTTTATAAAGTATGGGATCCGACAGCTAGCTCCAGTCCAGTTTAGTTGGCTAATCCTTTTTAGCGCAATTGGCCATCAGCATAGGAGTAAGTAAAACATTTTACTACTTTTATCTTTTAATGTTTGAATTTCATTAAAACTTTATCGGCATACCAAACTATAATCGTATACTTTCCTCTATCCCCCAAATTCGCATATTAAGTTAAGTATACACTGTTATCAGTATCAATAATGGTGGAGGTGATGCTTCTGATTCTTTAGCACAAGTTACACTTTAGAGTACATGTGTATAATTTATTTTATATTCCCAAAAATACTACAGAATACAGAATACAGACTTTATTGCTAAAAGTATACACATTTTACACGTCATACATTAATAAAATATTACGGAGGTACATTTATTTAAGTAGGTGGGTAAATCTGTAGGGATGTACAGTTACGCTTATAACTATCTAGGAGTTAATATGTACATTTATTAAAACTAATTTTACTGGGGAAGAAATTTCAAAATTGAATATATTGAAGTGACGTTGCTGGGGTCAATTATCCACTCAAGTGTTATTAAAATCGTCAATATCGTAGTAAGCTTGATCTAGCAGTAGTGATTTAAGTTTGCGCTTAAATATTGCATCAGAATCAGAGTCTTTAATGACATCTGGTACTGCGTTGTAAAGTGTCGGCCCCATGATGCCGAGAGACCGCCTAGATTTGACAAGCCGGCGCTTAGGGATTTGGAGCTTTGGTCTTCTGCGTGCAGGTGCTGGAGGGTTACATATTGATGCACTGGAGTTAAATTTGTGAATATTTGTCCTTACATACATACAAACGGTCAATATGTAAAGAGACGGGAAAAACTTTATGTTTTTTGAACAAGGCCTGTGCGGGGTAGTCCATAGGTTTGCCATCTAATATTATGCGCAGGGCGCGTTTTTGTATTACAAACAGTCTATCGCGATCAGCGGCTGTGCACCAGAGATCCACACCCTGCGCAAGAATAGAGTGGAAGTATCCATAATAAGCAGTTTTAATATTTTTAATAAATAAACTGGGTGCTATTCTGGACAGTGCATAACATGCTGAGGCTAATTTATCACAAGTTACCTGTATATGTGGGGCCCACGTCAATCCGGAGTCAATTTGGTAATTTAACTGTTCAACTTGTGGTATAAGGGTGTCGTTTAACATAATGTTCAGTTTAGGTTTGTTGGACTTCCTTAACTGGAAATGTACAACACTAGTTTTTCCAGGTTTAGAAGCATACCGTTGGCGGAGAACCATTTCCCTAGTTGATCAATGACTAAACTAATTTTCGATTTTCTGCTCTCATAATCGCTCGCATGAACAATAACACAAGTGTCATCGGCAAACGTAACATATTCTTGGTCCGGACAAGCAGTCGTTATGTCGTTGACAAGAATCAAAAAAAGGTTATTTCCAGCAATAGACCCCTGAGGTACCGCACTGTTTGAGTTTACAATGTTTACATTCACCGCGAACATGCACCAGTTCAAGCCCGATAGGACGAATCTTATCAATATATCTACAGCTGATAAATTATACAGCTTGCGACCTGCCATCGGGAATTGCTGTTTGGCAGGAAAGCAACAAAACGTAGAGACGATAAACAGATTATTCCAGCGAATAGAAGCGGAGAGCATGGAATTAAGGATGACTTACACTAGAACGGGACAGGACGGGGCAGGACAGGACGATCTGTCACGTGATAGCTCAGAGCTCTCGGACGTCACGCGACGTTTTCTATAGAAACACAAATCGGATCGGCGCGGTCACGTCCCGGCTCGTTCTAGAGTGAGTCATCCATAATTCCATGCTCTCCGCTTCAATTCGATGAAATAATCTATTTATCGTCTCTACCTTTATTCCATTTAGGCATATTCATGCTCAATGTATCAAACTAAAATTAAGATAATATTTGCACACCGGAAACTTCCTCCAGCTTAGATCTGGATAAACCAGATTGCGGTCAAACGCATATACGGTGGTATCTATGCATTCTCTGGTTTTACTAAATTACCAATACCTACAGTTTTGACACATACACTAGGAGAGCAGTTTTGCGAAACTGTATCAACGCATTTAAGATTCTGTGTTAGCGCTAGCTTTTACGGATACTTTGTAAAGCGCATATACTTGGCTTATCAATAGTAATTTGGCAGTTACTTGACTCTCAAAATTCAAGCTTAACAACTCCTGGCATTGTGCTAACTCGGTTTAGACGTCTTTAGGATCTAATGAAGGTATTAAAACGATATCTAGCTTGCTGGGAATTAATTCCTGGAAGTGCTTTTTAATGATATATTGTCCGATGTACATATATGTAATACCTTGTGAAAATGTAACACTCAGCAAGCATCGTGTCTTACAGTCACTTTGCTATACTAGGTATCGACGGCTGTGAAGGCCGCAAAATTTATTTGAACCACATACCTATTTGTTGTTTGTCACATATTTTTGCTGCCTTCATAACGGAAGATACTAGTGTAGGTGATTGTATCTATTCATTTTCCACCTACCAATATTTTTTAAAACGGCAAATGTGCGTAAGTCTGCACAAATGTGCATACCTACCAACAGTACCAACTTAATGTCATTCTGCCGATCGTAACTCTACCAAAGGCATTTTTGATTGCGAAACGCATATTAGCACAATACAATTCTTTGAACTGATATTGTACTAACAAACAGCACGTAAATGGTACGCGTAAAATAAAAATAGTCTCTTTTAAATTCGTTCAATCTATTCACAGTTTTGTTATCACAATAGTTCCAATTGGCTTCGATAATTTGCTTTACGTAAACAAAGTTAAACAAACATAAAAAAGTTAACGTTTGATCCTTTATATTTTCATTTCCAAACATTTATATAATTACTGAATCCAAAATTTTACGCGACTTTGAATTAATAGCAACCGGCCGCATAAAATCTGTTTCAGCTTTAAAACAAAGTTCGAGTTTCTATAACGGAGACCGATGATTCTGCCCAAATAATTAGAATGTTTGAGAATTGTTATTGTTTACGCGATACCTTTGCATAGATTATGTAAATTATTAAAATTAAAGCAGAAAGTGAATTTTGGAAACCAATTTAAACTCAGTCGAACATTCGTTTTCGATTTTGTTGAACTAAATAAACATTGACTCCACGACCTACATAAAACAAAATCAATACTTATATGTATTTCACAGAAGACCCCGAATCGCACTCGTATTTAGTCAAGGTACCAATCGCTAACTCTCAGTTGCGAACGAAACGCAACTGTGATTGTCGCACTAATAAGGAAGAGTGATAGAGAGAGGAAACTACGATATGCCACACAGCGTGAGCGATTGACATTTTGGCTACGCACGCACGCAGTCGTACCATAGGATTTTACTGCATTTTAAATAAAAAACAATATACCTATGTGAGTATTTTTCAACGTTAATCTAGACTTTAAGAGACTATATGTATGTTTTTAATATCTTTAATTAAGTTAATTTTAGTTCATTTGCCCATACAATTTATTTAAGCTTTTGTTCGTGTCATTATTTTTTTTGATGCCTTGTCAAATATGCACCGTGTTTCGAACTTTGGTTGGTATTTCTTAAAATTCCTCGGCATTACGGATGACTCACACTAGAACGGGACGGGACGGGACGGGCCAGGAAAATCTGTAAATTTCTAGAGAAAGCGTCACGTGGCATTAATGGACGTTCCGGAGGGCGGATCCCCATACCATTTTATATTTGCAATGTGCGAGAACCGTCACTACAATCAAAATAATTTAGATTGCTTGTAGCTGTTCTACTTATTCAATGGACAATGAACATATTATTTTCACGTTAGAACGCTTTGTTTATTGCTTTTCATATAATATATAATAATTTTCATCCAGCATATTATTGTTCAATTATACATACTGATACTAAAAGTAAAATTTCAAGCACTTTCCAAAATTTGATTCCGTAATTTAGACAATGCAATAATGAATATAATGATGCAACGGGATGGTAATAATCTAAAGAACTCTAGAACTCATTGAGGAAAAAAATCATAGTTAGCTTTGATTAGAAAGCTCTCAAGGAGGAAAGGTATGTTTGTACAAAGATGTAACAGTAACAGGAGGTTCCGTGAGCGTTAAAAGTGTATTTCAAAATTATGTTGTATCTATGCAGTAACTTTTTTCTCAATAACAGTCAAGTAGGTCAATACAGGGGTTTACTAATGTTTATATCTCCGAATATTGTATGGCACATTAATTTAACACTTCAAAAAAACGTTAAGAAATTGATTAGAGCTGGGACTCGTGTCAAAGTGGCGTAGACAAACATTTTCATTTTATCTATTTTTTATTAGTTCAATTTTACAAAGTTATGGTTTCGACAGTTTTGTATTTCACTGTCCTCTTAACTTAAAACACTAAATTGAGAACTCGTGATAATGAGCTATGCGCTACGGAACTCTCTTATTTCGATTTTATTGTACACGTACAAGCTGCAGAATTGCTGGTTTATGACAAAGACAATCACGACACGATAGCATTTCAGCACTGATTAGAAGATACAAATATTCTGTATGGAACTTTTGCTTTGTGTCCAAGGATAATGCAAATGTGTGCTTGGATGTATAGATACAAAACAGAAAAAAATACGAGTTTCAATGTTATGAAACAACCTAGCCGAGTCGGTAGTGTATGTAGTTCGGGTAGTTCCTGAGTTATGGATGTTTTCTATGTACAACTATTTGAATTAGGTAGTTAGGTAAGTTACACTTACTGTATATATTTCGAAAATAAATGTTCTATGATATGTTAAAAACTATTGTATAAATCTATTTTAGTATCATTAAGTACACAAGCCTTATTGAGCTTACAGTGGGACTAGGTTGATTTGTGTAATATTTATTTCATCACATTTGCTCGTAACGATGTTCTTATCGTACCGATTTTAGGCTCATATTCAAAGTTATTAAATAGGTACTCGTATTTTTTCATTATATTATAGAACTAGTTCGGTAATGAGTTGTATCTTTTGTACCCTAAGAGACTAAGTTACGTACATTCAAATTTTGTCGGATTAGGAAGTTTCTTTACATTTTTTTTTTATAATTTAGAAAGTTTAAATCCATGTATTCAACTAAATACGGAGATATTGATTTTTAGCGCATAAGTTATTATGCGGCTAAAAACAGTAAACTTTGTTGGAAAAAAAAACTTTACAATCCGACAAAATTTGAATGTATTGTCTTCGTACGTAACTTGTTCTTGTAGGGTACAAACTTAAGTTGATGTGTTTATCTCGTTACCACACTAGTCACTACATAGTATAAAACAAAGTCGCTTTCTCTGTCCCTATATCCCTATGTATGCTTAAATCATTAAAACTACGCAACAGATTTTGATGCGGTTTTTTTATTGGTAGTGTGATTCAAGAGAAAGGTTTATTATAATAATAACCCGTGCGAAGCCGGGGCGGGTCGCTAGTTCAATAATATAATGAAAAAATACGCGTGTTTAATATCTTGGATTATGAGCCTAAAAGCGGTACGATAAGAACCTAGTTACGAGCAAGTGTGTTGAAAACTATACATATTTTATTAATTTATAGAAATAACAATCTAGATTACACACATGTATCATAATAATATAATAATAAGTACAGAAAATTTAAGGTTTTAGGTATCCTACGTGTAGATACTCTAACAGAATCACTAGACATACTTAATTTTCCCCATAAGCCATAACTTCGACCTCGTTGGAAATGTAAATCATCTAATTGCATAAACATCAGTAAAAAGAAACCACAAGACAGTCGTAAGAGTTTTTAGCTATTCGGTCTAAGTCGGTCGGTAATATAGACAGTTTCGGATGTTAAAATATTACACATAAACCTTTGCAACTTTTTGAACCCTCTACTCCATTCAGCTCCATACATAATTGAAGCGAAGCAGAAAACAAACAATCTTTGATATTAATATTATTCGAACTGGTTTGTGCTTCTGAATATTCAATATGTTCCGGAAATTTAAGAAAATATAAACAACCGCTTTGCTTTATTTCCGTTTGCGTTTTATTGGGTTTATACGCGAACTTCACCAAAGTTGCCCTCCACTTTCAGTGGGAAAATTAGGTACATTTGCATATTATAATTTTTCAAAACATTTCGAATGTTCTGCTATGCTGGAAATAAACTGGACTTGTATGGTATATTTCTCAGCCGAAGGCTTCATGCCTGTCAAAATATTGCATATACTCGAGAAATCGCTGGCTTTCATTGAGACCAGGTGGCCTAGGTTATGGCATCAGCCGCGTAAACTGAAAACCCGGTTTCGATTCACGGCTAGGCCGCCGATGAAGTCGGTATTTTTCTTTAGTATATGACATCTATTTCAGTTTATTATGTATGTGTACCTAGTTACCTACTACTTTAATAACAAATCAAAATATTTAATTAAATGATTTTATTTATTTACGAGTATATCATCGCCTAATGTCCTTAGTATAGTAAGTTTTATATCTAGCTAAGCGGACGTAGTATTCAAAATGAATTTGACACGACTTTATATTTAAGAAAACTAAATCGTGTAGAGATTAATTTGAACACTATGGGGTAGCTCTCCTGCTGACTATACAAGCTTTGTTTAGTTTTGAGCTGCTTGGGGTCTGCAATTTTGTCCCCAAATTAATTCATTTGTTTAATTCCAATTGGAAGCGACTACAAATCATGTAACCATTGTCATAATATATAAAATACGGGTGTGGGTTGCCATAAATAATTTAAACGCTATTGTCATAACCGCTATCAGCGCCATATTAAACAGGAAATTGCCAAATGACAAAAGAAGCTTGAAAAAAAGGTGACTCAAAAGTCGTATTTTTTAAACATACTCGTACAATTAGTAAAATGAAAGTGTTTTGGAGCTATTTCGGTGGAAAATTGAAGTCCTCTAAGTATGAACTTTTCAAATTTTAACACTGCTTATGCAATTTTTAACGCGATAGTACCTATAATTATACACTACTGGCAGAATAGGCTATATTCACGTGAAACAGATAAAGATCATATTTTTTTCTTTGAAGCTTGGTTTAGGTACCAGTATCAATACTTCGTCATGTTACTTATTTTTATTTTATTGAAAACTAAAAAATATGTGGGAAATATAAAGCAGTTGAAACGCCGAAAAGTAGAGTTTGACGTCACAGGTCATCTATGTTCTGTTAGGTTGGTAGGTAAAACTCGCAATATCGTTTTCAACACTCTCGTTTTTGCCATTGTATTACCTAGTAATAAATGTAATATATGTCCTCCCTGTAATACTAAACTATTACCCAAAGCGTTGTCATCCCAACAACCCTCGGTATCAATGAGATTAAAAAAAGCTACTAATGACGTAATTTTGAAAATTATAAAGCATATGAATAAAAGAAAAAGCCCGGGTGTTGATAGCATCCGTGAAGAGATTTGTTATATATTAGCGCTGAGATAACCCCAGTGATTACGCATCTTATAAACGCGTGTATTTCCACGTCCTTATACCCCGATCAGTTAAAAAGAGGTATAATTAGTCCATAGGTGCGTATAATGATGTAAATAAGTATCGACCAATTACTATTTTTTTTACCATTTATTGATAAGATTGTAGAAAGATATATATAGGTAATGAGATAACGAGTTTCTTTTCTATAAATAATATTATAAACAATAAGCAATATGGCTATCAAAAGGGTCGAAATGCTTCGCTTCGTTGTCAACCTTTGTCAATGAAGTCAACCACCACCTGAACAATCGAAATCAGGTGCTGGTTGTCTTCATTGACTTCAGTAAAGCATTCGATACATTAAATTACCCCACGTTTTTTTCTAAACTTAAACAGGTTGGTATACAGGGGCCCTTGCTGGAGTGGTTCCGTGACTATCACAGCAACAGAAGTACGGTCGTACGAATCGACGGGCGAGATAGCGACCCCATACCTACACAAAGAGGCACCGCTCAAGGGTAGATTTTAGGTCCAACCGAATACCTGACCTATGTCAACGATATGTGTAACCTCTTCACAAAGGGCTCCGTATACCAATTTGCCGATGATACATGCCTGGTCACCTTTTCGGGTAAAACATTAATGAGGCTCAAGAGATGATGCAAAATAACTTTGATACCCTATGTAAATGGGCACACGACGTGGGCCTAGTTTTAAACACAAATAAAACTAAACTTGTACATAGTCGCTCCCCCTATTCAAAAAGTGCCAACCCTACAGTGATTGCTTATACGCACACCAGAAGGCCTAGTATAAAAGGTGTACGACACTTACTTCTCGCGTTAGCGTATCGAGAGTTCAAATTATGTTTGCCGTTTATTTAAATCATCCGGCAACTTCCATATTTTGACCCCTCGATACGTTAACGCGGTCGAGAAGTTAACGTCGTACAATTTTTATAGTAGGCCTTCTGTTGGCACGGCGCGCGCGCTCACGCGGCGTGCGCGTGCGCGCCGCTCCAGCTGGTGGATCAGCCAGCACACCTACCTCGGCCTTGTTATTGATTAAAACTTACACTGGAAGCCTCACATTGAACAGGTATGTAACAAACTTCGATCCCTGCGTGCTAAAATTAACATTCTTAAATATAAATTACCGTATAATACTCTAAGATTACTTTATCTTACGGACGAACGTACAAAACATACATAGATAATATTTATAAACTTCAGCTGAGTATACTTAAAAAAATAATACCCGAATAAATACGATAATGATTGTGATTTTTTTAAACACTGTAAAAGTAAGTATTCGATAAAATCAATATGTCGATAGTTCTTGAAGAGTATGATAAGATACAATTATTAGTGAAAAAATGTAGACACGAACAATTACGCAGTATATATTAATGTGTATGGCAGAAGGACGTGGGAGTACATGCTACCTGACATACTAAATAGTTTACGTATAAAAATAGTCTTGAAAATAAAATTAAATGTAAAATTGCGTTGAAAAAATTGTATATATCAAGAGCGGACGGCGATGTCTGACTCATCTGTTGCACCCTACCTACCTTTTTTATTTTATTTTGTTAAATGTGAATAGCTGTAAGCGTAGTGACGCATTTGTACCACGCTTAAACCTCTACAGGTTTCTGTGGCGCATCTTAGTTTTTTAAGTCATGTGTATTCTTTTTTAACATAAAAAAAAGACAACTCGTCGGGTCCGAGCCGATATCTCGCTTACCTTTTGTTTTATTAATCTATGGTTTAAATAAAATAAGATTCCTTTCAATTATGTTATTTATGCATTTACAAAATAAAACCGATAGAAATACAATTTTATTTTAAGATAGGAATAAAAGTGTCTTCACACAAGTTCTTTTAGCCCATTTCGGACTTTGGAACTTTTTGTTATTTAAAAAAGTTTTAATATGTACTCGTATATTTATTTTGTATAAACAAAGGTGCTACTAATTTGTTTAGCTAGAAACTGTATTTATACTTTAAAATCAGTATTCGATGATATTAAAATTAAATTAAATTATAATACTTAGGTTTATTTTGCTACAGATTTGCCTGATTGAGTGAAACTTTTGCCATAAAGTGTATACCTACGTTCAATTGTTTTTAATATAGGGCTTTATGTAGGGTAGATATTTTATACAAAATAATAGATATTTGAACTGAATGTGGACTGTTTACTTAAAACAAACATGTGATAAATTCAAGTGACTCAGCCTGACTCAGCCTGAGGTTAAAATTCTTATAAGCAGGTACATAGGTATTTTCACCAGGTTCCGATTTTTGTGTTTCCTCTTATATTTGTTGTATGTTTATCGTGTCGAAATATAGACAATCCCCAACTCATGTCGATTCACTCCGTTTTTAGTCTTTTTTCACGTTATTTAATCTTAAAACTCTAAATTTCCTAAACAAGAATTCAACAATTGTTGTTTGTTGTCATGATAAATGACATTACGGCCATTATTTCAGCGTTTCAAACGCCCGAATTTATATAAACTTTTTAAACAAGGATTTTTATACTTACTATATTTTGTTTTTTTCACCGAATTTTTTTTACAGTATTATAATGATAAAAGATGTGATACATTAGTAAAAAAAACATTGAGTGAATCTTGCCAATTAAAGTTATCATTACATATTAAGTTAAGTACTTTAAAAAAAATTGCTCTAATTTAATTTTTTATATTATAAATATTTGTGATAATTTTGCTAAAATTAAATAAAGTTACGACATAAAATGTAATTAAAATTAATAGTAATATTTTTTTTATAAGAAAAACATCATCCCAGAAGCATTCTTCCATTTCAGCGACCATGTCCCTAATTAGAGAGAACTCGTATTCCCTGCGGTCTAATTATCTTCGTGATGAGGATAACGAGTTCTTTACGACCTATTAAAAGGAAAAAACAATATCAACCGAGAGTAACACGTTCCAGGTCATTTGAAAAAGATTAGGTATGTGGTTTGGATATATACCTGCGGGCCGAGGATTGAGACATTTGAGACAGGCAATATCTGGCGGTCGAGATAGCTACCAGTCTCTTTTAAAATACCATAGTTAGAAAAAGACAAGTTGCCAGATACTGTCACGGCACTCTAGTGCTAGGCTTACTGGGATACCTATATTAACTATACACGGTGTTTCAAATAACACTAAAAACCTGAAAACCGTTTGTTCAGAATCGAGCGTAGAATCGATTGAGCTATATCTTGATGGGGGTATTTATTATTTTATTTGTATTATTAGTTATTTTTTGCGTGCCCAGTTTACAAATCCGTGATACAACATTGTGTATATCGCATTGCTCGAGGTTGTATACCTTTTTCAGTATTTAGGGGTATTCTGGTAATAATGGCTGGTTACTTGGACGATTATTTTTTCTGCTACGAGTTTGACGTTGTTTGTCAGTTTAATTCATAGAGTAACTTATATATACTGAGAGTTTAATTTTAATGTTCATTGCGTTCATAGTTCAATTATCGTGGCGTTTAGATATACGGATGTGCAATATTGTGAAATGGTAAGAACGCTAGCACGCTGAAATGACAATGTCAACTTAGCGGTAAGGCGTTATCATGAGGAGTTTACCTTTAGTCGAATACCACCATGGCCGCAGCTACTCAGCGGCTTCGGGACTACGGTTCTTTTCGTCCACCATGTTGGCCATGTATGGCCAGAGAAAGGCATGTTGAAGTGAACCCTGCTTTCGAGTAGGCCGTCTTAGAGTATTTTCGCGTTAATCCGACGGCTAGCACACGACAAGCTGCTCGCTTAACTGCAATCACAAGGTTATTTGGAGAATTTTGAGAGACGACCATCAACATCCTTATCCCTATCGCCTGTGTCAAGAGCTAAACCCCCA
Source organism: Lathronympha strigana (assembly GCA_949128165.1). Taxonomy (NCBI): domain Eukaryota; kingdom Metazoa; phylum Arthropoda; class Insecta; order Lepidoptera; family Tortricidae; genus Lathronympha; species Lathronympha strigana. The sequence continues at coordinate 14,628,485 of OX421909.1, read as the reverse complement.
AGATTATGTGCCCCGTGTTGAGTTTTGCGAGTGGTTCCTCGAAGACAGAAACAGAAACATCCTGTGGACCGATGAGTGCACCTTCACGAGGCAAGGTCTTTTCAACCAGCATAACAAGCATATGTGGGCACACGAAAATCATCATTTAGCCGAAGAAAATTCATTTCAACATCGATTTTATTTAAACGTATGGGCGGGAATAATAGGGCCATACATTCTCGGCCCGGTATTTTTGCCACGTCTGAACGGAGAAATTTACCTTGATTTTCTGACGACCACCTTCGATGACTTACTTGAAGACCTTCCCTTGCAGTTTGTACGTCAAATGTATTACCAGCACGATGATGCTTCTGCACACTTCCTGATAAACGTCAGGAGTCAGGAGACATCTGGACAATATTTATGGGCTGCATTGGATCAGAAGTGGAGGCCCAGCCCAGTGGCCAGCCAGATCACCCGATTTAACTCCACAGGACTTTTTTTTTGAGGAGTAAAATTAAATCGTTGGTGTACGATGACGGACCAGGACCGACGACTCTTGTCGAACTACAAAACAAAATTATTGCGTCTTTTGAGACGGTTCTGAAGTGCTGCAGTCACTCAAAAACAATTTAAGGAAACGTGTATTGCTCTGGCGTCGTCAAGGCGCATACATTTTGAACAGCTCTTAAACATCCGCGAACACCGTAACTTGTAAATAAAATTGTAAATAAGTATTATTTTTAAATTTGTATGGACATAATTGGTTATTCGTGTAAATATCTATGAATTGAAAGAGTTGCTTTTTATTTTCTTGCCTAAACACACCAACTGACCATCTTTTAAGGGTTTCGTAGTCAAAGGGATAGGACCTTATTACTAAAGCTGCATTTTCATCTAGCGCTTCTAAACATGTCTGTCCGTCCGGCCGTGTGTCCGTTTGTCTGTAACCAGGTTGTTATTTCATGAACCGTGATAGCTAAACAGTTAATTTTTTACAGATATGATGTATTTCTGTTGCCACAGATACAACAACAACAGGTATTAAAATCAGACGCTTTGGTCGTCATCGCAACCACGTTCCAGGAACGATTTGACATTCACCGACAGTTGGCGCAACCGGCCTGATTTAAAATAACAAATTGAACTCGTACCTACCTAATTACAACCTTGTCATTTTGAATGTTGGGTTAAGTTTGCTTACTGCGATTACCTACCTGTCCAGTTTGAAGTTTACTGTGACAAAGCCTTAAAGTGCTTTACAGTGACATAGCTGTCTATTGGTAAACCTTATATCGATGCAGTAACGTACATACACAAATAAATAGTTTTAAGGTTTAAAAATCAAACATCCAATAAAAAAAAAATCAGATTAAAAGATGAATACTCTAGATAGGTAAGTTTAAAAAAATAAAAGTCAGTTGGGGTGTTTGAGGTTTGGGCAACTATTATTTATTCTGTGGTTTGGGCAACTATTATTTATTCTGTGGTTTGGGATAGTATAACCACGGCACAACATGACACAGTTACGACGGGTGAACCGTCTGGTTTACGTCAAAATAGTATTTTATACAATCGTGATATAATGAAGGGTTTTTCAGTCGAGTACCGTGTTTAGGCCACGAAGCTTGCTGAGTGGCCTAAGTAAGGTACGAGATTGAAAAACTTAATTATATTACGATTGTATACAATACTTTTTCTACGAGTCATCATCATCATCATCTATGGAGGAACAATTTCATCATGCAATTTCATCGACTTAACAAGGATGTAACACAAAAAGATGGCCGGCAGGCCGGCGCGGTCGGCGCAGGCGTGAGGCGCGCGCTCGGCAAAGTACCAGGCGTCATCGCAAATAAGTATAAAATTTGTATGAAGTTCTATTATAGTTGCCTACAGCGTATCGAAATGAGATATTATAGTTGAGTTGGACTGTCTAATATCGAAAAGTATGAGCTTATAGTTTTGTCTATGTACTCGTAATTGGCAGATTAAAGTCGGCGAGTAGAAAAAATATTTTACAGGTCTAGTGCAGTGAACGCAGATAAGAATATTTATCATTTTTTACATGTGAACTTTATAATTATTAAAATTTTAAACTAATATAAAAGTCCACGTAAAATTACCAACGTATTTAGACTCAATATCTATTCTACCGGCTTCCCATGCGTGAGCCTATCTAGCACATTTTGCTTTAACGACTCAAACAAAAAAAGGCCGAAGCAGCTCCGGCTTGCCCGAAGAACATTTTGATGTTCCGCCACTGCTGCATAGTGATGACTAAGTAGAAAAACTATCATTCTAATTAGCCTGACAGTTAAATTATCCAAAATTATTGCAGAAGTATTTTATCCGTTTAGAAACTAAAAGTACATCAAGGTTTCTAGGGTGCTTGTAACTTCACTAGTAGCCGTAGAGTTGTACCTAGTAGTGACGTCACGTGAAACTTGAATGCACTGTATTTTCTTCATTTAAGAAAATACCTATATAAAACACGTGTACAATCTTTTTTAATAATCTAACTGTCCGACTAAATAGATTTTTAGTCGTCTGGCCTACGTCATTAAGTACCTATGTTACTTTTTTAGGAAACGAAATAATAGCACAACTTACGCGTTTGCCTGTCACTCTATACAATAAGTCGCGGCCGACGTATTGTAAGGTAATCATTTATTTCTAGTTGTTATTTTGATTTTAATCACATTATCATTGATAATTTATGGCAATTATACATTAAGGGATAGTCAATCGACTCTCTGACAAGTCACGCCATCTGTGACGTAACTTGTCTAACGGCCGAATGGTAGGGGGTCGATTGGCGGGAACAGGCGGCTATATAACACTTAGCGAGCACCCGGAGTGGCAATCGAGTGAGAATCGTGGAATGAGTTGGATCTCTGGATAAACCATTGTCTCTAAGTTACAATATGGATTGTTAAATGGATACGCTTATTTGTGAAACATAATCTAGGTTCTATGGAAAATATATTTGGATGTAAAATGGATGCGCTGTTTTAATCCTGACCTTGAGACCCTTCAAGTCAGTAAGTGGGATCACATAAAGCTAAAACTTGCTTTACTACGCTCACTGCTCCGAAAAACGTAAGTACATTTTGAAAACAAATTATAATAAGGATATACCGTTAACTAAATAATACTAACTAAACAAATGATTCTCACACAATTCTTTACTGAGGCATCGAATAGGCTTACTATTTACATGATATTATGGTATTCAATCGTAATTTGAGTATTTTTATGCATAGTACTTCAGACATATGGGTATACCTACATATTCTCACTTTTTTTTTCTCTTCTTTTTCTTTTGTTGATTAAAGTTAGGGTAGGTGAGTTTAACCATACCTATGCTACGCGTTGACCATAACCCCGAAAAACAAAAGTTGAAATTAAACTTATAATGACACTAAGTAAAAACAACTATGACTTGCGGTTTAAAGCCAAGTAGTTTCGTGAGATTAAGCGCATAATTTCATTAAAAAAAATGTTTAATTGGTTTATCCTCAAATGGTAGGTACTTGTGTCGCAGTCAAACGACAAAATACGTAAATATATGTTAAGGCAGTATGGATGAACCATGGTTTAATTAGATAACTATGTTTACTCCTTCGTTAATTTGCTGTACTGTCTATATTTACTCATTTCTACTGGGGCGTGCAATAATTAGTAGTTGTATTGTTTGTAATTTTTGTTTTGGTACCTATGGTAAGTATCACATAGGTACATAAAGTGAAATACAGTATATTAATTTAAAAGATACCTCTCGTAGGAAATTTATTTATATTCCTGGTACGGTCGGCTTCAATTGTAACCCTTCTTCATTGTTATAATTTCCGAAGTGTATAGATAATAATAGATATGTAATCAATCGATCAATCAATCAATTTCTTTATTTCAAGCACATAGTAACGTGATATCTTAAAAAAATAAAAATAGCATTGCTTATGTTCTACCCGAAACGGCAAGCAATTAAGAATCAGATCTTATACTATTTATGTACAACTACAATAACACATGCAGTATATACATTTTTATGCGGAGTTTCAGTGCTAATCTAGTATGTCAAAAGAAGAATGAAATTAAATTATTTAATTAAAACAATAACATTGGTAACTATACGGTGATTCATGTCGGTTAAGTTTATTTTACTATAATTTTAGATGATATACATTTGATAACAGACACAGTGTTAATAAATAGTTCGTGACCGAGTAAAAACATTTGTCTAGTAGCTATTCTGTAAGAGTTCTCTTAAAGCGATTTTGTGGGCATTCTATAATAAATTCAGGATTATAAATTTGGATAGCCATACAGTACGAGTTTTTCTTGTGAAGATTCTAGAACGTGGTAAATATAATTTATCTATTATTTTTATTTAATTTCTGATAGTAGGTGCTTTACTTTTCAAATAATTCAGGGTACCCTCTCACAGACATGCAGATGTGTTTGATGAACAAACATGGAAGTGGTAAAACTCTTGTTTCTTTGAATGAGGGCCTACAGTTATAGACGACTGTACGATGTTTAGTTCTATTTCATGTCTTCGCTATATTTTCTTTCCTGGTTAAGCAGGCGCGTTCTCAGGTGATGTTGGTACAATATAACTATCGATTTTAGAGTTTTTTCTAAACAGTTGATATCTCGAACGTGTGATATAATGCACATTTGTTTTAATTTTCTTTAATTTAAGTGCTACATCAAATTATCTGAAGGCTACTTATTTCTTATTAACCTACCCTGAATGAATTATATTTTATTTTTCCGTGGTTCTAAGCTCAATACGGTGTAAGTTTCAGATCATCACGTCAAACATGACTAGCGAGACTGGCTCGAGGAATGAGCTAAGTACTCGAATGGAAAAAAATAATTCGGATAAGGATCACTATGTGAACAGTCGAGGGGAAGGGCTGTCACACAGGCATTATGATGGAGTGCCCGAGGACGAGGGTAAAGGAAAGGATGATGGATTGAGTGGAGGCACATCAGGAACATGTGCCGAGAGGATAGAGTGTCATCAATACGCGACACACAGGAGTAGCCGCTCTCGGCTTCGATCAAAGGTGACACACATGAGGAGCCGCTCGCGGCATCGATCAAAGGTAACTCACAGGAGGAGCCGCTCGCGGGAGCGGTCAAGCGATTATGATAGTGAGGAGGAGTATAGGAGGAGAAAGAAAAGGAAGACGAGGAGTAGGAGGAGTTCTTCGTCTGAGGGGTCGCCTGTACTGCCAGCCAAAAGGACACGACGAGCAAGAAGTAAGGAATCTGACTCTAATATAATGCTTGATAAATTTCTGAACATTCTTGATAATTTCAAACGATCGGACAAGCCCAAGTTAACCTTTAACACCAATGTTGTGCCTGAATTTGACCCAAGTTCAAAGGAGCAGACCATCGTCACTTGGCTAACGAAAGTGGAAGAATGTGCGCAAATTTATGGATGGGAGGATAAAGAGATAATCCACTATTCGTTACCCAAGCTGACAGGTCTAGCCAAAACATGGTACCAGGGCTTGTCTACGTTGTTGTTTACTTGGACCGAATGGAAACAAAAGTTAATAGAATCATTTCCTTATCGAGAAGACTACGCTGAACTATTAACTGAAATGTTAGCCAAGAAAGTCAAATATGGCGAGTCGTTTGAGCACTACTATTACGCGAAAGTCAACTTGCTCAACCGCTGTAAGATTTACAAAAAACATGCGGTTGACTGTATTCTTAATGGTATAGAGGATCGTACCGTCAAAATTAGTGCTCAGGCGGCTCAGTTTAAAGAGCCCGAGGAGGTTCTTAAATACTTTAGGAGAGGTTGGCCAAACTCGTGATAACAGCAATGCGACATTTATCAAAAAAAATAATGTGAATAACGATCGTAAAAATACATTTGCCTCCAACCGTCAGCCAGTCAGTAATAAAGCGGGTTCCAATAACTCGAATATACGATGCTTCAATTGTAACGAGACTGGCCATCCGAGCTTCAAATGTGACAAGCCTTTATTAACCTGTACAATTTGCAATAAGATAGGGCATCAGTCTTCTAACTGCTACAAAAATCATAAAGGTACGGCTAGTAAAGATAATTCTCAGACCAACGACAAAAATAGTGCCACTAAGCAAGTTTTAAATGTAACTGTCGGTAGCAAAGCTAGTGATAAGTACATTCACGACATCAAGATAAATGAAATTATTGTACAAAAATGCCATATTGACATGGGCTGTGAATGCGTGTTAATAAGAGAAAGTGTTGCAGCTAGTTTAGGACTTCAGATAAACTTCCAGCGTAATCTACCACTTTTGAATGGTGTAGGTTCAAACTTAACGCGACCTATAGGTATTCAGTAGCAAATGTAGAAATTCAAGGAATCGGGGCACCTATAGAGATATACGTAGTAGAGGATAATGTCATTAGTTACCCTGTCTTGATAGGGCATCCTTATACGGAAAGGCCTGATATTCTTATTACCAAGACTCCAACCAAATTATTCATCCAGAGAATCAATGAAAACAAGGTACATCTTCTGGTGGAGAAAGACACTGATATTACAGGTAAAGTACTTGAACCAATACTAGTCTCCGCAGATGGTCCGTCCAACTGCAGTATATACGTCAGCGGATCATTGAGAGGTCCCGAAGGAAAAGAATATTACGTCTTCCCTGGTATGTATGAGGTTCTCAACGGTCACAGTACGTTGTTGGTGTATAATGTTACGATGGATAAAATCTGTCTCCAGAAAGGTACGTTACTGACACGTGCACTTATAAAACCCACATATGACTCTGATCACGTATTAAATGCATGTAACGTGACTGTTAGCAACGACACGACGGAAAAGGACATACAATGCAACCCTAATCTGAACGCTAATCAACGCGCCGAATTGGACAAGGTACTACTCCAGTATAGGGACTGCTTCTCTGAGAGTCTCAAAGACCTTGGCTTTACCAACACAACAGAGATGGTGATTGACCTAGAAGACACCGATCCAGTAGTATATCGCCCTTACCGCCTCCCACACGCTGAACGACTACTGGTAAGGGATATGGTGCAAGACATGATGAACAATGGCATCGTCAGGGAGTCCTCTTCACCCTATGCCAGTCCTGTAGTCTTGGTCCAGAAGAAAACGGGTGAGAAACGCTTATGTGTTGATTACCGTGCCCTGAGCAGGAAAACCAAGAAGGAACACTATCCGTTGCCCCGAGTCGAAGACCAACTGGACCTATTAGCAGGTAATAGCATGTTTACATCCTTGGACTTGGCTTCTGGTTACTACCAGATACCAGTGTCAGAGGAATCGAGGAGTAAAACTGCTTTTGTAACGCCTGATGGACAATTTGAATACACTCGTATGCCTTTTGGGCTCGTAAATGCTCCCTCTGTGTTCCAAAGGACCATCCATAAAATTCTTAAGGAAGCCCATATAAAGTACGCGCTAGTCTATATGGATGACATATTAATTCCTTCGGAGAACTTCGATGAAGGCATTCATCGCTTAACGGAAGTGCTGGAGCTCTTGAGAAAAGGCGGCCTTACACTGAAGTTAAGTAAGTGTAATTTCTTCTTAGATACCATAGATTTCCTGGGGTTTGAGGTAAGCGCCAATGGAATTCGCCCAGGAAACCGAAAAACTGATGCTGTGTCGAAGTTCCCAACTCCTGCTAATCAGCATGAATTACGGCAATTCCTCGGACTGTCTGGATTTTTTCGGCGATTTATAAGAAACTATGCAGCAATAACTGCCCCACTGACGGATCTCTTGAAGAAAGAATCTCAATGGAACTGGTCTACTCGGCAACAGGAAGCCTTTGTAAGTATAAAACAGCAGCTCATAGATAGACCGGTCTTAGCATTGTACGACCCCAAGGCTGAGACTGAGCTACACACCGACGCCAGCAAGGAAGGTGTGGCAGGTATATTACTACAGCGTAACTCTAATAATATCTTACAACCAGTGTCATACTTCAGTCGTAAAACAACTGCAGATGAGCGCAAACTGCACTCATATGAGCTGGAGACTTTAGCAGTTATAGCATCCCTCAGTCGCTTCCGGGTCTACTTGGTAGGTATTCCATTCAAAGTTTTAACTGATTGCAACGCTCTTAGAGCGACCTTGACGAAACGTGATCTCATACCCCGCATTGCTAGATGGTGGGTACAACTACAGGAGTACGATTGTACCATAGAATACCGACCAGGTGCCAGGATGTCACACGCCGATGCTTTAAGCAGAAATCCGGTAGGTACTGCAGCAAGTGAAACTCACGTGTTAGACGTTTTGCAAGTTCAGCAAGAATCTTGCGAACAAGACTGGATAACGACGGTGCAAATGGCAGATGAAGAGGTAAAGAAAATTAAACATATACTTTCGGACCCCGACTCAACAGATATAATAGAAGTACACAAAAATTATAAATTAAAAAACGATCGCGTCTTCCGCATAGTGGGCGATGAAATAAAATGGCTGGTACCGAAAGGAGTATGCTGGCAAATATTAAAAATGAACCATGACGATGTGGGTCATTGCGGATTCGAAAAAACGCTCCAGCGCATTCGAAACAATTACTGGTTCTCAAAAATGCGCCGCTTCGTGAAGAAGTACGTGACTTCTTGTCTCGAGTGCGCTCACCACAAAACACCCGGTGGGAAACAAGAAGGAGAGTTACATCCTATCGAAAAGGTAAGTATTCCGTTCCACACAGTGCATGCAGATCACTTGGGTCCCTTTGTGAGGAGTAAAAGTGCTTCGGCGTTCCAGTTCGACTTATAACTGACAAAGGTACTAGTTTTACCAGTAAAGTGTTTCGCTATTATTTGAAATGCTTGGGAACGAAACACATAATTAACGCCGTTGCGACGCCCCGAGCAAATGGACAGGTCGAAAGGTTCAACAGAACCATCTTAGATGCATTATCCACGATGAGTCACGGCGAAGACGATAAGTCATGGGATGAACATATTCCTGATATCCAGGTAGGAATAAATACCACTCAACATAAGACCACAAAAAAGAGCCCATCGGAATTATTATTCGGTTTCAATATAATTGGCAAATCAGAAGGTAAGCTTGCTCCAGTTATTAACGACACTGTGAAGAGAACAACGCCTGAAGAACTATCTGCTGAAAGACAGAGTGCAAGTGATAAAATACTTCAACAGCAAGGTAAAGATGCAGTAAATTTTAACAAACATAGGAAACCACCCACAGTATATAAGGAAGGTGATTTGGTTCGCGTGGCAAGACAAGTCCCACACGATGGTAAATCCCAGAAACTTGTCAACAAATATCAGGGCCCTTACCGTATTCTAAAAATTTTACCTAATGATAGGTTCCTTATAGAAGACACACCAATGACACGCAAAAATGGCAGAAAATATGAGGCTGTAGTGGCCATAGACAAAATTCAACCGTGGATGATATTTACTAGAGAGTTAGAGATTGGAGATTCGGATGAGGTTGAGGATGTCGATGATAGCAGCTAAATGATATTGTTATTCATTGTAGTGCGTTATGATGTATGTCTTAAATCAATTTTGTATTTTGTTTAAACATTCGAATTGTATATTTTTAAAAGCGATTAATAGTTATTTCTACTTTCGTATGTTATATTATATCCTTTAGGATTTAAGAAGCACTAATTGTCATGTGAAAGTTTCGCTACTTACTTCTCATAAATTAGATAATATAATATAGTTATTATTTCAGAATGAATAAGTAAGTAACAAAACTCAGATTTTAATTAGATATACTAATGCTGATTATACTGTTTACTAATAGCGAAGGGACTCGCTATGTGTAGGATGGCCGAGCTGTAAGGTAATCATTTATTTCTAGTTGTTATTTTGATTTTAATCACATTATCATTGATAATTTATGGCAATTATACATTAAGGGATAGTCAATCGACTCTCTGACAAGTCACGCCATCTGTGACGTAACTTGTCTAACGGCCGAATGGTAGGGGGTCGATTGGCGGGAACAGGCGGCTATATAACACTTAGCGAGCACCCGGAGTGGCAATCGAGTGAGAATCGTGGAATGAGTTGGATCTCTGGATAAACCATTGTCTCTAAGTTACAATATGGATTGTTAAATGGATACGCTTATTTGTGAAACATAATCTAGGTTCTATGGAAAATATATTTGGATGTAAAATGGATGCGCTGTTTTAATCCTGACCTTGAGACCCTTCAGTATGGACCCGCGCCCGAGAACGAACGAAACATATGCTAGCCTATGGTTATAGTAGGTCGGGTCACATAAATATATAAAACTCCCGAACTTATAACAGCGCACTCTAGTAAGTTGAAATCTATATCAGGACCACCTAAACAGACCATGTGCAAGAGAGAAACCATACGAGAAACTTATAACACCCACCTTTGTTGGGGGTTAAAAAAAGGTTTAGACTTTTATGTGTCTATAAGACAGTGAAGACAGTCAAATGTCAGTTGACCATGGTATAAATTTATATAAACTCATAAATTATGATGAAAACACTATCATATGCTTATTTTCGCAAATATAGGTATTTGGCCAGCAAGTGAATTGTACCAATGGCACTATATATTTTGATTGTTAAGCGGCTCTTCAGTGATTCATTATCATACTTCATGGGAGCATTAAAAAAGCACGTACACCGTGCGAGTGGTGATTTTGCAGATTCTTGGCAAGATTTGTTGCAATCGAAATGTGTTCAAGCAGGAAATGGTATTATATCCCAACAAGAAATATCAATCCAGTGCCCCATATTGATTAAGAAAACTGACAGAACAACCAGCGCGCAAAAGGTAAAGTGCTTTGATCGCTACACCGGAACGTGGAAAGTCTTTGATAAAGTCGACGCCTCCACAAACCCTCAGAAGAAGAAATTGTGTGAAAAACACTGCGAAGTGTATGCCACTCTTAAACAATGGCATTATATCAAGGTAAATACTAATAACCATGAACTTGATCGATTTACTCAATTAAAATTAAGATTGACAAACGCTTTCAATGTCTTCAAACAGACGAAAATTCCAAACCTACCAAACAGATGTATCGACAACGACAGAACAACATTGAGATTATATCGGTGTGCAAGTATGGAGCATTTGGACCCGAATCGACTACTTTCTTTAAAAACAACTGCTGTTACAAAGGATAAAGATCTTTGCGATCTATTAAATAAAAAGTAATATTCTATGCGAGATCTCAAAGGAATAATTTGGAATTATATTTATTTTGAGTTAATTATCAATTGCTTCAATATCATCGTTTTATTTTCAATAACATAAACAAATACAAAGCAATTAACTTTATCTTCTTATCACTAAACGAAAATAAGCAATTTGAAGATTTCATTACTCGTTATATTGAGCAATATCTAAATAAGTCTACATAGAATACAATATTTGCCTCTTTTATATAATAAGATGAAAGGAACTCAAGAGGTTTCTTTGTTAAATATTGTTGTTTCGTTTGTAACCGGTATAATTTATTATTTGAGAGTTAACTAGGTCCAATATTGCTTTTCGAAATCGCTTCCGTTGTGTATACTCGTAGTTTCAAGTCATTGTTTCCATGAATGGTTTTATTTATATAATAGTATGGGTAAGCAATTTGACTCAAAGTAGTATCTTTATACTTTAGATCTTCATCTAACTACTTACATAAAAACATAAATAATACATGTTTAAATTGGCTAGTTCTGCTTGATTTAAACTATTTTTGTGTCACTTACTTTGATATCTGGAATAATTGCTCATGACTAAGTTAAACAGAAAACAGGTAAAATAATTTAAAGTAATAAAGCTATCCCTATTACTAGATCCAGGCGCCCGGCAGTTAAAATCTGTGGTGGTCAGAGAATGCATGTCCCGAGCGCGATACAAGTTAAACTATTTTTGAATCGGTAAGTTATTAAGGGTAGGGTATGGTTTAATTCGTTTCTTTATAGGAAAAGTAATTGCTTGGTGGCGTTCATCGCAATTTATTATCTATAGTCCAGTGTAATTCATAAGTAAAATATTAATTTAAATATATAATTTACAACTAACCACATATTTGACGTATTAACAAAACCGGGTAATAAATAGGTAAACAAATATTTAATATTTGAGAACAAATATATCGACCTAGTCACAAACTAAGTAAAGTAACATAAAGTACCTACACCCGCGGTTAAAATGGCATGGGCAGTTTATGAATGAATTCATTCATAAACTGCTCATGCAATTTTGAACGTGATAGTAGGTACCTATTTAACCAACTATTGGTATTTAGTAGGTACTATACTATACGAAACAGACGATAGTATTTAAACTTCGATTCGATTGAAAATGTATTTGTCGTATGATTTCCATTCATATTTTTTACTCCCAATAGGTACTATAAATGTCGGTCTTTGACCTCAATTACTTAATACAATTTATTTCAAGATATCAAGCTTTGTTTTATAAAATGCACATGTACCTATTTTTACTTTTCTCGTAATTGAAAAGAGTAGATTGTTTAACTCGGGTTAAAGGCACCCATTTAATCATTCAAATGGTAGCCCTTCATTCCTTGGTAAACAATTTTGTATTGTAAAAGAGTAAATCTAGCTTTTGAAGCAAAACACGACTTTCGAAGTTTCACACAATTGAGATACATAACCGCTAAATAAAAATCCACTAACCGTTTTCAGGGCTCTATAGCGCCCCGATTAATCCAGCTCCTGTTATAACATTAAAAAAATAGGCCAAGTGCGAGTCGAACTCACCCACCGACAGTTCCGCACAAAGAATGCTCCCCCACACCCATACAAATTTTATCGTGAATCCAGATCGTGCGTTTAAACCTTTACTCGTTTCCCGAGAGGGTCTTGGCTATTGGTGGCACGGAAATCTCAGCGCGCGGCAATTATACGTTTTTATTTGCTGTACTTGTGCTTGTACAAACAAAGTCTTGTTTTTTGGCAAATTTCATGATTCTAGGTCAACGGGAAGTACCCTATACATTTTGATTTCCTTTGCAAATATATATATATATATATATATATATATATATATATGGGAAATGCGACATAAACGGCCGTATCTTTTGATTGCGTTGACGTAGAGGTTTGGTTTTGTCGTATGTGGTATTATTTCAATTTGCTAGGTAGGTAGGGAGTAGGTAAGTAGGGGGGCGGGACAGACAAGCAATAAAGTGATCCTATTGGTTCTGTGTTTTTCGTTTTGAGGTATGGAACCCTATTAAAAACATATATTTGCTGACCGAACAAGCGCTAAGTGTCTCCGTTTCAGCTTGGGTAAACATGTTATAGAATTTCTGTCCCACAGTCCCCTCATCGGGTTATCCGGCTCTCCGACTGTTCTCGTCTTTAAGTCGTATTTCTCGACCGATACTCGAGAAATTTTGTGAAGTTAGATTATTTTAATGGTTTTTTCGCTGATCCTATTTTTTTCATAATCGCGGAGCTGGTGCGATATATATACGCCTCACAGAGCCTTATCAAACTTTATAAAAATCAGAAACATTTTACTAAAGACCTAACTTGATAATAGGCTAAACAACCGTGATAAGCCCCTAGCTGACAAATGTGTTCAAAATTGAATGGGACCTTTGCTTCGCTTCGCTCGCTCATTTAATAATGTAATAAACATGTAATCCACATTGAAATTAAACACTTTAGAACGGATTAATCGCGTTTTTTAACACCATGATCCTACGTTTCGAGCTCCATAAGCCAGTTAGGGAAGCGTTCGTAAGTTGTATGTATGTTAATCCTCACAGGGTTTAAACATTTTTTTATTTAAATTATAGAATACCCTTCAGGCTATGTATTACTAGCTTTATAAGCCCCTCTGGGCATTGTAGACCAACCTTTGTTTTTATTTTTGTATGTAGGTAGGTAGTTTGCACAAGTAACTTTTTTGATTGACGGGGAGAATTCGCATTCTCTCAGTCATCATCTTAACCCTGTGAAAACGAGTGCTGTAAAGGGCTCGAAACGTAGGATCATGGTGTTAATAAACGCGATTAATCCGTTCTAAAGTGTTTAATTTCAATGAATAACAATCGCGGTAACAGAAGACCATATTATGTAATCCACATTTTTCCTGTAACGTTATTTATACAAACAATAAGAGAAATTTGAAATTAAAAACAATATATGTACTCGTTCAAAACTGCATGGCCAGTTTATGAATGAATTCATTCATAAATTGCCCATGCACTTTTGAACGCGTTTTAAACATCGTAAACGTCCACTTATAATATCTTATAAAATCTTTTACAGTACATATGGTGCTATATTACAGCACTAGTGCGATAAGGAGCACTTTATGTGCCTATGTCCAAAATTCAAAGGGCCATATATATGTACTGTAAAACGTCGTACGATACATGTGCGAATAGGTAATTCGCAACTCGTGTCGATTTAAAACACTCCCTCGGGCGACTTGTATTCTATCTCCACTCACTGCGAATTTTCTCCTATTCGCACTTGTAGCGTAATGTACTATTTCACACCACCTATTCCATAAGCTTTTTCTTTTCTGCTAGGAAAGATCAAAGTGGTACTTTTCTGTTCAAGGACCACGCAGTTTACGTTTTCGGACTGATGCCCGGCGACCAGTTAATTCTGATGGCATTCGTGGTGTTTGTATAATGCTCCTTTTGTTATTTAAGATTATGTTTCCCTTGCTCTGTGTCTCAATTATTTTCGTCTTGGGCGTCTATATTATCAACATTCTTTTCATCCTGGACGTTAACGCTTGAATTACGCTCAGGGTTTTACTGTAGAATCCAACGCGTCAATTGGGATTCAATGTACGCCCTAACCAGAAATATAATATAATTGAGATCCCTAGTGACACAATCTACTATTTGTAATCCCCCTTAAGAGGATCAGAACGGGTTGAATTAAAAAGTACAGTGCCCTTACCATGACGTCTGAATGCGATTCAGTTTATGTTTTTAACTGTGCTCAGTTGTATAGCAGTGACTTAGTTTATGTTTTAAACTGAATCGCGTTAAGAGTCCACATGCTCGAGCAAAAGAGAGCGGGATACGTAATTACGTAAAAAAATAATACGCGGGCCCGTCAAAGTAAACCGCGTAATCAGTTAATTGCTGTTTACAAGTAAACTACAATTTTTGTAAAGCGTTTACCAGATTTAAGAACTGGTTATTACTCAACTATTTAACTAATAATCATTCGTCGTTCTGACCAAAACATGTAAAACAAGACCCATGTTTGAAAAATAAAAGTATCGAAGCTTTTGTTAGAAATAATATTTTCACGTTTACCAGTTTTAAGAACCTAGTTGTTATCAATATATCTGTACGTCTAAATTATAACAATTTGACCACTGTAGCCTCTTAAGACGTCATGGTAAGGGCCCTGTACTTTTTTAATTTAACCCGTTCTCATCCTCAAGGGGTATTACAAATAGTAGATAGTGATTCTTAATTAACTGTGCTCTGGATCTTTACCACGATTCCTAACGTTTTACCGCGACTCAGTTTAGAACCTAATCTGAGTCGCGTTAAGGGGCATTTTCAAAAAAAGTGTAGGTACCATTTCCTTTTTTTTTAAATGTAAGATGTTTTGGGTTTTTTATAACACGAATACATTTTGAATGATCCGTTACGAAACTGAATTTATTTATGTATGGAAAATTGATGGCTCATTTTCTTTAAAATGGGGCACTTTTTTTCTGAAAATTCTCTAAAGACGTGGTAAGGGCCCAGATTGATTTACAAAAAATGGCGCGGAAAATGCATGAAACTGTCATTAATTTCATAGATACCCCGCGATAGCTGGTCGTGAAATGATCTATACCTACTAAAGACTTTACGCGCACGTACTCGTGGGCGGATTGTAGTATTGTATAAATACAAGTAACGGTCAACTAACGACACAAATAAATTATTCAAACCCCTAAGTATGTGTTTAACATGCATTACAACGTGACCATTATTGTGTCACGTCACTATTATTACGTAAACATTCGATTACCGAGCTAGGAGGTTGTTTGGTACCAACCGAACAACCTCCATTTACACCACGATCATTAGGTTATCATATCAAACAAAATACGTAAAGCAATGTGTAGGAATATGTTTAGTTGGAAACAAAATAAACCTTGTCACTCTACCAATCAGCTTAAGTTATATATCTTGTCACAGCTCACAGTCGGTTTGTGTTACATAAGAAATTGTTTTTGTTGTCTAAGAAGATGATTCCCTTAAATGGACAACGTTTTTTAGGAAACAGATCCTCCTAATGCCTCTTAGCGGAGATCTGTTACTTTTCTACGCCAAATTATATTAAGATCTCTCGCTCCACCAAACCTTTCAGAACAGTATTTCATTATCACGCCATTCTGTAGTGTCTGCACTCTTTTGAATAAGTTACTGACTGAATTAGAGCTTTGCTTTGTTTTTTATTCGTAAAACAGTGTTCAGTGAACTTTGCGTTGATGGGGTAAATCTTTTGAATATCCTTATTTTGCTCGAGTGAATCTGTATGTTTTAGCTTAACGAAAATCGATAGGTTAGCAGTATCGTGAACTAAGTAGGAAATGAATTTAAATATTTTTTATTCGCAACATTTTTTTCCTACTCATATTACGATACTGATTACGCCCTTAAACGGATCACCAGCATTCTCGTTTATGAGATTAATATTGATTTGCCATATTTTCGATCTCGCATTTTCTACCTCGTTTCGATGTCAGTGTAAACCTTTACCCTTAGTCATGTTTTATATTACTCGTTTGGAATTGGTATGATTTTTTTTTATGCTACACGTGATATAAAAAACTATTTCAATTCAAAATTTGCACTAAAACAATGTAAAACATATTCAAAATAATATATATTATCGCTCAAATCACTTAAATTACCTAGACAAGAAAACATATTTATCGTAATCTGCCACAATAGATCACAACTGGTCGAAGCGGCATCTTTATTAGCCCAAAACTACAATAATAATAATACAAAAAAAAATATTTATCGTAAACACACCCTCAGTATTTGAAGCGGAATTTCAATTTAATTTCATTTTAATGAAATCCAGCCACATGCATTACAAATAGGTATTAGTAGCAGTTAATCGGTACACGACACTCTGATAGGACACATTATGTTTTATGTTAGAAGTCACTCATTCTAGCGTAATATTGCCTGCATGAAATACATATGTACCTAATTAAAACTCAAATGTCAAATCATGTACATTTGTGAAGCATGAATTAAATAATTTATTATTTATAATAAACGTTTTGATTCATGTTTTTAAGTAGGCACACTCTTATATATAAATTATAAATTGAAAGGGATGTCATATTGGGATGTGACCAAGTTCCCCGGTGAGCAGGGCTGGGCTTTTTTCTGTAGTATATGACATCTCTTTCAACTTATAAAGGTAAATCGTGTAAAAATTACTGACTAAAATGAATTATGTAATACCTACATTAAAATATTTATCGAATTATACATTTGAATATCTTGTGGATTCCATTCCAACAAAGAATCATCGTTAAATATTCATCAATTGTATAGTAACATTTATCAGTAAGCAGCTTGTTAGTTTTTGTTCTACTCCAGAATTTTTATGTGAATAGATGATGACGACATGATATAGATGACGGACAGCGATATTTAAAAAATATCTATTATAAGTATTATAACGTTGTCTATCTTATTCCATAAGGACATCGCAATGCTCCTATAGATTTTCATACAATATACTATCACTGTTGATTTTTTGATGTTCTATAGTCGGCATACAACTGATAATAATTCATCATTCAAATTACGATTTTTTCGCTATTTTTCTATTGTAGAAAAACTAGTGTATGCAACAGTTCATAATTGGTTCTTAAAATTCTCGGGTTTATTATTACAAAACTCTACCACGTCACGTTTTGTAACAGCGATAGTTGAATTTTAAGAGCCCTTATTATATCACTGTTGCATAAACTAAAACCCTTGAAAACCAAGAAACAGGTTCAAGAAAAGGCGTTTTAATGTGTCGTATTATCAAACCCGTAGAGCCAAAAACGCTTGATATGCGTTATTAATATAACTTATAACTTACGGCGTACCGACGTTATAAAAATAATCTTAATTTCAATCTAATTTATATTTGTTATATTGCACGAATTCCGTTAGCGTTTGCATCACATCACAACTTGAGTCGTCACAACTTGCCCCGACTCGCAGCACATCAGCAAGGAAGTTGAGATTGTAAAAGTTTAAATAGACCTGATCTAAATAGACATTTGTAACTCCTATTTACCTTAAATAATGCGTAACTCACAAATCAGTCTTTTGCATTGTCTCCGTCAGTAAACTTTCGTCTGTTAGAAGTTGCATGGGAGCCGCATTCAATGCTCCACAGCCCGGGGCATAATAAGTGACCCGCGTCAAACTATCCCTTACTAGCAAAATTAACATGCCTTCTCTCCTTCCTCAGTTGCAAACTCCCGAGAAGCACAGTTGGATTTCATTAATCATGTTCATCAGTTGTTGGATGCATACTACCTCTACTTATGTAGATATTCTGTAGCATTAAGTAGTTTTAAGACTGTTAACTTAACATTCTGATGACTTGTGGTATTTATAAAGATATTATTTTTGACGCTTGGAGAGCCTTTACATCTCCAAATCATATTCTAAATACGAATTTTGACATTGGGGACATTTTACATCTACAAATTTAATTAATTATTAACGAAAGAGTCTATATATCTCTTGCCATATTACTTAGTGCATTTATTTTAATATTGTTTTACCGGGTATTGATTGGCTGTTGAATTATCATTATTTAGATTATATATATTTTTTTTCTTATTTTAAACGTTTTAAGGTACGTTCCGCCAATCCTACAGCTCAGACTTACGTCTAGTGCTGCCGTCTAGATAATCTTTACAGATTATTTTCAACTAGAAGCGAGGGTGACGTCACCATTCTATACAGCCCAGCCCTGCTCACCGGGGACCTTGGTCACTTTTTCTTTAGTATATGACATCTCTTTCAATTTATAATTTATATTTTTATTGTCACTATACATATATGGTTAATGTTTGTATATGCAAATGCTTTAATGTAAATAATGCTTATTGATTTGTAAAAGTGTCCATGAGGCCTACATGCAGAATAATTTTGTGAATTTTGAATTTTTGACAGAAGATTAACTTCCCATTAGGCTTAAGGACCGCCTGGAGCTTACGCAGTGCAAAGTAGAGAATCATCTGTTACTCAAATAAGGTTATCATTTGCTGTTAGACATCCCAAGCGGCGGCTCTAATTCCATGTTTTTAAATTTGCGGCTAATGACAATAGATCACAGACTATTAAAACCAAAAAATGCTGTTTAAAAACATAAAACATCCCAAGAATATTTCCAATGATTTATTAGGCATTTCTATTTTCTGTATAAACGGTTTTGTAGGATCTACTGTCGAAAACTGTCAGTATCTTTTTAGCTCCTTGACTTGATATTTGAATTATTTCTTCGCACAACCAAATTAATTTATATTACAATAAATTATATCATTGTGTTATACGAGTAGGTGTCCACGATCCACGAAAGACCCGTGCGATAAAAAAGGATTGACGGCTAGGTTGAAAAACTTATTATTCTATTCAGTCTTTCAGTAGATTTTCCAATATTATTAGTCACATAGGTATTTTTTCCCTTTTCAAGATAACCAACATTGACGAAGATGAAGAGCATCAAAGCTTCAGGGTGACGTCACAATTAGGGTTTTTTTTTATCTAATTGTGATGTCAAGCGAAACTTTAATGCACTGTAATTCCGTCATTTTTCATTTGAGGAACAATAGAAAATTTCGCAATAAAATATTTTGCTCCATTTATTTACGCCGAAACATTACATTTCAGCGGAAGTCTAATAGTTTTGTAAATACGACCGCAGGGAAATATATTGTCGTTACCTGCCTTAGACCATTTAATCAACCTGAATGGCGTTGTCTCTCAGTCTCGATACAAAAAATGTCCGCCGATTTTTGCGGGGAAGGGCCACGTGGTAACGTACAGTCAACAACACACCTGTGTATACAGCCAAAGTGCCAAAAATATCTATAGAGAACTTTATTGCCAGAGAATTAAGGTCGTGTATACATATTTTTGGCACTTTGGCTGTATACACAGGTGTGTTGTTGACTGTACAAATAGCTATATCAGATAAACGTCAGTTCATAATTGTATGGTGTCCGAAAGCATATGATATGAGCAATGATCATGTTTATTAGACCATGATCATCAGTATCATCACTCATAATAATGTGCTTTCGGCAGAGGAGAATATCTGTCAATTGCCAATCTGGTTGGTTAAATGGTATTGTCCGAAGTCCATTGTCCGAAGGTAAAACTTACCTTCGGACAATGGACTAAATCAATACCTGGACTGACAAATGCCCTTTACACTTTTGCAATGACCAATTACAACGCACTACGCTCGTAGCCGATTTTAGAGTTTTCCCGCATTATAGAGTAAAGCTCTACGAACAGAGAGCCCGGCTAGCGTATTCCCGATCGTGAAAGTGAGAAGATAAGATTAGATAAGATTCATTTCTCGAACTCTGGCTGAACTCTCTAGCGCAGTCTTTGGCTTCTATTCAGCATCAGCAGTGCAGCAGGTCTTAGAGACATCCATTTTAAAATAAGGCAGTCGCTGTCATTTCATGGCGTCGCTTTTCTTTAATCTTCAGACTAATGTCTGTCATTCAGAAGGATAGCGGCGCCATATATTAAATAGCCAAATATATGGCGCCAGTGTTCCAGGAACGCATTTTTTGAAATACATTGTCAGCCCAGGTATTATTTTTTGTCAATGTTCGGGCCCACGAGCATAATCTTGTTTTATACATTCCGGCCGCCGGGGGACAAGTTTACCTGTTTTCATTTCCTCGAGTCGCATCTTTCAGCTAAAAAGGCCGTAAACAAAATTAACATTGTCTTGTTTTATTGTGGCAAAGGTTTCAATATCGGTTTACATTTTACTATCACTTTAATCCCTAGCAATATCTGCATCGGAAATAAACGGCAAAGTTAAAAAAAGTACAAAGAATCATTTTTAGGGTTCCGTAGCCAAAATGGCAAAAACGGAACCCTTATAGTTTCGTCCAGTCCGTCTGTCCGTCCGTCCGTCCGTATGTCACAGCGGTTATTCTCAGTAACTATAAATCATATGGTAACGATATTTAAGTTAGAGGTGTATTTTGTGTGCCGCTACTTAGTTTTGCATATAAATTGCGAAAAAAGTATGTTCTGTGGGAGCGCCCCATACATGTAACTAAATGTCAAAAAATATTTTTTTGCCTAATATCTACTCTAGGTACATCATTTGATAGGTCTTAACAAATAACTTAGAGGTTCCTTGAATAAAAATTTGATTAATCCAATATTTTCAGAGATAATCGCTCTGAAAGTCTGAAAAAGTGTGTGTCCCCCCTCTAAGTTTTGAACGGGAGGTGCGAAAAATGTGAAAAAATTCAGGAAGATAGTATATAAGACGAACTTACCACGAAAATTATTTTGAAGAAATTTGGTCAAGCCGTTTTTGAGTTTTTGCCAAAAAACTTGTTATGGAGTTGTATCTAGTCAATCTTTTCTGTTATTTTAATTTGTGACTTATTTCATCGGTATAAGTGCACACAATTTGCAACGAACGAAAGTTATATTTAAAACTGTTATACCCTTTTTATTGGTATTAAAAATGTAATATTTGTGTTGTTTTATATTGGTTATAGTTTCTATTCACTATCGCCAATAAAAATAAACAAATCTAGTGATTGGCAGATTACCATGGTATAATCATTGGCAGGGCCAATAAACACAAAGTACAATTATTGGCATGCCAATCAGGGGCCAATGATTATACTTTCGTCCCATTTTTTCCCGGGATAACTTGTCATCAAAAGTTTTACTATTTAGCATCTTATTTGGGAAGGAAAAATGTTGAAACTCGACGTTCACCTTAAAGGGCCAATGATTGTACTGCTTACCCCACTCGACATATTATTTTTCAAAAAGGAAAATAATAAAGATATGAGACATTAAGCATTTAAACTTTATTTATTTAAATAATAAAATAAGTTCTTACTTTACTAAATAAGTAATTACTTCGTATGGCATCTGACTGTACACCGCTGATACAAACATTTTGTAAAGTCAAGAGCGTGCACAAACCTCGAACGAAGTCATTTCGTAAATTCCTTGTTCATGTTTTATTCAGATTCAATAGCACCAATTCAATTTATATTGGAGAAACCATTATATTACGGATCCGTAGTTTGAATTCACCTTTGTAGGTATGTTTTCGACTTGAGTTCTTGGAAAGTACACAAATGTTTACTTACCATGTATTTAGGTTTATTCACTCGTTACGTATTTTTTTTAATGTCTTATTTAATAGGTACGTGGGTTACCTATTAGGTAAACGAGACGGACGACACTACGATGTTGCCAACTTTTAATTTCTACCTTTTTCTGTTGCACTGTACTTATTAATAGCACAACTTACGATATCGCCTGTCCTGTCACTCCATACAATAAGTCGCGGCCGATGTATGGACCCGCGCGCGAGAACGTAGCATATGCTAATATATATGGCCGGCATATCCCTAGCGGATTTAATATTTACTGTCACTGTGACAAGGTACCAAATGATGTATAAATCAAATTATTTGACCTTCGTCTCGTTTAAAAGGTAGCCACCTATTAAATGAGACGAGGAGAGACCCAAAGAGTAGAGAGATAAAGGAGTAAAAAACGATATTGTCATTTTTATTATTTTTTAGAATACATATTGAGGGACATACCTACATATAAATTAATTTTGAAATTGATCAGAGTAACCCCATTTCACGGTATCCTTAATATGCATTTATCTAATTTGATTTCTAGGCCAGTGATAATAGTGTGAGATCCTCCATGTGATAATATGTGTAGATATGCTTGGTGTAATTTGTCACTGTAACTAGTTACAAAATGATGGCCTTAAATTCAAATTAGTTAGCTGTACATGTAAATTGAATCAAATACGATTGTCACAGTGAATAAATTAGGTGTCTATTGTGTATGCGGTGAGATGGCAACTCAATTCCACATACGAGAGGGGTGTAATTGAGCAGCGCATCCATAATGTACCTACTCGCTAAATTCAAAAAAACACCTAGACAAAGAGTGTTAAAGTTTGATGGGTCGGATATTTTAAGAATTGTTCAAAGGTAACAATTAAACAAAAGAGCGTTAAAATAAGTTTGAGTTTATTTTCTGTTTAGGGCCAGTTATTAAGAAATGGTATCGTAAATCTACAGTAGTTTAGAAAGTAACAAAGACAAATTAACTTGGCTAGCGCACAAAACATTTGTTAACTGAACTTGGACCTTATTCTTCAGGCCTGAAAAGCCACTATAAAACAAAGAGACTGCTTTCTGTTGTTGTAAAATTCCAGAAAGCTGACACAGTTGCAGACCACATGTTGAACCCCTAACTGGACACCATTGCGTCTGGCTATAGACGCTACGATGACCCTTCGGGAGAGAGAGAGAGGGCAACAGCAGCTAGCAGATCCTGTCGTGCATAGGAGGGAGATAGCCTCACGACATCCACCGCATTGGCTTGAAGAAGGGATGGAAATTGACAACACGAACGCAACGCGCGGCCTGATGAAGATGTTCTTTATAATTATTGTAATAAAGTCTATATTAGCTTTAAGTAAAAATAAAATGCAGTTATATGAAGGTTTGAGGAGTAGCGACGGTAAAGCGAAAAACACTGGGTTCGAGGACGGGGAAGGCGGCACAACGACGGGAAGATTACAATTGTCAGTTTGCATTTTATTGTTAAACTAAATAAATAATATATTAGAGTCAGTGCCAGAGTCCAGCAGCTTGACCCAGCTAAGTACTTTGTTATTAAATGTAGAACACGGGTTCGACTCCCGTGCCCTGAATAAACCCCATAATCAGGTATTATTAAGTTTGTGAAGAATATTACGAGTGCTGTTAATTCATGTGCCCCTCATTAATGAAGTTTGAATATTTCACTATCCCTCTTTAGTTGAACTCTGTTGTAATCTATTGTGTTGACGAGTGAGTTCTGTTATTTTTGACGACACTTGTAAATAGTGTTTCTCTGTGTGAAATCTGTCTTGTAATTGTTGGATGAAGCTACAATTAAACACATGTTTAATTGTAAAAATAACTTAAACGAGTTCGACTCTCGTTGTATTTAACAGAAGTGAAACCTTGCTTGTTGTTATGGGTTCGATTCCCAGATTTATGAAATAAGAATAAAAACAAATCATTTAATTTAATATGGACAATGTATTGCTCATAACATGACATCTGCTAATACATTTATTTTAGATTGTGTGTTCCCCACAACATCTGTATATTGTCTTGGAAATTCTATTTATTAAGTTGTATTGACTAATGATGGTTATCGTATCTTAGAAGCTAGCTTAGTTCAAGAGATTCAAGCTAGGCCCGGTTCGATCTAGGTTTTGAGGTTTGTCCTAGATCCTAAAGCTACCTTTAGACGGAATCGTGAACTCGTAGTTAGGCCTCTTATTGCGATAATAAATCAAATTCCATAAATCGCCGTGCGACTTTTCCTGTATACACCCTAATCAACCCCGACTCAAATAAATTAATATTGAGTGTAATATCTCATTTTTCACCCTTATACATCAAGGTGGTATTTAGGCTCATACATACGCAGCCCAGATGCCACTACACGAGTATGTACCTATATTTTCCAGTGAGCAATAGTGAACATCACTGACTGTCAGACACACTATCAGGTTTTAGTAGAGTTAAAAATAAAATATTTTTGGCGATGTATGTTATTTAAACAACATGACAACGCCATTTAGACAGTTAATAAATTGTTAACCATGAGGAGAATCCCCATTTCAGTCGAAGTATTTTGGCGCTCGAACTTAGTGAGAGCGCCTGTAGTTTCAGACTGAAATAGTGCCTTTCACCCAGGTTTAACACTCTTTTTTTCAAATCAAATACGAGAAAAGAAAATTCAAGTGCATTTTGTAAAATATAGGAAATATAACCATACTCGTATAGTAAGAGAGTTTATTAAGTACGAAAAATAAAGTATTTTCAATATGAATCACCAAAACTTCGATAAACATGTAAAAGACTTACGTGAACAATAATGGTCACAATAAGAATTGTAGAATAAACAGTATTAGTTACTTAATTATAAATTAAATGGTCGCACATTAAGCAGAAGTTAGAAGCAGATACTGCGTTCCGAAAAAATCCTTCAGAGTGACGGTGTGTCACTAGGTGCGACCAGCTTAAAAGTTTTTTTTTATTATTGTCGTCATTTACGGATTCGGGAAATAAATACCAAAATGGATCATGCGATGCACCCATTTAAAACCAATTTTGAATTGTAATCAGTATACAACTTAAAAAAATATTCAAAAGACCAGTTTTCAAAATTTAAATTTAACAGTCGTTATCCGTAGAAAGAACCCAAAGCGCCTCTCAAAAAATCACTACCCACATTCATAAATTTCATGAAGCATATTTACTTCAGTTCACCTTAAACCACCATTTATTTTGCAGAAACTGTAATGAATCGTTGTTCAAATGTGAACTTGTTTTTTTTTATCCTTAACCGTTTCACGCCCACTTTTCCCACATGCTTCATCATAGGTTATATATTTAATAATATTATTTGAAAACGATATTTATTATGAATAATTTTTAAGAAAAAAAAACCGACTTCATTTGGTTCCCGGTAAAAGTGAAATTAAGAATTTGTTTGAGTTAGCCAGTTTACTTCACAAATATCCAATACACCGCACGTATACGATCGAAAATTGAGGAGCTTTCTTAATGTCCTAGGGCTTCCATCATTACATTTGAAGTATAATCAAACGGAACTCCCTTGTAGACCTTTAAACAAACAAAATAACAATGTGTTAAATTGGATGACAGACTGTAAATTAACGAGCATATTCATTATGCCATCCCTGATTATCAACATCAGGTCCACTCCAGCAAAATGATGGCCACAGTAAGAAAATGCCTAAGCTAATTATGAACACCCTTTAATCACAATTAACCTGCCGTTCAAATTTGAAGAGTTCTCTGAATTCTTCTAGAACTCCATCATCAGAATATAAATCAAATCAAAAAGATGAATGTCACAACTAGGATAATAAGTAGAGCTAGGTTTATTAACCAGTTCCACTTTGCGATCCCTGGTCTTCATCATCAGATCAAGTTCATCAAAATTTTGGCTCCGCCAAAACACTGTTTTAGTTACTTAAGGAAACCCTCAAATCAGAATGCATGTGCCGTTAAAATTTGAGGAGTTCTCTCAATCCCTCATGAAGCCCATCATCAAAATAGAACTATAATCAAATAGGACTATGTTGAAGGTATTTCTTTACAAAGAAAAGATGAATGTCTCAAATCGGATGATAGAGCTGGGAATTAACAAGCAGTTCCACTTTGCCATCCCTGGTCTTCATCATCAGGTCCACTCCACCAAATTGATGATGTTCGTAAAGAAATGCTCGAGTGTCTTAAGAAACTACCCAAATCATCATGCATGTGCCTTTCAAATTTGAGGAGTTCCCTCAGTTCCTCATGGATCCCATCATCAGAAATTGATTTTGAAAAAAACGGAACAAATCTGGAACCATCTATTTTCAGAAAAAAAATTTTTTTTTTAAATCGGACGATAGTCCTGGGAATTACCAAGCAGTTCCACTTTGACATCCCTGGTCTTCATCATCAGGTCCACTCCACCAAATTGATGATATTCGTAAAGAAATGCTCGAGTGTCTTAAGAAACTACCCAAATCATCATGCATGTGCCTTTCAAATTTGAGGAGTTCCCTCAGATCCTCATGGATCCCATCATCAGAAATTGATTTTGAAAAAAACGGGACAATCCTGAAACCATCTATATACAGACAAAAAAACATTTTTTAAAATCGGATCATAGTCCTGAGAATTACGAAGCAGTTCCACTTTGCCATCCCTGGTCTTCATCATCAGGTCCACTCCACCAAATTGATGATTTTCGTAAAGAAATGCTCGAGTTTCTTAAGAAATCACCCAAATCAGCATGCATGTGCCTTTCAAATTTGAGGAGTTCCCTCAGTTCCTCATGGATCCCATCATCAGAAATGGATTTTGAAAAAAACGGGACCAACCAGGAACCGTCTACTTTTAGAAAACAAAAAAAAAATTCAAATCGGTTCAGTAATGACGGAGTTATGAGTGAACATCCATTAAAAAAAAAAATAAAAAAAAAAATTCAGTCGAATTGAGAACCTCCTCCTTTTGAAATATTGAAGTCGGTTGAAAATAGGCCAATTCATTCGTACACAAAAACACAGAGGGGTGAAAGGCACCTATCAACCTAAAAACAAAAAGCGTCGCAGATTCACAGCATATCGGCATGTTCCGGTTCGTTCACCAAATACGTAGTCGCAAAACATAAGCGGTATATGTAACGGCTATGTAATGCTTATGTAGGTTATGTATGGTTATGTAGTAGGCTATGGCCTTCTATGGTAATTCATAACGGAATATGCATATTCATAGGCGGTAGAAAAAAATAACATACTCGAACATAACCATATAATGTATTAGAATGTATTATGTTAGTATAAGTAGTACATATTAATGATTTTGGATGAAGCGGTCATAAATTATGTACCTAAGTACAGTATAGTACTATAATAGGTGACGGCTTCCTAGCCTAGTTGTACTACCAACCCTGCCTACGAACAGAAAACCCAAGAGTCCTGGGGCGTTACCACGACGTCTTAACGCGATTCATTTTAGGTTCTTAACTGTGTTCAGGGGCCTTACTATGATGTCTTAACGCGATTCAGTTTTGGACCTAAGCTGAGTCGCTGCCATATAACTGGAACCTTATCATGACGTCTTAACGCGATTCAGTTTAGGTTTAGTTTAGGCTCAGTTGTATGGAAGCGACTCAGTTTAGGTCGTCAACTGAACTGAACGTCATCGCATTAAGACGTCATGGTAAGGCCCCTGAGCACACTTAATAACCTAAACTGAATCGCGTTAATTTGTGTATTTATCCCATCACGAATATTTGTTTATGAGTTATGAATGTTTTCATTGTATTTAAATATAATATTGTCTTCTGTTACCGCGATTGTTATTCATTGAAATTAAACACTTTAGAACGGATTAATCGCGTTTCTTAACACCATGACCCTACGTTTCTAGCCCTTTACAGCCCTCGTTTTCACAGGGCTAAGATGATAACTTAACGAGTGCTGTAAAGGGCTCGAAATGAAGGGGTTAATCCGTTCTAAAGTGTTTACAATGTATGTATTTTTTAAATTACAATGTATTTAAATATTTATGTTTATCTATCTCTTAGATATAAGTATCGTCGTGTAGTACCCATAACACAAGCCGTAATGAGCTTCCTGGGGGACTAGGCCAATTTGTGTAAGATTGTCTCCTAATATTTGTTTACTTACGAGTATAAGTTAATTTTCTGTCCTAAAACGCATAACAGCCACAAATGACACTTAAACAATAATTCAATTATTTATAGATTACATTCTCGATCAATAAAATACCATCTTCGTCAATCTATTTCTGATAGATCTCCATAGTGTGTATGTCCACCGGGCATCTGCCAGACAAATTTCACATACATTTATTGGCAGATGAACGTTAGGAGAACAAAACCCAAATCTAATAGACATTGCATTAAATATTGTTTTAAATTTAGTTTATGAAACAAAATATATAAATTGTTTTAATACTACGACGGTGACAAACAAGCATACGGCCCGCCTGATGGTAAGCGGTCACCGTAGCCTATGGACGCCTGCAACTCCAGTAGTGGAACATGCGCGTTGCTCACTCTTTGGGCTGTCCGGTTGTGGAATGCTTTGCCGTTTGAAATAAGACTAGCGAAATCTCTGCCCATTTTCAAAATTCGGCTGAAGCTTCATTTGCCATCACATGTATGTTATTGTATGTTATTTTTAACTGACTGTTTTTGTTACGTTCATTGTAGGCGTAGATGTGTGTTTGTATCTGGTTATGCTCTTACTTTGAGTTTTTTTTTTACACAATCTTATAACTGATATTTCCCAGCATTTCCCGCTACCCTAAGGTTGTCTAGAAGAGATCGCTTTTTAGCGATAAAACCGCCTATTGTTACCTAATGCTATTGATTCTTTGTTTCCTTCTGACACTGTTATTGCAATAAAGAATATTATTTTTTTCGAAAGTGTTAGGTTTCTAAGGCTGGTATTACCAACATTTACGGGTTATTAATTATACATATTTCTTACTTATTTAAATTCCAAATTTCCCACATTCGGAAGTTCGAGTATTAAATTAACCACATAATTAGCATATATCGGTGTATTTTTAAGGTTTCGGTGTTGGATATGTAACACAGAATCCTTGCGCTCTGACCCATTTACTAATAATACCTACATACATTATTTGTACCTACATTTATAAATTAATACAGCACACGTGGTTGAAACAGATAAGGGTGAGGGTGACTCACGCTAACTGGGCCGGGCCGAGCCAAACCGGGACGATGTGTAAATTTAAAAATAAAATAAGATGTCACGAGAATTTCGGTGCCTCCGGGTGTGTCTCGGTAGCTCAGTTGGTAAAGCGATGGGCATGTATGCCAGAGTCACGAGTTCGAGTTTTACCCAATGCCATGAGGGGTTCCATTTTCCCTTTCTTTCTAAAAAATTTGGTATCATTCCTCCTACCTTACCTCCTCCTCCCTCTCCTCCCCTCTCCTCTCTTATTCCTCGTACCTTTTTGTTTAAAAATAAAATGAATTATGTGTCACGTAATTTCCAAGCTATCACATAGCGACACATTCTGCCGACCCGGCACGACCCGGTCTAACCTAGCGTAAGCATCTTTTACTCATAGATATTAATTACTCGGAAGTAGGTGCCTTACATTAAAACCATTTATCACTCCATTGGCAGAAATTTATTATAATTATGATACAACTCCGTGAATGAATGAATTGGAACACAACAGCTGCTCTCAAACGGATCCTTATAGTCTGTACTTCCCAAGTAATTCGAGAATGAAATCATAATTAGCCTATTTTGTAACCTTGAGTCTGTCTTGCGGTGTGATACCGCGACGCCGAGTTGTGAAGCTGTTACAATTCGTAAATTCAGTACATTTGTGGATTCGTTATTTTTATTAAGTTCCGATTTGATAGAAGGTGACTAAGTATTGTTTACGTATTTATGCTTAACATTGACAAACATTCATGGGCTTAAAGATATTGTACGCTCGGAAAGGGCAAAACTGTTGATACTTTATTTATCTTGAACACGCATTGTACACAGTTTTTGATTATAAATTTATCTTTATCTTTCTTATGAGTTTTGTTCACATACTCGATTTTAGAAAACTATTTTATCCATGTTATAAATTTAGGTACTAAAACAGGGTGTAATCGCGTAAAATTTGGAGAACAAACCTCAACATTTCGAGGGAAATGTCGGCCTCGAAACGCAACATTTTAGAACTAAGGGCTGTTGTAGGTTTCACAGCGATGTTCATCAAGCCATGCATCTGGGGCTCTTTTCTCGAGAGCGTGTAACTTGTAACACAAGCGGAACTCTTTGTCTAATAAAACAAGTTATAAAAGACTTCCGCTTGCAGAGTCCGACTAGGCTAAGTTTAGTAATCCGTCATATGTTCATAGAAGATTGACAATTTAAAATAACACTTTAAAGTTTCATTTATTTGGAAGATATAACCTGGGGTCGATTTAGTTTTCGATTTAGGAACATTGAAAATTTTGAAATGTTGTCAATTGCATAATCATTTGTAACTTGTAATATTAGCGGAACTCTTTTTCTAATAAAAAGGATTGAAAAGAGACTTCCGCTAAATATTACAAGCTATAAATCATTATGCAATAGGCCTGTGGTTAGACTCTACAAGTACAAGTTACAAGCTTTCGAGAAACGGGACCCTGCTTTTGACACTCTTGTCGATATGAAAAACGACCATATCGTGTTGCTCGCTGTCCTTTAATTAGTAGGTCTAGGGTTATTTATTGCTTAACTTTGAGCGGCCCTACTTATTAAATAGATGTCAGGTCATTGTACGCCGTCTTGTGTCTCCGATGTCCCCAGGATGGTGTTAAGATAAAACGCTAATGGCGCTTTATAGATAGATATTGGATAACAAAGTGTAAATAACCTAGTAACCTTTTCATCTAAATCAAAAAATTAAGTTCTGCCCGTATTTTCGGCCGCAAAGAATTAAGTCGTTTTATCATTCGACCCCGATTTTATCCCCTCAATTTACATAAATCCTGTCGTAGTGGAGCTCTATGACTTTTAATATGCAAAACTTCGAAACTTCAGGGTTCTAGTTTAAACGGTTTAGTTTGGGCGGTGTCTGTGATTCTGTATTTGTATATATTTAGAAAACAAAACAAGAAATGTATCTCTACCAATTTTATTTATCTGTTACGCGTATTTTCGATTTCTGTCTGTGTGAGACATTCAGTTCCAATAAAATATTGTGGGACTCCAGGAGATCTAGGAGTGCATATATCGCATTTCACTACGACAGTAGTTTTTGCACCGAAGATATACCTTTTACTTAGTTGATAAATATTAAAACAGAAATGAAGCATATTTTTGGAGCACGTGTATACGCGCCATCTTGTTACACTTTAAAGCTCCGAGAATGATTGGACGACAATATCGTCGAGGATAGATATAAATCCCCACAAGACGATAAGTATTAGAAACGTTAGAAGAGCGCCTGGTTTATGCGCACTTTCCCAAGTCAGATAAAGTGGTGAAAGATAAAACGTTCGATGAATCTGTAAAGAGATTATTCGTATATCCCATGGGAGCACTATCTCCAACTGCCGTTCATACCTATATCCTATACCTAGGTATATGATAATCCCGGGTAGATGGCCATAGTTTTTCCTGAATTCTATAAAAAAATTACTTTTCGCTTTATTATATGAATCTTTATTAAGCTTTTAAATTATAGAAACAAAAACAACAACTTCTAGTGAAATCACTTATAAAAAAATATGTATTTTTAATTCACGATTGGCGAGCTCTCCCAATGTGTCCGGGTGTAATGTAATGACCATAACATATGAGGTAAGATGGCCATGTCCTTAATTTCTAATCTTAGCATAGGTTTTGGTTTTTTTTAAAGCGTTTTTTTCCTGCACCACATTTGACACACTATACATTGAAGTAAATCCCCGACAAGAAGAGTTTTGTAATCATTTTCATTTCATCCACGGCAGTAATCCTTTTTATTTTAACGGCCTCCTAGCCTAGTTGGTATAGTGACCCTGCCTGCGAAGCAGGAGGTCCCGGGTTCGAATCCTGGTCAGGCCATTTATTTGTGTGTTTATCACGAATATTTGTTCCTGAGTTATGGATGTTTTCTATGTATTTAAGTATTATATGTATATGTCTATTATATATATCGTCGTCTAGTACCCACAGCACAAGCCTTATTGAGCTTACCGCGGGACTAGGTCGATTTGTTTAAGATTGTCCTACAAATATTTATTAATTTATTTATTTCACTTTTTTTTCTTATTTGTATTTGCTAATATTTTTAAGGAAAATCGTCACTTACTATCAGAGATTCCTTCGGATAGATTTTCTTTTCTTTTCGTATAGCCATCATATACTGATTTCCACTGGCCATCTTTCGTTTTCTTGCGGGAGAGATCAAAACAAATAAAAACACGATGCCACTAATTTTGAGGTAAGGAAATACTGTAATTCCAAAAACACCTAAAATAACCATTATTTGAAACTTATATCAGAACCACTTAAAACATGAACAGTATGAAAAATTTTTATGTACACTTGACGAAACAAATAACATAACATTTACTTGTCGCCTATGTATAAACTGAACAACAACTAGTGACGTTTAGCCAATGGTTCTATGATTTTTTCGATGGGCCATATCTCCCTTATAGCCATCTACCCCGAAATAACCCTATAGCCTCGTATTTTTGTGTCAGTCATAATTTACTTACATACATCCAAATATCAACCCTTACATCATCAGAACTTTATCCGTTTAACCTACTTCTGAAATTTCCAGTATAAAATCTAATATCGTTCGGGGCACGACATGCTGCAGCCGCCTGCGCTTTGAAATCAAACTGTGATTATCATGTTAACCTGTTCGTGCCATTAACATTTTCTCAAACTGAAATATTGATATGATACGAAGGATATTATCATCGGATGGAGACATTTTGTGAGGGCTGTTTTTTCATCTGAATGATTCAATTCAGTTCAATCATTTATTCGCACAGAACACATAAACATGCATGCAAATAAGAATTTAGCATTAAAAACTAAATAACAAATCATAGAATAATAATAAAAACAATGTCAAATAAAAAATAAACTATTAGTCTTATACTTTAGGCTGTCAAGCAAATGTCAAGCGCACTAATCAAAAAACTTAGCATAATATTCATTTATACAGTAAAACGGCCGCTTCACAAAATATTCTTTAACTTTTTTGTCAAAAGTTTTTTAGTTTTCTGTACTTTTCATGTCATCCTCAAGTTGGTTATACACTCTTATGACAGTATTATTTAAACTTGTCAAAATTTACATAATTTATGTCATTCAAAAGTAACCTATTCTTATCTCGAAGCTTGTAATTATTTATAGTTGCACCCTGCTGCTTATATAAATGTTTGTTTTTAAACACGTAGATACATATAAAGGCACATAGTCATGATCGTTCCGTACACCTTTACTTGAAGAAGCCATTTCGGTGGGTAATCGGGCAAGGAGGCCAAGTTCGTCGAAATAAAAGTTGATCCGAACAGCTTATGAAACTTATAATCAAATTCAGTATTAAATTACACTAGTAACACGGTATTTGATACAGATTAAATACGATTATAATTATTACAACGTTCCACCATAGCACGTGAGGCGCGAGCGCAACATGGCGACCTCCGAATCTCAACTGTCAATCTAATCAACATGGCCGCCACCCCAGCGCTCGGTGTTACGTCACTTTGACAGTTCTGACGTTTCGTTTGGAAATCGAATAGGCGACACTAGCGCCATCGAGCCAATTCTCTCGATGCGCCGTCACGGCCAACCCTGACCGTCGCACGCCCTCGTGCGATTAGTCGTCGAGAGGAGCATCTGCAAAAAAATTACAAGGCTACATTATTGTTTGCTCGACCACTCCTGACCGATAAAGTGAATATGTGGTTCCTAAGTCGCTAACACTCGCGTGGGTCGCTTAGGTGTGGACCGGGCGCTCACGGCCCTTTCGACCAACCTATGTTACTCACTACGTGGCCCGGGCATACTCGGCCCCTTTCGACCAACACACATCTGCACTTGGCGTGAACCGGGCGTACTGGGCCCCTTCGGACAGCCTACCATACCTGCGGCGTAGACCGGGCATGCTAGGCCCCTTCGACTAGCCACCATCATCATGAAGCATGGACCGGGCACTTGCAGCCCATCCGACCAGATTTACAAACACACGTGTGACGAGGACCAGGCATCTAAAGCCTCTTCGACCGGCCACTACAAGACTGACAATGTCGTGGCACAGGCGTACGCGGCCTTTTCTGCCAGCACCGTCACCAATGACTCATATTTTGCAGCTCGTATATCGGCAGGCTATAACTTACTACAAACTGCAATGTATGTACAAGATCCTACTCAATTTTATTACACTTACTTTCATTCGCGCGCCCTTCCTTACTGGGGATGACTAATCGCTCCTCGTATTCTGAATCTGAGAGGGTGTCTGAGCCGGCGGTCATGGTACGATCACTTAATACCGAGATTGTATCACTATCGTCATCGTCGTGGTTTATTTGATCCCTATTAACCGCCGTCTCGGCCTCCTCATTGTCTATTAAATTATTTGCAATTTCCACCAAACCCTCAAAACCCCTCGGCACTAAACGCAGATTTTCGTGCGAATATTTATAGACTCGGTTACCGCCGTTGATAGCTCTCAATTCATACCTGTCGTTATCTAGCACTTTCGTGATAACAAAGGGTCCGCGAAATTTTCTGGATAACTTTGTTTGATTTCGCTCACTACATTTTATGAAGACGTAATCTCCCTTTGAAAACGCTTTTACTTGTGCTCTACCGCGATTAAAACGTTCAGAATCCTCTAGGGCTGATTTTTGAATACTACACGCGGCTTCGTTCCTAATTTCGTTTAAGTTAGCGCGCTGCGGTGGTTCTATATTGGGGCTTGTTTTAGAAAGACCTAGTGATTGGGCACTTATGCCAAACATGAGTTCAGTCGGGGTATATCCCGTCGTTCTTGAGCGTGTACTGTTTAATGCTAGTTGCACGTTATCAAGCTCTTCGCGCCACACCTTATTGGAATCGTTTTCTATGATGGTAAGGAGACTTTTTAAGGTGCGCATGACACGCTCGACCTGTCCGTTAGCCCGAGAAGAGCCAGTCGCTATCAGGTGCAGTTCAATGTTGTGCTCGTTACAAAATTCTTTAAAGCTCGAACTAATGTAGCACCGCCCCTGATCAGCTATGACTCTTTTCGGTGCTCCAAATAATGAGACTGCTCTCCTCAAGGCTCTCACGGCACATGCTGCATCTAGGGACTGAGTATATTCGAGTAAAACGTACTTTGTAAAACCGTCGATAATGACTGACGCGTATTCTTTTCGGTCACTTTTACCACTAAGTTTTCCCGTGAGGTCGATGTGTATGGTGTGCCAGGGTACAGATATCTTAGGGATGGGGTGCATTCTTACTTGTTGAGCCCCTGATGGTCCTTTAGAGGCCCTACACACTATACACGAATCGACAAACTTGCGGACATTTTTTGCCATTTGCGGAAACCAGTACTGTTCATAAATCTTGTCCAACGTTTTATCATATCCTAAATGCTTAATTTCGCAGTGGACATGATTGATGAGGGTCCACGCCAATGATCGTGGGACAATGGGCAGCCAAGAGCTAATCTTATTACGTTCAACCTTCCTATAGAGTACTCCATCACGTACATCGTAAGTATGAGCTAAGCCTTCTGGGAGCTGGTTGTTTAGATGCTTACTTATTAGGTCCTGAATTTCGGGATCACGTTTCTGTTCTACTTGAAGCCAGCTATCATGAAGTTCGACAAAGTTGACCGCTTTGCAGCGAGTGTTTCTAGTTTTGTTAAAGTCGCAGGTATTACTAGAAGTCGATGTTGAAATAGGGAGAGGGTTTCGGGATAAATAGTCAGCATGCTCCATATAACGACCTTCCTTGTACACGACGTCGAAGTCGTAGGCCTGTAGATAAGCCCACCAACGATGGACTCGTGGAGACAAGTCAACTTTAGCTTTAGAGGCTTTTAGTGAATTGCAGTCTGTGAAGACCGTAAAATGCTGCCCATAAAGATAATGCCGGAAGTTCTCGACCGCGCGCACCACCGCCAATGTTTCCAGTTCATACGAATGATATCTGGATTCCACTTCGGTGGTGCGGCGACTGAAATAAGCGACGACATGTGGTACGTTATTTTCTCTTTGAATCAAAATTCCTCCATAGCCTTCAGAACTCGCGTCTGTATGGAGTTCTATCGGAACATCTGGATTGAATATCGTCAAAACCGGTTCGGAAGTTAATATTTTCACGATTTTGCCATGGACTTCTTTATGCCGATCGGTCCAGGTAATAGGACCCTTCAACTTAGTGAGAGGATAGAGCGGACTGACAAGGGTAGCAAACCCGGGAATGAATCTCCTAAAATAGGACGCTAATCCCAAGAATTGTCGAACCTGTGTAGCTGTGGCAGGAGCTGGCGCATCAACGAGCGCTTGAATTTTCCGCGGGTTAGGTTTGACCTCACCAGCTTTTATAGCATAGCCAAGGTATTGGACTTCAGTTTTCATAAATCTACATTTCCTTATGTTGAAGGAAAAGCCGGCTTCTGATAGAGCTGCTAAAACAGCATCCAGACGACGTAAGCCTTCAGCGACATCTGGTGAAAAGCAAAGCACATCGTCCATATACGCAAGTGCTACAGTATCTTTAAGAGATTTCAAGGCTTTGTTAATGCAACGCTGGTACACAGAAGCAGCGTTTCGTAAACCGAACGGCGTCGCCAGGTACTCATATTGACCTTCCGGGGTCACGAAAGCAGTACGTTCTACCGAATCGGTCTCTACCAGTATCTGGTGATAGCCAGATGCCATATCTAGTGAGGAAAAGTAATGAGCACCCGCTAGGCGATCTATTTGGTCGTCAATCCTCGGGAGAGGATAATGCTCCGGCCGTGTGTTCCCATTAAGCTCCCTATAATCAACGCACATCCTGTCAGAGCCGTCTTTCTTTTTCACCAAAAGGATGGGACTCGCGAAAGGAGAAGAGCTTTCCCGGATAACGCCCGCCTTCAATAGTTCTTCTACTTTACCTTTGACGATATCTTTTTCCGCGACGGATAACCTGTACGGCCTACGCTGGACGGTTTTATGTGGATCAATAAGGTCAATTTTTAGGCTACCAGTCTTTACGCGTCGCGCTGGAATACCTTCAATAAAGTATTCACTATACTTTCTCAAAATATCCAATAACGCTTCTTTTTCCTCGCCTACAAGATCTGTATCGATCTCGCCTAGATCAAAGATTCTTTTACTACTACATGTATTCGCTTCTTTACGGACGGAGAACCTAAGATGATCACTGTCGATTTCAGCATGAATACCTAGTTGAAATACATCTCTACCTATTATAATTGGTTCCGAAATCGCACGGTCTGGCACGACATGAAATAGAAGGGGTAAGGCGATGTCCTGTACTACCACCGTGCTCATGATTTGTTCAGTACAACTAATATCATCTCCTATTCCCACTAGACAGAAATGGTTATTATGCTTAGTGCCGGTTAGCTTATGTTTAAAACTGCATCGGATCAATGAGCAGGCAGCTCCAGTGTCAAAAAGGAATGGAATGACCTCACCAGACGATGTCGACAGGATACCTCTGGCTGACCGCCGCTCGCAGATGTTGACATCCTTGCGCGCGATCGGCTCACCCCCAGGTTTCTTCTTTCCGTCGGGGCAAAAGGTGCTGATGTGTCCCGGTTTTCCGCAGGTGAAGCAGATCTTCTCTTTTTCTTTATCCGGTAGCTTTGTGGCATCCTTTGTTTTCATGGAATCACGGCGCTTACGACAGTCTTCGATTTTATGTCCTCGATTTCCACAAAAATGACATGTGCCTGAAAAACGCGTGTCTGTCGCGCTTGTCAAACGTGTTCTTTTTGAGTCCGTTTCGTTGGTTTCGTGGTCATCGTGGCGTCTCTTGAGTGATATACCGCCGAGGATTCTGCAAAGCTGAGCTCTGGTTGAAATCACGTGTGAGTTCAGTTCTCTGCGAATTAAGGGATCTTTCTGCGACAGAACTGAGATTGCGAATCCTGTAACGACTTCTTCCTTCATTTCCACCTCTGGAACTCTTTCTATAAGATTCCATAGACGCGCAGCTGCTTCAGTGGCGGATTCCTTGCTTCCTATTTGAAACTTAAGGATATCATCAAAATAATCTTGCATTAGCATCGGACGGTTGAATCTAGCAAGCAAAGTTTCTTTTATACGGGGCCATGTTAGGTCATCAGCTTTAAGCGAGGTGAGGCATTTAGCGGCGCGTCCCTTAAGAGCATGTGTTAGAGCAAGCAGTAACTCAGGCCCGGCCAGTTTACGGCTATTCACTATAATTTCGGTCACATTGCACCAACCTTGTATGTCTGCTTCGGTTTCGTCCGGATCGAACTTGACAAGCTTTGCCTGAGCGTGGCTCGAAGGTGTATTCTGTGTTGCCGCAAGTAGACGAGAAAAAAGTGTTTCCATGTTGCCAAAAAAATTTGCACCACCTTTGTCCGGTATTGGAGAGTCGGCGGTAACGTTACTGGCCTCCTGAATATTAGGCCCTCTGCATCCCACTTCAGATAAAGGCACATAGTCATGATCGTTCCGTACACCTTTACTTGAAGAAGCCATTTCGGTGGGTAATCGGGCAAGGAGGCCAAGTTCGTCGAAATAAAAGTTGATCCGAACAGCTTATGAAACTTATAATCAAATTCAGTATTAAATTACACTAGTAACACGGTATTTGATACAGATTAAATACGATTATAATTATTACAACGTTCCACCATAGCACGTGAGGCGCGAGCGCAACATGGCGACCTCCGAATCTCAACTGTCAATCTAATCAACATGGCCGCCACCCCAGCGCTCGGTGTTACGTCACTTTGACAGTTCTGACGTTTCGTTTGGAAATCGAATAGGCGACACTAGCGCCATCGAGCCAATTCTCTCGATGCGCCGTCACATATTTTGTACAAGTATAGCGAGGTTACAGTCAAAATGTGATTATCAGTAAACAAGCTTCGGTGGGTTTCGGGTATTGAAGAACATCTTTCGATCATTCTAAGAGCCTTCTTTTGTTTTAGAAGTATTGAATTAATGTTAGTTCCATTTCCCCAGACCTCAATACAATACCTAAGTACACTTTCAAAATATGAAAAATACATTATTAACAGTGTGAATGAAACGTTTGGGTCCACTTTTCGGGTAATGGGAACGTAGTTATACACACCCGTCGACTGAACATCGCTGACGACGTCATTGTTGCCGCTACACGCAAGGTTACCTCTTACTGTATTCACAGTAAGCAAATCATACTTTATACGTGATTTTCTATAAAGAAAGTAGTGTTGTGACTCTCTTTTTGCTCACGTACAATTTTATGACTGTAATTGTGACTGCAATTATTCAACATAAAAATGATGTTTCACAGTTGTTCTGAAATAAATTGAGTGCGAAAAGTTAATGATTGCTACGCTTTGAAGTTGAAAACGAATTCTATTGAATATGATCGATTGGCTTTTTATGAGCTCGCCGAAAATAAATACAGCTACCTAATATAGTGGACACGTTTGACACGCAAAAAAATACACACGTCGTTTATACTTAATGCAACCATTGTAGCATTGACACTAGTCATCAAGGTGCTAAACATTGAGGTATTTGATGATTTCTGTATTGTTTTATCGAAATGGCGGTAGGACGAAGTCCGATATCAGCAAGTTAAACAAAAATATTGCGTTACAATTTGTTATTCCTTGGTAAGCAATTTTATTTCCCGCAGACGGTGATTCGCCCATATAAGATGGGCCCCACAAAAAGCGAAATCTAAGATGGCTCTAGGACAACACCGGTATGAGGGCTAGGGGTAGAGAGGTGTGACTGGACTTTAAACATATAGCCAACTCGCCAGTTAGGTTTCCACATCTACCCTCGAGAACACAGCTCTCGCGACCCCACTCTGGACGGCCGGTTAAGGCAAGCCAGAGGCGGAGGACTTGGTCGGACGACAGAGTCCCCCCAGGAGTGCTCAGGTACGTGGGGTCGCTACTCCCCAACAGCTCACCACAAGCTGCCCTGCGTTGACTGACTGTTTGCACCGGTCGAAACCAGTGGTCAATAGGGTCGTCACATCACAAAAAAAATATATATTTATAGATATTAATAATATATTTGTTAATGATAAAATTGAAATGATATCATAATAATAAAAAAGCTTGGTTTTGATTCATTCTTTGGCCCGTTTAGCTGTCAACACAGCGAATCCTCCTTTTTTTTTAAAGGGTCGGCAACGCGCATGTAACACCCCTGGTGTTGCAGGCGTCCATAGGCTACGGTGACCGCTTACCATCAGGCGGCCCGTATGCTTGTTTTTCACCGTCGTAGTTTTAAAAAAAACGTAAAATAGCGTGTGCTAGCGAAATTTGACCACATTTCACGCGCCCACACCCAGACGCACGCGCAGGGCTACTGAGGAGTCTTCCATACAAAGACGAATGCTATTGCATACGCGTCACTGAAAGGGAGGCCCAATTTGAGAAACTATGTAATAGCAGCAGAATGCATGCTGTTATGCATTCTCTGATTTTAGTGAATGGTAGAGGAAATGTTGGTTAATAATTATACTGTGGCCAAGCGGATTGGTAAGCATACTGGCGCAAAAATCTAAACCAAATAACGGATTCAATAGCAGGCGCGTCACCAGATGAAGTACAAAAACGGATGCTATGCAATCCGCCTCCGCGAACGTGTTAAGATCATATTAAATGTATTGCCGCGAGCGAGACGCATGGTAGAATGATATTTTTTTACATCAAAATGCAATTTTTTATTGAAATCAAGAATATATTGAAAGACCGACAATATACTACGCGTGTCCCATCCCTAAGGCGCATCAGGACATCCCTACCGCGTCCTCGGGGCTGTCATAATCATCAAG
Organism: Lathronympha strigana; assembly: GCA_949128165.1. Taxonomy (NCBI): domain Eukaryota; kingdom Metazoa; phylum Arthropoda; class Insecta; order Lepidoptera; family Tortricidae; genus Lathronympha; species Lathronympha strigana. The sequence goes on along the minus strand of OX421909.1, from coordinate 14,587,118 downwards.
ATGGCGTGTCGTCGCGCGTACAATTACTTCCCGTGTTATTTATTCAAAGTTGATTGTAATACTTGGCGTACGTGATTAAAACATGTATTTAAGTGGTGTCTGGTGTTTTTATCCCTTTCAGCTCAGAAGTGAGATCTGAATCAATAGTGCCCGTGATCATATTCGTCAATCTAAAATCGTCATCGTGCTCCCGATGTTCAATTTTTATATAAAAACTGTTAATTATACCGGTTAAACTTATTCTAGGAATATATTATTGTATCTTGGGGTAAATACACGAAACACCAGTAATACATTCAGTAATTTGCCTTAAAGAAGCCTAGTAAGTAAGTAAGTAGGTACGCGTACGTCGCCTACGCAAGTGAACCGTGAACCAAGTCCTAAAGTTGCAACTTGCAACAGAGGCAAGACATAAAGGAAGACTTCTTGTTACTTATTATACTGTGTGACACTGTTGGTAAGCAAAGCACACAGTACATGTTGTGGGTAGAAAATATTTAATAAAATCAGTTGTCATCCAACCCTCGTTTTATTACACAACATGGTGGCAGCGGTGGTGTTTTAAATTAAGTTTAATCCAGTTATTCCGTCGCGTTTGGTGCGCTATTGTGAACAAAGCAGTCAATTTGACAGTGTATTGTTTAGTGATAACAAAAGTTAGCATGGAGCACGCGAGACCACCGTCGGAGCTAAGCTTGGATGGCAGCCCCGTCAGCAGGGCTGACGCATGGCGAAAATGGAAAACGCAGTTTGTTTTATTCCTGAAAGCATCTGGGGTGCACAAGGAAGAATCAGCGGTGCAATCTAGCTTACTTATCAATTTGATAGGGCCTGATGGCTTCGATGTTTATCAAACGCTTTCTTTCGCAGCGGAATCTGACCGTGATGACGTCAACGCGGTACTTAAAAAATTTGATGAGTACTTCGGAGTAAAATCAAATTTAACATTAGCCAGATACATTTTTTTCACCAGAAATCAGGAGCAAGGTGAAACCATCGGTCAATATGTAGTAGCTCTGAAACTACTCAGCAAAAAATGTGAGTTCGGGTCTTTAGAGGATTCGCTTGTTCGTGATCGTATAGTGTGCGGCATCAACAATGGAATTGTGCGCGATCGGTTGTTACGGATGGAGGAGTTAAGTCTCGACAAGGCAATAAAAATGTGTGAAGCCGATGAGGTATCAGCGGACGGCAGTCGGTGCCTAGAGTCCCGCGGGGCGGGGCCAGCGCGGGTGGACGCCGTGCGTGCGCGTCAGCACGGCCCGCGCGGAGGCCGGCGCGGCCGCGGCCGGGCGGCGGGCGCCGGGGGCGCCAGCGCCACCTCACGCCAGGCGCGGGCGCCGCGTCAGGATCAGCTGGGAGCTAGCTGTCGCGGTTGTGGTATGCAGTGTTTGCCTGGTACGTGTCCTGCTATGAATGTGAAGTGTTATATATGTCAAAATTACGGTCATTATGCAAGACTTTGCAATGCGCCGCAAGCCATTAAAAAAGTGTACGATATCGAAGTTCATAATGAGACCGCGGACAGCTACGAGGACGATTGTGAGTCATTTTATGTTTCTACTGTGGAAGGCGTTTCGCTTGCAAGTCAGTCCGATAATGACGATTGTGTTTGGTATGAGACGTTGACCTGCGATGGCGGTAGCTCAGAGCGCTTTAAATTAGATACGGGCGCAGACATTAGCGTACTGTCATACAAGCGTTTTAATGCCTTAGGTTATAGCGATTCTATTTTAGAGCATAGAAATAACGTAAGATTGTACAATTACAGCGAAAAGATAATACCTATTAAAGGAACTTGTTACATAAACTTGTTGTATAAAAATAAAAAATATTGTGTTAAATTCGCTGTTGCGAACATGGCATGTCAAAGTATACTGGGAAGACGAGCATGTAGGGAAATGGGATTAGTAAAACGGATTCATGATGTTAGTTTCGATGAGTATGGAGACTTATTTGAAGGTCTTGGTTGTCTACCGGGAGAGTATAGCATTATTATCGACCCGAGCGTACCACCGGTAGTGAGCGCGCCGCGAAAGGTACCGCTAGCGCTGCGCGACAAGTTGTTAAATGAGTTGAATAGAATGACGGACTTGGGGGTGATAAGAAAAGTGACCCACCCTACTTTATGGGTTAATTCTATCGTTTTGGCGGCTAAAAAAAACGGTGATATTAGAATATGCCTAGATCCGCGTCCATTAAATTGTGCTATTCGTCGAGCTCATTTCCAACTGCCAACGATCACAGAGTTAACTTCAAAATTACACGGTGCCTGCTATTTTTCCGTGTTAGACGCAAATTCCGGATTTTGGGCGGTAAAGTTAGATGACGCCAGTGCTGACCTCTGCACGTTTAGTACCCCATTTGGAAGGTTCCAGTTTACTCGCCTACCGTTCGGAATCAATTGCGCGTCTGAGGTTTTCCACGCAAAAATAAAGCAACTGCTTGAAAATCTGGACGGAGTCGATTCTTTTATTGATGACATCATTTGTTGGGGTAGGACAAAACAAGAACACGACGAACGGTTAAAGGCATTATTGGAAAAAGCGCGGAACATTAACTTGAAATTTAATAAATCTAAATGTAGAATATGCGTTGAAGAGGTGACGTACCTCGGTCACGTGTTTAGCAAAAATGGAATGAAACCGGATATATCTAAAGTTAAAGCGATTATTGAGATGCCGCCTCCCAATGACAGGAAATCCTTAGAACGTTTTTTAGGAGCTACTAATTACTTGTCAAAATTTATACCAAATTATTCAGAGCACACAAAACCATTGACAAGTTTATTAAAAAAAGATACTGTTTGGATCTGGGATGCGGTACATCAGAATGCGCTTGATAAACTAAAAAAATTGATCAGTGAGAGTCCGGTTTTAGCGTTGTACGACGTTCAGCAGCCGGTAGTGCTGTCGGTTGACGCGAGCAGCGTCGCGCTGGGCGCGGTGCTGCTGCAGGGCGGGCGGCCCGTGGAGTACGCCTCGCGCATGCTCACTGACACACAAACTAGGTACGCTCAGGTCGAGAAGGAAATGTTGGCGATTTTGTTCGCGTGTGAAAAATATCGCCAATACATTTATGGCAAAAGAAATGTAGTTGTGGAAACAGATCACAAACCACTAGAGAGTTTGTTTAAAAAGCCATTAGAGTCCGTCCCTGTACGCTTACAACGAATGTTATTGCGCTTGCAGGGCTTAGATTTATTGGTAACATATAAGCCGGGCAAATATATGTATTTAGCAGACACCTTGTCGCGTGCGTCCTTGCCAGAAAAATACGATGATACTGTCAGTAACGGAATAAGGTATCAAGTAGATCTTTTAATGTCTTGTGTAAATATGTCAAAAGATAAATTAAAGGTAGTTAGAGAGGAAACCCTTAAGGACAACAATTTAGTTATGTTGTTAAACTATATAAACAAAGGTTGGCCGAATAATAAGTACGAAGTAGCTGAAAACATAAAATGTTACTGGTCAATTAAAGATGAGTTATTTGTGATAGATAACATCATATTTAAAAATAAATTGATTTTAATTCCGAGTTCTATGAGAGTGGAAATGCTTAATATAATTCATGACGGGCATCTCGGCGTTGATCGATGTAAGCGACGCGCCAGGCAAGTATTGTTTTGGCCTGGAATTAACAAGGAAATTGAAACCTATGTAAAATGCTGTAAAGTGTGCCAAGATCACTTAAATGCGCCGAGTAGGGAGCCTTTAATACCGGTAGAAGTACCTAATTTACCATGGTGTCAGGTCGGCACAGACATTTTTGAACACTTAAAAAAATATTATTTGCTAATTATTGATTACTTCACGGGATTTGTAGAAGTTTCGAAATTAAATAATATTACGAGTTCTTCGGTTATTCTTGCTCTCAAGGAAAATTTTGCTAGGTATGGAATTCCAGAAAGAGTAATAAGTGATAATGGTACGCAATACACCAGCAGGGATTTCAAGCGGTTTGCAGCGGATTGGGGTTTCGAGCATATTACCACTTCACCAAATTATGCTCAGGCGAATGGAAAAAGCGAGCGAGCAGTTCAGACTATTAAAAACATATTGAAAAAAACTATTCAAAGTAATTCTGATCTTTATTTGAATTTACTTAGTTATCGCAATACGCCCCGTGAGAAATTGAGCTCTCCCGCGCAAATGCTGATGGGTCGGATGTTGAGGTGTCGGTTGCCTGTCCACCCTGATCTGCTGCAGCCCAAACCGGTTCCCGTCGATCAGCATGATGTAATTGTTAGCAATCAAATAAAGAGTAAGCGCTATTACGATCAGCGATGTAAAGTATTGCCAACGTTGAATAAAGGTGATAATGTAATTATTCTAGATAGAAACCAGAGAGTGAGGGGACAAATTGTGTCAAAGGGTGATTCACCCAGATCTTATATGGTAAAAAATAGGAGGGGAGTTTATAGACGAAACAGACGGCATCTGATTAAATGTCAGTCACCTTGTCAATCACACGTTAGTGACCAAGCTAATGATCGCGAGACCGAGCGTGATGCGGAGCAGGATTTGTTACGTGACCTGGACCGCTTCTCATCTGCGGAGTCACCTGACGACCTTGTTGCCGAATCACACTCGCCCATGATAACGATCAGAAAACGAGGCGGAATAGCCGAATGATACTATTTTGTCCCCCATCACTCTGTTTAGGTACCTATGAGTTGTCAATGTAAGTACCTACTTATGTTAAGTTAAGAATAATGTTCATACAAATTGTGTAAAAAAAAAAAAAACTTTTGGTTGGAAGAAAGGTTAGACAATATTCGTTAAGTTATATATATAATCCGGTGTTGGGTTGATTATACTTCTTTTAAGGGGAAGATGTTGTGGGTAGAAAATATTTAATAAAATCAGTTGTCATCCAACCCTCGTTTTATTACACAACAGTACAGTACAGGTTTATTGTCAAAACAGGCAGGTAAGAAGTAAAAGAAGTTGTGTTACTTGATAAGTAATAATATACTCTTACCAAAGAGGAAAATGCAGAGAAGGTGTCACCCACCACTAACATATTCTCTGATTTGCTTGCTTTGTGTGTGTTCTGTGATTACAGGATTCTAAATACTGATATTACAATACCTACAGTGATATTTACCAAATGTATGAAAAAGGATGACAATGCAATTTCACTAAGTTTGTGTGTCAATGGAGATCAGAGATAAAATCTACTCTGAACTAAAACAACCATCACTATCCTCTGACATTAGCATGGATAATTCAATGTTTCAGACAAGTATGTATTCAGTATATTAATTACATACAGGTAAAAAGGAATGGATATTGAACGGTAAGTTCTTGCTACAATGTTGTAGTAATTTCAAGTTTGATGAAATAGTAACAAATACCAGTGTTTAGCCTTTGAATGGTACTTTATAACTAATGGTTTTACATTGTGTGTGTTATTAAATACATTGATTTTAAGCTTCAATCATATAATGACAAGTCAACCTTAAGGTTTGTTCTATATACAGCGGAGTGTTTAGCTGTATTTGACAAGGGAATGAATTGCTTGTACTACTGTGTGTACAACATACAACAAGATGATTTGGTTGGTGTGTTTTGTTTGTGTAATTTTCAGACATTTCAGAGTAAGGAATATAACATAAGATTCATAAGTCAGATATCCAGGCTGGACTCAGTAGTACTGTATTCTGTATTCTGTAATGCATTATACAGAAAGAAAGAAGATTATATTCAACAGCCATATTCAAGGTGATGTATTTGTTCAAAACTTAAGTTTATGTGTTACATGTTTTCTGCCAACTTGACACACTGTACACTAGCTGCCAATGTGTAACATAACAATACACTTTCTAAGTAAATAAACACAGCAATGTGCTAATGAGTTCAATGGTCGTTGTCTTCTGACAAAAATTAAAGCTAACTAGTTCAGCGGTAACTTACAAACATGATATTGTAATAAATGGATTTGATGTGTCCTAGGAAAATCTATTTAGACTCGATGCTACTATAATTATGACATATAATCATTACATTTACTAAGGAAATGCAGCATCAACATTTTATTCGTTGTAACCTTCATATGAAACTTGTCATGAAATAAACTAATATATGACTTATTGTGACATGTGGCCAATGTTCTGTTACATAAATTTTACTTCCAGCTTTCCAGCGGCTTTGCAGTACTATAAGAGAATAAAGGTTTTATTGCAATAATTTTGGCAATATCTTGTTATCAGTGTACCTTATCACTGTTATCAATTGACCAAAGACAGATAGTTGAATAGACAACTTACTGAACTAATAAAATAAAGAATTGTTTGTTATTGATGACCCATCCATAACTATGATGAGGATGAGTTGAAAATTATAAGGATTTGTTAATTCTTCATTATTTTCCAGATACATATTGAATGTTGATATAGAATTATTGGTGAACCTGTAAGCCGTTGTATAAAAACCACATGCATATGGATAAAGAAATATTTAAGGCTTACTGTTTTGAAATACACAAAGAGAAATAAAAATACTACAGTGAATCCATAAATATACAAGTAAGGCCAGCTGTTGGTATGGTAATCATGATAAGCAGGTATGTCTCAGCCAACCTCAATATGCACTTGACACTCTGCATGTCATGCATTATATGTCTTTGGCATTCAAATGACATTAAGACACTAATATATTGGTAAGTTGGATGGATGCCTTATTCACAAAGGAAAATAGCTTATTAAAGCTACTTAAATTATTTTGACCCCTTCACTGCTGTTAATTATTAAAAAAAAAACGAAACATAACCTTACATGTCATGTAATGAGCCAATGTTTTACTGTGTTTGAGACTTTTACTCTATTCATTAAGAATTTATCAGTAATTTAGTAAGCACTGGGTGTAACAAAACAAATGACACCGTATAGTATTTATTAGTTCTAAAGAAGTCAAGAATAACCTTGATCAAATTGCTGTGTGTTGAGATAAATACTCACAACATAATGTGCTAATATGAAATCATTTTATCTTCCATATGTGCTAAAGTCAAACCATGATATCACGTTCAGGAAAGTGAACTGTCAAGCTATGGAGTGTTATTTTGAGCGTCAAACTCCTATGAAGTTGTGACGATCGCTTGACACTTTGTCTGTGCTGCTAAGATCAAGGGAACTTAGCATAGCCCGACTCTAGCATGGTATTTCATAAATGATTTTAGTTATGCAGGTTTGAACATGTTGTTACACATAAAATGCACTCACGAACGAGGTGTGATACTGCTGGGTGTTGGTGTTATAGTTTTTCCAGGTTTGTGGATAGACTTTGAAACGTCCTGTCAGAAATGTATATGTTCACAATATTTGCAAACCACAAATTGGTGAGTGCACATCTTTGCTTAAGCGAGTGTAATATTACATCACTGCTGTATATTGATGGTAATGCTGTTTTATGATAATCACACACATATTAAGAAAAATACAGTGGGACCTCGATAAGACGAACTTTGATAAGTGAATCGTCGGTAAGTAGCACTTGCTCAGCCTCCACTGCATTTCAATTGTTGTATGGTACTTTGTATTTCCTTGTGTATACCCTTCTACTTGGGGGCTCGGAAGAGTACAGCCAAGTTGCACATGATTATACTTTTGACTTTGTGTTAAGAGATCTGGCTTAAGCACTGTTATAAAATGTGATAGTGTTCTAGAATAGTCTCTACTCACGTGTTTTATTAAAATATAGTTGATGTTTCCCTGTTATGGGGAGATTGCCGCAGTTCTATTCAATATTTACTGCATTTTAATGGGTGTACGGCACAACGTGTTTCCTTTTTACTTAGGGACACTGAAGAGTACATCCAAGTTGCACATGATTATAGTGTTGATTGTGTGTTCAAATTAACTTAAATGAAATTACAGCACTGTTATAAAATGTGATAGTGTTCTAGAATGGTCTCAACTCACATGTTTTATTAAAATACAGTGGATGTTTCCCTGTTATGGGGTAATTGCCGCAGTTCTTCAGTGTTGAATGTGTGTTCAAATTTTACTTACATGAAATTACAGCACTGTTTTAATTATGATTTCGGTATTGCAATTGAGCTAGTTAATTTGAGCCTTTGTGATATGGTTAGTAAAAAAGTGCCCTTAAAAAGGGGCCTGTTTCGTTTATAATTTCGGTATCGCAAATGTGTTCATTAATTTGAGCCTTTGTGAAATCGAAAATTTAAAGTGCCCTTTAAAAGGGGCCTGTTTCGTTTATAGTTTCGAAATCGCAATTGTGTTCATTAATTTGAGCCTTTGTGAAATCGAAAAATCAAAAGTGCCCTTTAAAAGGGGCCTGTTTCGTTTATAGTTTCGAAATCGCAATTGTGTTCATTAATTTGAGCCTTTGTGAAATCGAAAATTTAAAGTGCCCTTTAAAAGGGGCCTGTTTCGTTTATAATTTCGGAATCGCAATTGTGTTCATTAAAATGAGCCTTTGTGAAATCGAAAAATCAAAAGTGCCCTTTAAAAGGGGCCTGTTTCGTTTATAGTTTCGAAATCGCAATTGTGTTCATTAATTTGAGCCTTTGTGAAATCGAAAATTTAAAATGCCCTTTAAAAGGGGCCTGTTTCGTTTATAATTTCGAAATCGCAATTGTGTTCATTAATTTGAGCCTTTGTGAAATCGAAAATTTAAAATGCCCTTTAAAAGGGGCCTGTTTTATTTTATAGTTTCGAAATCGCAATTGTGTTCATTAAAATGAGCCTTTGTGAAATCGAAAAATCAAAAGTGCCCTTTAAAAGGGGCCTGTTTCGTTTATAGTTTCGAAATCGCAATTGTGTTCATTAATTTGAGCCTTTGTGAAATCGAAAATTTAAAGTGCCCTTTAAAAGGGGCCTGTTTCGTTTATAATTTCGAAATCGCAATTGTGTTCATTAATTTGAGCCTTTGTGAAATCGAAAATTTAAAGTGCCCTTTAAAAGGGGCCTGTTTCGTTTATAGTTTCGAAATCGCAATTGTGTTCATTAAAATGAGCCTTTACGAAACCGAAAAATTAAAAGTGCCCTTTAAAAGGGGCCTGTTTCGTTTATAATTTCGGAATCGCAATTGTGTTCATTAAAATGAGCCTTTACGAAACCGAAAAATTAAAAGTGCCCTTTAAAAGGGGCCTGTTTCGTTTATAATTTCGGAATCGCAATTGTGTTCATTAATTTGAGCCTTTACGAAACCGAAAAATTAAAAGTGCCCTTTAAAAGGGGCCTGTTTCGTTTATAATTTCGGAATCGCAATTGTGTTCATTAATTTGAGCCTTTACGAAACCGATAAGAAACCTTTAGAAAGAGCCTGTATTGTAACATCATGAATGTAAAGTGCGCCTCTGTGTGATACTGCTAATCGATGTGTGCTCCTGGAGACATCAGCCGGTTGTTTGCCGGTTATCGCAAAATGCTCGTTGACCCATTTGATATTCATAAGATGCCTCTGCACGTTTAAATCCGGTTATTGCAGCGTGCTCCAGGAGCCGTCTGCCGTTTATTAATGCCTTTTATCGCAATGGGCTCATCGAGCCATCTGCTGTTATGTTCCCAGTAATTTGACTGCGCTCATTGGGATGAGCTGCCTCCTGGCCATACTCCCGTTCGCTGCGTTCTAGTGAGGCTCCGGTCCTCCGGCATGTGGAACGTGCGCCTGTTCTGGACGACGAGCTAGACGAATGCGTGCATGCAACAAGTTTCATGCAGATATTGACATGAATGCGTCGGTGTCTACAGGCATATAGGTGTATGCTGATCTCCACCATAAGACTGAGGCGGTTGTATAACCGTGGTCTAAACGGTAATGTTTGTTTTCTATCAACTAACTGTCGGTGAATCACGACAATGCCAAATATCCTTGAAACCCTTGAGAATGATGCTAAATGACAGTATTGCAGTTTATATGAATGAGCGCTGCATTAAGCCCTGCATGAATCGGTATGTAATTAAAAATATAGATTTGTTTAGCCGTCCTTATGTGCTATGTCAATGATCTAAACGTGAGTTAGTAATGTTACCGTTATTGGCTTTCTCGTGTATTGCACTCGAGAGTGAATTGTACGCTTTACTGCGTTGTTGTACTGTCTATAAGTCAACTGTAAATGTTTTCCAAGTCTTTACCATTAACCAAAATAAGTGATTCATAATGTCTATGTTTGGCTGATGTATAATAGCATACCAATGATTGTTGAAGATGAGATTTGATTGTATGAGGACTCAACAATTTTATTAGTATTAACTGGGTCTCAAGAAAACAATGGTATCTATCAAATACTGTACAATCCATTTTCAGTATATTTTAATGGCGCTAATATGTAAATATTTGCTACTTTCGTCGAGATGGTGTTGTACAAAAATAAAGTCTTATCTATTCGCCACTAGATGTCACACACATCACACATCATTACTATACTACTAATTATAACTACGGTGATAAAATTTAAAGTGACTATCTTAGTAAATCATTACTTGTTACATTTGTCATATCAAGGGTGATCCAACTCTTATATTGGTGATTGCAATTCTACATTTAATTGGACTAAATATGGATCTTGGTCTATAATGGCGTAAAATAACGTCAGCGGTATTCAACAAAGTGTACCCAAAAGAATCAAGGGTTGTATGTGAATCATGCACATCTACAATAGGCTTTTCTGATTCACAGAATACCTAACAGGTGGGGCTACCGCCACCTGGGATTGGTTCAGCCTGTGGGGACTGCGTAACCTGCTGCAGACTGCAGCGGAGCATTGGAGAGTATGACCTTCGGGACGAAGCTCAAGGTCAGAATGGCCGAGATGAAAGACCGACAATATACTACGCGTGTCGCATCCCTAAGGCGCATCAGGACATCCCTACCGCGTCCTCGGGGCTGTCATAATCATCAAGATGGCGTGTCGTCGCGCGTACAATTACTTCCCGTGTTATTTATTCAAAGTTGATTGTAATACTTGGCGTACGTGATTAAAACATGTATTTAAGTGGTGTCTGGTGTTTTTATCCCTTTCAATATATTTACACTAAACAAAAGCAAACATAAACAGACAACAAACGAAACCAATCGTAAAATGTAACATTAAGTATAGTTGTGGTAAAGCGAGGCTAGAAGGCTTCATACGGAATGTATTATTTGAGCCATTTATATCTCCTGCACGCCACAAGAATATTTAGCGAGTGTATGTTGATAGACGACTCTGCACACTAAACAAACAACATGCGATGTCTCGTAAAGAATGAACAATAAAACCGAGTGAAATATTAAACTAGAATCCTCTATTTACATTTTCAATACAGTGTCTTGCATAAAAACGACTGGTAGGTAGAGTACAGAAGGTATTGCACCATATTATTGTGTATAAATAGCAAGTACAATGAGAATAGTACCTTGTGATACACGTGTGCTGTGATGGTCATTATACACGAGGCGATATTGAGCCCACGAGCTGAAAGCGAGGGCGCAATAAGGTAGTCGGTGTGTATAATGACCTTGCACACACGTTTCATATGACATTTTTCAACACACTTGTAAGTAAAAATCAAAATTTTATTCGTGGTTATTAACTTTTAAAATAAATGTTAAATACGTTTACTTAATTGTCAGAATTACGTCAGAATGCCTTCATGTTAATTGGCATATGCGCTTGACTGACCTTTATTGACTACGTCAAGCTTCTTGCGATGCCTTTTCAAGGTCAGTTGATGACAATACTTTACATTTTACCTAGGGGCTTTCATTAATCAACCAATAAATCAACTTAAGGCCCAACGGTCACAAATAAGTAGGTATATTTATCACTACATCAACTAGATTTTCATGATAACACTCGCGTTTTGTGGTTCCAAAGGGGCCTGATCCACATATTGTTATAGGTTTACTTCTAATTCCCTTATTGTTGCATTTTATCATAATAACTAAGCGAGCAAATGTTTTATGTAAATGCGCATTTTTTTCGAATCGCGTTATGCTCGCAAATTTGAAGCAAAGGCCCGCCAAACAACCAAAATACATAAATGTTGTAATTTATTTTTAAATCACTAATTATTGTGAATTACGAATAATTTAATAAAATTTTACATATATTAAATCATTCAAAAAGTTTTTAATAATCCATGTATTCAACTAAATACGGAGATATTGCTTTTTAGCGCATAAGTTATTATGCAGCTAAAAACAGTGTACTATGTTTGAAAAAAAAAACTTTTTAATCCGACAAAATTTGAATGTATTGTTTTCGTACGTAACTTAGTCTTGTGGGGTACAAACTTAATTTGATGGGTTTATCTCATTACCACGCTACGAGTAGTTCAATAATATAATGAAAAAGTACGTGTGTTGAATAAGTATATTGGATTATTAGCCTAAAAGCGGTACGATAAGAACCTCGTTGCGAGCACGTGTGTTGAAATAGTACATTACGATACAAGTGTGAAAAATAGGAAATTCGTAATGAGTGGCGATAAATTAAAACACGACCGAAGGGAGTGTTTTAAATCGACACGAGTTGCGAATTAGCCATTCGAACATGTATCGTACGACGTTTTACAGTAAGTACATATGGCTCTTTGAATTTTTGACGCAGGCACATAAAGTGCTCATCATCGCACAAGTGCGTTAATATAGCATCATATGTACTGTAATAGTACATTACCTAACTAGTGCGGTAAAACAAAGAAAGGCCGAGACCGCAGATGTTTGCGACCCGAGCTGCAAGCGAGGGACGTAAATATGCGATCAAGGGCTTTATTTATTACCTCACGTGTTAGGTACATCATTTTATGGCTATACTTGGGCAGAAATCGGCTTTTTCCGTATGCGTAGCGTGCGGAAGAAGGCGCTTTATGGCCAGGTGTAGCATAAACAATATTATCAATATTAGCTTTTAGCCTTAAGCCAATTGTCACTAACAAACTATGGATCGCACAGGTCTGAAATAAAGCATTTTTTTTTAATTTTTTTTTTATATTCAAAACTGTAGTAAATTCATGGAAATTAAATATTTGTTGTTATAACAAAACAATACTAGAAGAACAGTAACTACGACCATAATCTGAAGTTATAATTCTGAACAAATAAAAGCAAGTTTAGTGCAATGGCATAAGTATAACAAATTTATAAGCTTTCATATTAATAGTGGTACTAAGCTGCTCAATTTGTATTTTGAGAGTCAGCCCTTGTAAATTGTTCATATTATTTGTAACCCAAACACAAAGCATAGTTGATGGTTAATGCAAACATCAACAATTTATACAAGTGGCAGCAGTGTTATTTTAATATCTATTAACATCGCACGGGAGTCGATCACTGGAGCGAACCAACTAGTTGTAGATAAGATGTGATTTTACCATCTGTCACCGTGGCTGATCTATTTTAACAAACATTAGCACAGGACGGCGCCTGAGATATTTCGCGTTTAATATGGACACCTGTCACTTTCGCACTGTTTGGATTAGACAATGACAGGTGTCTCTTTCGAAGGCAACAACTCGGGCGAATCGGGCGTCGTCTAATCCTAAGCGTGAAGTATATAAGTGTGACCAGGATGTCACTCTGCGTTTTACGTTGACACAAAATCTTCCGCCCGTGGGTGGCATAACCTGTCAGGCGTCGCGCAATGCGCATTACCTCACTGGTGCGTTCCGATATATTTATATTACAAACACCGCATACTAAGTAATTTATATTTAGACAAATTAATACCAATACTAATAAATAAACAATAAAAACGTATTTTTATAATACAAATAGTGTTCCGATATACATTTTGTTCCTATTGATATCTTATAGGTACACATTATTGTACCACCATACGCACCTGACAGGATGGTGACAACCCTAATTTTAATATCATCTTGACATTTGTATGTTTGACAAACTAAACGTCAAATGTAGGAAAAAGAAGCTTCTGTACTTTAGTACTATTACTTATTTTATGGTGCACCAGTGATGAATAGCATGAGCGATGATTAAAATTAAATGACAATCATCCCATGTAGGTAAAAACTTGATCCGATTACCCACAGTTGCAACGGATTCTGAAGTGACAGTTACATACACTTCACCTAGTTTGCGACTAGCAAGCCACAAGGGACTTGTGAATACACAAACGGCATTGCATACGTACCTAATCAAATCAAATTCGGCCGTCACGCGGAATCAATTGTTTAGAGCAATGTTGCAGACATCTGGGCTGCTATTCCAATCGTTTGCTAAGCTCACCGCCTCTAGCCACCAGTAACTTGCGATTCATCACACTATCAATTATACGTAGGTGTGTGAATCATAAGACTAGGTAGCTCGAACGAAACGTTCAGTATTTTAACAGAATTACAGCCACATGTTGTGTTCACGCTTGTAAACACTTGCCCACATACTATGACAGAGGGAATTCTAACTCGTAAATTAGTAGGGCTCCTGATATCCGTGATGTACGCCGATCCGTAGCTACGTGTTCTTAAGCCCGGCGGTACTAAGATCACGAATTTCACGAACACGCCAAGGTACGTACCTCGTACGTACGTACGTACGTTCGCGTACGGATTCACGTGACACGCCGTGACACGCCATGATACGTAGCCCGTACTGCGTTCGTGCGCGGGGGTTCGGGCTCGGTTCCGTTGGGTACTTATCGCACGTCTCGTAGGTTCGACACGCCCTGGAGATAAATAAATAAGGACTAAGGTATTATTGAATTGAGTTACCACTTAGTATATTGAATACGGGACGAACGGACAAACATTTACTTGTGAATTAAACTTAGATTTTATTTTTTGCATGAATATAATAGTTATATCTAAGTAATTTATGGGGATATTCTGTTTTATGTATAACCAGCTATTGATTTTAGTCAAAACTAGCGACATGCCCGTTGAATTGCACTTATATAAATATAAGGTGTAAAACTCCCTAGTAGATATCATTATAATTATGAACTTAAGCAACACTGTGCTACTGGTTGTTATTATTAAATCAAGAGACTTTTTTTTCTGTTAAGTATTAATGTAATGAATGAAACGTACTAGTAAAACCTTTGTACTATCAAATAATATAACGAAGCCTAAATATAAAGAAGGCAACCCTAATCCTAAGAAACAAAAGGGTAAAATTCTGCAAATCATCGGTAGGTATGATAAAGGTAATACAGGTAAACAAATTCAACAAAAACATGTACGGGGCCACAGAAAAAAAAGTACGCAGCTGCAGTTCTTATCAGTTTCGGACTTTTAGTCCGACAGCGATCACTTTTCAAGTTTTTAAGAATATTCATGTTGCTTATTTAACATATAGTTTCTAAACCATTTCTCAGTCCTAATAACAATAATTTGTGTCATGTTAGGTATTTGGTGGTAACTTAGGTATTCTTTTTAACTCGAATAATCTTTTCAACACACTTGCTCGTAACGAGGTTCTTATCTTACCACTTTTAGGCTCATAATCCAAGATATTAAACACGCGTACTTTCTCATTATATTATTGAACTAGTGTGGTAATGAGATAAACCCATCAAATTCAGTTTGTACCCTACAAGACTAAATTACGTACGCAAACAATACATTCAAATTATGTCGGATTAAAAAGGTTTTTTTTTTTCAAACAAGTACTTACACTATTTTTAGTCGCATAATAGCTTATGTTTTTTTGTTATTATAAATAAATAAATAAATAAATAAATATTATGGGACAATCTTACACAAATCGACCTAGTCCCACGGTAAGCTCAATAAGGCTTGTGTTGTGGGTACTAGGCGACGATATATATAATATACAGATACATATAAATACTTAAATACATAGAAAACATCCATAACTCAGGAACAAATATTCGTGATAAACACACAAATAAATGCCCTGACCAGGATTCGAACCCTATTATATATATATATATATATATATATATATATATATATATTTTGTTATTATATTTAGTTGA
Organism: Lathronympha strigana; assembly: GCA_949128165.1. Classification (NCBI taxonomy): domain Eukaryota; kingdom Metazoa; phylum Arthropoda; class Insecta; order Lepidoptera; family Tortricidae; genus Lathronympha; species Lathronympha strigana. The sequence goes on along the minus strand of OX421909.1, from coordinate 14,571,206 downwards.
ATACATGGATTAAAACTTTCAGAATTATATGATATATGTACAATTTTATTAAATTATTCATTATTTACAATAATTAGTGCTTTAAACATAAATTACAACATTTTTTATTTTGGCTGTTTGGCGGGCCTTTGCTTCAAATATGCGCGCGTAACGCGATTCGAAAAAAATGCGCTCCAATGGCGCGCCGCGGTAAATTGTTTACATAAAACATTTGTGACCGTCTTCTCGCTTAATTATTATGATAAAATGCAACAAAAAGAGAATTAGAAGTAAAACTATAACAATATGTGGATGAAATCTCTGGAACCGCAAAACGCGAGTGTTACCATGAAAATCTAGTTGATGTAGTGATAAATATACCTACTTATTTGTGATGTTTGGGCCTTAAGTGGATCTATTAGTTGAAAATATAAAGTATTGTTATCAACCGACGTCGAAAAGGCATCGCAAGAAGCTTCATGTAGTCTATAAAGGTCAGTCAAACTCATATGCCATTTATAATTAAAGCATTCTGACAATTAAGTTAACGTATTTAACAAAAGTTAATAAACACGAATAAAATTTTGATTTTTACTTACAAGTGTGTTGAAAAATGTCGTATGAAACGTGTGTGCATGGTGTACACATCGGCTTCCTTATTGCGCACTCGCTTTTAGCTCGCGCGCACAATATCGACTCGTGTATAATGACCATCATAGCACACGTGTATCACAATGTACTATTTGAGTGATTTGGAATACTGTGACATTGCATAGGATTACAGAGGACGGAAGTGACACAAACAACGTTTCCACACCAAAAATACTATCCTAAATACAACACAGTTACGCGTTTAGTCTCGAATATTATTTTCTTCAAAACAATCTAAAATGAAAATATTTACCACACATTATCTAATTACTCAAAAAGCAAATTATATCTGTGACACAAAACAAAATGTCAGATTTACATGTTAACCAAGTATTCATAGGCGAAAAAGAATTAACATGAATATTCGTTAAGCTTAGGGCTCCTATAGCCAGGGCTCATATAGCCAGCGCTGTTCGCGTTAGCGTATCGAGAGTTCAAATTATGTTTGTCGTTTATTTAAATCATCCGGCAACTTTCATATTTTGACCCCTCGATACGCTAACGCGGTCGAGAAGTTAATGTCGTACAATTTTTATACTAGGCTTTCTGGACTATTTCGGCACATTAAAGAGTACTATTTATTTCTAGATTGAAGGTAATAATGACATAGGTACTATTATTAGAGTGTTTTATTGTATGACTAACAAGCTAAGCCAACCTACCGGGTTTTTTTTGTAGATAAGAAGTGCAGTTGCACGTGCAGACAAAGATAATAAGATTTGCAAGCGACTTATTACAATGAAACAAACAATATGCATAAGTAGCTTTGGGCTTTACCCTTTGTTCGTGAAGTTGAAAGAAGTGACCGCGATGTTTTGTTTTACAAATTCGTGGTATTTTTTTATTTAATCTGGAGTTTAGAATTTTGCTTTCGCATTCATTGTCATTAGTTACTCCTGACATCACAAATCTTCAATTTATAATTCAGCTGTGAATTTAAAGTTATTTTTGTTGATGTTTCGTTATTTTTTGTTTTGTTATTGTTAATGTATGATTAGTGTTACTATTTAACAATGAAGAGAAGTTGGGTTATTTTAGCAACCCGTTTATTAAAGTAGCTATTCAATGTATTTATTATTTGGTTCTTTTCATTTATTACTTACTTAATATTTAAAAGGCCTTACTATTGGAAATAAATTTTAATTCAAAAGTAATGAAACGGAATTAGAGCTATGAATAAAAAACACACGATACATTTTTATTCGTAGCTCTTAGAGACCGCATCGTATCTTCACTCAAGGTCGCGGGCGGACCGAACGGGCGTGTTCTTAAAGTACGTGAAGCCGTGATCACGCCTACACGCATCTACACGGATTCACGTACCCTAATTTCACGTAGCCGAACTTCACGTGCGGAACGGACCAGAAAACCGTAGCAGTGAATCACGAACCCGGGCGTACGGCTACGGGTTCACGAATCACGGACACGACCGCGAGCCCTAAATTAGCACACAACAATAAACCAAGCGAAGCGATTCGGGGGCTGATGGAGCAATGAGGGGTTTTCTCTGCAGGTGACACCCGGCGTCGAGGCGTAACTGCTTATGAAGTAGAGATTCATAAACAGTTGCATTGTTTTATTTAAAAAATCTACCCACCTTTTTTCGTATGTGTTTAAAAGAAGCATCTGATATGATATATAATGAAATAAATAAAGAAGTATTCGTTCGGGACTTGAACGTTCAAGCTTTGCTGCACCGAAGTAATCGCTATAAACTTATTAAATTATTGCTTCTCAACGTGTGGGTCACCAAGCCTCTATAGGTCGCAAGAGCTCGCAAAGTTTTAGTAGAAAACAATACGGATTAAAATGTACTTAGGCAATAGTTGCGTTTTTTTATTGTAAGTGAGTCGTTGTTTTAATGTTGCAGATATTACGGATGGAAAGTTATACATTTCTGCCCTTTCCAAATGCCTTTTTTATTGCACTAATATTGATATATTGTATGAGTTTTATTCTGGTATCTATTTCCCGAACCCATAAATGACGACGAAAATAAAAGTTTCTTTGAGATTCACAATACAAGTAGGTAATTATATTATTTTCATAAGTCAATTACACATCATTTAATATTGTCTTCTGTTACCGCGATTGTTATTCATTGACTGAGAGAATTACTCTCAGTCATCATCTTAACCCTGTGAAAACGAGTGCTGTAAAGGGCTCGAAACGTAGGGTAAGGTGTTAATAAACGCGATTAATCCGTTCTAAAGTGTTTAATTTCAATACATAATATTTAATTTCATAGAATATTATCAAAGTGTATTACTCCTGCAATTGATCCCTTTGGCGTTTTATTAGCACGTCATTTGTATAATTACAAACATATAGTTGGCTTCCAATTTCCAAACTATTGTCTTAACAGTTTAGATAAAAAGAACACGCTCAATAAAAATTAAATACAGAGCGCCCCATTTTTATACCACTTACGTGTAAATCAATATTGTTTCTAGCTTTTCATCGCTCTCATTTATTTTATAGATATGTTATGACTACCTTTGAATGTATTCAAAGTTTATTTTTGTGTAAATAGTCGTAATAAATATTTCAAAGCAAACATGAGTTGTGTTCTGTGTTTTGATACGCATATGAAACCTTTTCAAGATAAATTCGAGGAACATGTTTTTGTTGTTATTACGCGTCCAAGCAGTTTTATTTTATTTTAATATACGAAATTTCTTAAGTTCGTTTATTAAAATAAAACGGACTTTTGTCCGGTTTACTTTTAAAAATGAAAATCGTTAATAATGAAGTAACGCACTTAAATATTAAATATCAATTGCTAGGATAGTATGAAGTATTGGTTTTGCAAAAAATAGTTTTGATAAATATATATTAAACAAAAACACAATTCTTACACAGCTTCATTCAGACTCATTTTCCAACACATATGTATAACTTAAGTACATATCGGTTTCGGTAAGCTTCAAGTATTTACTTCTTCTAGCTAAATTGGCGGAGCAGCCCTCGGATCTAGGTACATTATTAAAAATCGAAAAACAAAAACAGAAAAGTTATTCATACATTCCATTTGAATTAAAATGATTTATCGTAATTTGCTAAAAAAGTAACAGGATTCATGTTAGTTGTTCCAATATCGTATCAAAAAGTTACGCAAAATCGTAAAAAAGTAACTTAATAATACGAAAAAGACTCTTAATAATAAACAAAAAGTACTGGGAAAGTACTGGGGGGGGGGGGTACGTGGGAGAACGAAAGCTATGTTGTCGCGCTGCGGTGCACGGAGCATGAAAAACAAATCTGATATACAGTGGAACCTCGATAAGATAAACCCCTCGTTAGTACAAAATAAAATGATATTCCCGTCACTGCAGAGCCTAAAAGATAAATATTTAACCTCGTGAAGACGACTTCGTTCTCTAACGTATCCCTTCACAAATTACCTACCTACGTAACTCGAACAATTAAATTAGGCCTCTATAACTCGAAACACCGATGTATTGTTTTGTCGGCTGTATATCCCCTCTAATAAACCTCTGTTTATTTATTACCTCATTCGAGATTAAACACTTGAAGAAAATTATAAGACTTTACTTTGCGCGTTTTGATTAGTTTTACCTCTGTAACTCAAAACCACATTAAGACAAACCTATAAAAACCTCTGTAAGTCGAAACCTCTAGAGAACAAAAACTCGATAACACGAACTTAAAAAGTTTTCTTCACGCGTTTCCCTTCAGGTTCAAATTCAAAATTCAAAAATTTATTCTGGAAGTAGGCATCAAGGGCACTTTTACAAGTCAATAAGCATCACAATAAAGCATCAGCATGTACTATAGCGTTCAGAATTGCATAGGCAATTTATGAATGAATTCATTCATAAACTGCCCATGCAATTCTGAACGCATGTGTACAAACATTTACAATATATAGTGAGAAGTAAAAGTATAATCTTATCTAATCTAAATACTGATAATACAACAGCAGGTTCGTGCTATCGAGGTTTCACTGTATATGGAGCTGTCCTATAAGGGTGATCGTTACGCGAAGGTAGAGCAAGGTGATAAACACCTAGGACATTTCCGTAGTAATCAACGGTTTGTTTCTTGACTTGTATGACATCTGAACGCGATGCGGCGAGCCGCGCAGCGTTGCAACAAAATGTCTTCGCCATCGCGTTCCTTCGCCCACATAGGTAAGAATATGAATAAATTTATTATCAATAATATACACACACAAATTACACCATAGATGTCCGGCGAGCTCCAAACTAGGCTAAGCCTGTATCTTGGAGCTCGGAATTAATTTACAATGAAACATGAGAAAAGAAAGAAATAATTAAAATTAGTATTGAAGGTGCTATTATTATGAGTACGTGAGTGTAAGTGTTGTGTGTTTGTGGCTGTGTGTGCTTATGTGTTTGTGTGTGTGTGTTAGTAATACATAGCCTTAAAATTTTAACTTTTAAACTAAATGGTGATCTTTTTCTCGTATACTGCTAGTTATTAACAGTATTTTAAATCTAGATGGCGTTGTCTCAAAAAATATTCGTCTTGTTATATCCTTTCAAATTTCCTTCAAAATCACTTTACTATGTCAAGTGTCAATTTACGAAGATATCAAGCAAAACAAATGAGCAAATAAATCTGTAAATTGAACAGTTGACAAGACGGCAAATTCGAGTCTTTCGAAGCGAGAAAATTTAAGAATATTGTATTACTCGTCATTTAAATTGTCATGATATTTTAACACAAAGCTCATCTAATACGTGACGAAATAAAATTACGAAAGCTTTCAATCGGCAAACTTCAAGTGCTTCTTTAATATTCGTATTACGAAAATGATCTTAATGAATTTGAACAAGCAAATTGATGTACAGATGGCGCTGCATTCGTTTAAAAACTTTGCGTTTTGTAAAGAAGACATCTTAACTCTGTGAAAACGAGTGCTTTAAAGGGCTCGAAACGTAGGATCATGGTGTTTATAAACGCGATTAATCCGGTCTAAAGTGTTTAATTTCAATAAAGAAGACTGTTAAAAATGTATGCCAAATCCTACACGCCTGCACCATACATAATACTGTCACTTAACACCATGTAACTGGCTCCTTACTATAACTATAATGCGAGTAATTTAAAATATACTCAACCGAGTAACCAAATACCGCAAATTAACCTACAATTTAACCGCATTTATATTACTATAGGTACTCGCTGTGTTTGTTCGACGATAAGTTGTATCGTTGATCCGGTCGCCCTGAAATTTGGTAGATGGTTAAATGAGATAAAGATAATTTTTTAATTCCAACCGGGTTGCCGAGTCGCGACTTCAAATTCGGGGCGAACACTAGTGTAATATTACAAGATAAGCTGCGTACAGAACTATCACTGTATAACGAGTGCAATATTTGGTAGGGAAACGTCACTGAAAGATCACGATCCCGCCTGAACGCATGGTGCCAATGCATTTTTTCAGTAAAAGTAGGAGCTCCCGAACAATTAAGTAACAAACCATTGGTAGTACGAATAAGATGCACTGATTGTTATATTATATCACATAAATTTTGCTTCAGGTTTTAATATCGTTTTGGTTATATACAGGGAAATGTTTAAAAGGGGCCGTAAAAAGCTCAGTTTTCTCCAAATCACAGTAATTACAATTATCAGAACAGTAAAACGGAACCGTTTATGACATTTTTTATTGCGGACCGTTGTTATGGATCACCGATTCGGTAATATGCCTCTTCTACATACATAAATACGGTTTCTATAGTTGCAACTCGTAAAGAATTACGTAAGGCTTATATTACTTCTCAATATATATCCATTACTTTTTCAAATAAAATAAAGTTTTAGGGTGAAATGTTTTTAATTCTTATTAATATATATGTCACCACACTCCATCACCACAGTATTTACCACGGTATTGTGATATTTAGAAAGGTGCGATGAATTGCGATGAGAGGAGGAGCGTGTAAGGTTAACTGAAAGCAAACAAAACCGACATTTTTGCATTTGAAAATATATAATATAACACTTTAAATTTTCGCGTACACATTATCATAAAAAACATTAAACGAATTAGATTAAACATTTATCGCGAATTTGGTTTACCTCAATGTACCGACGTTTCGACACTTTCGACACAGTTTTATTCGGAGAAATGACTTTATGCGATAAATTAGTTGCGATGTGATAATCGTACAAAAAAAAATTCGGAGATGATTTAAAAAATCATAGTAGATACAAGATCAATATAGGTACTTCCTTTACTTCCCCTATCTTTGGTAACATATTAAATGGAATTATTTATCCCCTCTAATCCAATAGTTTCCCTAATTTGTATTTAGTGTTTATTTCATTTATCGTCGTTCGAGAACTCTGACTAGACTCTCAATGACACACATTATGCAGGCAAGACAGTTAAGGAGTTCGGGTTAAGAATATATGAGATAAATTACATGATGTAATAGTAATATGAGTGATACTAGTCTGCTTACCTACAACTTGACCTCACCTGACAGTTACAATCCCTTCATGTTAGGTTTCAAATTTAGATGAAAGTACTTAGTGATAGTAGCTCATAGCTTCTTTAAAAATACAGATGGTAGATGACATTGCAAAAGACAGTAGAACAAACAAATAAATAATGGCAAATTTATCGAATTAAAACAACCTAGCAACGTTTCCACTAGAAGATCAAATTTGGCCAAATTGACAATGAAGGTAAATAAATTAAGGAACTGCAAATTATTAGGATAGGAATTTTGTAGTTTAAGACCATCCCGTCACACCCATCTCATGTTTCTATCGTAAAATCTATGAAATTATTCGTTTAAGAGCGTAGGCTGTAAGCCCTATCGGATTCTGATTAGGAAAAAGTAGGAAAAAAATGGTTTAACGTAGAAAGAAATTGTTTTTAGGTCTGGATGATACTTACCTATTGATTACGTCCTTAAAAGGATCACTAGCTTTTTTGATACCTTGTAATATGCATTATTACTGTTTCTAGTAAAAGTAGTAAAATGTGGCTTCTGCCCACTGCACACTACGCAGATTTGAACCCAAACTACTATAGAGATATACTTATTTTTATAAGTAAAAAATATTTGCTTCACTTCAAACTGCAAGAACCGACCTGCAAGATGCGCTACGCTATTCGCGCTACTGGATTCAAAGGAATTTGAACCTTCTACACATTAGGTGCATACCATATTTAAATAGCAGCGAACCCGAGAAGTGGCCGGCGCGCGGCGCACATTGCTGCAATTTCATTTAAGTATGGAATTTTACAACAGGATAGAAGCTTCAGTTTTTTATGACACTATGACATATTCGTTGTATAGCTTGATTCTGAAAGCAGCCGTTTAATGTGACTCGTACATAGTGTGTTAGATTATTTTGGCGTGTTATTATAAACAACACTATAGGAGCTGACTGTACACAGATTGAATTTACGTTTTACACGGCATGCACGTTTCCTACAAAAGCTGGATTGGGTGAAGTATTTTACGAATCACAAAAAGCACGGTGACGTTCTGATTTCGTAGTGGGGCCGTTCTCCTTTTTTAGCTTCAATGAGCTGTCTCCGCGCTGAAAACTGTCTGATTAAGAATTTAATAAGTATTTTTTTGGTAGGAGGTAGATGCCAAAAATTTAGAAACACCTTTTCAGTTTTAGTATCTACATTATTCAACTTAAATAAAACACCTTGACAAAATGGTCAATCGGAAGGCTGTCGTCACTGAAAAGGGCCGCTCTGTCACGGTGTTTTCTATAAACCACTGAAAACAAAAATACCTTACTAACATGGAAACAACTACCAGATAGTCTACGTCAAACACATATGTTTTTTTACCTTATAACTGAAAGAGATGTCATATGCTACAGAACAAGTGACCAAGGCCCCCGTTGAGCAGGGCTGGAATCGAACCAGCGACCTCCTGCTTTTGCGGCAGACGCCCTAACCACTGGTGATCGGGTAGCCCATCGGGTAGGATAGCTTTATCTGTAGCATATCAAAACATAGTGTAGTGTGACATCTCTTTCAATTATAATTTACATATAGTGGTGAGACTAATTAAAAAACTAAAAAAACAAGAATCAAAACATTTATTATACAAATAATGAATGATTTGATTGGGTCTCCCTCGACATCCCTAACAACGATTGTCCTAAAATCACTTAACCTAACCTTTTTGTCCTAATAATCTATTGCCATAAGAATTATTTTCCATAACGTAATGGTTGCCCTAAAACTCATTTGCCCGAAGCATTTCTGGCATAACATCAATATCTCTAATATGTTTAATATGTTTTGGCATATTCATCGCGTTCCCTAACAACGTTTGTCCTCATATCTTTTGCCATTACTATTTTGTCCTAACCGGTATTAGTCCTAACAATGAATTGTCATAATAATCATATACACACGCTTTGTACTATTTTTAACCATATTTTGGTTGGACTGTAGCAAAGTGGGGGGCCGGGACTTATAAAAAATTAGTCGAAAGTGGTGTCATTATGACATATATTTTAAATGATTGTAACTTATATAACATGCCAACTTTTTTACAAAACACTCTTTACAAAATACAACTCTGTATTAATTAATTAATTTGGGCTAATATTCGTTAGGACAAATAATGTTAGGTAATACAATAATAGGATAAACTTCATTAGGCCATATAAAATTACGAATAATAATGATTAGGATATGATCTTTAGGACAAATAGTAATTATGCAAAATTAGTATTATGGAACATGACATTAGGATATGTAATAATCAATATGCCAGGTGACATTAGGACATAAAACATTAGGGCAAACTAAAATCATCCATTCGATAAGAGGGCAATCAACAATAGGGCAAATGAGTGTTAGGACAAATTATTATGACGAAGAGTATTAGGGAACGCAAAAATATGATAAAAAACTTTAGGGATCCCGATATAGATCCGATTTGATTCGTGCTTTACAATTGCATTAAATGTAAACCTGTTTTGTACATGCAGAAACCGGTATTTTCTATATACGATTAAGTAACTGGTTACTGAAGACTTTGTGATTAATTCATTCATTTAATAGACTCAGACGAATAAAACCAACTATAAATCAATATAGTAAAATGAGAAGTACTCCAAAATTAGTTAAACTGGTTCTGATCCCGAATCCCCAGGCGAATAAATGTGGTACGTTACATTAGTATAAACAAACACTTCAAACAGTACAAAACGACTTTTCTAATTACCCCTACACACAAATTATATTGCTCTCATAGATGTTACAAACTGGAAAAGTTAATTACCAAGCGGAAATAAGTTTTGAAAGTAACTAGTTCAGGTAGTCTGCTGATAAACTTCGGTAGAACAAGATAACGAACCGTTGATACTTGCGAGCAACAGTTCCCAACAGAATGTACAGCAACCCTCCTAATGGAAAAGTTGAACGTACAATTGTTATGACTGCTCAGTTCGAATCGAACTTGGCACAACTTATTTTTATAACTTGCTCGGGAACTCGGTAGACGTTGCACATTTGCATTTTTATTAATATTGCCCCACTACAGTTCCAGTTGCATCCATTCGATACGTGGCCTTAGCCCCCCTTCCTTTCTGCCAAAAGAACATGCAGAAAAATCATTTAATAATATTATTGTATGGACAAGTTTGCAGGGTGACCACTTTGATAGCTACTTTGTGTTAGCACATATTTGGCTGCACGTTAGTTCCTTCAACAAAACTCGAGCAATACCAAAGGCCGCACCCCATATTTTTCTCGAAGCCATTCCGGCCATTTTCAACCTCCTGTAATTGCGCGCTGTTTAAAGCTAGAACCCTTAATTTTTAGTGACATGTTGGCTATAACATGAGCTAAATATATTCTCAGCACGATGGAGTCTGTTTTCAAATCGTAAAGTTCAATAAAATAAGTAGGCAAGTCGGTGGAAGTCGCGTTCTATGAACACCCCCTGGTACCGACTAAAATAACCAACTTGTTTTAACATTACATTTCCAAACTTTTTTGCAGCATAAGTCTTTTTTACACGTAATGTTTTTGATACAATTTATAGTATACTTATGAACACTATTAACTAGCCATTTGTAATCACTATTGCAATGGTAAGGTCATTTAAGAGGCCATTGTATAAATCCGGCCGAATTAGCTCAACTTTTTGCCATGAGTTTTCATAATTACAACTACTTACATGTTTACATTATAAATTGAAACAGATATCACATACTACAGAAAAAGTGACCAAGGCCTCCAGTGCCTAGGGCTGGGATCGAACCAGCGATCTCCTGCTTTCTACTAGTACTACTTTTTACTAGCTGTTATAGCATTTCTTGATCACCGAGTTTCAAATATCTATCTAGTTTTCGACCTTATTGCTATTGAATCTTAATGAAACATTTTTACACAAAAATTATAAAGTAAAAAAACAATTTTAATTTGGTAAATTTTGGTAGAAGTACACAAATATTAGTCAAGTTTTCCGGCTAAATATTCATTTTTCTTACATAAATGAATATGTACATATTTAAAAAGTTTAGTTCATAATATCTTATCTAAAACCTCTAAATAGGTACTCTATACCTATCTCTAGTATTTTTTTAACAGCACTTCAAATCACTAAATTGCTGGAGTGGACCTAAAGTTGATGATCAGGGACGGCATAGTGGAACTGCTCGATAATTTCTAATCTGTAATCCAATTTAACACATTGTTATTTTGCTTGCGACCTTGGAGGTCTACAAGGTAGGTCCGTTTGGTAATGATGGAAGCCCTGAGACATTAAGAAATCTCCTCGATTTTCACATGTACCTACACATGTGGTGAATTGGATATTTTGAAGTAAACTGGCTAACTCAAACTAATTCAAAATTCCACTTTTATCGGGAAGGCCAAATGAAGTCAGTGTTTTTTTTCTTAAAAAATATTTTTATTATTTAATTTAATAATTAATTTAATTTATTTTTCTAATTTTTGTTGACATTTGTTATTAGAATAAGTACCTACCCATATGACATTGTTAGTGACATATACATGTATATTATTATATAGTTTAGCAGCATGTGACATATTGTGTAATTTTAAGCTCAATTTGTATATAATAGCGTGTGTTTGTCCAATTTCCGCTCACGCACAATTTTTCTTGCATAACAAATCAATACATTGTCCAATTTCCGCTCATTGCATGCCGATTGATGGTGAAATATATGTATATGTAATTATTTGTTTCTGAATCCACCTATTGTATCATATTTCATGCGAAATAATGATATTTTGATTTTATTATCTGATTTTTAAAATTTCACTCTTACGGAAATAGAAAAAGTATTCTATTTTAGCTTGGCTCATACGCCGTTGACTGTAACTGTCTGCGTAATGGCATGAAAAGAATCCAGTTTATTTCTCAACACTTTTATCTTGTACAGTGATTGACGTTGCAAAAATATTTTCATCCTACGCATTAAATTTATGATCTTCCGTTATTTTTATTCTGTAAATAATAGAAGTTACTTCAGAAACTTCATGGTAAAAAGGCGATGCATAGTTTTGCTGTAAAAAGTAAGTGTCACAAACTTCCCCAAAAGATTACAGAAACAAAATAGTTTTAGAGAACTTATGCGGCATTATTATGAAACTACCGGAGCTTTACTACCTATTTCAAGATTAATAAAGTTTACAACGAAACTTTAAGGAGGAAAGTTTCAGTATAAATTGAACGGAAAGTTTTACCAAATTACAGGTTTGGCAGCGTAAGAAATTTTAGCTTTTAATACAACATATGTAAAGTAAAACTCGGACTTTTTTTCCAAGTCGCTTCGAGTAAATTTTACAACGAACGCTACATTAAGGAAAAGGAAAAGCAATTATTTTAAAAATAATGACTTTCCGCAATGCAAGAGCAGACCGTGAAAGAATTACTTTATTTCTTGTCAAAGATTCATGGTCAGACCTTATCGTAATTATACTTTTGTAACGGGCAATTCAGCTATTTACGAATATAATTTTTTTTTACAGTACACATGGTGCCATATTACCGCACTAGTGCGATAATGAGCACTTCATGTGCCTATGTCAAAAATTCAAAGGGGCATAATGTACTGTAAAACGTCGTACGATACCCGTGCGAATAGGCAATTCGCAACTCGTGGCGATTTAAAACACTCCCTTCGGTCGTGGTTCAGTTTATCGCCACTCATTGCGAATTTTCTCCTTTTCGCACTTGTATCGTAATGTACTACTCTATGATATCAATTACTTGTCTATTTTAAAGGCAGATTAACAAAAATTACTACGTTTAAACTTTTAAACTTTTTTTAAAGTAAGTACTTATTGTCACTTAAGTAGCATGTACTATGGTACAAGTTAGTTGGGTAGATACCATCTACCCTTCCCGTAATAGTTTATTTCACCTTTTAATGTTTGAGTAACCAGCGATAAATATATATTCACCTAATTTTACAGTTGGCTTATGTTTTTTTTTTTCTAACATAAAGAAAATATATAGCATGTGGTTGCACAGTAAGGCATATTGTCCTTCTTTGGAATTCTTAGGACCAAGTTCCAAACATAATCTACTTAATTAAATATTTTTATGTATAAAACCGAAAAGACTCCCTTTTTATTGAATTTTTAAAATTCTTATTTATTTATTTAGCTTTTAGTAATTTTATTTACTCACCGATATTTAAAAAAAAATTACTTAAATTCAACAGATACTAAACCCGCGTTAGACCCGTCACCGAAAGAGATTTATCGCTAAAGTATGCCTTTATTTAGCGCCCGCAAAACTTTCGAGAGCCCGCTCACTTCATCGAAACGAATTAAGAAATGCATTTGAACTTTGGTTATAGGAAAATAAGGTAAGTAGGTAAATATGTTCTGTTTAATCTACAATAGGTCAAATCAATTACATGGAAACTACTATAGCAAGCAACGCAAGGCCGGGCATTATGTCGATTCCTGGGGGAGATCTATGTTTATATTTCGGCTGAAATGATGATGATGAAAACCAAATAAACGTACTGTAATAAAAATGAATACACAAATGAGGACAATCTTATAAGTGCAGCGAGTACGAGCGTACAGAAGTGCTAATTTGACAGAATTTAAGTACCCAAGTATCCACATCATCTCTTCAGCGTTTGGGATACTCAGTGATTATTTAAGTTTCACCTCATATCACTATAATATTTTCTCTGTGACTATCGCTGGACATCTTCAATTTTTTTACTTTTATTCTGAAAATCAGGACACCGCACACTTACTTTTCTGCCATTTATAACCGTACGCCTTAAGGGTTGCGCCTTGGAATATGAATCATAGAATCGTTATAATTGACAAGCACGCAGGCACAGACAAATAGTCAGAACGATAAAGTACACAATGTCATGACATATTATGTCAAATAGACCAGGTACAAGACTTAACTAAATTAGGGAATCGGAGACCCAACATGTACGGCCGGCCTTAGTTTTCAAGCTCATTCAGAAACTTACATATTCTTAAGGATAACAAATAAACATAAGTACATATTAATTATTAAAGGATACTTTTATAGTCCTAAGGGAGATGAAGTGATATGGTAGATAGCAATGTTGTCAGCTGGAAATTTACCCTTCCTGGAAATCTGTCCAATGAGTTATTTACCGGAAATATTTCCATTTTCCCAGAAACGATGCCAAAACAAGGGAACGTATTAATTTGCACTTGATATAGACAAGCCTATATTAGCCATAATTTTAATACTCCTTCCGACTTGTTGCGTCCAAATGTCTAAGTACAACTCGCTACGATAAATACCAAGACAATGTTCAATACATTTAAACAAGTAACTCTTGTATATAAATACCTAAAAGGAAGTGCTATGTAAAGTCGTTAAATTGACTGTTGACGACATCAGTGCCGTAAAACCGGACCGTGTCGTAAGTTTCAATAGAATTTATGGAGAACAATAAATGCGATAACAATAAGATCTAGTCTCGTCTAAGAATAACAAAGTTGAACTGGTAGCGTTAATTAACACACCACACAGTGAGGATTACGTACATGTTCGTTTACTTAATAACTGTATTGTAGACAAGAGTAGAAGATCTAGAGATTTTCTAGACGTTTAGGTACTTAACAATTTACTTCGGAAAACTTAATAGGCTTTGAAGTACACTTTAATGTATTAAACTATATGAACAGGGTTATGAACTTAACTATCAATTAAAGGATTCCTTAAATTACGTCGAGAATTATTAGAGCTTTGAACGTATCAGCATATCAACGCGCGCAATCACTAATTCAGCCCCATGTTAAGCTCAAAAAATTACTGTTGATCAGAATATCCAGTAGGGTTCCTTTTCATGATACATAGGTACAACTATTTAATTTGACTTTTTTCATTTTATAAAGATTGGAGGAGTAAAAATGCCCATTATTGTGAATTCCTCGTGAAAGTACTTACTAGTTATCACACTAGCTATTTGCAGGCGAGTCGAAAGAGAAGCGAAGGCGGTCTCGCAGGGACCTATTCTTATCATGAGTTCTATTCTCGCCGTCCTACCAGTTAAGGACGAGCAAGATGCAAACACTATCGCATCTCGCAGTCGCTATCGTCTATCGCTACGTAGAACTCGTGATAAGCCTAGAGTTCGCAGCCAATTTGTATGGAGGTTTCGTCTCGCTTTCAACTCGCCCACAAATGGTTAGCACCATAAGGCCTTTAAGTATAAATAATGAAGCTCACACACCATTTTCGAATGTAACAATAGGTAGGACCAAAAACTGATTATTTATTCTTCTTCTTGGCAAACTATATAATCAACTAAAATATATTTTGGAATAAAATAAAAACAACTTCATGTTCAGTGTTATTTGTAAATTTTGAAACCACACAATACACATGAAATATAACATGCGAGACAACCGGAAGCCACTAATGAATCATGTGAGGAAGACATTTAATAATGACGGGACGCATAAGGGTTGCAAAACCGGGGAATAAACCGAGGAGTAATAGTCCAAATAAATTAAGAGGAAAACAGGAAACTCCCTCTCAACGTTTCGTGGCGTGTGCCCGGTGTGCCTCATATTGTACACTTTGCACTTGATGTCCGAGGAAGCGTATTAGAGATAGAAAAAGGGATATTTAAATTTTTGCTTTGTGGTTCTTAATTTAATTTCAGCAGTATTTACCCAAGTATTGACTGTTGCATTACTAGTTAGTTATACAGCTATTTCAAAAGGTTGCTATGTATTTTCATGTCACTATTTAATGTAACTGTGATTTAATATTTTATTGACGTGTAAAAGTGTCCTCGAGAACATGTAGGATATACATATTTATGAATTTACCGTTTTATACAAAAGCCTATAGAGATAAAACCTAAGAGGATTTCAAATGGATTGTTTTCTTCCAGTAAAATGTGTTTATGATTTGAACTAAAAATTATCCTTATTTTTATGGAATCTTAAAGCTACGTACCTACGTATAAAACTCTCGTGAGACTCGAACATAGTAAATAATATTTAAAACGGGTCACTCACGTAATAACGTCAATTTTCGGTCGATTTATTTCAATCTTTACGGAGATCGTCATCAGGAGCGACCACCGGCGACAGAGGCAAGTCGTGCACTACGTGCTAGCACCCTCTCTTCCCTGCTACTTGCAGCGGGTGGTATTAGTAGCGGCGCGTAGCGTAGTAACTCTCAATACATCACTCACAACGCTCACTACGTCACTCGACTGTATGAACGTGCCCTTAGCGAGTGACGTAGTGAGTGTTGTTTGCAAACTGGTTGACAATGACAAAAACGATATTGAGAACGAGGGTAGGTCGACCGCTGTGTCGCCCCCCGCTCCGCTACCACCACCCGCTACAAATGTCAGGGCGGAGAGGGCGCTAACCCGCAGTGCACGACTTGCCTCTGTCACGGGTCGTCGCTGAGCATAAATCTACTTAATTACGTGAGTGACCCTCTTTAAATATAATTTAACACGTAAATACCTACTTAAGTTTATGAAACCGCCATTGTAACTCCTATAGAATAACACCGATGAGCAATAAATTAAATATTTCGACAAGCCCTTCAACAAGATTCCACGAAATAATAATCTGGTCTCAATAGACCGATCTGGTCGATGTTGTTATTTTATGGTGACGACACGCGACAAATAATCAACAGTACGTGCTTTATCCTACTAAGTTTAACCAAATTAGATTTAACAGCGTTCATGCTACGCGTGATGCTTGCCATTCAGTAAAGCATGTTCTATTCAATCGATGTCATACCTAGTAGTACTTACTTAAATATTTGAATGTAATTTCAAGTTATTTCAACACGTCTTCATCGGTACGTCTGTAGTGCCGTCGTTTCATGAATACTATAGTACGTGCAGACGGTACTATTAACATATAGGTATGTAATTTGTAAATGCATATTTCGTGAATGCACACATCTTGAAGTCCTAGAGTTCCTTCGAGACAACTTAGTTACATTTATTTGAAAGTGTTTCTTAAGAGGGCGTAGAGATTTTTCAACGAAAACGACAGTTACGGTTAAATCTGTGACGTCCTCAATTCTTTGCAAAGACATACAAGATGCCTGTAATTATTATCTCAAAGAGTGTGTCTACAAATAGTCTTATATTTATAATCTACAATAATGTACAGTTGAGTAAATATGTCTACGCAAAGACGCAGCAAAATTGAGAAAAACGCGTGTCAGCGTTTAATCAAAAGTGAATGAATAATCATTTGCTTTATTTTTAAAAA
Source organism: Lathronympha strigana (assembly GCA_949128165.1). NCBI lineage: Eukaryota > Metazoa > Arthropoda > Insecta > Lepidoptera > Tortricidae > Lathronympha > Lathronympha strigana. The sequence continues at coordinate 14,553,844 of OX421909.1, read as the reverse complement.
CTAACTCTACCCAATCTCAAATATATAAGCTACTGAAGTCCTATAGTCTTATTACATAATACTGATACATTAATTAATTATGATTTTTTGAAAACGCCCTCAAAATCCGCCATACAAAATTACTATGGAATCTGATCGTTTCTTGATTACGATTATTCTCGAGTTACGGTGGCCACCTTTCTGCTCCATCATCAGACCTTGGCAACCACCTACGGTCCAAGTGCTCGCCAAAACTAAACTAACGAGCCTAAACACGGGGTTATTACATCAACTAATTCCTGAGTTCCGGTGGCCACCTTTCTACTCCATCATCAGACCTTAGACACCACCTACGGTCCAAGTGGTTGCCAAAACAAAACTAACGAGCCCAAACACGGGGGTATTACATCAACTACTTCCCGAGTTCCGGTGGTCATATTTCTGCTCCATCATCAGACCTTGGACTCCACTCACGGTCCAAGTGCTCGCTGAAACAAAACAAACTAGTCCAAACATAACTCCATTATTACATCAACTACTTCCTGAGTTGCAGTGGCCACGTTTCTGCTCCATCATCACACCTTGGACACCACCTGCGGTCCAAGTGGTCGCCAAAACAAAACTAACGAGCCCAAACACGGGAGTATTATATCAACTACTTCCCGAGTTCCGATGGCCATATTTCTAGTCCATCATCACACCTTGGACACCACTCACAGCCAAATGCTCGACAAAACAAATTTAACGAGTCCAAACACGATAGTTTTACATCAACGTATTCTTCAGTTCCGCTGGTCACCTTTCTGCTCCATCATCAGACCTTGGACACCACCTAAGGTTCAAGTACTCGCGAAATTCAAACTAAAGAGCCCAAAAACGGGGGTATTTCAGTAACAACTTCCTGAGTTCCGGTGGCCTTATTTCTACTCCATCATCAGACCTTGGATACCACTCACGATCCAAATGCTCGACAAAACAAATTTAACGAGTCCAAACACAATAGTTTTACATCAACTTATTCTTCAGTTCCAGTGGTCACCTTTCTGCTCCATCATCAGACTTTGGACACCACCTAAGGTGCTCGCGAAATTCAAAATAAAGAGCCAAAACGGGGGTATTACGTCAACTAACCTTTCTGCTCCATCATCAGATCTTCGATACCACCTGCATCCTAGTTTTCTCATCAAAATGAATGTAACAAACCCAAAACGCACATGTAGTTTTTTTACTATACCAAGTTCTTTAGAATATCATTTAGTTTAATAAAATCGTACAAAAACTCAACTGAATATTAGACCAATTTATTCATCGTTGGGATCGCAGGATTACAAAAATGTCGAATTTTAAGTTACCGACTTTCGACATAAGACTGATGACGGGCCGGCGGCGTAGTACCCAGTGTGCGCGCGCACGCACACAGATTGCGAGCCACGTTCGGCGCGCTAAATGCCGTCCGCGGAAAAAGGTTGGTGCGGTCTTAAGAAGCAAAGCATTTGAAAATCATTAACCAAAACAGACTACTCTACCGCTTCATAATAGCAATTTAATTGACACCTTAAGAAGCCGGTATATAAATTTGGCCGATTCAGTTCAAATTTTTGGCATGAGTTTTCATAGTTACAAAAACATTTTTACATGTTTTAATACAAAAATTGAAAGATCATTTCGATTTAAATAGAATAAATGAAAAAATTGTTGTCAATTTTTAAAAATCCACCATTTTCTAACAGCTGTTTTACCATATTTTGATGAGCGAACTCCAGACATCTAGCTGGTTTTCAACCTTATTGCTATTGAATCTTAATAAATCATGTTTATTCTTTTTCAGTAAATCTGTATAGTGGTATACTGTATACCTACGTGTATAGTGTATAGTGGCATAGTCTCCCAAATATTAGCTATTTTTTTTGGCTAATGAATATACAGTTATAAAGTTTATGCCATATTATATCCAAAAAATATAAATAGTGTATACCTATGTCAATTTTTTTTCTGAAAGTGCTCCTCAAATCGCTCTAAATATCGCTATAAAATATGCGACGTTATGATATTGATTTCAAATGCTCACGGAAGCTCGCAGAGAGAGGTCATGTCGCTCCGTGCTTCAACAATACTTACAACGATGAGAGACTGAGAGTACAAAGGAACGTGTAAGTAGTGGATATCGAGATATTTGGTGACTGAGTAGCCCCTTGTATAGTTGGGATCCTTTAGTATGCCTATTTATTAAGATAACGTGTAAATACAACTTTTTGTTGAAACAAATCAAATTATTCAATTTAATATTTTTGATTTGTTATTAAAGTAGTAACACTAGATACACTAGTAAAACGTCAAATGAAAGAAGCATAATAAAACTTCATTGTTAACTGGCAATCCTACATTAACAAAGCAGGTTCAAATTTGATGTCCCTAAATATAGTTTCTCATACTTGTAAAATAGTAGGCATAGTCATAGTATTTTATTTATGAACAATACAAGATTGCGTTTGAATATTAACTAAACATTACGTACTGGACTGGATACAGAATTAAAACAAAATCTTAATACAACAATAGGCACACCTAAAATCTGAATGGAAACACAACAATATCACCTAGATACATTTTGTATTTAAATAGTATTTTTATGTGGGTACATGGTTAAATACAGGAAGTCCATATATAAATCGCGTTTAGTACCCGATTACGAACCGAATATAAACCGAAAACGTATTACATATACTCGTAGCAGTTCCTGACAGCAAGATAATAGCAGTGAAGACAATGGAAGTAATCAGCTAGCTAATTTACAAGATATTTTGTTTCGAGAACAAACCACCCCTCATAACTTGACCTGGAGATCAGTAACAACTAACCATTGTTATAGATCAGAGTTTTTTTGGTTCCTCGAGATAACGCGGTAGGTAGGCGTCGTGAATTGAGGAAAGTAGACTGGGCACAATTAACAAAACTGCCAGTAATCAGGACGAAATTCTGGCCTCCGATTACGAATAGTTGTTAGATTGTGCTGACAGGTGAATGTCGTCGTTTTTCGGTTCAGTGACAATGTAACTATTTCACTATACGATGACCGGATTTTGTTTTTCAGGAAGCTTATTATTTATGTGAAATACGCTTCATTGTGGAAAATTTCAGAATTTTGCCTTCATTTAATATTTCTTCATATCACTGAATTGATTGTGTTGTGAATTAGGAGGTTGTCCATTTATATAAGCAATTAACAAATTTAATATTAAATTAAGGCCCTTATCAGGTGTATAAAATTGTATTTTTAATGTAATTTCAATGTTGTTATCAAAAATGTTGAGCTCTATTGGACTTGAACCCCCCATCGATGGTATGCCCTTACTGGGGCACGATCGTTTTACCAATTAAGCTACGGATCAAGTAACCAAGACGATTATATTTGTTATGTACTTTATCCAAACAAAAAAAAATTAAGAACGTAAGCGGGTAGCCCAGTGGTTAGGGCTTCTGCCGCGAAAGCAGGAGGTCGCTGGTTCGATCCCATAGCCTTTCTCGCCGGGGCCTTGGTCACTTATTCTGTAGTATATGACATCTCTTTCAATTTATAATTAATATATAGTAGTGTGACTGACTGCTTAAAAAAAACGAATCAAAACGTTTCTTAAATTTAATAAATGATTTGATTCAGTAGCACACGTAAACACTCTAACGGGGATTTGAATCCAGGGCCTAAGGCTTCGTAGGCCATGCCACTGCTGGTTAAGATAGAAGGCAAAGAATATAATACTAAGAGAAGAACGACAACTACATACAAAAAAAAGGCCTCACGCAAAAGTTCGTTTTTACTACTAGCGAGTGCGACATTAAGAAAACACAGTGAACTAAATTTGACAACTGGTTTGGCTGGGTTGTTTAGCCTATTGCTCATAATCTCATAATGAAGCAGATGGTTCTGGGTTCGATCCCCGGCAATGAAATATTTTTTTGTATTTTTTTTTTATCACAGATTTTTTATTCATGTCATTGTCCAAGTATTTTAACTCCAAATCACAAACAGCGTTTCCAGTACAGGGGAAAAAAATTGTGTATGTAATAAAGTAGTAACAAAACTACGAGTAGTTAAATAGATATATATAATATATAGGTGGAAAGAACTTTGTGATTCTGAGTTATAAACATATATTTTTATTGACAGAAATATACTTTATCTACAATGCTCTATTAAAATGTTCCAAAGAAATGAATTTGTTCTATTCGTATCAGAGGCGATTGTGGCGAAGCATCAAAATGATCTTCAGGCAAACCGGAGCTGATTTGGTTTTATTTATGTAAATCCAAAGTATGTAAAATACAGTGTAAATAAGTAGGTTTTTGTGGTGATGTAATATTATTTTCTTCGGTTACCGCGATTAATTTCCATTGAAATAAAACACTTCATAATGGATTAATCACGTTTATTAACTACATTCCTTACGGCTCCACTTATTAATAAAATAAAATAAATAATTAATAACTTTAATTATCCCAAGGTAGAATAATGATTGTAAAAAGGATAACTCTCGTTTCAACAAGTTATTTACATTATATTGCTTTGCGAAAAAACCTACACACAACAATATAAATATAAAAACATATGGTTGGACACATGTTCAGGTGGGCTTATAAAAGTTATAAAACTTACTATAACAAAACAATTAAGATTAGATAACCCTGTAAGAAATAACATAGATACCACTTACGACGCTTCCGTAACGAAGCGAAAAGCCATTCACTCTATTGACGTTAGGAACCTTCTTGATTTCAATAATATCACGCGGAATCCTGGGAATGCATCGCTTATCTTTGCCGAGGACAAAAGGTTTATCAAACTTTAAAGAATGGTGAACCTCATCATCATCACGGACAAATGTCTTCCACAAAGAACTTTTTGCTTTGCAAGAGAAGTTAACAATTTTATTGAACTCCAGTCTTGATCAGGCCAACTATATGTAGCCTATGCCGTTACCCTACAAATAACAAATCTATATAAATATATCACTAACGGTTAAATCGTACAAACAAATAAAACTGTTGCATGTTGAATATTAAATGAGAAAGAGTATGATCAGATCGTTTAAAAATGTAAGAAATTATTACCTTAAAATATTAGTTGTTCCTGGTTTAGGAAACCGGTGGAATCTTCTGTGGCCATTTTCAATCGGCGTTGCGCCACATTTAGCACACCGCCTATAAGCATATCTGTGCTCATGCTCATATTCAAATTAAATTATTATGGCTCGCAAATAATAAATTCAATACCAAAGAATATTTGAATACCATACCAACCAGGGGCAGGAAACTTAAAAGACCGTCCCATTCACATAGAAAGTAGCGACATCGTTCGTTATCGCGGTGACATTTTTTTTAACGTAGTGCTTCCACATTGCACCAGTAGATGGGATGATTTTTTAAATGATTCCATTACGAGTGAGAAACGTTTAAAATTGTGTATGATTTTTAAATATATGTTTTTTTATTAGTTCTATTACGCTGCTTTTATAACCATTATTTAAAAACTTGTTGAAGTATTTTCCACCACTTATTGTGAATGGTATTACCAAACCCTTTACATGAAACGAAACGTTAAGGATATGGCGTAACTGACTGACATTTCATATTTGAGAGTTTTGAAAATCTTGTTTATAGAAACTAGTGAATTATTTACTAACGAAAATGTGTGGTTAATAAGTGGAAGTGGATAATTAGTGGACCACGACTGTATGCATTATATTATAATATAAGTAATTGGTTACCTAAGTAAATAAATGTCATGCCTTTTAAGTCTCTTACAATAATAAAGTAAGAAAATTACATATAAATGTTGTTTATTTTTAACTTTTTTAGTATTTTTCCTTGACTGTACTGTTAACTTCAATGAAATGTATCCATGTTTTAATTAATCCTTATTGCCTTGCTGGCCTCGTGAAAAGGTGAAAAATGGATGCATCTCATTGCAGTTAACAGTACGAAAACGACAAATATGTGTAGTTATTACTGCATACATGTGTGCACGCACACATACGTAAAAGTTAGTACTACCCTTATAACGCTTGGGGCGCTTGTGTCAGCGTGTATCCAGGTTTGCTCGCGAGATGGCTCTCTTTCTCATATATATATTATTATACTCTTTGATACCAACTGAATACACAATTGTCAAACCCGCGCTAAATGACAGCAATTGTCACCTTAGTTAAAGACAGTGTAGGGCAATGTTGTTGTACAAAAAAATATATATTGCGAATACTGGTAACTATTGGAATTTCCACAACCCACACATACGCAATTTGCGTGAGGCCTATTATTTGATGGAAGTTAATACACCTTGATAGAAGGCCTAACGATATTATTTACAGTTTGAAAATCCTACTCAAAGGATGGTATGTTAACCTCTTTCCTAAAATCTGACATAAAGCGGGGTATCATTAAATAGCTCATGCCAGACCTATTCGATTTAAAAACTTGAATTTCATTGGGACATACCCACACGTCGTGTCGTGGTACTTTTTTGTAGAAAGCAACATTAAAATCTGCTTAACAATATTGAAACTTCCGTATGCTCATTTCATTCGGTTCTAGTAGGTATTGTAATTATTCAGTATATTAACGACGGTGGAAAGGAGAAACCCCTTAAAGTGACATTTTGCTAACTTTACGGGAGAGCGTTAAAAAGTATAAATTTTCAAAAAAAAATTGTAACTTTTTTTCTAGTTGTTTTAGAGACTTCAGTTCTATTAAAGTATTTTATTAAATTGTTACCTATCCATCAATAGTAACTTTACTGAAAAAATATAGAATCTTCGGTTATATTATAAATGTCGCTTAATGTAAATTGACCTGACAAAAAAACCAGAGAAACCCTTTAAGCGACATTGCAATTGCATTGTATTTGTTGTTTATAATGCCAGAAGACCCAATTAAGCGCCTAACCCTTATATAATTTGTACTTATAATAAACATTTGAGCGCCATTACCACAAATTCGGGCAATTTTTAAAAACACTTTAAGCGAACACGTATATAAATGTGTGTATATTTAACTGACATAGGTCATATTTAAGTAAAATTTTGTGTCGCATAAAGGGTTGTTTTTTTTTAATTTGCCTACGGAGGAAAGGAGAAATCCTTTCCTCCGTCGTTAATGTTTTTTCATAGTCCGATTAGGTGCTATGATTTTGTGTTTAATAATATTTCATGACTCGGCTAACAAATTGGTTCAAGCTTAACGGATTTTATAGAAGTAATCGATTATTTTAAGCTAACATTGTCATTTACATTATAATAAATATTTTAAACCAGATACGAGAGATAGATTACGTCGGTGCCCTCACATAAGTATGCACCCCACATATGCAAGCGCGTAGCGCGCGTACCATGTATATTTGTTTTTGTGAACTCCCGATATTCCGGATTTACTGCGAATTTTTATTCAAATTCAAAATTCAAATTCAAATTAATTTAATATATTTTTTTAAATTTTTGTTTAGTTGTGATCTACCCACACGCCGTAGCGATGCCTCTGATGCCTCTGACGAGTTAGTTTATTGAAGTAGCTGACATTATCTTGGAATGCACTTGCTGTGCATCTCACGTCTCACTTCTAGTAAAACTCGTATCATTAGAATTCAAGTTTGTATTTTAAAAACTCGAATAGGCTTCCCACATAATTAGTAGATTTGGTCGGAGATAATGGGTTCATGTAATACCAGTAATTGCTGTAACTAGCTGATCTCCTTATAATGTGATTTATATGAATGTACGGTCAGCTGCAGAGTAAAGTGACCCCCCCTGCATACAAACTTTCTATGCAGGGGGGGTCACTTTACTCTGCAGCTGACCGTACATATGTACGCTATATATTTGCATTTATATATTGTACATATGTAAGGTTCTTGAGTGGCGACCACGTACAGGAAACGCAGCGTGGGAAGGCCCCGAACTAGATGGACCGACGAACTGGTTTTTATGCTCTCGGGAGACCGCTGGTTAAGGGGGGCGGTGGATGACCGTTCGTTGTGGAAATCTTTAGGAGATGCCTTTGTCCAGCCATGGATTCGTGTGGACTGGGTGAATCGATTTCCTAATCTAACTATTATTACTACTATCTACAAGAAAGCTGTATCTTTTAGTGTAATTTCTATAGCTAGTAGAGAAAAAAAACAACGAAATTTTTTCAATAGAGTAGGTAGTAGGTCTTAAAATTTACTTTACACGCTGTTATCAAAGCAAAATAAATGATGTTTAGTTCGAGATGGACTAGTAATTTTCATTTTACTATTTTCATCAGGATTCCATGAAAGATGGCAAAGTAAACGGGAGAAATAGTATTAAATAATATGTAGAGAAATTGCGGCTACAGTTCGATTCATTAAACCTGACATGGGTGAAATGAACTTAATGAATGATAACTACAGGATATTTTTAATGTGATAATAACCGATGAAGTCTATCAACGTTCGATTATCCTCCTGAGTCCTGTGTTTTAGGAGCTGTAGTCATAACTGCCGGATGTACTACATAAAGTACAAACTAAGATTAGTACTTCAGACCGAAGTAGATATTTTCGCGTTTTTGTGATTTTTGAGATAACACCTAGGTTTTAATATTTTTAAGGTATGTTTGGTATTAGTTATAAATTCTGAGGGTGCATATATTATTATTATATATTTTTTGTTTTGTTCTAACTGTTAACGTTAGATTTTTATGAAAAAAAAAATCTCAGTTAAAAACATGTTGAACTTTGGTTAGTACCTATGTTGCAAATGTATGATATTTTTCAAACATAATATGCTTAACACGTTCGCGGACGCTTGGTCACACCTCTGGGACACCTTAATTTTGTATGGGAATTTTACGACTGCTATTGCATACCTGTCACAACAAAGCTAAAATCAGGATTCTTATGTGACGCGAAATTCTATACAAGTCGAATGCAATGCAAGTCCCGTCATTATGAAACCATTTCTTTTACACTATGTGACACCAAATGCTATACAATTCGGATGCTTATGCATGTTTGATATAATACTTAGTCAAAATATGATCTTATATGACACCGCATGTTACAGCATTCGACTATGTTGGCATGTCTGTCATACCGTTCACTCGGGTGAGCTGCTACGTCAACAACTATGATAAATTCTTTGCCATAAAGTAAAGTAGAAGTAATATTTCATCTAATACTTATAGGATTTAACGGCTAGGGCCTTCTTCACCAACCAGCACATAGGAAGTATCCGAACTTTGAATTTAATCATGTAAACTGCGGCCCTACACAAACAAAATACATGCCACATGCTTACCATAATGTTAGCGCTCAGCATCGACTACGAATAGGCACAATATTCACGATTATATGACCAAAATAATTACTAAGTACTAAAATAATTAGTTGAATAGTAAGTATAAACATGCCTCACTTTTCTTTATTTACAGTAGTCAGAATCAAGTTGCACTACAAAAAACATTCAGTTAAGAGATTTGTTTATAAAACCACAACCAAAAACATACATAAACTGTAAAAAAAACATTACTAACGATGTTACAAACAATCCGTAAAATTGCGTGTGCGTGCGAAATTTGGCCACATTTTACGCGCCCACTCCCAGACGCACGCGCAGGGCTACTATGGAGTCTTCCATACAAAGACGAATGCTATAGCATACGCGTCACAGAAAGGGGGGCACAATTTGAGATGTCACAGGATAATTTTTAACTGTCATAAACTATGAAATATAACAGTATGCATTCTGTGATTTTAGTCAATGGTAGAGGAAATGTTGGTTAATAATATTATACTGTGGCCAAGCGGATTGGTAAGCATACTGACGCAGAAATCTAAACCAAATAACGGGCAATTCAATAGCAGGCGCGTCACCAGATGAAGAACAAAAACGGATGCTATGCAATCCGCGTCCGCGAACGTGTTAATAAATATAATGTTATTTATAAAATACTGCCTCTCTATTGTTATTGATAAAGAACCCCTTAACCAGTTAAGATTCATTACACTTCCATTTAACTTTCCAGTAAGAGTAAACTTGTTCTGTGCAAATAAGTACATTTTTACATCTGACTACCCTTAAAACATGGTAATATAATAAATTATAGTATTTTGGGCATTACATGCAAATAATGTTGTCAAATTAATAAGATAGTAGACTATCTCATCTTGAAATTATGCTAATTTCAATTTAACATTGACACAAGCTCGGGCAATTAACACTTTTATTATGGATCATCATATTTATTCAAAATAAATCAATCCAGCAAGCTGTACCCGCACCTTTTTTACTATACATACCTAACTAAATAAGTATACTATGTAGTACTACATGTAATGAAATAAACGCATTTGTATTTGTAAATAAACAAATTGACTGAATTGTTATGTGCTTGCGGTTGCGCTAGATGCTTTCGGGGTAAAATATTTTTTTCACAATTAATTTAACAAATACTTACAAATTCTTGATATATTCCGTTAAAATATATGTTTTATTTGTGATTATACAACTGCTTTTAACTAAATGTTATTTTAGAGATAATCTAAAATAGTAAAAATGTTAGTAAGTGTAAAGAGCTAATGTACTATCACAAGTACAAATTGTTTATTTAACCCGTATAAACACTTAAATGATATATTTTTAATCATATTTGGATTTATCTACAATATTTATTTAATATAATTTGATCTACAATATATATTTATATCCATAATTTTACTACATTTAATAAAAACGATTTAAAAAATATATTACGTTGATATAAAACTTATCTCTTCGTGGTCTGCTACCTAATCGAACGCCATTAAAAAAATATGAAATGATAGTTGACGTTTATCTCTGAATGTGCCGGATTTAACTAATGTGTATACCTAATGCGTATGCCTTACCGCTTACGCATAGAATACAGTACAATTGCCGCGGGGTGACCGGCTTTAGAATTGTCCCCCGCCATACGTTTATCGTCCCGTGGTTGCAGTAGGAGTCTGTTAAGGAATATAAGTACCGGAAGATGGGCTGCAGATCTCGGGGCTGAAGCTCTACGTCATTTGTCTGTCATCAGCATGAAATGTAATTGGGTGAGCGACGTTCTGTTTTATCAACTTACATACTTCTTGTATTCGATCTGTGACTGTGGTGCTGCTCTTTCGGAAATATGACACATTAGCTATCAAACAGTTGACGTTTGTGTCAAATAGGTGGTATAGATTTGCTTTGTCCGTGAAAGTTCACTAGTTTTCCTGAGTTTCGCTCATCGAGATTGGAAGGTCAAATTCTCGTGCCAAAAATCTGACTCACATTATGTGTCTCGATGTTTAAACAATTTAATAATCACTATTAAGATTTTTAGAACAGAACATAAATGACTAAATATACAGGAACACTTATTTAAATCCTCTCAAATTTTATAAAAGATAATGCTACAGTGGTTCTGATGAGTAACTATAACAATATTAATAAAGTGCGATAATACCTAACAGACTCATTAGAAAAGCGCAGCGCATCTTACGTGAATCTATACAAAATATCTATATGCGCTGAGCTGGCTCTCGCGATCTCATTGGATATCTTGAAAGTCGATATTTACTACCTAGATTTAAAAAAGCGGGATTCCTTATCGATGTGATTAAATCTTTGAAATCCGCTCGAGATCTCACATTATATTCACTCGACGGTTGGCTTTCCTCCGCCACAATACGTAATCCAATATTAATACTCATATTTTTACCTAACGGCAATGTGCAAACGTACGCACTCGTACGTACGGGATGGGGTAAGTTGAAATACCGACAAATAGTGAATAATGTGGCCAATTCTTCGAATACAATTAGCGACGCTAGCTTTATTATTCGACATAGTATGTCCTAGTTGCAAATTATTCTTCATACTTTACTTCTTTACTATTTACTATTTTATAATAGGCGTAGGCGCCAGTTTTACAAAAGCAACTTCTACCTGACCTGGAAGGTAAGAGGGTAAACTAGGCCTTATTGGGATTAGTCCGGTTTTCTCGCGATATTTTACTTCACCGAAAAGCGATTGGTTAATATCAAATGGTATTTCGTACCTACATAAGTTCCGAAAAATTCATTAGAACGAGAAACAGTTTGAACCTTCGAATTGTAAGTCGCAGCTCTTATCACTGGACCACCCCCTGGTTGCAAAACAATGTGCCAAGTAATTAGTAGTTGCCTAGTTGTTTAAAAAGGTTTAGAGAGTGACGCAAAAGGTTTCGCAAAAAGGTACATACTTAAAATACACGATCTTCGATTGCTCAACAAAAAACAACCTGCTTTGTCACGACGGCAAAGTTAGTGTAATAAATGAGTTGTCTTGTCTTCTACAAATCTACTTTAGGTTTTATTGGTCAACTTTACGAGCGCATGAGCTACCCCAATGTGATCATAATAAAACATAGGGTAAGCTGGCCTAAAGCGGGTATGGTATGCTAACGGTTAGCTTTCTTTGAAATTACACAGGATGTAACCACAATGCTGGTGATCCGTTAAAAGGCATATCCGGTATCAAATCGTGATTACAAAAAATACTTCCTGTATAACGTTTTATTTGTAAACATTTTTTATAGGTACCTACATGTTTTGCTCAACGTAAAAAATATTATTTTATTTATCTACTTAACTGAACAAAGTAAATGGCTTTGTCTAAAGTAAATTATTTTGATTTAATCAACATAAATTCAACGTTGAGAGGTGTCCATTTTCATTATCATTTCATTAGTTAATGACCCTAAAGTAACAATGTCACACAAATAACATGAAACGACCTACATATATTTTAAGTAGTGTCCTTTTTAGTAGTTCGAATCCCGGTAAAGGCATTTATTTGTGTGATGAACACAGACATTTCTTCCTGAGTCATGGATGTTTTCTGTGTATTTATGTATTTGTATCTAAATATATAAAAGAAGAAGCTGACTGTCTGAATGACTGACTGACTGTCTGTCTGACTGATTCATTGATTGACTGACTGACTGACTGGATGACTTATCAACGCATAGCCCAAACCGCTGGTCCTAGAGATTCCAATTTTGGCACTTAGGTTCCTTATTTAGTCTAGAGGTGCACTAAGAAAGGATTTTTCTTAGTGCACCTCCGGAAAACTACCAAGAGAATGTTTATTTTTAAATATTTGTATTAACTAGGTAGATATGATGACCTTTTGTAAGGATTTGTAAAAGATGTTAATGAACAATTAAATTTACACACTGTTTAATCTCACGACCTTAGAGAGGTCTATGAAGTGTTTTTCTATATTGCAGCTAAGACAACAGATAACCATAAAACAATTCATTTGGAAAGTAAATGTAGCTATTATACCTACTCTGGTCTTTGTCACTATAAAATCGCGCGAAATTTAATATTTGTATGGGAAAGACCTGACCGGTCCATCGCGCGGGTCGTCGCGCGGTTTTCTAATGACGGACATGGCCGGTCAGGATATATACAGGCTGAAATCGTGAAATCGAAAAAAAAAAACGCGAAAGCAACGCCTCAATGTTCATAAAGACAGACATATTTTATTTGATTAACCCATTTAATAAATTAATGGCGCCAATTCTGAAATAGACAGAATTTATGTTTTATAGGTCTGAATTTAGAAAATGTTCCACCTACGTATAATAAATTTGCCTGCGACCATTCGATAAAAAAGACATAGCACGATATTTTCTTTGATCGAAGATAAAGGTTGCCATGGCAACATCTACCTTTTTCTTACAGCCCATACTACCAATTTCCGTTAGAAAACTATTTCTGATTGCTTAAACACACTTGGCAGGATTTTATTTTTACCTTTATAATTTTATTATGTACACACGCAATCAAAAGTGCATGGGCAATATATGAATGAATTCATTCATGAACCCATGCAATTTTGAACGCGATAGTAGATGTATCTGTGTTAGGTACTACGTTTATTTGTCAGCAATGTCTTGTTTGTCTTCATTATTAGTTTTATAGCAGAAATTTATAATTACCAATAAAAAAATAATGGGTTCTAAGTCAAGTGTTTTTGGCGCAACAAGTTGGTAGGTACCTAATACCTAATCCTACTAATATTATAAACGCGAAAGTTTGTATGGATGTCTGCTACTCTTTTAGGTAAAAACTACTGAATGGATTTTAATGAAACTTTACAATAATAATTATAGCTTATACATCAGAATAACACATAGGCTACAATTTATAAAGATATTGTGTGTAGCCCTTGTAGGTAAGTATACCAAACGCGAATTAGGCATCTCGACGCATCCTCGGTAGGTATATCCAGAATATCAGTAGCAGCGCATCAAACATAATTACGAGTATGTTAGGTGCCTATTTGTTGGGCTACCCGGAAAATATTTGACCAGTTCTTTCTTTTGAAGCCCATAAAGATCCCCGCACGGAAACCATTTTATTTTAAAACAACGATATATCACTTTTCGCTTAAGACGTCGACGTTGCATTAGAATAATCAATAAACTTGTCTTGGATGTATCCAGCGCTTTCTAAAAGTTAGAAACTTTCCAATGTAGTACAATTAATATTAAATTAACTGGGAACTAGGTATAGTTGTTATTAGAAGGGTACACTTTTTCGAGCAGCTAAGGTAAAACTATATACATACTCGTATATTTAAAATAAATCTATCCAAAAGCACATTTTCAACCGACTTCATAATTTCAAAAGGAGGAGGTTCTCAATTCGTGTGTTTTTTTTTATTTTATTATTATATTTTATGTTTGTTACCTCAGAACTCCGTCATTACTAAACCGATTAAAAAAAATATTTTGTTATCTGAAAGGTTGGCTCCAGATTGATCCCATTTTTTTCAAAATCTATTTCTAATATATTTCATGGGATCCATGAGGAATTGAGGAAATCCTCAAATTTGATTGGTACAGGCATGATGATTAGGGTGGTTTCTTAAGACACTCAAGCATTTCTATACGAAAATCATTAAATTGGTGGAGTGGACCTGATGATGGAGACCAGGGATGACAAAGTGGAACTGCTTGGTAATTCCCAGCTCTATCATCCGATTTGAGACATTCATATTTTGTTTGTGAGGAAAATCTTTAAGGTAAGGTAAGGTAAGGTGATGGAATTCATGAGGACTTGAACATTGTTTTGAGGGGGTGATCAACATTTTAGTGAAGTGGACTTGATAATGAAGACCATGGATGGCAAAGTGAAACTGGTCGAAAAACCTAGCTCTACGTATTATCCGAGTTGTGACATTCATCTTTTTGATTTGATTTATATTCTGATGATGGAGCTCTTGAAGAATTCAGGGAACCCCTCAAATTTAAACGGCCCGTGCATAGTGATTGACTTAATGAGCTTGGGCATTTTCTTACTGAAGCCATCATTTTGCTGGAGTGAACCTGATGTTGAAGATCAGGGATGGCATATTTGAACTACTCGATAATTTCCAGTCTGTCATCCAATTTGACACACTGTTATTTTGTTTGCGACCTTGGAGGTCTACAAGGTAGTTCCGTTTGATTTTACTTCAGATGTAATGATGGAAGCCATGAGACATTAAGAAAGCTCCTCAATTTTCAAAGGTACACGTGTGATGAATTGGATATTTTTGAAGTAAACTGGCTAACCCAAACTAATTCAAAATTTCACTTTTACTGGGAAGGCCAAATGAAGTAAGTTTTTTATTTCTTAAAAATCATACCAAAGTTATTTCAGGTTTTTAGAATATTTTTTTATTATTGACTTGTATAAACAATCGTGCTTATTCAGTGTGCGCTTTTGTTAGGATTTAGAATATACATACGTATTATTTGTTCTGAAAATCTAAAAACACCAATAATCACGATAATTCTATAAATGTTATCGACTTTGCGCAAATAGCTTAAAGTGATCGACTAAATGAAACAAAGATAACATAAACATATCTAAAAAATTCGTCATAAACCTGCAAGAACTTTTGTAAGAAGAACGTGCACATCCATCTTAATAATCTATTTAAATAAAACAACAACAAATTACATACATTGTTTACTATCATGTGCCATGTTTTATACGAAAATTACATACATAACAATAAGTTTAGTAAATAAAAAAAACATACAGATTTCATTGACAATACTAATTCTAAGGTGTCTATTCAATAAGTTCACAGACCTCAACTCAGTTTCAAAAAATGCGGACTATATCTAAATGTATATTTTACAATCTAATACATTTCACTATTACGTCTTATTTCCATATTTATACAGATTACTATATTATTAAAAATAATTAAGATTGTAATTTACAGGAGCTTGCAAACCACACTAATGGCGCGTTAGATCATTTCAGACACTCATATGAGAGCCCATGAGACTATAAGATGAGATGGCCAATGGCCATTAGAGAGATATTAGAGACATGTTGGTACTTTATAAATATTCACCTGTGCAAAAAATCCCTTAGTCAAAATTATGCCTACACCGAAATACTCGTCAATTACTTTAATACTGGAAGCGAACCCCTTTTCCATTCTAATTCGTATTCACAGGCAGGTGACTGAATCCATTTATGAATATTAATATTTCAGGCGCTTGTACAGTGAATATTAAACTCGAATTTAACTTTTTAACTTTTAATTTTGCAACTTGAATACAGTCGGCAGAGCTGAAATTATGAAATAATAAAGGACATCGAGTATCGTAGTCGAAGTGAACTGAAATATCCTGATTGGCGGATCGGGTGGAGCTGCGAATTTCATTTTAATTTCGGATACTATAGGCTTTATGCGAGATGAACATTTGTCAAACAAACTTTTGGGTCCCATTCAAGTTGGGTTACGTAAATGCGACGTGAGTCGTGATCAGAAACAGTAAAATCCAGGCGAATTGAATTCAACATATACATTATAAATATCTATTTGTTTTTTCTATTCTAAATAGTAGGTAAGTAATTGACAATTTATAAAAAAAATATTTTAATAAAATTAGTCGAATTATATCAAACAATAATAAACTAAATATCTTAATTTTAAACTACTTAGGTAAAAAACGTATAGGTCACACTTAATAATATGTAGGTAATTAGGGGTTAATTAATACACTCTTCAACACGCGCTTTACTTAAATGAATTCTTTGGTATTTCTTATGTGAAACTTGCATGATCTTAAATATTTGTTTTTATTAGATACAGATTATAAACGAATGTATATTTAACAACCGAAATATATACCTAACTCAATATAATTTATTTAATTTAGTTACAAGAATAATAGTCTACTAGTCAACACAATTAGATAGGTATAATATCTTTATAACATAAATAAGCTACTAAGTCCCATGCAACGTTTAAGTTCACATTCAACAATGTTTACATTCCAACAAGTCATAATTAAAGAATTGCCTTGGGAAAAGCGGCCAGCAGTGAAGTTCTGTAATTTAATAAAGTAGGTGAGTACGCTTTTACGGAGCGTTATGGCATTGTCAAGGTCAATTGTCAATGTCAATTTTCGCGGTCGTGGTCGTGACACAGAGCCAATATTTCTGTTAGTTTATGTCGTAAGTATATGCCAGTCAATATAAAAACAGCCATATTTGACTAGATAATATAATATCATACCTACACTACAAACTTTCGTGAGTCATACTGATATTAATATTGAAAAAAACATGAAACATATCACGCCTATTGTGATAAAAATACGCGAGTTATAACCGTTTCTTTTTTCAATATTATATAGGACAATATGATTGTATATATTTAATGATAGCATTCCTGTATAAGTATTATAATATCTATGAACTATGGTTACACAATAATTAGAATAGCTGATGATGGCGGTTTATAAGTGAATTACAGACCAATTTGTTGGCCAACTAGATTTAACAACTTTATTTAGACTCTAAACGGACGTTTGGAGTTAGAAGACTTGTTTGAACATCTCGTAACATAACCACATTAGTATTGTTTTTTTACGGTAATAGTAGTTTTATTCGATTTAGATATTCAAAATAAGTTTTATTACATCTATAAAAGATATTATATCTTATAATTTAAACTTTCGTGAGACATACTGATATTAAATTATATCTATAAATAAAAGATAACCTAAGATTCAAATGTTAATAAAATGAACTTAAGAGTCCGGTATACTTTTTAAAGTGAAAATAGTTATTAATGAAATAACGTATATAAATTGCAAATGTTAAGATAGTATGAAGTATTGTTATTACAAAAAAAAAGATATATATATATATATATATATATCATCATCATCATCATTTCAGCCGAAAGACGTCCACTGCTGGACATGGGCCTCCCCCAAAGATTTCCACAATGACCGGTCCTGCGCCACCCGCATCCAACGGACTTCTGCGACCTTCACCAAGTCATCAGTCCACCTTGTGGGGGCCTACCCACGCTGCGCCTTCCGGTACGCGGTCGCCACTCGGTCGATATATATATATATATATATATAATATTTAGTATCCAAAAACACAATTCTTACAGAGCTTGTTTTGCGAGGTGGTTGATTCATACAATATTGTAATTTGATTTTTTATAATTAACTTTAATACCACCAAATTTATTTTTATATTAGTTAATTAGACAAAACGAAGTTTATTTTTGCATCTTTATTCTCATAAAATATATTGAATACATTACCCAAATATACCTGCTACACTTTGGCAAGTCTTAAATTTTCTCTAGATAAATGTACGTACGTAATTTACTCGAGAAAAAAAATTAAAGTAGAAAAAAGTGTTTCATTTATTCTTTAAACGACTCATTTTCCAACACATGTGTATAAGTAACAAACCGGTTTGATATCGTTTTGGTTATCAGAATGCCGCAAATATTTACCTCTTCGAGCAAAAATCGCGAAACAGTCCTCAGATTTTGGTACATTATTAAAAACCCAAAAACAAAAAAGTAGTTCATAAATTCCATTTAAATTGAAATCATCTTCCGAAATATGTTAAATAACTAACAGGATTATTGTTAGTTGCTCCAATATAGTATGAAAATTTGAGCAAAATCGTAAAAAAGTATACCGGACTCTTAAGTATTGAGATATCTAAAAAAAAACATATTTAAATAATTATGTCATTTGTAAATTTACGTCTGTAAAATTGCAAATTTTTGACATTCACCCAGTTACGGCCAGATATTTCTGGCCTGGGACCTTAGATGGCAACATTGGCAACAAAATCATAGATTGGTCACACAGATACAAGATTACCCCGATAGTATTGTCAATTAATGAACTCAACACATTTATAATACAAGAACATTTTATAACATTGGCATATAGAGAAGTCCATATAGGTATATATCAACATTCGATATAATTCCTAGTAAGCACCTTGAACACCGTCACACTTGCAATGCTATCAAATGAAGTAAAATAACTCTAACGTACAACCGGTAACCGGTAAGTTGAAAGAAGCCCGGAAAACATTAGGAAGATAATGTAAGATGATGATGTCCATAAAATATTTACCCACATAATTGCAATAAACCTTTTTCCATTAAGGAAGCCTTTTTAAAAGAAAAGTCAATAAGGGACTATCTCCAACTCTTTCGGTAGAGTGCGTCAGTGTAAGGTGAAAAGCTTTTTTTCACGGGATATGATAAAAAGGTGCACGTAATGCTACCATATAAGCACGCTTTTATGTCTTATTCAGTGAAATAAACTTTTTAGCTCACACCTACATACCCTATTATAATAACCGAATGAAAATATATGCGGCAATCTACGGAAACTATGACAATACGAATATATACAGTTGCTACGATGAGTCTGGCAGGACATATAGGTACCATCTGGTATTTGCGATTTACTAATATTCAGGTGACACCTATGCTTAACGTAATAAAAGCCGGCCAAGTCGGACTCGCCCACCGAGGGTTGAGCACAAAGAATGCTCCCACCCCATGTATGACCTTAGGTACTTAAAAATACTGGTGACACGGAACTCTCAGTATGCGGTAATTATACGGTTTTCGGATTTTCTCCTGTACTTGTGCTACAAGTTTTTTCTTTTTGCCAAATTTCGTGATTCTAGGTCAACGGGAAGTACACTATACATTTTGATTCCCGCTGCAAATGTATGGGCGACGTAAACAGCCGTATCTTTTGATTGCGTTCACGTAGAGGTATGGTTTTTCACAGCCTCAAGAGACCGCAAACCTAGATAAACGCGCTCCCTAGATAAAGAGTCTTAACATACAGACGGACGGACACCGAAGTGATCACTTCGGTGATCACTTCGGATATAGGATCCTATATAAGGGTTCTGTTTTTCCTTTTGAGGTACGGAACCCTAAAAATATTGTTTTATCTAGACATGCGTCCAAAATGTGCATGGACATATTCTGAATGAATTCATTCATAAACTGCCCATGGAATTTTGAACGCGATAGTACTTAACTGAACAAATCAAATGGCTTTGCCTAATGTAACATTAATAAATCAAAATAAATTCAATGTTTGACAGGTATCCGTTTTCATTCTCATTTTAGTAGTCAATGAACCCAAAGAAACAATGTTACACAAATAACACGATAACGACATACGTATATGTACATTTTTATGTACAAACGGGGAAAACCCAAAGATTGGCTACAACGTACCGCGTAGCAAACGGTGATTGCTAAAGTGTCTCAAATCTGATTTCGCCTTTAGGCCGATCCTCCTGGGCCGAATAATTCATATTTATAATCAGACATACGAATCGGTGGGGCAAATTTTTTTGACAGGTAGGAACTTCCTATATCGATAAACTCAATTATCAATGTTCATCTATATACCAGTGATCACCCCAACATTGTGTGTGTTTATTACATTGTGTGTGCATAGTATATTTTAAATAATCACTAGGTTATATAAAGGTAGGTCGTAATACATATTCCACTTCAAAATAGGATTTATCGACCAAGACGAAGACTTTATGTCCGAAAATGTAAAAGAAATTCTGGTCGTTTACTTTAACAATAGTTGGGACAATGGGACATTCATGAAGAAATATATTATTACGAGTCAAAGTTCAAAAATTGTTTAAAAAAAAAGAAGCAAAGAATTGAGTTATTATTTAATTTGATTTTTACACTTTTGATATAAAAAAATTACAAGCAAATATTTGACTGATCACTAGTATATGGAACTAGCATCGATAATTCAGTTTATCGATATAGGAAATCCCTACCCTCCGATTCCTATGTCTGTTCAATTTATTCAGGTTTTGTGACGTTTATTTAGTTACTTTGTTCTAGTACCATTTTTGAGTAACAATTTGTACATATAAATAAATAGGGGTCTCCCTGGACATCCCTAATCTCGTTTGTCCTAAAGTCACTTGCCGTAACTGTTTTGTCCTATGATCATATTCCCTAACGATCAATAATTGTTCTTACGAGTATTTGTCATAATCGAATTATTGTCCAAACACGACTTCACACAGAACCGAATCGCTGTTAGAAAAGTCGGTTAGGTTAGAACTGTGACCTCACACAGAGTCTGTAAAAAATATTAGGACATATGAGTTTAGGACTACAGATGATCATTATGTCAAACAGTATTAGGGAATGCAAAAATAGGATAAAAACTTTAGGTATTCCCATATAGATCAAGTAAATGGTTTGCATGGGTCTCCCTCGACATCCCTAATAACGACTGTCCTAAAATCACTTACCATCAATTTTCATAACAATTATTATCCATAATGTAATGATAAGTATTTGTTCGAAGCATGATATCATATACACACGCAATCTTGTACCAATTTTAACCATATTTTTGTTGTACTGAAGCACCTTTGCTTGGGGCCGGGACTTATAAACATTTAGTCGAAAATGGTGTCATTATGACATATATTTTAAATAGTTGTAACGTATATAACACGTCAAAATAAGCAGCTTTTACTCAAAAAACTTTGAGATAGAGCGCTCCAAAGATCAAAGGTTAAGGCAGGTCGGTGTAGGTACGACGACGAGCGAAGAGAGGAGTAGTGTTAGGTAGAATTGCGACCCACCAGCGCGTGACCCGAGCGAGTGAAGCGAGTGTGCCGCGGTAGCGGCCGGCGGAGCGCCAGAACTGACTTTTTTTACATAACACTTTTACAAACAACAATTTTCTATTAATTAATTAATTAATTTGACTTTTTTACATAACACTCCTTACAAACAACATTTTTTTATTAATTCATTAATTTGGGCTAAAAATCGTTAGGAAAAATAATGTTATGTAATACAATAACAGTGAGTCTGCGGAGTGCCAGTGTGGCTACCCTGATCAGACGGTGCACCATATAATCTTTGAGTGCCCCATCACCAAGTTTAGCGGGAACACGGCTGAGATAAAAACACTCTCCAAGGATGCTGCTGCATATCTTAAATCTAATGTTTTAAAATTTTAAGTAGAGTAGGGAACGATTGTAAGCCATACGATAAATAATAACAGGATAAACGTCATTAGGCCATATAAAATTAGGAAAAGTAATGATTAGGACATGTGTTCTTTATGACAAAGAGTTATTATAGAACATGACATTAGGATATGTAATTAATATGGCAGGTGACATTAGGACATAAAATATTAGGGCAAACTAAAATCTTCCATTCGATGAGAGGGCAATCAATAAAAGGGCAAATGAGTGTTAGTAGGACAAATGATCGTTATGACGAAGAGTTTTAGGGAACGCAAATACATGATAGAAAACTTTAGGGATCCCGATATAGTTCCGATTTGCATATTATTATAAAATAATATTACAGATCGTACAGTATATTGTTTTATCATAAAATTAATTGCCAATACCAACAAAACAATTAATTGAGAATGAAAGTTTTAATTGTTTTGAATAAGGGTGTGGGTTTAATCATGTTAGGTAATTTACATACAAGGGTACATCTAGAGGGTTACGCGCTTCGTTCATGTCTGTGCCGCATATGACTTACTATAATATTTAAGGGCATGGGCAGGTCATTTTTACAAAACGCAAAAATCTAGTTTTTTGATGATCTAAATGTACCTATATTAGAGTTAATATCTATTTAAAATGTAACAATCAACATTGATTTAACAAACATGCATGTGTTGATTTCTATAGAATAATCTGGATTATTAGATTGTGATTGTGATGGTGATAAGTCGGGTTAATAATAACTTACATAAGTGTAATATATTACAGAAATATGTGTTCATAACTTAGTCCTACATTCAAATGGTCCTCCAAATACGATATACACATTCTAAGTTTTTATACAACTGTTATCTGCCAATAACATTTTCTTATCGTCTCCGCACAAAATAATGTGCAAAAAGAACCGCTAACTAGAATTTATTCCCTAAGGTCCATCGATCCAATCCAATCACAAGAGCACATAGTTGTATTATAGTTTCGTACACCCGCGTGACGTTTTCAGAGATATGTGTATTCTTAAACTGGGTTGTTTGGATCATAGATGCGCGACCGTCGTGGTCGCGGTGCGCGAATGCTACGCCTTGCGGGCGGTGAGCGGCGCGGCGTCGGGCTGCGGCGGCGCGGCCAGCGGCAGCAGCTTGCGCGCCAGCCGCGTGAACGTGCTGCGGAACTGCCGGCTCATGCTGCAATACAGCACGAAGTTGATGGCCGACCCCACCAGCGCCATCAGGTCCATCACCTCACCTGCCAATCAAAATATTCTCATATAGCGCCAATTCACTTCATGTGGTTTATGTAGTGTGTTGCGTTATTAAAAAAAAAATTATGCAACACAAATATTGAGGCAACTATGCATAAAATGATATTGTGGCACTGTACATTTTATATACAGAGATCGTCAATACCAAAATTAATCAACGAAGTCCACATATGATAGTAAAATTTTGAACATCTTTCATCAAGGTCCTTCTGTCCTAAGTACCGAGCAACTACGTAATAATGAGCAAGAGTGGCGCATGACAGGATGTGTGATAAGAGCGCCACCACCCAGTATGAACATTTTGACAAAAGTTAATTGATTGTCCTATTTAATGTTACGAATCTAATATTGCGTTGTGCCTTAGTCCTATATTTGCATAGTATCCCCTAAATCGCCTAACAGCAACGATAAACCAGTGAAGGTTCATATTGTAGTAAATATTCTCCTCAACAGTATCAGTTAATTACCTTTTTTACCTTTTGAAAACAAATTGTATTTTCTCGATAAGAATCCAGAGGGCTTTTAGGATCTCGCACACAACAACGTTGTCATGTAATTACCGTTCTTTTATGGTACCGATGACAAGATCAACAGTGAATTGTAAGATACACCAAACAGGTTTTATACGCATTAAAAATCTATTTTGAAGTATTTTAACTTTTTTGTAATCAGTATTTCATGTAACTGTGTGTATAGATAATCAATCACCTCAACTCGTGAAACTACGTATACGTATACATACGTAACTTCGCAGTCGTGTAAAATATTTCCATATCGGACACTTCCATAGGTATCATAGGGTTGTTTCTTCCGCACCTTACGAGACCTTACGCCTATGAAAAATGTAATTTTAACCGACTGTTTAGTATACATATAGTATATACATACACACACACACACACACACACATACATACACATACACATAGTATACATATAGTATAAGATACTCTGATCCTAATTTAAGGTAGTAAAAAAACCAAAACCTGAACTAATTTCGTATAATATGTGAAAAAATATAAAAAACCTCCCGTGAGTATCCAAATACTTATCCAAATACTTATATATCGAGCTATTTTCGACTTTGTTGACTTATCGAGATTTCTCAATAATAATTTACTATAATACATACAAATAGTAGGCCATTAGACCACAAAAATCCTGTTTAAGATAGTAAAAGGCAGACATTATTATGATTTGTGTTAAAACACACAGTAAAAGTACTACCTGAATCTCGCTGACGCCCATGAGAGTGTTTTTTAATGAATAAAGACGCTTAAGGGGCAACCTTACTTGTAACAAAGGCATAGGAGGTCTTCAACCCAGAATTACTGCGGGATAAGGACCCGTCCAGCTACGCTTACTCAACTTGACGCGTGTAGATTGTGTAGTAATGAGAGCCCAGACAATACACAATACTCCATATTCATGTAGGTACTTCAATCCTATTGAATATACCAAATAATATTGTGCCACTTTCTCAGTGGTTTCTAACTTTCCAGTATTTTACCCCTGTAGTAGGTTAGGCTGGTACTTATTTAGTCAAAGTTAACAAAATTAACGGGGTACCATCTTATTACGTTTAGAAACCATACCAGTTTTTTTAAACTGTTGTAGGGGTCGCTACCACCGAGGAAAAATCGCGATTACCATACTAGACTAAAAAAAACTATTTTTAGTTTTTGACTATTTTAGGGGGCGTAGTCGTTATTGTCTTTGTAGTATATGAAGTTATGGTAAACCACGGTAATTTATTTCTTGAATAAAAATATTATGGTTTTACATCGCATGTTCCAAAGGCAAAGTATTTCCTTAGATTAGAAGCTTGTCAGGATCGTAAAACTCAAACAATAAAGATTGAAAAAAACAGGGACCTTTGTAATAATGTATGACTACATAGACAAAATATTACAAATACATTCTGCTACGCCCTGGGGCTAGTGACGATAAACCAAAAAAATAATTATTTTTTTTAGTTTAGTATGGAAATTGCGAATTATTCATCGGCGACAGCCAAAAACTCTTCTGAAAAATTAAAAAATATCTAGTAGGTATGTTTTCTAATGCCAAAGAATACAATAACAAGGCGCCCCGTTACCATTTTTAACCTTTACTCAATAAGGACCAGCCTACTTACTATAATATATGTACGGTCGGTTTCATAAATATATATGCACTTGTATTCAATTTTAAACGTTCATCCCCTGTAATATGTTCCGAAGTGTATAGATATTTATTGACGTGACTGTATTAGAGAAACTGATTTTACCCCCTACAAAATAATTTCAAGTAATCAAATCAATGCAATACAAATACCTATAGGTACATTCAAGGTACCATCATTATTGACTCTTTATGCTAGTTTTACTTAGGCCTACATGCGCCACCCAGGGTTAACCGCTAACCCGGAGTGAATCTGTAAAATTCCATACAAAAAACGCTTAACTCCGGGCTATGAGGGTAACCCCGGGTGGAGCAAGTGGCCATTACCATACTTATACCCAGATTTGGAATGAAACTATGTGGTATATACTCGTATTTACCCATTGTCATGTCATGTCAGCATGGGTACCAATATGAGCCTTAATTACATTGTTAGCTTTCATAATCATGCTATCGAGCGTAATAATTTATTTCTAAGGCAAAATGATATAATTTTATAACAATTTAACGTTCAAAAACGGCCCAGACCCCTCATAATTTATCACGTTAAACCATTTATTTAATTTATTATAATACGCCGTTCGCTTTCCTTTGCGACTTTAAGCACTCTTTTATTTTGTTTAAATTTTGAAATATAATCGGTAGACGACGGTCGGCAGGTTTTACCCTGGTGGAAGGTTTAAACTTTAATTTTATTAGGGCCACTTGCACCATCCAGGTTTAGTCAAGTAACCCGGAGTTAAGCGTTTTAAGTACGTAATTCTATAGCTAACCCCGGGTTAGTGAGTTAATCCTGGTTGGTGCAGGCGGCCCATAGGTGCGACGGATCCCGCTCCGGGATGGCCGCTGCGGGGCTGCGGAGGTATCGCGCGAGCTTCCCCGGGACCCCGCATTTGCAGCGGTGAGAGGACACCATGGGGTTTAGTGGGTAGGGGGGCCTCTTTACAGCCTCGAGTCCCACATAACCGACCGGGTTGCACACCACCTTAGACCCGGCGGTATGCGTAAATGCATTCCCCATGTAAAAAAAAAAAAGGCGGCCCATAGGTAGGTATATAATTATGTATTCTTTTACCGCGAGGCAAGTGAAATAATTATTAGGCACATTATTATAAATCCGATACAAGTGTTTCACATACCCCGGGTCCTTCCCTTCCTAAACTTATAACCTCGTTGTTCGTTAATGATGAGTGTTTTAAATTAATAGGAAGCGTATATCATTACAAAATTCACCTTCCTGAGGCCTCAAATATCAAATTTGCAACTACTTGAGGTCAAAAGTTCAATGAAGTTACTTTGATTAATTGTGCCTGTAAGATCGGAAGAAAGCTCACTTAATTGGCAGAGTTTGACCTAGATACCAATCAAAAGTTGAATTCACATTATGGCGAATATCTACTACACACAGTTTAATATTTTTTTGGCCAGTATCCAGTGGCATCGTGATGTTATTTAAAGATAAGCGGTGTGAAGAGCAGTATGTTGCACACGGTATCAACATTATTTTTGTTTTGGACGTTAACGCTTGATTCTCCCCCCATTACGCTCAGGACTCTACAATATATTGTAGAATCCATCGCTTCAATCGGGATTAAATATACGATGTCGCCGTAAATATATTATTTTGATCCCTTGTGTCACAATTGACTATTGTAACTTCCATTTTTTCGTAAAAAAATAAACTCACGGCATTCTGGACCCGTGTGGAAAGGATGTTGCTTTGAAATTGACCATTTCTGTTCTTACATTTTCCCAATGGAGCCGTCAAGTGTAAGCCAGTCAACGGAAAATCGAAGTTTTCTTGAACCGTAAAATAAAACTAACAACAAGACAATCTCTTCTTAGGAAATGTTTATCTAAAGACGCTGTTAACCCATTAACGGCTGGCGATGCCATATGGCATCACCTAATAGACGTTTAAACTTTCGAGCCACATTACCTGGCTATTGGGATGGATCGAGATTTTATACGCTATATTGTCCCAGGAAGAATATATAAATAAATAATAAATAAATAAATAAATATTATGGGACAATCTTACACAAATCGACCTAGATATATCTTTATATCTTATTTTTATCGATATATCTTTTAATTATTCGAGTTAATAGCCAACCACAACGCGTATTTCGTAAGTACAATCGAGGTAAATATCAGTGTCTGAAAAAATGTGCAAAAATGGGCGGTGTCTTCAAGTAAGTGTTTGATAAATTTGTTATTTGTGATGGGTAGTTATTATTTTTATGTTTTTGAAAAACAAGTAGACACTATAAAACCATTATTTAAAAAAATATTTAAGTAATCACACTTTTTGTGTATTTTATGGCTAAATCTTTGATGCCGATGCCAAACGGCACCTGTAGCCCGCTAACGTGTCTTTACAAATAATGTGCACTTTTATGTTTTTTACATTACATACCGTTTGACATGTACTTTTTAGAGATATTTACCTATGTTTATGTTTGTTTATTAATATAATTGTTAATTTTGTTTCTAACGAACTGTACTTTACTTGAACCTCTTAGAGCGATCTTAGAAGAAGACTCTGATTAATGAAGTAAATTTCATATTTTTGGAACCTCCTGAGACCAATATTCATTCTAACGAAGACCACGTCGATTTAACCAATGATCTAAGCGGTCGCCAGCTCAATCAGCACAGCTCAGTCTCTTGTCATCTTCATCAGTGAATACCTTCCAAAGATCTCGACCACTACAAGCAAAATGTAGTATGTATATCGCCTCTACTAGACTCCACAGCAAGTTCATCGTCGAATCCTGTTTTTAGCCGCAAACGCGGTGTTGTTATTTCTTGAGCGTGTTCACGTGGACGAGGACGTGGCAGAACCAATTGTGGACGTGAAAGAGCCTCCCAGAACATGTCAGGTCAGGTAGTCAGCGGGCACGTTCAGTGGAGGCTTCTTCAGGTTCAGTTTCGTTGAATGAAGCTACTGAGTCAAACTTGCTTGCTTGCTTACTTGCTTTTCTCAGTAGCTTTGAATAAAACTACTGAGAAATGCGATTCTGTACTCATTATTTGATTTCATACTTTGTTCTGAGGGTGTGCGTCCTATATGTGGCTACAAATTTTGTAGATATAAGTCATTCCAGAATTCAATGCTCCAAATGCAACGTAAGACTGTGTGCCAAATGTAATTAGATTTCATACGCAATGATTGTTTTGCAAGTTTGTATATTTTATTTGTATTTATCCCTTAATAAACGCCAAAAAGTAACAATATGATTTTTATTTCAAAGGCACGGTAGACGGCTAGCGATGCCGTTCGGCATCAGTTAATATTTTTTTTTCTACTAGTTGGATTTTGATTTTTGTTCCAAATTTTTTTTTCTTGGGTACAATGTAATAACATATATGAAAATCATCAAAATCGGAAACATCAAAAAAAAATTAGCAGTTAATGGGTTAATAGCCAAAGACGTAGAAATCCCAGCCCTGCTCACCGGGGACCTTGGTCACTTTTTCTGTAGTATATCATCTCTTTCAATTTATAATTTATATATAGTAGTGTGGCTACTTAAAAACATGAATCAAAACATTTATTATGTTTAATAAATGATTTAATTCATGTTTTACAATTGTACAGTATGGTGGCGCCATCTCTCGCTTATAATTGAAAATAATCTGTAAAGATTATCTAGAAGTACAGCACTAGACGTAAGTCTAAGCCGTAAGATGGCGTGAGCGCACCTTAAGCGTTTTAAAAATAAGAAAGGATTGCATGTTGCCGTGATCGGGTGGCCCAGCGGTTGGGGCGTCTGACGCGAAAGCAGGAGGTCGCTGGTTCGATCCCAGCCCTGCTCACCGGGGACCTTGGTCACTTTTTCTGTAGTATATGACATCTCTTTCAATTTATAATTTATATATAGTACCTAGTGTGGCTACTTAAAAACAGGAATCAAAACATTTATTATGTTTAATAAATGATTTAATTCATACTTTACAATTGTTTGAGTTACTTATATGATTGTTTAAACTGTTATACTTGATATTATTTCTACTCTACCCCGTCAAAATATATCCAGGGGATTTGGAATGTTTAGGTAGGTATTTTTATTTTATACAAATTAAAACTTACCTAAAGTACACTTTATATTTTGGGCAGATTTTAATTTTATTGTCTTTTTTTCGCGTTAGATTTGAATAAAATTTGGTGGGTGGGTCGAGTTCCTTATTCTTAGAAAGATACAAAATCCCAAATAACAAAATTAAAATTCGCCCTTTTCGTAGTCCTTTCGCGATTTCGTAGTACCAAAAAAACATGCTAAAGAAAAAAATATTTCAAAAGCATCGAAATGATTTAATCCTAGTGTGCGTACGGTCGGCTTTATAAATATATATGCATCTGTATTCAATTTTGAACCTTCTTCCCCTGTAATAAATTCCGAAGTGTAAATATTTATAGACGTGGAGCCGTACCTACACTTGTTTAAATAAACCGATTGTGTTCAATATCACGAGTTGCTGGCTAGATTCTAACTGGTCCAGTAGGTAGGTACCTACTTATCGTTTAGCCCGAGAAGTACAAGAACAAATAGACTGTATGCACTGAAGCCCTAATCGTCGAGGCCATTATTGTATTACCTATTCAGTCTTGACAATATTCGGTTTTTCGGCACATTCAGGCAATTCAATATTTACATTCTAGTTCTTGTTTACATTCAGGCACTAAATAAATACTTGTTGTAAGTTTAGCTGCTATAAAAGAACAACCGGTAAAGTGCGTGTTGGACCACGCATAATGAAAGATAAGAAAATCGTGGAAGCAAAAAGGCCTAAGAGACTTGAAAATATCTCTTTTGGGTATGTATTTTTGTGGTAAACAGTTTGGGGAATACTCAAAAACGGCTAGACCGAATAAGTCCAAAGATAACTCTAGGATACGATACGATACGATAACTCGTGCTAAGTTAAACCTTGTCACTTTGACATAAAGTGCCCATGTCGAATACTGGTACAGCGTCGGGCACTGGTACTTTTACCTTATCTTAATCGTTTATCAAACCAAGTGTAAGATATTTTTCGGATTTTTCGACTAAGCACGCCATTTATTAGCGCCTAAGTGCAATAGTATTATGTTCGTGACAGACGATTACGCGGCCGGGAAAAAGTTCCCGTTTTGCGATGTGTTACATAATACGAAATAGTTGTACACCACGGCCTTGGTGCCTGAATATGTAATACATCTAGATCAATGTGGATAATATCGTCTATTGGGTAAGTCGCTCTACCGACTACTTTTATTTACTGATTGATTTTACTGTTTGCATTTTTAGGATATGTGTAAGTCACATTTGACAGCAGAGTTGAAGTAACAAATAACTGCCCTATCGACCCTATCTGAGCGCTGTAGGTATACAAATATGGGAGATATAGCCCTATTTGGCGGACTTCCCTTAAAAAAAAAAATATGCCCACATTGACTTTACTAAAAATACATACTTATATGTAGGTTATCATCACTAAAACTTACACAATACACTTAAATAAAGACATTTTCGTTTAAACGTTAGATTTAATTGTACATTCAGTATAGGTACAAGTT
Source organism: Lathronympha strigana (assembly GCA_949128165.1). Lineage (NCBI taxonomy): Eukaryota > Metazoa > Arthropoda > Insecta > Lepidoptera > Tortricidae > Lathronympha > Lathronympha strigana. The sequence continues at coordinate 14,522,481 of OX421909.1, read as the reverse complement.
GTGCAAGTTGTTAAGTAGTAATTTACTCTGAAACTAAATATAGTTAGAAATTCTAACTAATTATAACAAGCTCATGATTTCACAAGATATTTGACAATATACGTTAAAAACTAAAAAACTCTTTTATTATTACGTATAAAAATAATTAAGAAACTACGAGTAATACCTAACGAAGATAAGTCAGTCACTTAATTAAGTAACAACACGCTTCACAAGTTGTGGAGATATGTTATCTATCACTACCAGTCACCATGAGCCCGTTAGTATGACAGACTAGAGTCATTTGCATTGTAAAACATATGCTGGTAGCACTTTTACTTAGGTACTGCGCAATATAATTTATCAGAACTGTTTTTTACACTAGCGATTAAGGGTATCACACACATGAACGTAATCCTTATAAATTAATTTTCAGCGGTAGGTTATGTTCATAAATATTTTATCTGGGCCAAAGGAAATCTCTCGGTGACTATCCACTATAATCAGTAAAGCTGGCACATGTCGACGTGCTTCCGCGCGTCCATGTGTCAAGTTTCGCTTGATGTATGAAGTCAAGCCGCTTTTGACACAATAGTTTGCTGAGGCGGCAGAAACCCATCTGTAAGTTAACCCATGCCTGAATTCCAGATCACCTCTGTGACACCCTTAACAGATTGGAAAGCAATGGCGTGTGTTCATAGAACTTGGGTCTGGCTTACCATATTTCGAGGAAACTTAATTTCTTGTAGAAACGGCAGAATAGGCTTCGGCATTCTCAAACGGTATCGTACGGTACGCAGCCACAGTTATAAAATGTAAGTAATTCTATGACAACAAAAGCGAATTCACAAATCAATTACATCGATCACAAAATAATCGACACACCAGTGTGTCTGATCGTTTGAAGTAGGTAATTTTATAATTTTGATACCACTCAATATAATTATTTTTCGTCGCTTGGCTAAAATTTATGTACGTATGTGGCTTAAACGCTAATTATGATACATTATAAATATGTGCCTATATTGACCTCTTGCTCATACTGCATAGTTAGTTAGTTATCCTGGGCTTTTTTTTTCCGCAACTTGAAATCCATTGTTCCTTTTTTTGCGTAGTTTAGGAGGTAGCCCTCTTCCAACCATCCTAGCTCCTCCACGAAAGCCAACATCGGTTTTAGGTCACTAACTGCCTCCTTTAGTTGGTTTAGAGTCCCTAAATACCTACTCCAGTATACTTCTACCTGTCTACAGTCTAGTAGAATATTTTATGTTGTTTCCTTTTCTTCCATGCAGGCTCTGCACATCCGTTTTACCCATGTTGTATAGGTGTTTGTTTAGTGTATTGTGTCCTGTAATTAGCCCTACTGTTTTTCGTAGTTGGTGTCTGGGTGTCCTCAGTAGAGTTTTCGTGAGCTTGTAGTTTAACTCCGGTAGGACTTCTTTGGTTTATCTACATGTATCCAGGTCATCCCAGTATTTGTTGTGAATGTCTTTTTGAATCTGAATTTTCTATCTCACCGTATTAGTGTGTTTTCATTTTCGTTTGCCATCTCCTTACTGCCTTGCAGGCTTTTATTATTCCCACACACTCCGTTTGGAATACCGTGTTGTGTTATCTTAGGGGTTTCGAAATGTATATGTTTAGACACCACATCCTGTTCCCTTGTTTGATTTGAGCCATCTATAAATATACTAAGGTTTGCTTGTTTCAGCCCTTTTTCGGGTCTTCTGTTAATGATATGGCATATTTCTTCCAGAAGATCATCGTTTTGGTATTTTGTCAATCGGTTCATTCGGTATTGACATATTAGAGATCACTTTGTCATAGATCTTCTTGTGCGTCGAGCTAAGGTTTGACCATAAGTTTAGGTTTTTCAGCCGCAGCGCTCTTCCTTCTTATGTGTATGTGTACCTAATGGTAGGAGTTCTAGTATTATTTCTGGTACTCATACATGTACACGCAGATTGAAGAAATTCATTCAGATACTTACTTCATTTATCCGCCTAATTATAGCTACTTCTTCAACAATAGATACATATATAAGTATATTACTTTTCTAATTCTCAGCCAAAATGAAAAGTAGTTTTCGGGTAACGAGCACTTTTTCGATACGATACGATCGTACAACATACATGATATGTAGGTACCTAACAAACGTTCGAAAGCTAACGACATTATGTAAATTTTAACCGCCTTATTACACGTACGGTTTATTACACCGCTTCGAAAATTAAGTGGGCATTAAACCTTCGGTTTAACTTGTGAGTATAATTGTGATAATATTATTGATACTGACATTTTTATGACTAACACATTTATTATAAATTTTTAGAGCACCGTACTTAAAGAAATATGAAAGTAAGACGGAAGGACAACAAAGTGATTATATAAAGCTTCCGTTTTTTCTTTTTGAGGTTCTTAACCCTATAAAGTGAAACCTCAGAGTCAACGCAATGAAAAGATTCGACGGTTTTGTCACATTTTCCATACATTTGCAAAGACAATCAAAATTTAGAGGGTATGTACTTTCGGTCGAGCTAAAATCCTGAAATTTGGCAAAAAGGAAATAATATATGTCTTAATTTTTACGCATACTGTAGTTTCCGTACCAGAATTGTGTGGTGTTGTGGGACCCTCAGTGCGCGAGTTTGACATGCACGTGCCCGGTTGTTTTTAAATGGAACATTGTGTTATTCGTTTTGAATTTAACACGATTTATTAATAGCCTAAATTTCAGTTTGTAGCTTTTCGCACATCAAAAAGAAAGATAATCAAATTTCCTGCTGATGTATATTGATCTACCTTCAAAGCTAAATATTTAACCTACCTTGATTGTGAAAATTTCAAATTTAATTTATTGATATAAACGAAGTTTTAGCACCCCGATAACCTTGCTTGGAAAAGAGAATTTAAATTGTATCTTTAAAAAAAATAGGTTGCCATCAGTTGAGAGTTTAAATGTTGCTATTACGCCATCGCGAATCCTTGTGTAGACATAAAAATATTCAGATAACCGACCCGTATACATCAAAGTAAATATGGGTATTCAATTTTGGTTTAGCTACATACATTTAAAATATTCTGCTTTGTCATGATTAATATTATTCAGCACATGTTTGTTCCTGTAGAAGTTCGCAGATCTTCTTCCTCGTAACTTCAATGCTGAGGATCCACGTGCAGTCAGCCTCCACAGAGTGCGTCATAGACCATTGTGTACTGTGCACGATGCAAACTGCCGCCAGCCGACCTCTTAATTTTGTTATGCTTGACCTTCAATAAGTATTCTGTAAGAATCTATTTTGAATAAAATATTTTTTTATTTGATTTGATTTAGTCTATCTTGTTTTTATACCACGATGGTCAAACAAGCATACGGCCCGCCTTATAGAAAGCGGTAGAAACGAAACAAACACAAAATCTACGCTGAAAGTAATCTAAAGCATCGCCAATCCGAATATTGTGTAATAGTACCTAATAGTTATGTCCACGTGACACTTTGATTAACAGTGTTATCATTGACAGGTGAGGGTGGTTCAGGGACTTTCTTGGGACAGGGACTTGATACTCAACATGTCAAGGACATCTCTGGATTAGTTTTTTTTTGTGGACTATTTTAATTATTTTCAATGAAAAATGCATGGTAAAAGAAAGAAGGGGGCAAAAATTTAAAGTTTAATTACTGGGTCAAGTGGGATATCATTTGAAACATTGAACATTATAAAACATTTTTTTTTCTGTGATTTATTATTTTATTTATACACGATAAAAAATATTTCACCAAACAACAACACACCCGCGTATACTAACTCTATGCCGTGCAAACGAATGACTCAATCTGTCGATACATGGGACTGACGTCAAATTTCTAATTCTAGGTGCAGTTGCAACTCAAAGTTTGTACGGAACCCTCGGTATTTTTGCATGGCATACCTACATACACTTAATTGGTATTGTTTATTAATTAAACTTGTTTACTTCTTCTTAGCGTTTTCCTGCTTATACCACGGCTCTGGAAACCTGCAGTCGGCTTTGGCGACTAATCCCAAGATTTGGCGTAAGCGCTAGTTTTACAAAAGCGACTGCCATTCTGACATTCTAACCCACAAACTAAACTAGTTCTATTGGGATTAATCCGGTTTCCTTACGATGTTTCATCATCATCATCATCAGCCTATTGCAGTCCACTGCTGGACATAGGCCTCCCCAATTTCACGCCACTGTATTCGATCTTCGGCTGCTCGCATCCAGCACCTGCCAGCCATCTTGCGCAAATCGTCACTCCACCTTGCCTGAGGGCGCCCTACACTAGGCTTGCCGAGACGCGGTCTCCACTCAAGAACTCGTTTACGAGGTTTGCCTTCACCGAAAAGCGATTGGCAAATATCAAATGATATTTTGTACATAAGTAAGTTCCGAAAAACTCATTAGTACAAGGCGGGGCTTGAACCCGCGACCTTCGGATTGAAATCCGTACGCTCTTACCGCTGGGCCACCAACGCTCTATATAATATTTAACGCTGTCAATATTAATTAAACTTGTTTCCTTGGTCTTTATTTACAGGCGGATTAATTAGTACGAGTACACTTCAATTCAAAATATCTAATTAAACGGTAATTAAGATTTCTGTATCTTTATATAATTTAGAAAAAAAAAGTTTACAAATCTGTTTACTTTGCTTTTTCTATATGTGGTGCCATTGACAATGTGCCTTAGTCGATACGATAAATTACGTTTGTAATTGGAAATTATATCAATTTAATAAGCAAGATATGTGAATAAACGTTTTATTTTTTTATTTTTTTATTTTTTAATAATTGAGTAGATACCCACATCTCAGAATGGTAACAGTAGCGATATATCTCAACAAAGTTAATTATTCACACAGTCATCGCAAATTCACAAAGACTATTGTGATTAGTATTCGCCGGGAGCCCGACATAAGTGTCATTTGCGCGTGAAATGGAGCAGTTGATTAGAACGGGAGTAGCTGCGGATCAGTCGGGCTTAGCACGTGTGGCCGCCGTTGTCACGCTACTAGAGCGACCTTGTTGTACACGTAGGTAGTATATACTTACTGGTGTAAGTGATTTATTTAACACGTAATTAGAAAAAAAAACACAAATAGCAATAATATTAAAAACTAACATGAACAAAATTAAAAACATAATAATTAAACTAAGCTAAAAATACCTAGAAAAAATACTTAGGTACCTACCAAAAAACTCAGCTATGAAAAAAAAACCCTTCCAAAAGCTCCGCCTGCGGCATCGACCCCATAACGCTGGCGGCGTTACCTCTCTGTATATATAGCTAGTGTGATACGCTTAGAGAGTGTAGCCAGTGGGTATACAGTTAGATACATTTGTAACTTTTGTCAAAAATATTATAGTCGGATCGCGTTAACTAAAAGGCTTATCGAAAGTAACGACAGGTGCGTCACCCTCATCTCATCAATCATTATGTTACCTTCGTTACACGTCGACACTTTACCTACGTTTCACGTCGAGAAAAGTGATTTTATACCCATTTAGGAAAAACTTCTTACAAACATAAATTATTTCGGTACCTATGTTCAGAGATTTAGCTTTGTAATCGACACAAATCCGTTTTTTTAACTGCTGAAATCACTACCGAATAACTTTAAGGAATTTGCCCCAATCTTCTTCTATTTAGTATTTCCAGGGTCCACTTATGTAACAATCTACGTAACCCCTAGATTTGGTGTAGACGCTAGTTTTACGAAAGCGACTGCCCTGTGAACGTCCAACCCAGAGGGTAAACTAAGTATACCTTAATGGGATCAGTCCAGTTTCCTCACCAAAATATTAAATATTATTTCGCACATAAATGCGGGTCTGCGTGATGTTTCGCTCTAGGTACACTTATATTAGGTATATATGTATTTGTATATGTAGGTATATTTATATTTGTATGTGTAAGTATATACATTATATTATTAATTACGTTTGACATGTCTTAGGTTATCATCTCTTTTTTCTACTATCCTGCACCAAACTAACAGTTTCGGTTTAGCCCGATGGTTGACTGGTAGAGAATGCCTAAAGGCGTTAAGTCAGCCATTTGTACTTTAATATAATTGTGCAATAAAGTTTAAATAAATAAATAAATTCCAAAAAAATCATTAGTACGAGCCGGGTTTGAAAGTCACACGCCTTCGGATTGACCACTAGGCTACCAACGCTCTGAGAAAATCACCCTACGTAATAGACGGAGAGCTAGCGACCAAATCGGTCATGTGGCTTCAGCTGTATTGAAACTCCGTTAGCTACTTCCCTGAACAACCTTTTCCTATAATCTTCGTGCTGGCAGGCCGCGGGCGGTGGGTGCGGGTGTAGTGGGGTGGGGAAAAAAATGTGGGCTCAGGGACTTTTTTTTTCAAACAGTTGCTCTGTACTCCCTGTGCAACCCAAAAAAATTTTAGCCAGCTCTTAGACTATAATTACAGTTTGTAAATTCAGTGAACTAAGGTATATTATACATTAATAGAGACCTTGCATTCGTTGATATGTGTGTACTCACCGAATGTATAGTAGCACACTTGGAATAAATGTGGTGCTGTGGCTGTGAGGAGGCCGAAGAGAGCTTGAGGTAGCTCGGTAGCAAGGAAGAGACCGAGCAGAGCCAACAGCATGCGCGTGGTGCGGTCAGTGCGGCCTCCTCCGCGCTTGCCGCCGTCCTCGTTCAGCCGGGCCTTTTCACCCTGTTCACATCGTAATTTTCATTTCGCATTAAAGTCAGTCTATGCTAAGTTTCCTAGATTTCGATAGCACAGACTGTGAAAGTGTTAAGTAAACGTCATAATTTCATCGAAGTTTGACGTTTAAAATAACACTTTCACGTCTGACAGTTCATTTACTGAGAAAAGATAACGTGGTTTGACTCTATCGATCACGATTTTAGAAACGTAGCACGTAGCTGGCCGCCTGACATATTACCCAAAAAAAAACATACAAAAAAAACTATTTGAATTTGGAATGAATAGTATAGAGAACAAGGTTGAGTTTCTTTTGTTTCAAAATGAAATGAAACAAAATAAATGCTACTGTTTCAATTGTAAAATATTAACATTTAATTGGGCTAATTAATCCTATGGGTAGGGCTGTGATTCTTAGGTTATAAGTTGGTGATAGTATCGAACTGTTGATAGACAGAAATCGGCATTTAATGAACAAGGTGTTTTTGATGGAACAGAAACAGATATTATATAAATGCCCAATAGCCCGAATTCCAATCTGGTTACCTAACGAATCGGTTAATTTAATATCGATCGCTGTCTGATCGGCCGATACCATATGGTCGATAAAGATAAAGATCATGAGTGTTCCAATGCCTTTCGATACACAGCAATTCTGTCGATACTCTTCTCTCAGTTAATTGGGTGCGATTTGGTCTCGCACCCTCGGAGAGCATAAATTTCGGCTTTCGTTGTCCGATTCAAAGTAATAAATCATTTTAATGAACCACCATAAATCACCGCAAACACCTAAACACTACACAACAAACAAAGCAATTATAGTGTACCTACTCGCTCTATTATACAAGTTTAACTACTTATTTTCATAAAAACTTTTCCGTTACAAAATAACAATCACCATTTCACCGCATGTTTGCTCGTCCGTTGTGTTCAAAAACATAATTTATGTTGTATGATTTCAATTTAAAAGTTTTAGTATATTGTTTGAAATTTAAAATACTTATTTAATTTAAAACTATTCCAATTACCTCATTCGTCGTAATTGCTGACTTTTTCAAAAGTTTCTGTCTTCTTCTATCACTTGATTTCATTTTCACAATTAAACAAACACTTAAAATCGATAGTACTATACACGGTATAAGTTTTATAAATACACTGTATATCCAAAATATCGCAGTCAATAGGTCGCCGTTAGTGGTCATGGTGATGGCGAACTTGGAAGCGGGCTCGACCCGGCTGGAGGTCACGTTCATGTCATTCGTGTTATTCAACGTGGCATTTATACTACTTTTGCCTGGCACTGGCCCGATATTCATAGCAAAGTATATCGGAAGACACAATACGGGACTCACTGCATACGCTAGTCCAATAGCTATATTCGTGTTTCTTTTATTACAAAACGTCCTATTCATTTGTGGAAATTTGATCGCGATGTATCTCCATATCGCGAGCGTGATTGTTAGCCAGATTGACACGGTGTGGAATGTCTGACTGAAGATTGAGTGAAAGTACACAAACACTGCGGCGGCGTAAGAGTTTCTGCTTTGCTCGGTGCCGACCTTCACGTATATGAGAAAGGCGAAGGGAATGTAGTCTATCATAACAAGAAGGTCCGCGACGGCTAGGCCGGTGAGAATGGAGTTGGTGGACGAGGCCATCTCCTTGCGGCTCAGCACGGCGATGTTCACAGAGTTGGCGATGGAGCCGAGCAGACATATGACCAAAGCAATATAGCCGTGGAATTGCGTGAAAGTCTTTTGGAAACTGCCTCCCCAGGGGTTGCAGTATCCTGGCGGTAACTGGTACTCGCCGCTGCCTTCGTCCGACATTTTAGCAGAGGTAGCAGAGATTGACGCAAAAAGCCTCGCGTTAACTTTTCTTATCCATGCTTTTGTAATCTGAAACAAAGAAATAATAATATAGAATTCTGAATACTAATTGAATTCGTAGGGAAAGTAGCAAAATTCAATTGAAAATGTCGTTAAGTTACTCTCAAGTACCCTCAACTTATGTAATCAATTTCCAAAGAAAATATTTCCTCTGTCTGAAGTTCGTGTATTTTGTCGAAATAATTACCTACACATTCAAATAGCGACAAAGGGACCAACGTTACTTCTTAAAAACAACTTTATATGCGAATGGAGTCGCGTTGGGGTCCTGACAAGTTGTGCGGACGTCCTATATTATTCCCGTCGGCAATTATTCAAGCCTGTGCCTGGCCCGCCGTATTGAAGACGAGCGAAACATTACTGCCTCTATTTATTTTATCTACTAAGTAATATACTATTTCAGCAATTTGCTACCTGCGCATTTTTCAGTAGATATCACTACGAGACAACAGTTTTCCGCGACGCGTGTTATCTGTCTGCGAAAAAGACATTTTTACGCATTTATTTTTATCTTGAAGTCTAGTCTGCATACTAACCAATACCTACGCTCAGTGGAAGTAAACGAAAATTGCTTTTCGCTGAGAATTGTTTTTCGTTTAGCACAAAGTCAGCGTGACAGTATGATTAATTGGAGTAAACTTGGTGGATCCTTTTGACTCGAAGATCACAGTGTGCGGCGGGCGCCTGTGCTGCGTGTTTTATCAAAATTGTATTGCTTACAAAACTAATTACTTGCTCTACAATAAAATAAATAGGTAGTTGTTTTTCCTCCTTCTGCAAAGCTTGTCTTGCAATGATTTTTTTTTCTTAGTACTAGAAGACTCCAGATATGTCATAATTTTGTTCACAAAAGCTTTTCCAAACGCAGAAATATTTAAAATGAGGTCCGGATTATAATGTATTCCTTCATTTCAACATTCAGAACGAAAGCAGCTACGAAAGAATGAAAGCTTTCATATTCATATTTTGCTTCATGATCATTTAATTTTCTTGTTAAGTGTGTCAAGACCTGAAAACGTGCTACGTATTCCGTACAACTATATGCCTACAAATAAATACATGAACATTCGGAACATAAGAATATTCGTACAAAAGCCTTCAAAAACACAAGCAGCGAACTAGCCTCCATAAAACTAATTTCGTTCCCAAAGAGCACGCAACCAATGTTTGAGCTAAGCCTGAAAAATACCGTTAACACCCCTCATACTCGTATTTTAAAGTGCCTCTTCACGGAAAGCTGGGCTTGTTTCTCAAACGTCACTATTCTAGAAAAATGTTTTAAATGCTTTTGTCTGTATACTCGTAATGAAATAATAATTAATGCTGATGCCAACTAATCGTTGTACCTACCTACATATATTTATCATTTAAACATTTAAACTTCAACTTTATGTGCCTAACTGAAGTATTAACATACATATATTTTATGCATACTATTACATATTCAGGTGCCCTAGATGGATAGTAATTAATTAATACACATCACTGGAATAGAAACACTGTAATATATTTATATTCATTTAAAATAAGCTACAACACGTCTAGATACAAAAAGTGATCTGACAGAAGATACTCGGTCATTGAAGTAATATTAATACGCATGCGGGACTATTTGAAATAAGAATAACAGAATATACTACACATACATATAAACCAAGTTAAGTATTCAGCAGAAAAAGCAAAAAAAAAGAAGAAAAAAAAATAAGAAGAGAAAAGGAGACGTTAAGCATTCATCCTTAACCCTGTGAAAACGAGGACTGTAAAGGGCTCGAAACGTAGGATCATGGTGTTAATAAACGCAATTAATCCGTTCTAAAGTGTTTAATTTCATGTTCTAATCAGTTAAAATAATTGCAATATTTCCTACCGATGACATTCGGCATATTTCATCAAACCATCTTTAATCGTATTCATAGGTGTCGATGCTCCCTTAACATTTTGAAAGATTATTACCTAATATGATGGTGAAAGATTATTACCTAATATGGATGTGGTGACTAAATGTAACGCTAAAATTTACTCAAAAAGTTCACCTTTTACACGAATACCAGCAGGCGAATGACACGTGCTGATTGGCACCTACCTAGGATATCATAATTATGGGGCCTTCCCATGATGTCTAAACGCGATTCAGTTTAGGTTCAATTTAGGCTCAGTTGTATGGAAGCGACTCAGTTTAGGTTCTAAATTTAAAAGTAAGATGAAGTCATCATCATCATCGTAATTAAAAATAGTTTTAGGATCATACCATGATGGGTTAAATCGTTATCAAAAGTTGATAATTTAAAACAAATATAACCCTCTATAACGTCATTGATCCATAACAGTAAATTCAGCACAGAATCACATATGGCAATAAAAAATATGGTTGACACATTACTCCATAGTACTCCCTATAGATGTGAATTCACAAAATTCATCTACCACAGTGCAAAATATGGAATGAACTAGGGGAGGGTGGGGGAAACACGGACGGCGGGTAATGCCAGACCCACTAGTTTAAGTATTTTAGAAAAGGATAGGACACATTTCGAAACATGCAAACGATCGTCGAGCCCAAGTCCAGTGATATTTTGTTAGTCAGAATAAGATACTAATAACGCCCTTAAACAGAGCACCTGTTTTGGTTTACTCTTGTATAATATTAATCATCATAGTCCAGACATACATGTTTAATGATAATATACATACATTACATATACATACCACTATCACTACATAGTATAAAACAAAGTCGCTTTCTCTGTCCCTATATGCCTATGTATGCTTAAATCTTTAAAACTACGCAACGGATTTTGATGCGGTTTTTTTTAATAGATAGAGTGATTCAAGAGGAAGGTTTGTATGTATAATAATAACCCGTGCAAAGCCGGGACGGATTGCTAGTACGGATATATACGCGTAATGGATTATGTATTATAAAAGGAGAAAACACTTCAAAGAGCTCACTGTGCCAATTGAAAAAAAATGTGTGATTAACCCACTCAGTACCTATCCGTAATTAACCTATGTGACGAGGGAAAATACCGGACACTTGAAGTTTTGTTTTTTGACTGTAACTTTATTTTATTCTAAAATTTATGTCTGTTAAATATGAAATCATAAAGCTGATAAGTTAAACTAAATAATAAATAATATATAGCTTGGGTAACTTAATTTTGTTTCGATTTATCCCAATTCTCCCTTTAGTATTCGCAATTATCCCACTATCCCCTACCTCCTGAGGTGTTCCCTTTGCGATATGATATGGAGTTCTTCATGAGGCGAGTGTTTAAGGCTTTAAGGCTCAAAGGTCAATGTATGAGTTGCTGTTCTGATGTTGCTTATGTCTATGTGCGACGATGAGCGCTTCCCATTATGTGGTTCGCCTGTTCGTTTGTTACCTTTTACATAAAAAACAATACATTAAATTTACATTGGCACATAAATAATAATAACCCAGATAAGTATTAATAATTTAGTAAGATTATGTCAACAGCCCCTGGCCATTAAGTAATTAATTTCAAGCCCAATTTCTTGCCAAGCTGACATAAAGCGGCTGCGGCATGAAGGAGCCAATTGTGTTTAAATAAACCCTGAATGGCTTCCATTCTTGTTAAAATAGACGCAGTCTTTGAGCGATTACATAAAAGGTAGTCAAGTTATGACAACACAGCATTAAAATAACTGCGCAATATATTTTTTAAACGTCTGCAAACGATTCCAAATTTCTTAGAAAAAAGGGAAAAGTGGAACAACTCATAGTCTCGGGTGAAACTCGAACATGTGACTGGTATACATGCCCATCTTCCAACTGAGCTACCGAGACACACGCGGTGGCCCCGAATTTCTCCACTATATCTCGCGTACGCGCCTTACACGCGTAACGCGCACGTTACGCGTTTCAAAGTGGCCCGAAGCCATGAGTTTTCCCAATTTCTTTTTTTTCTAATAATAACTGTGCAATAATGTTTACATGATATAGGTGTACGATTTTAAGCTAACATCGTAATTTACATCATAATTACTACTTAAAACGAGATATTTACCATGTACCTATATTTGTTTTCGCAAAAACAAATATACATGGTAAATATCTGGTTTTAAATAGTAATTATAATGTTTACATGGTGGTTTTTCAACTCTGTCATACCGGGTAGGTAAGGTACTTTGATACTCTGTCAGGAGAGAGAATAAGTACCTAAGTTTTATTGAACCACTTTTTTGTAATATAGAAATAAAAACATGAACATCTGACAACCCGAAAATTATGAAAAGTCATTTTTTTCTTTACTTTTTTAGCATTTTTTGACTTTGCTTCCGTTATAGCATAGCACAAGCCTTATTGAGCTTACCGTGGGACTAGGTCGATTTGTGTAAAATTGTCCCACAAATATTTATTTATTATTTACTTATTTATTTATAGCAGTTGTTCAGTATAACCTTTGTTCACCTCGCAGATTATGGCTCAACGTCCAACCGAAACCATCTGTATATTCCCTTAAGACAAAACAACTTGTTGGACCAAATAAAAACCCACAAATCGCGCCAACTTTATAAATTTGTCGTTTAAGCCGGTGTCAAGTTCCCAAGTGAATTTAAAACGTTGTTTAATATGGATAACATTTTAAGGAGAGCCTCAAAGCGAATCAACCAAAGTCAGAGTCGAGACTTGCTGACTAAATTAATTATACTAAGTTGGCCGACTGTGTAATCTCGAGTTAGCAAACTTGTTTCGATCCTGCTTTTAAGCGGAGCTGAGTGAAGGTACAGCCGTAGCCCTTTGTCAGTCGAAACATTGAGACCTATTGAGTCCTGATACGAGGCTTTTCTAGTCTAATGAAGTGGTGTATTAAGTTATTGGGTCGTTAGTTATACTCGGTACAAGAAAATTCAACTGAAAGTTATGTATGTGTATGTTATGTTATGTGCTATAGTGCTGAAATTATTAAAACTTAGATCTGGTTTTTGTTTCTTATCAATATATGTATATCACGCTTGCATTTATATCATATCAATAACTCCAACTTGTTAGGTATTACTTGCCTCGCAATACCTTCACACAGCTGCATTCCTCGCGTGGTTGCTAGCCTCCAGCCATGAAATTCAGTTAATAAATCACAATTTAAGTATCATTATATCATTAAAATGATTCATAAAATTGATAATATTAAAAGCTCCACGGCCGAGACAAATGAGTTTTTTTACATTTTAAATAAAGTAATTTTGCAACAATTTCTGAAATGGAAGTATGCTATCAAATTTTTGAACATCGTAACGTAAGAACATAAATAGTTTCGGAATGAGACTCTGGGGCCCTGGGGGTAAAGCGCCCACAGAGTGGTTAAAGAATGCAGCCGCAGGATATTCGAAGCGACGTGTGGCCAGAGGGTTGGGTCATATCTCGCCCAGCGAATCATGGTTATACAACGTGACAATGCTGCCAGCCTTTTGGGCACGCTTCCACTAGGCAGCGATTTGGGCCAATTTTTATTATTTATAGGTAGTAGGTATATTTTTAAATTTATTTTATTTGAGTATGTTTTGTTTTTAAGGTATATATTTAAATTTTTTGCTTGTTTTTTTTAAATACTTTATTGAAAATAAATTAATATAATAATAAATGTAATAGTAATATCGAAATAACTTCTTTCAAATAGCTGCTCCTCTGGCATTTGACCCGATTTTTAGTGCTTCCGAGGTGCCCGGGATACCAATACCTGGGGCCTTACCATGACGTCTTAACGCGTTTCAGTTGACGACCTAAACTGAGTCGATTCCATACAACTGAGCTTAAACAGAACCTAAACTGAGTCGCGTAAAGCCCCAGGTAAAGCCCCTGGGGTTCAATTTATGCTCAGTTGTATGGAAGCGACTCAGTTTAGGTCGTCAACTGAATCGCGTTAAGACGTCATGGTAAGGCCCCAGGACGTCTTAACGCGATTCAGTTGACGACCTAAACTGAATCGCTTCCATACAAGTGAGCCTGAACTGAACCTAAACTGAATCGCGTTAAGACGTCATGGTAAGGCCCCATGACGTCTTAACGCGATTCAGTTGACGACCTAAACTGAATCGCTTCCATACAAGTGAGCCTGAACTGAACCTAAACTGAATCGCGTTAAGACGTCATGGTAAGGCCCCAGGATGTCTTAACGCGATTCAGTTGACGACCTAAACTGAATCGCTTCCATACAAGTGAGCCTGAACTGAACCTAAAATGAATCGCGTTAAGACGTCATGGTAAGGCCCCTGTTACCAATAGAGGGATCTAAGGGCGAAAAATGCTTTATTTTGATGTGTCAATTAACATGGTTTTTTTTTTAGACTAAATAGGTTAATTTCTTAATATATCATTTTTATAACAATTTTTCAAATAGATGTTAGTACCTACTCGTATAATAAGAACTAAATAAGAATAGTAGGATCTTCCCGCAATGTGTAGAAAGTCTGGCAGAAAGGTTGCCCCCTGAAGGTGTTTGGATTGCTCTTCATGCCACGCCCGATCAAAATACGTTCGGGACTTGCGATAAGATTCCTTGTTCCCGTTCATTCTTACCCGTAGTGACAAACTCTGGAGGTGATTGCAATTGCTACCGTTTTATTTTTCCTTTTTATTCTGTGTTAATGCTTGGTTGGTGTGAAAAATAAACGTTAAGTAGACTAAAAAATTGCCTTGGTACAAATAATAAAGTATCCAAGAGCTTGCAGCATTTTACTTTATCTATTAGGAGTTGACACAACAGGCAATTATCAGGTCACAAAGTCTATACTATACACAGAGGCAACGTCTAAAAATATTTACTTTCTTGCTAGCATGTTAAAAAAGTGCATCAGTGCCGTAGACAGTTGCTATCTATATACCTATATTATTTCACAGAAGCGATATAATTGCTAGACCATTCTGATTTCATTAAATCATGCACTTGAGCGTGATAAGAGACGGAAACTAACTTACTCTGCGGTTATCTTAAAATAAATTGTAACCGACTGAGTATATTAAGACCACATTTTGTCATAATTACTAGCATGTTCTATTACCTATCCTAGATTTAATATAGGTATAGGTAGGTAGGTAAGTTACACTTACTGTATTTATTTTGAAAATAAGCGAATCTTTCTATTTATAACATGAAATGAGCTTGCGGTTCGTAACGATAGTATTTATACCTATTTGCATGTTTTCCTGAAATTATCATTGCATGACACATTATATCACTATTCTACTATAAAAACGCTTTATAGTTTCATTTGAATTTAATAAAGGAAAATGTTGCAAATGAAAGTAGCGTTACTTAAAAAATAATAAATATGAAACCTTTTAAAACGGCTATTATCTCCATTTCACCGTCTCAAGTCTTTTACAACATTCGTTGGCACACACAACTACTAGAGCATGTATAAAAATCACTATCACAAGATAAAAGTAAGGTAAGGTGGGAAAAGATTGAATGGTTTTTTGATGAGATACTATTTGATTCCTTTCGGGTGTCTAAATTAGAAGGCAAGTAAGTACTATATTTTATACTATATCTTATATTCTGTCGGCAAAACTCGGCTACGTCTATTCTACATAAAATATATTCTATATAAATTAAAATATATTGTTGTCTTAAACTTAGACGAGTTAAGATGGAATAGTCGAGGGATAAGATTTAAATAGTGTCTAAAATCTCATTTACTTACTGATGCCTCGTGTTCTTGGTCGAAGGCTATGTATGGACCCGGAGAGAATGAAAAAACGATGTTGCTTCGTTGGAAATATATTTGGTAGTGAATGCACTTAATCCTAGTACATAATTACATATGCTAGTTTTACTATCACGCCACCTAGCAGGCGTATAAAATTCCTCGACCAGGGAACATGATCTAATTCATCTAATCTTAATAGCTAATGTTGATATAATGCGCCTAGATGGCGCTGTCAACTGTTCTACGAGTTGACACTTACCTCATAAATAATACGGGATAAGATTGAAAATTTTCGAATTTGTCACAAAATGCTGACCTTCACAAAATGGCACATAACACGTGTCTACACACTCCGGGTGGTCACTGTCAACTGAGAGGCGGATCGTAACAAAATAGTGGCTTAGAGGATGACACCAGCACTTAAAAAATTAAACCAATAGGGAGTTATATTGGGACTTTTCATCTTTTCCCTTTTTTCACCTCCATTCGTGTCCTTTCCTTGACCCAGCCTCTACTGAGAGTGTCCAATGTTATCTTAAGGTGTGAGTTTTTTAGAGCAACAGGGTGAGTAATTGGAAGTGACGAGAGCGGGGCGAAATCGAAGGCGAAGTAAATTTTCGATTTTGAATTATTTAGTCGTAGGTATAGTTAAACACAGCTTACATTAATTACTAAAAATATTATTGCTGCCATCGATAACTTTTATTTGATTGTCATGTAAGGCTATATGGAAGAATAGGAAATGAAGAGCACTGTCTTGCAGCTTTGCAGCTGCGTCCCTACTTATGTAAGTAAAACTTATTAGTGTAATGCCGGCCTACGAACAATGTAAGTAGATCAATTATTAGATGTTGATACCTTAATATACAGGTACCTATGTTTGGAGTTTTGTAGCGTGTAACTTATATTTGTAATGGGTAACAGAACAATCTAGATGAAGTTCTCAAATACCCTATGTTTTACATTTTCCATTCGTAGCGTGTCAAAATAAAACTATTTACAAAATCACTGAAGACTTTAATGCCAGAAATATACCTTTTCTCCAATATGCTCGGAAATGTTCACATTAATGTAGCAAAATTGGTACGAAAAGAACCTCCTTATGTACCGACTCAAATTAAAAAAAATCGAATTCATTATTTTACCGTTTTAGCGGCCAGGAAGTTGTACTAAAATCCATTACTGTATTGTTTTTTACTTTTTAAATAAATATTTGGACTATCAATATTGCAAACAGCCAAATATACTTTAGCCGCGACCAAACGGTCTGCACAGACGGGGCAATCTGATTGACATCAAATTGTCAATCTGATCATATCGTGCTTAAAAATGCCCCGTCTGGGCTGGCTTTGTAGTAGTGTAGTAGTTCTAGAGAGAAGGAGATCAAATGCGTGGTTGTCTCGTTCTATCGCGAGTTGCAAACGGCTCAATGTGCAAGGTCGTGTAGATACGGCTTAATAAAACTAAAGACATTTCAACTTTTTTTATGAACACAACTGTGCATTAAAAGAAAGTTTAGGCGGGAACCTTGTTTTTCCTTTCAAATCTTATGGAAGAATACATTTTATTTCCTTTCATGTTTGGAGAAAAGCACTATATATGCCTCGGACGGAAATAGAATTTCGTGGATTCGTATGTAATTGTCAGACTCAGCTTCGCTTCGTCCGACAAAAAATACTCATCCACGAAATTCGGTTTCCCGGCCTCTGCAATAATGTACTATTTCATCACACTTGCTCGGTAATGGTGTTATAACGCGCAGGCGTATAATAGAGCGGTTAGATGCGATTTAGTCCCCTCAGGAGTTATGAATTTTAGTACAATATAATTCCCGAGGAAGTTATGAGTTTAGTTTTAAAATCGTTAAAGTTTAAATAAGTGTATCGTACGTCATTTCACTTCAGACTAAGGAGGTTTTGCATCAGCTAAGGCTTAGTCCAAATCTTCAAACTTGGCTATAAACCAACTTTACTGTGTCTTATTCAACTTTAATAAATAGATTCATTTGTATATTTGTTTTTTCCCTTACAAGTGTGATGAAAAACGGTCGGTAAGAGGATTACAAACTCGAGTCATTAAAAGCCCTCCGCCTGCTGCATCGGGCTTCTAACACACTCTCGTTAGTAATCCTGTACTTACCTCCCTAGATGCACAATGTACTATATTACCTACTTGGAAACTACTACTAAATCTACTAAAACGAAGCTTTCCTCCTTCGAATGTATCTTCTGTATAGTTTCACAAAGCCCCTTCCGCTTTGCTTTAGAGCACGTCTTAATACTGATACAAAGAGAAATAGTACTTGCTTGAGTTTTAACTATGTTTGGAGCAAGCACATGTATGTATAGCACACAGGCGTGCAAGATCGTACATATGTTTCGCAGTAATGTCTGAGAGTACGGAGATAAGCGCAGTGACACTTGCACACTTGCTTTAATGGTAAAAGCAGCTTAGTTTAACTATATCAGAGCTTGTTGTAAACAGAAACGCTAACATAATGTTATATTTAAAATTTGACAATAAATATAATCATTTTAAAAACCTATAATGGTTTTAAAAATGGAATTCCGTGACTACAATGATCCTCGGCACCATATAATCAAGAAGAACTCAAAATTAAGAGCTCTATTGGCCCTAATAAAACAAGTATTGTTTGAAAATACGAAAGTGTGAAAAAAGAGGCGTTGTGACATGTTTATATATGATCCAGTCTGTAACTGTAACATATAATTCAGTAAAAATAAGTAATTATAAACAATTAGAACAACCATTAATGTTAAAAAAAAGAGGTCTGTATTTTAAAAAACTAAAACACACAAATTTAAATTTATAAGCGTAACTAAACTAAAAACTAAAATAAAACTAGATAAAAACTAAAATAAAACTAAATAAAAACTAAAATAAATCTAAAACAGGCCCCTGCGGCATGGTACCGAGGACGCTGGCAACATTTCCTCGCTGGATTGCAAGACTTATCCGTTGAGCGAGGAAGCTGCCAGCTCTTGGGTCTCCTGTGGCGTCTCTGAGTCTCTTCGATAGGTCTTTGAAGAAACTCAGAGCGCTAGGGCCCCACGGACCAAAGGTCTCGACGCCGAAAGGAACAAAATTATATTCGGCGCCGAGACCACTGTACTTTCCCACCTTTGCTTTCTCCGCCGCCTCTGCCGCTGCCGCTGCCCTCGCAGAGGTTCGGTTGAGATGAGACGGGGCTAGTGTGTTATTAGTTATTTATTTATTTATTTAATGAGTACATTTTGCCTACTATACACCTAGAGTACATATATTTCATCGAGTTTAGTTTAAATTAGGGCACAAAACCACTCACTCGGAGTAATTTGTAAACGTCAGTGTACGATATCGCTGAAGCTTAAATGAATAAAAAATCACGAATTAAAGAGCCTAGAGCTTAAGGCTTCGTTGAAATTACTTTGGTAAATTTTGGGTATAAACTATAAATACTTATTGAGGTATAGAAATAAGGGTTTCCAATTATTTATATTCACGGTTGTACTTGTTAGATCGTTGGTGGGCCAGCGGTAAGGTAAGAGCTTACGGCCTTTGGGGTCGCGGGTTCAAACGTTGGCTCGTAGGTGTCAATGAGTTTTCAACCACCTTAAAAATTTCATAAATTCAAACGAAGTGAGACCTCTTCCTTTTGAAATTATGAAGTCAGTTAACACGTTCGGGCCAGCAACGTTTTACGACGTCATCATCAAAATTTTGTAATAAACACAACGTCTAATGACCTCCATACATAAATAATGATTTCTCGCACTACGTTATAGAGCGTCGGCAGCCCGTACTAATTCCTATTACAACTATTCCTGTGCCGTAACACTGAGAAATTTCAATCTGCTAGAGCCGCTTTGCAACACATTTCGCGAAGCTTTTGTGAACATCTATTACATACGCACACATGCCTACGGGCGCTAGCACAACGTTCGTGTACGTCGCGCCGGCAAGCGACGCGCCCCGCAGTGGCCACCGTGCGTCGCAATGGGCTACGAGTGAGCTGTTGTCGACGGAGTCGCGAAATTTTGGAAAACATCAGGGATAGAAGACTACGAAATAAAGCGCCTGTGAAGCTTTTTGAAGACTCGCAGTCAGGAGAGAGATACACCAGATCCTTACAGCGACGATGGACAGTGCGGATCTGATCAGGATTATGATCCCGAAACAGCCAGGATCTTCAGACAGCGACTGAACTCTGCAATATACGCTGGACCTCCAAAAGCGACGACATCGAAGATCGAATCATCAATATCAGGTGACTCTGATGATTCAGCCTGCTCTTCAAGTTCTGAAAGCAATTTCGGGACTTTGGCGTAGAATTTCATCTGACTGCATCAGTTCAAACACGGCGGAGGCTAAAACTCTTTCACTTGCATCTCTTCCTGGGTTACATTTGGCAGATAATTTAGAAAATTATGAAGGTACCTAAATGCCTCACCATCGCATGTACAAATGGATAATATCCCTACACCTCCTATTTCCGCCACAAGCCATCGAGAGGGACGCTCAGCCTGTTTCAATTTTATTGCCGCCCGTTTGCCAGGTAAACTCAGACAATATTCCACAATCTTCAACGAGACCCAGCCTGAAATAGCCGCGGCAGAAGACGATGAACAATTAGGATCATCAGCTTCGCCTGTAAATGAACACTTATCAATGCCCAGTCCTGCAGAGATAGATAGTCTGCACTCACCACGTTCTAGATCGCCGTCACAGGTGGATGCAGAAGATTCACAGCCTACCGCTACCGCTACATATCCGCCACCTTCAGGGAATAGACGCTCTCCTCATGTTTCTCGTAGTCACATCAGGGAATCGCCAACACTTAGACCACGGCGTCCAAGGCACCGTACACCTTCTCCAGTTGAAGAGTGGGAATCTTCTACAGCGGAAATACCAACGTTTGAGTTTGATAGTAGTTCTCAAGGGATCCATTTTGAAATGGCTCAAAATGCTTTGCCCGTTGACGTTTTCAATAAGACGTTTCCAGCCTATATTGTAGATCACATTGTAACGTCAACAAACATCACCGTGCTATGATGTTGTTCAGGCCTATACGAGTTTAATGATTTGTTGTGACACAAGGTGTATGAAAGTCGACGTGATAATACTTTGAGCCTAAAGAATGTGATAATAATATAATATCTGTGACACAACGTTCATGAACGTTTGACTTGATGATGACGTGAGTAGACGTTGTGTTGTAATTTGATATAGCAAATTAGACGTATAAAACACAACGCTATAGAACGCCGACGTCTCAAGACGTTTGTGTCGTGCATGGAATCTTTCGAGTGTATATAGCGTGCAGAACGGCATCTAACGTACTTGCGATTTGTATGGGAAAATATTGTGTCACAACCTCAGTATCTCTTTAGGTCGATGGTGGGCCGAACGTGTTAAAAAAGAGGAGGTGTGGGTGTGTTACCACAGGACTCCGTCGACACTGAATTTTAATTTTTTTTTTCTGAAAATAGATGATTCCAAATTGGACCTATTTTTTTTTTTCAAAATTCATTTCTAATGATGGAATCCATGAGGTATGGAGAGAACTCCTCAAATTTTAAAGGCACAGGCATTGTGATTTGAGGTGAGGGTTTCCTTAAGTAACTTGAATTTTTTTTGTGGGGACCAATATTTTGGTGGAGTGGATCTGATGATGAAGACCAGGGATGGCAAAGTGGAGCTGGTTGGTAAACCTAGCTCTACATATCATCCAAGTTGTGACATTCATCTTTTTGATTTGATTTTTATTCTGATGATGGAGTTCTTGAGGAATTCCGACAACCCTCAAATTTGAACGGCACGTCTTTCGTGATTGGAAGGTTTTCATAATTAGCTGGGGCATTTTCTTACTGAACCCATAATTTTGCTGCAGTGGACCTGATGTTGAATACCAGGGATTGCGTGTAGAAACTGCTCGATAATTTCCAGCTCTGTCCTTCAATTTGAGACTTTGTTATTTAGTTTGTGCCCTTGGAGGTCTACAAGGTAGGTCCATTCGATTTTACTTGAGATCTAATGATGGAAGCCATTAGACATTAAGAAAGCTCCTCATTTCTCAATTGGACGTAGTTACGCGATAACGTTCCAATCCACATGAGCCTGCCATTTCAATGACTGTCTTATACTTCTCATTATATGGTATTCATTAGTATGAAAAAGTCATGTGGTTTGGAACGTTATCGCGTAACTACGTCCAATTGTACTCGTATGGTGGAATTTGAAACTAACTCAAAATTTATTTTTACCGGGAAGGCCAATTGACGTTGGTTTTTTTTTCTTAAAGCTTCTAAACTAAATATCATTTTATGTGTACTAATCGCTTTTCAGTGTAATACTAATCCCAATAAGGCCTAGTTTACCATCTAGGTTAGAAGGTCAGATGGCAGTCGCTTTCATAAAGCTAGCGCCTACACCAAGTCCTGGGATTACTTGCCAAAGCAGACCCGAGGCTACCTGAGCCGTGGTATACTTAAGACGAGAAAACGCTAGGAAGAAGAAGACTTGCTAACTTTTAAGCCCACGATATTTAATTCTTCAACCACCTATAGCTAATTATGTTTGTTTAATTACTTGTCATTCCGTTTTAAATTTCAAATCAGTTGTTTGTGTATGAAATAATATGAAAACTTGTTATTAACGAGTAAAGAATAATCCTTGGTTAAAAAAATTACTGCTTGTTTTTTTAAGTGTTTTAGTTGCAATTTTACTTATCACATGTTATTTTATATAAAATTAATGAAATTAAAAAGGGAATACATTCGTGTATCAAAACAATAACCTTGTTTATTCATGTTTCATCGTTTCAATTAGGTCATCTCAAGAGTAAACCTAAACTTTACAGTGACAGAAAATTTAATTTAGCGCTGAGAAACGTCTTTTGTTCTTGATTAAATTGTTAAATCACTGAAGTGCAGCTTGCATTTGAGTGAGCATTTCGCAACAAGAGATTCGAGTACACTTAATATGTTGCTTTGTGGAAATGGGTGGAACATTAAATACCGATTTGTCTGTAGCCATGAGAATTGTTGATATCCCATTTAGCTTGAATTTTGAAGATGTAACTTCACCGGAGCTGGATTCAAACCTGATTCAAATCCAACTTGATTTGAAATTACTCATGCACGGTGCATTACGTGTGCAGTTAAGTTAAGTATGCAGTACGAACTGGGACTAGTTATTAGATTTCTTCAATTAACAGTAGAACTCCGCCTGTGCTCATCGTCGTGCTGCCGGTCCCAAGCCCGGAAAAAGGAGGAGGGTTCATCGAAGGGCCAACGACCCCTCATGGTAAAAATCCAAAAAGGTTGTGAAGTCTAATACAGAACAAAAACACTGACAGAGGTCAAGACCCACAGAGATATGGAGAATATGTACCTACAGATTTATTTCCAAATAAATATAAACTACTTTAAAAATATATATATATATTTACATCTCGCTCCCCGCCGTTCCAGGTGCAAAAGTGCCCATAATGCTAGCGGCATTGCCGCGTTGTATAATTATGGACAGCCTTTGCACTAGGAACGACTCTGAGCGCGGGTCTTCGCCCTTCTGCCTGAGTCGGCGGCCCATGTCGCGGATAAAACGTTTTGCATCAGCACCCCAGCAGCCCGCCGTTTCAACCGCAAAAGGAACGAAATAGTAACTAGAGCCGAGAGAAGCATATTTCTTGCGCTTTAGCGCGGCTTGTGTTTCGGCTGCCGCTCCGGCTGCACGTGAGGTTCGACCGATGTGACATGCGGAGAAGGTGCTGACGCATGTAGCGTCCCATACTAAACACTTCCCCCTTTCCCATGGTACTAAAGTTAAGCCATCAGGCCTTTTGCCATCCGTGCGGCTAAGACCTGGAGGCTCCAGCACCGATGGGACACCAGCCGACCTAAGGGCCCTCTGGAGAGTGTCGTTGAGGGCATGGTGACGCGGGTGCCTGCCGGCACATCGGCGACAACTTAATGCATGGTGACCATCAGCACTCACCGTGGCACCACAAATGCATGTGTGTGGTTGACAAACACTGCAACCCAGGCGGAGAGCGACTGACACACGTAATGAGTCGCCGTCTAGTAAAGTGCCCAGTTGGGGCGAAGGCAACGCGTGCAGCCATGCCCCTGATTCAGGCTTCGAGACAGCCAAAAAACGAGCACGATCTACTCCCGTGGCGCGGTCCATAAGTCCAGCTAATGTAGTTCTACATCCTACATCATCCCAAGCGCGCTGGACTTTGGGATTCTCTGGCACAGACGCTATTGGGTTGGAAGCCAACCATTCTCTCAGAGCGTCGGCCACATAAGGTATATTTGACTTGTCACCATTTAAAGAAAGAATATTAGTGACAAGATCAACTACCCCATGCGCCGATGCTAAAAAGGCCGGCAAGCTGACATCTTGCGCACGTCGCACACCAATGCCTCCATGGCGGACTGGCAGCGAAGCTTGTGTCCACTGATCATTATCCAGGGAGACGTTTACTATAGTCTCGACCATAGTCTTAAGGGCCGCGTCGAAGGCGCTGATGTCATCAGGGTATAACCAAACTGGGGCCGTGCGCAGCAGATAGGTTAACTTTGGGATGGCGAAGCACTTTTGCATTAATACTAAAGCCACGTGAGGATTAATGCCTTTAAGGCGTTCATTGGCTAAGAGGAGTAGAACTCTACGGGTTTTGAGAGCCTCGGGAACTGCGGAATGGAATATGGGTGCTCCAAGTAAATGAAAAGAATTGGGGTTAAGCTGATAGATTAGACCCACAAAGGGTTGTAGTGCCACAGGAAGTTAGTAAGTAAATTAACAGTGCACAGTGGGACAACGCTGTCGTTGCAATGTAGCGACAGCAGGAAGAAATGTGTGGTTATCACATTGTCAATTTCCGATACCCTTAAATGTATGATGACACAAAAACGATACAAGTGACAATCAAGTTTTCTTTAAATGTAGACTTTATCATATTGTCGTATGTTCTTAAATTAAAATTAATTTGTTTATCACTCGGAATGTTTTAGGATTGATGATTCATGCATTTAAGAGTTAAGAGTGTCCGGTTGCTTCGCTGCTATGACTAAAACGTTATCATCTCCAGCTAAACATTACTTTTATCAATTTGAGATTTGGAAAGTCCTAATGACTCCTGGATTCACGATAAAATGACTACTGACGGCTGATACCAACTATACACATAATGATTTTGCACTCCACGAACATACCAATTGTAGGTATTAAAATTAAACGGTTAAAACTCACGAAGGTATTATTACCTATTAAAACAATAGGCGTGATATGTCAGTATGACTCACAAAAGTTTGAGGCGGACTCAATATCTAACGCGGCTTGTCACATCCCTAAACTTCCCTTCGCCACATCACTAGTTTCGGGGAATCGGCCGACGCGCGGCGCAAGCGCCGGCCCCCCGACGAGTTCGACCGAGACGATCACAGCGCACGGTCCACGTCACTCTGCTTCGGATTCACCGCTCCCGCGGAATCCATGAACTCTTCGCGCGTGCTATACTAATTCGTGTTCGTGTTACAATATTTACTAAGACTGTACATTCGGACAATAAATAGTATTTCAATTATATTTCAGTGGGTTTTAGTCAACTAACCTAACCAAACCCACATTGGTGACCCTGTGAAACTGAAAACTGTTAAGAAACGTTACGTTACGTAGTTTTGAGTGTATTTATTCTGTGACAACGACGCCATGGCCGGTGTAAACGCTGACGAAGAACAACCGCAGCTCGGAGCTGAAAGCGCCGCGGCTGCCGCCGCCTCCGCCGCCGACGCCGCCGCCGTCGCTGTCGCGGCCGCCTCTGCCGCCGCCGCAGCTGCCGCAGCCGCCAACCCGGCTAACAATCAACCCGAGCCTGCCGCCGCCAACGCTTTGCACCACCAGTCAGCTCTACCGACGCCGCTGCTGCCGCCAACGAGTTTGGAGGTAAGCCGTGTTGGTATTAGAGTTCCGCCTTTTTACCCCGATAATCCCGCGGTCTGGTTCGGCATAATAGAAGGTATGTTTCACGTAAACAACATCACAAGAGAAATAACTAAGTTCTATTACGCGATCTCACAATTGGACCCGAAAACCGCCGCGGAGGCGGAAGAATTAATTACGTGCCCGCCTAAGAGCGAACCGTACACAAAGTTAAAACAAACACTCATAGCAAGATTCTCAGAATCATGCGAAGAAAAAATTCACCGTCTCTTAGAGAAGGAGGAGATTGGGGCTCGCAGGCCATCCTCTTTTCTTAGACACTTACGTATTTTAGCCAAGGATGCTGGATCAGATCAAATGGTGAAAACTATCTGGATTAGTAGACTGCCAACGCATATACAAGGAAACTTAATTTCCCAGCCCGCGACCATGACGCTTGATGACCTCGGAGACCTAGCCGACAAATTATATGGCATAACACCGCACGGCAGCAATATACAACAAGTGAATTCGCCTACCCAATGCAACTGCATTGCAAATAAACCAGTTAACGTAAATTCTAACTTCGATATGCAGAATATACAAGTTCAAATTAACGAGCTCACTCGAATGGTCGCAGCTCTCAGCCAAACCTCTAACCGGTACCCTCGCAATAGAAGCAGATCCAGGTCCCGCCCTCGCAATGCTAACAACAACCTATGCTGGTACCACACCAATTTCGGTGCCAATGCACGTAGGTGCGAGAAACCGTGCTCGTTTGTACAGGAAAACCAGCAGTAGGGTTGCTAGAGGCGGTAAGTAACCCTACCCATTCACCTAAAACCTACCATAACCGCCTTTATATCATGGACCGAGTAACCAAAATAGAATTCCTCATAGACACCGGCTCAGATGTTTGCGTCTACCCGTATAGTTTACTAAAGCGACGACGCACCCCATCTACTTACACACTTTATGCCGCAAATCTTACACCAATAAAAACATATGGAGAAATCACAATAAATCTCAACATCGGACTTCGACGCGATTTCTCGTGGTCATTTATAATTGCTGACGTTGGTAGACCTATCGTCGGTGCCGATCTCCTCGCACACTACGGCCTCCTTGTCGACCTTCAAAACAAACGCCTACTGGACCCTATGACGGGCATGGGCACTCCAGGAAGACCTGTCGTTATTGATGACACTCCGTCGATCAAGGTCATTGCAGGTACTACAGCCTATCATCAGCTACTTGCAAAATTCCCATCAATTACTAAACCGAGCGGCAGCATCAACAACTTAAAGCACAACATCCAGCACCACATCAAAACCACCCCAGGCCCCCCCTCTGCCTGTAGAGCAAGACGTCTTCCACCCGAGAAGTTGGAGGTCGCTAAAAAGAAGTTCGACGAGTTGCTCCAGCAAGGCATCATCAGACCTAGTGACAGTCCCTGGGCCTCCCCACTACATATGGTAGCCAAGAAATCAGGAGGTTGGCGCCCTTGTGGCGACTACAGAGCACTCAACGCCCGCACACTGCCGGACCGCTATCCTCTCCGCCACATCGAAGACTTCGGTATGTCAC
The DNA here is from genome assembly GCA_949128165.1 of Lathronympha strigana. Classification (NCBI taxonomy): domain Eukaryota; kingdom Metazoa; phylum Arthropoda; class Insecta; order Lepidoptera; family Tortricidae; genus Lathronympha; species Lathronympha strigana. Next base: position 14,494,715 of record OX421909.1, on the reverse strand, counting down.
TTCAAGGTACCACCATCTTTAGCAAAGTAGACTTGGTCAATGCATTTTACCACTTACCCGTACATGAGGAAGATATCCAAAAAACAGCTGTAATCACTCCTTTCGGCCTCTTCGAGTTCCTTAAGATGCCCTTCGGTCTTCGAAATGCTGCCCAGACCTTCCAGCGTTTTATAGACGAGATAACTAGAGACCTGCCCTTTACCTTCCCTTACCTCGATGACATATTAGTAGCCTCTGCCGACGAATCCCAACACCTGGAACACCTGAAGGCTCTTTTTCAGAAGCTCGAAGAATACGGTGTCATTATAAATATCTCTAAATGTTTATTTGGCCAAACCGATATCGAGTTCTTGGGATACAAAGTATCAGCGTCCGGCATAGAACCTCCATCATCAATGATCGAAGCCATCCAACAATACCCAAAACCGTCAACAATCAAAGCACTCCGTAGATTTTTAGGCGTTCTTAACTTCTACCGGCGTTTCGTTAAAAATGCCGCTGAAATGCAAGCTCCGCTTAATAGCCTACTTAAAGACGGTGTTAAAGGTAACGCACCCGTAAATTGGTCTACAGATGCTGATATTGCTTTCGAATCATGCCGACAAAGTCTCGCCCAGGCTACTAAACTCACACATCCTAAACACAACAGTGAGCTTGCCCTTTACACGGACGCATCAGATACAGCGATGGGAGGAGCCCTTCATCAAAAAGGAAACAACGGTTGGGAACCGATAGCTTTTTTCTCTAAAAAACTGACTCCAGCACAATCCAAATACAGCGCGTATGATAAAGAACTGCTTGCCGTATACCAGGCTATTCATCACTTTAGACACTGGTTAGAAGGAAGACATTTCACGGTCTTCACTGACCACCGTCCATTAACATTCGCTTTTCAACAAAAGCCTGACAAGTGCAGCCCGCGTCAGTTTCGACACCTAGAATTCATTAGCCAGTTTACAACAGATATAAGACATATCAGCGGCAATGACAATATAGTCGCTGATGCCCTGTCAAGAGTCGACGCCATCAGTCAACCCGTCGGCTTTCAAGAACTTGCCACCGCGCAAACTTCTGATGAGGAGTTGCAACAGCTTATAAAAAACAACCACACAAGCTTAGTATTAAAGAGAATATTTTTACCAGAGACGAACATCCCGATTTTTTGCGACACTTCAACACCTGTAGCTAAACCATACATTCCTAAAGCACTCAGAAGACAGGTGTTTGACTCTGTACACAACCTAGCACACCCTGGTGTCAAAGCAACCATAAAAATAGTCACTGACCGTTATATGTGGCCCGGTATCAGAAAAGATTGCGCCACTTGGTCACGAACATGTCCTGCGTGTCAAGCATCGAAGATAGGCCGACATGTTAACGCTACACCCGGATCTTTCGCGCCACCTAACACCAGATTCGAACATATACACGTTGATTTAGTTGGACCACTGCCGTACTCCCGTGAATATAGATATCTACTCACCGTGGTGGACCGATTCTCAAGACTGCCAGAAGCTTATCCTATCAAAAATATAGAGGCTGAAACCGTAGCACAAAAGTTGTTCTCTGGTTGGATATGTCGTTATGGCATACCACTACGTATAACCACAGACCAAGGTAGACAATTCCAATCAGAACTATTCTCAAATCTGTCCCGAATATGTGGTTTCCAACATATACACACCACTCCATATCACCCGGCCGCAAATGGATTAGTCGAGCGTCTTCACAGGCAACTTAAATCAGCTCTAAGATGCCACAACAACCCATCATGGACAGATGACTTACCAGTTGTAATGATGGGCCTCCGAGCAGCATACAAAGAAGACATTGGTGCTACGCCAGCCGAGATGGTTTTCGGTCAGAACATCAGACTGCCTGGAGAATTTCTGTCGCCTGAAACATCTACTGCGTACCCTCAATCAACATTTGCATCTTCACTTAAAGCAGCATTTGCTCGTCTTGCACCAGTCAACACATCTTCTCATGCAAAAACATCAATTTTTGTTCACAAGGAATTAGCTTCAGCAACACACGTGTATGTCAGAAGATTTAACAAGACAGGACTTCAAAATCCATACGAAGGACCGTTTAGAGTGACGGACAGAAAAGATAATACTCTTACCATTATAGTCAATGGCCTGCCTCGCATAGTATCTATCAATAATGTAAAGCCAGCTTTCATCGATGATGACGCTTCTGCTGCTACAAATAAACCCGTTCCATCAGTTCCTGTAACTATCAGCCAACCAAGAGCTACTCCTTCACCACAACCTGCACCTGTGACAAAACTGCAGCGCACTTCTACTACAACTAAGATAGGCAGAACCGTGAGATTCCCTGACAAATTGAACCTTTGACCATGTTGCCGAACCACTTTCTTTTCTCTTTTCTTTGGGGGGGGGAGTACTGAGGCGGACTCAATATCTAACGCGGCTTGTCACATCCCTAAACTTCCCTTCGCCACATCACTAGTTTCGGGGAATCGGCCGACGCGCGGCGCAAGCGCCGGCCCCCCGACGAGTTCGACCGAGACGATCACAGCGCACGGTCCACGTCACTCTGCTTCGGATTCACCGCTCCCGCGGAATCCATGAACTCTTCGCGCGTGCTATACTAATTCGTGTTCGTGTTACAATATTTACTAAGACTGTACATTCGGACAATAAATAGTATTTCAATTATATTTCAGTGGGTTTTAGTCAACTAACCTAACCAAACCCACAAGTTTAAATTGTATAACTGTAGGTTATTTTCAGCGAAAATCTTGAATTTGATAGCTTATCTTATCAAACTTCACTTGTTTAATAAAGCAATGGGCTTAGTTGATAACAAATTCATATTTCGATAACGTATAATGAGATTAATGAGAATTGAAATATTTACTGGCACTAAGATTTGAGTTCAATATGAATTCGAATTTCAAATTTAATATTATGTAGATCAAATTAAATTTCCTGCCTAGCAAATTAATACAGGTGCTCTGAATTAATTAAGTACAAGAAATAATATTTCTCTCTCTCTATCGGCCGACCTACAAGCTGCTCAGTAGGTACCTTAAATAAAGGGCCTTAAATAATACATACTATTTTACAGTCGCTGAATATTCATCTTCCATATGCATAAAACTTTTATCAAGATAATATAATATCGTATTGCTGGGCAGCTAGACAAAAACCAAGAGCAAGTCGGATTCCTTCCCGGCTTCTCTACCACTGACTACCTCCACACGTTAAATCATATCATAGAAAAACGTCATGAATTTAACCTCCCACTGTATCTAGCTTTTGTACCTAAAGTATACAAATACTTATGATAGCATTACACACGATTTTATATTTAAATTTATAATACCGCAAACATAAAACTACAGTAATCAGGTCAGTCGTTTAAAATCGAGAGAGACGTGAAACATGGACAGCCATTGTCCCCTAAGCTCTTCACAAGCACGCTCGCACAAGTTTCTCGTAGCCTGGCGGTCAGCTGGGAAAATAGAAGATTAACAAACCTTCCGAATCAGAAACTCTATGCTGCGTTCAAAAACCGGTAACGCCTATGTACTTACAAGCCAATTCTGTCAGGCTCAAGTAGGCATGGGCCGGCCACGTCTACCGTTTGCACCCACAGTGGTGGACTAATTTACTCGTAGCTACGTAGTGGATGCCGCATGATAGGCAGCGACGACGCGGCAAGCTAAGCTAAGTCTAGGTCATACCACTATCTCCGCCTCAAGATTGTGGGATGATCTAAACGCATATTTAAACGAGTGGAAGGCAATAAAAGAATAGATATAGTAGAAACTAGACATCACATTGAACTTAATTTTGTTTAATTCATGCTCCAGGTTTATGCGTAGGTAAATCAAATAATTTCAGAAATAAAAAAAATATAAAAATATCCATTGCCGGTTAACCGTTGCTATTTAATATTGATATTATAAACGTGAAAGTTTGTATACTGGATTTTTGTTACTCCTTCACGAAAAAACTTCTAAGTGGATTTTAATGAAACTTTACAACAATATAGCTTTATACATCAGAATAACACATAGGCATAACATTCATAAAGATATTGCGCAGACGAAGTCGCGGGCACCAGCTAGTAATAAATAGAATAGTCACATTTCAAAAAAGTACGTAACCGACATTATCACTTTAACTCTCGTCACTTGGCACCTAATGAAATGTTGTGGCCAATAATACCAGATATAAACAAAACGACCAAATTACCGACCTAAACCCACTCTTAAAGCACACACCAGGCACTTTGTTCAAACAAATACATAGACCCGGGGGGCTCTGAATCCGCAGATAACTTAGTTTATTTGTGTACAAACTTGCAGAATCGGCTTAAGCGAGAAGATCGCTGTTGTATAAATAGAACGCGATGCGCCTATGACCCTATTTGATGAAGATTGGAAAGCAAAGTGTACTTGTAAAAACAGAAAATTGCCTTGTAAAAACAGCAGCAATAATAATATACAATATGAGCAGGTACTCGTCAGTTACGAGCATGCTTTATTGCTACTAAAAAGCCCAGTGAGTTTCGCCGTGCGCCATTTCTTCTTTTATACTGGCTATTCGTACCATATTAACACATGCCGTACAGTGAAGTCGTATAGTCAAATTGCCGAGATTTTTAGACTAGTATTAGAGTACAAGCTAGTAACAGATTTTTATGGCCATTTTGCAATCAGACCTCGTAAAGTGGATGATTAAGGCAGGCTTATATTGGAGCTTCAGTAATGCCTTGTGTAGGTACAACGAAACATTGTCCGGGAGGAAATAAATGACTCGCGAAATGTGTACCTTGCCTGGGGGTCTCCATAGACATTCATATCATTCGCATCGTGCAATCTGATTTCGATAGCTATGCAAACTAACAACCCAAACTAGGTGAACAAACTAAACTACTCTGCTGACCTATTTTGTTTTGTTGTTCAAATTCAAACATTTAATAGAAGTTGGCAACAGCAAAAATTCGTTAAGACTTTGTATCTGTTATTGATTTGATCTTGAGATGATAATGCTTTAAGTGCACCTGGCCCGCGTTATATCAATAACATACTCGTATTTTATTTGAATGATATTGTAAGAACCTATAATTCAAATCATTACTTTATACTAAAGAAACATTTATTTTCTAAATATATACAGCACCTAAGTGTAACTTACCTAGCTACCTACGTCTACCAACCTTAAATCTAAAATAGGTCCTTGAGGCATTGTACCTAGGATGCTGACGGCATTTCCTCGTTGTATTGCAATGCTGAAACGTTGTGCGAGGAAGCCACCAGCTCTTCGGTCACCAGTAAAATCCTCCAACACTCTCCTGAAGGTGATCGCAGAAAGGGTTGATAGCTCATTGGATGCTGATGCATGTTCGGTCCAATGAGCATTATGTTTTCTACTAACATTAGGTATAAGTAGTTTAATAACATAACTTTGTATAGATGTAAAAAATATGGACACCTGAAATAAAATATTTCATATTTCAAAATCAATACTTAAATCATTACTTATATAGGTGTGGTATTTTTTTCATAACTTCTCTAGTTAGGCTAATTAACATGTTCGGTAAGGACACATACAACCGAGTATGTAGATGTATAATGACGACTAATGGTAGGTATAAAATATGCACATGTATATGATTATTGCCTCGGTATCGGAAAGTCATTATACATTTAGATAACAAATGACACGGAAGTTATTAAGGTTGGCATCTTCCGCTACATGTTACAATTTAATTTTCCACAAAAGACGACGTAGACCAGAGTGTTAGATAACAATAAAATAGAACCCTTTTGAACTCGAGGCGTTCAGCATGAATATTTATCAAAAATAGTTTGTTATATTTTATTGTGTTAGTACCTATATATAATAGCCATAACTACATAAAGAGTGTACATATACTGGGTGCCTCCGACTATGGGGCTTTAAATCCAGATTTAAATTTAACCATCCAAACTGAACTTCTTTCACTAGGGGACTAACCCCGAGATCGCAAAAAAATAAATTGGCTGACACCAAGTATTAACATGATTTGCAAAATGTATAAAGCAAAATAAATTCTAGCTCTTTTAGAGTTGGTCCTATAGTAAAAAATGCTCGGTTTAGAGAGTAAGATCAAACCCTAAAAGTCGGAGAAACCGTTTATATCTGCTCCTTTCAAGGATCCCTAAGGAAGGCAGAAGACCGACCAGCCTGGGGTGCATTTCAACAAAAGCGATTTATGTGGTCACGATCCTCAGTCATGATTATGAGGTTGCGACGTATAAAACTATACATATAATAAAATGATGTAAATTTTTCTAAAAAATCCCCACAGCAACTCTCGCCGTCTTTGTCAGCCACGTAAAAAATACCGTACCAAATGTTGTACGAGTAAATCATATAAAGAGTAAATGGGTTGCCATTGCCAGCCCCTAACAGGATGAGTAAATGTATTGATGTAAATAGCCAAAGAATATAAGCCCAAGAAATAGGACGGCGGCGAGAAATAGGAGGATATAACGGCCTCCTAGCCTAGTTGGTAGTGACCCTGCCTACGAAGCAGGAGGTCCCGGGTTCGAATCCTGGTCAGGGCATTTATTTGTGTGTTTATCACGAATATTTGTTTCTGAGTTATGGATATTTTCTATGTATTTAAGTATTTATATGTATCTATATATTATATATATCGTCGTCTAGTACCCACACCACAAGCCTTATTGAGCTTACCGTGGGACCAGGTCGATTTGTGTAAGATTGTCCCACAATATATTATATTATTATTATATTATATTATATTATAATAGGAAGTAGGGTGAAAGTAAAGTAAGTTTATTGGACACCACTCCACCATAATCAATTCGAAATGGATTGCTAAGTTTCGAAAGGCACTCCAAAGCATTATGGATTAAGAGTGAGGAACTCTTGAGCTCGCCCGTCAACTAGATCAAAAAGTAGCCGTCGGTCGAGGCGTTAATGTATTCGGATCACGTCGACCCTGCCCGTCTCACACAGAGGACTGGGCCTTGTATTCTCAACGACTGCTGAATAGCGTTCAGCTCTTGTTAACTTGTGTAAAAGTGACCGGTGAATCCGTATTACAAGCTTAACGTGTGTCAAATTGCTGAGAAGATCCACTGTAACCAATTTAACGTAGACTTTCCCGCTGGCGGCGCCACATCTTACCGCGACTGACCTAAAGCTAATGGCGTAATTGTTATCCAATTACAAACAATTCCTCTCATTTGCATAGACGCCTGAAGCCTCGGTTCACCTTTTAGGTAACAAAGACAAACAGTGTATGGCCGTGGATTCGAGAATTTTCGGCAGTATGTTACCTACGATTATATCTGGTATTCTGTATTACTTTAGAAGATTATTTTTTCTACCTTTCACGAACTTTAACGAGATAAGTTTTTCGCAATATCTCATGTAAAAAAAAACTAATTGTAAGCCTTATTATTGTATTGGCTTTACGCTGGCAAATCCCCCAACCCGACATCCAATGGAGGGTTACGACTCACACGCTGAAAAATACAAGATACAAAACACAAAGTCCATATTATGGCCAGCCAAAGTATCAAATGAAATGTATAAACGTGAGTATTACACACTGTAATTTATTTTCAATAAGATTCATGCAAAGTCAAAGTCAAAGTCAAAGTTTTTTATTTGCCAGAATTGTGGTACATTTAGGTAACAAATTCAAAGCAAAATTATATTAAAATTTAATCTTGCTGATATGTTACGAAGTGATGAAGTAGGTAGGTAGGTATATGGTCAAGACATGGTAACCAAATACGAATTCGTATATAATATTTTGATATGGACCCGACTTGCTTTGAATTCGACTGCATAATATATTAGATTTGACATGCTCAGACAGAACTTAGTGCGAACCGTATTGATTTAGTATTCTTCGGTTAAGATACGCTTTGTAAGTTCAGAACCGTGTTTGATAGCCATTTTGCTTTAATCCCCAACGCAAACACGAATCCCTAATACCTGAAGTTGGCAACAAAGATGCCTTTATGGAATATTTAAAGCGGTTTCTGTTTTAGTCAAATTACGTGCAAGATAATGGAAGGGAAGGGACTTTTAATCCGACTTGATAACCCTTTAATTCATGTTTCAGTAAGCGCTTAAAACTACACTAAAAAGGAAAGCTGCTGAGTGAAGGTAATACATCCCTTAAATATAATGAAAGATAAATCGAGAATTAGAACGATATTAACACTACGCACAACTATTTAAAACGTCGAAATGTACTTTTTCTACTCGCCTACTTTAATCTGTCAATTACGGGTACATAGACAGCACATACTTTTCGATATCAGACAGTATATGATACATCCAACTCAACTATAATAGTTCATTATGATACGCTGTAGCCAACTATAATATTATCAAAAATAGAACTTCATACAAATTGTATACTAATTTGAGGGTTGTCTATTGTTTGCCCGAAAGTTATATAAAATAATACTCATATCCCCGAATTTTATTTGCCCGAATTTCATTTGCCCGAATTGTTTGTTTACCATAAAAATGATATGACATACTCTTTGTTTACCCGATTATTCGATTCCAGAACGTACGAGTGCCATATTAATTGTTGTCCATATTATTAAGTGCAATAATATTATTTAATAGAATATTCAAACGCCATACTAAATAATGGTCTTTCTCCGAATCCATGCATGCTTGCTCACGATGCCTTAAGGCATTAAGTCCGCCATTTGTTTTTTTTATTTTTGTGCAATAAAGTTTTAAATAAATAAATATTCCTGTAGGCGCTCTACAAATATTTACAAACTTGTTATTATTAAACATGTGGTATATATTAAAGTTGTTTTTATTTATAATTTTGTATTATATATTATTAAATAGAATTTTATATTATATTGGAAGTCGGTTCTGGCGCTTCGCCGGCCGCTGCCGAGGCACGCTCGCTTCGCTCGCTCGGCCCGCGCGCTGTAAGGTCACGGTTTAACCTAACACTCCTCCTCGCTTCGCTCGTCGTCGTACCTAAACTGACCTGCCTTAGAGTTGAATAGGTAGGGAAGTTTTCTGACTTATCATAATTTTGTATTATATTTTATTAAATAGAATTTTATATTATATTGGAAGTCGGTTCTGGCGCTCCGCCGGCCGCTGCCGAGGCACGCTCGCTTCGCTCGCTCGGCTCGCGCGCTGTATGGTCACGGTTCAACCTAACACTCCTCCTCGCTTCGCTCGTCGTCGTACCTAAACTGACCTGCCTTAGAGTTGAATAGGTAGGCAAGTTTCCTGACTTATAATAACTTTGTATTATATATTATTATATTGAAAGTTCACAGTTCTAACCAAACCTAACCTACTTTCTGGGAAGCAATTTGGATGGCAAATGATATTATGGCTAGTGATCATTATGGCTTACAATGATGATGACAAATGATATTATTGATATTGATTTTATGGGAAACAAAGTTTCTGGCAGGTGACTAATATAGTAAACAAGAAGTATTGCATATGTTATTATGGGAAACAATATAATGGCTTTTGACTATTATGGCAAATGAAATTATGGCAAATGAAATTCTGGCAAATGGGTGTATACCTAATTTGAGATACCTGGCAAATTTTTCTGCAACACAAACATTTTTTTTTAAATCTGTCACGATAACGTGATAACGCCAATCAGAGACAGTTTTGCAATGACACTTTGGTTGGAGATTCTGTTTAACTGTGTTGATACAACGCTGTTGTGGTTTGTTTCTAATTCGATGCGAGATATCTGCTTGTATTACTGTGAAATAATTGGACGTAGTTTAAGGAAAAGGATTCAATCCACAAAATGACATGATTAAGAGAGGTATGGGCATAGCGGATGCATATCGTTTAGTGTGGTAGGGCACAGCACAACGAATGTCGTCTCGCTCAAATCTGGAGCAGAGCCCATCTGGGGAAGTACCTCCACCTTACAGAAAACCGCAGTTTAATAACACTAGACCCTACTCATAGTGTTGTGTTTCTGTCGGTGAGTAAGGTCGCCAGAGCTCCAAGAGGATTTACTGTGTTGACAGCTGGGGACCCACGGAACAAAGAACACTGTCTTAGGTCGATGTGGGCGCGGAGTGCAGGTGCGGCGATCAGGGAGACCCGGTGAAACGGCTGTCCGCTGGCCGCCCGCAGGTCAGTAGGGTTCCCGAACCCAGGGATCACTTAATCTCCACCCTGGGAGGCTGAGCCACCAACCTGTGCAAAATCCCTGGTGTAGTAGTCGTGCCGGAGAAGGAGACCGGGGTGGACCCGGCTGCTGCATCAGGTGTGGACCGGGGGCCCTTCCGTACGCCGCACCTGTAAACTGCACCACCTACGTCGCCCTCTGGCAGGTTTGGTCCGTCCCCTTGCCCCTTTAGCTGTCAACACAGCGAATCCTCCTTTTTTTCTTAACACACTCCCTAAATATGGCCGAAAAACAAAAAAGGAATAGTTCATCAGCGGCGTCCCCTTCCACACAAGTCGACTTCTGCAACATCAGGGGACTTCACTCCAATTTAAACGCAGTACACCACCACCTGGAGACTGCGCAGCCGACCCTACTGTTCCTCACGGAGACCCAGATATCTTGCCCAGCTGATACATCATACCTGTTATGCCCCGGCTATATGCTCGAACATAAGTTCTTGCGGCGAGCTGGGGTATGCATGTATGCTCGGCATGATGTCTGCTGTCGCCGTCTCAATGCCTATGAAGACAGGGATCTGTCAGTGTTGTGGGTGCGTGTGGACTACGGCGGCCACACTCGTATCTACGCGTGCCTATACAGGTCCCATAGCGGGGACACGGACGCAACTCGGCTCTTTGAGCACTTACAAGTGACGTCCGACAAAGTTCTTGAGCAGTACCCATCCGCGGAGTTGGTAATCTTGGGGGACTTCAATGTCCACCACGTGGAGTGGCTTGGTTCCCGGTCCACTGACCACGCGGGGAGGTCTGCTCTCGAATTTTCTCTGGCCTATGGTCTCTCGCAACTGGTTACTTCTCCCACGAGAATACCAGACATCGAGGACCATACGAGCTCTTTACTGGACCTTCTGCTGACCTCTCGTCCGGACGGATACTCTGTCTCAGTGAACGCACCTCTCGGCTCGTCCGATCACTGTCTTGTCCGGACATTGCCACCTTGCGCGCGGCCTGATCCACCTCGGCCTACTAGCTCGCGACGCGTATGGCATCGTACCCGTGGAAGCGGCTGTGTTTCACATCAGATGATCCTGACTCCTGTGCAGCTGAGGTCGCTGAGACTATCTTAATGGGAATGGATTGCTTCATTCCCAACTCAGTAATAGCTGCAGGAGCTAAGACACGACCTTGGTTTAACCGGCCCTGTAAAGAGGCGACAATTCATAAGCAAGCTGCCTACAGGGCTTGGACCAAGGCCGTTACTGATAAGGATCCTAACGCTTCTGATGTGAAACGCAAATTAAATGCTGCTTCGAGGTCCAGTAAAAGAGCCATTGCCAGAGCTAAATTCGACTTCGTCGGCAGAATTGGTGAGAAGCTCGTGGGCTATCCCTCAGGGAGTCGTGCCTTCTGATCGCTCGCCAAAGCTGCCGAGGGAAATTTTTGTCGGTCGTCCTTACCACCACTGCGAAATGCTGATGGTGATCTGGTCCACAGTGCAAAGGAGAAAGCTGATCTCTTGGGCAATCTCTTTGCCTCGAACTCGACCATGGACGATGATGGTGTAGGGGGTTGGTGATGTAGGTGTGTGACGCGGTTCGGCCACATAAATCCAAACACCCACTTACTCAATTAATTATTATAATGTCAATAATAACAAAACAGAAGGAGTATCCAAAGTTCGGAAGATAGTTACACAGAAGAAACAGTACGGAAGAAAGGTAGAAATAACTAAACACTATATAAATAAAAGCGAAAGCGCAAGCTATCGGAATGCGACTAGCGGTCAAGAGCGACATGCGTTTTGCGTGTGCATCGGGCATAGACTGGCGGGGCGCGGCGGCCAGCGGCCGGCGCGGATCTCGTCACCAAACCGGTCGCCGCGAACAAAAGACTGCTATCGGAGTGCGCGTTCGCGTTGCACTATCGGCTTGTTGGCACGTCAAGAATTGACGGACGATACGTAAACAAGACTTGTATATTTATTCGTATGTAAGTGGAATAAAATATTGGGTTTGTTTACGTACTCGTCTAGGTAATGTAAATAGATAATATACTGTATATAAATAAATATAATGTATGTATATATTAATGTTAAGTTTTTATATAAGTGTAAATATGTAATAATATAAGTGTAGTGTAGGTGTAAGTGGGAAGGTACCCCACATCACTCCCCTCCAGAGACCTGGTTAGGGGCGATAATAATCCGGGAAACGTACTTGTCTTCCCGAACGAGTAGTTCTAAGCACGTTTGCCGGACTAGGTTGAGAGTCAACCTGTGTCCTTTCGCGTACTAGATTATCAGGCGCGATGGGCGTTGTTAACCTCGGATCTTCAGATATGATATCATCAGACAGGTAATGCGCTGGCTTTAGCCGGTCGATGGTCACAGTAACCGGTTTACCTTTGATGAGGAGTTTAAATACTTTGCTAGTCCTCTCCAAAACCTTGTGTGGACCTGAATATACAGGTGTTAGAGGAGCGCGTGAAGCGTCTTCACGCAGGAAGACGTATTCAGCTGTCGCTAGCTCTTTGAACACAAAGATCCTGTCTTTGCTATGACGTGAAGCTGGTGTGGGTTTCAACTTCGAGGCAAATGAGCGTAACCGCGCAGTAAAATCGGTAATATCCGTGGTACCGGGTACATTTGGCTCGAAAAATTCACCTGGAAGTCGCAGTGGTTCGCCGTAAAGTAGTTCGGCAGAGGACGCTAAGTCCTCTTTGAAGGAACTGCGTATACCAAGTAGTACTTGGGGCAGTACCTCAGACCAGTTCGCGTCGGCATGGCATGTGATGGCGGCCTTGAGTTGCCTGTGGAAACGTTCAATGATGCCATTACATGCTGCGTGATATGCTGTCGTGCGTCTGTGCTGAAATCCGATGGCCTTGGATAGGTATTGAAACAGTGTGGACTCAAATTGTCGGCCACGATCTGTGACAATATCTACTGGACACTCGAACCTGGATATCCAGCCGGCCAGCAAAGCTTTAGCCACTGTCTCTGCTGTGATGTCCGCTATTGGTATGACCTCTGGCCATCGCGTAAAGCGATCAATGGCCGTTAAGCAATAGCGGAAACCTTGTGAAACAGGGAGCGGACCGATTAGGTCAATGTGTACCTGCTGAAAGCGAGCACGCGGGAGTTCATATGTTCCTAGAGGTGCGGACACATGGCGGCTCACCTTCGACCGTTGACATGGCACGCAAGCACGCGCCCAGTCTCTGCAGTCCTTCCTGACGCTGGGCCACACAAAACGCTGCGCTACGATCTTAGCAGTTGTGTTGGCTCCAGGATGACTTAAGGAGTGGAGACTGTCGAAAACGGCTTTCCTGTACTGCTTGGTGACGAATGGGCGGGGAGTCGGCGTACTGACGTCGCAGTACAGTGGCTCACGACTACCGGGATAAGGCATTTTTACCAAGCGTAGGGAGGACGAAGTCAGGTACTCTGCGAGTTCGGGATCGGACACTTGAGATCTGGCTAGGTCGGCGAGATCTAGTGGTGTCGCCAGTTCCTCGATCCGAGATAAGGTGTCGGCCACGACATTGTCCTTGCCGGATATGTGCCTTATGTCGGTCGTGAACTGGGATATGTAGTCCAAGTGCCTATACTGCCTAGGCGAACAGTTTTGTTTCCGTTCGTGGAAAGCAAAACTGATCGGCTTGTGATCAGTATAGACAGTGAAGTGTCTCGCCTCGAGCATGTGCCGGAAGTACTTAATACCTTCATAGATCGCCAGCAACTCGCGATCATATGGCGAGTACTTGATCTGTGACGGACTGAGCTTCCGGGAAAAGAAAGCTAACGGCTGCCATACTTGGTCCTGTAGCTGTTGCTGCAAGACCGCGCCCAGTGCCACGTCTGATGCATCTGTAACCAACGCTAGCTTAGCCCGACAATCAGGGTGAGCAAGTAAAGCTGCGTTGGATAGGCTTTCTTTGGTCTCATCGAAAGCCTTCAGAGCATCGCCAGTCAGGTTGATGGGCGTGGAACCTTTAACTGCTCCACCCAGGAGTGCATTCAGGGGTGCTTGGATTTGAGCGGCTTGAGGCAGGAACCGCCTGTAAAAGTTGGCCATACCTAAAAATCTCCTGAGCTGCTTAACATCCTTGGGTGGTGGGAAGTCCCGTATGGCTTGGACTTTGGTGTCTAAGGGTTTGGTTCCGCTCTCCGAAATCAGGTAGCCTAAAAATGTTACCTGGGGAGCCCCAAAGACGCACTTAGACACGTTGATAACCATGCCGTAGTCACGGAGTCTGGTAAACACTTCACGCAGGTGTTGTTTATGCTGCTCTTCATCCCTGGAAAAGACTAAAAAATCGTCCAGGTAGCAATAAACGAAGTCCAGCCCGCGTGTAAGTTCATCCACGAATCTCTGGAAGGTTTGGCCTGCATTCCGAAGGCCAAACGTCATAAAAGGGAATTCGAACATACCGAAGGGGGTCGTTATTGCCGTCTTCGGTATGTCCTCTGGACATACAGGTATCTGGTTGTAAGCCTTTACGAGGTCGATAGTACTAAAGACCTTACAACCAGATATGCTGTGAGTAAAATCGTGCAAATGCCGAATAGGGTATTTGTCAGGGATGGTACGTGCGTTGAGCTGCCGGTAATCACCGCAGGGACGCCACCCATTATCTTTTTTAGGCGCCAGGTGCAACGGTGAAGACCAAGGGCTCTCTGAAGGTCTGGCTGTACCACTTGCTAACATACCTTCAAATTCCTGCCTGGCTATCTTCAGCTTGTCCGGGGCAAGACGCCTCGGCGCGCAGGATACTGGAGGACCTGGGGTGGTACGAATGTGGTGTTGTGTGTTGTGTGGAATAGTGCGCTGTGTGCCAGCAGGCCGTGTGATTTCAGGATATTCCTGTGACAAAATGCGATGATAGGAAGAGTCGCTGTCGTTCATGACCTTGATGGAACAAATATCATTACAGTTGATAGCAGAAATGGCAGAAGTAGATAAGCTAGTAGTACTATCTATGATACGACCTAGCCTCTGGTTACCACAATCTACTAATAACCTATAGTGCGCTAGAAAGTCTGCACCTATAATGGGTTTCGTCACTAGTGCCACAACAAAACGCCACGGAAAATCGCGTCGAAGTCCAAGATCCAAGTTGAGATGCACGTAACCGAAGGTGTCGATGGGCGTCCCGTTGGCTGCGGAGAGTTGGTAGCCCGTCGGTGCCCGACGTTCGTGCAGTAACGATTTGGGGAAGACGCAGAGGTCGCTACCGGTGTCGACCAAGAACTGCAGCTTCGACCTTTTGTCGGTAACAAACAGGCGACGCGATATGACAGGGCTATCAGTTGTCGCCTTCACTGACTGCCCATCCCGTTTCCCGACTTCTTGTAGTCGCAGGGTTGCACACACTTGTCGGCCTTGTCGCCATGCCTAGAGTGGTACCAGCAGATGGGGAACTTCCTGTAGCTGGACTGCGACCTGGTGCTGGACTGACTCTGCCTTCTGGAGCGACTGGGATTCCTGTAGTGGGAGCGAGACCTTCCGCCTTCACGACCCATCTTCAAGGACTGCACCTCTCTCCTGAGCGTAGCTATCTCCCTCGCTAAGGCGTCATTGCTGGAGCCCGGTTGATCCATGGCTGCAGAAGTAGCGTGCGATGAACAAGAGCAGCGTGGGCCGATGTCATATACCCTGTCGGCCAGGTCTGCAAGAATGTCCAACGAAGCTGATGGATGCCCTGCGAGGACAGTTTGGACGCTTACGGGTAACCTGTTGGTCCACATCATGCGTAATACGTCGTCTGAAATCCGTTTAGCTGCCAGGCCCTGCAGGTGTCGCAGGAACTGAGACGGCTTTCGATCTCCAAGTTCCTCGTGATGAAGAAGTTGCTGGATCTGGCGCTCGGTGGTGTCACTCAACCTGCTGATGAGCTCGCTTTTTAGCTTGGCGTACTTGTCAGTCGATGGTGGATTGATGATGACGTCTCTGACCTCCTTCGCAAACTGACGATCCAATTGGCTGACGATGTAGTGAAATTTCGTCTGGTCATTGGTGATGCCGCCTGCGTCAAAGTGACACTCGACCTGTCTAAACCATATTTCGGGTTCCTCCGGCCAAAAAGGTGGAAGTCGTACTCCAACTCTGAAAATCTCGGATGACGGACCGGACGGCGCAGTGGAAAAGTACGGCGCAGTAGTGACGGACGGTGGAGTGGAAACATGCACGCCGGGTGGTACTTGCGTTGTCGGCGGCGTAGCGGTACTCTCTTTGTCTTGGCCGTCTGTCATATTTCTAGGCACTTCTACGTACGGTTTCGTGGGGTGCTGTATTCTTCAGGGGTCACCACTGTAGGGGGTTGGTGATGTAGGTGTGTGACGCGGTTCGGCCACATAAATCCAAACACCCACTTACTCAATTAATTATTATAATGTCAATAATAACAAAACAGAAGGAGTATCCAAAGTTCGGAAGATAGTTACACAGAAGAAACAGTACGGAAGAAAGGTAGAAATAACTAAACACTATATAAATAAAAGCGAAAGCGCAAGCTATCGGAATGCGACTAGCGGTCAAGAGCGACATGCGTTTTGCGTGTGCATCGGGCATAGACTGGCGGGGCGCGGCGGCCAGCGGTCGCCGCGAACAAAAGACTGCTATCGGAGTGCGCGTTCGCGTTGCACTATCGGCTTGTTGGCACGTCAAGAATTGACGGACGATACGTAAACAAGACTTGTATATTTATTCGTATGTAAGTGGAATAAAATATTGGGTTTGTTTACGTACTCGTCTAGGTAATGTAAATAGATAATATACTGTATATAAATAAATATAATGTATGTATATATTAATGTTAAGTTTTTATATAAGTGTAAATATGTAATAATATAAGTGTAGTGTAGGTGTAAGTGGGAAGGTACCCCACAATGGCAGCACCGCACCGCCTACCGTCCCGCGGTGCGGTTTCTCCATGCCCGGTATTATATTCAGGCAAACTGATGTCCGGCGGGAGCTGCTGTCATTAGACGTCCACAAGTCGAGCGGGCCAGACGGCATACCAGCAGTGGTGCTCAAGCGGTGTGCTCCCGAGTTGTGTCCAGTGCTCACGCGCCTTTTCACGCTCTCATATCACAAACGGCAGGTGCCGTCTTCGTGGAAGACCGCCCTTGTGCACCCTGTGCCTAAAAAGGGTGACAGATCAGACCCGTCGAATTACAGGGCAATCGCTATAACCTCCCTTCTCTCCAAGGTGATGGAGCGCATAATCAACGCAAAGCTCCTGGGATACCTAGAGGATCACGATCTGATCAGTGACCGACAGTATGGCTTTCGCCATGGTCGCTCCACTGGTGATCTTCTAGTGTATCTCACCCACCGCTGGGCTTCAGCTATTGAGAGTCAAGGTGAGGCATTGGCAGTCAGCCTGGATATAGCGAAGGCGTTCGATCGGGTTTGGCATGGGGGTCTTCTATCGAAGTTACCATCTTACGGACTGCCCGGGGGATTATGCGAATGGATTGCCAGCTTTTTGTCCGGCAGATGCATACGAGCCGTTGTCGACGGAAGTTGCTCCGATAGCATGGACATAAATGCTGGTGTCCCACAAGGCTCTGTGCTATCCCCAACGCTGTTTTTGCTGCATATCAATGACATGTTGTCCATTGGCGATATTCATTGTTATGCAGACGACAGTACTGGGGATGCCTATTACACAGGCCGTGCTAACATCCCTCGTCCCGTTGTGTTAGAGAGTCGTGAAAAGCTTGTGTCAGACATCGATAGTGCTCTCTCTGATATCTCACTGTGGGGCCAGGAAAATCTTGTCCGATTTAACCCCACTAAGACACAAGTTTGCGCGTTCACCGCTAAAAAAACCCCATTTACTGTGGTCCCACAATTCCAAGACACAGTCCTTACCATGTCAGAGAGTATTGGGATCCTGGGTGTTGACATTTCCAGTGACGTCCAATTCCGTAGCTACCTGGAAGGGAAGGCCAAGCTGGCATCCAAAAAGCTCGGTGTGCTCAATAGAGCTAAGCAGTACTTCTCTCCGGGGCAAAGACTATTATTATACAAGTCTCAAGTCAGGCCCCATATGGAGTATTGCTGCCATCTTTGGGCGGGAGCACCTGGATACCAGCTGGGCCCCTTTGACTCGATCCAAAGACGTGCTGTCCGAATTGTCAACGATCCCAAACTCACGAGCGATATCGAACCCTTAAGTCTAAGGAGAGACTTCGCCTCCTTATGTGTGTTCTATCGCTTGTACAATGGATTGTGCTCTGAGGAATTGTTTGATATGATGCCAACGGCTGCATTCTACCACCGCACCGCTCGCCGTCGGCAGGGTGTTCACCCGCATACCCTGGAGCCTAAATGGTCTCGTACCGTGCGGTTTAAGAGGAACTTCCTCCCGCGGACGCTCCGGCTGTGGAATGAGCTCCCTGCCACTGTTTTCCCAAAGGACTGCAATATGGGGTTCTTCAAAAAAGGAGTGTTAAAGTTTTTAAAGGGTCGGCAACGCGCATGTAACACCCCTGGAGTTGCAGGCGTCCATAGGCTACGGTGACCGCTTACCATCAGGCGGGCCGTATGCTTGTTTGTCACCGTCGTAGTATTTAAAAAAAAAAAACCAAAACATGAGTTAAGTATACCAGAGAGGTCTTTGAGGTGTACATTTTCATCCAGCAAAAAGGCACCAAGCTCACGCAGCGTTTTCATATTCAAATCGACATGGGGTACCATCCCACATGTATGAAAGGTTAAAATTAAAATTCTGCAATACGAAGTCATAGTTCTTGAATCCTTTTAGTAATATTAAGTCAATTACAGAACTACCTCTCATTTATTTTAACAAAAATAATCCAGCCCGCTTAGTTCTTTTTTAAGAAAACGTAAATTATACATTTGTGGTCCTTGATTAATCAACGAAAACGACCCACCCCACCTGAATCCTTTTTCCGAAACTATATTTAGTATTCTCAAACCCTTTTTGAAAACATCAAAAACGATTCACTTGGATCACTTTCGTTGAATTGTTGAGAAATCAGATTTGGTGTTGTAGTAAACAACGAAAACGAACCAAATTAAACATATACTTTTTTATGTAAGTACCTTTTAAAATTCTGATGCATTAGTTTTTTATTATAAAGAAAGTTTCAGTGCTATACAAGTCAATACATTTTTTGCTATCAATATTGACTTGAATCTCTTGAAACTTTGGTAAACCAAACAAATAATTCAAATAGTTTGAATCTTTTTTGTAGATTAGACTGACAGGTCGACTTACATTCACCGGTTAGTAAGAAAAAGGATCCAGTGCATGTGACTCTTTTCTGGCAAAATAATTATAAGTGAATAATTAAGTAATATTTATTTATTAAAAAGGAACCAAGACTTGTGAATCGTTGTTTGTAAACAACTGGAGTTAAAATTGTATCATGACGGTAATAAATTAAAAACGATCCAGTGCGCAAGAATCCTTTTTAGGAATAAACTTTTAGTAATAATTGTAAATCGATGCATGTGTTTAAAATGATCCAAAATAAGTAGGTAATTATTTTTTCTAGAAATAAAACATTTTTCTTGATATTATGATTACAAGTTTATGTTAGGTATCAAAGAATTTAACGTTTTGGTATTGTTTTCGTTGTGAGGCCCAGCAACACTGTTCATACAATTGACTGATATGTGCTGCGCATTGGCAGATCGCGAAACACGGTTGATTGTATTATAATCTGATGTGCGTTTTGAGAGAGTATTATGAGAAACAATGAGGAGGGTAGACCGGATTTTTTACGACGTGACTCCAAACAGTAATTGCAATGATAAAGAAGGTAAGAAAAAACGGCTGTGTCATGTTACTAAACTAAACTATGTTAGTAAGAAAAATGTGATTAGTCTTATACTACCAGATACCTACCAGAACTGATCTCTTTTTTTTACAGATTAATCTTGGTCTTATTGTTTTTAATTTGATTCATTGTTATTCTTACAGTTTTTTCATATTTTTACTTAATATTCTGATGTGAATCCTTATTGTTAAAATTTTAAATATCAAGGTTCATGAAAATTGTGTTTTCGCAAAAAGGATCCAACACCACATTTCGTCAAATATCTCGAAAAATAGGGCACTAAGCCGAGTCATGTGTGTACATTCGTCTAAAACACATGAAGTCTTATTATTCATGCATAGAAGTGATATAACAAAATATGCGTTAATAATAAGGAATACCTCTTCTAACTTTGAACCGCCATAACTTTTGCTCACCTCGCTGTGAATTGAATCCTTTTCCTTAAACTACGTCCAATTACAAGAACACGATTCCTAACTTCAAAAATGGTTTTTAAAATGACTCCAATGTACCTTTTTAAAGGTCACTACTTAGAGTTTTCATATGAACTGTTTGTTGCTAAGTGTTGTTTGTCCTGGAAGCGTATATGGACGTAAATTGATCATTGAGGTAATAAGTAGACTAATGAAGACAACTGGAACAAAATATATACGCCGTATAGATCTCACAGTTGGACGGGGTGAGGCTCCAAATAATACAGCTTAACCAACCAGAGGCGACAAGGTTATGCCAAATTTCAATGTTCATTATATTTACATAAACACTAAGGAAACATGCTTATAATAACAATAGTGATAAGCATACTGCAATTAATTATAAATATATCTTTTTAAACGTTTTATGACCGTATGACAAACGGGTCGTTGCGTTTTATGTCTGATCGGATTGAAACCAAATATTTATGTTTATAATTCTGAATGTAATTTATATTAATTTTGACCTTTAAACTGTATATAAATTTCTTCGCATGGGCGATGGAATGCACTACGTAACACGAGTAACAATATTAGTTTTACTTAAAACCCATTTTATTTGAATTTCAGTAATAAATTTGACAAGTTGTCCTTATTGCACGATAAGATTATGTAAACACATGAAAAATAACGAAAAATTGAAAGATTTAACAATAATTATTTAACAATAATTTACGTAAACTAATAGGAAGTAATAGTCTTAATAATACGTGCGACCGTATGTGTCATATCTGCGAAATTTATTCTGTTCGCCGAACAAAATGGCGTCGGACCGTGAATGTTTGAAGTGACATTTTTGAATAATTTAATTTAACCTAAAATATGTTTTTTTTCGTTTACTTACCTACGGATGGAATGTGATTCCACGGCTTTTATTTTGATTTCTAGTTCTGAGGAAACACCATGTAGGCACGCACGGAGGCATTTTTTTTTACATGCTTTTTGTGTTACATCCGTGGTAAGTCAATGAAATTGAATGATGCAATTGTTCCTCCATAGATGATGATGATGATGATGATGATGACTCGTAGAAAAAGTATTGTATACAACCGTAACATTGCTGAGTGCAAGCTTCGTGGCCTAAACATGGTACTCGACTGAAAAACTTCATTATGTCACGATTATATAATAGTAGTTCATGCAACAGTGATATAATAAGGGTTCTTAATAGTTGAGGGTCGCCATTAGGTGGCTGGATGTGGATGTGTAAGATGTCGTATGCTTACTATAGAAAATAAAACAGTGCTTATATATTGCATGAAAATCCATAGGAGCAGTGCTCTTATGGCATATCATAGAAAACGTTATAATGTATACTGTTTTAATATCGCTGTCAGACATCTACTTGACAGATAGAAGTGCTTGAGTAGAAAAAATACTATTACGTACGCAGCGCGCAGTTGTTTCGAGTATTTATCTTCCAAACAAAAAAGTTTGTCCAACTTGTTGGCATTTGTATTTGCTCAACAATGTTCCTCGGTTTCCAAGTCAATTATAACTGCCGCCTAACAAGATACATTTAAACGAATTTATCTAAATTAAATGCTTCAATTTTACATGGCCATGTAAATCTGGGTAACTTGAGACACAATTTATTTAATTTCCTTTAAACGGAATTGAGAGTTGATAATATTGGTATCGATATCGTTATTTAAATGGAGTTTAAATGTAATTTGCTTAGTAACAACAACAACGTTAAATATCAAATGAAATTAAGAATGAGTAACACTAGGATGGTACGGGACGGGACGGGATGATCTGTCAATTTCTATAGAAAGAATCACGTGATAGCTCGGAGCCCTCTATTGTCACGTGACATTTTCTATAGAAACTGAAAGATAGTCCCGTCTCGCCCCGTCCCGTCGCGGATAATAAAATAGGAATACATGTTTTATATTTATTTTCATTATCCTCGCTGTATGTTTGTGCTGTTGTTGTTTATTTAGTGATTTCAAAACAATTGACGGTATTTACTTACCTAATAACGACTGAGTAAGAGAGTACCTATGCAACCTTTTTTGGATATTTATTCCAGTGGATGGCAAAGAATAAGTGTCTGGGTGGTAAGAAATGTGTGCGGAATCTATTTAATATTTTTCCTGACAATTAATACTTAGTAGGTTCACTTACTTAACATTATTTCCACCAAATTTCCCTTGAAAATGAGTTTCCGGATACAGTGTAACTTCGTAATTTCCTGTCGTATTTTATAGCATATCAATCGCAGTCAGGGTACATCAATATTTCCAACACGTAATATAAAGTTATTATTACGGGAAACGTTAAAATGGTCATGTCAGTGAGTTTTTGTCTTAAAAAAGTCACGGAATCAAAAATAAAAGAAATTGAAAATTGATACTAAAGATGTATGTAATTATAAAAATGCGTAAAGTACTTTTTACCTGGTTTTTTCTAAATATTTTCATTCTATAACTATCTATTTTGTATTTTTTTTAATAAAGCCACACCAAAAAGGGGTAAATTAAATGTACCTTTTCATATGCGCTATGATTCCTTTGAAGCCGCTGCATTTCCAAACGATACTGCTTTCAATACCGACTTGGCCTAGGCACCGACTTCTAACGTATCAGTTGTACGCATATAAAAACGAAATATTTATTTCACCCTTTTTAAAAGTGGATTTCCTTTTTTGTATTTTTTGTATAATAATTAGATTTTATTTCTACATCCAAAACACTATAAAAGAGTATTTTTGTAATAAATTCAAATTCAAATATTTTAATTCAGACTCGTGAGTCCATATATTGTTAGTTACATTTTTTTACTTATGAGCTTTGTTAGGATACCTACAATAAAAAAAATTAATTTCTTAAAACTACACTACTAACTACTTTGGTAACTACTACTTGACATATGTCAAAGTAGTAGTGATCTTCCCCATCCAATGCCACATTACAATACAATACAATACAATACTCTTTATTGCACACCTCACACAGATGAAATACAATTACAAGAGAAAAAAATAATACAGAACAGTAACAGTAAGGGGTAACAACAGGCGGTCTTATCGCTAAAGAGCGATCTCTTCCAGACAACCTTTGGGTAGTGGGGCACATTATGGGGCAACTGAATCTATCAGCAATTACTTTCAGAATGCTGTTTTGACTCTCCCTTATGCGACCCATCAGAGATGCGACTTTTTTGCGCATGATCGCATGAAAATCGTCGGTGTGCCTTTGTGCAAACATTTCTGATGCATTGCACCACTTAGGGAGTCTTAACAGCATTCTGAAGGCATTGTTGTACTGAATGCGAAGGGCGTTGTAGGCTCGTTTGGTATACCGAACCCAGAGGCTGCTCGAGTAAAAAGATTGATTATACGCCTTGAATAGCGTTATTTTCACTTCTTCGGAGCATCTAGCGAACCTTCGAGCCAGCATATTTCCTCTCACCGACAACGCCCTTCGCTCTCTCTCGATATCACTGTCATCACACAGGTCATCTGTTATTATGTGGCCCAAATATTTAAAGCGGTCCACGACTTTCAATACAACTCCACCAAGAGATACCGGCGGAACACAGTATGGTTTTATTTTCCCTGCCTTAAATACCAACATTTCGCTCTTGGTGGCGTTGTATACAAGTCCATGCGCGGCCGCGTACTCCTCACACTTGGCAACTAATTGTCTAAGAGTTCCGATAGACGGACTCAGCAGCACCATATCATCGGCATAGCTTATATTGTTAACACAAGTGTTTTCAATATAGCATCCCATATGGAGTATTTCTGCCATCTTTGGGCGGGAGCACCTGGATACCAGCTGGGGCCCTTTGACTCGATCCAAAGACGTACTGTCCGATTTGTCAACGATCTCAAACTCACGAGCGATATCGAACCCTTAAGTCTAAGGAGAGACTTCGCCTCCTTATGTGTATTCTATCGCGTGTACAATGGATTGTGCTCTGAGGAATTGTTTGATATGATGCCAACGGCTGCATTCTACCACCGCACCGCTCGCCGTCGGCAGGGTGTTCACCCGCATACCCTGGAGCCTAAATGGTCTCGTACCGTGCGGTTTAAGAGGAACTTCCTCCCGCGGACGCTCCGGCTGTGGAATGAGCTCCCTGCCACTGTTTTCCCAAAGGACTACAAGACTACAAAAAAAAAATGAGTGTTAAAGTTTTTAAAGGGTCGACTACGCGCATGTAAAACCCCTGGAGTTGCAGGCGTCCATAGGCTACGGTGACCGATTACCATCAGGCGGGCATGCTTGTTTGTCACCGTCGTAGAATTAAAAAAAAAACCTGCATGCATACTGCTGAGTTCGCCCATCAAGTCGTTCATATAAAAGTTGAACAGCTTTGGAGATGTGAGTCCCCCTTGCCGTACACCACATTGCAATTTATATTCCCCCGACAGCGCCCTGGCCCATCTGACCTGGTTTGTTTGATTATGGTACCAATATTTTAGCAAGTCTGTACAATCTGCCGGAAAACCCGCCTCCTCCATCTTTTTCCAAAACATATTATAGTTAACTCTATCAAATGCCTTAGAAAGATCCAGGAAGCAGGCATATACCGGTGTTTTCCTGGCCGTGTAGTACTCGACAGTATGCTTTAAACACATAATGGCACTTTCCGTTGATAACCCCGTTCTAAACCCAAACTGGGTGTCATTGACCTCTAGGTATTTGTCCAGCACAGGTTGTTTTGTTGTTTTATTCAGCATACTGTCGAGCACTTTCGCGGCAGTGGTGGCAAGAGAGATCGGCCGATAGTTCCCCTTGTCTGATAGATCCCCGGTTTTATTCTTTACAATAGGGACCACGATTGTCTTCATAAGGGCTGCAGGTAGATATGAATGACCCATGCACAAATTGAAGAGCATAGAGAGCACCCTCGGCAAATGAACGCCAGCATATCTAAAGTGTTCAATACTGAGGCCGTCGTGCCCAGGCGACTTTCCTCTCTGCATTTTTTTTATTACCTCTTCAACTGTTTTAGCTGTGAACAAAGTCTTCCTAGGCTTAACGACGGCACCAGCATCGCTCAATTCTGCGACAGCCAGCGTATCCGTCATCAGAGATTCTACTGTGAATTGCTGTCGAAATAGTTCCGCGATGTCGCCGTGCTCACTCTTGTCACCGACGCTCTTTACGACGCGCTTTAGTTAGCTTCCAGAAGTCCTTAAATTTATTGCCGCTGTGGGCAAGAGCAAGTTTGTCCATGGCCAACTGATCCTGTCGATCCTGACACCATTTTAATTTTGTCTTAAACTTCCTTCTGCTGCTATAAAAAGTGTTGAGGTTACATATCTCGAGTTATAGAGGTTTCCGGCTCTGAAGGATAGGATAGGATGCTATTTCGTGTTTACAACCATTTCTTCATATCTAGGTTCGCCTTATCGAGATCCCACTGAACTCCATAAAATCAAATGCGTTATTTTCGAAGTCAAATCATCGTATTTGGCTACCCTAAATGAAAGCCCCAATTTTTATAGCTGTCTGAAGTTCTTATACTAGTTTTGGAGCTGCTAAAAATTATTATTATTAACTACAATAGGACGTGATCTCGTTTAATACCTTGAAGATGACTAACATTTCGAGAGCTAAATTGCCGTTGTTGTCCCAAAAGTAAGAACTGTAGATTGTTAACTAAAGGAGGAAAGGTGCCTTTTCCTCCTTTGGTTTCAGTCGAGGTAGATTGGCACTCGAACGTAGTGAGAGCGCCGATAGTCCTAAACTAAAATGTGCCTTTCACACTCTACTTTTTATATCAAATACGTGGAATGAAAAATATGAATAATAGTACGAGTGTTTCTTTTTTATTAAGATTTATTTTAATAAGTAATAAGATTCAATATCATCATTTATTGATTTGGGAAATAAATATCACAATGGAAATCATGCAATGGATCCATTTCAAACCGATAATTTTATTGTAATTAGTAAAACTGAAGAAAAAAATACATTTTGAAAATAGAACGCCCTAGGTCATGAACGTATTATTTTTCACCCTCTTCATAGGTTAACAATGACCTACCTAATAATCTGCCACTTTTTAGTCCCTCCTTGTTGGATCCCACCAGGGTAATGCCGCTTTTAAAACGTTAAAGATAGTTTTAAAGTTTTTATACGCCGTCGCGCGCGGGCAACGGTCGCGATTGGTTGCGCGTGCGTCAATGCCAAATACGAGGCGTCGTGAAAATGTCTAAAATTCTAAAGTGCAATGTGTGCAATATCGTAATTGATGAGCTTTTAGCTTTCATACAAAATAAGCTGTCATTGATCGATGATGACACCTTAATACGTCTATGTGCTAGTGCTTTTTCAAGCGAGGAGATCAAACAATCAAAATGCTTGTTATTCGAGTCTGTTACAACGAATCAGCGAAAAATAAAACGGAAAGACCGTGGAAAGGAAGTACGAGACCTGCAGGACATTGTATCCTTATTTAAATCGGTTGATCCTGAAACAGTGCCAGTGTTTGTAGCACGTAACCTAGAAAAATTGCCACCATTATGGCTGGATCACCTAGATTGTACTAAACTCTTGAAAGATTTGAGTAAACTTCACAGAGATATGGAAATATTGCGTACGACATATGTGACAAATCAACAATTTGAAGAGTTGCGAATCGATGTTCACAATATGAAGTATGCGTCAGTGCCGCAAACACCGTTTAGAAACGTAAATAATGCAAGACGAGGGGCATGGATGCACGACAGTGGCCCCTTCGGACTATCTACATTTGCCCAAGAGTCAATAGAAGATAAGAATAATCATTCTGAGTCGCATATACTGCTAGAATCACCAACAAAATCGACACAAAAGTTATCAAAAGAACCGTTAAAATCGTCAACATTTAAACTACACAATACTTATGACGAACGGCCAGTCGCGGCGCCTGAGGATGGCGTGACGACTCAGTCACTATGTGACTCACAAACGGAATCTCAAGAACATGTCGAAACGCCAGACCAACCCCCGAAAAGTATTGAGGGTAATTCAACCGATAAAATGATGACGGTCTCCACAGCGCTGGCGGCGGCGACGTCTGTGACGTCATCGCGTGCCAGCTGCGAAACCGGTCTAAGTGGCGATAAGCAAGCGGACGGTCAGCTGACTTCTCAGACATCTTGTTCAATAATAATAGCGGAGGGCCACAAAAACAATAACATAATATCCGGCCAACAATCTTTTGCTGATACTTTGAAGAAGGAAGGTGAATGGAAAAAGGTCGAGAAATCAAAACCGAAATCGAATGTACGTTATCGGTTTCTGGGTAAAAAAGGGTGCGCTAGTATTAGTGACGGAATGTTCAGGGCGGCCGAGCCAAAAATACTTATGTTTATTACAAAAGTACACAAGGAAACAACTGAACAAAACATAGAGGACTATATTTATGATAAAATCCAAGAAAGAATAACGTTAGAAAAACTTTCAATCAAAAAAGGAAAAGAATATAACGCTTTTAAATTCTGGGTCTCAAAAAGTAAAACAGACTTGTTTTGTAATGAATCATTGTGGCCTCAAGGTGTCATTTTTCGAAAGTTTGTGCATTTTAAGCATAGGATAACGGAAGGGGCGAGTAAGATAGCCTGTGACGGCGCAACTAATCGAATAAATGAATAATAACGTATATAAATTAGTTTCTTTTAATTGTAAGGGTGTAAAACGGTCGATCGACAGCGTACGGCAGTTATGCCAATCTGCGGACATTATTGGACTACAAGAAACGTGGCTGATGCC
Organism: Lathronympha strigana; assembly: GCA_949128165.1. NCBI lineage: Eukaryota > Metazoa > Arthropoda > Insecta > Lepidoptera > Tortricidae > Lathronympha > Lathronympha strigana. The sequence continues at coordinate 14,466,547 of OX421909.1, read as the reverse complement.
AGCTGATGTCCCATTTCTCGGCACCATCGATCGCAAGTTCGGGTATATTGGAACGTCAGCGGTTGATGCGGAGGCTGGTATGTTACAAGGCCGCCCATATGGAGGGGTCGCACTACTTTGGAATAAAGCTGTGTTTCAAGATGTGTCTATTGTGCAATGTGGCAATCCGCGAGTGTGTGGTATTAGTGTATTATTTATAAGTTTAAGAGCTTTCGAAGCAAAAACTAAGATTAAAGGGTCGCGCGTCATGCTCGTTTAGGAGACAAAAACTTGTCTGGTAAAGCACAAATGACAATAAACCACAAATGACAATACACCATTAAGTGAACTTTAGCGAGATCATGGCTAGAAATTTAGAGAAATCTACTATCGTCAACAGCTGGAAACAAGAGTAGTGTAAAGGGATCGGCGTAGTGTGGAGGAGCAATTCACTTTTATCAATTATAAATTATTCTTTTATTTCACAAATTACGAATGCACAACTTTTTACGTAACAAGGTTAATATTAGAGACGCCCATACACCATACTTCGACGCGCAGAAATGTGTCAATCCTGAACGACGACTTTGCTCAATCTAGAACCAATCATCCTTTCGGTCGCCATCACAGCGGAGAACAAACCAACATTTCAAAATCTTGCTACACTTTTTCCCTTAGATGGCGTCTTTATCTACTTCTACCTCGGTGCTCTCAAACAATAGTATCTTGCTTGACCGCACAGGCTAGTGTTCTAAATATAAATACTTACAGTGGCCGTCCTACCATCAAACCAAAGAGGCTGTAAAGGAAGTAAACGTTTACAGTACATCACATTGCCTAACTTTTTGCTCAACTCTTAATTTGTGGTATGTTTCATGGACCGAACTGCAGCTTAGCCCATGCCTGTTTATGGGCTGTGTAGATATTGGGCTGTTTTACGAAAATTCCGGTAGAGTCAGAACATTTTCTGCGATTTTCGTCGTACCTATTAATTTGACGAAATGTGACAGACGGTATGTACTGACATTTAATCGGTTTGTTTGTGTGACTTAATTTCTACATGTGCGTGGTTTGCCTTTATTATCTTATTTTATCTTCTTAAGGTAAGAAGAAGGTTACTGAAGGTTTGCCAAAGAGCCATGGAGCGCAGCATGCTTGGAGTGAAAAAGATTGACCGGATCCGTAACACTACCCTGCGTTCCAAAACACGCATTGTTGACGTTGGGGCCAAAACCGCCAGGCTGAAATGGGACTGGGCTGGCCACGTTTGCCGTATGCATCCACAGAGGTGGGCTAAAGTAGCTACGGAGTGGATGCCAAACCGGAAACGGCGAATGGGCCGACCCAGGAGGAGATGGCGGGATGACTTGGACGCATATCTAAAAAACTGGCCAGAAATTGCCTTGAACCGAGCAGTTTGGAGCTCTAGGGGGGAGGCCTTTGCCCAGCAGTGGGACACATTACAGGCTACATAAAAAAAGAAAAAGGTAAGAATTAAAGTGGGTTGAATTCATCAATCAGATATATTTTTGTATTTCTTTGGGCAATAAATCGAATGATGAATCGTTGATGGGAAGATGAGCAAAAAGTAACAAACAGTTTCATACTCGATTAAATAAACCATTTAATGTGAGAAAGTATCATTAGGTACAGTTATTTGGTCGAAAGACGCTTTAAAAAATTGGTTTTTAAATGACTAGCATTAAAACCAATGAGCCAACTCTAATCGACTGAGCTTAAATATTGCAAATGAGCTCTAAAATAACCCCTTTCGAGTACAACGTCCAGTTTTTCATCACCTTAACTAGGTAGGTACTATAAAAACTGGCTATCTGACACGATATTTGTGCTTTCATTTGTGAATGAAAAGATTGATAAGAAATTCTTGTGTGAGGTCTGGTCTAATAATTCATTTTGTAATCGCATAAAACTGAATTTGTATGTTTAAACTTTACGAATAAGTAGAAAAGGACCTGTATTGCAAAAATGTATCGTTATTTTAATGAATAAGTAATGCTATCTAACCATAAATCAAACTAGGGCCAGAAAAACTTGCCCAACTAACTACTAACATTTATACTTTGTTAGATCGAAGAACCACCTTTTGACACATGTCAACGCCCATAGAACTTAAACGAGCATGACCCATTAAAATAATAAATATAACTTTTCATGTACATTATACGAGTAAATAATACTAGCAACCCGCCCCGGCTCCGCACGGGTTATAATTATACATAATTATAAACCTTGCTCTTGAATCACTCTATCTATTTAAAAAAAACCGCATCAAAATCCGTTGCGTAGTTTTAAAGATTTAAGCATACATACAGACGGCGGGAAGCGACTTTGTTTTATACTATGTAGTGATTTTCACTTTTAAACAAAACTTAAGCGTCTTTACATTTTTTACATCGTAGTTTATACATATTTAACGATAATAATTCATCACACAAACATTTACTTATTATATTTTTTTTTCTACAGCAGTGTTGTGACCGAGTCTGTCGTTTCGATTTATATGACAATTTGTTAAAGTCGATTACTTATAAATTAAAAAGCAAAACAAAATCAAACCCGATGTGAAAAGAAAGGCCAATTAATAAAGTAAACCAACCAACGAACCATTAATAGTAGTAGTAGTAGTAGTAGTAGTAAAACACTTTATTGCACAAAAACAGGGAAAAAAAAACAAGATAAATAACAAATATTTGTACAAAGGCGAACTTATCCCATTTAGGGATCTCTTCCAGTTAACCTTTGAGCAATTATAGGAGAACTGGAATTAATATACTTTAATATACTTGCATTAATATACTTGAACATTAAAAATTGTCTGTTTAATTGATTGTACCAAATCGTCAATAATCGCTACATTTGACAAACAATATTCCTTAGTCTTATCTCTACAAACTTCAATAGACAAATGTTAAAAGGTGGTTTTTAGAGCTCACAAAGTATATAGTATCTCAGTGTGGAAAAATCGGAGTTTGATTCTAACGTTATAAATCTCGATCTCTATTAAACAACTAGATGGCGAGAAATATAAGATTTGAGCACTTTTAATAATGAGAGCTTATCTGAAAATATGAGATTGAGGACCCCAATTTTTCCATTTGTGATTGACATAAGTAATAAAACAAGGAAAAAGATGTCATAATTTCCAATATTCACCTAATATTTTTTATGCCACCTAGGTACAGTCAACTACAAAGATATGATACTGCCAAAGTGCCAAAATATGTATACACGACTTAATAGTTTGGCTAAATTCATATCTTTGTAGTTGATTGTACCTAGGTGGCATAAAAAATACCACAACGAGACCAGAAATGTCTTGACAAATGAAAAACATAGCTATGATTATCTTGTAATAATGTGTAAGAATGTAAAAATAGCTGCTAGGTCAATACATAGGAGCTGATGCTAAATGTGTGTATATGAAGATGAATCACTAATGACGATCACGAATATAAACATCGTGTAGACAGACAGTTTTAACATTTTTATTCTCCACTATATGTGCTTGTTTTTTGTAAAAGGTACTACTTTGACGCTTGTAAATAAGGTTCATTCCTAAATTCATCTTTATGGCATTAGCATCTTATCATCTAGCGACAAAGTCGCAACTTTCACTATAAATCACATATTATATGCCATACACATGAGTTACTTATTGATTTGACAAATAATATGACTTATTGTCTAAGTTTTTTTAAGAAATTACTGAACGGGAATATATATATTAAATACCTTTAGCATGCATGCATGTTTAACGGTAAGTATGGAAATCACAAACTTAGGCATAATAATAAAAAAAAAAAAATTTTAATAAAAACCCTGTTTTATACTCGGGATAGAATATCGCGATAATGTTGATTCCGTTTGCTGATTCCAGTTTATATTATAGGTCAAACGATTCCGTCACGAAATATCTATAAAATATATTGGATTGATCACGAAATACGGTTATTTCCTTGATGATGTTCCCACAAATTTAAAAGTGGAAATATTTTTATTTTATATTCTCATATAGGTACGTATCTACGTGGCTACCTCTGCACTTTGATTACTTTTGGATTTCAAAGTAATTGCCGAAGGAACTGGTTTATACGAAAGTATCCCTTCAACCCTATTGCTATTTTCTTCACTTTTTCTTGGCTATTCTCTCTTTCACTGCATTTGTTAATTGATATTTATTATATAATTTCTATTAAGTACTATTTTTAGTAACTACTTCTTACTCATTCTTTTTTTAATTGTTGTCTTCTCTTTAGCATATAGTTTGTTGTTTTAGTTATTTATTTCGATATTACTGTAGTGTTCAATTATTCTTCGTCCTTCATGTCGAAATAAATATTTTTTGCAGCTATTCAGTGGTTTTCTATACGAGTTGGGTGTGTATTGTAAAAGTAGTATAAGTACACATTGTCGTCCATTTTCGCAAAATTTGTTGAATTTTCTGTAGCAAACTTCTTACCAGTAATTTAATCTTAAACTTTGTCATCTTCTTTACAATTATTCCAATTATAGCCGCCGATGGCAACCTTCCTCGGCAAAGATGTCACAACTTAGAAACTTTTAATTTTGAGACGTTAGCGATACCACGGTTTACTGTGGCTCTTACAGAAAATTATTAATTTAATCTTTATTTACACCATTCACGCTATTATCGCTCCCAATCTACTTGGACAGTCCGTAATCTGTATGTATGTATGTCTGTATGTATATTTATATGCTTTTATAGTTTTTTTTCGTTATTGGACAACATAAAAAATGCTTTATTTCAATAACAACAAAATACATAATAAAGAAATAAAATAAACGTTTATATAAATATTCCCCCCGCGGCATAGTACCGTAGACGCTGGCAACGTTTCCTCTGTATTTCAATACTATACTGCAGCTGTTTATATATTTGTATGTCTGTTCGATAATAGCTCGACAGTCGGTACGGTCGAATCATCGTGAAATTTGGCAGGTGGTTAGCTGAGATAAATAGAATTTTAAGTTCGAATATGATTGATATGAACCAAATCGGTCAAGGGATTGCCTAGATATAGGGGTCGCGATTTCATGTTCGGGGTGAACCACTAGTAAATGTAATGAATGAAATGAGTGACTGGATAATGCAGTTAAAACTCATTTACATAGGAGGCTAGAACTTTGTCGTTGGTAATTCAGTTAATAAGGTAGGTACATAAGTATGAGTTAATATTTAGTCCGAGTTATCCAAGTTAGTGATAACAAAATTATGTGTTTCTATCCACTTTTTTCAAGTAGAAGTCATTAACCCTCTTATTTATAAAAAAGTTAACAGACGTTTTAGTTAAATTAAGTTGTCTCCCTTTCTAATAAAGGCAAATGTCAAACTAACAGATAAGAACAAACAATCATTAAGCTAACCTATGATAAGACTTACACTTTTTGGTTTTTTACACACCGCTTTACGTTATCGCTTTAACTTTTTCTTAGAGAACCTTCACGATATGCTTAGAATACAAGATTATTATTATTATTTAAACTTTATTTCACAGTAAATAATGTACAAAAGGCGAACTTAATGCCAGAAGGCATTCTCTACAAGTCAAATGCTCCTTTCGAAGTACTCTGTATGTCAATTAACAAACTCCATCTTTCTCCCATAAATAAATAAATAAATAACTACGTGTGTCGCATAAGTCCGATTTATTTATTTAGCAAGATTCTTCGTTTGGTAACATTCTACGTGCGAGTGTAACTAATCGGAAACTAGAGCAAAACCTTGTTATTTTTTTACGCAGAGCCAACGTAAGGACTGAGGTAGAGGAACTGTATGGTAAAGGCGCATACAGACAACACCCTAACTAATAGAGAACAAAAAACTGCTGGTTCAAACAAGGTCTTAGGCAATGCACGGCCCGGTCTCTTTTTATTTAACATAAGACTTCCTTTTCCGAAAATTCTTAATGTCAAGAATTGATATTCTTTAACGCTCACGCTGTTCTGTCCTTACCCAGTAGATAACTATCAGTTATAAGATCAAATAATACATTGTATTTCAATTAAACTTCATACTATAAAACCTGAGTGAGCAATAAAAATAAAATTAAGTTCATTAGTTATATGTTCGAATGTTCATGACAACGTATAACTTTATTTGTTATTGTGATTATAAATTTAATAACAAAGTTTAAACTTGCTCAGACAATAAAACATTTATTACCCAAAAATCGCATTCTCACGTGCGCTCCTCTTTAGCTTGAAACCATAGTTACATAATTTATTTAGGTACACGTGAGTCGCAAGCTAATGGCACCGGTCCTAAATAACTGTAGCTTTAAGAATTAAATACAGCAATCGTACCTACCCGTGTGACCGAGCACGGAATGCGCTATAGAGCGCAGGAAACAAAAAATAAAGAATGGCTATTTAAGGATGACTCACATCACACTAGAACGGGACGGGGCGGGACGGGATGATCTGTCAGTTTCTTTAGAAAACGTCACGTGACATCCGAGGGCTCCGAGCTATCACGTGATTATTTCTGTAGAAATTGACGGATCGTCCCGTCCCGCCCCGTCCCGTCCCGTCGCGTCCCGTCTCGTCCCGTCCCATACCATTCTAGTGTCAGTAAATCTATACGCATAATAATAAATTTAATTTTGATTTCATTACTTACACCAATTTAGCACTGAGAGGTTGGAAATATGTAACGTTATAATATGTCTAGCAGGTACATCTACATTTTCTAGACAAGTCCTGTATAAGGATTATTTGGATACTAAGAGGCATTTTTAAACAACGTTGACTGGATCCTTTGCATCCACACGTATAACAATTTACAAAGGTGTACTTAAGGATTATGTTGACGGTAAAGATTTACTTTAAAAATCCTTATTTCATTTCTCTCGAACTAGAAAATCCTAATTAAAAATAATTAAAATTGATCTACGATGTGGAGATTTATGACAACAATCTATAAATTACTGAGTTTTTACTGCACTTTATGTGCACGCACATTTTATTCGATTGCATGGCTTGCCGTTCGGTGCAATAGCAAATAAAATCCGGGATAATATTACCATTCTCATAAATAACTCATATTGCTTTTGCAACAGCTTGAATAGCGCGGCTTTAGTTTTTATCGCAGAATAAATGAGTTCAGTGAGCCAAGTTATTTGCTACACATGCTACAGAAGATGCGACGAATCGAATTGGAAGCGGCAGCCCTTAAAGTACCATTCCACTCGCGAGTGCAGCAACATTGCTGCTGGTACATTTTGACCACAGCAGGTGACAACCATCCTGCCATGGCACTGGATAGTACATGGAACGGCATTATTCACAGAATATTCAATTTTTTCGCGTTATTACAAAAATATTACGATTAGCTTTCAAATGTCAGAAAACTAAACTAAAATCGCTTACATGTGTCCACGTACCGTTTTTAAAGTTCCGAGTTCCAAAATGGTAAAAGAGGAACCCTAATGGCACACCATAACATACTGTGACTCAGTCAGTTTGCCTGTTTGTTTTTTACATCGTTAAATATCTCGAACACTACTAAAGCTACGTATTTGAAGTTTGGAATAGTTATAAAGAAGATTAACCCAGACACAGTGAGAGATTATTGTATATTTACATAATTGTTTATTTTCAATGAAGTTTAGTTACTGGATCATGTGGGGTACCATTTGAAAGGACTTGATTTGCACATAGCAAAAGATTTTTCTATTATTTTTTTACAGTGTAAACTGTTTGATTTACAAACGATATTTACGATACATGTTAAAAAATACCACCAACGTACGCAACCAAATACATACCATTGTACGGAACCCTCGGTGCGCGAGTCCGACTCGCACCTGGCGGGTTTTTAGTGTTCCGTTGTCAACTAGGGACAGTAGGGACCGTTGAAGTTTCGCCATGTTTGTCTAATCCGTCCGTCCGAAAAAGAATAGGGGTTTGCTAAAAACATTTATTGATAAAGGAAATATTTTAGAAAATAATCGTTCTGAAGTTAAAAGAAATTGTACCCAACCTAAATTTTGTTTCATAGCAGATATTGGCCTCGTCAAACCGCAACCATTATTTCATGCGATTGAGAAGCCGACTGATGTCGACCATTATCACCACCAAATACCACCGAGAAAAAGCTTGGAGCCTGCTCCTGAGCTTGAAATTATTATTTCCAATTTACACAGAATACAAATAGAAGCCTAATTAAATTTGAAATACCCAAAGTAACAAATTTTATTCATTTCGGTCCTTAATCTCTCTCTTGTTACCACTTACTTATTTTATTTGCAAGGTAACTGTATTTTGGTGGACATCTTTTATTGGCTTTTTTCCTTGTTACTGTGCTCTGTAATCTGTATCTCTGAATGTATAACTGATCCCCCAAATAAACAAAACAAAATAAAAAATTAAATCTAGAACAGTGACAATGGTTAACCCTTATTGTTACACGAATCCAAGAAGAATTTACAGAGATAGACGATAAAAGCAGTCCACAAAGTCTCCACATAAAAACCCTTACGGTTGGTCATTGTCTTTTCACTTTACGGTTCAAGAGATGAGCCCTTTTACTAGTTTATACACGCAGCTAACTGAAACAAATGAGCCTTGCTGAAACGTTAAATGTAAACGACGTACGCCCACTGCTTTTAATTTATCAGCTACCCCCTAATTTGAAAGCTTTATTACAACGCAGGCATTAGCTCAATTGCTATAGAATTAATGATCCTAAAAGAGAGTTATGTAAGATCTGAATTTATGGTACACGGTCCTTTCAATTTTACTTTTTAATACTAATTGAATTGCTTACAAACTAATTGCCGGTTATATACGTTCGGGCGATCCATCAGATCTATCAGTCAGTTTGTCCGCCGGGCATCCGCCTGACAAATTTCCCATACATTTATTGGCAGATCTGGCGGATATGCCCGAATAGTCCTCCCATTCCATTCCATTACGAGTTACATAATATTAGGTAATAGCCGAATCGTTTTAAGCCTGGTACGTTGCAAGCCTGGTAATTTATACCTAAGTGTTAAATACGAGTATGAAAATGATTTTTCTCAAACATGCAATGAAATGTTGTTATAACGTTCGTTATAATATTCTTCAAACTACCACGTTTCAGGCGGGGCAACTGGAGAGACCTGTAATGGAATTTCACACAAAATTGAAGGCCTTGGCCGGGAAGTAATATTTTTTTTAATTTTATTCTACATGAATGTGTGACACAGCAACATGGTTTTTTTTTACCCATTATAACAGTTTCATTACTATGGTTCATGATGACATTCTGCCAGTACGCCTATTAAAAAAAAACAATAAATTATATATTCGAATATAATTATTAAGTCGATACTTAATCGATATCGCCATGAACATATCAAATAACACATTATACATTTAAACATTAGCGGTAAAAGTGTCTACTCAAACCGTGCCGTTTTGTTTCATGATAACATTCTGCCATAATGCCTATTAAAAATAAAAATAAGAAATAATATTTTGAAGTTTTATTTATATAAAATGGACATCGACATAAACATAAGTAAAAACACGTTATTGTAAATTTACTCACTCAAATATATAAGTACATTTCAAATATTAAATTTAAACGTAAAAGCGTCTACTCAAACCGCGTGTAAAAAAACGCCTAGGTAGTTTTTTAATAATTTTGGAGGTTAAGTTAAATAAATAACTTTGATTCTTTTATTCTATTTCAATGGTTTTATTGTTCATTGTTAGTTATAATAATTATGTTGTCGTCCAGTTTTGACGAAGAAATTACTATTCATTGAGCCCCCCCACCAGAATTAAGTGCGAAATGCGAAAGTAAAATTGAATGGGCTCTAAATTAATTGATGGCGCAAATGATAAACGAGATGTCGGAAGGCATATGGCTACCCAAAATGCATGCGTGTTTATTTAATAAAACGATAACTGTTTAGACTAAATTGGTTTCTTGTTTAAGTGAAAACTGTGTCTGTCTATCTAAGGATAAGTAGGAATTACAAAAATATGTAGAGGTTATAATTTTCATTGTCACAGAATAACAAGCGGTGTTCGTGTTTGGCACATTTTACATTGCGACATATTTATACATCATGAAATATTTATGGATCATCTTGTTTTATCGTTAAAGACTAAATTCGTGTTGGAATCACCACGAACTAAATAGCAATATTTGTGTTAGATCTATTAATTCGTCAAGTTAACTTTTAGTTTCTCTAGAAATAAAAGTATCATATTTTTGGAGTTTTTTTTATTTATTTCATTGCATGTTTGAGAAAAGCACTATACATGCCTTGCCGTGAAAAGGGCTTTAACGGCTTCGTGTGGTTATCCGGCCTCGCTAACGCTCGGCTCGTCTATGTACATACTCACCCGTTAAGCCCTTCTTTCCCGGCGTCTGCAGTAATGTACTATTACCGTCTCCTTACTATCTGTGATTCAACAAACATTAACATACCTACCAGTACCATGTGCACTATCGGGCTATTTGTTTGTGACCCGATAATGTCGGGCATATATGTATACGTTTCCGGAAGTGTGGTGGCGGCTTCAAAACTGATATAGGTAATAGGTATCCTGTAGAACAATATGAAACGTTCCTGAGTGCCCACTTTACTTCATACCTACTTACATGTCCTTGCGTAACATACCCATTTTAATTCTACTTAAACAAAAAATACCTAAGTAAATACGCATAGTAGTCATTCCCATTTCACAGGTGCGTCTAAGCGTATTAACATAACCTAACATAGGTGTATCTTAGTGTATCATTTACTCAAATGCCATTTCCAGGGTTTTTCGAGATCATTGTCGAGGATAGCATCGGTTAATCTACTTCTTTAAGGGACTTTTGGGCCGTCAGTCACCAGTTTCATTATTTGCAGGGCAGTGGATCTGACAATATTTGTTTTTGCCTCTCCAACGCAATTGAAAGATGTGAAGAAGGTTGAGATCTTGGAAACGACTTGCACAGAATACCAAACGTATGTATGTTGTACTTGCATTTTAGAGCCCAATTTGATGCGTCACGCGACACTCTCCCGTCTACCCGGTAAGGTTGTGCATTAAAAGTATTTCGTATACTTATACATAATTTAAGTAACATTTATGCGCTATGTTATGTCATACCGTAGGTACTAAACTGATGCAGTTGCCTATTCGATGCATCTTTAATTACTATAATGTGGTTACATACTTTACAATGCATTAGCTTGGAAAGTGGTATTTTCAAGGGTAAACTTTTGCATAGAAAGTGGCTCTTTTTCGCACACGTGCGAGAAAGTAGCTTTTTAATTATAAAAAAAACTGTTAATAATCTAATAATTTCACACTGTCCAAACCAAGGCATTATCTGAATAAAATCAATCGGACATACATTTCTGTTTTTATTATACAATATACACATTTATAAAATATACAATGCATTAAAAGTGTAAATGTCGAAATAATATAGGTACCGAATATAATATACCGCTTTCTTATAATCCTTTTGGCACTCACAAGTACGTTTCCAGTCAATCCAAATAAATTAAAAATTTACTGTTGCAAGAGAGCTGTTGTCTTAATCAAACATTATCCATGGTTTAATTGAATAATGTTTTTATTTGATTCCAGCGTTTCTAACTTTTAACTCAATCCATTAGTTTTGGCCAGAAAATCCCCCTGTGTGCGCTCGTAACACTCTAAACGAACCTCGTATTATATTAATCGTAAAAATCGTGTCTTATCTGAATTTGACACGTCCATGACATATATTTTTATTTTATTTCGAATATAATATTATTTGGAAGATAGGTACAAAATGTAATAACACAAGCGTTTATATTTTGCAATCGGTTTTCATGTGTTGAAACAAAAAATGCTTTATTAAAATTTGAATTTACGTACTAATAAAATTATAATTTTATTAACTAAAGGATTACTCACACTATAATGGAACGGGTGTCCATTCCTATAGAAAAAATCACGTCATAGCTTGGACCGAGAGCACTTGACGTTTTCTATAGAAACTAACAGATCAGCGCGGCCCAGTCACGTCCCGGCCCGTTCTAATGTGTGATCCTTAAGCAAGTGTTTTAAAATTTAGTTCTTCGTTCCGAAAACATAGGCCTCATTTCACTTTTGAGAATCATTAAATTTGAATTAGTTAATAAGTCAGAAAAATTAATGAACACTAAATGAAAGTCAGCCCTCAAAGATATTGTAAAATATGAAACGACTCACACGCGTCTGCATTGTCAAAGAATTATTTTCCCCAATAGAAGCTTAAGCATTGCTATTACCGTCCAATTCGTTTTTCATAACGGCCCAGTCACGCGTAAGCGAACTCAAAAAGTGCTCGCTACGGCAGGTGAGGGAAACGCAAAGACATAATATTGAAAAAGCGTGATTGGTAATTGGATTACTAAGTACTGGCTTTGAAATACTGAACGTATACGTAATTCTGCTCGTATCCATCGCTCCGGAATCAATGTATACGCTTTGTACTTACATATAGGTATTACAGTTTTTTCATGTATTTACGTACATATTTAATATTGTATCTGCGTATTCGATTATTGGGTTTTATGTTACTTAGTGACTAATAATTAGTACATTAAGGTAGAAGGGCAAAAAAGAGGAAATTGGCAATTACCTCTTACAATTACGTGTATCGGTCGCGGGTGGCCTCTCCTGATGACGTTCTTCGTAAAAATCGAAACGTGTCGAGCGAAAATCGACTAAATTACGTGAGTGACCCGTTTTAAATATTATTTAATAAGAAAATATCTCGTTTTAAATAGTAATAATAAAGTATTTGTTCTTAGTATTTGGTACCTAGTATTTGTGTTGTGCAACTAAGGTTATTTAGATTTTTTTTCTATCCATTCAATTTTAAATAAAAATAAAATTGACTTGTATGTAGTATATTTGATTTGTTAAATCTAATAGACCACATATGATTCAATATTACTTAAGCATATTATGCGAATATTCATATTTTTTCCAAATTTTGGCAGTCAAGGTTCTAACTATGTCGCATGTATATACCTACGTACATGTCAGCTATTTATTGGTTTTTCAGTTACCACTTAAAAGAGTATTTACACATTTAAAATAAATATATGATAACTATGGGTAACCATGTTACAAATACTAAGTACATATACTCGTATAAGATGTTTTTGTGTAAACCTTACCAAATGGCTTGCCCCCTAAATGTCCGGTGGAGTGCGACGTATGGACGCAACATATGATTTTTATAGAGGCTGGACTATTTGAACCGCCATCCCCAATATAGTCGCATTATGACTTTCTTCTTGTCGCAATAAAAAAAACCTTGTAAACTCTTTAACAGATCCTAACATGTTGTTGTACCTTGTATTTGTGTGTATGTCGAAAAGTGGGATCAAACTGACTTGTTACATATGAATTCATCTTCTTCTTTCTAGCGTTTTCCCGGCTTAAGACCCGGCTCATGTAGGGAGCCTGAGTTCCGCTTTGGCAACTTATCCCAAGATTTGGCGTAGGCACTAGTTTTACGAAAGCGACTGCCATCTGATCTTCCAATCCAGAGGGCAAACTAGGCCATTTTTTTACGTTTCCTTTATTAATCAAAAATTTTACTGCAAAAAATTATGAAAATGGTTTTAGAATGTACAAATCAAGCCCTTTCAAATGATATCCCATATGCCTCCGTACCTAACTAAACTTTTAATTGTTGCCCCCTATTTTATAGGGTACTTTTTATTTAAAAACAATTAAAATACATGATTAATCCTCTCTCAATGTGTCTGGGTTAACCTTGTATATAACTATTCAAAATTTCAAATCGGTATTAGTACCGAGCGGGATTTGAACCCACGACCTCTCTGAACACCGGTCAGATCGCTTTGCCAATTGAGCTATCGACGCCCGATCGACCCCGGCAAATGTTTCCACTACTTATTTCTTTCATTTGGTTATACCGGGCGATTTTTTCCAGTTAAATTATGATTGTTATATCAAAGCGAAATCCATGGTATCGACAGATTTTTTCATACTTACAGAAGAATAAATATACCTAGCCTACCTAGTACCTACGTATAGATACCGCTTTCAAGCTGATACTAATTATAATTATTAGTATCATGTTGTACTCGTAGGTATAAGGTATAAAATAGTAGTTACAGCTACGTATTTAGATAGCCTCCAGTTCTTTTTTTTACGTTATCTGGCGCATGCAAGGCAATCTCGGGGATGCTGTCGGCAATAAATTTGTTTTAATTAAGTCGCTTGTTTATCCCAGCGACGTAAAAGATCAGTCGTTACAGTACCAAGTTACCTTACGTTAACAAGTGTCCTTCATTATAATTACAATTGGGATGCGTTAATAATCACCAGCTTACACGTGCGTGAAAACACTTGATGTTTCAAGCCTATTCATACGAAATTTTATTTATAGGAACCCCTACGTATTACTTTGAAGAGGCTTCGGCGTTCTGTAATTAAACTACCAGGAACTTTTGTAATTACATTCTATCCGTCGGTTTGTTACATCCTGTGGTCATAGAGGGGTTAATTTGTCAGGGAATCTGCGAAAATTCGCAGAAAGTAAACGGAAGTCGGGGCCGCATTTAAAAGGCTCTCGTTTAAAAGCAACTCGAGTGGGTATTGAAATGACGGCCGTATTAAGGCCAGTTATGCCCAGGCCGATTGATGGCATTTTCGATTCCATTTTCAATCTAGATAGGAAATACGGTTTATTTAAAATATTATAACATCTAATATTAGGTCTACTCTATACCCAGTCTTTTAACTAGCGATAGTTAAAAGGTTACTCCTGATAATGGTTTGCTCGATAAATAATAAAATCGGTAACTCTACAACTCAGCGGGGTGTTTTTCATCACTATGAAATACAAAAAGCTTTTACACATACTTAGCGATGATAAATTGTAGAGTCGGTGGTCAACCTTAATCTAAAAACAAGTAAGTAAGTAATAAACACTTTATTGCACAATACAGGATATGCGTTTACAAAAAGGAATAAATAGAAAAGTACAAAGGCGAACTTATCCCTATAAGGGATCTCTTCCATAACAACGCCTACAACCGCCTTATATCCATAGTAGCGGCACACTATAATATTCATATTCATATTCATATTCTTTATTTGTATTGATCATAATATACAGAATATAAATTTTTTATCATCTAATCCTGTAAGATCTGGTAAAATATTGTGGTCATTCAATTGCAGAAAATCATCGTCATAGATGTATGTGAACACTTTCCTGAAATAGGGTTTTAGAGGATGGGACGAGGCCGAAAAACATTTATCTGCGGGACAGCTCGATCGGGATAAAAAGTAACCAACCACCCTCCCGAGTAATCCGCTCATCAAGTAAGTGCAGTCAAATATTTCGACAGTCAAAGTCAAAGATCAAGATACCTATTTCAACAAGTAGTTAGCCACCTAACCCGAAGTTTACTGTCAAATTCCATATTTTAAAATACCGGTTAGGTGGCTGCAAGTTGGTACAAGTGGCCCTTAAATGTTGTCTTAAACTTTAATTGATATTTTTTCATCTCGCCCGTACAACTTAACCACTTTAATAATTAGAAAATTGTGTCATTAGACTATTGTAGAGCGTAACAGCTGGAAATAAAAATTCTTATGGCGTTATTCATAAACGCACTTCAACAACTGTTTAGCTAAATGATTGTTTGTCCTTATCTGTCACTTTGACAATCGCGTTTGTCAGAATGGGAGAAAACATAATTTAACTAAAGCCTCTGTTAACTTTTTTATGGATAAGGCGGTTAGTCTTTTTTATGTGACTCTCTGTACGATGAATTCGTTTTGATATGTTTTTTTTGTTCAACGAACTGGCCCCTTCGGACTTTGGTTCTAATCTTACGATAGAATCTATAAAAAAAACAGTGAGAATAACTACTCTATTGAGTGAGGCAAATTGATGGTTATTTTGGTAAACGAGTACAGGTACTTAAGTAGGTACCATACGATTAAAGTCAGTTAACGATTCGGCTTTTCTCGGGTCTTGAGCCTAAATACGGAGACGGAAATGACACGAAATACATTACCGCGATTTCTTTTAGGTAGCAATAAACGCAATGTATAGCACTTGCCAAGATGACATTACTAACCAGAGTAGACCTAAGATATTTATTATGCAGAAGCGACATGAATTTGAACATTCATTATTTATTGAAGCTATACTTGTATACAATATATTTAAAAAAATACATATATATGTCAATGTTTTACTATTTGATGTAAGTAATAGTACGATATTACGTCGGATTAATAATTGATAATAATAACCAAATAAAAAAATGGTGATTATTATCAATTAAATTCAATTATTTTCTGGTACGATGCGGTATGAACTGAAAGCTTGTCGTTTTCCTTCAAAAAATTTAACACCCTGCTTTTCGAAACTCCGGTTGCTTCACAAACCCTGTCGAATTTTTTTTGATGATATTTACTTCCTTCTTTATTAAATAAATTAGCTTCTTTTCTTAAATAGTTATATACATTATTTACAATTTCACGAGATTGAGCAACAATTTTTTTACCACGCTTTAAATTTGTTGAAAACATGATACATAACTACTGTAAGTTATTGAAATTAAACACTGTACTGTAAGTTAATTTTGATAAAAGTGATAGAATCGAATATTTTCACGAATGAAAATAGCGTTCATAAACATAAAAGTATCATATATATCAAACTGTTTTAATTGACACATAAGAAGGCAGACTGCCAAAATAGTCAATTATTTTTCTTATTTCAATATAGGTACAGGTTGTGTTAGTTTTGAGCTACAAAGGAGATTTTGTTGCTCATATCGTTCTTGTATTGTATTCAATAAGACAACGATTAACATAATTAAAGGTCTGTAAATTGATAACTCTATGTGAGAGACGACAACTACCGAGGTTGGCCGAATCGTTAACTGACTTATAATCGTACTGTAACTGTAGCGTTTGCTTTCGGAAACCACAATTTTCCCCATCCAGAGCAGTTTTTAACCAACTTCCAGAATTTGACAGAAGATGGTCATAATATTCTTTTGGTTGTTTTTTTTTGTGTATGACTGATAACTCCGAGCTCCATCGTCCTATTGGGTGTTTTTTTTTGTTCGACAGGAGTTACCTCCAAACTGATACGTCCGTATATTTGTCACTTTTTAAAGCAACGTTATGTTAAAACTGCAACTCTAACATAACAAGAAGAACTGCAAGAATTAGCTTGGCTATTGTGAGAACTGTGACATCCTACAAAAACGAATGTCTATATGTGGCTTGATAACTTTATTACACATATTGTAGAAAATAAGTAATAACTGGAATAATAATAAATCCGTTCTTAACGGATTCTGCATTGAATAGCGATTTGGCTTGGCACCGACGCCAATCGTATTAGTTGGTGTCACCTCTATTTGTTTGATTACTCACTCTTTTCGAACCTACTAGAAATGAATATGTACATTGCATTTTATATATTTTGAAGTCGGTTTTATTTTATTATAAAGTTTTTTCTTAAAAGTACATTATGAAGGTACAAAGAGACCTGCAGATATAGGCACCTACAAAATATCGTGTAGTTGAAATTTGTTTTTTTTATTTTTTTATAGATTCTGGGTTGCTAGAATATCTCAAACCATCGGACTAGCAATCAGTATATTTTCCGCATTTCGTTGAGAAATCGTTAATTAATACGGCTGACTTGCACCGCGACTAGTTTGCAGAATTTATTACCATGTTTTAAAAAGGATTTCAATAATAACTGAAATGTAGGAAGTTATTCGGTAACTGAGAACTCTAGATATACATACTAAAATAATTCCTTTTTAGGGTTCCGTAGTCAACTAGGAACCCTTATAGTTTCGCCATGTCCATTTGTCCATCCGTACGCCCGTACGTCCATCCGTCTGTCCGTCTGCGGCTCAGCTGGGACCGTTAGTACTAGAAAGCTATCAAAGCATCAATCATGCTAGCTAGAGGTAAAGTAAAAAGCAAAAAAAACGTATTCTCTGTTAAAAGGGCGTATATATAAGTCATAAGAGTTGCAAAGATAGAAGAGTAGAAAGAAAGGAGTAGGCTCCTTTGTAGTGTTTTTATTGTTATGAGCATGGTATCTATTAAAACCCTTTTTAAGTTCGCCTGTTGTGATAGACCGTAAACTACGCAACCCTACACTGAGCATGGCCCAACATGCTCTTGGCCGGTTTTATTAACTTAAATTTAAACGTAGGTACTTTTATCTGAAAATGTACATGAAAATCGTTATATAAAATATATCCACAAAAAGCAACGTGGAATCTGGATTTTAACACAATTAGTGAAGAAATTTGAAAAATATAAGCTGGTACTTTGCATCTGTTAACTAGTTATCGTTTCCTAGAAAATACACTTTTGAACTGAGTACTTACGGCGGCGAGTGGATACGTTGAGCGTGGAGACGCACTTAGACATTCATAGCTTTTTTCTGCATGACGACAGTTTATCGTTGTAGATAAAATTGCGTCTGTATCTGTTGTTCTATTGTTTCATAAATTTAATTTGATAAAAAAGTTGTTACAGACGTGGTTTCTTAGTGTTTACCTTGATTGTTTCATTTACTTGAGTTTTTAATTTACTTTAGTTACTAAGATAGGTTACTTATATATTAGCCTACCTATTCATAAACGCATATCAAACACAGTTTTGCAAAATTATTGTTTATTTATTTATTTATTTAAACTTTATTGCACAAAATACAAAAACAAATGTACAAATGGCGGACTTAATGCCCAATGGCATTCTCTACCAGTCAACCATAGGGCCAAACAGAGACTTGAATAAAATGGTGCAAAGGGAGAATCAAGGTAATAATATCGAAATAATTGCAAAGCAAACTGAAGAACATTATATATATTATTATATATAATACATAGATAAAATAATATAATACACTACTATAATACACACTATACAATAATGATGGACACTATGGAAACTCTTCTTTCAGCAGGTGCTTACGCAGCATCCGCTTAAACGCACTCTTACTTGAGGCTTGTCTTATATAAAGAGGAAGCGAATTCCAATGACGACTTGCCTGGATGGCGTAGGAATTACCCATAAAACCAGTATGGTGAGCAGGAATCTTAAGTTTGAGAATACGGGAGGTACGCAGCTCACAACCTGGCCGAGGGGTTTCAAACACGAACATACTTTTTAGGTATCCAGGAGTAGAAGGTTCGAATAGAATAGAAAAAAGAGTGCTTAGAATCCTGAGGACTCTCCGGCGACGGATGGAAAGCCAGTTAAGTTGACGCCGGTAAAAGGAAACGTGATCGTATTTCCGGAGCCCGAAGATGAATCTTATGCCATTGTTGAGCAGACGTTCGAGTTTATTAAGACTCTCTTGAGTGACATTAGTCGTGCACACATCACCATAATCAATAATTGGCAGGACCAGAGCCTGGACTAACATTTTTTTTGTACTTACTGGAAGAAAGTTTTTAAATTTATAAAGGGTTCTCAGTGTTCCAGAGACCTTTCGACTTATGTCTGCCAAGTGGCCATTCCAGGAAAGGTGAGAATCAAAAAATAACCCCAGGTTTCTAACTTTGTTAAGTAAAGGAATAACATCCCCATCATAAACGATTGGCTCAATCGAGACTGTGCTAAGCTTAGTGACGTGCCACTGGCTTCCCATAATTATGGCTTGACACTTGGCTGGATTAACACATACACCAAAACAACTGGACCATTCGGCGATGTGATCCAGATCTGCATTTAACATCTTGATGGCGGTGTTGATGTCATTCACATCCGCATGAACGTATAGCTGCAAATCGTCTGCATACAAATGGTAAGAGCTACGAATGTTGGCGGTAATCAAGTTGATGAACACAGAAAACAGAAGAGGTTAAAGTATGCCACCTTGAGGAACACCATTATTCAGCTCACACCAGTCGGATAGTGATCGACTGGCACGGACAGCCTGAACACGATCGGACAGATACGACGAAAACCACTCTGTTGCCTTTAAGGAAACCCGCAAATGAGTCAGAGTAGCGAGAAGTAGGTCATGGTCAACCACATTGAAGGCATTTGAAAAGTCTATAAGCACCATCACCGTGACTTTGGATGCTTCCATCCCCAGCCGAATGTCTTCTGTAACTTTAAGTAGTGCGGTGGTGGTGCTATGACCGGAACGGAAACCAGATTGAAAGGGTGACAGGAGATTATGCCGGTGAACAAATTGCGAGATTTGTCTGTGGGCCGCAGCCTCAAGGATTTTAGAGAGAAAGGGAAGTATAGATATAGGCCGAAAATGATTTAGAGAACTAGGGTTATCAACTTTAGGAAGAGGAATGACAAAGGCCTTACGCCAGCATGATGGAAAAACCCCAGTGAGCAAAGAAGTATTAATAATATGCGACACCACAGGCAGAACATGATCAAGGATGTGGATAACCATAACTCGGCTCACGTTGTCATGGCCAACTGCCTGAGACTTAATGGACACAATGATTTTATGGATTTCCTCGTAGGATACGGGGCTAAATGTAAAAGGAACAATATCTGGAGAAGAGAGAGAAGCAATTAGAGATAATGTTTTAAATTTTACAATAGAGTTAAGAGAAGTAGTTTTAGCAAAGTGTGAATTTAATTGATTAAGAGTGAAAGCGGTAGAGTCAACATCGCCTCTAGATTTACCAATGCCAAGCGATCTAAGGAACTTCCAGGTATCAGCAAGAGAAGCAGAGATAACGTTATCATGGATGTAGCGACGCTTCGCAGCTCTCACCATTTGGTTACAACGATTTCTCGCAGCCTTAAATAAAGCCCAGTTTACATCACACCGGTCACGCTTGAATATGCGAAAAGCTTTGTCACGCCTCGACATCGCCATACGAACACCCCTCGTGATCCAAGGTGCAGGTGGCCGCTTCAACTTCACTGGACGAACCGGCGCATGAGCATCAAAGAGCTTTAAGACAACCGAGTTAAAGTTTTCAACCTTCTCATTTACTGTAGATGCATCAAACGTGGCTGTCCAGTTGGCAGATGCAGCGTCTCGCCTCAGCGAGTCAGGATCCAGTCTGGCAAAGCTCCTCAAATTTAACACTACTGGCTTCTGCTTTGGTGGTTTGACCTTGTACGACATGTGAATAAGGTCATGACGTGAGAACCCAGGTGCTACGAATTGGCCAAATTTGACTACGTTGCCCATAGAAGACGTCATGATTACGTCTAACCACGAGTCTGGCGAGTCAGCATTGCGATGCGTTGCCTGCATAGGCACTAAAGAGAAGTCTGCTGCTTCTATTACCGATCTTAGCTGCCGTGACCTAAAATTATCTTTCAGTAAGTCCAGTTTCAGTTTCAGTATTGTTCGTCCTTCTTTGTCAATTTGATATTTACCGTTGTTAGAAAGGGAGAGAACATAATTTAACTAAAACTTTTTATGGACAAGGAGCAATATACTTAGAATTAGAACATAGATTAGGTTAAATATGTATTTCGGCGGGTTGGTACTTGGGGGGGGGGAGCTTCAACGGGAAACCTCCTCGAGATCCAGAGCTCTTCACATTCTCCTTGTTCCGGTTAATCCGGGAGAAAGGTAAGGGTGCTTCATAGGGGAAACGGTAACCGATCTCTTGGAGAAGTCGGAATATTTCTTCGGTGCTGCAGATATCCTGTCAGGGTTGGAGGGTTCCGCACAGGGAGTACTCTCATTGAGGGAGACAACTTCCGAGTTTTGACTAGAGGAGGCCTTCGGGCCTGGAACTTTCCCCGCCGCTGTCCTAAATGAAACTGCGGTCCCGTAACCTGTCTAGGCAGAGGGCCTATGATGGGGGTGGCCACTACTGGTCGGTGCCAGCGTGGCGGCTGCGAGGATGACCTCTATAAAATCGCGAAGGCAACCTGAGGGGGTGGAACCCGGGGTTTTTCCCCGGGGGCGGCGTGGAGGTAGTCATGAGGGACCAGCATATGGTGTTGCCCTGCACGCTATCTTCGGGCGGGGGAGCTTCGGCTCCAGAAGGGGACAACCTCGGCAGACCTTGTTCGTGGTTGCATACCTAGGGTGATCCTGTGTTCACTGTCACCATCGCTGCAAGACGGGCATACCATGGATGGTTTAGTGACTAGTGCGGGTTTTAAGCCTGCGAGTCCCACATACCCGTCCTAGTTCCCCGGCTAGGCGGGAAGCCAAATGCATTTTTCCACTTAAAAAACCAAGGTACTTGTGGGTGCGAACTAATTAAGTTAATAGCCAATCCCTTATGCGCTCTAATATTCGAATAGATACAAACTGCAATACTACAACGGACACAAACTTCATTAAACATGCACATATACATGAATAATTTAGTATATAAAGTAGAAGGCATCCATCGCCACACCCGGCTCCGTATTCATGAAGTCGCACAGCTTCTATCAAAAACCTAGTCAAGGAGCATTTGCCACGAGAGTGCACCCTGATATGACAAGTTCATGAATAGGCTTTACCTCCAGTAAAATATTAAAGGTAAGTAGATTGCTCTATGACAGCCAAGATATCGGTCTGTCACTTTATTAAAGTTTATCTTTGAAAAGCCTACTCTGAAAAGTTTGCTTTTTATTTCGATATGATAATTTTGATATGATAGTCTAGTCTCTCTGTTTTGTGATGATAAAGAACTATCAATTATTAAAAATTCAGACTCTTACTATTTCATCGACTAAAAAAACTGGGAAATATACTAAGTCTTGCTATTTGTCAAAATCATTAGTTCAACTAAGTGACAAAAATATGTCACGACTAGGATTATGTTAAAAAATTAAGAAGGCGTGCCGTGCCTACTCACTTATTTACTTTGTAGAGTCTACAATGTCGACGATGTTTTTCATGTATATAATTCATAAGAGGGAAAATTGTTAGTAACATTTCGCTCACTTACCTATTAAAAAACAATGGAATACGCTTCGTTTTTTCTTAATGTTACTTCAACATCACTCAAACTGTCTTCTCACTGGGATCACAAGACGAACATTAATATCAACAACGACAAAAGTTCATTTTCCGTTGTTTATTCGAAAATCCCGCGTCGAATGTTAACGAGGCCACTGGGATAAAGTTGGGTAGATGACAAAATTTCATAATTTTGTTGGCGCGAGTGTCGTGTCGAGAATTATTCACGTTACGTTACAAGTGCCGGCGTGACGGCGGATGGCGGAGCGGGCGCGCCGCGCGACGGCCGATATCAAGTGAGTGCCGTTGCCACGAGCTAGCCGCACTACACTTCGTCCGCCACGCCGCCGCCCGTTCTACAGACGAACTTGCCAACCCACGCTCGCCGCCATATCTACCCATTTTTCGTGAAAATCCCTTGTCACTAATTAAAACAACCGTCAAAATTGTACAGTACGCTAGCATATTTTAATAATGAAAAGTTAATGGAAACAAAATAGCCGGTCTTAAATAGGTATCAAAGTTTGATAAATAAATACCCATTTTTATAGCTAACCGTAAATGCAATATTCGAAGAAACAATTATTTAAATACGAAATAAGAGTAATTTACGTTAGGATCCGATTGTCATACTACGTAGGTACCTAGTTAGCTAGATTTAATAAAATTCTTATGCCCTTATAAGTGCTTACCCGGTCGCACCCCGAAGAAGCCCAAAGTGCCTTTGACAGTTGTCAAAAAAGTCTCTTTGACAGGTGTTTGTTATAAACAATACCGCAGACACTAGTTTTTGTGAACTTATCTTCCACCTATCCTTTGAGTCCTAAGATAAGATTAGATCTCGTTGGGGTGCCTTCTTTCCACACGGCTGCCATAATTTCAGTCGGTGCATCTTTATACCCCAGCAGTCGGCAGTTTTACGTGGCCCACAGCCGAGTCTTGCAACTCTTTAAGGTGACCAATCAAAATCAAGACGAGCATTCGGGGAACTTCGTTACCTAAGTACATGTTCTCTCCAAACGCGGAGGTTTTTAACCGATCCACCGAGACATTGTAGACATCAAATATCAACTGGTTGGTAAATATACAACCTGTTACAAAATTCCCGAACGACACTTCAGCAGCTGATAAGGTTAATGACCCTGAGTGCGATGCAAAAGGAAAATGTTCGAAATTCGTAAAAAAAAACTATTTGTATGGGAATAAGAGGATTTTCGATCGCCTGTTCCATACAAAGTGATTTTCTTTTTTTCGATTTCGATTTTTTTCCGCTTGCGTCGCACTCAGGGTCCTTATTAGCTGTTGAAGTAACGTTCGAGACTTTTGTTACAACCTATAAAATGACATTTCACAAATAATATCCAAGGATACCTCCGGATGGTTAAGAGCTGAGATTAAAATTCTTGAGACCTTGATCTCCGGTTTGGGCTTTTAACGCCATGTTAGCAGTCTTTAATGGACTTGATGTTAAATATTCCGTTGTCATTGATATCTGAAACAAGGACAAAAAGTACCAAAATAGACCGTGGGATCTGTTTTGATGCCGAATATACAATAGACATTGGAAAACAGCAATTTCTTAGCACACAATACAATACGGCGCAGACTAAATACTTCATCTTATTACGTCTAACTCGTCGTGTACAGGTATAGCCTCGTGTCTGCATATATACATAGTTAGTAAAGAAAATTTTACAGGTAAAAAAGGCCTACAATTTTAATGAAAAAGATAAGAAAGTCGCAAAGTAGGTAATCTTTGTAATGCTTATACCTACCTACACACCATGACAGTGGAGAAGCTAAATAACGGAACCTAATATTAATTATATTGCCGCATTGTACATGCTCGTCGGTAAACTGACGTGACTGACGTGCATTACCTGAAGATTTGACCTGAAGACCATTATGTGGGCAATACTGAAAGTCCCTATAATGACCCACTAGAGATCAGGTAGTACAAAGATACATAGATTAGTTATAATCTGTCTTTTAAGATTTGCAGCCATTTGAATATTTCATATCGGGCGCTGTATATCTTTTTTGGGCAGTTATGTATTAAAATACAAGTTTTAATGTGACCTCAGTCGATAATAAAGCGAAAGCGGGAGAAACGGGCTTAAATTATGATTTTACAATAAAGCCAACTTCTTTTTGGACTGTTGAGTTTGTAGTAGGTATTACCCATTTAATTGTTTTTGGTTTTTTTCTTATAGTTAAGTATTGAAATGAACGTCTTTCAACAGCCAACCCTAATGTCAAAACGCATTTATGCAGTAAAAGTTAGGTACAAGCATAGCAAATTCGAACAACCTTAGGTATCCAAATGAGTCATAAGAAAAATTCGCATTTTTTCAAAAAGTTATAATCTCAATGGACTCCGTGCCCTACAAACCTCACAAAAAAACCTTAAATTAACATACAAAAAGTGACCTAGGAAAAATGGGCCGTGAGCTTTTCAGGTTGGTGCAAATGTACTTAAAATTTGTAAACATTGTCGGAAAGAGTTAAGAAAAGTGAAAATAAAAATTGTTACATTATTAACCCGTGGGATGATATGTCAATAAAAAATATAGTGTAATTTCTGCCTAAACATATACATAGAGATAGGTTCGAAATTCAAAATTCGTTAGCAAACACACGTGTGTTCGTAACGCGCTCCACGGGTTAATACAGTTTCTAAGAATCCGGAAACTTTCAGTATGACCTAAGTATTTAAAAAGATATATTCGTTCAAGCGAGTCTGTATGTGTGTTCCGATAACTCATAGTTGCTACGATAATATCACCGTGACATTATTATAAATGTAACCGCAGAATGGTAACAGTACACCAACCGTTTTTTAGGTTCATTGCATCCCAAAATATGTATCGACAAAATCGTCTCATAAATATGGTACTAAATACGCTCTTATTACACCGGAGTAAGATACCGTGGGACATATCTTTGAGTAAGATGTATGCACCCATATTTTTACACTTTACTGTACCTACCTATGTATGCAAGTACGGTCGTAAGTAAGTTTCCCTCAGTCCCCTACAATCAGCACCGCCCTGTCGGCAATCTCTGCCAAGTTATTTAGTGCTACCGACAACTTGCCGCCCCGGCTTAGCGAGTTTACAACTGTTATCCAATTACCTTCGCCGGATATTGTTCCCCGCGTCTATTGTAACGTTGTACGTTACATCGAACTGTTTTCATTACAATAAACTACCTTAGTAAATAAATATACCACTTAAAACTAATTTTACAAGCTAATATTTACAACTATCTATAATTAAAACTAATATAAAATGCAACAGGTATTCGTCGGCGCCGTCTTAGCGCTCACGGAGTGAATTCGCATGCAACATTTTAGCGCTCCGATAGCGAGTTCTTTTGTTGCAAGTATTACCTATGGTCAGCTGCATTAGCGGATCGCCCCGCCACCATTCCCGATCTTCATTCGAAACTGAACGCACGACACACATATTCGGTCTCTCATACATAGTTAACTACTTTTAAAAATTGTAACCGTGCTGCACGCTGTCGTCTCTAACGTTCTTCGAATAATAAAAGTTTTTAAGTAAATTAATAACGTCGTAAATACGTTTATAATGTACTAGCGCGAGTGAAATAAACCCCAATTGGGTAAGTGGTAATTTATTACGCAAATGTAGTTATTTCTTGCTGGATATTAAGATATCTAGATATTAAGTTAGTTATTAGTGTTTTCTTATTTGCTTTCAAATCATTTCACCAGTAGATATTTAAATAATCTAAATGATTTTGCACGATCATACCACTGTAACGGTATTGCATCAGAATTTAATTCCACCCTCATTTTGTAATTCTAAATTTTGCATCATTTTTCCAAATTGTAATCTCCGACTCTGATTGTGATCATCCACGGCATCACTGCTACTTCTTAGGTGCTTTCACTTCTTGCCGGTTGCCGGGGATGCTCACAAATTACGTTGCCGGACTGCTAGCTCATACATTTGGATGACGCGTTCCAGGGTCCAAAGTTCAGGCTGCTAACTTGGCGCGGGAATCCGCCGCAGCCACATCTACCACCAGCGCTACCCTCACCGTTCGGAGGCCATCCACCTACGCCAGCCCCCCGAACGCAGCCAGCCATCGACGCAACGCCGCGCCACTACCGACGGCATAATAAAGGCGAGGGTACCTAACCGCGAAGTGAATGGGATCAGTGTGTGATTTATAATAACGGTCCTCAACCTACGACCCCCTTAGTTATTGTTTTTTTTGTTAAATTAAATTTATATATATTTGCACGAATCTAGACTACTTCATTTCTCTCTCTCAAGTAAGTAGTTCAGATTATAACCGTGACATTGGCGCCCTTTAACGTGGTTAAACTCACACAGATCCTATTTATTTCATGGCTTTAGTAGTTAGTGTATGTTGTGGTTTTATTTTTTTATTTTTGTACAACGTTTTTTCTGGTTTTATTTGCTGCTAACGTGTACTAAATAGAAATTCAAGTATTCATTTTATAAGGTGCATTTTTAAATTGTTTTCTACCCACATTTGTGTAAATTTCGTATTTTTTCGTTGAATATAACGCTTTATATCACTAATATAGTGGAATTGTTGGGATTGTTTCTGCCGAGTGGGAAGTACACATTAGTAGCACGCTTTTCTTCATTTTTTTTGCAATTAATCTTTTTCTATTATCTATTTCTACTAATTCGCAAAACCAAACGTTCATGATTCATCAAATTTTGTAACAGAGCGGAGAATTTAATTTTTAATAGTAGTAGTGTCTGCTTTTTACCACTTACCCTCTTGTTAAATTTAATCATGCTGCCTGTCAAATATCTTTCTCTTCAAAAATCGGAGCTCGAATATGAGGTACAGATCCGGGGTGCTACTGCCGGTTCGTCAGTGGAGGACTTGCGTAAACAAATTGTTAAATTAGCCGTGGAGCACCCGGCTGAACACATATTGGAGTCTCCATTGGATGTTCGACAGGATCTTAAGGGTTGCGTAGATGTTCTTGCTAAAATTCAGTTAAATCTCGATATTCCCGAACCAAATGTACCAACTGTTATGAGAACTCAAAATATGCTAAATCATCTTCATAATCGTTTAGCGAGGATAACGTGCGGTGACGACAAAAAGGAATATAAGGATATCCTTGAGGGTCATAAAGCTGCTTCTCGAAAGCTCGCGACTCTTCAAGCTAAGAGGCCTATTCAAACAGCGAGTACTTCTTCTAGTCTAGGTGCGGATTTCGCTAGTGAGACCTCGTCGTCGGTCCCAGGGGTCCAGAACTTGATTTCGGTGACATGCGATCGCACTGTAGCTGACCTTAGCAAATTAAAATTTAATGGCAAAACTTGCGTTCGCTCATTCATACAGCGCGTTGACGAATTTATAGTTGCACGTAACATTGCCCCAACAAAAGTTCTATCTTTTGCAACCGAAATTTTTCAAGACAACGCTCTGCATTGGTTCCGCTCGGTACGGAACAAGATTTCTTCCTGGCCAGAACTCGCTGCTAAGCTAAAAGAGGATTTCGATCAATCTAATTACGATTACCGACTTATTACGGAAATCCGCTCAAGGACTCAAGGTGAACATGAGAATATAACAGTATATCTGTCGATTATGAGTGGCATGTTTTCTCGTCTATCATCACCCCCAAGCGAAGCGGAGCAGCTCGAAATTCTGCTACACAATATTAGGCCATGTTACGCAAGTACATTAGCTGCATCCCCCTCTGAAATAATGTCAATAGATTCCTTACGCTCATTGTGTCGCAATTACGAGACTTATCATTCTCGTCTATCGCAATTCCAGGAGCCACCAAGAGTGACTTCTGACACTGTTGCACCCGAATTCGCGTACTCTAGGGAATCAAATAAAAGTACAAATAAATATAGCAACAACACATATAATAAACATAATTATGCATTTAACAGTAATTATAATAGAGGACAATATTCTAAAAATGCCAACTACAATCAAAATCAAAATCAGCACAAGTCACAACAGCAAAGTTTTATACATTCTGTATCCAATACCGCTCAAAATAACAAACAACAACCATATTGCCCAAGATGTCGTAGTAATTCACATCACATTCGGCAATGTCAGGCTAGTAGGGACGTGTTTTGTTTTAAATGTGGCAGGAAGGATGTGAAAACTCCCGATTGTCCAGTATGTAATAAGGACAAAAATACAAAAAACTAGTTGAGCGGAATTGTAGTTATTTTGATAAGCAGGAATGGGACTCTTGGCTTACATTTATTAAAATATTCTCTTCCTCATATCAAATATCTACAATTCTGCAGAATAAACCTCTCACAGATACTAGGCCTTACGTCAATATTAAAATTAACGACATAGACGCTTGTGCTTTGCTAGATTCTGGTGCTGAATTTTCTATAATTGGTAACAATGCCCACCTGAATTTAATAGGCTGCACCTTGCACAAGGACGACCTTCCTTCCTTGAAGGCAGCTGGGAATCACCCTTTAAACTGCATTGGGTACATAAATTTACCCGTCACTTTTGAAGGTCAATTTCATGTTATTAAATCATACGTAGTTCCTGAGGATCCCACGTCCATCATATTAGGGGTTGACTTTTGGCGTGCGTTTAATATTTGCCCGAAATATGTAGGAAGTATAACATTATCTGAAAGCCCTCTTGACCAATTAACAATTGTCAACCCTGAATCTTGTATTAACTCCTATGAAAACTTAATGGATTCGCAGAAGTCAATCGCTGATAACGTTATAGCTCAATTCAAATCCATTTCTATGGAGGAGAAGGGTTTGGGTAGGACAAGCCTTATAACCCACAAAATAGATACCGGTGACGCTTTACCGATTAGGCAGCGTTACTACAGGATGTCGCCTGAAAAGCAGCGTATTCTGGTCGAGCAAGTGGACGAAATGCTGTCTCTAGACGTTATAGAACCATGTGAGAGCGCGTGGTCTTCTCCGGTACTTATAGTGACTAAAAAAAATGGACAGCCCAGGTTCTGTCTCGATAGTAGGAAGCTCAATGCTGTGACTAAACGTGACGCGTACAACTTGCCATACGTTTCGGAAATACTCGATAATCTTCGAGACGCAAAGTACCTGTCCAGCATTGACCTCTCTAAGGCATTCTGGCAAATCCCGATAGAACCGTCAGATCGCGATAAGACAGCTTTCTATGTACCAGGTCGCGGAACCCTAAGGTTCAAGACCACCGCGTTTGGCCTCACCAATGCACCTGCAACACAGCAGCGCCTGGTCGACTTGTTGTTTGGCGACATGGAGCTCAAAACTTTTGCGTATCTAGATGATATTATCATTATTAGCTCGTCCTTTGAAGAACACGTATCTCGCCTTCTGCGTGTTTTAGAAAAGCTTAAGACAGCTAACTTAACAGTCAATTTTGAAAAATGTCAATTCTTCCGTAGTGAATTAAAATATTTAGGATATGTTGTCGATTCTCGTGGTTTACGTACCGACTCGAGCAAAGTAAATGCCATTTTAAATTTTCCGACACCGACAAATAAGACGGAACTGAAACGCTTTCTCGGTACAGCGACGTGGTACCGACGTTTCGTTCCAAACTTCAGCACTGTAGCCGGGCCGCTCAATGGTTTGACTTCGAACAGTAAGAAAGCTCCGCCGTTCAAGTGGACGGCCGAAGCGGATGCGGCCTTTAATGCTTTGAAGGAGTCCTTGGTTTCCGCACCGGTCCTCGCTTGCCCGGACTACTCTAAGCCCTTTGAAGTTCACGTTGATGCCAGCAACTACGGTCTTGGTGGTATGCTGACGCAGACTATAGATGGCAAGGAACACCCAGTAGCCTACATGAGCCGAGCTCTCACCGGCCCCGAGAAAAACTACAGCATTACGGAAAGGGAAACACTCAGTGCGATTGTAGCGCTCGAGCACTGGCGGTGCTACCTAGAGAATGGCCAAAAGTTCACTCTATATACCGACCATTCCGCGTTAAAATGGTTTTTGTCTTTAGAGAATCCTACTGGCAGACTGGCACGATGGGGAGTTCGCCTGAGTTCATTCAACTTTGAAATCAAACATCGTCGTGGCGTTGATAATGTGATTCCAGATGCTCTGTCACGTGCCGTCCCCATTTCTGCCATCTCACTCGCAAAATGCGGTAACCAACACTAAGGACGCATGGTTCATTAAAACATATAACGGCTGTCTTAATAGTCCAAATAATTTTCCAAATTTTATGATAAAAAATGATTCGTTATATAGGCTCTCTAAAAACATATCACAACTTACTTCAGAGTTCGCTTGGAAGGAAGTTGTTCCCAGCGAATTTCGTGACAAGGTCATTACAGAAAACCATTCCGAACCGACTGCTGGACATCTCGGCATTTTCAAAACATACAAGCGTTTGGCCTTGTCATATTACTGGCCCGGGATGCACCAGGACGTCGTTCAGTTTGTCAACTCTTGTTCCGTTTGTCTGGCATATAAGTCGCAGAATCACACTACTTTGGGAGAAATGGGACGCCCTAAACAGTGCTGCCGTCCTCATCAAATGATCTCTATTGATTTTGTGGGTCCACTTCCAGTCACTCGCAAACAGAACAGTTACATACTTGTCGTGACTTGCTGTTTTACAAAGTATTGTAACATATTCCCACTTCGTCGTGCAACTGCCGACGCTGTTGTTAAAACTTTAGAAGATTCTATTTTTTTGGTATACGGGATACCACAGACTATTTTTTTGGACAACGGTAGTCAGTTTGTAAGCTCCATCACTGATGCGTTTTTTAAGAAATACAAGGTGCCGAACGTATATTTCACACCCAAGTACTGTCCCCAGATAAATTTAGTTGAACGTTTCAATAAAACTCTTATTACCTGTCTGTCCACTTTTGTGGGTAATGACCATAGATCCTGGGACACTTTTATCCCAAAGATCCAATTTGCGATGAACAACTCCGTTAATGAAGTGACTAATTACTCTCCGTCTTTCCTAGTATACGGTAGGGAGCTGGTCACATGTGGATCGCACTACACTGACACAGAATTAGGGGACGAAGTTTTGTTCTTGCCGCGTGATATCTATGCCGAGAACTTGGGTTGCCTTGCTTCGGTATTCAATGATGTGCAAGCCTCACTGTGGAATGCACATGTAAAGAATACCATGCATTACAATTTGCGTAGGAAACCAGCGGAATATAACGTAGGCGATATAGTGTTTAAGAGAACTTACGTTCTTAGTGATAAGGATAAATATTTTAGTAAGAAATTAGCTCCAAAATATTTGCAATGCAGAGTTGTTGAGAAACGCTCACCTTTAATTTATGTTTTGGAAGATATGGCAGGCAAGAATATTGGAGCCTGGCATATAAAAGATTTTAAACTTTATAATAATAGATAGTCATGCCTTATGAACACCTAGTTTCTAGCATGAGTCACACGCTTTGCTAGCTGGTGCCTCGAATTTATGAATGTGTACATCATCAACGTGTGTTAAAGTTGTTGATGTTTCAATGAAAGAGAATTTTGTGAGATTGTATAAAAGTCGATAGTATGAATCTGAAAATGCTAGGGATGATGAGACGGGTTTTGTTTAAGACCAAAACCCTTGCCCAGACGAGCGGGGTATATGTAACGTTGTACGTTACATCGAACTGTTTTCATTACAATAAACTACCTTAGTAAATAAATATACCACTTAAAACTAATTTTACAAGCTAATATTTACAACTATCTATAATTAAAACTAATATAAAATGCAACAGGTATTCGTCGGCGCCGTCTTAGCGCTCACGGAGTGAATTCGCATGCAACATTTTAGCGCTCCGATAGCGAGTTCTTTTGTTGCAAGTATTACCTATGGTCAGCTGCATTAGCGGATCGCCCCGCCACCATTCCCGATCTTCATTCGAAACTGAACGCACGACACACATATTCGGTCTCTCATACATAGTTAACTACTTTTAAAAATTGTAACCGTGCTGCACGCTGTCGTCTCTAACGTTCTTCGAATAATAAAAGTTTTTAAGTAAATTAATAACGTCGTAAATACGTTTATAATGTACTAGCGCGAGTGAAATAAACCCCAATTGGGTAAGTGGTAATTTATTACGCAAATGTAGTTATTTCTTGCTGGATATTAAGATATCTAGATATTAAGTTAGTTATTAGTGTTTTCTTATTTGCTTTCAAATCATTTCACCAGTAGATATTTAAATAATCTAAATGATTTTGCACGATCATACCACTGTAACGGTATTGCATCAGAATTTAATTCCACCCTCATTTTGTAATTCTAAATTTTGCATCATTTTTCCAAATTGTAATCTCCGACTCTGATTGTGATCATCCACGGCATCACTGCTACTTCTTAGGTGCTTTCACTTCTTGCCGGTTGCCGGGGATGCTCACAAATTACGTTGCCGGACTGCTAGCTCATACATTTGGATGACGCGTTCCAGGGTCCAAAGTTCAGGCTGCTAACTTGGCGCGGGAATCCGCCGCAGCCACATCTACCACCAGCGCTACCCTCACCGTTCGGAGGCCATCCACCTACGCCAGCCCCCCGAACGCAGCCAGCCATCGACGCAACGCCGCGCCACTACCGACGGCATAATAAAGGCGAGGGTACCTAACCGCGAAGTGAATGGGATCAGTGTGTGATTTATAATAACGGTCCTCAACCTACGACCCCCTTAGTTATTGTTTTTTTTGTTAAATTAAATTTATATATATTTGCACGAATCTAGACTACTTCATTTCTCTCTCTCAAGTAAGTAGTTCAGATTATAACCGTGACACTATACTATCACTCAATATTACCAAACTATGAGGCTAAGTCGGTGGAGCAGCAAAACTTTAAAGTTGTAGAGAAAGGTTATCGGAATGCACTGTTCAATGTAGTGGTTAGTAAGTAGGCTTCATCTTAGATAGATCTCGACGTAAATTTTCCGGCAGTGGAATTCATAAAATATGAAATATAAAATACCGTTGACAATCGTTTGTCTCTCTATCCTTCAAAATTGCATTACTACGACGGTGGCATTTGTGTTGTTGGTGAGAAAAACAATTTATAGTCATGACATGGATCTATCTGTTCTCATCTGTGCATAGTCAGAGAGAGAAAAACTCTGAAAAAAAGGGAGGCATATAGAGTTTCTTTTTATAATATTTACTGTTAGACTTGGTTTTTCAGACTATAAGAGTAAAGGTATATTAATTAATACTTTAAGTAAAAAGCTTGAGGTCTCGTTTTAATTAATAAACAGTCACAATCATCACCATAGCAAAATACATAGTATATGTGCGTGAGTTATGTTATAGGTACACATATATAACTTACCATTATAACCTTCAATTCCATTTAATTAAATAACGATTTTCACAAATAAAAGCACATTAATTACCACAACCTAATAACATTGTTTGAGATTCAAAAACTCGCACTTTACGCGTAGGCATGCGTTATACCTAATTACCTACTATATACTTGCAATAATTTAGAAGCTTTCTTTAGCGGCATACTTATAGGTACGCTTATCCTACCTTTTCTTACTTAGGTACATTTAAATGCTAAAATAGGTAACTTTTTCTAAATAATATAAAGTACCTTTACATTCTACACCAAAGTTTGAAAAATTTACTCAAGAAAGCACAGAGTTTAATTATAAAATGACGTATGTATTAAAGTTGAACTATTTACTTCACACATTTTTTTTCTCAAAAACAACAAATTATTTCGGACACCTTAAAACTAGAGGAAACAAATGTTACCATGATATAGAAAATTTGACATATGTAACAACGACAACTTTTATGAATTTGGGTAAACTTAAACCTTAGGCGTTTTATACATTTATTTTGAAAGATATTTTGGATTCTGCCCAAAGTATTTGATACTCGACTCGACGTAACCTATGTGAGTTTCACATTGAGGTACAAAAAACGTGTCACTGCGGTTTCGTAAAAAAACTACTCGTACCCTATCAATGACTGTAAAAGTCCATAAATTTGATATCGGGATTTAGAGGATCTCTGTAGTCCCTCGGTCGTCTCGACACAATTTATCGCCGCACTGACGGAGTGAGTCGGACAAAAAATAAAGGGACAATTTGTTCGCCTTCAGTTGCTACCAGCGTAATAACGCTTGTATCCAAATTATATTCCTGTAACATACCTGAAGCCTTTTTAGCCAAGCTTTAAGTTCTTGGTAAATAAAATTTATCTTATAAAAACAAATGAAACCTATTATATAATTTAACATCAAGTGACCGTCATGTGATTTTTCCAATAACGTAAATTTTAATAACGCATATTTTTATTTATACGTATAAGTACTTTAGCCCTCAAATCCCTAAAAGCATCAGCTTTCAGTTCTTATTTTCATGAAACATTACGGCCCTCAAATTAAAATGCTATTATCATGAATAAAACGATACCACATTTACGTTAACACATTTACGAAGCGAGTCCGATTTATAATAGAAAATGTGACATACATTATCCTTGTGGCGAAGGTTTTCTAAAATTATAAATCCATTAGTTATAATGCAATACGAAAACAGAAGGCTTAACCCAAAAACTCAAAGGGGGCAGCGAGTCACTTAGGGAGGAAACGGGAAGGACCCGTCCCGGCCACGCCTGTATAAGCATGACAACGCACGCAAATGAAGGGTGTTCGTATAAAAAGATTTCGTTCTCACCTTATGTTACTGAGTTTGTAACGCGTAGGCCGTTCAATTTGGCGGAGTAGAATAATATGAATATACTTATGCAGGAGATCTATTCGAACGTGTTTATGTGACATGGATGTGAAAATTTGCGAATCTTCTCATGATGGAATAAAAAGTTAATTTTAAAAAGGGTTAAATGTGCGTTTTAATGAGCGTGGAACTTCACATGTCGGATACCCGATTCGGGGTACGATGACGATATTGTTTGTATGTAAATGTCACAAGCGCTCCAATGCGTTTGTGACATTTACATACAACATTAAGATTTACATACTCGTACATGTACCGATCTTCAGGATGACCTCTAACGAATATCAAAAATTTCAAGCCATAGTCATATAGAAAACATTCTTGCGAGATGAGATCACAGGTCGAGGATGATATCGCAGATTTTGACGTGGATTGTATACGTATCATGTCACTAGAGTGTCTTGTTTATGGAAACGATCGTCGATGCCAACTCCGTAAGGGGCATCACCGTAGTAGATAGGCTGGGAGCCTAAGAGGGAATAATCAGAGTAACTCGAACGTGTCAAATTAAAATATGCGTGAAACCTTGTAATTTGTTGAGAATTTCTCCACCCAGTTTGTTCTACGCTTACCCACTAGCGTAGAAGAAACTGGCGAACCTCTTAACGGTGGTTGGTATAGGACATAATAAATGTAATTAGGTAACTTTTAAATCAAATTGCAATTAAAATTTTATCCATAGAAAATAACTCGGCCCGCAATGTAATGCACAAACACACTCGCGTTAAACATTCGTTGACAACTGTCAGCGTCAAATTTTTTATAGTACATTGCTGCTGAAGATTCTATAAAAAAATTGATTATGGGGTTATAATTAATTGTAACTTAAATATAAGTATGTTTTAATTATTTATAACACCATTGAATTCTATATTTGGTTAAATTTATCGCCCGTATTAGACTTACTCACTGTATAGCTTCAATAACATAGAAATGAACATTCATCACACTTTTCTGTCAATATGGCGGCCACTGAAGTCGTGTGTCTTTGAATAAGTTTAATTTGCAATCATGGGTATATCCATTCAATGACTTCACTACCTATAGAACAGTACTATTGTTCTGCCATATGATACCCATGAAATAATCTGAACAGCTGCATGAAACGTATAAAAAAAGAAAACATTTATACGTTCGTAAAAGAAAATCACTCTTCTGAATGAGATTAAGCACGAACCACGCCTGGAAAATTCTACTTCATGAAGACGAAAAATCCATTTGGTGTAATATTTTTAACAACGACCTAACCACAAAGTCAGTTTCCATTGCAAGGTATTCACCCCCAAAATAGTTAAAACTTAAGCCAAAAGCAGACCTTAGTCACACCTCGGATGTTGCTAGGAAAGTTGTACCTATTAAGAATAACAGGTTATATGTATAATGTAGGTAAGTAGTAACTATATTTCAGTAGAATAAAACATTATGTACTTAAGTATGTCAAATTTCATAATCTTTCACCGACAACGTAGAAAATTCTCCTCATTTCCCTGCCCTTTATTTATAATATTTATATCACGCTATTCACACGGTTACTCTGCAACCACGATTGACCCGCAGCTGTATTAACAACAGCACTACCGTGTTAAAAAGGAACTACGTACACGATTACGTTGTTTTGCCATAACAGAGCAGAGCGGCGCGGGTTGCAATAAGTTTTACGTAAGCGAATTCGATAGCGAGTGCGTAAACTCAGCCGCGGAGCATCACGATTAGGACCACTTGCACCTACCGGGGTTACCCAACAGATCCGGAGTTAAGCGTTTATTTTATATGGAATTTCATTTGACAGTTAACGCCGGGCGTTTGCATTTTTTTTTCTGGTTAGAAGTGTACACAGGCGCTAGCGAGTACGGTTACGTAAAACTCGTGGTAAGGACCAAGAACAATAACAGTTTGCCTTAACGTCACTAACTCGGAAGGGTCCTGAAGTAAATTGTGTAGGAAACTTGCGCACAGTTCCTGATTGTTTCGAACTATGTACCTAAAAATAGATGACGCAGCGTAATATCTCTGAAGTGACCTAGTAAAGATGACCTACTTTATAGGAAAAATATGAGAAAGATAAAATAGTTAATTATTCATTATTTTAAATGAATAGAAAACGTCAAATTGGGACACCTTATTTATTTTATTTATTATAATCATAGGTTACAATATATTAAAAATCATAGGTTACAATTATAGGCGTGTTATGTTGTTGACGTGTGTTTCGGCGTAGTAACGCCTGATTTAATAAATTATGTTATTTTCATCACTCTTGCTCGTAAATGGTGATAGTAGGAGCATACTTAGACGTGATGAGCTTACATGTATTGTGCCCATTTTTAATAGAGAAAAAATAGCAATTAAAATATTGTTTTTACGCAGCATATGCAATTCTTACTTATATTTTGAATACAAGTAATTATCACTATATTTGTATTCAAACCGTTAGCAGCAAGTACGGCTGTTTACTCTGTGCCAACTGTGCAAAATTTTGCTCAGTCTTGTAAAATTATAGTTTTAATTTGTTAAAAACGTTCAATATAAGAAACACGGACACAAGCTAAAATTAGATTCTAATGAATAAGGGCGGAAATGCAAATAACGCGTCCTTGGGGGCTTATGATGTACATATACTTAATTGGTGTTAAGTTGATAAAGTGGGCCCTCCGGTCTCCAGGGACGCTGCCCTATTGAATCAGCGATTACTTCCACTCATTATGCCCTTATCAACCATTATGCCTCATGCTTGATATTAAAGGTTACGGGCCCCTTTAGTTAAAACAATCAGCGTAACATGCATTTAACTGCGCTTCTAACTGTCACCTACTTTCGGGCCTGAACAATGCCAATTGATGACAAAATTTGTTAAACTTCATCCGGAACAACATAACAAACAACAACAACAACGAGAAATCCCGCCCGCTATTTAATTACCAATTCAAATTTTAACTGCACTTTTATGAAAGAAAAGTAGAAACTACGATAAAATTCAAATGCTTTTATTAGAAACTTTCTGTTTTAATGGGTTTTCTTGCGTTGTTGACAAAAATAGAAATGCTAAATTGATTGCGGATGCTATTAACGAGCGGGGGTCAAAATTCAAAAGAATTAAGATAATTTATGAGATTTTATTTCAAGACGAGATTTATTCCACGACTTTAGATCATCGGTTTTCTAGCCTACTTTTTAAGCATCAGCGGTGCATATGTTTTCACTTTTTAGGGTTCCGTACCAAATAGTAAAAAAGGAATACTTATGGTGTGACTTCCCTTTTTCCCGGATCAACCGGATCAAGAAGAATGAGAAGAGCCCTGGCACTCGAGGAGGTTCCCGTTGTAGTTCCCCTGACATCTACAACCTCGGTCAACCAGCGGCACCCGCTGTTTCTTGAGAACCTAGATGTAAATAATTTCGTCCATCGTATTGAACGAAATAGGTATGTATCTTTTACATTTATATCGTATGTACAGTTAAGAAATTTAATTCGCGACCCATTTCGCAAACTTTTCCTTTGCATTTAAATACAGTTTGACAGGACTGTCAACCTTAAGTGGGTCACAAATTAAATTCCTTGACTGCATAATATTTTCATGTGTATTTTTCTTTATTTAAAAAGACAGTGTGTCTACGCAGGTAGCATCCCAACACCAGCATCCGACACAAAGTCCAAGGAACCAAGGACATCCCATCGAGTCTCTTGCCACCATCAACGTGCCTGCTCTCCTTGAGCCAATGTTGATGATTGATGGCATTTTCAGTGATGATGGCAAGAAACCCGTTGAGATGCCCTTGGTTCCAACGCACGCAAGTTTTTGTGGAAATCGCAAAACGTCTGGTTGATGTAACTGATGATCGAAGATCTGGTGGCTTCCACGCACAACGTATCAGCATTGCGATACAACGAGGAAATGTCCCCAGAATCCTAGGTACAATGCCTCAAGGGCCTATTTTATATTTAATATAGCTTATAACTTATTTTTTTGTCTTAATATAATATTAATAGATTACAATATTTGTATATATTTTGAGAAAGATAACGTTTTGAGAAGGCAACGAGATATATAAATGGAAGAAGGTAAAAATCCCACGTCGTATTTCATGACACTGGGTTACTATCACATCCGATCGGGCTCACACATTCTGAACACGCCCAAAGGCGCTATATATCACTATATCACAATGATCTTATCTGTACCTACCCCGCGACCTTACTGAGAAAAACCCATATTTATTGCAGAATCGAAAACTAAAATAATCTGCACATGAATTCGTAAACACTCATATTTACGAACAAAGGACAGATAAGGTGATTGTCCGGCTCGCAATCATTTGTTTACTTTCACGTTATGAAAAACATTTTGTGTTTTTCTACGTAAAAAGCTTGATCATGTTGGAATAAACAAAAACCACTTAAAGTATTACCTACAGGGTACAAAGTGAATGTGTTTGTGTCGGATTTGCAAGATTAGGCGCAAAATTCTTAAACAGAGAGGCACGAGTGGAATGTACGTGCGACTCAATTTAACTGGCATCTTCAATCTGCCAGAAGCCGCGGTATGGTTGCCGACTTTACCGAGCGAGTAAACTTTACTTCAACATTTCCTACATAACACACGTGCTCGCAACGTGATCACAAGCCTCTTATTGTTCTTGCAAATGTAGGCAGATACAATGCGCCGTGAAGTGATCTTTGTAATCTGTGTATAGTTAAAAAGTCTGCTCTTTCGGCTAGAATGTTTTAGACTCAGTATATTGTAATTTAAGGGATATGTGACCCAAAGTGATAGAGTAATCGCCATTAAACTCGATGCAAGCTTTAGGGGCCTTAGGGGCCCTAGGGGTAGTAGGGCCTTGCAGGGCTTAAGGGGCCTTTAATGTTTTAAGGTAGCTATTCGAATAGATACATGTTTCAAATTTGTACACAAATAAAACAAATGCCTATTCGAATAGCTCACTTTTTTTTTACCTACACCCACATTATATTCATAAGTATACCCACTACACTATTTATTATCCCGCCAGTAATAGCTAGTCGCAATGATAAGAAAAAATAGATAATTTAAGCATTTTCAAGGCCTATTTTCTAACACTCTTTCATTTATTCCTAACTTTTCACAAGTAGCTACTACAAAATGCAGAATGTTCTCATTGAAATTAGGAAAGTTATGAATAAAAGATGGGAGAAAGAAATTAAATACCTAGTAGGTGTTTAATGGGCTTCCGTCTGCCGTTTAAAATTTAGACTTAGAGTTGCGCAGCGCCGAGTCTGGAATTGAAATGAGCTCACAATCACATCCTCCGGGATTGTGTTCGCCAGACATGCAATCCTAAAAAGCAAGCAAGCATTATTTTAACAATCTTCGTTAGACAGGTACAGACAGTGAAAAAATAAGAAATTCTTGCAGAATATTGATTTCCTTTGGTAACAAATATAGGTAATACTTGTTACCTAAGTGGTACCAAGCATAGGTAATACTTACTCTCTTTTTAATATTTTTTTTATATTATATCTAGTTCTAGTTACAATAAAGATAAAAGTGAACGGCCTCCTAGCCTAGTTGGCAGTGACCCTGCCTATGAAGCAGGAGGTCCCGGGTTCGAATCCTGGTCAGGGCATTTATTTGTGTGTTTATCACGAATATTTGTTCCTGAGTTGTTATGGTTCTTTTCTATGTATTTAAGTTTTTATATGCATCTATCTATTATATATATATCGTCGTCGAGTACCCACATCACAACTATCACAAGCTTTATTGAGCTTACCGTGGGACTAGGTCGATTTGTGTAAAATTCTCCTGTAATGAAGCTGCTTGTGATTAGTAGAGACAAAATAAGAAAAAATATATATCTCAATTATTTTAGAAATTACAGAAAAAAAACATCGAAAATCGACATCCTTAATGGTATTTTTATAGACCATGTCTACTAATATTCAAATATTTCTGTTTTGTTT
Organism: Lathronympha strigana; assembly: GCA_949128165.1. Lineage (NCBI taxonomy): Eukaryota > Metazoa > Arthropoda > Insecta > Lepidoptera > Tortricidae > Lathronympha > Lathronympha strigana. The sequence goes on along the minus strand of OX421909.1, from coordinate 14,424,952 downwards.
TGTTTTTGGAAACTTAAGTATCTTAAGTATGCCCTGCTATCTAACACAGTCCTTAAAAATACTATAATAAATGTAGTTTTTAAATAAAAAATAATCAAAATTCATTTTGTCCCTACAATTTTGAAAGATTTTTTCTTTCAGTCCACTTTGGTGGATGATGGTGTAAAAAAAAACAATTATTTTCAAAAGTTGACGCAACTAACCAAGATTCCTCCAAAATGGTATAACACTTCAGGCACTCTAGTCACAACAAAAAGCAACGAATTTTTAAACAAGAATCGGCATTTTTAAATGTTGATATTAATCACTTTTGAAAAGGGCTGTTGTTGCAATTTTTAAAATTTCAATGGGAAATGTGGGTAGTTAATACAATTTTCAAGTCAGTACACTCTGATCCTTTGTTCGCTGCGCACCGTTCCGTAAATTTAATTGATGTGGCTCTCATACTAACGACTCGTGGGTTTGCTTTTTGGACTGGTAATCTGCAAACTAAACTGACCTTGCATTATTTTGGACTGTGATTGTGTTTTGTATTTTTTTTTTAAATAGCCTATTAAGTGTCCCACTGCTGGGCAAAGGCCTCCCCTCGTCTCTTCCATTCGGTCCTATTCTTAGCAGTTTCCCACCAATCTGCGCAGAATGCCTCCAGATCGTCTCGCCATCGTCTTTTCGGTGTGCCTCTTCCTCGGCCTACGCCGGTTGCGTAGTCCCGTGGGTCCGATTCCGTAGCCAGCTTGGCCCACCTCTCCGGGTGCATACGGCAGACGTGCCCAGCCCAGTCCCACTTTAACTTTGCGGTTTTTACACCCACATCTACAACTCGAGTCGTAGAGCGCAGTTCCGTGTTTCTGATTCGATCACTTCTTCGAACACCCACTATACTGCGCTCCATCGCTCGCTGGCAAACCTTGAGTTTGGACTTTAGAGCATCTGTTAACGACCAAGTTTGAGCGCCGTAGGTTAGGATGGGCAGGATACACATGTCAAGGAGTTTGCGCTTCAGACACAGGGGAAGGTCACCCTTCATTAGCGCTTTCATGGACCAGAAGCTCTTCCAGGCGTTCTTAATACGTCTATCAATTTCAATAGACTGCCTGTTTTCGAAGGATGCTATCTGGCCCAAGTAAACGTACTCGTCGACATATTGAATATCCTGTCCATCTACCGCTACCCTATGTTTTGCTTGGTTGGTCATTAATTTGGTTTTTGCTCTATTCATTGTGAGTCCAACCTCAAGGCTCGCAGTGCTAAGATCTTGAAGCATTTGTTGTAGATGGGATGCCGTGTGGGAGAATAGAACTATGTCGTCAGCAAAGCGCAGGTTTGTTAGCCTTCTACCGCTAACGACAATGCCCAGCAACTCCCACGAGTGTTTTGTATATTGGACTTTTTCGTATTTTGGATTGTTTAGCATTTATCATGCCGCTACCGTACACACCGTTGGAGTACTCTAATATGCGTCTAATTTATGGAGAATGCCGATACAATGCTAACGCTGCTAGCAGATTGTATCGAGAAAGGTACCCAAATGTTCAAAAACATCCGGATTAGCGATTGTTTATTAATGTGCATCAAGCCTTTGCGGAAGATCTTTTACCATTTGACAGGAGATACACTGGAAGACCTAGATCGGAAGGCGATGAAAAAGCTACGGGAATCCCAAAAAGTTCTGCACATCGAATTCAAAACCTTCACAGACTTCACCCATATCACTACAGGCGTGTGCAGACGTTACTACCGCGCGACTATCCACATCGGGTCGCATTTTGTCGTGCGATGCTGCAAAAGCACAGGGAAGATCCCCAATTCTTAGACAAAGTTCTATTGGTTGGATGAATCAACCTGCAAAAAAGATGGCTATTCAAATGTACACAACTTACATAGTTGGAGCATTGAAAATCCGCATCTGATGAGAGAAGACAAATCTCAGTATCAATTCAAGGTTAACTTATGGACTGGGATCTAAAATGGAAATGTAATTGGACCCTTTGAGTAACAAGGAAACCTTAATGGTGATGGTTATTTAATTTTGAACTTTTTACAAAATGACTTGCCTGAATTATTATAATACGTGCCTTTACGTGATTTACAAAACATGTGGTTTCAAAATGATGGTTGCCCAGTGCGAGAATATGTACTTAAACCAAGAGTATCCAGCCAGAGCGCTGGATCGGGCGACTTGGTCCTATCTTATGGCCACCCCGTTCGCCCGACCTGAACCCCCTGGACTTCTTTTACTGGGGCTGTCTTAAAGACAGAGTCTACTCAAAACCCATAGCAACATTGGACGAGCTTCGCCATAAAATCACACAAGCTGCGGATGCACGACGGATAAAACCATCATTTCTAAGGCGATGTCATGCCTGTATTAATGCCGATGGCAGGCAATTCGAACATTTACTGTAGTATTAAAAATGTAGTATATGAATTTAAAAAAAAGAAAAATTATTTTTACCATTTCTTTTCATTTAAGTATTCAACATTTTTCAACTACAAAAATCCTTTTTTGGGTACGTAAAAGTGATTACCGCCAATATGAAATAGTGTCGATTCATGTTTAGAAATTCGATGTTTTTTAAATAATATTTAAAACGGGTCACTCACGTAATTTAGTCGATTTTCGCTCGACATTTAAATACCGTTTAAAACCGTTTTAAATATTATTTAATATGTTCGAGTCTCACGAGAGTTTTATATTCGTTGTTTTTTGTTGTGACTACGTTTCCTAAAGTATTATACCATTTTAGAATCTTGGAAATGATTGCCATAGTGGTGTGATGATGATTAAAAGTGGACTGAAAGAAAAAATGTTTCAAAATTGTAGAGACAAAATGAGTTTTGATTATTTTTTATGTAAAAACTACATGTATTATGGTATTTTTAAGGGCTGTGTTAGACAGCAACGCTACTTTAGTTTCCAAAAACAAAAGAAAAAACAGAAATATTTGAACATTTGTAGGCATGGTCGTTAAAAATACCATTAGGGATGTCGATTTTCGAAGTTTTTTTTTCTGAAAATTCTAAAATAATTGAGATACTCGTATATTATTTTTTTTCGCGACTAATCATAAGCAGCTCCATCCTGTGGTGCCGGATTATCGTTGAGTTTTGGGACAAGTTGTATATTAGAGATTGGATGGAGTTCATTTAAAAATAAAAATAAAAGAAAGAGTTTTTTATTCACTTTTGATTAAACGCTGACACCCGTTTTTATAAATTTTACTGCACCTTTGTGTAGACATATTTACTAAACTGTAGGTACATTATTTTAGATTAAAAATATAAGACTATTGGAGACACACTCTTTGAGATAATAATAACAGGCTTTTTGTATACTACTTATCTTTGCAAAGAATTGTAAACGTCACACATTTAACCGTAACTGTCGCTTTTGTTGAATAAACTCTGCGCCTTCTTAACTTGATGGGGTTATCTCATTACCGAACTAGTTCTATAATATAATAAAAACGTACGCGTGTTTAATATCTTGGATTATGAGCCTAAAAGCAGTACGATAAGAACATCGTTACGAGCAAGTGTGTTGTAAATTGAATTATGATATGATAGATGGGTATTGTAATTATACTAATAAGAATTCATATTGGGTTATTACTGTATCTATGTATTCAAGTAATTTTTTTGCATCGATATCATAATGACTTTAGGGAGCCGAGACATTTTGTATGGACGGGGAGTAATGAGCGTGGTCGCTAGGGAAATCCAGTATGGCAGCAGAATTATAATGTCGGCAGTGTTTTAGTTATTTTGCTTAAACGGCGAATGCCACTTACTTGCCATCCAATTGCCCTTAAATCTTCACAATGTTTGTAACGAGAAGACCCATTTTAATAATGCTACTGATCTGAATATTTTATTTATTTAAACTTTATTGCACAATTATATTAAAGTACAAATAGCGGACTTAACGCCTTTAGGCATTCTCTACCAGTCAACCATCGGGCTAAACCGAAACTGTAATATTTCACAAAAGATAGATATTAGATACTCACTACGATGAGCAACATAATTACCTAAGTATGCAAAACGTTCCTCAAGTAACTGAGAAATAATAGGAACTCTGAGTTATAATAGAATACTATAATATACGGCTGTAACTGACCGAGCTAACACCAAGCAACGCCAAGCACCAAGCTTTCGTATATTTGTTACGACGTGCCGATGTCCTGTTGTGCGGCTGTCCAGGTTCCAATCGATTGAGAAATACGATCTCGGAAAAAATTGTGCGATTCTATTTCAAAATTACATTTGGTTTTTGATTCATTACTTGGAGACTTTTGTGTGTCTAGTGCCTTAGTCAGATATTTGAGTTTTTGTCTCTAACCATGGTTTTGTACAATAATGCAATTCATTTAAGATATCTTAATTACTAACAAGTTAACTACATATTTGTAACACGGATTACTTAAGACAATTTCGAAATTAAGAGCCTAGTTAGTGACCCTGCTTACGAAGTTTATGCTATATTGCTATACATCATCACTATTACAGATCGATTCACGAAAGCTGGCGCGGAATGTCTATGAAATTAATGACAGTTTCATGCATTTTCCGCTCCAGCTTTTGTAAATCGATCTGTACAGTAGGCACTAAATATTAGCACTTCTAATTAGTACTGACGTTTAAGTCTTACTGTCGTTATGCTGTTATCTTCTGAACATGAGAATAGTACGGCGGAGATGACGTAATAAACTTGAAGTTTGAACCGGGTTATATGTGGTTAGTTATTATATTTAATTGTTTTCTTTACCTATAAGAATCCGTCTACCGGGACCCTTGAGTTACCTATGTAACATTGGCGCCCAACGTGGGGCAATTTGAGCGAATTATCTCTAGTCACGTTTGTGAGCTGGGAACTAACGTTTGGATTACTTGCATTTATGTCTATAAACATAATTATAGTACCTTTGTAAAATTTGTCATATGTATGCATGTATAAGCTTTATTGTACAATAACACAAGAGATACAAGAAACACAGTAATATAGACAATTTGAAACAACAAAGGCGAACTTATCCCTATGAGGGATCTCTTCCCGTTAACCTTTGAGGAAATTAGATAAAAACAGGCAACGATGAAAGACAAACTAAGAGCAAAAATTGTACAGTAACAAAACTTCAAATAAAAAGTAAATTTTGAATACACATTGTAACTACACTATAAATAAATACGCAATATATATACACTAAACATCAATACGTATATACATATATTAAATAATAAATATATATATAAACTATTAAACAGAGCATAAAGGACAAACTCCAATCAAGGGTCGGAAAGGCACAACTTCTTTAGCCTCTCCTTGAGCGATGCTGCAGATTGCGATTGCCTCACAGACACCGGCAACTCATTCCACAACTTTACGGCATGGACAGTGAAAGATCTTTTGTAAATACGCGTCTTGTTGGACGGAAAAGTGAGAGAAAGGTTGGTGCTAGAACGTAAACGGTGACCACTACCGGAAGCCAGGAAACTGAATTTCTCAGATAGATAAGAAGGAGAAGCAGGATTGAATAACACATTGAAAAGCAATAACAGGACATGCACATCTCTACGACGACGAATCGGAAGCCAGCCAAGTTGTTTTCGGAACTGGGATATATGATCATACTTACGCAGACCAAAGATATATCTGATACGGTTTGGGGTGGGACAGGGAAAACGAAACTCCTCCGATTGGAAAGAGCTCAAAGGGCTGTTCTTAAGGTTATGTTGTGTAAACCAATTCGCTTCCCTACTTCTGAGCTGTATTCTATAGCTAAGGTCTTAAACGTTAGACAATTATTTATTTTGAAAATTGGACTGCGCAAACACCTTGATTTACCTTTTGTTAAAAAAACTTCTAAACGACGGGTAGACCGTATTTACAATCTTATACCCACGCGTATTGCTCTTGCTAGGCGACATTATGACTATCTCTCAGCTAAAATCTACAATAAATTAAACTCTCTGTTAAATATTTACACACTGACATACAGGGAATGTAAGATGAAAATAACTAACTTCCTAAAAGAACTTAATTACGAAGAGACCGAAACACTGTTTAATGATTTCTAATGAAAATATATAAAAGTGCAAGTGTATATATAAAGTGATAAACCTAGTACTTACCTTGTAATTGTAACAACATATTGTAATATTAATAAATAATTATCTAACCATAATTTAGCAACCCTAATCTTAAACTAACATAATTATATTCACTATAATTAAGTTTAGCTTTGTGTTTTTACCAGTATGAATGTTTCAATTTAGAACATAACCCCCTTTTTGTCCCGAGGTGGGCGTAAGAGCTGCGACACAGTTTATACTAATGCAGCTGCTTGCGATCATATTGTTTATACATATTTGTTTTTATGTTCAATAAAATCTTTGAAAATCTTTGAATCTTTGATACATATATTTTGCAAGCGTTCGAGTTTGTCAAGCAGCTCCTCTCTAAGATCTATAAAAACAATATCACCGTAGTCTAATAAAGGAAGCATATGTCAAGAGGTTAGGAATGCCACATGTGAACTTTTATCTACTTACTAGTTATTCCTTTTAATCTGTGTTCGATAGCTTTTCAGGTTTAGAGTACTTAAATAAGTGGTTATAAACCATTTATTGTGTTATTTTGATAAAAACCATATAGGCTAACAGCCAGGTTGCTGACAATGTGTAAATTTAACGAAGTAATTACTTTTTAAATATTTAGCAGTTAAATATTTTACACTTTTTTAAATTTTGCATGTAGTGTCGGTGTCGGTAAGGTCATACCTTCAACGGACAGTCACGTACAAAAGTGTTAACTTTTATTATTTTTCATAAGGTGTAATTTTAATGAAGTGATTACTTTCTGAAGTGCTACAGTATTGCAGTTCGCTTTCGAATGTGTTACAGTATTAGGAATTTTGCATGTAGTTCAGACGTATTAGAAGCAATGGTGACATACCTTTGGCGGACTAAAGTGTTTACTTTTATGTCTTTATTTCTCTAAGTTTTTTGAAAACATTTAATTAGTTTTTACTTTCCTTTGCTGAAGGGTTATTAAGGTGAAGTTAAACGGTATCTAGGCGTTAGCTGAAATGGTGAACTGTCCTATAAGATTTAATTTACTGTGTATCAATGAACTTGAAACAAAGTGACGTTGTGTGACATCTCTGTTGATATTGTTAGAGGGTTGAGAGAGCAAGTATGGGATTGAATTATTACTAATTAGTGTTTTAGATAATTTTTGATGGGAGTTGTTTTACTTTAAAAAAAATATAACTTAAGAAATTTAGATGGGAGTTATTTAAAGTACATAATTATTACTTAACGAGATCAGAGGAGAGTTATTTAAATATAAATATTTTCCTAAAGTACGTAGTGAGATGATACTGTGGTAGCTGCTTTTAAAGATTGCCACAAGTGTCGGTTTTAGTTGAATGCAGCACTAAGACGCTTTAACCATCCATTCATGGAGCCGCCGGTTGGGTTTTCGTGCGGTGTCCATTATAATATACAACGTGTCCTAAAACTCAACGATAAGCCGGCACACACACAGCATGGAGCTGCTTATGATTAGTCGAGAAAAAAAAAGAAAAAATTAGTTTAGAAATAACAGAAGAATTAAATTCGTCGAAAATCGACATCCCTAATGGTATTTTAAACGACCATGTCTTCAAATATTTCTGTTTTTTTTTTTGGAAACTTAAGTAGCTCTGCTATCTAACACAGTCCTTAAAAATACCATAATGCATGTAGTTTTTACATAAAAACACAAACAAATTACATTTTGTCTCTACAATTTTGAAAGATTTTTTCTTTCAGTCCACTTTGGTGTAAAAAAAGTACGTTAAAGTAGTATTGACACCACTATGGCAATCATTTTCAAAATTAGACGCAACTAACCAAGATTCCAAAATGCTATAATACTTTAGGAAACGTAGTCACAACAAAAAACAACGAATTTTTATACAAGATTCGACATTATATCAATAAATTTGACTGTGGAAGTTTTATATAGTAAATAATACCACCACCTTTTGTAAGGCAAAGCCTCTCTTTAGTCCCCAATAATTGAGCTAAGCGGTGAGAAACACGACTTTCAATGCGTAGGTCACCAGTTCGAACCCCGGCGCGTGCGAATAAAATGCTCGTAACGTCTTAATGAAATATAGTCTGACAGGCCAGTAACTGGAAAAAAATAAACTATCTACATCCCTTTGTTCAGGGTGGTGGTACAGTCAAAGAATTTAATTTGTGACCCACTTAAGGTTGGCAGTCCTGTCAAACTGTATTGAAATACAAAGGAAACTTTTGCGAAAAAATAAGGGGCCTTACCATGACGTCTTAACGCGATTCAGTTTAGGTTCAGTTTAAGCTCTGTTGTATGGAAGCGACTCATTTTAGGTCGTCAACTGAATCGCTTTAAGACGTCATGGTAAGGCCCCAGTTCCTTGACTGTACTAGCGAAAGAAAAATACAACATGATTATGTACGAATTAGGAGACATCCAGGCCCAACTATATTATTTTATACATACCGCGGTCGCTTTCTGGTGAAGACAAATATCGTAAGGAAACCGACCCTAATCCCAATAAGACGCAAGTTTTATAATAAATTACGGAGATCTTAAAATCCATTAATTTATGTCTTACGGTAGTTAAAATTGGATAAGACCAAGTTTCCTCTTTGAATTGAAAAGTTGGATGGTACTTAGTACTTACCTAGTAGCTTTCTTAGAATCTAGTGCCTATGATTATGAAGTCATAAAGTTTCGTTTCGTGAAGTGACGTTTGTCAAGCCATTGGTGTAAATAACGTCAGGATCAGGTTACCGCGCAAATCCCAGGCTCTATTGAGCCTTGGAAATAATATGGAACAAAGGCCAAGTAGATGATAAGTACCGAAGCGATAATAACTGTTCTTCATACTTACCTACTTACTCAAGCAACTTCAACAAATACTCCGATAGATAGATTTTGTAGGTACTTGAAGAAATCGGATCAGTTTCTGTATTGTATATGTATATGTAATCATTTAAAACATTGTTATGTCTGGTTTAATATATTTATTAAGAAAATACGTAATGAACTTAAAAGAATCAACAGAAAAGTCATATAATTTTCATGTCAAGTTTGAAACAAGAACAAGAAGAATAAAAACTATGTCGGTTTAAGACCGAATAGGTTTTAATACCGAACATTCTCGGCCCTTTAAACAGAAAATGAACTTCTTATATTATAGCATTCAAAACTAATTAATAGGTAACAAAATCACTTTACAAATTGGCCTAACAAAAATACCTTTCTGGGTTTTCACTTGCACAGAACGAATCAAATTGTCCGATGCGTTTTTGTTCACTGAAATTATTTTACCCAGCGGCCAACAAGCAGGTGGAGTAGCTTCATCTTTTAATAAAACAATTTGTCCAATTTCTAAATTGGTCCTTCTCTGCAGCCACTTGCTTCTTGGTTGCAGGTCACTTAAATAATTATTATAAAACTGAACCCAAAACTTTTGTTTAAGTTGACTTATCTTTTGATACATATTTAATCTATTTTCTGATTTATCAACAAGACTTGGCTCAGGTAAATCTGTAATTGTAGATCCAATCAAAAAATGAGCCGGTGTTAAGCAAACAACGTTGTCATTATCAGGTACATCAAAAACAGAACATAAAGGCCTAGAATTTAATATGCCCTCAATCTGAACGAGCACTGTGTAAAAGAACTCGTAAGTCAATCTGACATTGCCTAAATATCGTTTAAGTAAACTTTTTACAGACTTAATTCCTGCCTCATAAATTCCACCCATGTGGCTGGCAAGAGGAATTGTGAATTTCCATTCAATAGAACCAATATTACAGTAGTCTATTATCTGACTGTATGAAGAATTGTTTTTGAACAATTGATACAAATCATGAAGCTCATTATTTGCTCCTTTAAAATTTGTAGCATTATCTGAGTACAAATGTGTACAGTAACCTCTTCGACTAATAAATCTTTTTAAGGCGCAAATAAAGGCTTGCGAGGACAAATCTGAAACTAGCTCTAGGTGTATCGCTTTAGTTGACAGACATATAAACAAACATATATATCCTTTGGTGTATTTAGAATTCCGAAGCATAGAATTTCGAATATACACTGCTCCGCTAAAATCAACACCAACATGCAAAAATGCTCGTGTTAAGGTAACTCTAGGAGCGGGCAAATTAGCCATCTGCTGCTCACAGGCTTCAGCATTGTATCTGACACAGCGAACGCATCTATGTATGACCTTTCTGACTTCCATACGTCCGTTAATAGGCCAATATTTTAGCCTTAGAGCAAAAAGTGTACCTTGTATGCCTATGTGCAACAAACGAAGATGAAATTGTTGAATTAAAAGTGTTGTTACGTATTCCTTTCCCGGTAATATTATTGGGTGTGCTTGACTGTAAGGAATGTCAGCGTTTTGAATACGACCACCAGTACGGATTATGTTGTCGTCATCAAGAAAAGGGTTAAGTTTTCGAAGGGGGCTTGACTTGTATGTGTATAAGCTGTGAATATCAGTATTGTTATTTCCACTACTAGTACCATTCGAGCCTATATTTGTGTTATGTGTGGACTGTATAGTATGTAACTTCAAAGTGTGCAACTCTTGGTACTCTTTCGAGAAATGAACACGCTGTATTCTTTGAATTATGAAGTTGTGTGCACTTTTCAGTTCCTGTGTTGTGAGAAAACCATAAGCTTTAATTAATTTTCGTGTATTGTTTATAAACCTAAACATATATGCTAAAACTCTAGTCAGTTTATTAAAACTTGAATGTCTCTGAAAATATGTACAGAAAACATCTATATCTTGCTGAGTCACTACATGTGTAGTGCGTGGCTCGATCACTTCAGTCTTCAGATCATCGTCAGTAATAGCAGGTGATGTAGTCATGGGCCATGTGTTAGGATCACGAAGTAGCCATTCAGGTCCATTCCACCACACTGAATTGCTCTGTAAATTCTGAGGGTAGACTCCTCGCGTGAGCAAATCTGCGACGTTCTCTTTTGTATTGACATAATTCCACATTTCAGCTTTAGTCAATTCTATAATCTCCATCAGTCTATGAGACACAAATGTGTGAAGTTTCTTGTATGGTGATTTTATCCAGTGTAACACAATCTGAGAATCTGTGAATAATACAATGTCATGTACCTTGAATTTGTCTTTGAAGGCTCTTCTCAGTTTGTCAACTAACTGAGCTAACAATAAACATCCATTGAGTTCCAGTCGTGGCAGTGATTGTATCTTGATCGGTGCGACTCTTGTCTTTGCCATGACGAGGCTACAGGTTGGAGCTTTGTTGGGATATGTGGCTCTGAAATAAACAACAGCTCCGAATGCCTTCACGGAGGCGTCACTAAATCCTATCAAAGTTATCCACGATGGTATATCTGAAAAATAATATCTAGGGACTTCAATGTTCTGCAGCTTTGGCAGATTCCCTTGAAACTCTAGCCAAGTTCCTTGCAGGTCTTCTGGAATGATCATGTCCCAAGAAATCGAGGCTTTCCAAATGTCCTGCATCAAGCTCTTCGCTATGATGACCGTTGGCGCTAGTATGCCAATAGGATCATATATTTTTGCTATTGCAGACAGTATATTCCGTTTGGTTAGCTTAAACTGTTGAAGCTCTGGAATAGCTGTAGTAAGCATGTCACGTTGTGGTATCCACTTCACTCCCAGCGTCTTGACAGCTCCACTAGGGGTAAAATCGTATGTTTCATCATTGGTGGGTATAGAACATGTAAGTATTTGAGGCTCATTTGTAGTCCATTTATGTAGAATGAAGTTTCCCTTTTTTAAAACTTCTATGAGTTGACTACAAACTTGTTGCGCTTGATCAAGAGTGTCAGCTCCAGATAGGAAGTCATCCATGTAACATTCAGACTCGATAATGTCGGCGGCTTCTGGATACTCCTGCTTGTGTTGTCCAGCCAACATGCGCAGCGTTCGGCAAGCGAGATACGGTGCACATTTGGTACCGTAGGTGACAGTTTTTAATTGAATGCATTTTAAAGGCTCTGACTTCGAATCTCGCCATAAAATTCTTTGTAATGGCCTTTGCTCTTCTTTGACCAAAATAGTCCTAAACATTTTTACAATGTCACAAGTGAACGCATATTTGTACATACGAAATCGAAGTATAATGTCAAGAACATCGTTGTATATGTTCGGGCCGTCAAACATTATGTCATTGAGAGAAACTCCCGACGATGTCTTGCTACTAGCATTAAATACCGTTCTAAGCTTTGTAGAGCGACTTTCTGGCCTTAAAACACCTAAATGTGGCAAAAAACACTGTGGCATGTGTATATGTTGAAAGTCATCAATAAATTCAGCGTGACCTAGCTCAATGTATTCATAAATGAATGCCTTGTATAGTGTATAGAGCATGGGGTCTTTTTGAAACTTAGACTCGAGACCTAATAAGCATCGGTATGCCTTTTGAAACGAGTTACCTAAATCTTGAACTTTTTCATTTTGTATAGGCATTTCGACTACAAAATGTCCAGTCTCAGCTTGCACTGTTGTGTCAATAAATAACTGTTCGCAATATTTTTGCTCTGGTGTATATACGACCTTAGGGCTTACCTCTTCTTGTTGCCAAAACCTAACTAACAAATCATCAGTCGTAGGTGAGTTCACGATATGTAAAGCTACATGAGGGCTATGTGTTTTATGTGTGCCCGATGTGTATTCATTGACGGGACCGCCTACGACCCATCCTAAGACGGTTTCGATCAGTAATGGTTTGTTTGGTCCGAGGCTAATTGCGTTATGTAACAACAAAGAATAGAAATATTCTTGCCCTATAAGCAAGTCTATCTCACCAGGTTGGTAAAAGGTAGGATCCGCAAGCAATTTGTGTTGCTTTGCAGGAATGTTCCATGTACTTGTGTTTATGTAAGCATGTGGCAGTGGCAGGGTTATTTTGTCCATAACAATAAACTCGAGATTCGCTGTAAAGTCAGAATGTCTAGAAGCTATGTTTGCTTTCATACATAATTGCGTTTGCTTACCTGTCACTCCAACGCCGAATATTTGGTTTTTGTCATAGTATAGCTTACTGTTCATTCGCTTAATAAGTCTGTGAGCAACCGTGTGAACTTCACTGCCATTATCCAACAAGGCACGCGCAGGATACCATGTTCCTGTGTCATCTTGTATATTTATTATCGCTGTGGACAGTAAAATATGTTTACGTGTGTTTGACACATGCATTGATGTAGGTGTCACTAAATTTTGTTGACATTGTGTATGTGTAATGTCATTTAAAGGCGATTGCTTTGAAACGTGTATATCGTGTGTCAGCTGGTGCTGAGGCAGCTGTTGCTGTGACAGCTGTTGCTGTTGCTGTGTTATCTGTTGTTGTGGCTGCTGTTGCAGAATATGCTGTTGCATTGTAGTCGTAGGTATATGTTGCTGCTGTTGAGCTGTAGATTCTGCGGCAATAATAAGGCTCGCGCGTTTAGGGGGAGGGTTAGTCAAATGAATCAAGCTGTGATGCTTACCGTTACATGTGGAGCACGTTCTTTTTGAACAATTATGTTTTGCTGTATATGGCTGTAAACAATTGTAGCACAAAAACTTGGATTTTATGTAGTTTATACGTTTGTCAACTGTCATTTCTAAGAATTGAACACATTTCGCTATATTGTGTTGCCCTTGACAAAGCGGACACATTTCATTAATATTGTCAGATGTTGACACATGAACGAGCTTGGGGGTTGACTTGGATTGAGGAGACTTGTCAGACTTTTCATTCATTAGCTCGAATGCTGTTGCACGCAGCTTAAGGAAATTTAACAACTCTTTTATTGTAGGAATCGAAGTCTCTTTCCTTGTCAATTCCCATGCCGCCCTCAGAGAATTATCTAATTTCTGAGCAATTATATACACTAAAATTACATCCCATTGTTGAACAGGTAAGTCTAAAGCACTTAAGGAGTCTAAACTTTGTTGTAACACATTTAAAAACTCTTTTATGTTATATCTAGTTAACACAGGAAAACTCATAAAGTTCTTTAGGTGAAAGTTTATAACAATAGTTTGGTTTTCATACCTGTTTTCGAGTATACTCATTGCTTTTATGAAGTTTCCGTCGATAATCAGAAGCGAATTTATCAAACCCGCAGCTTCGCCCTTTAAGCAGCTCTTCAGATACTGCATGCGCTGCAGCTCCGGCACGTTTCCTCCATCCATGGCACACTGAAATATATTTTTAAAAGCAGGCCACTCGCGAATGTCACCGCTGTATGTAGGAAGCTCTAGTTTCGGAAGCTTGTACGGTTGACCTTTTGCCTTGACATCCTCTTCTTTTCTCTCTAGCAATTTGTTAATGAGCGCTCTAGTTTGGTAATATCTGGACTCCATGATCGATCGTTCCTCATCGGCTTTCTTATCATCTTTCTCTATAAGCTCAATTGCCTGCTGAACTTGATCGAACTTCTCCATTTGCGTAGACAAGTCGGCACATCGTAACTTTATCTCTTCTACATTCAAACTATCTCTGTCAGATGAATTTAATCCAGCAACGTAATTTGCAATTCTCGTTACCTTTCCTTTTATTATGCTCCGTGAACTTTTCAACGTTTTGTATTCTTCCGTGTCCGTCATTATGTGTGTAACTGTTGCTACGTATTTAGACACGAAATATTCTTACGCACTTTCTTGTAGGCTCGTAAAGGACCAAAAATGTATTGTATATGTATATGTAATCATTTAAAACATTGTTATGTCTGGTTTAATATATTTATTAAGAAAATACGTAATGAACTTAAAAGAATCAACAGAAAAGTCATATAATTTTCATGTCAAGTTTGAAACAAGAACAAGAAGAATAAAAACTATGTCTAATAGGTTTTAATACCGAACAGTTTCTATGGTCTTATTATCCGATCTAATTAGTTCTATAATATAAATATCTGCTTTAGAAGTAATACGAGTAGATGATTATTGTGATCACGGGATTTAGGTATACCTAAGTAATGAAATTATTGGTTTGTCGGTCGCTATTTTTTTATCTCATAAGAGTAATTTCATTTTGATTTCAATCCCAGCTCATTTTTAGGGTTCCGTACCTCAAAAGGAAAAAACGGAGCCCTTATAGGGACACATTGTTGTCTGTCCGTCCGTCCGTCTGTCTATCTGTCAAGAACCTTTATCTCGGGAACGCGTAGAGTTATCAAGTTGAAATTAATACCACATACACATCTGCGGTCCCTTGAATCTGTGAAAAAACCAAACCTCTCCGTCAATGCAATAAAAAGATACGGCAATTTATGTTGCATACATTTGCAATGGGAATCAAAATGTATACGGTACGTCCCGTTGACCTAGAATCACAAATTTTGGCAAAAAGCAAGAGCTTGTAGCACAAGTACAGGAGAAAATCTGAAAACCTTTTAAATACTGTAACAATGAGAGTTCCGTGCCACCACTCACCAGTACGAGTATTCTTAAGTACCTACCTAAGGTCATAAACGGGGGCATCATCTATTGTGCGGAACCCTTGGTGGGCGAGTCCAATCCAACTCGTACCTGGCCGGTTTTATATACTATTGCGCATTGATATTTGGCCTTAAATAAATTTTAAACATACATATTACAAGCAAGTGCCCTTACCTCGAACCTCGAGTTTTTAGAGTATGTAGTCGATTGCGACTGCCTAAACACTACACACATTTACTATTTGCTGATCGTTTACACTGATATGATGGTGAGAGTCAAATGCATTGCGAGTTATACAGGCTAAAGCCATGAAGATGACTCCCGCTAGAACGGGACGGGATGATTTGTCAATTTCAATAGAATGAATCACGTCCGCGCTCGGAGCCCTCGGACGTCACGTGACGTTTTCTATAGAAACTGACAAATCACTTTCGTTTTATGGGAGCCCTTAAATATTAATTTTATTGTTTTCTTCTATGTTATAGCGACTACAGAAATACATCATCTGTGAAAATGTTAACTGTCTTACTGTAAGGTCGGACAGCGGAGTCTTAGTAATATCTAAGGTCCCATTTTTAGCCTTTGGATACAGAACTCTAAAAGTTTTCTTTTCATACGATGGATGGTGCTGATGATGATAGTGCGCATGCGAAGGAATCGGCGGAGAAATTCGGGACCACCGGATGTGTCTCAGTAGCTCAGTTGGCAGAGCGATGCGCGTCGTATCCCAAAGTCACGAGTTCGAGTCTCATCCGACGCCACGAGTGTTTCCACTTTTCCTTTCTTTCTAAAAAAATTGGTATCTTTTGCACACGTTTCTGTTTGAAAATAATAAAATATAAGCAATCCAGCTGTCGACTTGCCCACATTCTTTATTATTCCAGAAGCTTGCCAAAACATGCGTATTGTTGCTTTTGTGTAAGAATTTTCCACGCGGTTGGCTTACGCAGAAATGTAATATGCAGTGGGTGTACAGCCTGTACGTAACATGTCTCATTCAGAGATATATGGGGCGTAATCGGTCTTGTGCCGCCGCCTCGTAGCCCGGCACTGGATGCCCGCTTAAGCGCTTTTAAACCACATTGTAGAACATTTAGAGTACCTACGCTATTACATTTCATACCTACCTAATTGTATAATTAAAACTTTCGTGAGACATACTGTAATTAAATTGCAACGGTTAACACTCACGTATTTTTATCACAATAGGATCACAACATGTCACGCCTATTGTGATAAAAATACGTGAGTGTTAACCGTTGCAATTTAATACCTACCTAATTGGGTAGATATTTTTCTATTTAATGTTTCTTCTTGAGACAAATAGTTTTCAAACGCCAAACACTTAGATATAATACTTACCTACTTTTTTTAACAATTACTCTATTGCGGTTCCAGGATTATTGAAGAGAAAAAAACCGGCCTAGTGCTAATCCGACTCGCGCTCGAAGGTACGTACCATTATTTTTTAAAACTGCATTTCAAAAATCATGATTGTGGTATGGGAGCCCCCTTAAATATTAATTTTATTCTGCTTTTTTGTACTTCTTGTTATGGCGGCAATAGAAAAACAAAATCTGTGAAAATTTCAACTGTCTATTATCACGGTTCTTGAGATACAGCCTGGTGACAGACGGCCGGACAGACGGACTGCGAAGCCTTAGTAATAGGGTCCCGTTTTACCCATTGGGTACGGGACCCTAAAAATAGTTGCTGCAACTGCTCTAACAAATATTGCTCATTAACGAGTTTATATAACGAACAAATATTTAAAAAAAGTGGTCTATGACTATTTTAAAGTTCACTCGAAATTAATTAAAAATGACATCTTTATTTTATACTGATTTGATATGATGTTTGTATGACTCTCTAAGTATGCATTGTTACCTACCCATAGTCACTTATTTAATAGTTATTACTATGAAAACCCGTAATCGTAATTTTGCATATCATTAATTAATACCATATTGCAAAGCGTAAACTGGCTTTGTACAATATTGAAATCGCGTTAAAGTATATCAAAATAGGATACAATAGAAAAAATATAATTACCTTGTCATGTCAAATCAGCGCAATGAACATGCCTTTCAAAAGCTTACTCATAGGGGTGTGAAAGTTAAAATAAAGAATAAATAAGTATTACAGGACAAATTAACTAAGTCCCGTAGTAAGCTCAAGAAGGCTTGTGTTACGGGTACTCAGACAACGATATATATAATATACAAATACATAAATACATAGAAAACATCCATGACTACGGAAAAAATATCTGTGTTCATCACACAAATAAATTCCCGTACCGGGATTCGAATATAACATATAATAATTATAACAAACGCTAGGCTTTATGACGGGATTAGATTTCATGCTTTTTTATTGCTAATATAATTTCCTCTTATTTTCTTCGCCATAACGTTAACAATGGAAATAGGTAGGTAAACTTATTTTAATATTTTCACGAGATAACTGTAATAATTGATGAAACGTAGGCAAAATAGACCGTTATTTTTTCCAATCTTAAAGAAAACGAGGTATAGCAATGATAGAACGTGAGAGCGTCAGATATAGAAATCTGTAATATTCACAGTCACTTATGCCTGCGTAGTGCGGCGAACACCTGGTGGCTATTGTGCACACCACTTTCAAATTCCATTTCGATATATCTTCAATTATATAATACCCATTTACAATATTTCAATAACTTTACATTTTTTATTCAATTCAAAGGAAAAAAATCCTACTTTCAAAGAATTTAGAATAGAATTTACTTTGCAAATAATTCGATCAGTGCTTTAAATGACTTATAATCAAGGCTCGAGGATGCTACAGGACGGTGAAGCCCATCTTCCCTGTTAATCCAATATAGGTTAGATTTCTTATTAGTCATTAATGTGATATTACGCAGAAGAATCTCAGAGCCGAACCAGTGGTTTACCAAAGTCCGGATCCGAAAAATATGTTTTTTCTTTAGAATATGAAAGCAATAAGGCGTCTCCATTGTCTAATAAATACTACTAAAATAATATGTATATTACACATTTTTGTCAATCACAAATTAAGTCGTAGTAATTTGTGATTGACAAAAATGTGTAATTTAAAATCATCATATTATACGGGAGGTACCAATGTTTAAAAAGGTTTCTTTAATTAGAAAACTCCCGTGAGTATCAGACATATTAAAATACTTAGTTTATATCGGGTTACTCACGTCAATAAAGTCGAAAATAGCTCGACATGTTTCGGTACAGTCCGTGTGCGTAGAGCAACCGCCGCGGCTAGAGGCATGACTCATGAACAAGGGACACGGACTGTTCCAAAAACATGTCGAGCTATTTTCGACTTAATTGACGTGAGTAATCCGATATAAGTATTTTAATATGGTAAGGTTTCCATTCGCTTCCGCTAATTTAACAGATTTGCATATCCACTTCACTTCCGATACGTTACCACGTGACCATATCCCTAGAATTTTTTGTTGTCTATGCTTTAAGAATAATAGTTCGGTTATGCATGCTCCAAATATTGAAGTTTCTTTTGCACCGTGATGATCCATCACGGCCACAAGCTTTCAAAGACGTAGAAACGGTTACATGGACTCCAGCTAGTTATGTACGTATTTAAACTGTAAACTCATTACGTGTCTGATGATGAGATGCAACAATTCGATTACAATTTCTATAATCCACCACGAGGTGGCCTTTATTTACCTGCACGGGTAATTCTGTAATGTCTCATATGAATTATATAAGAATATTTATTTTTTATTTATTATGAAATACAAACGAGCAGACAAATCGCCTGATGGTAAGCGATGGTAAGCCGTCCGGACGGCGTAAATCGAGATAATCATATACAACAAACAATATGATTATCGGTAGGGACTCTCTTCTTCTTCTTCTTTTAAGTAATGGCTTCTGTCCGAGTTGGACAATTTTACCAGTGTCACGTATTATATATTTTAGTATTTGTATAAATATAATAGTATATTGCCACTAGGGCGACGTTGTTCGGTAATTGACCTCGCTATATGTTAAGTTTATAGCTAAAAGACTTAAAATATAGCTTCTCAGAGGGCCAAGATCCCGGGATTGCCGCTTGGTGACTAAAGGAGTGACTGAACTCGTTTCAGGATTAATTCTTCATTAGCTGTATACTGCTTCGTTAGTTTACTGCACAATTAGCTATCAACATTACACATTAAACAACATTTTGTACACAAAATACAAAAAAATATTCCAGAGACGCCATCGTCAACCTGAGAAACAAACGACAATCCTGTTCAATCGGTAGGGACTCTGAATCAAGTATCCAACACGTGAGGTCGGCCATAGGTTCCACACTCATTAAAAACGCACATTTAACCTATTTTAAAAGAAACTTTTTATCCCATCATGTGAAGTGCTAGTGATCATGTCCACGAAAGTTCACATCCAAATGACAGATAAGCACATTTGAATAGGGCTCCAGTCAGCTATTACCCGTGCCGTGCTTACGTATAAAATCAAATTAAGGTATATAAATAATGAGTTTCAAACAATCATAATTTAGAAGTACCTACATACACTAATGTATACCAGTAGGCTGCCACGCACATATTGCACATTTTAATGCGACTTTAACGGACTTTATTCATATAGCATGAAAATTGTGCATTGCTGTGTGTATTTAACGAAAAAGACTGCATCCCACATTCCCAGTCGACATTATTAACTCTGATTCCGTCAGGAAAAGCTTTAATGCTATTAAAAATAATGAACTACTTAAAGTTACTTCTTTATTACGTGGCGACTGCAGGTTAATTTCATTATAAAAAAAAATAAAAAAAATAAAAAAAAAATTATTTCAGAAGTTTTCAATTGAGAGGTATTAATTTCAAACATACTTATAAATATAGTCTGAAAAGCCAAGGTGGGCAACACAAATGTTTACTTACACGAAACAAAAATGACGGTCATGTAACAAAGTACCCTTAACAAATATCAAAACATCAATCTAGCTGACGTTGAAATGTCATACCATAAATTTAGCTAAATTTCGCTGCAATATTTCATAACATTTCATTTGTCCCGTATTGCGTATCGCCCAATCGGTATTGGAGGGTTGGCCCGAGCATGACAATTTTTATAGATAAAGCTTTTTTCTTGAACTTTGTCACAAAGCACACGCAGGGCTCTTATGTATATGTACCGCTTTTAGGCTCATAATCCAAGATATTAAACACGCGTACTTTGTACTGCTTGAAAAAACACATAAATATTTGATTTAAATACTAATATAAACGAAAGTAACAATAAAATAAACTAATACTAAAATTTAATATATATATACAGAAAAAATAAAAATAAAATCCTAAACTATCTATAAATAAAAAATGCGTACTTTTTCATTATATTATTGAACTAGTGTGGTAATGAGATAAACCCATCGAATTAAGTTTGTACCCTACAAGACTAAGTTACGTACGCAGACAATACATTAAAATTTTGTTGGATTAAAAAGTTTTCTTTTTTCAAACAAAGTACACTGTTTTCAGCCGCATAATAACTTATGCGCTAAAAATCAATATTTCCGTATTTAGTTGAATCCATGCATTAACATTTTCTAAATTATTTAATACATATAAGTGAAATTTTATTGTGTTATTCATAATTCACAATAATTAGTTTATTTGCATGCGCTGGTTATGGAAATAAGCGGCGTGCGGTTTTATATTAAGTTATCATGTAATATGTTGGAATTGTCAATGAATAAATTTAAATTTTGTGTAAAACGACAGCTCTTACAAAAAGCTTATTATAGTGTTAAGGATTTTATTGATGACTAGCTTTAACCCGCGGCTTCGCCCGCGTACTAAACGTAATTTTCAACCGTCATACAAAAAAGGAGTTTTTTTTTATTTATTTCACATCCACTAAGTTGGATTTGAAAATCGTTGTTGGTTGTTGTTTTCGAAATCTGCGACTCGATAACGACACCCATATCAAATAAAATAAATAGTCGTAACTATTCTTGTTTCCACTTTTACAAACTTTGGACCATCATTTAACCCCTACTTTGAAAAATCCTATCTTTGTGCACCCCTTCTCCTTCTCTTCTTCGTCTTATAAGAAACCTACGTACCAATTTTGGAATCTTTAGAACCAGAAATAAACATAAAAACAACACCCATATTAATATTTTCAGATTTCAACCCACTCGCATCGCACCCCATCAGGGAAGATGGTATCTCACGTTCGCCTCGTTGGATGTTGAAATTGTTATTGTTTTCGAAATCAGCGACCCAATAAACCAGAAAAACGATACCCATGTTGGTTATTTACTATATTACCCCTTTTCCCCCTTTTGTGGGTTGATTTCTCAAAAAGCCTAAATTTGCTAAATTTTAAATCTCTAGAACCAGAAATAAACATATAACGACACCCGTAGTGATATTTTTAGATTTCGACCCCATCGCGTCCCAACAGGGGAGATGATATTTCACAATCGCCACGTTGGATGTTAAAATCTACGTTGTTTTCGTAACCAGCGACCCGACAAACCATAAAAACCATACCCATGTTGTTTTTTTTACTTTTTCACCCCTTTTCCCCTTTTAGGGGCTGAATTCTCAAAAAACCTGAAATAAGTGTTAACTCATTTATCTTTATAAATACTCCTGTAAAGTTTCAAATAGAATAGTCCATCTAATCTTGTTTCCCCATACAAACTTTGGACCCCAAACCACCCCCTTAGGGGTTGAATTTCGAAAATTCCTTTCTAAGTGCACCTCTAGGCTTCATAAGGAACCTACGTGCCAAATTTGGAATCTCTAGGATCAGCGGTTTGGGCTGTGCCTTGATATGTCAGTCAGTCAGTCGGTCATTCAGTCAGTTCTTTTATATATACAGATTATTTTAATTTTGTATATTTAATCTGATTTGATTTGATTTAATTTAATTTAATATATTTTATTTCATTTCATTTAATTTCATTTCACTTCACTTCACTTTAACTTAACTTAACTTTACTTTACTTTATTTTAATGAAAAACGACACTCAAATTTATATGTTGACATTTCAAACCTATCACATACCAACAAGGGAGATGGTATTCCACATTTGCCACATTGGATCTTCAAATCGTTGCTTTTTTCGTGATCAGTGACCCGAAAAACCATATAAACGATACCCCTGTTGATTTTTTCTCTTTTGCACCCCTTTACCCCTTTCAGGGGTTAAATTCACAAGAAACCTGAAACACGTGTTTACTCATTTACCTTAAAGAATACTCCGGTGAAGTTTCGGATATTTCTTTAGAACCAGAAATTTACGTAAAATTGACACTCATATTGATATTTTGGCATTTCAACCCCATCGCATACCAACAGGGGAGATGGTATTCCACATTCGCCACATTGGATCTTCAAATTGTTGCTTTTTTCGTGATCAGCGACCCGAAAAGTCATATAAATGAAACCCATGTTGATTTTTCCATTTTGCACACCTTTTACCCCTTTCAGGGGTTAAATTCTCAAGAAACCTGAAACACGTGTTTACTCATTTACCTTAAAGAATACTCCGGTGAAGTTTCGGATAATTCTTCAGAACCAGAAATTTACATAAAAATGACACTCATATTGATATTTTGGCATTTCAACCCCATCGCATACCAACAGGGGAGATGGTATTCCACATTTGCAACATTGGATCTTCAAATCGTTGCTTTTTTCGTGATCAGCGACCCGAAAAACCATATAAACGATACCCATGTTAATTTTTCAACTTTTCACCCCTTTTACCCCTTTCAGGGATTAAATTCTCAAAAAACCTGAAACACGCGTTTACTCATTTACCTTAAAGAATACTCCTGTGAAGTTTCAGATAAAATAGTCTAACTAATCTTGTTTCCCCATACAAACTTTGGACCCCCGTTTCAACCCCTTAGGAGGATAATTTTGAAAAATCCTTTCTTAGTGCTCGCCTACACCATAAAAGGAACCTACTTGCTAAATTTGAAGTCTATAGGACCAGCCGTTTGGGCTGTGCGTTGATATGTCAGTCAGTCAGTCAGTCAGTCAGTCAGCTTCTTCGTTTATATATTTAGACTAGCTTTAACCCGCGGCTTCGCCCGCGTACTAAACGTAATTTTCAACCGTCATACAAAAAAGTAGGCTTTATTTATTTATTTCACGTCCGCTAAGTTGGATTTGAAAATCGTTGTTGGTTGTTGTACCGACACCCATATCAAATCAAATAAAATAGTCCTAATTATTCTTGTTTCCACTTTTTACCCCACTTTACCCCACTTTGAAAAATCCTATCTTTGTGCACCCCTTCACCTTATAAGAAACCTACGTACTAATTTTGGAATCTTTAGAACCAGAAATAAACATAAAAACGACACCCATATTGATATTTTCAGATTTCAACCCCATCGCACCCCATCAGGGAGGATGGTATCTCAGGTCCGCCTCGTTGGATGTTGAAATTGTTATTGTTTTCGATATCAGCGATCCAAAAAACCAGAAAAACGATACCCATGTTGTGTTTTTACTATATTACCCCTTTTCTCCTTTTTAGGGGTTGATTTCTCAAAAAGCCTGAAACAAGTCTGTACTCATTTATCTTTAAGAAAATTCCTGTGAAGTTTCGAATAAAATAATCGAACTAATCTTGTTTCCCCATACAAACTTTGGACCCCCAAATCACCCCCTTAGAGGGTAAATTTTGGAAAATCCTTTCTTAGTGCACCTCAACTCTGTATAAGGAACCTACGTGCCAAATTTGGAATCTCTAGGACCAGCGGTTTGGGCTGTGCGTTGATATGTCAGTCAGTCAGTCATTCAGTCAGTTTCTTCTTTTGTATATATATATATAGATTTCATATTATTTTAATTTATTATATTTAATTTAATCCAATTTAATTTAATTTAATTTAATTTAATTTATTATATTATACTATATTTTAATTTATTTTATTTTATTTTATTTTATTGTAATTTATTTTATTTTATTTTATTTATTTTATTTTATTTTGTTTTGCTTTATTTTATTTTACTTTACTTTACTTTATTTTAATATAAAACGACACTCAAATTTATATGTTGACATTTCAAACCCATCGCATACCAACAGGGGAGATGGTATTCCACATTCGCCACATTGGATCTTCAAATCGTTGCTTTTTTCGTGATCAGCGACCCGAAAAACCATATAAACGATACCCATGTTAATTTTTTCAACTTTTCACCCCTTTTACCCCTTTCAGGGGTTTAATTCTCAAAAAACCTGAAACATGTGTTTACTCATTTACCTTAAAGAATACTCCTGTGAAGTTTGAGATAAAATAGTCTAACTAATCTTGTTTCCCCATACAAACTTTGGACCCCCGTTTCAACCCCTTAGGAGGTGAATTTTGAAAAATCCTTCCTTAGTGCTCGCTTACACCAAAAAAGGAACCTACGTGCCCAATTTGAAGTCTATAGAAACAGCCGTTTGGGCTGAGCGTTGATATGTCAGTCAGTCAGTCAGTCAGTCAGTCAGCTTCTTCTTTTATATATTTAGATATAGATAAAACACCTTTTTTGTATTTTGATGAGAAACCTTTACACATAAAATAAAGTCTCTAGCTAAACAGAAAACCTTCCGCCATACAAACTTTCAACACCCTTTTCATCCTTATAAGGGTCGAATTTTCGAAATCGCTGAAATTACTTTTTGTAAACTCTAATGAGGATTCTTTTCACAACGTTTGTAGTCTATAACTAAAAGGGAAGCGATTCCGCCATACAAACTTTTAACACACTTTTCACCCTCTTTGGGGTTGATTTTTCCAAAACGCTAAAATTACTTTTTTTGTATTTTAATAACAAACCTGTGCACCAACTTTTGAGTCTCTATCTAAAAAATAAAACTTTCTTCCATACAAACTTTCAACCCCGATGTAACCCCCTTAGAAGATGATTTTTTCAAAATCCCTTCTTATTCGTTACCTTCGTTAAACACCTAACGTAATGTGAAAATTTCAGGATCATACGTTTAGTAGTTTCGGCTGTACGTTGATCAGTGAGTCAGTCAGTCAGTCAGGACTTTTCCTTTTATATGTATGTAACAATGCATTTAAAGACAAAAATTTAAGACTATTTATGTTGAATTATATTAAGTAATATAGTTGTAAGGTGACATGTAAAAGAGCTACCATAAGCCTATTTACAGAATAACCATTTTTGATTTGATTTGATGCTTTAAGCATAAATTACAACATTTTTTATTTTGGCTGTTTGGTGGGCCTTTGCTTCAAATTTGCGCGCGTAACGCCATTCGAAAAAAAATCGCTCCATTTGCGTGCCGCGGTAATTTGTTTACATACAAAAATTGTGACCGTCTTCTTGCTTAATTATTATGATAAAATGCAACAATAAGAGAATTAGAAGTAAAACTATAACAATATGTGGATTAGGCCCACCTGGAACCACAAAACGCGAGTGTTACCATGAAAATGTAGTTGATGTAGTGATAAATATACGTATTTGTGTTGATGTAGTGATAAATATACGTGTAGTGATAAATATATATATTTTTGACGTTTGGGCCTTAAGTGGAT
Source organism: Lathronympha strigana (assembly GCA_949128165.1). Classification (NCBI taxonomy): domain Eukaryota; kingdom Metazoa; phylum Arthropoda; class Insecta; order Lepidoptera; family Tortricidae; genus Lathronympha; species Lathronympha strigana. The sequence goes on along the minus strand of OX421909.1, from coordinate 14,398,891 downwards.
TTATTGTTGCTTCATGTAGTCAATAAAGGTCAGTGAAACTCATATGCCGATTAACATGAAGGCATTCTGACGTAATTCTGACATTAAATTGCAACGGTTAACACTCAGCTATTTTTATCACAATAGGCGTGACATGTTAACCGTTGCAATTTAATATCAGTATGAATTACGAAAGTTTAAATTATGTAATTCTGTCAATTCAGTTAACGTATTCAACAAAAGTTAATTACATGAATAAAATTTTGATTTTACTTACAAGTGTGTTGAAAAATGTCGTATGACACGTCATTATACATAATTCACACAGCAGCTTCCTTATTGCGCACTCGCTTTCAGCTCGCGCGCTCAATATCAAGCAAACGTGTATTAAAATGTACTATTATCACACAGGACATACGAGGAGTATGCATGTGGATAAGGGTTTGGGCCATTAACTTTTGGGTAGTCCACAGGAAATAAGTACCTACCTGAACATGGTTTTGTAGTTGGCCCGATCGTCACTGACTTCCTTGTGAAGTTATAGTAAGTTTTATAAATCTGTTTCTGAAATATAATAATAATTATGTCTGAAATATTCAAGTTCTCGCTCTTGCATCAAATTATCAATCTGCATATTTCTCCCTTGATGTTAAATAATGTTAATTTCAAATTGTGTTCTCAAAACCCCTCGTATATTATTAACAAATTAAGATTTTCTGGAATGCATGAAAGACAAGCCTGTCGCCTCATATTTCCGCGGCACTGCAGGCTAGTTTTCGTGGCAGCTTTCGCTATGCCGCCACTCGGTGCTGGAATAATATACCTCCGCCAATAAGTATCGCTCCTTCACTGTTTTCGTTCAAAAATAAATGAAAGCTTAAAAATAAAAATAAAAAAATGTAATAAAAATAATAATAATAATAATAAAAATGTACTTAAAAATCAAACTTCTCATCCCTAGCCGCAGTTGTCTATATAATTACTGTCAAAAATAAAATTTATTTAGGGTTTGAGCTCATTTTCTACTCGTTCCTTAAATATTAGTCATAAGTGTTATTTTAGTTCTCGCTGACCACTTTATAAGAAAGAAAAAAACCTTTTATTGTTAAGAAAACAGTTTGATAGAATTAAGTTTTACTGTTTTTTTTTTGTTTTGTATATAAAAATTCGTTTTATTTAATCGCATTTTGTAAGGAACATTCTCGTGGAATGCCCCTGAAGTAGGTTGACTTAAATAGGTTGCTTAAACTACCAATATTACCTGCTTGGCGGCACGTGAAAAATATTCCTTGTCAGGCCGTAACTAAATTGGCTTTCCTTTTCTTGATGCGCTGTAGGAAAAATGCTTAACTGCCTGGATATTAAGCAAGCTGTTGGAAATCGAGTTTTATGGACGCGCCGCTACTACTGCTTGGTAGTCTTACGATCCGTACTTAGAGTCATACTCGAAGTCTATGTTCATACTTAGAAACTATACTATAATATCTAACAAAATTGACGTAACGTATTGTTTAACGGCCTCCTAGCCTAGTTGGTAGTGACCCTGCCTACGAAGCAGGAGGTCCCGGGTTCGAATCCTGGTCAGGGCATTTATTTGTGTGTTTATCACAAATATTTGTTCCTGAGTTATGGATGTTTTCTATGTATTTAAGTATTTATACGTATATATCTATTATATATATCGTCGTCTAGTACCCACATCACAAGCCTTATTGAGCTTACCGTGGGACTAGGTCGATTTGTGTAAGATTGTCCATTAATATTTATTTATTTATTGTATCCTGCTGCATTATCCTAAGAAATATTTGTGAAAGTCGTTGATACATTGAGTGTCAGTGGAAGTTTTATCCTAAACCCGACAGCAATGCGATCAAGCTCGTGACAAAATTATAAAGGATAGACATGTTATGGAAAAGACGGAGCTGTTGGATTGTAGACACATGTTGAATATTAAAGAGAAAATAGTTTATTAATATAATATATGAAAAATAAATTGTATAACACTTCACAGTCATAAAAGGAATATATTCGTATACTTAGGTATTCTTGTTTTTTATTGCATTCGTAGTGATAATACGACATCAGCTTGTAGGTAATATCGTTTAGTTACGACTAGAGACGTTTTGATGCTTGAATATGAATGACAGACGTTGACTCGCATTTCTAACCTTTGTAATTATTATCGTAGTTTATTTCATATAGACATTCTCACAAAAAAATCTCGTCGTGATGGATGTCACACTGGATGCGATTCGTACCGCACGCAGGCGTGCAAGGGGGACAGCGCCATACACGCGCGTAGAGTTATCTCACTCAGAAACCAGAGTATGGTTCGCATCGCATCCAGTGTGACATCCGCCTTATGCCACGGCTCATGGAGCCTGTTGTAAATGTACGCTTTGGTAACAAATTCCATGATTTATCGTAGGCGCTGGTTTTAAAGAAACCGACTGCCATCTGGCCTTCCAACCCAGAGGGTTCCAACTCTAGGTTTTATTGAGATAACTCCGGTTTCCTCACGATCTTTCTCTGAATAGCGATTGGTAAATAAATAATTATATTTTGCATAAGTTCTAAAATACTCATTGGTATCAGTCGGGGTTTGAGAATCCATGATCTTCGGGTTGAAAGTCGCATGCTTTACCGCAGGCGCACGCCACGCCGTACCCATTATCACATTAGCCCATTGTGATATTCTGATACCACTTTATATAATAGAATTGATAATGTCCTACCTCTCTTCTCTTGTACCTAGTTAATAGCAGCAGCCTTAAAATCCAAATAAATCAGCACATCTTTCTCCTAACAACGTTAGGTATTTATATTGTTATACATACATGGTAAAGTGTCTCGCTATGTGATTTTAACGGATTACCAGGTATTTCTAACGTAGTATGCTAACGAATCAATCATCGCAACGTCGAATTAGTAAACAATCAACCACAATCAGTATCGCCTGGGTTCGATGATTGGATGAATCCGGGACGTGATTTATAAGCAATCTCGGGTATCTCGGCCAAAGAGCGCTGAAATGCTCTGTGTCGCCAAATCCCTGTTCCTGTCACATTATCCACAATACCCTTGTTTGTCACATACCTACACTCTCGAGCAACGGAAATAGGTACAAAATAATGGAAATAGGAAAATGAAAACACCAACTTATTTACTATTTGTTACTTTTGTCCCATTACCACGCCGGAAAGGTTTTACATAGGTACACACGAGTCCAAAAGTGCATGGGTAATTTATGAATAAAGGTTCGAATCCTGATCAGGGCATTTATTTGTGTGTTTATCGCGAATATTTGTTCCTGAGTCATGGATGTTTTCTGTGTCGTCTTTTTTTTTCGACGTCTATTACCCACTGCACAGCACAAGCCTTATTAAGCTTACCGTGGGTCTAGATCAATTTGTATGAGATTCTCTCACAAGTATTTATATTTATTTATATTTACTGGGGCGAAAATATGTAATTCTTCACTCAAGGGTTGCCAAGGTTGCCACTTGTCTGAAGCTTGTGGCAAAATAAGTATCTCGGGACTCGTTATAAAAACAATAATCTGTATACAAAATGGATACTTACTACCGTTTTCGTTCTTTCGTATTATTCATCAAAACGCGCGCAGAAAAGTACATGGGCAATTTATGAATGAAATCATTTACCCGCGCGTTTGGCCGCCTCCTGTCTCCTCGAAGTAGCGTCAGCGTAATTATGCTGGCGTAACCGGTCAGCCAGTCGCAGGTAACCGGGTAAGCGCGCCTGCTAAGGCGTGTGAAGAACGGGCTTCAATTATGGAGAAGTCATCCCGCACCCGTGTGTATAAGGAGGGGTTCACACTGGTGGAAAAAAGAGCAAGGCACGCAAGGCGCCTCGTAAAACTCAGTGTGGCACTGCGGATCCATTTAAGTCTGGCCTACCGATTGGGACACCGAGTAAGGCGCTCTACGTGTCGCCCCTGCATTTCTCTGCCGTAGCCGATGAGGTGGTAGAGTACGTCCGCCAGAAGACCAGCTACAACCTGAGGGTGCACCAGCTGCGGTCGCGTCACTACGTGCACTTCAGCTTATTTAAGGTGCGCGTGCCGCGGCCGCTGACCTGGTAACCTGCCGAATCCTACGCCGGATCAAACGACGCAATGGAGCCACGTAATTACGTCGCCTAAATTGATAAGTAGTGTTAAGTTTTATGCTTTGATTTTGTATTTGATGGTTGCAGTGGTTTGTTTTTTACTGTTATGCTGTAAACAGTTTTTTGAAACAAATAAATAAATAATGCCCATGCAATTTTGAACGCGTGTGTACATCGTTTACGGTATTAAATCGGATCTATATCGGAACCCCTAAAGGTTTTTATCCTATTTTAGCGTGCCTTAATACTGTTTTACATAGATGTAGATGTAATGTAGGGACGCCCGGCCGGACACAGGCGGGCTGTCGAGCACTTGTCGTATTCACTCAGCCCAGTTCTCTGGAGTCTGAGCTGCAGGTTACTGGTCCAGCTGCCTTCCCATCCTACACTCTTCCTCGAATCTTCCAATCTTCCTGCAGAACAGAAGGACATCAGTTAATTCGACATCCTTTAGTTCGATTTACTCCAGTGTATCTTTCCCAAATACTTTATATCGTGCTGCTGCATACATAACACATTCTTCTAGTGCATGCTTACTGGTTTCCTCCTTACCGCAATGCGGACAGGACTGTTTTATATAATGATCTGTTTTTAAACGTGGAGGAATGCATTTGGCATCCTGCCTAGCCGGGGAACTAGGACGGGTATGTGGGACTCGCGGGCCCGGGCCCGCACTACCCACTAAACCATCCTCGGTGCCCATCTTGCAGCGTTGGTGGCGGTGAACACGGGATCCCCTCCTTGAAGCCGAAGCCCCGGCCAGCAGTGGCAACCCCCGGCCCGTCATCATATGCCCTCTGCCTAGACAGGATACAGCGGCATTCCTGTACCTCGGCGGCAAGCGCCAGGCCCGAAGGCCTCCTCTAGCCACCACTCGGAAGTTCTCTCCCTCAATGAGAGTTCTCCCTGTGCGGAACCCTCCAACCCCCCTGACAGGATATTTGCATCACCGGTAAGAAATAAGTCCTCCAAGGGATCGCTTACCGTTGCCCCCAGGCAGCACTGTCCAGGAACCCTTCCCTTTCTCCCGGATTAACCGGAGCAAGAAGAATGAGAAAAGCCCTGCCATTCGAGGAGGTTTTTCGCTGTAGCTCCCCACATAATGTTTATTTGTCCTAAACTCATATGTCCTAATATTGTTTTCCCTAACATTGTTTAACCTACTTTTCTAGCAGCGATTCGACTCTGTGTGAGCCTGTGAGGTCACGGTTCTAATTTAACCTAATCGACTTTTCTAACAGCGATTCGGTTCTATATGAAGTCGTTATTGGGCAATTATTTAATTATAGCAAATAATCATTAGGAGAATAGATCGTTACGGATCATGATCATTAGGGCAACTGATTTTAGGATAAATTATATTAGGATTAGGGATGTCGAGGGACACCCTAATAAATCTATTAACATTCATGAGTTACGGAAAATAAATGCGTAGGTAGGCAACATGTCACTTCAAATTATCTTTACAACACAGCTTATTTTAATAATTGTTCAAAGTACAAGAATACAGTAGGCAAAATATTGTTTCGGTTCGTATTCAACAACAAATATAACAGTTTGATGATAGTTATTTAATAGTTAACAGTTTGATATCTTAGGATTAAGTTTTAAGCATAGCTTTTATTACCAAATTTAAACTATCGTGAGAGTCGTGAGACATATTAATATTATATTAAAATTACGGATAACACTCCACATGTCGCGCATAGTGACTAAAAATACGTGAGTGGTATCCGTAATTTTATTATAGCTTTTATTGATTACAGATTAGTTACTAAAATGTTTAGGTACTTAGACAGTGCGACAGAAAAAGGTAGAAATTAAATAGTGGCAACATCGTAGTGTCCATTTCCAATCAATATTTTAATATAAACGGGACGACACTATGATTTGTAAAAGTCTTTAAAAAATGCTTAAATGTAACATACCTACATACCTAGCTAACATACCTAGGTATCCAAACTGACGAGTATTTCGAAAATAATGTTCAAATGCAGGCGTCGCTACCACTATGCCGACGGATTTTTCCATCGGTTTTGACGGAAATTGTCGAATTTACCTTTCTATTTCAACAAGTTTTTGGTACCCGCCGGTTAAGAATAAAAACGAACAGTTCCGACAAAATTCGAAGGGAAAACATTGCTCACTACATCTGTAGGTGAAGCTACTATTTTGTGGCATCTTATCTCCTTAAGGCTGTTGTAGCGTTATCGTTATGTGGGTGACAGCTGATATACGAGTACCTTTATTCAATTTTGAACCTTCTTCCCCTGTAAGAAGTTCAGAAGTGTCTACATATTTATAGACAATCTGACTGATCAGACTGTACAATCACCTGTACAAACACCGCAAAAATATCTGATACAATCTTATTTGTAGATTTTTGCGGCCTTCATAGCGAAAGATACTATGTGACTGTAATAAAACTGAATTTGGTGAAGTTTTCGGCTTGGACATTTACTGATACAAATTTTTTATTTTTATTTACTGAACTGACGCTACCTGGCGTCCTTACGCACAAATCTTCGACAACCCTTCTATAAACAATGCTATTTTTAATCAATCTAAATTTGAGTTGGCTTAATATTTAAATATTAATATTTAATATTTTAATATTAAAATAATATATATATTACTACTGTAGTTTGTAAAACGCAAGACGATACATTGTCGGGGGAGTCCGTGGACCAGCAGTGGACGTCTTCCGGCTGAATAACGATGATGCTGATAACCTAAGTTTTAGCATAAATTATTTTAGGTACCTACCTTACCTTACTCGTATTACGGTGTAGGGTGTTTAATACCTACGCGTATAATATTTGTGGCTTTCTGAGGCTAAAGGTAGGTACCACATTTTCGGTTGTTGATAAGGTTGATTTCTAAGTGGTTATTTATGACAGTAGAGCCTTATCGATAACCGTCAATGTGGTACCTTTAACCTGAGAACGCCACATTTATCGATTACGTTCGACGAAGTTCCGTCACGCATATGCTTTATACGAGTATGTCGCTCAAATTCAATAACACCTCGATTGGCGCCGAAAATTGAGTTTCTAGTCTAGCAATCACGTAGACCTACTTCTTCGATAACCACTCTCCCGCTATGTGCTCCCGGTTAGAATTCATAATATAGTATGATTACCACGAGTTTTACGTAACCATGAATCGATAGCGACTGCGTGAGTCGAAAGTATTTCCAATTCGTTTCCACCAGAGAACGGGTAAAAAGACTTTCGAATCGCGCAGTCGCTAGCGATTGTCATTCTACAATAACTCATGGTACGGGTATAGGTCCCAGTGGCGAGGCGTTCATATAATTCGATCCCTGCCGGCTTCTAACACATATTTCCATATCTAGCACATATTTCCTTAACGACTCAAAAAAAAAGCACACCAAATCAGCTCCGGTTTGCCCAAAGAACATTCCGACGCTCCGCAGCCAATAGGTCCCAATAGTAGCATAAATAACATTTGACATGATTTTTAGTCACTTAAGAGTGTTTTTAATTTAGGAAAATAACAAATACGTCCAAAATAAAACTGGACTATCTATACTAAAACTCTAAATAAAACCTACAAGTACCTACAAATAACCCCTCACGTCGCCTTCGTCGGAAATGATGCCCAGAAAGCTGGCAGCGTTACCTTTTTGAATAGCTAGGTTAATCCTCAGTCCGAAATAGCTACCAGCATGCTGCGGGGCTAAGATGGTCGACGTGACAAATGACAAATGATAGTTTAACACAATTTATCCACGTTTATCATCGTTTATCGCAATTTATCACCATTTGTAATCAAATTCATTAATTTGACAGCGGTAAGTGGTAAACGACAACTGTTTAAAGTTTAGCATGACGTTTTTTGGGTAAATGGTTACGTTTATCATATTGTGACAGTTTACTTAGTTAATTTTATCTAAGATTTGCGTCAATCCAACTTCCTAACAATGTAAACAAACCGCCATATAGATCGTAATAAATCTCCAAGATTAAGTTATTTATCTTACGTTTCGTATGTTACAATAATACAACTACTCTTATAACAGTAGTGAACGTCTTCAGTGGTGTTTGTTCGTTCATTTTATCTAAGTGCTCTTTAGGTGCCGATAAGACTACCTATCGTTGGCTGCGATCGCTCTGAAATTGAAAAAAGCTTATTTTGTAGTGATACAACAAAATTGTTTAAATTTAAATCAATTGTTGTGTATTAACTAAGTACTCATGTCATCTGATCAGTATTTTTTTATCGTTGTTTTATATAATTTAGGTGTAGGTAGTTGTCAAAATGTTACAGAAGCATTTAAATTAAATATGGAAACATTCTAGATTTATTTTAAAATGTTGTACTTTTGTGATGTACTTTTGATAGTTCCTAAAATGTGTTAGTAGATTTTGTATTTATGTATTTATTTTATGTAAGTAAACATTTAATGATTACATCCTGTATACTTATATAAATATATATGTTCTTAAATAGGTATAATATCGTATATATTCTTAGAAAGGAATACATTTACAAACAATAAATAATGATTGTTATTTCTTCCAGGTGTTTTACGAGAATACAGACTATGATAGAAATCTGGCAGAAAAACGAAGAACTAGCTCAAATTAGTCTACCGCCTTTACACAGCATAAAAGAAGAAACTCTCAATTGCATGAAGGTATGTCGGTTCTTGATTGAGCAAGAAGCCCATGCAGCATCGGACAAGCAGTAAATTAAACAAATCTTTACCGAATCTACCCACATCAAAGTATTTTGAGTTCTTTTTCGAACCTGATGAACATATTACGATTTTGGCACGTGCTCCTATGACATAATCTCATCAACATTGGATACAAGTTGATAGATACAAATTGACTAAACAGTCCCGCTAAGCGATTATGCTTTCAATCGTACGTCGAATGTATCTCAACTTCGGATGATTCGGACAAACAAAATTGTATAGCCTGTAAAAAACACAAAATGGATAGAAACAAAAAATATGGTTTTGGCAGGACCAGTCCATTTAAACTTTTTAGATTCAGAAGTTTTAAATCCAAAAACAGAAGACAGATCTACAGACGTACTATCAACTAATAACATTTTAAGTAATACTCCACCAACCGTCGTTACAGGATGCGAAATAGCTTCTGGTCAAAACAATATTGTATCTTTATCGCATAGCGCCGATTCTGCTGAAAACCAAACGCCCAATATTTCTGGCCAGGGTAATATTCTACGTTCGCATAGCGCCAACTCTGATGAAATCCAAGCCCCTAATGCTTCTGGTCAGGATAATATTCTATACTCGAATAGCGCTGACTCTGACACCTTTAAGTGTTTTGAAATTGTATTGTATGAAACTTGCCTATTTAGCAGCTACTTAAGCAACTGGCAAACTTTTGTACTTAAAGAGAACAAAATATCGATTTAAACGGTTTAATTAAATTACACATTTACGTACTTAAGTTGGCCGGACTCTAAAGTTCTAAAATAATCTTAGAGCTTGAGAATTTTGAAGAAAACATTCGATAAATGGAATAAGTTTATGTAAAATAATTTCTGATAAAAAGAAACCTAAACCAAACTTTTGGACGATCTAAATTAGGCTTGCCTTTTCAGGACTAGCTACTTTAAATAGGTACATTCATATTTATGATTACGTTTTTGTTTTTCATTCGTCTAAGAAATCTTGGCTATATCTTGAAGTTAATGTTATTGTTTCTATAAGTACCTCTTTATTAAAAAGGAAATTACAAGAATTTTGATATAGGATATGATTGAATAATATATGCGCTCATCACACCCATTTAGCTACAAAATAGACTGTTCAATATTTTATTTTACCTTATTACGTCGCTGTTTGCTCGATATAAAGTAAATATTAACTGGTACGTATTTTATGCCCTAAACGGAGAAGGCAAAAAATAAGATTTTCTAATACTCAAGTGAATTAGGGACTGAAATCATATTTTTCGCTATTTACCCACAGCAGATTTATGACTCCGAAATACTATATTTTAGATTCGTAACATCTTATCTAACTTAAGTAAATCATTTTATTTTTTTGTTAGGGATATGCTAGGTTCACAATAAAACAGTGACATTTATACAGGATGATTTTTTAGTCACTGAACAAACTGTAAGTAGTTAGTGAATGTTAAAGTCGTGCATACTGTACAACTTTTATTTTATTAGGTAGAGGTAGAAATTTTTGTTTTTGCTGTTTCATGAATGTTCACGAAAAGACTACATACCTACCTATATTATTCTAAACGACGGCGGTATTTTCATGTAGGTATTGTTTGAAACACTATCGAAACATTTATTACTTAATGAGGATTACCGCGAGTTGATTTTCCGCTAGGGGCGCTAGTGGAACGTGGGTCCTGCGGGAACATTTCAAACGTCACTTTGACAATTCTCTCATACTAACACAGGACCCACGCATGAGTGGCGCCGCCTGGTGAGCGACAATACGGTAGCTCCCATTGAAAGACCATGTATTAATTAACAATAAATTATAATAAAATTACGGATAACACTCACGTATTTTTAGTCACCATGCGCGATATTGGTAATGGCATCATAGGATGTCAGAATACTGTCGCGCATAGTGACTAAAATTACGTGAGTGTAATCAGTAATTTTATTATAATATTAATATGTGTCACGATAGTTTAAATTCGGAAATTATACATTGAAAGAGATGTCATATACTACAGAAAAAATCATAGTAAATTCTTAATTACTTTAACATCTCTTCAATACTTTATTACTCGTTACTTTTTAAACGTGGGATAGCAAAAAACTAGGATTTTTTTTTTTATAAAACACTCCAAGTGCATTTATTTAAGAGTTCCGTAGTCAACTATTAAGGTGCCGTAGTCAATTATTAAGGTGCCGTAGTCAACTATTAAGGTGCCGTAGTCAACTAACCTCCTATGAGAATTTGACCTATTTCAATAAGGCGTGCGACTTTCAATCCGAAGGTTGCGCGGGTTCAAATCCTGCAAGCTCGTAACAATTAGTTTTTCGGCACTTATGTACGAAATATTATTTGATATTTACCAATCGCTTTTCGGTGAAGGAAAACATCGTGAGGAAACCGAACTAATCCCAGTAAGGCCTAGTTTACTCTCTAGGTTAGAAAGTCAGATGACAGTCGCGTTCGTAAAACTGCGCCTACGCCAAATCTTGGAATTAGTTGCCAAAACCGGACCCCAAACTCCCTGAGCCGTGACATTAAGCTAGGAAAACGCTAGGAAGAAGATGACATTTTTAACTAACTATCAACGTCCTCGGTCTATCCTTCCTACACAAACGGACATTAACATTCGCAGGTATTTTATTTTCACCCATTCGTTCACAAAATAACGACTAAAGTAATGGTGACAAACAACTCTGTGGTACAGTCGCCATCATATATTTAGGACCGGCCAAGGTGTTCAAAAATATCTGAACAAGCACTCTAACGCCTGGACAATAGAGTGCTCAGATAAGTATTTGTGACCGCCTTGGCTGCTCCGTATCTGATGTATTTGATGGCGACCGTACCATTACCAACACTGTGAACCGGTATCCGTACCCGTACCGGTATAACGTATAGCTTGGACCCACCCAAGCTATACTGTAACAAATGTCAATCCACCTTGCATCGCAAAAAATATTCTCTTGCATATAAAAATCGAAAGAAATAGTGGTATTCAAGAAGAAAAATGGAGTTCTGAGGATTGAAGTAGGCCAAAATTCAGCACTTTTCAACGTCAGATTGATTAAATATAAAAATAATACAGACGACGTGAGAACCTACTCTTTTTTGGAATTTTGAAGACGATTGAAAAGATGGGCAAATGTTTTTAAAGAAACGTGTGCGAACTATAACATAAATCTTTGAAATAAAGGAACAGTGTAGAAAATCATGACTTCGGGCGGGACTCGAACTCGCGACTGTGTGGTACACGCCCATCGCTCTACCAACGGAGCTACTGAGACACACCCGTTAGATGCGAGTGTCTCCACGACATTCTTTGTCGTTTAAGATTTTGCGATACTCTTATATTATATTTCCGCTTATAAATATATATTTCCGCTGGCGTCTTAGGCTCGTCTAGCGACATCTACCGACAGAAGATTGTACTTCGTGGCTAACAGAGTCACAAGTTATATATTGTGAGTGCACTTTCGCTATGCGTTATCCCAAACCAGATTAATTTGTATATTTTTGAGCAGAAACTGCTGCGACCACCATAAATCTTAGAAATAAAGCCAAAGCGATGGGCGTGTCTCAGAGCCGCTAGCGAGTGTCGCCCGAGATCGTAATTTTTTCCACATTTCTCTTATGTCTAAGATATATTGGGAGATGCACTTTTTTAGATTTTCGCACAGGGATCATTATGATATTTTCTTAATACCTACAAAAAAAACAGATTCTCTTTCGGATTTTTTGTTCTTCGGCTTATTTGGGGCATACCTATACATATTGGGACAATCTAACCATATAGGCACGACGTTATTGCTTGAAATCCTAAATGAAAGATTGAGTAAAGAAAAGAATAAAAGAAATAAAGAGTATAAAATATTTTAAACACATTTCGCGCTGTTTAAAATAAACCGTGTCCGGTCGCTGTTTTCGCAGCGATTTATTTATGAATTTTTTTACTAATGCATCAGCACTTTACATGTTACTTCCCTTATATACTCCCCTGAAAATAAAGTTTAAACTAAATTCAAACAATTGGGCATTACAAGAGAAATGGTGAAACAATAAGGATTCCTACATGACTACGGAACTCTAAAAACCACGCAACCACATCGAGCCGCAATAAAATGTTTTATCTTCAGCCGTATTTTTCCTCAAATGTCAACATAATAAAGAAGTTGAACAATTGTAAAAGTTTATACAATTTTCTTCATTACCACTTAGGTAGATAATAGGTAGAAGTACAAAGTAATACTATTATTTACTTGTACTAAGTAGTAAATTTACTGGGCTTTATATTCCTAGAATATAGGAAAACTCGTAAAAATGTGAGATGGACTAAAATTGAGTATGAGGCAAGATGGGAAATGTACACACGCGTTAAAAAGTGCATGGGCAATTTATGAATGAATTCATTCATAAACTGCCCATGCAATTTTGAACTCGATAGTACACCTATTCATGAGTCACCTGTCAAATGAGCGAATAAACGGTACTTCGAACTTACTAACGATGTAACCAAAAGGCGTCGGATGTTTTGTCACTGTTTCTCCTTCTATTTTCACATTACCTATTTCTCTAAAATCTTAAAAGTTAGGTAGATTATGGCGATCAATATGGCGGTTTGTTTACAGTGTTAGCAAGTTGGATTGAGGGCGATATAAGGTATTTGTATAGATGTAGTTACAAATAGTTACTTAGGTACCATAGAAAAATAACCGTTTATACATACTATGATCAAACATTAACACATTTGACGACCGGTTGGCGTAGTTGGTAGTAACCCTGCCTGCTAAGCCGATGGTCCTGGGTTCGAATCCCGGTACGGGCATTTATTTGTGTGATGAACACAGATATTTGTTCCTGAGTCATGGGTGTTTTCTATGTATTTGTATATTATATATATCGTTGTCTGAGTACCCGTAACACAAGCCTTCTTGAGCTTACTGCGGGACTTAGTCAATTTGTGTTAGAATGTCCTATAATATTTATATATATATTATTTATTTATTTATTTATTTATTTGAATTATTGAAACGGAATTAATCAGATTTATGTTGTAACGGTAAATCGGGGTAGTTGAGTCAAACACACGTATGGACAGTGTTGTAGCTATTTAATGCCTAATTAGTCGTGGGCGCAGCCGCGCGTTATATGTACGTTTACTACCTACAATTTTATACCTTCAAGCAAGGAATTCGTGTACTTATATATAAATATATTTTTCGGATTTCGATGGAAATTAGTACATGGAGTTTTCGGAGGCGAGAAACGATCTAGCTTGGTCTCACCTCTGACAAAAGCCAGTTTTCGGTTTTATGACTTTATTATAAACCTAGAACGGGTCTATCGGGAATTTACTAAATTTACCTTAATATATCTTATGACTGTACCCGACTTTTATGATTTTTCCATACTTCGCTCGGTTGCCCAGGTACTAAAAATTGTAAAGGGGGCGGGCGGGTCTAATGATTAAGAATTCTATAGAGAATCGGCCTGGGCCGGCCCGTCTTGTCCCGATCTAGCGTGGTCATGACGTGGTTCGTACACAAAAGCGTACGTTACTATTTTGGGAGGTCTGGTTTAATAGTTTATTTTCTATTGCATGATATCTTTAGTCTTTGTTATTTAGATTTGCACCGGTTTCCCCTGTTCTTGAACAAGCAGCGAGCAGATGCCCGAAGATTTCCTAGTAATAATTGTTGAACAATAATATTGTTCGCCCGTGGCTTGGGAAACTTGATCTAAGTTAACAGGATGCACTAAAACACAATATGTACCTATCTGAAAAGTTATAGCTACATATATAGGTTACTTATTGTATGGTGATTTATTTTGTATTATGGTAGCCTAACTGGTAATAAGCATAGGTACTGAGGCACTTTCAACTTGAGCATGGAACTAACTTAGAACTCAATGCAATAAATTATTCTGAGCTTATTCTCTCATACGAGACAGCATGCCTACCACGAACATCGAAAATGGGCATTGACGGGAAAACTTCTTTGTCACTCCAATATGCAAGTGTGACAGAGATGGAGATACAAATCCGCAATCGCTCGATTTTCGTGGTATATGCCCAGGTAGCACGGACGATCTTCGTAATATGACAGAAATATATCTTAGGTAATATGAAAAGTACGATACGATATCGCGTCTTCAAGAAGGAGAACCGCCTCGCCTCTGGCGATGGTATATTTTCGTACATACTGGCAAACTTGCCATTCGATAACTTACGAATGAAACAAACAATTTTGTACCAATCGCCTATAAATATACTAAACGATTTATTACCAAAATCTCGTGTCCTGTTCATTAAAACGTATGTGTGTGTATGTATATATGTGTTCGAAGAAATTACTAAACTTCAGACTCAGGACTCCATGTCCATACTATTTAGATGGTGCAATTCGGGGCCGGGGTAGAGAGGAGAGTAGAGACACCGAGAAAATAATGGTTAAACGTTTCGTTTCTAACGGACCCGAATGGAGTAGAAAAGAGAAGCATTGGCAACAGTGAGACACGGAAATAGGCTTTCATAAAATGTGTTTGTGGTTAATTTTAACTAATACACCTCTAATTTCTCTATAAATTGAAAATTCACAGTCCTTGACTGACATTGCGGGATCAAGCACCACCACGCTTCATCAATCATTACAGATTTACGGCTGCGATATGTATCGAAACGCTCGAGCGTGGAAACAAATTCACCGTAGGTACCTTTAACACCCTTTAGTCGAATGTTAATCGATAGGTGTCGAATTAGATTTGTCGTTGTTAGAGCAGCAAACATTTGTTTAATGGTGGGCAAGGTCAGCCTTTGACGCCAATATAAATGAAGTGTTTCAATCGCAGTCAGAAGATTAGGCGAAGGCTCACCGACCAGTTTAGTACGCTCTGTATGGATCTCCGGGTTAAGGTAACATTCCGCATGTTGCGACATTGCGAAAGTAGCGGAAAATGTACAAAGGTACGTACCTGTCAATTTCTAAAGCCGAATGCTTAACGATACGGTGGTTGTCATACAATTTAACGACCTCCTAGCCTTCGTCACAAGAGGTCTCGCGTTCGAATCCTAGACAAAGTTATGGATGTTTTCCATGTATTTAAGTATTTATTATGTAGATATCTACCTATTATACATATATCTCGTTATCTAATACGCAGTATCCACAACATATGCCTTAAATATTGAGTTTTCTGTGGGACTAGAGTGCTTACCATGATTTCCACGTAACCGTACTTGATACCGTCTAGCTCATTCTTAACTGGTGGAAGCGAGATGCAAATACATATCAAGTGCTGCTACGCTACGTAGAACTTGGTAACCACACTGACCTTTATACTCTTTACATTGAAGTAATTTCGGCCCTGTAAAAATAAAAATAAATTAAGGGGTAAATCTTGAATAAACACTAAACACTCTATACGGCCTACTTATTTGAATTGCGTGGGCGATGCGCCTGCAGTCGCCAAGCAATGACCACACGACCGTTCTGGACTGTTTTCGCTGACACTTAATTCATGTTAATGAAAGTGTAGCAGCGAAGTACCTACTTAATAATGTTTTCTTTGCCTTAATGCCCTGTCAAAAAAAAAGGAGAGCCAATATGCAACCAAGTAAGTAGGGTTTTTGTAATAGGGATGACGAATCTAGGTTGAAAAACTATTATTCTATTTTGTCCGACAGTTTCATTACTGACCTAAAATTATCAGACACGTATTTTTTTCCTTTTTCGAGATGACTAAAATTGACGAGGATGATGAGCATCAAAGTTCCGGTGTTGGTGCTTTAATTAAATGTGAGATTATTAGTTTAGGTACAATTTGATTAATAAAAACATAATTCGAAAACTACTAAGTTGACTAGTTCCGGTGGTGCCACTAGTTGCCCCCACCATTACTGATACCAGTGGCACCACCGACTCTGGGGAACGGCAGGCATAGGGCATTCAGTGACGGTTAGCGCCAGAGAACGGTTCTTCTGGCTAAAGCCTAGACGTCACTTTAAATTATTCAATAAAGTGAACTTCGAACGAAACGAAAAAAAAATACATGACGAATATTTTTTAAATTATTTAACAGATGGATTAATTCGTTTTTTTTACCGTTCAGCCTATTGTATTTATTCATTCAAATGTTTTTGTAGCGGACGGAAACATAACATCATCGAGCTCTCCTGAAGCCGTGCTCGCCCAAGTAGGCACGAAAATGCCCGACGATTGATTGTTATACAAAATCCCCACTTCACTGTGTTGTAACAGTTAGCTTAAGTTAATAACTTATTAGATGTAAATAAATAAACTCAGATGTGTTGCCTATTTGTAAAACCTTAGTCGGTATCTTAGGTACCTGTAAGACAATAAATGATTAAAAAAATATTACCTCTGGTCTCGTTTTACAACCCTGGTTAGGATAACTTAAAAGTGCTATGAATAGTTAATACTTACCTCTCCCTACTAAAGGTTATCTTTATTGAAAAATTCATGATCTTGGGCGCATACGGGCTCATGAGTCGCGGGTTCGAGTCCCGCCCGAAGCCATGAAAAAATTGCCGTCAATGGAACTTCCTAACGGTCCGCAAGTTTATGAAACGTCTGTCTAAGAGGTTCAATGAAAAGGCGGATGCCCATCAAAACCCGTTAATTAAAAACATAGTCAACTACAATCCTGTACCTAAAGCCACACTTTGGAAAAGACGACCTAAAGATGCCGTCATTGATAGTGACTATGACATAACGAAGGCTCAACAAGAGGGCAGACTGGCTGACGAACTAAGGAAAAAGGAAGCCTCCTGGATACTACTGCGGCGGTGCCTAGGGGGTGTGGCTCCCTGCAGGCTGTGCGCTCTATGCCTTAACCCTCCTTTCCCTCCCCGATTTCAAACTCTAATAAAAACCCAACATGTAAATATAGGCTTAGACTAGTTAAACGAAGTAAAAAAGTTTCCGTTGTTGTAACCTCTAAAAGTACCCCTACTAAAGAAAAATATCTGCGAGGGAAATATAATATGATCCCTTCGAGCTCCTCACCCATGATATAGTATTATATAGTTTATCTCTGCCCTTGCCCTCAGGCACTGGCACAATGAAGACTGCTTGTATAAGAGTCCTGTGTGGCTAAGCTCGCTAGGTTCATGTAAAAACAAAAGTGCAAGCAAAAAGACGTAACTGCCTTCACTATATCAAGGCACATGGACTGGACTGGACTGTACAGTTCATACTTTTCATTCGTACTTTTCAGAAAAATATCCGTGTTTCCAAGGCTTCAAAAATATTTGTAGGGCATTAACAATAAGGTGATAGTGTTTACATATTATGCATTCAGCTGTACAGATATTTATGAACACGACTGTACGTCTTTTAGTAAATGTTGTTGTTTAAATGGATTTTTCCGCAACGATAAACATTGTCTAGGCTTGATTTAGATTGGTTACTTGATATATCGCTCGCTTCTCGCTTGTTCGACAGCAAAAGGGTCTCATCAAGCTTGTAGCTAAATCGAATGAAAAGCTTTATGTTACCTGTATCATTCACATATGTACTGCGAACTAGAAACATTACATAGTCAAAGTCTACTTACGCCTACTTACACTAATGAGGAGACAGGATTGGGCTTATAAATAACTTAGATATTCCAACTTTTCAAGGTGAAGTGACTTTTGCAACCAAAATTGTCCAATCGAAGTGTTTGCTCAGTAGTTTAGTTGGGACCATAGTAGGGGTAGAAGTGGGTGTAGGAGTTGAGAGATCGGGGTTTAGGTTGTAGGTATCTGAGGTTGAGATTGGGTTATTAGATTTTTTTTTTTGGATTCGCTATCGGAGCTCCTGTTTCCACTACCACGCACTTCGCTCGCTTCATCTTCAGCAAATTGAAATGCAGTCTAATTCATTTAAGCCCGAAGTGCACCTTACATCATTCACACCGGCTTAAACATGGTTAGTGTAGGTACAGCGTTTTATTACGGAATTCAGTCATCCGTTGGTCAATAATATTCATGGTTATCATCATCAGTGTGTAACTCTTCATTTTTATCCATAAGTCTAAGCCTATGCTCGGCTGTACATTTCATTCTAAA
Organism: Lathronympha strigana; assembly: GCA_949128165.1. Taxonomy (NCBI): domain Eukaryota; kingdom Metazoa; phylum Arthropoda; class Insecta; order Lepidoptera; family Tortricidae; genus Lathronympha; species Lathronympha strigana. The sequence continues at coordinate 14,380,022 of OX421909.1, read as the reverse complement.
GATAATTCAGTCTTCATTCTAAAGACTGAATTACTAAACCCGAAGGTACCCAAGAGTACCTAATTAAATACTACAGTCCAAGTTAAACACGGAAACCTACACGTCATAAAAGCCAAGACCATTTATTTTTAATTAGTTTCAGCCAAACTGTGAATTCAATCAAATAATGAGAGAACTACGAGTAATAATTAGATTCTCGTGGATTGAAGTCAAACAAATGTACATACCTGTACTCGTATTATATATTTAGACTAGACTTCAAAGCTCGACATGTAAATGGCTGGTCCCTACCCTATCCTCTAAAGCATTATTTCGCCACTTAACTGTCTGGCTGGCCTCAGATAGGTAGGTACATTAGGCATAAGTACCTACTACATGATAATTAGGCTTAAACCAATTTTGTTGAGGTTGAATGGAAATATAAACTCATTCGTCAACAAAAAAAATCTGAAAATGATTATGACCATGCCATTTACCGCAACTATTGTTATACTGCAAGAACAGTGCCGCTCGGTGTTACGCGACACGTTCAAAACATTGGGATAAAGAAGTATGGCTGTGCTTTTGTTATTTGTTTTGCTCGACTTGGGTAGGTACTGCTACTCCCGTATATAGGTATGGCTAGGTATCTCATCGTATCAGAATTACAGATTTTTATCGCGAGACTTCGGCCTTCTATTTTCTATTTCTATAAACACTCCATCCTTCCGTAGCTTTCTTTGTATTCTGGTTTTAGCATTAGAGTATATAAGTATTTTGATTCACTTTCACGATTGTCACACAATATTTTACTGAAACGGGGCTTACCTAATCGTGTAATTTTTTTTTTTAAATCCTACAACGCTTCAAGGGCAACATTGTCCCCGTGGTCCCGGAGAAAGACTGGCTGGGGTTGACATAAACATCTTCTGGCCGCGCGGGTTTTACGAACTACCCGCACTTGGTCTTGATTATCAACTTGGATATTTTGCGCACTAGGGATGAGACTCTGTCGACACACTAGTAGCGATATTAGCGTTGAAAAAGTCTGGAAAATCCGTTATTTTCCCATCCGCCTCGTTTTTTTTGGATTCTTTCGGAAAAAATCAATGTATATTGGGTCTAATTTACACCTACAAATAGGCCACATGATGACATTGAGAAAGAAAATATTGAAACAGATGGAAAGAGTGACAGTGATAGTGACCTTATTTATATCTTAAAAAACACGAAAAATTCGGAAATAAACGAAAGTTTCATTAAATCATGAAACAACATTGGTTTTTTTTTCGAAATTTTCAACGCTAAGCGATATTCGCTTAGGCTTACATTTATTTCGCATTTACCTATATCGCTTTTACTTATTGTAGAAAATCACTTAAAAAACCAAAACGATGATCAACACTTGACAGCTGATAATTGTGACTAAAAGCTTATTGTGGAGTGCAGACTTTAATCTCCATAAAATTATGCAGATAGAAGACCCGTTGCTCTGGCCGATGCTCAGCTGCCCGTTGCCTCTTGTTACCGCCTTGTTACCAGGATACCAGGTTGGATGAAATAAAACTCATAGTAAGTTTTAAGCGCGCCGTATAAGCAGAGGCGCGGGAGTTGTTGTAGAGTGACTTGTAGAACTAACTTTAAGATTTTTTTTTTTTTTTTTTTTTTTTTTTTTTTTTTTTTTTTTTTTTTTTTTGAACCTGACAGGGGCTCCATGCACTGAGCTTTGGAGCGTACGGACTGTGAAGTGGGATGGTAGCCTGGGGAAAATCCAGGACCCTTCCACGACTTCACACGATATTTACTACTCTGGAATACTCCTTCTGAGTTTGCGCTCCAGAGAGATCGGTTGGACCGGGTCCAACCAAATCTGAGGTGTGTGTAAGAAAACTAGCTACTGGGAGTTTTATTGCTGGTTCGCTACCCCTAACCTAGCCGAGAAGATTCCAGCAAGAAACTCAGCTAGGTCCGATCGCGGTCGGATTGATGCTATCCGGTACGCGGCGGTACCGGGTCGATAACGGACTGAATGTGTCTGTGTCGCGGGGTGGGCGACCCCGCCGGCGGGGACGCTGGTGTGTACGCGGCGCGTCGGGCGACGATATCGCAGCGCGCCTTCTTTCGAAGTCGGCTGCGATCTCGTCGTCCGGGTCCGTGAGTGTGTGCCTAGGTCGCCGGACTGAGCGACCCCTAATCAGTGAATCGTGAGCAAGAAGTTCCGGAGGTGGTGGAGGAGTTGGCAAATAATTGGCAGCATTCCTGACTAGTGGATTCCTATGATGGGAGGCGTTATCAAAGTAACGCCGAGCAGTTTGCTTAAAGAAACCGTACATGGAGTTAAGCTTCATGTCGCGGTGCAGACTGAGGTTCGTCTGGTACCACGGGGCACCAGTCGCCCTACGGAGGAAACGATTCTGTACGACCTGAAGCGGCTTGAGACGTGCCTTACTCATGTGGGAAAATACCACACTTGAGTAACTCATTATGGGACGAACACACGTCTTGTAAAGCGTCAGCTTATTTCTAAGTGACATCTTACTAAACCTGTTGATCATCCCCCCAAGCCTACCTAGTACGAAGCTCGCATTTCTTCGTACCCTACGGATGTGGCTAAGGAAAGTCAGTCTACGATCGAGAGTAACGCCGAGGTATTTCACCTCATTGACCCACGGGATGCGTTGGTCGAAAAGCCGAACCGGTTCCACCCTCGAGTCCAACGGCATATTGTCTGTTGGGTGGAATATTATCGCTGCGCTCTTATCCGGATTCACTTCAATACGCCAAAGACGAAACCATTGGCCTAGGTCAAAGATTGCATCCTGGAGGTATTTCCGAATAAGGTCGTAGCGAGTGTGCGTCGTATAGAGCGCGGTGTCGTCCGCGAACAACCCTAGTTCGACACGCGGGTGCCTAGGTAAGTCGTTCGTGAACAACGAATAGAGCGTAGGAGAGAGGACGGAGCCTTGCGGGACTCCGGCCCTGATAGGGTGTGGGTCTGATAACGTTCCCTCAATTCGGTAGCAAAAGCTTCTGTCCGTAAGGAAATCTCGTATTATGAGTACGAGTCTGTCCGGCATTCCGATTTGATATAGTTTGTATACCAAACCGTTATGCCAGACCTTGTCGAAGGCTTTTGCAACGTCAAGAAAGATCGCACCAGTCTTTAACCCCTTAAATCGCGAGAACCCGAAGGTTATGTGCTCCGTGAGGCGGTGCACCTGGTGGACGCTCGAGTGTCCGGATCTAAAGCCGAACTGCTCGTCAGTAAGAATTGAATTTTCAGTCGTGAAACTGAGAATTCGGGTGAGGATGATGCGCTCATATAGCTTCGCAAGCGAGCTAAGTAAGCTGATGGGCCTATACGAGGCGGGCGAACACCGGGGTTTTCCCGGCTTCGCGATCCCGATGACCGTTGCACGTTTCCACGCGGCTGGAAAGTGACTATTGGCCAGGGCGGCATTGAAGATGCCAACCAGAATGAGGATGAGATGAGCGGGTAGAAGCCTCAGCATGCGGTTTGATATGCCGTCCGCACCTGGTGACTTCTTTACGCGGAGTGCCCTAACCCTATCACTGACTTCCTTAACCGACACCGGTACTAAGGGTGAAGTTACGGGGAGACGCGATCTCCTTTCCACCTCTGAATTTACCCTCTCGACATGGGCTTCATCGGCAGGCAGGAGGCTAGGCGAACATTGGGATTCTAAACTACTGGCTAGGCATTCAGCTTTCTCACTGTCCTCGAGCGCGGGTGTCGGGTGATCCGGGCGATCCAAGGGGGGAATTGACCAATGGCCGTCCGATTTGAGAGATCGAGCTAGTTTCCAGTATGCGTGGTGACTAGGCCCTATCTCCCCCATCAGTTGCCTGAAATCGTTCTCCCGAAACTCTGCAATTCTCTGTTTGGTCTCGATATTCAAGGCCCTCAGGATTTGCCGGTTTTCGGGGGAAGGGAAGTTTGAGCAAGTTTTTATGAAGCGATTTTTCTTAGTTAACAGCTCTCTCAATTCCCTTGGCAGGGGGCGGCGTTGGTTTACCTCGGCCGACACCTCCCTTGAGCATTCGCTTTTTACAGCGTTGAGGTAACTGGTAAATGAGTCGATCGCTTGGTCAGTCTGTTGAGTTGTGGTAATATTGTCAGGGATGTCTCTAAGTAGGGGGGAGTCTGTCTTTAGGAGACTTTCGCGTACCTTTTCCCAGTCCACAAGTGTCCTGGTAGGGGCCGCGTGACTGGGGTGAGGTCCTAGTCTCACAAGGACTGGCCTGTGGTCGGATGTAAGTTTGTCTAATACTTTTATAGAACGCAGGGTTAATCCTACGTTCTTTAGGAGTACTATGTCGAGTATGTCGGGTCGGTGATTTACGTTAAACGGGTAATGAGTTGGTTCTAAGGGAGCGAGGAGATCGAAGGGGAGGCCTTCGTTCAAAAGGTGATTGAGCTTAGTTCCGTTGGGGTTCCCGGCGACGCATCCCCATTCGACGTGCTTGCTATTCAGGTCTCCGGCGACGATGACCGAGGGGCCTAAGGACGCTAAACTAATCAAGTCAGAATGTATGATGTCACGTTGGGGTGACTAACTTTAAGAGCAAAGGGGGCCCTTATTTATTTGCTCCCCGCGTCTACCAAATAGGTGGGTGGACGATACTAGGCGGCGCATGTATATTCAAACAGTAAGCTTACGACTAGTACATTAAAAATGGGGAGGAATATGGTTTATTTATTAGGAACATTATTTATCATTTTAGTAGTAATGAACACTTTGTCAACATTAATTGACACATAAATAAACAATAATACGATCGCTTGGTGGGATCGGTGTATACGAAATATGTGCCCAATCTCTCTTTTGGGATTGGGTTAATAATAAGCACATTAATTACAATAAATATGGACCAATCTTTCATGGGATTGGTCAAATGAGAAATAAACGAAAATGACATATTTATTAAAAACTGATTGACTTAATTATATATACAAACTTAACCTAAAGCTATTCGCGACAATCTCCCCCACGTGCGTCAGCACAGTCATAAATTATGTGAAGCGTGGCGGGTTAAGTTTGGAGACTGGGCGGCGAACATCTCCTGCGGCGTGCGTACCATGGCTACTCTTATATGGCCATCCGGGCCGGGAAAGAGTTGTGCGATTTCGCCTCTAGACCATGTACCTCGTGGCATTGAATTATGGAGTATGTTTTCGCCGGCATGAATCGGTGTCGCGTTCTGCGTTGCGCTGGACCTCGGTGGCAGTACCGGGTGAAATTGTGTATTCCAGCGCTGCCAGAATATGTTAGCTCTCGCTCGCTCCGTTTCGTAAGAGGGCGGCGACACGGTTTCGTTTGTGCTTGTCTCAAGCGGTGTCTTGCGTGACCGGCCGTTAAAAATACGTGTAGGCGTCTTTGCCTTGGCATCAGGGTCGACACTCGCTGAGGTTGGAGGGTTCGAGTTAAGTAATCTCTCGACCTCTTGCAACAAAGAATGTATTTGTTTTTGGCGAGCTCGTTCTGACAAATAGGGATCAGACGGCTCTGCAACTTGGTTGGCGTCCGGAACTGGGGGCGGACAGCGACGAGACCTCTTCTTTGAAGGCGTCATCTTGTGGCTAACTCGTGCGTGACTCTTCTCATGCAATCTGGCGTCTACTTCCTCTGCGACGACTACCACTTCGGCCGTGACGTTACTAGCCCTAAATTGTTCGGGACGGCGGTTTGGGTGGTGACGCGGACGCACACGATTGGTATTTGAGAAGTTTTTATTATTTGGTAAGACACGAGGCGCGAGTATTTTAGTAACGTCGCGCGCGCTCTGCTTCACTCGACACCGGTCGGGAGCGGTAGCGCTGTCTTGTTTTGAGGTTGTTTTGCCGTTGCGGCGGCGGCGTCGGCGGCGATTATTGCGCGATTTGGGGAGACTACTTCGCTCCCCCGGTGGGGTCTCGCGGGGACCAGGGAGCGAATGTAAACTCCCCCGATCGGGGTCCGCGCGCGGCGACCTACCGGCAACTATTGGCGCACTCGGACGCGTGAAATTGACCGCTCCGAATTTGGCGGTTTTAGGGCGAACGTTGCTCATGAGCGGTACGTTCGGCTTGTGAGCGAGTCGTAGAACGTTTACCTTCAGTGGCGCCTCGTTGGCGTTTGAAGGGACGACTGCGCTTCGACCGTGCAATAGTTTGTGATGTCCCGCCTCGCATTGGTTGATACCGCACGGTACGTACCTACACTTTTCATCTCTGCGATGCGGGTGCAGACATTTGTAACAAAGTCTGGATTCTCTCACGATTTCCCAACGCTCGGCTACGTCAGCCGCTAAAAAGGGTTTACACGAGCTCGGCTCGTGCCCGGACGTGCCGTCGCAAATTGGGCAACTAGAGGGGGGTGGAGAATCTGCTAGCTGTTTTGGCCTAGTGCCTGAGGACGCTGAGCTCCTATTTTTTGTTTGAGCCACGAATAGGCGCGTATTGCCCTTGCGTTCGTGGCTGTCTACCCTAACCTGCGGTGTTTCCCTATAGCATGAATCTTCCGACCCCGTGCTCTCGTCCCGATATGACGTGCGGGAGCGAGAGTCATCGCGCGAGTGAGAGGGGTGCTCGCGTGGTCTAGACCTGCTTTCTTTTTCACGAGAGAACGCGTGTACCGAGGTTTTAAGTTTATGTAACTGAGGGCGATTTGTTCGTTTAGCGGCAAAACTAATGTCGTTAAGGAATTTTGACATTACGACAAGATCCGGCGCGTCCAGAGTGGCTTGACGGACTTTCGACCACTCGTACCTCACGATAAGATTCATTTTATCAACGATTCTATTTACTAACTCTGGGGCGTACAAATACCTATCTTGACCCAGAGATCTTATCGTGGCTACGGCGTTTGCCACGTGAGCGGCGAAAGTCACTATATTACTGTTGTCCTCAGCCAGTCTGGACATGCGTTTCACATTGTGTAGCTCCGTTAATATTATTTCGTCCGGATCCCCGAAATGCCTCTCTAAGGCATCCATTATTTCGTACGGGTCCTGGACGGTGAACATTATAGATTTTACGGCGGTACGCGCTTCGCCTTTGAGCGCGCGCCTAATCCTACTAACGTTGTTCACTGAGCTAAACAAAGGCGCGGTATCTGTAAATTCTGCCTTAAACGCGATCCATTCGGTTATATTACCGTCGAATGGAGGCAACTCCGGCGCGGGCCGGTGTATTATGGGGGCATACTGCGTAGGGACTTCTAGCGGGGGCGGCAACTGCGAGCGGTAGGTTGGCTCTTTACGGTGCGTGATACTATTTTTTGGCGGGAAAATGGTTTTACGCGTCTCTTTCGGTGTTGCTTTCTGTGACTGTTGTTCTACCCAACTTCTCACACGGTGGACGCTGTGAACAGAATCGGAATCGTTGCTACCCCTGCCAGATCGCGCCCCAATTCTGGCGGCCTGCAGGTTCAATTTGGCAGCTTCCGTCTGTTCTCGCGCCACGGCGAGAGCGGCTTTACGAACCTCGAGTTCAGCTAACAACACTTCGAGAGATTTATCACTACGCGGCGGCACTTCGCGGTCGCGTTCGCGGCGAGCACTGTTATCGCGGCGGACACTGATTTTATCGCGGTTATCACTTTCTTCGCGGCGTAACGGCGCGTGTTTTAGGGTGCTCGGTGCACTCCTAACTACCGTACAATCTAACCCGTCGTCCTTGTCCGAAGGAGCTCGCGTTTCGCTATTCGACCGCGAATCGTGCGTTTCACTATCACGGCCGTCGTTGTAGTCGTCGCCGGTGCCCTTGCTCCATTTTTCTGATGAGCTCTTCGCAGCGGCGTCTTCCTTCTGCTTGCGGGACCGCAAGTTCTTGCCTCCTTTGTCGGACATCTTCGTTTTGGACGCACGTGGGGTTCCCTACCTACCTAAAATCCTAACCACAGACGCCACTTAGTGCAACGTCTGTGCCCTAAATCCCTATTGGACTCACTTTTCAGCGTAGATCCTTCGGTGCACTGTGTCTCCCGCAAAGGCTAAGTGCAGTGCCAGAGCGTTTGACGGCAGTGTGATGACGTCAACCCTGTGACGTATGCAACGAAAGTTGCCAGGTCAACAGACGTGGAGTGAACTCAACACGAATGGACCGTCCAGCGGGGCTGGTAACAAGAGGCAGCACCAGGCAGAGCTATGTGTCATGCGAGGGCTCTTCCGCTAAAGCGGGCGGGCGCGTCAAGTTTTGCAACAAACTGAGCACCGTAGAAAAACGAAGATTCTGAGAGGACTATAGCGTCACACTCAGCGCGTACTTGTTTCTTTCTTGAAATCTGAGAGGACTGTAGCGTCACAATCAGCGCGTTCGTTTTTCTTTCTTCTTTGGGCCAGGTTCTTCTTATTTTATGGAGATTAAAGTCTGCACTCCACACTTATCGTAATCTTGGCTTTGTTATCCGCACATGTCGTCCTTTTAGATCTCCGCTTACTTTACAAGTTGTATTTAATGCTTATGTTCGCAGTATACTAGAATATGCCAGTCCTATTTGGTCTCCATGTTACTCTATATATAAAGATCGCATTGAACGCATACAAAGAAAGTTTGTTAAGCATATGAACTACAAATATATGAAAATTGCTATGCACACTTCGTATAAGGAGAAATGTAAAACGTATGGTTTACTTTCGCTGGAGGATCGACGTGTCCTGTTGGATATGGGGTTACTTTTTGATATCATTCGAGGACATTTGGATTGCTCTGAAATTCTCAATTTCATTTCCCTAAGAACACCCTTAGGTCGCACTAGACATACAGCATTATTAAACATACCTTATCATTCTACCAAATATGGTAAAAACTCTGTCTTTGCACGCATTTCCAAAATTTACACTAATAAATTCAAAGATATCGATTTGTTTCTCGGATCCAAACACTTATTCAAATCTAAAATAATAAAGTTTATATCGGCTGCTGACCGGGGTAATCTGTAGAATACATAGTATCGATGAACTTGCTATTGTATGTGAGTAAAGTTTGCAGAGCGTTTCTACTCCTGGTACCTAATTCAACTTATAATACAACTAATCTAAATTATGTATATATACATATATACACGCATACACACAAGCCCATACACATACACAGACACACACACACACACACACACACACACGCACACACACTTAATATATATATATATATATATATATATATATATATATATATATATATATGAAGGCATAAATACCTGTACTGGTTCTACACCTAGTTTACACAAAATATAAAAAATATAATTTTTCTACTCCAGGACCTCTCTCGGGTCTATTGTTACAAAACTCGACTTCGTCTCGTTTTGTAACGGCGACCCTCAAGTTTTACGAAACCTTATTGTATCACTGTTGCATAAACTACTATTTATAATATATGCCTTCTTCTTTATTGTATAATTGATTAGCTAATTGTGTCTTAGTAAATGTCCAAGCATGTTCACAAATGTATACCTACTCTGTAACTACCTTTTTAACTAAGTACTCGTATTTACTAAGATCACGATTTCACCTTGTGGATTGCTGTAATTGGCTTTATATTTTTAAATTTAAAATTGCACATGTAATTACTATAAGCTGTTGTAATCCTGAATAAATAAAAATTAAAATTTAATACATTCCTCTTTAAATCTCTACGTCCCAATAGGACCCTAACATGTGTATAGGTAGTGCATACAAAAATTGTCGCCATCTCGTATGTCATTTTTAATAATGAATAATTAATATTTTATGCATAGCCGCATTTCTCAATTGTTTATTACTGTAATTTAGTGCAATTCGGACTGCAAGGAGGTGGGCGGAGCTAGCAGGATGTTGTCGTACGGCACGTATCCGGCGGGTGCCACTAATCCGCATCCCGCGAAAAGGCAGCCCAATAATCGGCGACCCAATAATTGGCGACCACGATGTACATGGATTATTGGGTCGCCGATTATTGGGCTGCCTTTTCTTGGGTCGAGCAATCTCGAAGCGGGCCAATAATCGGCAGCCCAATAATCCATGTACATCGTGGTCGCCAATTATTGGGTCGCCGATTATTGGGCTGCCTTTTATCGGGTCGGACAAGCTCGGTAGCGGGCCAATAATCCGAAGCCACAGTTTTTGCAATACAATAATCGGCAACCCAATAATCCGCAACCAAAAAAATGGACACGAATTATTGGGCTGTCGATTATTTGTCTGCTTTTTATACAGACTCCTTAGATCGAATGTTAAGGCAGGTCGGTTTAGGTACGACGACGAGCGAAGCGAGGAGGAGTGTTAGGTAGAACTGCGACCTAACAGCAAGAACCGACTTTTTTCGCATCCCGCGAAAAGGCAGCCCAATAATCAGCGCCCCAATATTTGGCGACCACGATGTACATGGATTATTGGGTCGCCGATTATTGGGTTGCCTTTTCTTGGGTCGAGCAATCTCGCAGCAGGCCAATAATCGGCAGCCCACATCCAATCCATGTACATCGTGGTCGCCAATTATTGGGTCGCCGATTATTGGGCTGCCTTTTATCGGGCCGGACAAGCTCGGTAGCGGGCCAATAATCCGAAGCCACAGTTTTTGCAGTACAATAATCAGCAACCCAATAATCCGCAACCAAAAAAATGGACACGAATTATTGGGCTGCCGATTATTTGGCTGCCTTTTATACGGACTCTATCCGGCAACGACATTCACAATACTATATTACGTGCCGGAGGTGCCGGCGGACTGCCGTGAATGAGGGGCTTTTGGTTATTGAAACTATTTAAGACACTTTTTAAATAGCTTCACCCGAAGTGAAATTATTTATGACACCCAAACTACCTGAAAAAGCTTAAATTGTTTCTGGTCTGGCTTAAATTTTCTCTATATAAGCCCCTCATTCACGGCAGTCCGCCGGCACCTCCGGCACGTAATATAGTATCGTGAATGTCGTTGCCGGATGCATGCCGTACGGCAACATCCTGCTAGCTCCGGCCACCTCCTTGCAGTCAGAATTGCACTAAATTACAGTAATAAACAATTGATAAATGCGGCAATGCATAAAATATTAATTATTCATTATTAAAAATGACATACGAGATGGCGGCGATTTTTAAAATTCCAGTACACTGTATGCGCTACAACGCAGCGCTGCGCATCTTTCAACGAATAAGTGCGAATTGGACTGCCAGGCCGGGCCACTTGCACACCGTGTGTGCGCTACATCCAGCCATGCCGGAGTGCCGGCGGACTGCCGTGAATGAGGGGCTTAACGAGCCCAAAGCATGCTAATAATAAGCTAGTGGAACGTGGGTCCTGCGGGAACATTTCAAACGTTACTTTGACAATTCTCTCATACTGACTCATGAGTGGCGCCGCCTGGTGAGCGACAATACGGTAGCTCCCTTTAACATTTGTGTTCTGAAAACTTTTTAAGTTTATATTATATGTTAGTTTCAGAATTTCTAATTCTTTTTCCTAGCAACACTGCACATATACTTTGGCAATTGGCATTGGCAAATAGCTCGTACGATCGTGTCCGCCGAATAATGCCGGTTCGGCTATTTACCTTTTCTGTAAAGAACGAATTTTCACGAAAAATGCTAAATAATTAGAATATTTATTGACCCAATAGTGTGCACAGCAAGGACTGTTGAAATCAGAAGTGACATTCTTAGTGAAGTTAATTTATTCGAACATGAAAGTGTGTGACTTGTCATCAAAAATGAATTATTGGATTTTATGCTTTTTATCTGTACTTTCTTTAATCAGAAACGCAACAGGACTTGGTGAAATTATTTACGCAATCAACGCTGGCGGACCTGCGCACACCGACATTTACGGCATTCATTATGAGAAAGATCCTTTGCACGGGAGAGTTGGCACCGCATCTGACTACGGCAAACAGCTGGTAATGATCGGCAGGGCTAACCCAAAGGACGAGATCTTGTACCAAACCGAGCGTTACCACCACAGCACCTTTGGCTACGACATCCCGGCAAACAAAGATGGGGATTACGTGCTGGTTCTCAAATTTAGTGAAGTGTACTTCAACGCTCCGAATATGAAAGTATTCGATGTAGTCCTCAATGGAGACCATACGATAGTAGCCGATTTAGACATTTTTGACAAAGTGGGCCGTGGCGTGGCGCATGACGAGTATATTCCATACTCTATAAAAAATGGAAAACTGTATTTCAATGAGGAAGAATCTGACATAAGAGGAGGAAAAATAAAGGTCGAGTTTATTAAAGGTTACCGAGATAACCCTAAAATCAATGCTTTGTATGTAATGAGGGGTACTATAGATGAAGTTCCTAAGTTATCACCATTAGTATGGCCTGACAATGAGGCAGAGGAGCCTAGGGATGAGGTGGAGGAGAAAAACACTCAGTCACGGCGGGCAAGTGGGCCCAAACAACCCGACCCCTACTCCATGGATGAGAGCTCTGTGCTCATCCCAGTGTTCATCACTATTGGAGCGTTTGTCCCCTTGTTATTCTGCCTCTGCAAATTGTAGTCTCTCCTGTGTTCCAAGTTGTTCTGTGTGACTAGAATATCTTATGTATTAATTTTCCATACATTGGGTATGCTGTATGTTATTAACTTATTGCCAATTATTGTTATACATAATTTATATGTGCATGAATCTATGATTTTGTCAGGTATTATTCAAATACCTGAAAGAGTACAAATATCTGAAAAATACTAAGGCCCGTCCTATTTGAAGTATAATATATTTAAATAAAACCTAGTAGGGCACAATGTGGTAGGATGACTTACATTCACTTAATTTTAAAGTGCATAGAAATTGTGTAAATAAATAATTTCCAGTTATATTTGGTTTCCATTTACCACATTGATATCCTAATTTACTCAATGCATAATGATATCATCCATAGGTTCAAAAGGCTTGGCTTTGGTTTCCTTTTCCTTAATTGAGCTATGGTCGACAATATACTGTTCCCTGTGATATTCCTAGACATAAATACCATTAGTAAGACATTACTGGGCATAAAGATACAATAGAATGATCCTCACTTAAAGTTTTAGGTACTGTTATAACTACATATATTTTTTACTAAAGTCAAAAATATACTTCATATATGCTATTATGTTTTTTTTAACTTGACACATTGCCTTAACAAATTTAGTATTTTACTTGTGATTAAATTATAATCCATTCATTATTAGTAATTATTAAATTGAGCTGATTATTTTAAATATTGTTAAGTTCGGAAATTCTATGTATACTAACAAATGTGTGTCCAAAATAAAATTGGCTGAATATAAAATATTCCTCAAACTCATACCTTCCCAATTTACCCAATAATAAAACCTGATGTCATAATACCAAAGGAATAATGTCTAAAACTCAGAGAAATTATGAACTAAATTTTATTCTGGCAGTCTTTGTCACACATGTGTTTAAGCTAAATTGACACTAGCACTTAAAATTATTTGATTTGAACATTTAATCCATCACTTATGTTGAATGATTTTGATTTCTTCGGTTTTCCCTCTTTAGTTTCAGTCTCTGGGATAATTTAACTAATTTCAGCAATCTGTGAAAGAAAAAATGCAGTCATATATAAATTTCGAATGTAATAATCAGAAAATGCAGGGTAATTTCGAAATGAGACTTAAGATGATGGAATTATGGATGAGCCTCCGAAATTTTCGAAATTATCCCAATACACCCTACAAGTTCGGAACATTTACATGTTTTTACAATAGGCTGTAAATAGGTACCTAATACCACAGCGTAAGGATGTATTCTATACAGTGGGTTAACTCCGCCGATTTCTGGGTCATCGATAGGGGGCGCGCGGGGAAGGAGGCGGGGAGGAAATGCCGCCGAATTTCTATGAAAATTCGGCGGTCTATTTTAAGGGGTGTAAAATGGAAATTACTTTGCCAATCAGACTGTAATAGCATTTGCATAGTTTTTTACTACCCTGAGCCTCAGCACGACCACCGAGCCGAGCTGCTGGCCGTGTATGAAGTTACCTCACTGTATGGAATCAGTATGGAATACATCCCCACGCTGTGCTAATACCTTGGTAACTTTATCCAAGTTTTAAAATATAAATGTGCAGTTAATTCTTCACATTTTTGTGAATACATTCTTATCTGATAAATGTTCCTTATCGTGGATATTAGGACTTTTAAAAGATACCAAATAATACACAAAACCAATCAATACTTAGGTGAAGTTATCTTATAAAACATAGATCAAACATTTTAAAAGTAATTTTGCGTGCCATACTACGGGTGTTATTTGAGCTTCTTGACTTCGGTTCCGGGCTTCAATTCACTTATACTCAATGTACTATTATGTTGCATAAAATATCTAGTACATAGTTAGACTCAATTCGAAGCACTCGACTGGCAGTAGTATTAACACTTTCGCAACCAGGCAAAATTTCGAACAACACCCCAGAAACTGACAGTACTCGCTAGGCGGGCAACGACGTGCAACTCAATGCCGCACGCCGCGAACCCGCTAGGCGGGCAAGCGGCGGACGCTCAGGGTTGTGCCAAGTAAATTTCGTGCAGTGTGCAGTGCTGTTTTACGATGACTGACCTATTGTCTTTTTCTGAGAACTGCCGCTTAGAAGTTAGAATGTTGTTAGGTACTTAGTTGAATTTCTTGGTTTATATATACAAAAATCATCCTTTGAGTACTCATGAAATAGGTAATACCTATAGTTACTAAATATTCATAAACACAAATTAGGTTGTACGATCAACGAAAATTCTAACTCCTATTGATACATACCCGTGTATGCAATTTAACGTAACCAACTAATAAGAATTTTTATTTTGTAATCGCATTAGGTAAAGTACCTAAATAAAAATACAAAGTGAAGTAATAAAATATAATAATCAACTGTACCAACTTTTCGACCACATAAGTACATAATAATCAGAAGACTTTCTGTTAGTGGCAGTGGCAGCCCTGAGGTAGCGAAGATGCATTGCTTGCCCGCCTGGCGGGTACTTTGGCGTCGCGTGTAGGTTTATAGTAGGTAGGTAGGTAGGTGTAGGTATAGGTATAGTAGGTAGGTAGGTGAAGTGTTAACTAAGCACTAGCTGTCTGTCGCCTTAAAAAATTGTGTAGGTATAAAGCATCCGAATTTCCGATCCCTGCTTATAATTTTTCACTAACCGAACCACCGCCCTAACCTCTGCATACGATACACAAACAACGCTAAACAGAACCTAACCTATTCATATTCAATGATGCATCCCGTGCTAATAATAAGTAGCTAGTGGCTAATATGTAGGTATATACCTACCTAAATTCTGTTGAAATTAGTTTTATCTAGTAAAAGTAATTGCCTATAAAAAATCCAATTAGTCGATTCGTTGTAAATCCGCCTGTTATAAATTTACTAAAACGGGGCTTAATCGTGTATAAACTTTGAAAACAAACCTCCGACGTTTCAAGGGCGACATTGTCCCCGTGGTCCCGGAGAAAGACTGGCTGAGGTTGACATCAACATCTTCTAGCTGCGCGGGTTTTACGAACTACCCGCACTTGGTCTTGATTCTCAACTTGAACATTTTGCGCACTAGGGATGTGACTCTGTCGACACACTACACTCACGATGTCCGATTTTTGAGCAGGTGATATTCGATTACGCTTACATTTATCAATGACTGGATTCCATGTAGACGAGATTCTAAAACCGTCATCCGTTAGTAAATTTATAATGTGTGAAAATCGTGAAAGTTTAAATAAGTGTTAATCCGCCTGTTGCCTTAAATTGGTTTGGTAAGTACTCGTACTTACCTACCTATGTCTTATTAATAAAACTTTTCGTGATGTAAAATTTAATTTACGTATAAAAGATAGACTACGTATAGAAGTTATAAAAAGTACCTAAGTATGAATTGCAGGGATATACCATATACGTAGGTAGGTACCTAATATTAATTCATGCATTACTGTACTAATAGTTAAGCTAATAATAATAATATAATTAGTTAATAGTTTAAGCTTGAATTAAATCATTTATTATTTGTAATACTTACATGTTTTGATTCATGTTTTTAAGTAGGTACTACTATATATAATATATAAATTATAAATTGGAAGAGATTTCATTATACTTGCCGCGAAAGCAGGAGGTCGCTAGTTCGATCCAGCCCCGCTCACCGGGGACCTTGATCACTTTTTCTATAGTATATCACATCTCTTTCAATTTATAATCATGCATTACTGTTGAAATAATCCATAAACTGTTTGTAACCTTTTCAAATGCATTTTCAAATAAACGAGGCAGCTTAGACATCATCATCATCATCATCATTTCAGCCGAAAGACGTCCAGTGCTGGACATAGGCCTCCCCAAAGATTTCCACAATGACCGGTCCTGTGCCACCCGCATCCAGCGGACTCCTTTACCAGGTCATCAGTCCACCTTGCTTAGACATAAGCAGAGCAAAAGGAATATCTACATAGATAAACGAAGGCAGGTCATAATTACTTACGCATTTCCGGTGCCTTGCAATTTGAGCTCGCAATCACCTTTGCCGTTTACAACAAAGCCTTTTTTGCATTCCGTGCTATTTGAAGACGGTGTTACTGTGATGTTTTTGTCATACGGGATTGGCGGAGTCGATACCGTAAAGACTTCGTTACTTTTTTCTGTTGTGTTTGCTCGCTGGCTGATTGCCGTGGTCGCCGGTACTGTGGTCTCAGCACTCAGCCACGTAACATTTATCGCTTCAGTGGACTGATCGAACACAGTTGTCGTTGAATCATTTTCAGCATCAGTAGCTGTCGAATTTAACGGTTTTGGTGTTGTCGAACCACTTTGCGGTTTTATC
The DNA here is from genome assembly GCA_949128165.1 of Lathronympha strigana. NCBI lineage: Eukaryota > Metazoa > Arthropoda > Insecta > Lepidoptera > Tortricidae > Lathronympha > Lathronympha strigana. The sequence goes on along the minus strand of OX421909.1, from coordinate 14,363,245 downwards.
GTCATCTCTGAGTAATCGTAGGCATAGTCGTAATCCTGAAATAAAGATAAGTAATCGTTAAAGATTGGGGATATACTGCGCCTGAATGACAATATGATACATAGATCCGCTGCGGAATCGCGGATTAAGGTCAATGATTTAAGTATGAAAAGCACAAACGAGATAGTATTGAAAGGAAAAAGATTTCTTTGTATTAATTTTAGACGTATTTTAAACTGAAATAGGTAAATTTAACTATTTGATCAACCTTAAAAATACCAACAACGCTGATAAATGATAATACACCCCGAAATGTTTACATGCGCCCTATGAGCGTGCGTAGCCAAGATGCCAATCGCTCACGCTAAATAACGTATCGTAGCTACCTCTCTCTATCACTCTTCCTTATTAGTGTGACAATGACAGTTGCGTTTCTTTACCGACTGAGCGTGAGCGATTGGCATCTTGGCTAGGCACCCTGTAATGACGAATGCCTTAGCTAGCAGAAAGGAATAATAATCTCGGATGTTAAGCGTGTAACAGTAGTAATAACTTACGGATAACACTCACGTATTTTTAGTCACTACGCGCGACATGTACGACATCTTAGGATGCCATGATGCCATCATCAAGCGTCGAGTACTATGCGTGACGACAAAGGTACTGCGTACTGCGTGAGTGACTAAAATTACGTGACTGTTATCCGTAATTTATTATAATAATATGTCTCACGATAGTTTAAATTCGATATCAGTAGATAGATTAAATAGATTCGCTGTGGTGTAGTGAAGTGTTTGTTACACTCGGCAACAAAGCATGGACGCCTCAAGTCATGCACTCTTGCCTTAAGGGTCACCACACGTCCGGAATCAGAGTATGAATTTCATAATCATAATTCATATGATGAATTCATAATGTACAGAATTACATGCAATTTAGCTTTTGGATCACACACGTCCTAATTTTTTCAAGTTATTAATTTGCCAGATTGATCTGATTCCGGCTGTGCGTCAGGCAAACCGAGATCAGAGACGAAATGAGGATTACCGCGAGTCGTTTTTCCACTAGGTGCGCTAGTGGAACGTGGGTCTTGCGGGAACATTTCAAACGTCACTTTGATATTTCTCTCATAGGTACTGACACAGGGCCCACGCATGAGTGGCTCCGCCTCATGAGCGACAATACGGTAGCTCCCATATATGTATAACGTGTGTGGCGACCCTCACCGCACGCGTGCAAGGGGGACAATGCTATACGCGCGCGTAGCGTTATCTCACTCAGAAACCGGAGTGCGGTGCGAATCGCATCCAGTGTGACATCCTCCTGCCTGAGTATATATCGACTGTCTTTATCACGTTGCATTTCAGCACTTACAGTAGACCCCAATTAAAAAAACCGGCCCAGTGCGAGTCGGATTCGCACACCGAGGGTTCCGTACAAACTTTATCTTGCAGCTACACTTAGAAATAGAAATTTGACGTCAGCCATGTGTATAGACAGATTGGGTCAGCCGTACGCATTAGTTAGTATCTAGGTATGCGAGTTTGTTTTTCCTTGATATTTTTTTTTCACTTTAACCATTTTTTTTTAACTTTATGTTTTTTAAGACTACTTTCAGCATGATATCACATAAATTAAAAGAAAAACAACTATCCTTGTTGGTTAAATTTCCAAATTAGTACCAAAAACTTTTTTTTTATTTGAAAAAAACTATGGTAAATGTTATATTTTTCCTATAATATTTATGATAATTAACGTTGCGTAAAAAAATCATATTTTTTCCTTCTTAAACTTCGGAGATAAAGGGGGCCAATGGTATCTTTTTTACGTATCCATACTAATATTATAAATGGGAAAGTGTGTGTGTCTGTTTATTTGTCCGTCTTTTACGGCAAAACGGACCGAGGCGACGAATTGACGTGATTTTTTAAGTGGAGATTGTTGAGGGGATGTAGTGACATAGGCTATTTTTTGTATCTTTCTAACGCGAGTGAAGCCGCGGGCGAAAGCTAGGTCGTTTATAAATAAATAAATAAATATTGTTAAAAATAAATAGTTTTAGAATGTGCAAATCTAGCCCTTCCAAATGATACCCCACATGTCCCAGTAACTAAACTTTTAATTCTTGCACCATCTTTTATCGGACATTTTTCTTTGAAAATAATTAAAATATGATAAGATAAATCTTCTTTCAATGTGTCTGGACTCTGGGTACCAAAACTCGAAGCCCGTAAATGTAAAGTAAGAAATGTCTCAGAAAGCTCAACTTCGCTTCGACCGACAGTTACTTACACGAGATCTGAATCTGAGACATGTCTTACTTACTTTACAGATAGGTTTCGGTACGTAATCTACTAGGTATATTACTTATATTTATAAAGGCAACTAACTTAACGCATTCAGTCACCTAAGTAAGTAGATTTTGGTAACTTCTTAGTTAGGTACTTCCTCTAAGTAGGTATTCGTCAAATTATAAAATCACTTACTTGCTCAGAATTTAAAATCATCACTCGGCACAATGTACGAGTAGGTAGGTGGCTACTTAATTGAGAATTTGATATTAATCTGTACAGGACTGATTTTTAACCCTTAGGTAATAGGTACATATATATAAATATGAAGAAAGTATCAAACCCTTCCAAATGTAATCAATCATGTAATCAACGATTTAAGTAAGTAAGTATACGGTAAAGGAGTTTGCATGAGAAATAATGGAATCTATAAGCATTCTCGCGTCAAAAACTGCTTAAAATTCCCCAAGGCGTGGAGCGTCGTTACTCGTTACCGTAGGTGTAGTTAGTAGGTAACTACCTAACTTGCCTAACTAATATTCTAAAGTGCCTCACGTTTCGGGGAACACATCATGTCATCACATCAGTAAACCGCCCACATAGCCGCGATATACTAAACTATGGAGGACACTAAAGCAAGTCAAGATATTGTACCTATTTAGCTAATAATGGCAAAACAGTATACCGGTTATTTTTGAATTTAAGTAACTTACCACATATTCCTCTTTGCCGCCTTTCATCAAAGCAATGATGTGGATATCCTTCAAATCTACTTGCACGTTCAAATCCCCGGTCTGACGCTGATCAAACGAAGCCGATTCCACGCAGGCCGATAAAATGGAAAACAACAAAAAAATGGATTTTGCACACATTTTGCAAAGTGGTATTGTCTGGTAAAGTGGCGCCGAGTCCCGCGAGTAGGCGACTGGCTGAGCTAAGCCTGCCCTGCGCGCCTCTGGACACCAAGTTATTTCCAACAACATAACAGTTCTTTCAAGTATAATCGTGGGAAGGTCGATAGCCTCCGCTAGTGCACTGCGTCCTCAGATTGCGTAAGGACCGTGGATAATCTGCCCGATAAACCGTTAAAACTAACAGAAGTTTTGTGGAATCGGCAATTGTCACTGGACGAAGAAACAACGTCACATAAACTCAACTTTTTCGTAATTTATATTTTGGTATATTTTAATAAAATCATTTTTCTGAGTGTTGTATTATCATATATCGGGAAATAGGTCACATAGGGCTCCGACAAAATTAACTTGCATCATTTGATGAATTCCGAGCATATTTTAATATAATTTGGTACAAAAATAAAACATTAAGAATTAGGGAAGGAAGGTTTAAAACATTACTAATAATCACTTGTTATTATTAGTCATTGCAGGCTTAACTAAACCCGATTAAGTACCTAATCCAATCGAATTATCCGAATGTATATAAAATAAGCAACGCCAGAAACTCTTTTATAGATAGGGAACTATACTTATCCACATAAAGTAGGTACCAAGCCAAGCCTAAGGCTATTCTACCCCGACGGATGTGGTCAGACTAGTTATGTGAACCCGAGATTAGCTGGCAAGAATGCTGGAATATAAGTAAGTAATTACTAGGTACCTAATTTGCCTACGTCCACGTAAACCGAATAGACGAGAATAGAAATTGATACCTACACCTACCATAATACAATACATACATACAAAATTAGCTGCAGATTTCTTTAGAATTTTGGCGGCAACTGTTGGTGATGGCCTGCCTAAAGGAAATGATTGGTTATTTATCTTATAGAACCTTTGTAAATTGCAAACTACAATACATTTTTTTCTCCAATATGCTCGGAAATGTTCACATTAATGTAGCAAAATTGGTACGAAAAGAACCTCCTTATGTACCGACTCAATTTAAAAAAAATAGAATTCATTATTTTACCGTTTTAGCGGCCAGGAAGTTGTACTAAAATCCATTACTGTATTGTTTTTTACTTTTTAAATAAATATTTGGACTATCAATATTGCAAACAGCCAAATATACTTTAACCGCGACCAAACGGTCTGCACAGACGGGGCAATCTGATTGACATCAAATTGTCAATCTGATCATATCGTGCTTAAAAATGCCCCGTCTGGGCTGGCTTTGTAGTAGTGTAGTAGTTCTAGAGAGAAGGAGATCAAATGCTTGGTTGTCTCGTTTTATCGTGAGTTGCAAACGGCTCACTGTGCAAGGTCGTGTAGATACGGCTTAATAAAACAGACATTTCAACTTTTTTTATGAACACAACTGTGCATTAAAAGAAAGTTTAGGCGGGAACCTTATTTTTCCTTTCAAATCTTATGCAAGAATACATTTTATTTCCTTTCATGTTTGGAGAAAAGCACTATATATGCCTCGGACGGAAATAGAATTTCGTGGATTCGTATGTAATTGTCAGACTCAGCTTCGCTTCGTCCGACAAAAAATACTCATCCACGAAATTCGGTTTCCCGGCCTCTGCAATAATGTACTATTCTATACACTGCAAGAATTACAATCATATTAAAATTGGAATCGTTCATTGCAAACCATGTTGTTGTTCCCTGTAGGCAAGCAAGAAAGGAGTGTTAAAGTTTTTAAAGGGTCGGCAACGCGCATGTTACACCCCTGGAGTTGCAGGCGTTCATAGGCTACGATGACCGCTTACCATCAGGCGGGCCGTATGCTTGTTTGTCACCGTCGTAGTATTAAAAAAAAGAACTTGTTATATTGATAATTAGTTTCCTTAAGTAAAATATCAGAATTTATACATACTCGTACGGGCTAATGAGCCTATGCAGCTATGTAAAACACATGACATCTAACATATGCATAGTTTAGGTATTTAATTTACTATAGGTACGTAATTAACTTAATCTTTTCCTTTACATGGTACCTACAACAGAACGGTAAAGCATCAACGTAACAACTTACTTTAATGGACGCTCTACACTGCGGGTATTTACGTTTTGCCTCTCGCTCGCACAAGTTAAATTTTGCTTCGTTGCGAGTGAGAGGTAAAACGCAAACCCCCGGTGTGTGGTGCTTGCTTAACGTAACAGCTTACCTAAAGCAGAATTTTCGCATGATTGCACATTTCCCGGTAGCCTTATAACGTTTATATGCAATTTCTCGGATGATCTAGCAAACAGGATTGCAATATTCGCTTTGCAGGCGCTTTTCGCTGCACCTTTTGCATGACATCTAATGCACAAGCGTATCGTGTGTATATTTAAATCCTAGTAATAGTTCTTTAGCACAAGTGCTCGGTCATTACATTTACAATTACATAAATAACTTTCAGTACCACTTTTGCTAAAAGTGGCACTGAGATATACCTACATATTTCAAAGAGGAGAATGTTATTTTCAGGTTTCACATTGGGCCAATAAAGTCAATGTTTGTAATCACAAAAGGGCAAACATTATTCCTAAATCTTTCTTACTCCTTGGGCTTAGTTTAACGGCGCCTATGCTCCAAAAAACTGTAAAGGTCTACTCGTTGACCTCTCAACAAAGTGTTGATATTATAAGTCGAAACTCGTCGCTCATCGTGGTCATCCTGTCCTATTTAGAGCATGCGCTCTAAGCTCACAAAACACTGACCCAATCCCACTTCCCAATCCGACTTCTACATCACCGGCGGGAGGAAAGGGGGTGGTGAAATTATTAACCCGTCGTCACAACACGGGGAAAATACTGGGTCATCACCCCAAGAAAACTGTTCTACAACATCATATCCTGGCACGTATTGTTAAAAACTAAACAAAATAACTCTAGAAGCTGTGGTCATTATCTCGTATAGGAGTGGTGACACTATAGTAGTAAGGGAGGCTAAGATGCAAATTTTTTAAGTAGGTATAGTCTGACAACCACAGGCTGCAGTAGATTTTTATAATATTCTTCAAGTGAAAAAAATAGGGAGGCAATCAAAATTAAAAAAAAAACTATTGCGCCCTGTGGTTGTCAGACTATAAGTAACTCGAGCGACATACGTGAAAATAATATTTAGTACATTGCTTCCGAAAACTACATTGGTACGAGCCGGGGTTGGTTTGAACCCGCGACCTTCGGATTGAAAGTCGCACGCGCTTACCCTCATGAACCACAATCAACTGAATCAACCCTATTCCTCTGACCATTATAATCTTCCGATTCTAATAGGTCGTCACGACGCCTGAGTTGAGTTGGCCTCCCCTACTATTATTATGCGGAATTAGTAGAGATCCTGGCCATATACCCTGACAAGCCAGCTCTATCAGTAAAACCAAGCAAATTCAAAATTTGTATAAGATTGATTTGTATTTGCGTAAGAGCCAGTCAGGTCCTTAGATTTTTTTTTACTAACAGAGCTGGCTTTAAGGGTATAATTAGTATATAATATACTACAAGTATTGTACATTCCACTTCAACTGCCATGAAACAAGTGAAACAACTTCATTGTTACATTTTGATGGCCGCTCTACATAATGGGCCGGGCCGGGGTACGGGACAACGGGACGTATCACGTAGCTATACTATACAGCTGAAGGCGATGGCAGTATTGCGTAACCCCTCTTACTCATAACTCCGTCCCTTATTTTCGCCCATCATGGCCCATCGTGTGGAGCGACCATCATACATGTAAAAAGCCAATACATTATTAATGATTATCCATACCAATCCATACTTCAAAATGTATTTTAAAAAGGTCGTGTTGCGCGCCAATTCTGCTGGGAAAATAAAGCTTCATACTGGTAACATTGGTCGGCACGTCAAATGTTTGTGGTGTGATTACATTACATACTCTGTGGATCGTCCACCGAATCAGTCAAAAGTGGAAAATTGTTTTCGTCTTTGCTTCAATATTATTGTTTACGTCTATCTGAGAGCATATTCAGTCACTTATGAAGAATTCTGCGAATACCCTTACTGATTCTGCTCGCAAGCTTGAGTTTGAATCAACAAAATGATTAAGTTTTGGAAGAGTGCAGGTAAACAGTGAAGTGAAACTAGTCACGTAAAGTTTATACTTATTGGTGTTGTAATAACTGTGCTTTATCGTGGCTATTGTTTCAGCAAAAGGAAAAACTGGCTGTCCTGTACGGCCACCTGAGCCGAGCGCAATCGACAGTTCCGGTAGCAAAACGAATTTAGACACGCATATAGACAGTGACCAGAACGGTAGGTAAACATATTTTTTACTCATTGCTAGTTAGCGTTTCGCTTATTTTTACATGCGAATGGTAGAATTATCTTAACAGCCATTTCTATTTACGTATTTACCTAATTTTGGTACTTAACTGAAATTCTGAATAAGCATAACTTATGATTGATTACATTTTATTTTATTTTATCAGAAATAAGTATCCTAAGGCATTTTTTTTATATTACAGATAAGTCCCGGATATTCTTAAAAAAATCCAAATTGAATTTAAGTGTACATGACATATTAGTAGATAAAAAAGCTATAAAATACTTTATTCAATTTATGGAAACAATTGGCCAGCATATGCTTCTCAAATGCTGGATGGAATTGGACAATTTTAAGGCCCTTTTGTTGCAAAATAGTTCAAATGGTGATATTGACAATCATTGGAAACTGAGTAGAACAAAAAGTTTTGATCTGCAGTGCAATTCCCACAGCAAACCGCCCCCAACACATGTGTCACAAAGATTCAGCTGGACTGAAGACAGTGCTAATGCCTACAAGCCATCCATGCAGGAATGTTCTACAAGTTCTCTTGGGAACTTAGCAGAACACTCTGTACTAGAAAATGCCACGGATTATAAAAGCAAACATTATAACCCTACCGAAGAAGCCATCAATTTATTTAAAAAATATGTAGCACTAGAAGCACCACATCAGCTAGACTTACCAGATAGTATAAGAAAAACTGTTATAACAAATATTTGCCATCCTGAGGGGCAAATAAAAGAAGATTGTTTTAAGCCGGTGGAAGATGAATTGTTCAATCAAATTGAACAGAGATGTTTTAAGGACTTTCAGAACAGTCCACTTTATATTAAGGCACAAATAGATATATTGACCAGTGGCTCTCTAGGACTGGCAGACATTTTGTATAATGAAGCCATATTATTTTACTTTATGGAGTACTTGGAACAGGAATCAACCAGTATTTTACTAGAATTTCTAATGGCTATAATGCATTTCAGGGATAATTTAATAAATGCCAATACTACTAGCCCAGAACAAGCTCAAAGAGATGCAATTGTTCTATATGACAAGTATTTTTCACTCCAAGCAACAAGTCCTATTGGCTTCCCCACACATATTAGGTCTACAATTGAGAGTGATATTTGCAGAGAAGGTGGACCCCTTCCAACTTGCTTTGATGCACCTTATCAAATTGTATTCAAAACCTTAAGCCGATATGTAAAAGCATTTCTAGAGTCTGAATTATATTATAAGTATCTCTCTGAAATGATTCATTCTGTAGATAATATGTGGTCTGCTAATCATAAGTCACATTCAGATTGCAGCAGTGAATTTAGTTTAAGTACTCAAAATACTCTACTTGCAATGGGTGATCCTATCTTCCGCAAAAAGAAACGTAACCATTCCGTGCCTGACATGACAATAGACTCTAACCAGCTTTATAATGCAGATTCGTTATGGCAGCGAAAGAGGTATGATGGTTTGATTCTTGGCAGAGTAAATAGTTTGGGCCGATTTGAATCAAAGTTTGAACCTGATCCGGACAAAAAACATAAATCGGTTTTGAAGAAAATGGTCAGTAGGTTCGTGCCAATCAACACGTCGAAGGTCGATGAAGAAATGGCTTGGCAAATTGCTCATATGATCGTTAAAGACGTGACTGACCTGACCATGGCCCCACCAGAAAATGATCGTGATGATGTATGAACATGTGATAGTTATTGTTTTAAAGTATATTTTGTAAATGATTATGTATAATATATGTATAAAATAAAAATTAACACATAATGTCGTTGTATAACATCTCTCTATTTACCGATAAACAAGTAAGTGAACAACGGAATTCAGATTATTATCGAGATTACGTCAACCTTCCGATAAGTACCTAACTACAACCAAATCGTTATCTCTGTAAGTATTTAGAATTTAGAGAAATATGACGAGAAATTCAATAAGGCTTGTGTTGTGGGTACTAGGCGACAATATATATATAATAGATGGATACATAGAAATCATCTATAACTCAGGAACAAATAAATAATAATAAATAAATATTATTGGACAATCTTACACAAATCGACCTGGTCCCATGGTAAGCTCAATAAGGCTTGTGATGTGGGTACTAGACGACGATATATATAATAGATACATATATACGTATAAATACTTAAATACATAGAAAACACACAAATAAATGCCCTGACCAGGATTCGAACCCGGGACCTCCTGCTTCGTTGGCAGGGTCACTACCAACTAGGCTAGAAGGCCGTTTGTACCTACATATTTGATATTTCGAAATGTGTTTATTAATTTGAGTTTTCAAAAGACAAGATTATTAACACAGATATATCAGGAAACTTGGAGGCTAAGACCTTCCCGTGTCTCCTGTCTTTTACCGCCCGATGTCGTCATTTCAAGGAGGATAACCTTCCTGCTTGCGAGGCTATGATCACGATTGTTTCCTCAAATAGCAACCTGATTACCCAAGTAATAAGATTCAACATGTTTTTTTGCGAACCATGTGCAACGGATAATCATTTCGATTGAAAGTATTACCTTGACCCTCGAGTCTGTGGGAAGAGTGGGGGGAGGGGACTCTTATGCTCTGCCCGTATTATTAGTATTTTCGTTTAATTAGGTATACGGACTAGGGCTTGTGATATACGTGTTACACGCGGAACCGTAGCTACGTAGCCTTAGCACCGGCGGTGCTAAGATCCCGTACTACACGGTCACGTCAAAGATACGTATCCGTTTCTGGATTCGGCTACGTTCCCGCGAATCTCGGCTTCGGCTCCGACCGGCTTCTTTTAATACACATCTTTTACAATTTGTACTGGTCTATTATTTTTGCCTCCAACATAATATTTGCATCTAATTATTTTTGATCTCTTAAATTTTTATTTAAAATACAAAACTATGGAAACTGAAATTAAAAACTCGCCCCTTGCATTACATTCGGGGGTTTAATAACACGCATAAAATCTACACTTAACGTCACGGTCACGACTGGATCCGATCTACGTGTAAATAAGATACGTATCTCCGTGTACACGTAGCTACGTATCTTAATTACACGTAGCCGAATCACACGGAGCAAACGGAGCGGATCTACGTTGCCGAGTAACACAGCAACGGAGATTCGGCTACGGGTTCACGAAACACGGTCACGACCAGGAGCACTAATACGGACACTAGGCTTCATCTGCCTCGAAACCGTTATAAGTAGGTAAGTGTAGTGTTATAACTATAAGGTTATACTTAAATCCGTTTAGATAGGGTGTAATCAGTATCGTGAAAGGTCAAAATTTCAAAATGGCGTAACTCAATATACTTCAAATGAAAAAAAAATTGTATCTGGGCCGAGAGCATAAATAGTTTGACAATCACCAAACATTTTCCAAATCTCTTTCATTGCGCGGAATGCCCCTATTTGTTATTAGATTGAGACGATAGGTTCTCAACAAAACGCTGATTGTTTTACAATAAAAGTAAAAACTCTGAACACATAGGTATAAGTATTTATTAAATTTCGGTATAAAGTATAAATCATCAAAACAAGTTAAATTATTCAAAAATCACACAGTAGGTTATCTTATTACTAACATACCTCAAGGTAATAATTATTAAATAACTTCATAATATAACAAATTTACTATGTTTCATATATATAAATGTTGAAAACATAGTAATAACATGGCAAGATTCACTCTGGTGCAGTCGTACGTACACTTTACAGATGTACGTAAAAATATCTATCTATACATATACATGTAACCTAAAGGTAGCATATTTGAATACTGACAACTGGAATGTGAATAAGTACCTGAAATAATAATAATGGTTCTTCTAAACCTAGCGCAGAGTGCACGAAGAGAACGCCTGCGTTTAAAGGTTTAGTTTCATTGACCAATAGCGTCCGCGTGTAGGGTGCGGTGCGGGATTACCATAACGCATGTCACAGGGCCCGCTTTAGTCTGTTTGCCACCGGCATTTACACACGCGTTCAAAACCTCATAGGCAATTTATGAATGACTTCATTCACAAACTGCCCATGAAATTCGCTTAAACGCGATATTTCATCAATATGCGTGTGCTCGACTCTGGCTAATGAAAGATGAGACCGAAATAATCATGTAAATTAAATAAAAAACCGTACCTGGCAAGAAAATTACATATAAATAAATGACAGTTTTAAACGTGACAGCTTATTTGATAGGCGAAATTTTTGCTATATATAAAAAGTTTTAAATAAATCTTAATCTCATCTTTCATTAGCCAAAGTCTTTCTCTAGGCAACTTGTACATATACAATTTCAAGCTTAAATGGTCATTTACATTATAATTACTATTTAAAACGAGGTATATACCACGCATATTTGTTTTTGTGAGCTCCTGATATTTCGGCACTTACAAGCGCCATGTTCACGATGTAATATCGGGAGCTCACAAAAACAAATATACATACACACGTGGTAAATATCTCGTTGCACTGAAATGCTCAGTCCGTGAATGCCTTTAGGACCACAATAGGACTCAAGACGGCTCGCCTTCAAAAGTTAGGCTTGGTGAAACCCTATGGCAACATGTGGGCAATTACAGCATTACTATATCAGTCATTCTACTCACGTAGATTACATGTGACGGTCACTGGCAGTGTTGGTTATGTTATCTAAATATCACAGGGTCGAGTAATTGTTAATGCTAGACGGTAAAGGGTCCAAATGCAGCCTCGGTGGCTCTGAGCCCAGGAGCGGTGATTGCTCATCACTGAACTGGAAACCCTTGATTGTGGCACTGGACATTGTAGGCGCCATGCTGTAGCCAGTGGAGCTCCACTTGCGGTAGACCATGGCGTTGAATAAGGCTTGCATTGGGTTCATTAAAGCCTGTAAAAATAACTAGTTAAATGGGACAAACCATTTACTTATTAAAAGAAATAGACACATACTCGTAAAGCAGAACAACAACGAAAAAAAATGTGGGTCAGAATGACATTAGTGAACTTGCATTGATGCAAAAAACGGTAAATGTTTCGTACGAAAAAGAGCTCACTGTAGTAAGCATTAAGTGTCAAATTCATACACTTTAAAAGTTTCTGTTTGGCACTTAACGAAACGTCACTTTCTAAAAAGACTATATGAAAAAGAGTCGCAACTGCTGCACTTTTATGGCGTAATTTTTTTCGGCTTATTGGGTATCCAGTTATTTTATCCTATAACTTAACTTTTGAAAGGCCGCCGGAAAGGTTCCGAACATCGTTTTGTGTTCGACCCAAATGTGCTACCAATCTGCGTGCGTGAAGTCTATGATGGTCGGGTTTTTATCGTTTACCGAAGTTGCTGTCACGTTCTAACAAGTATGTATGTGCGAAAGTGACGCATAGCGTGATAAGCGATAAAATGGCAACCATGCTAACCCTGCAGGGCGACCGTAACCATGGCAACTAGTGACAAGAAATAGTTGATTAACCCATGTTAACAATTATCATTCTCATTATTTGGGTGGAGACGACTGGATGACAAATAGATAACATAAAGTGGTACTTTCATAAACTATTAAGTCTTTGACGACCGGTTGGCGTAGTTGGTAGTGACCCTGCCTGCTAAGCCGATGGTCCTGGGTTCGAATCCCGGTAAGGGCATTTATTTGAGTGATGAACACAGATATTTGTTCCTGAGTCATGGATGTTTTCTATGTATTTGTATATTATATATATCGTTGTCTGAGTACCCGTGACATAAGCCTTATTGAGCTTACTGCGGGACTTAGTCAATTTGTGTAAGAATGTCCTGTAATATTTATTTATTTATTAAGTTAAAAAAAATCGTTTGCCATTTAAATTTGAGTAGCTATCGTAATTTGATTCCGCAATTATTAGCCAAAAATATGAAAATTTCGGTTGTATTACTTACCATCACATACCAAATTGATATTATAACTTTAACCGGCATATTAAACCACATTGTCCAGAGAAGTATTCCATTCAGGAGATTTGGTAGCCAGCAAATGTAGAACACCGCATTTATCATAAAAAACTTCAGTCTCAAAGCATCAACGACCCGCCGCTCCTTGCTAGTAAACTGAAACGTAAACACAGGATCTTAGCCAATATCGAAGATAGCCGCCCAAATAAAAAATAACTTAATAAGGTGTACTCATTTATTAATTCGGGAAACCATCGGGAAATTACGTTCCGAAAATCACAAAAGAAAAAAACTTATAAGGGTTATTCCGACTGTCAGAAAACGTCGTCGTCGGAATATTAAAAAAAAATCACAGGAAAATTACTCAGAATTCCATCAGTCCCGTTCGGAGTTTCCTGGCGTTTATAAAGTTGTCCGATTACAGCTTACCCGTTTAAATAACGTATCTACTACTAGAACTGTTGCTCAGGCCTACTACCTACCTCGAAAATCGAACGAGAAAAAATGTGTATCTTCCTGTTTATCGGTGAGAATGGCGTATAAGGTACTAATTATTTTAGCAGAGGTACTACATAGTACCAATTAGGTACAAAATGTTGGTATATTACTTTCTTATATTTGTTTAGATACACCCGCCATTCTGACTCTCCTTTATCGCACTTGCATAATCGAGTGAAAGCGAAGCGTATCGAACATTTCGACTTTTCGGTGTTCGTGGTAGGCTCTAAGTATACCTACTTCGTAAGGAAAGCCAACGAGCACCTAATTTTCGTATCAGTGTATCAGTTAATTTTGCAATCTATTAAAATGCTGATGGAGTGATGGCATACCTACGTGAGCAAATTAATTATTCCTAGAAAAGATAAGCGTCTTTAAACAGATAAACAGTGAAAAACCAACAACGTACATATCTAAATGCATTTAGACTTGGGAAAATATTGAATTTTCCTTATATATTATAAAATTGGTAAGTAAGAACTAACCTTTATAAAGAGGTGACAAAACAAAAATTTCGGAAAACGCGGAATATAGTTTTCTTATATATTATCAGAAAGTCTATACTTAAACGAAGTTTCCAAGTCTGCAACCTGAAAAATTATTCACACCTCATATAAACTTTCAACCCCTTTTTTATCCCTTAGGGGATGAATTTCGAAAAACGCTAAATATACTTTTCTTGTGTAGTATCAAAGAGTCTATAAACGAAGTTTTAAATCTGCAACCTGAATAATGATTCACATCTCATACAAACTTTCAACCCCCTTTTTTTATCCCTTAGGGGATGAATTTCGGAGAACGCGGAATACTGTTTCAAGGGCCTGTAGACCTTAGTATATAGTTTAAATTTCAACTCGATACCTCCACGCACTCCCGAGATAAAGAGTCTTCACGGACAGACAGACGGACGGACGGACGGACAACAAAGTGATCCTATAAGGGTTCCGTTTTTTCCTTTTGAGATACGGAACCCTAAAAATGATAACGAGTCAAAAGATAATAATTATGCTAGAATGTGTAAGGTGCAGTTTGATCTCTGGATTGAAAGGTCAGATGGCAGTCGCTTTCGTAAAAATAGCGCTTATGCTAAATCTTGGAATTACTTGCCAAAGTGGACCACAGGCTCTCTGAGCCGTGACATGATCATGAACGCTAGGAAGAAGGGGTGGCAATGGCAATTACTACGTCTTGTCTTCGCCCCACGCGCGTGACGCACACCCATACTAGATTCAATAATAATATAAAAGCACACGAAGTAACTACTAAATTTGTTATTATTGTGCGCGTGTACTTTACATATTATAATATGATGATTATGAGCATAAACAAAAAGAGCACTGGAAGGGCACACGTCTTAGAAATGGATTATTCTTGTGATTATACCATTGGATTGTACATTGGATTTTCTACCTTCCCTTATTATTCATAAAGTCTATTTTACAACACCAACATATTGAGATGTAACAATATAAAAAAAAACAACGTATTGAGGGGTAATTTAAATAATACGTATTTCTATATTCTTAAGGTAAAATATCAAATGGCTCCAAGCCAAATAAAAACCGGACCAGTGCGAACCGGGCTTGAGAACCAAAGGTTCCGTACAAACTTTTAGTTGCAACTGCATATCGAACAGCCATGAACCGACAGATTGAATCACTCGTTTGCAATAGAGTTATTAGTTCCTAAGTTTGTTTTTATGTTTTTATTTATTACGATAAGCGATTTTTTTAACTTTTGTTTTAAATACGGTACCTACTTACAGCATGATATCGTATAAATTTCAAAGAAACAAAACAATCTAAGGCGGTTAAGTAATTAGTTCAGAAATGTTTCTTTTTGATTAAAAAATAATGAAGTTACGGTCTATTATCCTAATGATAATTTTAACGTTGTGTAAAAATCATATTTTTTCCTTCATAAACTTCGGAGATAAGGGGTGGGGAATGGTATTTTTATTACATTTTCGTTTATAAATCAACATTTTGTCGCTGAAAAATTTATAAAAACACGTTTTAGAATGTACAAATTAAGCCCTTTCAAATGATATCCCACACGAGTACATGACCAGGTGACTAAACTTTAAATTTTTGTCCCCTCTTTTATATCTGGCATTTTTCATGTGTCTGGGTTAACTTTATTTATAACTATTCCAAATTTCAAATCGGTAGCTTATGTAATTCTAGGGATAAATATCACTACATAGTATAAAACAAAGTCGCTTCTCACTGTCTTTATGTATGTATGTATGCTATAATCTTTAAAACTACGCAACAGATTTAAATCCGGTTTTTTTAATAGGTAGAGTGATTCAAGAGGAAGGTGTATATCGGTCGCTAGTGTATAAATAAATAAATAACTATATTGTGGGAAAATCTTACACAAATTCACCTAGTTCCACGGTAAGCTCAATAAGGATTGTGTTACGGGTACTAGACGATGATACCTATATATAATAGATAGATACATATAAATACTTAAATACATAGAAAACATCCATAACCCAGGAACAAATATTCGTGATAAACACACAAATAAATGCCCTGACCAGGATTCGAACTCGGGACCTCCTGCTTCGTAGGCAGGGTCACTACCGACTAGGCTAGGAGGCCGTTACAAGAGAGATATATTTAACGATGTGATAGACAGACTGAGTCACACCAGAAGGGTTCCTTTTTTACCATTTCGGTACGGAACCCTAACTACAAGTAAATGATTACAAGTCTTTTACGAAAGTGCGCCCTACTACTCAAAGGTTACCACAAGCAAAGATAATATTAAGAGCGTTCTCGCCCTAGCGCGCTTCCCAAGTTTAGGTATTTCTCCGCATCGACCACGTGACCAGACGCGCGCAATGCTAGACATCGACGAGTGCCGCGCGTGCGACGGGTATACTATAGCGCGCTCAAGCTGTGCATTTTACCTTGATACTTAAATCAGATAAACTTACGTTACTTTGATTAGTAATCATTGTTTACAGTATTTTGCGTAAAATTGAGTTTGCAGTTTATAACTTTGATACTTGTAGTCTTGTACTAACTGAATTTAGTACTAACTAATGTAATTAAAATTATTTTCCTATGTACTTATTTCCTTTGATAATAATAATCAACTTTCCTTAATAATACCTACTTATTTTGTTGCTATTTTAGTACTGAGTTTCTATTAATAATAGTTTTCATTTCACGTTAACGTTCGATGGTATCAATTCTAATGAAGCGCCAAAAATATGTATACACTACCTTAATATTGAGAAAATAAGATTGTGTACGTATATAATAATATATTTCTGGTAGTACATTTTTATAGATGTTATTAGATTTGACTGTACAAATGCGCACAGTTGTTGTCAAGCTCTCGTGTTAATATTGAGAATTGAGACCCGACCCGAGCAAGCGAAAGCTTTAAAAATTTAAATCTTGAGAATCTTGGTTTTAAGGTATGAGAGTTAGACAAACTTTACTACGAAGTGAAACACAACATTTCTCATCACATTAGTCAGGAAATTGTTAATGATCGTTATTTCCAAGTTAATACTATTTCTTTTTATTTTTATATTATAAGTGCATATAGAACAAAACACTTAAATATTCCGAAATATTTTTTTCCGATTTTCATAATCCCAATTTTTAAAATTCTGAATTTTTATAAATCCTATACATCAAATTTCCGTATTTCACATTCTCAATATTAAAAATCCGATAGCGACTTGAACGAATACAAAAAAATCAAATTTTTTATATTCCGAAAATAATTTATCCGAATTCAAAATTCCGAAAACATAATATTCTTTCGGAATTACGGTGGTTCGGTAACTTCGTAATTTTGGAGATTCGGAGTTATGGAAATCAGAAAAAAAACTCGCCAGCATTCGATGAGGCCAGGTGGCCTTGTTCCCGCGTAAGCTGTGGATCAGAGTTCGATCCTCGGCTTAAGCTTCCGATGTTGTTGATTTTTTTTCTTTAGTTTTATGACATCTATTTCAATTTATAACATGACAATATGTTTATGGTCGTTGTTAATCCATAGTTGTCACCACCCACGTAGACAATGACAAACCATGATTAGCAAACTGGCTTCAACCTACAAAAAATACAGCAAATCAACGTGCCATGATTTTTTTTTACCCATATAGAGGGATTTCGTAATAATAACATAGTGGTTCCGAACCTACTATGGTACATCACTACTCATAGCAATACTTACTTCAACATTATAAATGCGTAACATTACTTTTAAGCTTCCCAAGCTTTTGCCAAGTTCTCAAACACGGTATGTATAGTGTAAACCGGTACTTAGTCTCCAGGTTTTAATTACCAGCTAGTCTACTTGTGTTCAACCAGAAAATGCATTTGATTTCAAACATGGTACGTATAGTGTAGGCCGTTACATAGTTCCTGGCCTAGCCATCTAGTTACGTATCCAGGTCTTTGTCACCACCCGGTCTACGAGTGCTCACCAAGACAATGCATTTGAGCTCAAACACGGTGCATCTAAGGTAAGCCGTTACATAGTTCCTGACCCAATATTCTGGTTACGTTTCCAGGTCTTAATTACCAGCTGGTCTACTTGTGCTCAGCAAGACAATGCATTTAAGCTCAAACACGGTACGTATAGTGTAAGCTGTTACATAGTTGCTGGGCCAAACTTCTGATTACGTCTCCAGATCTTTGTCACCAGCCGGTCTACGAGTGCTCACCAAGACAATCCATTTGAGCTCACACACGATGCATCTAAGGTAAGCCGTTACATAGTTCCTGACCCAATATTCTGGTTACGTTTCCAGGTCTTAATTACCAGCTGGTCTACTTGTGCTCAGCAAGACAATGCATTTAAGCTCAAACACGGTACGTATATTGTAAGCTGTTACATAGTTCCTGGCCCAAACTTCTGGTTACGTCTCCAGATCTTTGTCACCAGCCGGTCTACGAGTGCTCACCAAGACAATGCATTTGAGCTCAAACACGATGCATCTAAGGTAAACCGTTACATAGTTCCTGACCTAATATTCTGATTACGTTTCCAGGTCTTAATTACCAGCTGGTCTACTTGTGCTCAGCAAGACAATGCATTTAAGCTAAAACACGGTGCGTATTGTGTAAGCCGTTACATAGTTCCTGACCTAGCCTTCTGGTTACGTATCCAGGTCTTTGACACCTGGTCTTCAAGTGCCGCGACAAGTCTTATGTGAACGGTTACAGAATCAGCACTGTCTTCTGATTACATCACCTAGTCCTAATCAGCAATTACTAGCTGTTTTTAACGGCGGTTTCCAGGTCTTACCAACAACTTATTACGAAAACATCACGTCCTGGTCACCAGCTGATGATTATTAAAAAAAATTACTATAGCTAATATATAAACAACAATGAAATCATCAACACAAATATAAATCGAACTTATCAAGTATCTTGATCGCTTGGTCGCGGTATCACGGTCTATCTTATCTTTTTAGATATGTCTTTCTCTTTTTAATCATCTCTTTCTCTTTCTCGCAAACTTCACTCGTAAAAAGAAGGCCCGCGGAGCAAAGCGATACGTCCACTCTCTAGAAGGCATGGGGCCAGACTGACGAGCACGCGCCGCGCGCAATCTTATAAACGGGGTTTTGATAAAAAATCTAAATAAATATTATTTCGTTGTTTTTGACACTTTTTTTTATTAAATGGAGTAACCAACGAGTTATAGTCTCATAAAAATGACAATCTGAACCATTTACTGCGAAAGTATAATACTAAAACACGCCGTGAATTTTGCTAAAATTGCGTAGTTTTCATCAGTAAGTTTAGTTAAACAGAATCTGAAATTTACTAGTTTTGCACAATACAAAAGTTAGATAGTGTAATGTTCTTTCGTAAACCAGTTTTGTTTTGTATAAGATCATTACAGTGTAGGAATAGAGTGACGTATAAGACAGCATGTTTCGGCAAATTTCAACAACGGCCGCGAAAGAATTGGCTAGAATTGCATATAATTATCTAAAACTTGTAAATGTAGACAATACAAAATTTGGCTTATGAGTTGTTTATTATGTACATATAAATATTTTGATCTAAAAGTCTAACAATCACATAGTACATCGAGCCCGAAAACCGCGTAAATCATTGATTTCGCGCTTTTGTGGTATAAACGCTCTTAAGGTGAGAAGCGTCTATCTAAGTATCTACGTCTCTGTCATACGATAATGCAAGTGCGATACAGATAGACTTTCTCCTAATTTCAGTAATCATGGTAGCCGCTTTGTATGTCCTTACTAATTTGAGGAGATAGTATGGAAAACGAACAATAAGTATGGAAGGACGTGTTTTTATGAATCCTGTTATACGTACCTGAGCAAGAGGCAACGCTACAGCCATTTCAACATCCTTGCCGGCTAGCACATACATGACTGGGTTCACAACCATCACTAGTGCTATGGGCACATATGTTGCACAGTAATTTGGAAGGATTTTGAGCAGAGCACTTGCAACTGATGTTAAATTGTGACATCTGAAATTAATGTTAGAAAAATTGTACATAGATAATATACATATAAAACCGGCCAAGAGCATGCTCAGTCTAGGGTTCCGTATAGTTAACCATCCGTCACAATAGGCGAACTTAAAAAGGATTTTCATAGATACTATGCTCGCCACAGTAAAAAAGGAGTATTTTCCCAGCTCTTACGACTTATACGCCCTTTTAACCGAGAAGATATGTTTTTTTTAAATGGCTGAGCTCTATAAAGCTCTCTTTTCATGACTTAAGTTGGATTTTTTTTAACTTCCGAAGCGATTATTTCCGAAAATATTCACTTTATCAAAAAATGTTTTTAGCAAACCCCTATTCTTTTTCAAATACCTATCCAACGATACTTCACTCTTTGGAATTGAAACGAAAAAGAAATCACCCTCACTTTACAGGTTTGGGAGGTACCTACCCTAATGAGGCATGATTTATATGTGTACCTATTCATAACAAATTACAGCTTTCTAGTACTATCGGTCACTGAGCTAAGCCGCAGACGGACGGACAGACAGACATGGCGAAACTATAAGGGTTCCTAGTTGACTATACGGAACGTGTTTAAAAGTGAATTGTATGTTTGCCAGCAAAACTTACAATTACACTAGATCAAGCTAGCATGGTGTCTTTTTTCACCTTCTATGAGAATTTGACATATTTCAATAACATTAACAGCCTGGAAGGCTGTTTGGAAGCATTGGTGGCCCAGCGGTAAGGCGTGCGACT
The DNA here is from genome assembly GCA_949128165.1 of Lathronympha strigana. Classification (NCBI taxonomy): domain Eukaryota; kingdom Metazoa; phylum Arthropoda; class Insecta; order Lepidoptera; family Tortricidae; genus Lathronympha; species Lathronympha strigana. The sequence goes on along the minus strand of OX421909.1, from coordinate 14,342,154 downwards.
TTCAATCCAAAGGTCGAAGGTTTAAATCTTGCCGGCTCGTACCAATGAGTTTTTCGGCACTGATGTATGTACAAAATATCATTTGATATTTACCAATGGGTTTTCGGTGAACGAAAACATCGTTAGGAAGCCGGATTAATCCCAATAGGGCCTAGTTTACCCTCTGGATTCGAAGGTCAGATGGCAGTCGCTTGCATTAAACTAGCGCCTACATCAAATCTTGGGATTAGTTGCCAAAGCGGACCGCAGGCTCCCTGAGCCGTGGCATAAGCCGGGAAAAGGTGTAGGTACTCATATTGGTACTTTTGTCTTAATATCAGGGAAAAGTTATCTCAGAACATTGACATTTATCATTAAATCACACAAAGGCTGGTTTTGATTGTATCATTGACATCGAAGATAATGTTAACAGTTCTGCATCTTATCTTTGTAATACAGCAACAATTGTCTACTCAACTCATGGCTTAATTAGTAAATAATTGTTTGTCCTTGTCTGCCACTTACAGTTGTATTTGTTAGAAAGAGACAAAACATAAACTTGTCTGCTTCTGGAATAAGGGATTTGTTTTTATGAACGGGTTAATCAACTATTTCTTGTCACTAGTTGCCATGGTTACGGTCTCCTAGGTCACTTTTAAAATCTCGGTTTTATGGCATTCAAATTTGCAAAACATGATTTTTTTTGGGAGTTATTTTATGATGGGCCATCTACCAAGCATGTCAGTAGAGCATACTACAACATTTCTTCCAATAAACTATGCTACATTTGTTTTCTGGCTGACGGGACAGAACAACAACAAGAAATAGTTTATTCACCCATTTACAATAGACAATAAAACATAGAAACACACTTACGTTGCATCAGGAAAATAGAGAATAGACAATCCTACGCCAGTAGTGACAGCAGGCAGCCCCCAGGCCACCGAATGGTAAGCCATTTGGTGGGAGTCCCTGCCCTTAATAGTAAGCCAAGTGTCTATTGCATAGAATAGAGTCCAGAACCAAGTGGCTGTGTAGAAATATTGAGTCCAGGCCTGTAGACCAACATAGAAAAAGCTACATTACATCCATAGAAATACATGAAAATAAATTTACAAAAGAGCAAAGAAAAGAACAGATAAACAAAACACTAGTTAACAAACTAAAAAAGTATAAAATAAATAAAGAAAACAAAATTTCTTTTAAAATTAAGAATTAGGAAAGAATCACTTACTGAGGTAATGCTGCAAAAAAGTACACTAAAACCATCATCTGGCATTGGCAAAATAGTTTTATATTTCAACCACAGGGAAGATCGAATTAATACACCTAAAAATTTAAAAACTTTATAAATTAACATAACTAACACTTCTATGAATAAACATAGGTAAAATAGTAAAAATAAGAATGAACTTGTTCGTAAATGTTAAGAAGCAGTTTAAATTTTATGCTTACATATCTGTGTCACTTTTGTTGATAATATTAAGGAAAGAGATGCAAATGGTGCAACTTAGCACAGTTTAGAGTTGAAGGCAAACTGCAATGTCTATACCTGAGGATGCCAATAAATCTGCAACAGCTAACCACATTATAATGTTTCGGCCACGGCTGGATGTGAATGTGTTGTATCTTTGAGGTATATTTTGCCATAAATATGGTAAGATCTGAAAAAAGCCACCTATCGTTAATAAAATTACCTAGTGTTCAAATAACCCACTAAATTGCATGCAAGTTACAGATCATAAAAGCACGGTGCATAGTTTGTAAAAGTTACTAACATGTTTCAATAAAAATAGATTTCTAAATGAAGACGTAACCAAGTAATGTAGGCAAACTAATGTACAAGAAAAGGTGTTTAAAAAATACTACTCGTTTTAGAAGTACCTGGAATAATGCGCCTAAAATACCGATTGTAGAAGAAACTAAACAAACAGTGTTATAGGAATCTGTATTGAACTCGTTCATTATCCTCACTGCCATATCCTCATTTTTACCAGAATGATGACAACAGAATGTTTGTATTGTTGGATCAGACATTTTCTTTAACTAGATAATAAAAGTTCACGGTAAATTTACACTTTCATTGATGAAACTTAATAGGACCACTGGGCCAGTCTCAGGAAGTATCGTATATCATTATCTGATATATCGATGTCAAATTCAATTCAAAACACGACGCCATGACATTGACAGTAGTTGCCACAGACTATAAATTCGTTCCGTTCAGAAAACATTAAAAAAAAACATAAAACCACGAAGGCCACTTATCGAACAATAAGTTTGGTTCGAAAGAGAGAATTAAGCGAGTATTATGTCTCGCTCGCACTATTTTCGCATTATTTGTTTATGAATTGTATGATTTTATCTATGAGCCTTGAAGCTTGAAATAAATGCTTTTTTTTATTATTTTTATTTTATAATATTGGCAAATTTACTTAAGGGGTGTAGACCGTCTAGATAAAGAGGCAAAGAAGTTACGTTTTGCTTTGAGCGCCAATTTTGAAGTCCGAGTACATGAAAGAGCAAATTGAACGTAGCCAATAATTCTTTTAGGGGTTCTGTACCAAAAAGGAACCAACATGCCGTGACTTTGTCTGTCCGTATGTCTGTCACATCATTAAATATGTCGAGAACTACTAGCTATCCATTAGAAAGGAATAATTATAAAAGGAAGGTTAACCAAGACGCCCAGTGCTTTATGGAAGCCAAAAAAGTGACATCCTCATTTTATTACAAATCACTGTAGATTAAATAGCAGAGGATCATGGCAATAAGGAGTTCCATTAGGTAATGCCAGGGTTCAGCACCAGCTCGATCTTGTGAATTTATCTCCTAATTGCTCGTTAACACGAGTGGAATGACGTAAACAGAGTTTCACTAGTTACTGCTAGGGTTCAGCATCAGCTCCATCTTGAGAACTGTTATCCTAATTGCTTGTTAACACGAGTTGAATGACGAAAACAGAACTCTCGTAAGTTTTACCAAACCTGAGTTCCATTAGGTTCTACCTGGGTTTAGCATCAGCTCCATCTTGTGAACTGCTCTCCTAATTGCTCTTTAACACGAATCGAATGATGAAAACAGCACTTGCCTATGTTGCACCAAACCTGAGTTCCATTAGGCACTGCCAGGAGTGCCAGGGTTCAGCATCAGCTCCATTAATTCCTCATTATATGCATCATCAAAATATAATTAAAATCGAATAGGACTACCTCGAAGGCCTTTCGTAACAAACAAAAGATGAATGTCTCAAATCAGAAGATACAGCTGGGACCCGCGAATTATAGAGCAGTTCCTCTTTGACATCCCTGGTCGTCATCATCAGGTCTACTCCACACACAGGTTTTGTAAAGAAATGCTCGAGTTTCTCAAGAAAATACCCAAATTACTACCACTATTACTATGCATGTGCCTTTCAAATTTGAGGAGTTCCCTCAGTTCCTCATGGATCCCATCATCAGAAATGGATTTTGAAAAAAACGGGAACAACCTGGAACCACCTACTTTCAGAAAACAAAAAAATCCAATCGGTTCATTAATAACATAACGGAGTTCTGAGTGAACATCCATTCAAAAAGAAAAAAAATCATTGAATTCAAAAAGTCATTTTTAATAAAACGGGGATGTCACTTGCCTTGCCCTGCCTACGAAGCTGGAGGTCCCGGGTTCAAATCCTGGTACGGGATTTTTTTTGTGTTTTTAATATGAATATTTGTTCCTGACTTATGTTATGTACAGAATTGCATGGGCAGATTATGAATGAATTCATTGATTAATTGCCTATGCACTTTTGAACGCGTGTGTACCTACTTACGTTTTCTATGTATTTATCTATACTAGGCGATGATATACATACATACTTACTTTTATATATATAAGTATGTGTATCGTCGCCTGTACATGGCTGTTTGTATGATCTTCATTGCAAGGCGTACTCTAGGGTGCCATATATTTGAAATAATTTGTTTTTTCCCAAACGCTTTTGTCATAACAGACTTGGCATAATCGATTTTCACCGATCCTTAATATAGCAGAAATATAATTTAGCATAATGCACAATAGGTCGAATTCTACCTGTTTTGTCCGAAAATATATTGGCATACCAAAAAGTGGGTTAGGTTAGGTTTGGACTGTGTACGAATATTCCGAACGGAATTTAAAACGGGCAAATCAAGTTATGCGTAAAACCAAGTATGCCTATATTGATTACCAAATATAATAAATTAATTATGCATATCTAAATACAAAAGTTATGCGAAAACAAGGGGAAGCAAGTTAATGCCCTTATTTAGGCGGATGTCACATTGGATGCGATTCGTACCGCACTTCGATGTTGACCTGTCTAAGTTAATAACTGATGAATTTTGTTAATAATGGCAATCTAATTCAATATGGAAATAAATGCGCACAATGCTGTAAGATATTTTACTTACAGAATGTTAATGATGGAATATGCAACGCAAACATATCCCTCTCTTTTAGAAATACTTACTCTGTGACATTTTGTAAAGTCTATAATAATACTTAATCTGTGGCCCCAGTGTTGCCATATATACAGATTTATCTGTATCTATACAGATTTTAGACTGCCGTTACAGATGACAGATTTTAGTATAGTTCTATACAGATTTTTAAAATTTGATACACCGTAGATAAACAATTTAAATTTAAAAATAAGTCAGGAATATTTTTCTATATTTCATACTGGTAACATGAAGGATGAAAAGGCTAGCTAGCGGACGGGGATTTCCCGAATCTTGCTTTCAGTAAATACCCGAATTACGCGTCTAAATTAAGTATGCCAGCTTACTCTGAAGAACTATACGTTTCGCAAGTCTATTATAATTGGCAAAGTTATAACCATATTTACGTATCTCTGTTGTGTTGAAAGTTCAGTGAGTTCGTTTACTTCACTGTGAAAAAATAATAATAAGTGATCGCGTAGCCAAATATTTATTATAATTATTATGTTACCTAAGAAGTCGCGTATAACTCAACGGTTTAATCAGTGCTGGCTAGAAGAAAAATGTTTCCAGTCATGGTTAAAAAGGAGTCAAAAGGGAGAGGACTACGCATATTGTAAGTTTTGTTTGTCCGATCTTGCAATTGGCGGCGGCGGCAAGAATGACCTAGTACGGCACATGAAAACAGCCAAACACTTAGCATCGACTCCTGGCTCCTCAAATACTCAAAAGCCAGTGACAGATTTTTTTAAAAAGGACAGCATTTCGGATGATGTTAAGAGAGGAGAAATTTTATTAGCATCTTTTGTTGCCGAACATAATCTATCGATGAATATAATGGAGCATCTTCCGAAACTTATAAAAGCTATTTGTAAAGATTCTGCCATCGCGAAGGAACTTGCTTGTAGTCGCACGAAAACGACAGCTATAGTCAAATCTGTGACCGGTGCTACAGAAAAAGAAAACCTTGTGACCGATTTGAAAACTAGCAAGTTTTCAATTCTAATTGATGAAAGCACTGATAGAGGAAGTGTAAAACTTTTCTGTATTGTCGTTAGATACTATAAAAACATGAAAGTGAATGACGCCTTACTCGGTCTTGTACCAGTACAGGATGCCACTGGCGAAAGCTTATATACACATCTCGTAAAATTATTTACAGATAATAATATACCATATAAAAATAATATGGTTGGATTCGCTGCAGATGGAGCGAATGCAATGATGGGACAACATAATTCTGTTGTGAGTAGATTACTTATGGATATACCGAATCTATATATAATGAAATGCATTTGCCATTCATTTGCATTGTGTGCATCGTATGCCTGCCGTAAACTACCCCGAGAACCTGAAGGCTTGGTAAGGGACATATTTAATTATATTAGTACCAGTCCAAAACGAACGGGTGTATTGAAAGAGTTTCAAGAGTTTCTTGCACTGAAACCTCATAAAATGTTGCATCCATGCCAAACAAGATGGCTCTCACTGCGTGCTGCAGTTATGCGAGTTTTAGAACAATATGAGGCACTTAAATTATTTTTTACTGATGCTGCTTTTACAGATCGTTTGAACTCAGCGGACTCAATTTTACAAATGCTCAATAACCCGTATAATAAAATGTACTTGCAATTTATGGAATTCGTTTTGGATTTTTTTACCAAATTGAATAAAACAATGCAGTCAGAAAAGCCACAAATACATTCCTTACATGACAGTGTGTCTAATACTTACAAAACCTTCCTGGATTGCTACATTGACAGTACTTACTTGTCAAGAACTGAGATCCAGAATGTACAGCATGATAATCCGCGGCATTTCAAACCGATCGAAGAACTGTATCTTGGCGTAACTGTTGCCACCTCTTTAAGTGATCCCAGCCTTAAACCCAGTGATGTAAAACTATTCAAATTGCGGTGTCTTGATTTTTATATAGAAGGAGCTAAACAAATAAGAGCCCGTTACAATTTCAGCAATGAAGTCACAAGAAGTTTAAGTTTTCTTAATCCTACTAACGTTCAACGCCGGAATATAGCGTCAATAAGTCATGTACAACGGATTTTCCCAAATATAGTCCAACAGGAAAATGTACAAAGTTTAGATAATGAGTGGCGTCATTTAAGAATGAACGATAATATTCTAGAGACAAATGAAGAAGACCCTGAAGTGTTTTGGCAGCAAGTTTATACGGCACTAGACAATGACGGAAATTTGCTTTACCCGCACTTAAAACAACTGGTACCCACTTTATTATGCCTTCCCCATTCCAGTGCTGCTGTGGAAAGAATATTTTCATCGGTAAATTTAATCAAAACGAAAATACGTAACCATTTAAATACCGAAACTTTAGAGGGACTCTTATTAACAAAACAATTGTTGAACAAGGAACCATGTTATAAATTTATTGTGGACAAAACTCTTATTAGTAAAATAAATAAAAATATGTATAAGTAATACTTGAAAGTATCCATTAACCCGAAATTTACCATATCGTTAACTTTTGTGTAATGTTTAATTAAACTAATAAACATATTATGTCTTTTGAACTTTCGTTTTATTCCAGATGCAAATCTTAAGTGTTTCCATTAGCTTAGTACTTCTCATTACCAATATTACGGACAAGATAATTATATTATAAATACGGACGAATTTCACATGGCGAAAGAGTGAAAGGGACGGATATGTAGAGCCAGAGTACGAAAATACTGACATTCACACTTCGGACTCTTCGGAGTAATCTGCTATAGTTCGATATAACTCAATTGGTAAAATAATATCATAAATGGAGATTTCTAACATATTTTGGATTATTTGGTCCCTTACAGATTTTTATACAGAATTTTAATCTATGCAACTCAGATTTCTTTGTTCAAGATATGGCAACACTGTGTGGCCCCTTCCGCCATAACCTCTGAAGTGTGTAAATGTAGCTCCGTAATATTATTAACGTTTTATAATAAAATAAAGTATTGTGGCCAATGTGAGTGTTTAATTATGAAGATAAGCCCGCGCCCCATCATAATAACTCATAAGTTATGGGCACAGGGTATGCGAAACTGCGAAAATAAAAAAAGCGTCGGTACGGCAAAGTGAAAAGCAACAAGAAGAAAGGAAAGCAAAATGGCGTACAAAGAAACTTTTAACAAATACAATATTGTACAGTTTGATGGCGAATGTTTTAACAATTGGTCGTTCAGAATTAAAAGTGTACTGAAAGAAAATCTGTGTTTAGAAGCTATAGTAAATGAAAACTATTCTCAAAGTGAAAATAAAGATGCATCAAAGATGGAGGCGCGGGCGCAAGCCATCTTGATTGCGGCCGTGGCCGACAGCCACTTGGAATATGTAAGAAAAGACACGGCATATCTAATGTTTAAAAACTTAGAAGACTGTTTCAAAGAAAAAGGTGTAAGAAGCAAATTATTTTTGAGGAGACAATTGAGCCAATTGAAATACAATGAAACCACATGTTTGAAAGATCATTTGACAAAAATTCAAGAAATTTGTACCCAATTAAAAGAGGCCGGATCAGAATTAAGTGAAGAAGAAGAAATAAACTATATTTTACTATCCATGCCGAAGTCATATGAACCTGTAGTGACAGCTTTAGAGACCATAGGTAACCTAAAATTAAATACATTAAAAGACAGACTATTAGCTGAAGAAGAGAAGAAGAAGAAGTTTGGAGAATTTAACACAAACCCAATTAATTCGAATGCATTCAATTGTTACTCCTGCGGGAAGCCGGGACATAAAAAATTTCAATGTAGACAAGGAACGTGGAACCAAGGACGAGGACAAGAAACGTGGAACCAAGGACGAGGACAAGGAACGTGGAACCCAGGACGAGGGCAAGGAACATGGAACCAAGGACGAGGACAAGGTACATGGAATCAAGGACGAGGACATACAGGATGGAGTCGTGGACCTGGATTTGGACAAGGACGTGGACGAGGAGGATTTAACAGAGGAAGAGGATGGAGCCAAGGTAGAGGACAACCCAATACGAACTATGCAGAGGAAGATGGAACGGCTTTCTTTTGTGGAAATGTAAGTGGACAAGACATTGAATTTTGTGTAGACTCGGGCTGCTCAGATCATTTAATTAACTCTAAAGATTATTTTACCGATTACATTGAATTAAGGGAACCCGCCAACATTGCAGCAGCAAAGAAAGGTGTGATTTTAAAAGCAATTGGTGTAGGGAATATGGAAGTTAATTTTAAAGTTGGAAATAGAGAAAATAAATTATACATAAAAAATGTTTATTATATTCCAGATTTAAGAAAAAATTTATTGTCTGTATCTAAGATGGAGAAGGTTGGATTGAGAGTTGAATTTTTCAGAGGAAAGGTACGTGTATATAAACATAATTACATGATAATGATTGGAAATAAATCAGGCACAATTTATACAGTCATATGTCAAAATAATATCAGCTCTTGTCAGTTAGTGAATAAAATAGACACAGAATTGTTACACAAACGATTTGCTCATTTGGGTTCACAAAATTTAAATTTACTAGTGCGTAAAAACATGGTAGACGGGTTAGATAATTGGAAAAACAAGATTGTTAATGACAGTTTGTGTGAACCATGTGTGTTAGGTAAGAGTCGTAGACAACCATTTAATAAAGTAGGTACTAGAGCTACAAAACCTCTAGAATTAGTGCATTCTGATGTCTGTGGACCAATTTCACCTGTCACTTGGGATGGCAACCGATATTTTGTAACATTCATCGATGATTACACTCATTTTACAATGGTGTACCTAATTAAAAATAAATCAGATGTTTTCAGAAAGTTTCAGACTTACTATAATATAGCGACAAAACATTTTAATTTGAATTTGTTAAAACTGAGGATTGATAATGGGAGGGAATATATGTCAGATGAGTTTAGGGAATTTTGTAACCAGAATGGAATCATTATGCAGAACACAGTACCGTACAATCCAGAAATGAACGGATTGGCTGAGAAAATGAATCATGTACTTATGGACAAAGCAAGAACAATATTAATAGACTCTGGTATGAACAAGGAATTTTGGGGAGAAGCCGTTTTATTCTCAACATATGTAACAAATAGAAGTCCAGTTACAGGAAGAGAGAAAACCCCTAGTGAGCTATGGGAAGGACGGAAGCCTGATGTGTCAAATTTAAGAGTATTTGGATGTACTGCTTATAATCATATACCAAAAGAACTGAGAAAGAAACTTGATGACAAAGGTAAGAAGATGCGTATGATCGGGTACAACATAGGAGGATATAAGCTATTTGATGAAGAAAAACGCATAGCAGTGACCGCAAGAAATGTAGTTTTTAATGAAAATTCAGTAAAATCGGACCAGACAGTAAATATACCGTACTATGACACTTTGGAAGAGACAGAAGACAAACCTGGACCTGAAAATGATAATCAAGAAAAGATAATGACACAAAATAAGACAGAAGAAATTAAAGAAAAAGAAATAGTAGATGACATGCAAGAAAAAGAATTAGAGAAGGAAGAAAAGAGCTGTGAAAGAGGAAGAGAAAAAAGGAAAAGTGAAAAACCAAAATGGCAAGATGATTATGTACTTGATTTTGATGAAAAGGATGAGGAAGCATTATTTGCTCTACTTAGCACTTACCATGAAGATGTACCAGTGACATATAGTGATATTCAAGAAAGAGAAGATAAAAGCGATTGGGAAACTGCGGTAACTGAAGAATTAAAGGTATTGGAAGAGAGTGAGACTTTTGAAATAGTACCAAGACCAGAAGCAAAACTGTTAGATGCAAAATGGGTGTTCACAAGGAAAGATACAGGGAGCAATACTATTTGTAAGGCTAGACTAGTAGTACGAGGTTTCCAACAACAAGAAAAGTTTGAAGATGTATACTCACCAGTTTTAAGACTACAGACACTAAGGACGTTATTATCGGTAGCAGCGAGGAAAGATTATCACATTCACCAGATGGATGTCAAAGGAGCATTTTTATATGGCAGGATAGATGAAGATGTATATCTCAAACCACCAGAAGGTATGAACATACAAGATGGATATGTACTAAAGCTTAAAAAATCATTATACGGCCTGAAGAAATCGCCGAAATACTGGTATGAAAAATTTAATGAGACAATTCGTTCATATGGTTTTAAAAGATCAGATAATGATTACTGTTTATTTACCAAGGGGAATTTATACTTACTTTTATATGTCGATGATTTATTGATCCTCAGCGATAACCTAAATGATGTAGAGTTAGTAAAGAATTTTTTGAAAACTAAATTCCGTATGAAAGACATGGGAAGCGATAATTTAATGTACTTAGGTATATCAATTAAAAAACATTCTGAAGGCATCTCAATAGACCAGACTAAATACTTGAAAAATGTTCTTAGGAAATTTAATATGGAAAATTGTAAAGGGTGTGATACACCGATGGATGCTAACTTTAAATTTGATGAAAATGAACCTGTTGACATGTCATATGAACATAAATGTAGATCATTAATAGGGTCACTTATGTATGCAACTGTAGGGTCTAGACCTGATTTAGCAGCGTCAGTGTATTATCTAAGTAGATTTCAATCTAAGCCTAATGCAGGGCTTTGGCGTGCTTTGAAACGTTTATTGAGATATGTTCATAAAACAGTAAGTTTTTCGTTAATGTATAAAAAGGATGAATCCAGCAAAGCACTGGTTGGATATGCAGATGCTGATTTTGCCAGAACTGACGATAGGAAATCAACATCTGGATATTTGTTTAAAGTATTTAATAATAGTGTAGTGTGGAGGTCTAAAAAACAAAGCACTGTCACATTAAGTACCACAGAAGCTGAATTTGTAGCCTTGTGTGAAGCTATCATGGAGGCTTCTTTTATGTTAAAATTGCTAGAAGATTTAAATGTTAAAGTTTGTAATGTAACAATTTATGAAGACAATCAGAGTACTATTAAGGCAATAAAAAATACAGATCAGAAGAGACTAAAGCATGTAGATGTAAAGTATAACTATATTAAACAGAAAGTAGAACAGAATATTATCAAAGTAGAATATATTAATACTAAAGAACAGTTAGCCGATATTTTTACCAAGCCTTTAGGCAAGAATGTTTTTGTAAATCTTTTGGAACAACTCGGTCTCGTATCGGGAAATGATTGCGTTGAGGAAGAGTGATGGAATATGCAACGCAAACATATCCCTCTCTTTTAGAAATACTTACTCTGTGACATTTTGTAAAGTCTATAATAATACTTAATCTGTGGCCCCTTCCGCCATAACCTCTGAAGTGTGTAAATGTAGCTCCGTAATATTATTAACGTTTTATAATAAAATAAAGTATTGTGGCCAATGTGAGTGTTTAATTATGAAGATAAGCCCGCGCCCCATCATAATAACTCATTAGTTAAAAATAAAAATCTTTCCATTCTAAACGTTGACAAAACTTCACATTGTTCATCCGAAATATAAATATTTTTATTGTAAATAAAAAGAAAATACATTACACAGTAAGACACTCTTATTTGTGCCATTTTCAATAAAAAGCGTACTCATTGTCGTTTGTCAGCAAGGTGTTACGGCAATTACGATTTAACTTAGCAATGAAACTTATCAACCACCGACAATCCGGTAGCTTTAATCTGAAAACTTCATAATTGTTTACTAAAGAAACAACAAAACAGTTGAAGATAATTAATCCATTTATGAATTATGCCGCACTGGGGGTAGAATTAACTATGTCACTTGGAACAGTTGGGTTCAAAGGGATCACTGTTAAATTATGCGCTACGGAGAAACACGGGTTAATGGGATCCCGAACGTCACCCGACTCCATCGTACAGTTTAAACTGCTATTGTTAGGGCCATTAGTGTCACCGGAAAGCATTAATGCCGAAGGTTGATTCGCAAGAGTGACACTTTCGTTTGCAATGTCCGTCCCATTATTGGGAACCTCTGGTGGCTCGGTTACATTATTTTCTGCGGCTGTTTTAAGCAAAATGGAGCATGGTATTGTGGTCAAAAATTCTCTTCCTGCCTTTGTTACAACTGTGACAATGCATTCTGTCTTATCTTCTGCGTTTGCGTTTTGCGCATTTTCCTTTACATCTGCCTCGGGCGTGAAGGAAGTAGCAATTGCACAAGGAATGCCGAGTACTTCCGTCGCATTAGTGCTGTTTATGGTTAAAGTACAATTGACCAAGTCTCCAAGTATCGGGTCAACCACTGGCTCTGTACTATTATTTGGCGCAACCGCTACTGGTTGCCCTCTATTGTCGTAAATCACTGTGTGGCGATGGTTGCCAGTGGATCGCGCCAAGTTCCACAAAGCTAAACCGGTTAATAATGTTCCTACGCCGGCACCCGCGATACCAACGCCTTTAAGTGCACTGCTAGTGCGGCTTGGACCGCCGAATCCTCTATTTCCGAAGTAACCAGGCATTTGAGACCCATATCCTGGGCCCCCATAGCCACCAGAACCACCGTAACCTCCTCCGTAATGAGATCCTGGATTTGAATAAGCCGGCGGCGGTGCCTGTGGATGGTAGTTACTACCGTAATTGTTTGTTCCATAGTTTCCACCGGGTTTGTAACCAGAATATGCAGGCGGCGCAGCCTGGTATGGGGGTGGGGCTACGCCTGAACCAGGGTACTGAGATCCACCAGCCGCAGAGTAGGGTGGAGGAGCTACTCCAGAGGCATGACCGCTCCCTTGTGCTGGAGGATAACCATGGGCTGACGATGGGCTGTTACCAGAAAGGCCGTTTGAAGGAGGATAACCACCACTACCTGATAGCCCAGTACTAGCTGGATATCCGTTACCAGGCTTATTATTTGCTAGCTGCGGTGCGTTGCTTCTTTGCACACTTTCTTGCACAGGATAACCGTGCCCGGGTGATCCACTGTTGCCTGACATTCCATTAGCAGGAGACTGGCCACCGCTGCCTGATAAAACATTGCCGGCTGGATAATTCGGCTTGTTGTTCGCCGGTTGAGCTTGTGAACTTGTTGCTTGCTTAGGTTGAGTATTCCCGCCAGAGAGTCCAGTCTGACTTGATGGATAGGAATGAGTTTTACTGCCCGTTGGAGAAGACTGTTGCCTCTGTGTCTGCGTCTTGCGTTGAGCAGGTGTTTCTTGCCATCCAAAGAGCGACGGTTTCGGGGCTGAAGGCTGAGGATTGCTGAATGAAGTAGGTGCAGGCTGCGGGGCAGGTTTTCCTCTCGTCGAACTTCTCGAACCGGATCCTGACCCCCGGCTTTTACCCGTTCTTTTTCCTTCCACACATAATAAAACCACCAAAAACAACGTAATAACTATCGTTATTTTCATTTTCATCGCATGAGTAATCTTGATTAATGGCTGTCAGTAAAGTATGTGTCACTCAGGACTGTCCAACACGCGGGTACACAAAGCAATGGCCTGACACAATCTGTATTTCGATCGTTACGACTGGGAGGTCATTTGTTAGCACTTGGTAGTTGTTCACAACACCACGCTATCGACCTAACTACGTAGAGTGAATACATGTAGGTGGACAATATAGCTTCATATAGAAACATACTGTAAATGGGACCCACGCGAAGAAAACAATTGCAATCATTTGAAACTCTGGCATTTCTCTAACTGATTTCAGCTTATCAAGATTATTTTGCGCCTTTGCAGAATAGTAACTATCACTATATCTATTCATGTTGCGGCAATCCGCAAACTGTTGACTTTGTTACTTGACGACACTTTTCTTTTTTTTTACTTCCAGAAAGATGTAATACTATAAGTTAGGTCCCGGTCTTTAATTTGTGACTCATTTCGCAAACGTTTCCTCTGAAAATCGATACGTTTTGAGAGGACTGTCAACCTTAAGCGGGTCACAAATTAAAGTCCTTGACTGTAATTATGTGCCTCGTCAGATTCGCTACCTCGGCTCAAACGTAGATAGTACCTATATGCGTAGAGGCAAATCAAACTATCATAACACCTACACGAAGTTTAAGTAGATAGATAGTTTACCTTCAAGTAGTTTCGAACCTATGAGAACGATCCGGCAATAAGGGGCATCAATCTATGTATCAATTGGCTGAAGAAGTACAAAGGATAACGTTACACAACAGGATAACGTCCATTACGCTCCCAGGAGATCTGCTTAAGGCACTTTGTACCTTGTGGTGGCTGCAACATAAGTATAGAAATGCGTATCGATGTCCTCATGGTCATCAGACACATAATCTGATGTTTTCTCGGCCGACGCGTGATATACTATTCTAATCTACCTATGTATCCGGTTATGCAGCAAATAAGGTAGTATGTACATAATTATGCGACTTCTACATTGTTACTCGGGCATTGTACTTTGGATGTTATCTTTACTGTATGGTGGAATCAGTAGTCATTGCACTGTATAGCGCAAAGCTGAGCGTAAAGCGTCGGCCAAGCAAGCGCCCATTTCTGAAACGGTCAAATAGATGCTCTATCTAAATAAAAACCGGCCAAGTGCGAGTCGGACTCCCGCACTGAGGGTTCCGTACAAAATTTAGTTATTAATCACATTCATCCTTAAACATGATGCAATAAACTACATCTCGAAGAAATAAATTTACGTCAGTCCCATGTATCGACAGATTGGTCACTCTTACGTGAGTATGTGAGTTTATTTTTCTTTGATATTTTTGTATCATGTAAACCGATTTTTATAACTTTAATTTAAAAACTGCACTTACAGCATGTTATAATATAAATTTGAAGAAAAAAAATATTCTAAGGCGGTTAAATTTCAAATTTACTTCAAACAGGGATTTTATTTCCTGTTGGCTATAACAGGTTGGACATAGATTTATTCTAAATAATAGTCAATATAAATGTATATTTTTCCTGTAATATTTATGATAATGTAAAATATCAATGAAAATGTGTGTAAAACTTTCATAATTTTCCTTCGTAAACTTCGGAGATAAAAGGGCGGAATAACTCATTAATAAATCAAAATAAAATCCACAGAAAAAAAATTGTTTTTGAATTTAGAAATCTAGCCCTGAATGACACATGGGACATGGCCCAAAAACTAAATTCTTAATTCTTACCCCCTCTTTTATCGGACGTTTTTTAATGCAAATAAATAAAAATATATGATAAATCCTCTCTCAAAATGTCTGGGTTAACCTTGTATACATTATAAACATATAACTATTCCAAATTTCCAGTTGGTAGCTTAAGTAGTTCTCGAGATATTCAAAGATGTGACAGACAGACAGACAGAGTCGCACCATAAGGGATCCTTTTTTACCATTTTGATACGGAACCCTAATAAACATAGCAAATTAACCAATTACCGAGACATTGACACAAATTGGAAAAGTGGAAAAGAAAAAAGAATACCAACTGCATAAATCGACTTCCACCGACTTGCCTACTTTCAAATCATAGAGGAACACAGAGTTCAAATAAAAATAGGCAAGCCGGTGGAAGTCCAGTTGTAAGGACACTGCCCGGTTCTAACTAGAATAGACGACTTGTTTTAACATTATACATCTCAAAACTTTTTGCAGTAATAGGAACTGCAGTGCGAGACTTGTGCCTTTTTAGGGTTCCGTACCAAAATGGTAAACAAGGAACCCTTATGGTGCGACTTAGTCTGTATGACTGACTGTTTCGAGAACTAATTAAGTTATAAACAAAGTTAGCACAGGCACAGAGAAGATTTATCACATATTTTAATTTATTTTTAGTAAAAACTGCCCGATAAAAGAGAGGGCAATAATTAAAAGTTTAGTTACTTACTGGGTCATGTGAAAGAGCTATATTTGCACATTCCAAAACAATTTATTGTCATTTTTTTTATACACGAAATTGAAAAAAAATACCGTTTATCTCCGAAGTTTATAAATTATAAAGGTTTTTTTTTTTTACACAGCGTTAATATTATGACTTATGACAGACAAACATTACAGGAAAAATATAACGTTGACTATTCACTGTGTCCGTTTGTTTCAATGTTGAAGAACCTACCCTACATATAAAAAAACAACCAAGTGCGAGTCGGACTCGCGCACCGAGGGTTCCGTATACACTTTATGTTGCAACTACACCTAGAAGCCAAAAATCAGACGTTTTGGCCGTCATCGCAAGCACGTTCCACGAACGATTTGACTTTCACCGACAGTTGGTGCAACCGGCCTGATTTGAAAACGCTTGAGTGTCATAAAAAATTGAACTCGTACCGTACCTAATTACAACCTTGTCATTTTGAATGTTGGGTTAAGTTTGCTTACTGCGATTACCTGTCCTATTTGAAGTTTACAGTGACATAGCTATCTATCGGTAAAACGTATGTCGTTGCGGTAGATGTAGATGTAGTGTAGGGACGCCCGGCCGGACACAGGCGGGCTGTCGAGCACTTGTTGCGTTCATTCAGCCCGGTTCCCTGAAGTTTGAGCTGCAGGTTACTGATCCGGCTGCCTCCCCATCCCACACTCTTCCTCGAATCTTCCAGTCTTCATGCAGAACAGAAGGACATCATTTAATTCGACATCCTTTAGTTCGGTTTCCTCTAACGTGTCTTTCCCAAATACTTCATATCGTGCTGCTGCATACATGGCACATTCTGCTAATATATGCTTACTGGTTTCCTCCTTACCGCAATGTGGACAGGATGGGTCCCTAATTATACCTAGTATCTTAAGATGTCTATTAAGTGTATTGTGTCCGGTTATGATACCGGTCAATATTCTTAGATTTTTCTTACCTAGTTTGAGAAGATACCTGGCTTTCCTGTGGTTTATACCTACAATCATCATTTTGGATTGCCTGCAGCCATCTTCCTCTTTCCATTTCTTTTCCGCTTCTCTTTCCAGTAAGTTTGTTTATAACTCCTTTCGTTACTTCCTCTGATAACGGTAGAGCTGGTTCTGGACATGTATGCTCCTTCTCCGCCCCTTCCCTTGCCAGCTCATCTGCCTTCTCATTACCCATTACTCCCTGGTGACCTGGTACCCAGGACACCGTGACCTTTCTATCTACTCCTATCCTGTTCAGCTCCTCCTTGCACTCTTTTACTAGCGAGGAGGTAACTGACGTCTTATTCAGTGCTTTAAGCGCTGCTTGGCTATCTGTGTATATTACTACCGCTTCCGCATATTGACTTCTCTCCTTGATGATTTGTGCGCATCTCGTTATCGCACATACTTCTGCCTGAAATACACTAGCAAATCTGCCCAGTGGTATTGATATCTTCTCCCCAAGCTTAGGTATAATTATACCAGCTCCTGCTAGCTGTGTCGAGCTCTTTCTAGAGCCATCTGTAAAACAGATTGTCGTTGGGTGCTCAACCTTCACTTTCCAGTTGTCTCTTTCTCCTATATGTATTCTGTATTTCTTGTCGAATATCTCTTTCCTTTTTATTAGGTCGTTGTTTGCTATCATCATTTCCATATTGGACATCGCTTCCGTCTGTATCTGCGCATGTCCTTTATCAATGCAGCTTCCTCTCCATTATTTGCATGCTTTCATCCTATACCACTGCTCTGTGGCTCTTTTCTTCACCTCAATGTATAGTAGTTTCAACCCTAGTCGTTGCGGTAACGTACACAAATAAATAGTTTTAAAGTTTATGATTATTGTATTGAGTGTAGAGTTAAAAGTCGAGTACCTAGAGCTGTACAGAAAATCATACATCCAATTAAAAATGAATAAACAGAAGATTAAAAGATGAATACTCTAGATAAGTTTAAAAAAATAAAAATCAGTTGGGGTGTCTGAGGTTTGAGTGATACCGGAAGCAGGGTGTTTATGAAACATGGATGCAACTTCTGTAAGTTTAACATTTGGAATATGGGCCAATTATAAAATAAACACGATTTCTAATATACAGATTCGTTGAAATTTTACACTCTTTTTGTTTTGTAAATACAATGAAATGTGCAACAATATTATAGCTTACGGACACTAAAATTGCGCATCAAAGAATACAATCAGATCAATATCTTCCTTCATGTTTTGATTTTGCTATACTCACTTATCAATCATAAGTGCTTTGTCCCTGCTTGCGATATGAAATGTAGGGTAACATCGAGTAATACGGACCGCTCTTAAAATATAACTACTATTTATATCTACATACTCGTATACTATAGTACCAAGTAAGTACTATTGTGAAGTTTATAACATTATGATTAAAGCACATTAGCTATAATATATCACAGCGGAAATATTTATTAATTATAGAAACTCATTTATAACGATAGTTCATACAATATTTTATTCAAGACATTTGACAAGACAACAAACATTGCTAAGCAACAACCAAAACCATAAAGTAACAACATCGAGGATGGAGGTCTATCTTCACACCCACAATACTTTTTAGAACTTGGACAAATCTTTTAGTCCAATTCTCTGGCTTAGCATAGTTAGTCTTGGTCCAAACAAAGGTTTGGTAAACATATCTGCTAATTGGAGATCAGTGGAAACTTGCTTCAGAACGAAATCACCATTTTGCAAGCACTCTCGAATGAAGAAGTGTTTTATCTTAATATGTTTCGTTCTTTTGTGGAACTCATACGGCGGATTCTCAGAAAGCTTGATTGTGGACTCATTATCAACATAAATGGTCGGTTTTTCAATTACACCAGCTAGTTCCTCCATGAGTTCTTTTAGCCACAACGCTTCTCTTGCGGTTTCAGTTAGGGCTACTAATTCAGCCTCTGTAGATGAAATAGCAACAGTCGGTTGCTTCTGGCTTTTCCACATAATCGGACCGGAGAACAAAAATATCATTCCTGAAGTTGAATGACCCGTATATGAGTCGCCACCAAAATCAGCGTCACTGAAACATATCAACTTCTTGTCCCGGCCTTTTGCGAAGACAAGTCCTTTATCTATTGTACCTTTAAGGTATCTAAAAATCCGTTTGACCCTCATTACATCAAGATTAGTAGGTTTTTCTAGATTCCTTGATGCAACGCTAACTGCATAGCTGATATCTGGCCTTGTAGCGACCATTAAATAAGCTAAAGCTCCCACGGCTTGACGATAGGGAAAAGAAGAATCTCGGTTGTCATAGCCTTCTTCATCTCTGTCAGCTTTTATCGCAGGAGTTGGAACAGATTTGCAGTTAGACATTCCAAACTTTTCTAATATCTTTTTAGTGTAGGACTTTTGGTTCAGTGTTATGTGGCCTTCACTGGTTTTATTTATTTCAAGTCCGAGAAAATATGAAGCCGGCTTTGTAGTTATTTTAAATCTATTTCTTAGCTCTCCAATAAATTCTCTTCCCGCTTTTTCATTTGTTGACGCCACTAAACCATCATCTACATAAAGCGCAATCAAAACTTGATCACGTAGGTAGAGGCAAGGGTCTTTCGTACTCTGAGTAAAGCCTGAACTTACTAGGTACTCTGTTATGCAGACGTTCCAGCATAGTGGAGCTTGCTTTAGTCCATACAGACTTCTTCTAAGTTTGCAAACTTTATTAGTGCCATCATTAAATCCTTCTGGTTGCTTCATAAATATTTCCTCTTTTACGGCACCGTTCAGGAATGCAGTAGATACATCAAACTGTTGAAGCACCAGGTTTTCTTGAGCAGCTATACCTAAAACTGCTCTTATGGTACTGAGACGGGCGACCGGACTAAAAGTCTTCTGATAATCAATTCCAGGTTTCTGCGAAAACCCTTTTACTACCAATCTGGCCTTGTACCGCTCATTAGTACCATCCGGATTCTTTTTAATCTTGTAAACCCATTTGCACGACAATGGTTTACGATTTTTAGGTGGGTCGACTAGTTCCCACGTTTTCATTTCAGTCAAGGATTCTATTTCGCTTTGCATTGCCTCTAACCATTTGGTTTTATCTTTACTATTTATAGCAGCTTGAAATGTTTGAGGATCTGCTTCGTTATCAATATTCATAGCTGCCAAAACGTAATCTTGTAGAGCTTTCGGTGTCTCTATACACGATCTGTCACGGAGATTGTATGTCCTCCGGTTCTCCACTTCCTCTTGTGCATCTTCGGACGCATTGACATCGACTACAGATTCTACTTCAATATTTACGACATCATTACTTGCCACAATAGGTTCTACCACATCATTATCTGCCAGACGATCGGATTCATTTAAAATTTCTTCGCTTTCAACAGAATCATAAAAAGGTCCGGTTTCGTTTGGGTCAATATGGTCTTCTGCGTCATCGTCAAAATGGTCTTCATTTCCGACTAACTCGTAAATTAAATCATTCTCGTTTTGTCCATGATTTTGTAAGAGGATAGGGGAATTTTCTCCATCTTCGTAGAACATTTTCTTCAGAATACGAACATCTTTGGATATTATAGTATTCTTCTTTGATGGAATATAAATTCTGAACGCTTTTGAGACTTCGGAATAGCCGCAGAACACTCCAGGTAATGCCTTTGAAGAAAATTTGCTATCTCGTTTTCCTTTCTTTAGGACAAACGCTTTTGCACCAAAGATATAAAGATGGTTTACACAGGGTTTTCTTCCTACCCATCTTTCGAATGGTGTTTGGTTATCGATATTATGATTTATGCTCCGGTTAGACAAATAATTTGCTGTAAATACTGCTTCTGCCCATAAGCACATGGGAGCTCTGGAATCCAACATCATGCATCTCGCTTTTTCGACGAGTGTTCTATTTTTTCTCTCGGAAATTCCGTTTTGGTGAGCCGTATATGGAGCAGATAACCTTCTTGCTATACCGTTTTTCTTCAGAAAGTTGTCAAATTTGTGGTTTCGATATTCGGTACCATTATCACTTTGTAGGCATTTTATTTTATTACCAGTGTAGTTTTCGACTTCTGCTTTGTATTCCTCAAATTTTGTCAACACTTCATTTTTATTCTTGATAAAATATACTCGGCAGTATCTACTGTAATCATCGATAAATGTTACGAAGTATTTATTGCCGTTTAGCGAGGCTTGCCTAAAAGGACCGCAGACGTCACTGTGGACGATTTCAAGACGTGCAGTCGTACGTGAGACTGCTGATGGCTTGCTGGGGGTTCTAGTTAGTTTTCCTTTGATACATATTTCACAATCTCCCAAAGTGCTGTTTTTATCAAAGTTCATTCCAATTAGGCTTTCATTTTTAAATGCGATCTTCATGTCTTTTTCATTCATATGACCCAATTTGCAATGCCATTGTTTAATATCATTAGAGTCATCTTGCTTCCGGTCATTATTTTCAGATACTGCAGCATTAGCTTTGTGTTGACTAATATTGTTGTTTTTTGTTTTCAGATGATATAGGCCATCGGCACCCCTTGGTGCTTCCATTTTAACTTTTCGCTTGTGGTCATTTATTATTGCTTTCTTTTTAGTGAATAGTATGGTTAATCCCTTATCGGCCATCTTTCCAACTGATAGGAGATTGGCGCACAAGCTTGGTACGTATTGTGTATCTGTGACAGCAATTTTTCCTTCCTTAATTTCAATTAATGCAGGACCTATACCTTTTATATCTGCTGTCTGGTCTTTTGAAGCTAATCGTAGAGTTTTTGATATATTTTTCATTTCAGTAAAGGGCTTGTCCGAATATGTCATGTGTGACGTGCATCCACTGTCTAAAATCCAACTTGATTTTTCTTGTTCATTCGTTAAATAGCAACTGTATAGGTTCGTTTCGCTTTTGTTTTGTTTGTAGGAACTGTTTTTAGGTTTCCTATATTTCTTGCTGGGATTTTTATTTTTAGACCAGCATTTTGAAGTATCGTGGCCTTGCTTTTTACAGATCTTGCAAAAAACGTAGAATGCTTCTTCAGAGTTGTTGGAATTGCTAGTACTGGGGACGTCACGACGACGAGCATCACTCTCTTCAATTATTTTTATTTTTAGCTTTTCAGGATCTGGCAATGAGTCTTGAGATTCGATTGCAGTTCTGAAATTTTCAAAATCGGGAGAAAGGCTATACAACATCATAATTGAGAGCAGGTCACTGTTGATGTCGATGTCCATTTCTTTTAATTTATCGACTGTGTCCATTATTTTCTTTAAATGCTCCCTTATGTCTTCACCTTCTTCATGCTTTGCTAATATTAATTGCTTTAGAAGAGAAGCTTTCCTGGCAGGACCCTTGCTCGCATATATTGACTCAAGAGTTATCCAGACATCTTTCGCATATTTGCAATTTTTCACTTGTCTGAGCTCGGACGGTGCTATTAGTAGCATCAGTTCCGACTTCGCCAGTTCGTCTTCGTCGAGTTGGGCTTGCGTTGCGTCTGTTTTCGGACATTCTTATACATATTTCCATAATTTGTTTTTAATCAAATATGCTTTGGCGTGTATGCGCCAAGTATCATAGTTTTCTTTGTCTAGGGCTTCTAAGCCTACTTTAATACGTATAGTTGACATACCCTTTTTCGTATTTCCGTTTTAGTTTTTTGTTTTATAACTTTACAATTTTCATTGCTCACTTTATTTGCTCTGCTACCATGTGAAGTTTATAACATTATGATTAAAGCACATTAGCTATAATATATCACAGCGGAAATATTTATTAATTATAGAAACTCATTTATAACGATAGTTCATACAATATTTTATTCAAGACATTTGACAAGACAACAAACATTGCTAAGCAACAACCAAAACCATAAAGTAACAACATCGAGGATGGAGGTCTATCTTCACAACTATGACTTCTTATGTGAGAGTATTTAAAGAGCAGTAGACATGTACATAGTACAGTTATATCGAGTCCAGGGCTAAAACTGCCGCTTGGTGTCCTATTTATGGTGAAACGATATTTCACGTCTACTCAGCTTCTATCTCTATATCAAGCCACAGAATAAATAATAGTACATCAAGCTTAGGATCGCTCTTACATGGAATAGTGCTGCCATCTATGGGAAGTTTTTGCCAAGTATCAGCTGATGGCTCTGGGACTCGATAGAACGCCAGGCACACCGACTTTTCGGGGATGACCCTGCTGTCAAGCCAAAATTACACAGCCTAGCTCGAGCGTCGTCCTTGAGTCGTTTGTCTATCGGTGTTCTGGCTCTGGTTCGGGCTATCCAGCCCGTGATATCCAGGCGGGGGACCAAATACACTCGTTCGTAGTCAGCATTTTATTATTTGTTCGCACAAAACGATTTGCCAAGTCATTTTTATTAATTTTACTGCGGACTGCCAAGGAATGCAATTTCACCTTCTGTATTCCCTGACAAGTACGACCACGGTGTCGTCTAAAGCACGAAGTGAATAGGCTATTACTGAACTGGTGAGCTCCGTCTTAGACTCTGTCTTTTCACTTTCCGTCAGATGTGAGGATGTGAATTTTGAAGTTTATTTAAAAAAAACCGGCCAAGTGCGAGTCAGGCTCGCCCACCGAGGGTTCCGTACATCATAAAAAAGATTAAGAATCCCCCCTACCCCCTTTTTTATCCCTTAGGGGATAAATTTCGGAAAACGCGGAATACGGATTTCTTATATATTATCAGAAAGTCTATAAACGAAGTTTCCAAGTCTGCAACCTGAAAAATTATTCACACCTCATATAAATTTTCAACCCCTTTTTTATCCCTTAGGGGATGAATTTCGAAAAACGCTAAATATACTTTTCTTGTATAGTATCAAAGAGTCTATACTTAAACGAAGTTTTAAGTCTAACTTAAAAAAATATTCACATCTCATACCTCATACTCTAACTTTCAATTCCTTTTTTATCCCTTAGGGGATGAATTTCGAAAAACGCTAAATGTACTTTTCTTGTGTAGTATCAAAGAGTCTATAAGTAAACGAAGTTTTAAGTCTGCAACCTGAATAATGATTCACACCTCATACAAACTTTCAACCCCGTTTCTTATCCCTTAAGGGATGAATTGTGGAAAACGCGGAATTCGGTTTTAAGGGACCGTAGACCTTAGTATATTGTTTAAATTTCAACTCGATACCTCGACGCACTCCCAAGATAAAGGGTCTTGACGGACGGGAGGCTCTTGACGGACTTTCATCCCACTTTTTTTATCCTTTAGGGGATGAATTTCGGAAAACGCGGAATACGGTTTCAAGGGACCGTAGACCTTAGTATATAGTTTAAATTTCTACTCGATACCTCCATGCACTTCCGAGATAAAGGCTCTTGACGGACAGACGGACGGACGGACGGACAACAAAGTGATCCTATAAGGGTTTTCCTTTTGAGGTACGGAACCCTAAAAAGAACCTTACCAGGTCGTTGATTTTCAATATTTTAGATACTTTTACTTTTATTTATTTGTTTCGCATTGCAGCGACTGAGACGAATCTACACACAAGTTACACGTACAAATCCGTTTAATAATGTACCTACCTACGCTGACTACGCTACGCTGTAGTGACTGTTTGGTGTGGAGTGATCGTAAATTTTGTAGCACATAGTAGAAATAAAGGAATTTCAACAAAAAAGGGCAAGTGCGTGCCGGACTCACGCACTGAGGTTTCCGTACAAAATTGAGTTTTAACTGCACCTAGACGTAGAATATTTGACGTATGTAAGTCCCATGTATAGACAGGTTGGGTACCATCACTCGTTTGCACGACATATAGTTAGTATGCGAGTTTATATTGATATTGTTTTACTACGTAAACCGTTTTTTTAGGGTTCCGTAGTCAACTAGGAACCCTTATGTACATATTAACTCCTAGATAGTTATAAGCGTAACTGTACATTCCTACAGATTTACCTACCTATACTTACATAAATGTACTTGCGTAATATTTTATAAATGTATGACGTGTAAAATGTATATACTTTTACCAATAAAGTCTGTATTCTGTATTCTTATAGTTTCGCTCTGTCTGTCTGTCTGTCCGTCCGTCCGTCCGCGGATAATCTCAGTGACCAATATGTATATTGGTCACGCCAACAAAGTGGTAAAATAAAAAGTGGTTATAATTTCTTTTTTAGAGTACACGTAAAGTGGTGGGTGTTTTTTTTTTCTTTTCAACCCTAGAGTGTGGCATATCATTGGATAGGTATTTGTAAAATAATGAGGGTTTACTAAGACCAGTTTTTGATAAAGTTAATATTTTCGGAAATAATCGCTCCAGAAGTTTAAAAAAATGTGTCCCCCCCTCTAACTTTTGAACTATAAGTTAAAAAAATATGAAAAAAATTACAAAAGTAGAACTAAATAAGAACTTTCTTGGAAAATTATTTTGAACTTGATTCGTTGAATAGTTTTTGAAATATATTACAAAATAATTTCGGAATTAAGTTTGTAATTTAACTGTATATGCAAACACTTCTTTTATCTTGAGTGCTTAATTTATCATCCCGCACGTATCTTCCTTCTAATAAGAAAAAAATGATTCAAATCGATTCACGCGATCAAAAGTTACGACCCGAAAACCCAACATACATAACCAGTCTAGTTTGTGTAAATTAGTAACCCAAATGCCCGAAAGATGGCACTGTGTTTCCGGAGTTGATGGGGTCGGGTCGGGACCGGTGTGATCGAAAGTATCATCGAATTGTTAATTATTATAAGCATATTGAGCATGGTATCTATTAAAACACTTTTTAATGTTGCCTATTGTGACGGACGGTAAACTGCGGAACCCTACACTGAGCATGGCCCGACATGCTCTTGGCCGGTTTTTAACTTTATTTTGAAGTCGGTACTTTCAGCATGATATCATATAATTGAAAGAAAAAGATAATAATCTAAGGCGGTTTTTCAAATTTAGTTTAGAAAAGTTTTTTTTTATTTAAAAAAAATGGTACAGATAAGAGAAGAGATTATACTTTTCCTGCAATGTTAACGTTGTGTACCTATAAATTACAGATATTTTCTTTCGTAATTTCTGAGAACAGAGGGGGAAAACAGTTTTTTTTTTTACATTTTCGTTTATAAATAAATAAAAAATCACTACAACAATATATAAAAACTGTTTAAGAATGTGACAGACAGATAGACTGAGTCGCACCATAAGGGTTCTTTTTTACCGTTAACCCTGACCCAGATGATCAATTAAGGTACCTACATGTTACTGTTATTAACTTTAATTAGCTATCCTGGCTAGTATTGGGCATACCTACAGATGTATTTATTAATGATGATCAAATTGCTACAATATTTACGATCACTGGTGATGTGACATACATGAGCTACCTTATACGTATTTGTTCTTAATAATCTTAATCTTATTCGTTATAATTAAGTATGTATGGAGTCCTAAGTAAACCATTTAGGTACTTAAATATTTAACCAAATCCGCGACCCAATTAACTCTGTAGCATCTAATTACGTGTTTACTGTTATAAGGTAGGCGATTTTACCTTAAATTCCTCTCTTATCACAAGCGTCATGTCTGATCAGATAATTTCATTAAAAGCCAATTAGATTTCTGAACTAGACTAGTATGTTCTCAGCTGCTCACTAATACATATAGCCATAACGGGAAAATATTAAAAATGATTTTTTATTTCCTTTTTGCGCTTGTGGCAACAAGCTTAGCTCGGCCTCACCAAGATGTCGAAGTGCAAAACGTTTTGACAGTACCGCCCAATTGTGATGAAGGGCGGGAATGGATCAATAAAGAATGCCGAGATGTTTGGTTAGCGAGGACTCCCGCTCCCTTGAATGTGATAACCGTACCAACGAATTGCCCTGCAGGCCAGGAATATATAAACGGACAATGCCGTGATGTTTGGACAGCAGATGTTAATAACAGAACTCCTGCTCCGTTGAACATGATAACCGTACCAACGAATTGCCCTGCAGGTCAGGAATATATTAACGGACAATGCCGTGATGTTTGGAGAGTAGATGTTATTGACAGAACTCCTGCGCCCTTGAACGTGATAACGGTGCCTACGAACTGTCCGGCGGGTCAGGAATGGATCAATGGACAGTGCCGTGATGTGTGGAGAGTTGATAATATTGACAGGACTCCTTCACCATTGAATGTGATAACGGTGCCTACGAATTGCCCTGATGGTCAGGAATATATCAACGGAGAATGCCGTGATGTTTGGAGAGTTGATAATATTGGCAGGACCCCTGCTCCATTGAACATGATAACTGTTCCAACAAACTGCCCTGCTGGTCAGGAATACATCAATGGACAATGCCGTGATGTTTGGAGAGCAGATAATATTGATAGGACTCCTTCACCATTAAACGTGGTAACGGTTCCAACAAATTGCCCTGTTGGCCAGGAATATATCAATGGAGAATGTCGTGACATTTGGAGAGTTAACAATATTGGCAGGACTCCTTCACCATTGAATGTGGTAACGGTTCCAACCAATTGTCCTGATGGCCAGGAATATATCAACGGAGAATGCCGTGACGTTTGGATCAGGCTTATTTTTAAGTGAGTACCTACTACCATTTAGGAAAAATAAATAATAAAAACCGGCCAAGAGCAGGTCGGGCCATGCTCAGTGTAGGGTCCCGTAGTTTACCGTCCGGCACAATAGGCAACCTTGAAAAGTGTTTTAATAGATACCATGCTCAATATGCTTATAATAATTAACAATTTGATGATACTTTCGATCACACCCGTCCCGACCCCATCAACTCCGGAAAAATCTTAACAGCGCGAAGTAGACCACGGCACATCCATTTCTCGGGAAATTGGGTTAAGTACTAATTTATACTTTAGATTTAAGGTAGGTAGAGGTAGGTAGTTAGGTAAGTTACACTTACTGTATATATTTCGAAAATAAATGTTTTTTTTTGTATTTATACAAACTACAAGGGTTTGGTTTTCGGGGGTAACTTTTGATCGCGTGAATCGATTTGAATCATTCCTTTTTTAGGGTTCCGTAGTCAACTAGGAACCCTTATAGTTTCGCCCTGTCTGTCTGTCTGTCCGTCCGTCCGTCCGTCCGTCCGTCCGTCCGTCCGTCCGCGGATAATCTCAGTGACTGTAAGTACTAGAAAGCTGTAATTTTGTACGAATATGTATATTGGTCACGCCAACAAAGTGGTAAAATAAAAAGTGGTTATTATTTCTTTTTTAGAGTACACGTAAAGTGGGGGGTAATTTTTTTTTTCGTTTCAACCCTAAAGTGTGGCATATCATTGGATAGGTATTTGTAAAATAATGAAGGTTTACTAAGACCAGTTTTTGATAAAGTTCATATTTACGGAAATAATCGCTCCAGAAGTTTAAAAAAATGTGTCCCCCCCTCTAACTTTTGAACTATAAGTTAAAAAAATATAAAAAAAATTTCCAAAATTAGAACTTAATAAGAACTTTCTTGGAAAGTTTTTTGAACTTAAAAAATCACCCCCACTTCAAGTGTACGGGACGTACCGTAAAAAAAACTTATAGCCACTTTTTATTTTACCACTTTGTTGGCGTGACCGATATACATATTCGTACAAAATTACAGCTTTCTAGTACTTACAGTCACTGAGATTATCCGCAGACGGACGGACAACCAGACAGACTTGGTTCCTAGTTGACTACGGAACCCTTAAAAGGATAATCAATATTTTTCAAGCGTAAAATTGTATCATACACTCGACATAGAATTTTTATCTAATAGGTACGGAAACATAGTAGAAGGCCACAAACTTGTTGACCGGTTAGTTTGATATAGACTTAGGTACTCGTCGTATCTCCACGAATTTACTGTTTTGTGTGGGTGATATATATATTTACCAACGCGGTGTTAAATGTTACTGAATTCTTTAAAATTTATTTTATATTTTACTTATCCCTTTGACTGAGACAGAATAATGGAAATATATAAAGAGTTAATGGAAATATAAGAAGATGTACAAAAACATTTATTTTCGTAATACATAGGTACA
This sequence comes from Lathronympha strigana, assembly GCA_949128165.1. Taxonomy (NCBI): domain Eukaryota; kingdom Metazoa; phylum Arthropoda; class Insecta; order Lepidoptera; family Tortricidae; genus Lathronympha; species Lathronympha strigana. The sequence goes on along the minus strand of OX421909.1, from coordinate 14,312,968 downwards.
ATACAGTAAGTGTAACTTACCAACCTACCTACCTTAAATCTAAAATAGATCCTTGAGGCATTGTACGAGTACCTAGGATGGTGGCGTTCTTAAATTGATTTCGCTATGTAATCTAGCTAAAACACCAAGTATATAGTAGGTTCTTCTAGGTACATTATCTAACTTAAACATCCTTAAAGTAAGATAAGGTAGCTACGGGGTATAGATATAAGTACATATACCTCGTACCCAGACTATTATGAACCTACATATGTATGCGGTGTCTGTGTACAATAAAAAATCTGACTTTTTACTAAATATCGTTATCTTTATTAATTTTCTTTATACTTTATACTCGTTATCATTTGCGATCGGAAATTCGGATGCTATTTTGCTTATCAGCTACATTAAACAATAAAAACCATATACGTAAATAAGATATAAGATCGCTATTTATCTGTAGGTATAATCTTTTAAAGTAGATATGTTCATATGTTTTTAATAAAATACTTGTTTGTCAAATACTAATATAGGGAATATTGCCTTTTCAGATATTTACTTTTGGAAGAGTCAGCCCCGGAAGTTGAAGTACAGTTGAAGGAAGAAGTGGTGGATCCTGCAAATATTGTAGATTTTTTTCCTAAGAATATAATAAGTGTACCCAACCAATGTCCTGCCGGATATGCACCCGATGCGAACGGTTATTGCCGACAAATTTGGGTTTAACTTGTCTAATCATAAAATAACGTAGTTGAAGTTAAACTTGATGATTAAAACTTTATGTTATAATAGACGAGGCATAATATATATAATAATTATATAAGAACCTACCTAAACCAATAAATTATTGATTTAAACCATATTTTCCTTTGGTCATAGATGCCTGTTTTATAGATAGTAGCCCATTAACCCATGTTGAATTACTATATGAAGTAAGCAAAGCTAAGTTTAGTATTATATGACTCGATTCCTCGGGGCCAACCAGTAAATAACCCGTTTATTGCTAGTATTACACGTTACACGGCGCGATCCGACGGGCCTGATTATCGGGGGTACCCTACCACTCCCTCCCTAAGTTCCCTTTCGTCTTTTACACGCGCCGAGGCTACTGATTGGTCCCGACGGATTGCCCCATGTAATGCTAGTTTAATGCTATTATTACACGGCGCGTTTTTTCGGGGCTCATCAGTGCCCTCGGCTTCGGCCTGTATAATCGACGAAAGAGAACCTATAGGGATTAGAGGGAGCGGCAGGGTACCCCCGATAACCGGCCCCTACGGATCGCCCCATGTAATACCCGTGTAGTAGAAAACAATACATTCGTACGATCAGCCCACTTTACTTTGGCTTCCTGTACCATAACAAAAAGCACGGTCAATTTACATTTTCAATTAAATAACAATTAAGTGGCATGTAATGTAATGACTCTCAACTCGCATCACAAAGTGCTCACCGAATACCTATAACAGCCATAGTTCAAGTAAAAATGTTATTTATTTTACTTCTCGCGCTTGTGGCGACTTCCACGACACTCCCACTGCAGAACAATGAAGTCGATGAAGATGCTCCTGTAACTGAATTAACCTTATTAGATCTGAATGCTCCTGCCTGCAATCCCGGAGAGTGCCAAGGAAGCCATGTTCGTGTTCGAAGAGGGATTAAGTCATTTACCCCTCCTTCTGGTGGGTGTCCTTGTCGTGGTTAGAGAGTAGCATCAATAAATCTGTCTTCAAATAAAATAATGATTTCCGACGATTACGTTAATTTGATTTGATATATGACATTACATTGTACAAGGGAGTAAAGTTGTTGTTCATCTCTCTTGGTTATACGTGAGACTGAGAGCTAAATAATCCATAAATGAGCCACGAGCGTAGCGAGTGGTTCTAAAACTGAGCGCCGCGGGTCTCAAGACACGAGAGGCGGGCAATCTTTACTGCCGGGTTTAAAACAACATTGTTTTTACTGGAATGATGAAAACTTTATTACAATTAAGTCTCATCTAGTTCAGTTCAGATTTTTAAGATAAAATGGCTCTGTTCAGTGGGGTTCATGGGCTACAAGTGTACGGTGAGTTAAAAAGTAGGCTCTTAGAGTGACGTTGTACGGTGGAGGCCTAGCTTGTCAAAGAAGATAGCTCTCTTTGCGAAGCCCGAGGCGGCCTGACCCCGAACTACCGACTGATGACCAAAGTGTGATTATACGCGTATCAAGAGTCATTTTCTATTTGCTGCACACTTCTTCGTTAGTTCACTGCATAATATGCTATCAATATTAAACATTAAACAACTTTAAACGGCAAAAAATAAAAACATATTCCTGAGGCGTCTTCGCCATCTTGAGTATCAGCCAGAAGTCCAAATCTCATCCAAAATTGTAGTCCGGCCTGCAAGAACTTTTAATTTTCTCCGGATTACTCCTAGTTTGAGGACTTTGAGGCTTATCTAGCTGAGATTTTTAGCACGCATGAGTGGCGCCGCCTGGTGAGCGACAATACGGTGGCTCCCATTGCCCGAGAGATGGCACTGTGTTTCCGGAGTTGATGGGGTCGGGACAGATGTGATCGAAAGTATCATCGAATTGTTAATTATTATAACCATATTGAGCAAGGCATATCTAATAAAACACTTTTTAAGGTTCCCTATTGTGACGGACAGTAAACTGCGGAACCCTACACTGAGCATGGCCCGACATGCTCTTGGCCGGTTTTTATAGTATACCCGTCCTCAGGGGACCTACCGCGAAAATCGTGCTGAGGATGAGGATGCGAAAAGCTTTTTTCTGATCTCCGCAATATGGGGAGTCCAACTTAAGGTTTGGTCCATGGACCCAAGTTCTTGACTGTACAGGAGAAAGGGATAATTACTCCGTCAAAGCGTAAGTCGGGTACCACCAGCTCCAACAATTTGGACATAAAATAATTAAGGACTACCAATAACAATAGCCTGCGATTTTCCAGGCTTGTGGCGCTTCGACTGACGATCAAGAGGAAGTGTTAGAGTCCGACTATGCTAAGTTTCTTAGATTTTAATAGTTCAGACTGTGAAAAACTGGCCATATACGTTCGGGCATATCTGCCGGATCTGCCGATATGTGTGTATGGGAAATTTGTCTGGCGGATGCCCGGCGGACATACCCATTAAGGAGATCTGACGGATTGCCCGAACGTATATATGGCCAGCAAAAAATAATTAAGTAATCGTCATAATTTCATAAAAATTTGACGTTAATTTTTAAAAGATGTAGAGGATGTAGAGTCTATCTAAGCTAAGTTTCCTACATTTTGATAGCACAGAATGTGAAAGTGTTAAGAAAACGTCATAATTTCATAGAAGTTTGACATTTAAAATAACACTAAGGTATGACAGTTCATTTGCTCGGCAGAGATAGCGTGGTTTGACTCTAAGGTATTGAATTTGTCTTGAATGCAACCCATCAACAAAATGCCGTCAAATTTCACAAATCGCATACGATTTATTGTAAGGTCTTTATAGTTCCACACGCATAGCTTGGACCTATATCATTCAAATGTCAAATAACATTGACGTTTCTAAACGTCATTTCATATACATACTGAATACTGAGTGTTGCACTGTACTCGCACTAAATGCCAACCCAACAATCACTTTTGTTCAAGTAAAGATTATTCAATCAAGCCTATAAATTATACCATTGAAGTTAAAATCTGCTTGTGAGGCATAATCTCCATTGTAACATTGACTGAAGATGCACGAAAACTCATGTGAGTCATCGTGTAGATGACCGTTGTGACTTACTTTCATTCCATCACTATTGCCTGAAATACTCAAAAATGTCTGAGGTAAAAGGGACGAAGGCCTTGGAATTATGGTGTAAACGCCTAATTAAGGATTGCCCTAATGTGCAGATTGATAATATGACTACATCATGGAGAAATGGCATCGCTTTCTGTGCATTAGTTCATCACTTCAGGCCTGACCTAATGTAAGTAACTTTTCATTATTCACGTACTTATAGTTTACTTAAGCCATATTATTAATTATTTGACTTTTTACAGAGATATATCAAGTTTAAAGCCAGAAAACATCTATGAAAACAACCAGCGGGCATTTAGTATTGCAGAAAAACACCTGGGTATTCCCGCACTCTTGGATCCTGAAGATATGGTGGAGAATGAAGTGCCAGACAGATTGTCTATTCTCACTTATTTGTCTCAATTTTATCAACGCTTAGGCCATACAGGTGAGTGCTTTATACCTACTAGACATAAACATGACACACATGCATATACAATACATGCAGGTGTGATGCTGATAACAGAAAAATAAATACTACTGAATTTTTCTCTTATTTCCTAAAAGTTATGAATACTGAAGTCTAACTGTGAAAGAGTTTTAGAGGCTGGTGTACTTTTTTTGGAGCTCAAATTCGATACTATTTTGGACCAACTAACTAACAAGGATCCTTTTAGTTTTATGCACATTACGGAAGATAATTTTAATTTGAATGGAATGTATGAACTACTTTTCTATTTCTGTTTTTTGGTTTTTATATGCATGATTTTTACTTTCAACTTGTGCATTCTCTGTCATTCTTTATAATGTAATCTAGATGTTTTATATATGATTTTTTAAATTGGTTTAGGACCTTAAATCTACTTTTAAGAGAATAAGGCATATATTACACTTTCATATATCTATGATTATATGTAGGTGGTCCTATTTGACTCATATAAATATGAATTACATAATACAAACAATTAATATTACAGTAGGTAACAGTCTATGGTGTATGTATGCTCTTGTGGCCAATTTACTGAGTAAATATTAAGTAACAGGGCACAGTGAAAGAAAGTCTATTCACATAAATTATGTCACATGTTCCTATTTCCTTAAGTATAGCAAACATGAGAGATATATTTCTGTATTACAAGTAGGAATTTTTAATACATGTATATTACATTTTCAGTAAACACCAAAACCTCGGAGAGTGAACCCAAGACCCCAGAGCCTCCGTCAACATCTACCGCAGCGGTTTGTATTTACTAATTAATGTTTACTTGACATATCTTTAGTTTTGTTTGCCACACCCCTGTTTCTATTCAATGTACAATCTATATATTCACTTGAATAGTAACTTTCAGGCAACACCTAGGGGAAAATTTCTCTGTTGGTTGACCCATATAGCAAAAATCAAGAAGGATTATGTTAGCTACAAAATCTTTAGTGTGTTAAGCCAGCACATTGACTTTTTGTGATTGCACTCTTTAGTTCAGCGCATGTAGATTAGATTGGTTGAAATATTTATGATTCTTCAAATAGTTAGATGTACATTTTGCAAAAATGTATGATAAAATTTCTCTACTTTCTTTTCCCTGTTATGTTTGTTACAGTTCAATTTGTGATGTTTTTTCTTTACAACAAGTAGTAATGTCATCATTGTAATTTTTTTTAAGTACTTACATACATTCATTTTGAATAGTATTTACAGTCACCAGCAATAGTATCTTCCACTATGAAGGTCGCAAATATATGTGACTCACTCTTATGTATGTACAAATAAGATTGTGTCAAATATTTTTGCAAACTTCATATCGGAAGATACTATTGCTGGATTTGCAGATGACTGTACAGTAAATTATTTGTGAATCTTTATATAATGCAACTGTTTTGTATATTTAGATATGATGACATACTGCTGATTTCTTGCATTCTATAATCTATTCTTTATTTATTTTCACTTATAGGCACCATTCAAATTCGGAAAGACAGGTCTAGACAAGTGTGCTGCATGCGGCCTGCCCGTTTACCTCGCACAGCGTCTCATTGTCTCACACAAGCTCTACCATAGGAGATGTTTCCGTTGCTCCAAATGCTCTGGCCATTTGAACCCCAAAAACTTCCAAATTATCGAAGGATCTGAATTTTGTTGTGATAGTTGCAAAAATGAAAAGACTGTGCCCGCATTTCTTAATAATAATGATCAAATAGGAATGTTAGCGTTTCATGAGGATTTGTCTAAACCTAGTGAGCTACCCAGAGAGGAGCCTATTGTCCCAAAACACAAAACAAGGCCTCAGTCAATCTTAGGTGAGTACCCTTACAAAACTTTTCTATACTTTGCCTTCTCTAGCCCTAAACTAGCTTTGTTGTATGTCATGTCTTTGTTATTTATGTTACAATGATGTAAATTAATTTTGATTCCAAGCATTATTAACTCTTTTAAAAATTATCTTCAAGTTAAATATTAGTAGTACAAATATTAAAATAATTGTCCTTGCATTTTACATTTTGGGTTAGAAATGCACCTGAATCACTCCAGTTCGGTTTAGCTGATATGAAGCACGTTATTATCTATTTGTGCTAAATAATAAAAATTTGGTAGGTACTAAATACTACTTGCATGAAATAATCATACTGAGACAGTTTTCGTCAAAAGTTACCAGTTTGTCGGCTGTCGATAAGGACCTAATCCCGTAAAGTTTCATTTGGAAATTAACCTTACCATTATCAAGAAGCTACAAAGTGGTACCTTTTATTAATTGAGCATGCTAACTTTGCACTAACTAGGCAAACAACAAAGTGTGTACCTATCATGCACCATCATTAAACATCAAATTCCTATAAATTATGTTGTTGATAGTGGCGCTGGTGCACTTTATTCCTGCAGAGTTAGCTTGGTTACACTGACTATAATAAGTTTTCTAGAAGTCCACAGCTAACAGCAACTTTCCCACGTGCTAATTATACTATTATAAATTACTCATTATTAATAATTACATTGATTAGTATAATAGGCCTTAATCATTTGGTTTTATTGCAGAGAAAATAAGCATGTTTGAAAAGCAATCAGAAAAAGAAGTGAATTTAGAGGACAAGTTAGTGAATATGTCTTTATCTGACAATTTAGATAGTAAAACTAATCAAAGTAGTACACAAAGTGTCTTAAACGCAAGCAAGTTACAATCCCAAGAACCGGACAATATGGAATCAAGTGTGGATAATACCAGTGCGAAAGAAAGTTTTGAATTATTTAAACAAAGCCCTGAAAAAGTGTACAAGAGCAATATAAATAAATTTAATTTCTTACAAACACAACTTGCTGAAGATACTAACGACAATCAGTATACTGTTGGCGATACTGAGATCCAACATCAAAAATTTAACAATACGAAAGACGATAACGAAATAGGCGATTCCGGTTTTAAGGAAAAATTTGAATCTTCTGAAAGTGTGCGCAAAGACGAAAGTAATATGACGGATGATATAAGAATAGCTAAAAATCATTTTAATTCTTCTGAAATTGATTGTTCTCTGTCAGAAACAAATGAATCTAGTATTATTGAGCCACAAATATCTATAAGTGTACCCCCACGGAAGAAAAAAAACCTGACACTGAGTGGAAAATCAATAGAAGTTCAAAAAGAGGAAAATGGGAAGAAAGTTGGCACTAAACTTTATCCGGACCATTTAAACCCTTTTTCCGACGATGAAGAAGAGGTATGTACACGTGACAATGTTCACAACAAACAAATTTATTTTGGGTCTCAGACATACATGAATAGATGATCTTATTCTGATATACGGTTTGTAAATAAATTCAGAAATATTTATGAACCATGGCAAATCTTAATATAATTTTTTCCGTGATAATATTGAGTCAGAAATGGCATAAAATTTGACCCTATTACTTTTGATTAAAGTTCAAAGTCGTGTCGAGATTACATTCACTTCTGCATTGAGGGCTTCGAACTTCGTACATTTCGTTGAGCTAATCTCGGGCTAACCTGCTGTTTCGAAGCCTAAAAGTTTTCCTGATGTTACTTTCCTATAAATATACAAATATATTGAAATATATCATATTTGAACATTTTAGGAGGACGGCAGTAAGGATACATCGAAGCCAGTGAGCACGAATCCTTTCGGCAGCAGCGACGAGGAGGGCGACGATGTGCCGCCGATCCATCCTCCGAGACTACCCACCGAGCACACCTCTACTCCCGCGTATGTTCACTGACTATTGTAATCCCCATCGTTACTGCATACGGGGGTAGCTGTTTATTCCTACTTATTACTATGGAATAAGTAATAGTTTTATATACTAAAGTACAGAAGGTTCACCTTCCTACAGTTGACGTTTAGCTTGTCAAGCATGCATATGTCATGCATGAATGCATTGACATTAGGATTTTCAAAGTGCTTCGCGTGCTGCGTGGTGGTATAGGTAGCTACTATGAATGTGATAACAATTAGAAAAACGTAAAAATATATTATTATTAGAACACGTTTTTATACATTATTCATTAGTACCTTTTGGTATTAATTTGTTTAATTTTAACTCTCGTGAGACTCAAAGGTAATATTTAAAAAGGGTAAGTCACGAAATTAAGTCCATTTTCGCTCGGCATGTTTCGATCTTTACGAAAATCGTCATCAGGAGCAACCACCCGCGCTAGATGTAAGTCGTGCACTGAATTTGTTTAAGCATAATTTAGTACGCGCTGTTTGAAATATAAATATATACGAACGCAATCGTAATGCGCATTGCACGAACCCTGACAGTTTAGGCCGTGTTTGATACAACGTAAAACGCGGAGTGACACCTGCTATTATATACAACATGGGACGCGTTTTCACACTCCCATTGCAGCTATATACAGTCCACTGTTGGGCACAGGTCGCATCATGCATAAGAGGTGCCTACGAAATCTTTGAATACTCACGCTTTGCAAAGCTGGTTTGAGTTTTGTACAAAATCTTATTATAAAGTAACAAATCAGTTCATTTAACTGAAAAACTTTTTTTCAACTGTGAACCAAAACAATATAAGAACCCCAGAGAGACTCCTCTGATAAATTATTGTTTGCATTCACAGGAAACGCCTGATAGCTGCCAACCCCTTTTGGTCTGACGGCGAGGAACCATCGTCTGATGAAGAACCTCATAATGGAAGGTAATTTTTAAAGTTGATGCTACGAACTCATCACAGAACTGAAGTTATGTAAATTCCTTAAACAAATGATTACTAAAACATGTAAAAATATTATAGCTCTAGTTTTGACTTGTAATGTAGATGGCGCTGTCAAGTGCCATACGTTTTATGGTACTTCAATTGTCAAAATGTAGTATTTAATTTATATTACGTACCTATAGTTTTATCCAAATATATTTTCATTGTTAATTGAACGCTACGTAACAAAAGTGATGGGACTGAATCGTTTTCGAATAAAACGCCATATTTTCACAAAAAATAAATTGATACTCTACATTTTACTCATGTTTTTTAAAGCTTATTTTGTTATAGCAGCAACATGTACAAGTCATCATTAACCACGAGCACACCGAACCTCCCAAGCGGGCGTCGAAAGAAGGTGAAGGCACCGCCACCACCAGTACTCACGGTCACCGAAGTCCCGGCCACGTCCATGGACGATGTCGCGAGTATATCGTCACTCAGCTCCTACACGTCTACTGTACATTCTGACCAAGTTAGTTCTTAGTATGACCAGACGTTAGTAGCGCCCGTCAATGTTTAACCACAGCGTAAGAATGTACTCCATACAGTGGGTGAACTCCGCCGATTTCTGGGTCATCGCTGGGGGGCGCGCGGGGAAGGAGGCGGGGAGGAGACGCCGCCGAATTTCTATGAAAATTCGGCGGCGTATTTTAAGGGGTGTAAAATTGAAATTAGTTTGCCAGTCAGACTGTAATATCTCTCGCATAGTTTTGGACAACCCTGAGCCTCAGCACGAGCACCGAGCCGAGCCGCTGGCCGTGTATGAAGTTACCTCACTGTATGGAATACATCCCTACGCTGTGGTTTAACACTGACCTGACCTTTAGGGCCGTAAGCACGACGAATCTCCTGAGAGGGTGCCGGAAGTCCAATATGCCCATGTTTCAATGTATTACTTATGTGGACATATGTTTACGTACTCGTTTTGTTTCAGAAATCATATGGCATGTCGACTCCAAGGCTAAAGAAGAAGCGTATAGCGCCCACGCCGCCCGACAGCATGTCGATGTCCGGCTGTGGCTCCATGGAGAAAGGCGTCGACCACTCCGACATACGGAACAACTCCGATGGTAAATATCATTACAGTATAACATATTACTCCGAGAGTATAGGAGAGTAAGGCGACGTAGACCACTCAGACACACGGAACAACTCCTATGGTAAATATCAATACAATACAATACAATACAATAACTCTTTATTGCACCTCAAAACAACAAAAATAACACAAACTGGTATTACACATGAAAAAGAGGCAAACAACAGGCGGTCTTATCGCTAAAGAGCGATCTCTTCCAGACAACCTTTGGGTAGAGGAGACACTACACAGTCGTACACTATCATTACAGTACAACATATTACTCCGAGAGTATAGAAGCGTATAGCGCCCTCGCCACCTGACAGCATGACCACATGGTCAGTTATGGTATGGAGCAACAGATATTTTTTAGGATCAGAAAAATCGTGCGATTGGCTTCGTGCGATTTTTAGGAAAACAATTTAAAAGCTGATATGTTTGCCTCTTATTTTCTTCAACATAACGTTAACAATGGAAATAAGTAATTTTATTTCAATATTTCCTAGAGATGACTGAAGTAATTGATGAGACATAGGCAATAGGCAAATCGACCGTTAGTTTTCAAATCTTAAAAAACCCGGCCAAGTGCGAGCCGGACTCGCCCACCGAGGGTTCCGCACAAAGGATGCTCCCCCCCATTTATGAATTTTGATACTGAAAAAAAAATGGTGCACAGAACTCTCAATGTGCGGCAATTATAGGGTTTTAGGATTTTGTGCTGTACTTGTGTTACAAGCTCTTGCTTTTTGCCAAATTTCGTCATGGTATAAACGGGAACGGGTAATGGTAGAAAGTTGAACTTTCTACCATTACCCGTTCCCGTCATAAAGGGTTTTGACAGACAGAAGGACGGACGGACAACAAAGTGATCTTATTAGGGTACCGTTTTTTCCTTTTGAGGTACAAGAACCCTAAAAACGGTAACTAATATTGCAATCACATAATGAGTCAACTCCAAGACGTCATTACGAAAACATATTATGCTGATTCATTGTGTTACTATACTAAGGTATGTACCTACGTAGGTATACCTGTCCTAATACTCCTTCTGTATGGCGTCTTACGTCCATTTTAGTTTAGCGTGCGTAGTACGTAAGCAATGTTTTTAATTACGAAAATACGTAATATTTCTGATTTGAAATACTTAATCAATAAGATAAGCTGTAAATAAACGTAAACTAGATTTGTAATAGAATAGGCCAATGTAATCTTAATCCTTGTCAATTAATATAAGCTTTGTTAATACGTTTTCCTTTAAAATTTTGTAAAGGAAAGCAAAAAAAAGCTATTTAGATAATTACAAAAACATTGCATATTTATTAACTAGTATACATTTGGTACAATTATAAACTATTAACGATATTTAAACCTTGACTGTAGGTACTTATAAAATTGTATAACCTCCTGCCGCCTACCATGTAACAAAAATTGCCAGTGAATTTGGAATCAAATCGGGACAGCAATCACACTTATTGCACTTACCTGTCTGCTTTGGTGATACTTGAATACCTATTACAATTTGTCATGATAACACACAAAAACAAAACAATATGTCGCGATGACTAAGAGCGGGTAATATTTTAAATTATGATCGAGTTGCGATCGCATATAATTCTCAGAAGTAAATGATAATATATAATAATTATGATGGATGAAGTGAAAGATACTAAATAGATTATGCACGAGTATAAACACAATATAATAAAATATTTGCTTTTAATAAGGAATACGTCATAATAGATTTATGCCCTACCTTCTTCTTTTTCTTAGCGTTTTCCTCACGGCCTGGAGTCCGCTTTGGCAACTAATCCCAAGATTTGGTGTAGGCACTAGTTTTACAAAAGCGGCTGCTATCTGACCTTCCAACCTAGAGGGTGAACTAGGCATTATTGGGATTATTCCGGTTTCCTCGCGATGTTTTCCACCAGTGAAAAGCGTTAAATATCAAATGATATTTCGTACATAAGTTCCGAAAAACTTAGCGGGGTTAGAACCCGACCCCTTCGGATTGAAAGTCGCACGCTTTGACCGCTGGGCCACCAACGCCCCCTATGCTAGTTCCTAGCTAATTAATATTTTTTATAGGATAATAATACACAGTAAGCTAAGCTCAACAAGGCTTGTTGTGTGGGTCCATACATGAAGATTTATATAATAGATAAGTTCGTCATAAATGCATAGAAAACACCCATAACTCAGGAACTAATTTCGTGATAAACGCTCAAACAGATGCCCTTACTATTTACGATTCGAAGCCGGAAGCCCCAGCTTCGGAAGCAGTTCTTCTAAACGCTTGTGACCTTTATGTTACATCAGAAACTGTGTCCGATATTGTAACATAACGTTATAATGTATGAAAAGCAGATATGGCATGTTAAACTATGCTACAAGACTCGTGAGTCGTATAGTATAGGTAATAAAAAATCCAGAGAGTACATTATACTACCTATATGAGCATTGAGCACCTAATAAAACATGATTGCTTGTCGTCTCGAGTCAATTGATTCTTGTTACTGACAAACCACTTAAAATAGATAAGCTATCGAGGTAGATCCCCTCGTACAGGAAAAGGGATTTTACAGCTTAAGTGGATAGGTATTCGCGATATAAAATCACAATACATTACCTATAATATTTTGTTTTTCTTTTCACTTCTACTTAAAAGGAAACAATGCGCAGCGCAAAAACAATAATTAACACGTTTCAAAAAGCCAACCACCTTGAAGGTTTAACAGGTTATGGACTCTATATCTATGAAGGTACCTCGGGAGAAAAACGTCCACATTGTGCACGGGTGCTGCGATCATAAATGTCCTACGTTACCTGAATCTGTTTAACATTTTGACCGCTACATTCGGCGGTGGCCGTCATTGAAAAGTTTTGCCATTGATGCCAGCGAGGCCTATTTATCAAGTAGTCACGATCGCATGGCGCCCTAGGTACAATGTCACAATGACCCGCATACCCTGGAGCCTAAATGGTCTCGTACCGTGCGGTTTAAGAGGAACTTCCTCCCGCGGACGCTCCGGCTGTGGAATGAGCTCCCTGCCGCTGTTTTTCCAAAGGACTACAGTATGGGTTCTTCAAAAAAGGAGTGTTAAAGTTTTTAAAGGGTCGGCAACGCGCATGTAACACCCCTGGAGTTGCAGGCGTTCATAGGCTACGATGACCGCTTACCATCAGGCGGGCCGTATGCTTGTTTGTGACCGTCGTAGTATAAAAAAAAATTGTTTGGCAGGTGGTCGCCGTTTGAAAGGCCCAGCGCCGGGCCTCCCGCTGCCGGAGCGGCGCGAGGTTAAGATGCAAATGTCGCCCGAGGAACTGCAGGTGCAGCTCGACATGCTGGAGACCCAGCAGCTGGGCCTGGAGCGGCAGGGCGTGCTCATCGAGCAGATGATCCGGGACAAGTGCGAAGGTAGGTGCAGCGCTATTTAATAAGGGTGCATATGCAGCCTCGTTCGTCATTATCATCAACAACAAGTTTAAGTTTACATTTTACTGTTCCGATATTGAAAAGGACTCCAGTCTATTTTTTGCGAAGATGTTAATTTTTTTTATTGGAAGGACCTACTTTTTAAGCTTTACTTTCATAATATTGCCTTCTGTTTCCACGAATATTTTTCACTGCAATTAAACACTTTAAAACAGATTAATTGCGAGGGTGGGGATCCCCTCTCTCATCTTTTTAGACTTTTATTACTTATTACCGAAAATAAGATCGAATTCATTTGTTTCTTATTTTTTTATTATATGATATTTAATTTAATAAAAACAGCCATTATTAGATGCCTACTCGTCTCTAGGGTAAAATAGAAAAATGGTTTACTCCCACTTTACGTGAAGCAAAAAGGCAATATTTTTTAAAGTAATCAAATCTTCCTATTTGTCTTCAGGAGAGGACGCCGTTCCCGCGCCTCAGGAGGAAGTGGAAGATCTCGTCATTCAGCTCTGCGAGCTGGTCAACGAAAAGAACGACCTGTTCAGGAAACAGACGGAGCTCATGTACATGTAAGTGATATATTATATAGCTTATTTATTTGTTCATATCTAGATTAAGTTTAGGTACACAGCTCAGAAGGAGGCTGCATCATTGGATGTCGATGATATTGAATGGAATGACGACGCCCACAACTACGTACAGTACTAATACTATCGCCAAAAGGTAGTTAACAACCGAATGAGTAAATGTGATATTCAAACTGAAAACCTTTTTGTCAATCTTTCAGTTGCCTGTTGAACTTGTGATCAATACAAAAATGAAAACTAATGCCAACATCCCACTGTCTTTGCATGACGTGACCTCAACTCTGGGGCTCAATAATAGCAATGAACATTTTTTCAAAGGCGTAAAGCCTCTTCAGTGGTCGTAATGTGTAATGTGTACATAATTATGTTAATCTAAAAATGAAAAAAAAAATACATAAACCGCGAGCCGGCTGCCTATAGCTCAAAAGAAACAAATTAGCCCTTTTCTATGCGATATTTCAATCTGAACATTAATTATATATATTTCAGTCGGCGACAGCAGCGATTGGAGCAGGAGCAGGCCGATATCGAGCACGAAATCAGGGTCATTCAGTCGCGGCCCGTAGTTAATCGCATTGATGCTGATAAGGTAATTAATAATAAGCTAGGTAATTGGTAATTATTACTTGGATAATGGAGGTGTAATCTGATTATCTAGATCCGGAAATACTTAAGAGGTTGTTTCAACTATGCTTTGTTTTTGTGGGATTAGAAAGAACACTGCAGAATAAAGCATGTATGAGGATATTTATTAAGCACTTTATTCGGTAAATACCTAATAATGAAATAATATGTTGTAACAGTAGGTACAAACAAATACAAATTTGAAAGCAACAAACGGCTGAAGTTAGTTAACCTTAGGGATTAGTAAATGGTTTAGCGGTGTTGTTGTTTAATTTAGTGATACAACAGGCTCTGCGCTCTATAACACCAGCCCAAGATTTAAAAAAATCACAACACTCAATCGTTACGATTCCGCCAGTGGCGTGACTACTTGGGCAGAGAGGATCAGTGCCCAGGCTCCTGTATGGCATTGCATCAATTGTCAGCGTGGTGAAATAGGGGCCTGGGCGTAAGTGTCAGGGGCGTACAAAATTAAATAGGAATTGGTGCCCCCAGGATTTGATACGTCGTCATCTGAGGACAGTGGGTTTTTTTTAATTTCTCCTAATTAGGCGGGTTGACAAAGAGCGAGCCGTCTCGCGATGCAGTTCGACATGTGTACACGTATATCGCACGGATAAAAAGTACGTGCGGCGGTGCGGCCGATATGTCCTCTGACTCTCGAAGCATGGCGTAACGCGTACTAACCATAAATAAATAGTACATTACTGCAGAGGCCGTGAAGTAAGAGATTGCAGGACGAGTTTGTGGTAGACGGCCGAGTCGTAGACGAGGCTAGATAAAACAAGTCCTGCAATCTCTCTTCCGGCCGAGGCTTGTATAGTGCTTTTCTCAAACATTGTGAGGAAATATTAAAATTAAAATAACTACTAGGTAAATAGTTAATCACGTCACGGCCTCCGGCCAAGAAGTAAATGTGGGGAGCCATAAACAAGAAACTTCATGTCTTCATTTCGTGACATAAATGCATACATTTACGACCATGTTTGAGAAAACATTTTTTCCCCTCACTAGCTCGGAAAGCGCTGTTTTGTCCTTTAAAACTAGCGTGGAAAAACGCATTTTATCCACATGTGTGGCAAAGTAATCTAATTCCTATCACTTACCAACAGTCCAGTATAAGTGAGTCCTATATGCCCATAGTAAATATGCGCAATCGGAGGTCACACCTTAAATTGGTCGTGTGATCATGTCTTATCCCGCACTTGGTAAGCTGTTGGCAATATCTAAGTATCAGGAGCGTACTTACTCTATGACAAATTTTGAAATTGATTTTTGATGGTTTCTTCAAGATAACTTACACGTGGGTAAGATTTATAATCGTATGTAGTCTGTATTTTCCTCGCAATAGTGAGGGGAAAAATGTTGTATTACACTCGGCGGCAAAGTTTGTTCAACTCTCGTGCCTTGAGACCCTCGTAAAGCTCAAGATCCCGGTTATTGAACCACTCGCTACGCTCGTGGCTCAATTTTGGAGTCTCGCTTGCTCGGGTCTCAATATAAGCCCGAGAGTTAAACAACAACTTTGCCCCCTTGTATAATAAATAACTATTTTAGGCCCGCGAAGAGCAGCTGGTGGCGCGGCTCGTGCAGATCGTGCGGCTGCGCGACGAGCTGGTGCAGCAGATCGACGCCGAGCGCCGCCGTGAGCGCCAGGAGGACCTGGCCATCGCCTGCTCCATCGCCACCAAACGAGGTACTATCCTCCTTGTTCACACAACCGTGTTTGGGGAAGACCAGAGGCCTATTGCATAATGAGTTGTAGCTTGTAATATTAGCGGAAGTCTCTTTTCAATTCCTCTTAGTGTTCCGCTAATATTACAAGTTACAAATAATTATGCAATTGACCCCAGATGGTGTCGCGGCTAAAAATCGTGTTAATTAAAAACAGTAGGTATTACACGGCGCGACCAGTCGGGGCCGATCAATGGAGGGTACACTAAAAAAAATATATTTACCCAAACTACTTTGCTTAGTTCATAAACGACCATAATTTATTAAAGTTCGTCTGATTTAACAATTTGGTTTGTTTATAAGAAAATCTGGTTTGGTTAGGCAACCATGTTAACTTTGCACTGATGTGGCACACTTGGCAGTGACATTACATGAAAATGCCATACTTCTTGTAAAACTTGACAAGAAAACTTAGCGTGATGTGATAATTATAATCTAAAACGGGATACTTCCCATGTATGTTTGTTTTATTGAGCACCCGATATTTCGGCACTTGCAACATGTTCTCAGAGTAAACTCAATGCAAGCTTAAAATCGTATAAACTTAGCGTGGTCCAACTAGACTAGAAACTAGACTTCCCAGTTTCTGCGTTGACGCTCGCGTCGCGTTTTATTACCCTACCGTACGGACGTTTCTTTTAATTTCACAAGTCTTTCCTATGCACAAATAGTAGATTGTATATCAAGGGCATAAAGTAACCCATTTTAGACGAGGCTATTTATTGGTCCGAGTGTAACGAGGACCAATATAGTAGTCGAGGACAAAATGGGTACGTATGCCCGAGGTATACACTCTGCTTTTCACTTCGATTGTAAGGAAAATATTAGGTTTTATATCACTTTAAATCGTTGAAAATGTAACATCCATACTCGCGCGCTTGGGTTCTCCCCGCCGCGCGCCGCCTGCAGGCGACCGGGCGCGCGGGGGGCGAGGCCGCGGCGAGCTCGCTCCACCTGGGATGTTACTTTATGTCCTAGTGCATGAAAAGCGATTTTGTGTCGCCTAGCCACGACACAAAGGTGAACTTTTCGAGCAAAAGAAGTGAAATAGTAGATTGTATATCAAGGGCATAAAGTAACCCATTTTATACGAGGCTACTTATTGGTCCGAGTATAACGAGGACCAATAATAGTAGTCGAGGATATACACTCTGCTTTTCACTTCGATTGTTAGGAAAATATTAGGTTTAATATCACTTTAAATCGTTGAAAATGTAACATCCATACTCGCGCGCTTGGGTTCTCCGCGCCGCACGCCGCCTGCAGGCGACCGGGCGCGTGGGGGGCGAGGCCGCGGCGAGCGCGCTCCACCTGGGATGTTACTTTATGCCCTAGTGCATGAAAATCGATTTTGTGTCGCCTAGCCACGACACAAAGGTGAACTTTTCGAGCAAGAGAAGTGAAAATATATCTTAAGAGCCCGGTAACAAAATCCGCTCGCTCGCATTTCGATATTATTACCACCAGTCGCACGCTGACGCGCATCGGTGTGTGGACGCACACTACAATCAGGACTACAAACTGATTATCGCCATCCTCTTCAAACGGCTTAGTAGCTGCTGTTAACAAGTACGAACGGGAGCATAGTCTGTAGCACGCTGCTATGCAATTTGCTTGACGCGCGGACGAAACATTATTGATACTTGCATTAGAACTCCAACTATTACTTCGCGTAGGTACGTGGTGTTAGAAAATTTAATTTGTTTGTTTGTTTTGTTTTTTATTATAAGATTAAGAATAGTTGTCAAACGTCTTCAATTGTATTAATAATTTCTTATATTTTTTTTAATTGCTTCGCAATCGCAACTTTTGTTCAATTAGGTAAATAAATCTTCAGGAAGATTTCATTTAAACTGTGTATTTATAGGTACTTATAATAAATTTTATATTAAATTAACTTAACGGTAAAATTAAGAGGAATCAAGTAGTTCTGGTTAACATGATGATTATCATTGGTATGTGTTGTGGTAAAGTGTATATATACCCACATGTCGAAGTTAAAGCAAATTGTCAAGAAAACCCTGTGTAAGCGCTTAATAGGTGCAGGGTCTCAAGTCCATCGATCGACATTCACGAGGATCGATGATTTCTGGTAATACGCACTTATAGTAACAATCTACTAGCCGACTTTTCATTTTAGTATTCCAGGCCCCAATTTCACCACGGCGACAGGTGCGACAATTGTCATCATCATTATTACATTTATTACTAATATTTCAGGCATCTATGGGCTATGGGCGCTGTTTGCTATTGTGCGGGCTGTATGCTTGTTTGCCGCCAACATATCATTTATAAATAAAAACATAGTTATTACCATTAAAAACTAATACTTTTGTGAAGAGCTCTTGACACTTGTCACAAGAAACACTACATAAGTCACGAAATTCCGACACAGGATCATTCACATGTCAAAAACTACCAACAATTCTTTAAAACACTATTAGATCTCTTTACAATTGTCAAAAAGTCTTCACCAAGAAATTATCTATTTACTGACGATACATTACGATTTTATTTAAATTATATAAATGGTGACAAACAAGCACACAACCCGCGCGATGGTGAGCGGTTTCCGTAACCTATGGACGCCTGAAACGCCAGTAATTCAGTCATTTTAGGAATTGTCACACTTGTCAGCGTGGTGAAATTGGGGCCAGAACTCATCGTCCTTTGCAGTTTTTACAGGGAACTCGGAACCCGTCCAAACGCCAAATATACACCACCCATAACACCCATAGGGACGTGTCCAGGGCACTGCATATCAAAATCCCATGACATTTAACTGAAACCACTTTTTCCATACTGTAGGCCACCTTTGATTGTGGCGGATGGATTACAGCTGGTGTAAAAAGTTGATTTGCTCCATAACAATAATATAAATACACTATAAAGTAATGTAATTTAACAACCTCGTCAAGTGTGGTTCCTAACGCTTCGTGATTGATGGAGTCAACTGGGTTTTCGGGTATTTGCGTTTCCTAAACACAACAATTAGAAACATGGAAGTAACTGAATTTGTCACATAATAATTGATCAAAATGTTTGAACCTCTCCAGAACTAGAAGTTAATAAAATATCGTTACTGGGTTTTTCGTGGGATTTATCAAGTTCATTTTGACACAGCATTTCCGAAAAAAAGTAACAGTTTTAATATCTTACTCAAGTTTTATTTAAAATAACGGAAATTATTATGATTTACAAACCCTGTCCGTATTTGTTGCCATACTGGCAATGCAGCGTTTTTTACGTGCATCTTTGGGTCCATTAAACTTTTTTCTTCTCTTTACTGTACCAAAGTCACGGTTCTTTTTCCGACCAGCCATAATGAAATCTATAATTGTAAGATCAACCTGTTTTATCAGAACGTGAGGGGCCTAAAAGGGAAGTTGTCTGTTGTTAAGAATGCTCTCATCACATTCCATAGTGATATAATTGCTATGACCGAATCGCGACTGGATGATACGGTTCACGACTCCGAATTGTTCCCGCCCGGATACGCAGTGTTGCGAACCGATCGCCTTGGACGCGGCGGTGGCGGCGTGCTTCTGGCCGCCCGCTCCCCATTTAAACTCAAGCAACTGGATTGTGGTGCCAAACCGGAAGATGAATTCGTTTGTGCTCAAGTTACTAAAAATCACGTACGTTTTATCCTGTGTGTCGTATATCTTGCACCAAACATTCCAAAAGATCGATACTACTCTGTTTTCAATTTAATAGAGCGTGTTACATATGATCATTCTTGTCCCATTGTAATTTTAGGTGACTTTAATTTGTATTCCACGACATCCATCGTATGTAAAGATTTTGAGTTACTGTTATCCCATTGTAATCTAACCCAACAAAATACTGTGGTCAATAGACTTAACCGATTACTAGACCTCGTGCTGGTGAATCAAGCCGCGTCTGAGGTAACAGTTAGTGAAGCTGTCGCTGGCCTTGTATCCTCTGAGAAACACCACTTACCACTCGATGTAACAATATCGTGTAGTACGCTTTTCACCAGTGTATCGGCCAGCCTAAGTACTGATAATATGGATACATCAAGCACCCAACGGAACTATAGAAAAGCAAACTTTCCTCTGCTTTACGAAAGATTATCATACACTGATTGGTCTCCACTACTCACCTGCAATAATGTTGATGATTGCGTCAAGAGTTTCTATACCATACTAGACAAAATAATCTCAGAATGCGTCCCGCCAAAACAAGCTAGAAAAAACCGGAGAACCTACCCCGATTGGTTTACCAGTGAACTAATACAGCTTAATAAGTTAAAAAACCAACATCATAAAATGTATAAACAAACAGGTAATCAGTTACATTACGCGTTCTTTTCGTACTATAGGAGATTGGTCGTCGCGAAGTCCGAAGAGTGCCACAAATCCCTACTTGAGGCGCTTCAACTAAATATAGTCAGAGATCCCTCATCGTTTTGGGCATTTGTAAAGCGAAATAGGAGGTCTCGCGATCCAGTGACCTTTGGCAACCGTTCACCACAGGCAGTTGCCGAGTCTTTTGCTAAATTTTTCAAAAATACCTATTTGTCAATACCTCCTACTCTAGATGTCTCGGCAGCATGCGCGTCAGCTGCAACACTCGGTACTAAAGAAACCTTTCGTCATATCACTGTTGACCGTATTAGTGAAGATGACATACGCAACGCAATGAAACGTTTACCATCAAAACACACTCAGGGCCCTGACGATATTCCTCAATATATTGTCAGGGACTGTCGGGAAGTATTTGTCTGGCCACTATATATAATTCTTAATTTATCGTTAACTTCAAAGACATTTCCATCGAATTGGAAATTGTCAAAGGTACTGCCGATACACAAGTCTGGATTGAAAACGGATATCCAAAACTACAGGCCGATCGCAGTGCTATCGATATTCGGTAAAATATTTGAAAGTATCCTCTATTCTCACCTAATTCAGCAGCTCAAAGGCTGGTTTTGTGAAGAGCAACATGGTTTCCTGGCCAAACGATCGACCTCTTCCAATCTTTTAAATTCAGCAACCATAATTGCCAACAGTCTTGATGACGGAAAACAAGTCGATGTTGCCTATTTTGATTATCGCAAGGCCTTTGACAGAGTGAATAGCGACATATTATTAGAAAAAATGGCCCATGCGGGTTTTTCTCCACCATTGCTAACATTTATTGCAAGCTATATGTCAGGGCGACACCAGTACGTCCAATACGGACAGCACCGCTCGAACCCATACCCAGTCTTATCGGGAGTTGGACAGGGTAGTAACCTGGGCCCACTCCTCTTTTTGATACTAGTCAATGACCTGCCAGCGAGTATTAAGCACTGTACGTGCTTGATGTACGCTGACGACTTAAAATTAGTTAAACCAATCAGCGTTTATGATGATTGTGCAAGGTTACAAGAGGACATTGATAGTGTGAGTGACTGGAGTGCCCAGAATCAGTTGTCGCTAAACGGGGAAAAATGCTCGGTCATGTCATATACCCGTGCACGCGTTCCATTAAAATTCAGTTATATGCTCGAAAACAACCTTCTTCAAAATGTGTCCACTGCTCGAGACCTCGGCACAATCTTTGACCAATCTCTGACATTCAATGATCACATTATGAGTACTTGTAAAGCTGCAAGAAAGTGTCTAGGCTTCGTAATCCGACAATCAAGGTCATTTAATTCACACCACGCTATTAAATTACTTTATAACGCGTACGTTCGAAGCCGATTAGAGACGAATGCGATCGTCTGGAGCCCCCATGAAAAACTGTACACTCTAATGTTGGAAAAAATACAGAAATCCTTCACCCGCTTCCTATACCAAAAACTCTATGGTTACTACCCTCTCCTCTATCCAAGTTTGTACATATTGGGAATGGTAAACTACACGAGTCTCGAGGCGCGAAGGAACGTGGCACTAATAAAGTATTTCTTTCTTCTAGTACGCGGCCAAATAAACAACCCCCAATTACTATCGCTGATTCTGTTTCGAATACCTCCTGTCACTAGCATTCAACTGCGTCCCCGTCACCGCGGGTTGTTTACAATTCCAGCAACACGAACCCGTGCATTGTCCCAATCCCCACTACACCGTGCACTGTGTCTCTTAAATGATATACTGGACAGTGACAGCCAACTAGATATATTTTATAGCTCAGAAACTAGATTCATGAAATCCAGCAGCCAGTATATAGAGTCTATTACTACATCAAGCTCCATCCATATGTAATGTCTAATGTGTAATAATATCGAAATTACTTGTATTTGTATTTATGTCTTACCTGTTTTTTCTATTTTCTATTGTATATTTTTTCTATTGTATATTTTGTATTTTTTGTCTCCTATATGGTTAACATGTATAGCTGGACTGTTAATGTTTAACTAAGGAATAAATAAATGAAATAAATAAATGAAATGAAATAATTTAAAAATAGCATAGAAATAAAGTGATTTTGCACAAATGAGAGGAAAAGGCGACTCCAATTACAGGATAACTGAAAGTAATGCCTGGAACAACAGACAGTCGGTACCAAGTCTTACATATGGTTCAAGGTCACAATAATTTATATACCGGGCTCTTAACGTAGAAAAGGAAAAAGCTAAGATAGGTCCGCGCTTTTGTCTTTTTACCCAAACTAGACTAGTGGCTCCCTGAGCTGTAAACCTCGTGAGCATATGTTCTTAAGCGCTATAGACTTGTGTGGCACTTAAGTCCTTTGTGACAATTTCCATAGCTTGTAACCATTTTCCGCATAAATATTCGACGTTACGACAAAAAAAAAATCTACAAAGGTATAAAAGCTGTTCACAAAATTTCGCGAGAATTGGTTGAGAAATGCGACCTGTAGATGAGAACAACAGAAAAGCATTTTTTCCCAAGTTAAAACGGAGCCCTTCGCTTACACTCCGTCAGTAAATATAGTGATCTAACCGTGTGCAAACTATTCATTTCAGCTCAGAGGAACAGCGACTCCAACAGCTCATCCATGAAATCAACAGAGGTCGTCCCGACACCCAAGAAAAACAAAGTAAAGGACAAAGTCAAAAAACAGCTAAAGAAAGCAAAGCACTCTCTCATTTCTAAGAAAAAAGATGAATCTGACAAAAAGGAGGGAAAATCCGAAAAAGAAAAGAAATCGAAACAATAAATATATAAGAGATTACAAAAAAAACGGGCAAAAGAAGAAATGAAAAATCCAATCAGTAGTTGGAACAATTATATCGGTCAATACTTAAACTAAAAGACTTAGTAATGTTGATCAATTATCATAGTATTTTGTAGTGTTTTGATTTTTGATACACAGCTAATCTAGTTTTGCTATATAGGTAAGTACTGGTAGACTTGCTTTGTTAAAAGAATAAATGGCAACTAACAAAAATAATCAAATATATGTAAAATACGAAAACTACATAAACAGCACTGTGATTAGTACTTACGTATTGTAAACTAGCGGAGACTAACAAACTAGTAGTATTATTATTAACTCGCTAATATTATTACATTTATTACTTTTATATGGACACAATTTCGTACCGTTTGTACGTAACCTTATTGGTAATTAATAGTTATGGCTTTCGCTATAAGCGACGTTGTTTTCGTGTCCATGTAAAATGCTTTACATTATTATTACTGTCATATTTTGATCCTGATTTTATTATGTTAATGCGTAAAAGACAATTATAGTACGTTAAATATACTTAAGTGGCATGGCGAACTAAAGTACTTAAGGAAGACTGAAACATTCCACTAACTAAATTATATTTTCATTTACCTAATTTACATTGGTATAATTGTGTCATAAAATGTCTTAATTTTAATTTATATTCCACCAGGTGTTGTGGCTATATTGATAAAGAAATACGCTTAGATATTACTAAAGTTGATGGTTGCGACTGTCCAGTGTTAATAGGCATACGAAATATAAAAAGTAAACCTGGAAATTATGAGATCAATGACAGGGCAGAGGCAGAAACGTAGTGCCTATTATTTGATATATAAAATGATGCCTAAAATGTGTTGAACTTTTCATTTGGCAACAAATTAAAAAAATGTTAGTCAATAATATTGTGCCACGCTATCTTAATGATGTATTATTACAATGTCGATATACACTGAACAACACGTAAGCATATAACGCAATAGCCAAAATATATGTCCTCACAAATAAAGCACAAATATTTAAATAATATCTCGAATTACACCAGGACAATCTGTACGTACGAAACTGAATGCATTTGTTTTATTAGATGTTCTTATTATTTTAAACGTATGTACATAAAGTAGCAAAATCTATAAATAGGGTATTTGGTAAGTCATAAAGACCTCAAAATATACTCATGCACTATTCTTAAAAGTAAGTTTTGCTGCTGACTGTACCGTATTAAATATTATTTATTGATTAAGGAAACAAATCCGAATAGATATGATCATTTCATCATTTTATTATTCTATCTAATATACCAAGGTAAAACTAATAACACATATACTAATTTTAGTAATTTTTAGTTTTGTTGAAAAACCTTTTATTAATGTTAAGAAAATATCTAATAATTTAGCTTTTTATAATTAAACCCTTGAAGAAAATAACTAGAGAAGGTTTAGTTATCAGAATTTTTACTAAACCTCTTCAAGCGTTGATAACTATGATTACAATATTGTTGTTTTACTATTTATATATATATGTAAAAGGATTTTTATATTCATATATTTAAATGTATACTTTTGATTATGTTTGTAAAGGAGGCTCTTTTTTGTCGTATGTATAAAAAAAATTTTTTTCGCAAATTGTCTTTATAGGCAATGTACTCATAAGATCGTGAATTTAAATAAATACTCCTGTCTTCCGAATTATTACGTGTATATTTGACTATTTGTACGTGTTTAAAGCACAGGGTTTTCTTTAATACCACAAATCTTACTAACTATTCACTATAATACTACATAGAAAAAAACTCGAATGGGATGGTCATGTTTTTATTATTCTTAATTAATAACATTCTGTTTGTATCAGTCACATACACTTTGAATATGCAAAATAAAGATTTATTTACTACATTATATTTTTTAATTTTATCCTAGTTTGCTTAATTATGTTGATCATAAGAAATATAAAACAATACATGTTTCCTTATTGGTAAAAAAGTTATTATGACAATAAACATTCGATTTTTGTAATTCAAATAAGAATCAAGGAGTCAGACATTTAATAGAATAGGACTGACACAAAATATGTGATAAAGGAGTAACCTTTACATTAATCTAATTTCATAATTAAAAACAACTGCAATAGTTGCATCTAGGGCTGCCATCCGTCCGGGTTTCCCCGGATTTGTCCTAGTTTGGAGCCTGTCCGGGGAGTGTCCGGCCCGGATTTTTAGGGCTGTCTGGGGTTTTTTTTTTTTCTTTTTTTTTGCCCGGTTTCGGCAATGTACGAGATGGCAGCCCTAGTTGCATCCCAGTTCACTAAAACTTCTAGCTCAGCAACCCAGCAGTTCTGATACCGCTAGTTTTGGGAAAAACGACCTGGTTAATTTATTCAAGGATGGTAAGTCCATAAAGACTCATTTTGATTAGTTGATAGGATACGTATGCAGGTCAGGAATTTCCAAAACGCATTCGAGGAACCGTCTCTATTGATCGATAACAAACGATCCCGCAGTGCGAGTACAATGCAATTCGCATGTTGCTTTGTGAAAGTGACAACACTTATCTCCTAATAATGAGCCTTTATATTAGTTGTTTTACCGCCTGCGAGTCCTCACGGGTTAGCAACCAAAACCTCCTTTTGAAATTTTGAAGTCGGTTGATGAGGCTTAACACTGCACTCTAAAACTTACATCGCTGAGTTAATACGAAAAAGGCGAAGTTAAAACAGGACTTGGTTGGTCACGTTTTCTGCATATCAAGTAAGTACAGTTAAAACCAAGGAACCTCCATCAGACCCCACCGGCGATGTTGAGACGAGCAGGACTCCTTTTGCGAAAATTGCCAGACTGCTATGGATGGAAAGGAACGCAGACGTTGATGGATCCTTTTACCCAGCAGACATTAAAGGCTCACAATAATAATAATGAATGTCCTTAGAAATGTATCCCCACCAGTGTTATTTTTTTTAAGCAATCAAAATCATTAAACTGGTAGAGGACCAGTTTAAAAGGAACCAGCGGTAAAAAACCTGCGTTTTTTACCGCTGGTTCCTTTTAAACTGAATTTTGTATGGGAATCCTTTTTTATGGAGTTTAATCGAGTTACGAATGTCTTGAATTTTTTTCTTAGGGACACTAGACATTATCCTCAAAATACAATCTTTTCAGCCATCAGCCATAACCATAAGACAAGAGTGTCGCATATTTTAGCAGCCTTCGTTTTGTCATATATATTTGCAGATGAAGTACAATCATCCCTAATCCTCTACAAGTATCTGAGCCAGTGTTTATGCTGTTATGATCTCGCGGCTCGCCAATTATTCTAACAATTTATCTAAATGTAAATTTCTATTTATTGTCTATTTCAATCCGTAAAGATGCTTTTTTGTATTTACTTATTCTATCTCTTAAATCATCTGTCTTAGAATGTTTTTTGGACTTTAGGACCTGCCTCAAATCATTGTGATCTTTGGAATTAGTGGGCTTTGTCTCTAATCTGGACCATACACTGGAATTATTTGTGGTGGATATTTTTTGAACTCTACTCATTGTATTATGGTCAGATTCATCAGAGGAATATGAGTACTCATCACTTGATGATGGTACATCTTCACGCACAACTTTTGCACCTAATCGAGACTGGACATTATTTCGAGCTGTATTTATAGTTGTTTTATTATGGTACTTGAATTTTTCTGACAATAAACCTGACTCTCTTGGTGTATAATTACTCCTTGAATTTACTACCTCTATGGAGAGTGGAGCATAAACATCTTTGTCTGCAATAGCTTTAGTTAATTCCATAGCCTGTTTTTTTTTATTTTGCTTAGATTCTTCATCATCAGCATGCATTCGCATTCTAGGAGCCTTAGACTTCTTTTTCCACTCAGCATCAGAGTCACTATCTTCATCATCACCTTGAACATTATGATTTCTTTTTCCAAGGCGCATAGCTAGTCTCTTATTCTTAATTTGAACTTTTTGTATGGGTTCCTCTATTTCATCCTCATAATCGTTTTTGGGTAATCTACGCTGAATGACTTCCTGATTGTCATAGACACCCCATGATTTACATAAATCACCCCAGGGGTTTTTGGTTGGTGGATCCAAGATTTCATCATAATAACCCTCTGGCTCTTTCCTTTCTGGCACCTTTTTCGGCAATTTCTTGTCTCCATTTGTAGCAAAACGGATCAATATCAGGTCTTTCTTTGGATGTGGAACACCTTCCCTCCAGTGATGTGATGAGTTCTTGAGCATATCTTTCAAATCTTCATTTTTTATTTCCCGAGAATGCACTAACAATGCCAATGCAGCTGATATGTGATCTTGACAAACTATGTTACCTGCAAATTAAATACAGGATTTAATAAAAAAATAAATATTTCAATAGTTTTTTGAAAATAGATTTTATATATAAATAGCGTGCAATGTTTTACAGCTTGTATTATTCTCATATTGTACTATACAACACTTCTATTTTATTAATAGCTCTCAACAAAAATTAGCATTGCCAATATTCAGAAAGGCGGAGACATTAAGAAAATAGAAGCACTATATATAATTTCAATCTGGTCTTCAAGAGAATGACATGATGTCATAATGCCCAGCATTGAAGGAAAAACTGATGATGATGATGACATAATTACAAACAAACATATGAAATGTGGTAAAACAAGTGATATGATTGGGTAAGATTTACTGCCATGTGGTGTTCTGTTACAAACCATTATCACCACATCAGACTATTATTCCTTTCCATATGATAATTATCATTTCCACACAATTTTATTTTATAGGATACACAACAATCAACAACAACAGAACTGAATAACAGTACTGAATCGGAACTAACTACTAAGAATACTGTATAAAAACTTACATGAGTTTTCATCAATCCATTCAAGGCTGACTGGCTTATAATCTGAAAGATACTCAAATATATCTTTAGTATGTAGCCCATCAACTCCACTTAAATGAAGTGTATCAAAGCGAAAATGTCGTTCATTCCCACTTTCTATTCCAAAATTCCTGTATAGCTCATCAATTTGTTTTTGTGTTACTACTCTGTTTCCTGAGAGATTCAGCCCAAATCTTTTTGCCCTCTCTTCTAATTTCTTAGCGTCGATTTTTTCTAGTTCTGTGATGATCAGTCCTCCTTTTTCTGCTTTATATAGCTAAAAAACACAATTCACCGTAAGTAAATACAAAAAATAAGGACAATCTCAAAATAAGCGTCCACCAACTTGTTACATACCAATGTAGGCTTCACGTCGTCTTCTGGAATACAGTCATTATCATCATCTCCAAGCATCGGATCATCACTCATTTCTCCTTCCTCTTTATCCATTTCTATTGTTGTGTTATATTTCCGCCAAACAAACAAAACATTAAATATTGCACTGTCGACTGAAATAAAATAATTTCCGTCTGTCGGGCAATGTCGAATTGATTTGTCAATCACTTACCACAGAGTAGTGAAATGCTTGATTATTCACCAGACGTGCAGATGATAGGACTGTTACACACGTGCTTTATAATAAATTGTATATAAATTGTAAATTCTTTGGTAATATCTTTTACTTATAAACACAACAACCTTATAAAACAACAATTTTAAGAACACTGGGGTCTTCATTGCAATATTTTTTTTAAGAAATCCCTGTACACTTTTAGAAAAGACGGATATTACAGTGAATTTTGAAATTGAGATTAAAAATCTTTCAGTGGACATTACTATTTGAAATTTTGAATCTGTGGTAGAAATCGCCTGCCGCGCCGCCTGTCAGTTTATTGCTCCATTGAAGTCAAAGAAATAAAATAATTATCGAGAAATCTTACTAGTGGTTTATAACAGAAGTAGGCCGGCAAAGCTGACCTACGTTTTATAGTTGCATATACATCTTTTTGACCTCTCTAACAATGGCATCGTTCATTGACATGAGTTTGGAGGATATCATACAAAAACGACGGAAAGAAAATAAAAGGTATTGTTATGCACTACCATAGAACACCTGGAAAGATCTATCTATCATAAAAAGTAATCAAATTATTATCTTATTATTACTTACAGATCCAAAATCAAACCTCAAAATGGCAATCCTAAAATTCTACTTAAACCTGTTACTCAAAAGAAGCTTCCGATTGTCGACGCAAGAAATAAAATTATTTCCAAAAAGCGTACACAAATAACAGATGCACGTGAAAAATTAACTGAACTAGCCAAACATAAGGATGCACGACTGAAACTTGAGCAAATGAGAAAGCAGAGGGTATGTTAAACTTTGATGATCTTCATACCTGCTTACAAAGTTGTTTTATGTTTGTACCTACTATTAATTGTATTTTTTTTTTCAGAATGCAAAACTGCAGATAAAGAAAGATAGGAACATTTTTAATAGGAATCAGCTTCCCTTTATGAGAACTGTACAAAATAAGGAAAGAGGTAAATTCCTTTTAGTTGTCCTTATTTGAAAATGTTGCATGGAAAACCCATCCTTTAGGTCAGCCAGTTTAGAGCCATATGGTATGATGAAATATCCATTTTCATGAAAATTATGATAAACACATCCTGTTTTAACTTGTGTTACTCCCGTGTCAGTTGAAAAATTGTAACACTGTGTTACCAAGCCACGTAGTTCACAGGCTCTAATTTAGGGAGTGTAAGGGAAGTAGTTACTTATTGGGGATCAAAGTTCATGATAGCCCGCAAATTACGGGGCGTGGCAGACAAAGGATTAACCTTGGTCAGGGGCATAGAGCTCTCAGAACAGAAATCAATTATACATTGTTTGGTGTGGTCTCCTCAAGCTATTTACAATTAAACAAATTGCCATATTGAACCTTGTGTGGATATGTGTTTTTTTTTACTTTGCAATGTAGGTCATATCCAGTGCCATTTCTGCAACACTATTTCCTTGGAAAAGCCACTTTAACTTCAGTTCTCCATTCCTCCTATACTTAATAGTACTTTACTTTCTGTACAGGGTACCTACAAACAATTATATAGGATGGATAATGTAATGTGATAAAAACATTTATTACTTCAGTCTTTGCTAAGGGCTTTTCTTGGAGGGGGTCCAATAAAAAAGTGGTCCAGACACCACAAGCAAACTGCCAAATCTCTTCAAATGTAGATATATATAGTTGTTGTTGAATATATGTATTCCATTAAAATGTCCGTTACTTCTGCACCCTATTTCACCACAATGACTTTGCAACGATAGTCAAAATGTTTCTATGAAATTTAGTTTGCAGCCAACATATGTCACTGACATTGTTAGTGTGATGAAACAGGGATCTAGACATCATATGACGTCATTGCACTGAGGGCACAACTTTCCATCAATGTGATAGGTTGTATTTGGTGGCCAAAGGGGTTACTGTATATTAAACAGTTTCAACAAAAATAGTGTACTATGGTGAAACAATCACTCTGTCTATGTATGTCTAAAAAATGTTTCTTCCTTCCTCTAATTTTTAAACGGAAGATCCAAAATATGTAAAAAAACAGTAAGATAAGATAGACCATAATATCACAGTGTAAGGACTCTATACAGTGGACAAGGTTCATACAACCTAATCGTTCGGCGTCTTGGGTTGTCCGAAACTCAGGGCTGTCACAAATCTTTTGTGACATGTTTTAATTTTTTTTATCTTGCAACATCTGCTATTGAGATTTGTTTTTTTTTGTTGTTATTTCTCGGAAAGTCAAATTGTAACAACATAAAGATTGTACAAATCGGTACCTATTGCAAAAATCGGTGCCATCTTGGATTTTGTAAGATTAACTCCGATTTAGATAAAAATCGATATCTGACGCTCCGGTGGGGTCAATAACATGAATCTGGTGTCGAAATTGGAAGAAAAAGTAAAAACGTACGCCATCTTGGATTTTGTTAAATCAACTCCGATTTGGATAAAAATCGATATCTGACGATCCGGCGGGGTCCCTGACATGAATCCAGAGTGAAAACTGTAAAATATTGTAAAAACCGACGCCATCTTGGATTTTGTAAGATTAAGTCCGATTTGGATGAAAATCAATATCTGACTATCCGGCGGGGTTCTTAACAAGAATCCAGAGTGAAAACTGTAAAATATTGTAAAATTCGACGCCATCTTGGATTTTGTAAGATTAAGTCCGATTTGGATGAAAATCGATATCTGACTATCCGGCGGGGTCCTTAACATAAATCCAGAGTGAAAACTAAAATATTGTAAAAACCGACGCCATCTTGGATTTTTTAAGATTAACTCCGATTTGGATAAAAAACGATATCTGACGCTCCGGTAGGGTCAATAACATGAATCTGGTGTCAAACTTGGAAAAAAGTGTAAAAACCGACGCCATCTTGGATTTTGTTAAATCAACTCCGATTTGGATAAAAATCGATATCTGACGATCCGGCGGGGTCCCTCACATGAATCCAGAGTGAAAACTGTAAAATATTGTAATACAGAATACATATAGGAGAAAGAGCAAACTGGAAAGTACAAATCGTAAACCCTACGACAGTTTGCTTTACGGATGGCTCGAGAATGAGCACGACTCAACTCGCAGGAGCAGGAATAGTCATACCCAAGATGGAAAAAAAGATATCAATACCACTAGGCAGATTTGCTAGTGTGTTTCAAGCAGAAGTAAGTGCGGTAACGAGATGCGCACAAATTATCAAAGAAAACGGACAAAAGGCCGAACCGGTAGTAATCTACACGGACAGCCAGGCAACGTTAAAAGCACTTAAGAAGACATCGGTTACCTCCTCATTGGTGAAAGAATGCAAAAGGGAGTTGAACAGGATAGCAGCAGACAGGAAAGTAACAGTGGCCTGGGTACCGGGTCATCAAGGAGTCACTGGGAACGAAACGGCAGATGAGCTGGCAAGGGAAGGAGCGGCGATGGAACACATAGGCCCAGAACCAGTCCTACCAATATCAGCGGAAGTTACAAAGGGAGTAATAAACAGACTATTAGAGAGAGAAGCGGATAAAACGTGGAAAGAAGACCAAGCTGCAGGCAATCCAAGATGATGATCGAAGGTATAAGCCACAGGAGAACCAGGTATCTTCTAAAGCTAGGTAAGAGAAATCTAAGAATGGTGACCGGTATCATTACTGGCCACAACACACTGAATAGACATCTAAATATCTTAGGTATTAGCAGGGATCCATCCTGTCCGCACTGCGGTAGGGAGGAAACCAGCAAGCATGTGTTAGCAGAATGTACCATGTATGCGGCTACACGATATAGTATATTCGGCAAAGATACACTGCAGGATACCGAACTAAAGGATGTCAAACTTAAAGATGTCCTTCTGTTCTGCAGGAAAACGAGAAGATTTGAGGAAGAATGTAGTGTGGGAAGGCAGCCGGGACAGTAACCTGCAGCTCAAAACTCCAGGGAATTGGGCTGAATGAACGCGAGAAGTGTTCGATAGCCCGCCTGTGTCCGGCCGGGCGTCCCTACACTACATCTACATCTACATCTACAAAATATTGTAAAAACCGACGCCACCTTGGATTTTGTAAGATTAAGTCCGATTTGGATGAAAATCGATATCTGACTATCCGGCGGGGCCCTTAACAAGAATCTAAAGTGAAAACTGTAAAATATTGTAAAACCGACGTCATCTTGGATTTTGTAAGATAAACTCCGATTTGGATAAAAAACGATATCTGACGCTCCGGTGGGGTCAATAACATGAATCTGGTGTCAAAATTGGAAAAAAAATTAAAAACCGACGCCATCTTGGATTTTGTAAGATTGAGTCCGATTTGGATTAAAATCGATATCTGACTATCCGGCGGGGTCCTTAACAAAAATCTAAAGTGAAAACTGTAAAATATTGTAAAAACCGACGTCATCTTGGATTTTGTAAGATAAACTCCGATTTGGATAAAAAACGATATCTGACGCTCCGGTGGGGTCAATAACATGAATCTGGTGTCAAAATTGGAAAAAAAATTAAAAACCGACGCCATCTTGGATTTTGTAAAATCAACTCCGATTTGGATAAAAATCGATATCTGACTATCCGGCGGGGCCCTTAACATAAATCCAGAGTGAAAACTGTGAAATATTGTAAAAACCGACGCCATCTTGGATTTTGTAGGGATTGCTCCGATTAGGATAAAAATCGATATCTGACGATCCGACGGGGTTCTTAACAAGAATATACAAAATCCAAGATGGCGTCGGTTTTTACAATATTTTAGTTTTCACTTTGAATTCTTGTTAACGACCCCGCCGGATAGTCAGATATCGATTTTTATCCAAATCGGAGTTGATTTTACAAAATCCAAGATGGCGTCGGTTTTTAATTTTTTTTTCCAATTTTGACACCAGATTCATGTTATTGACCCCACCGGAGCGTCAGATATCGTTTTTTATCCAAATCGGAGTTTATCTTACAAAATCCAAGATGACGTCGGTTTTTATAATATTTTACAGTTTTCACTTTAGATTCTTGTTAAGGACCCCGCCGGATAGTCAGATATCGATTTTCATCCAAATCGGACTTAATCTTACAAAATCCAAGATGAAGTCGGTTTTTACAATATTTTACAGTTTTCACTTTGGATTCTTGTTAAGGACCCCGCCGGATAGTCAGATATCGATTTTCATCCAAATCGGACTTAATCTTACAAAATCCAAGATGGCGTCGGTTTTTATAATATTTTACAGTTTTCACTCTGGATTCATGTGAGGGACCCCGCCAGATCGTCAGATATCGATTTTTATCCAAATCGGAGTTGATTTAACAATATCCAAGATGGCGTCGGTTTTTAGTTTTTTTTCCAATTTTGACACCAGATTCATGTTATTGACCCCACCGGAGCGTCAGATATCGTTTTTTATCCAAATCGGAGTTGATTTAACAAAATCCAAGATGGCGTCGGTTTTTAATTTTTTTTCCAATTTTGACACCAGATTCATGTTATTGACCCCACCGGAGCGTCAGATATCGTTTTTTATCCAAATCGGAGTTGATTTAACAAAATCCAAGATGGCGTCGGTTTTTAATTTTTTTCCAATTTTGACACCAGATTCATGTTATTGACCCCACCGGAGCGTCAGATATCGTTTTTTATCCAAATCGGAGTTTATCTTACAAAATCCAAGATGGCGTCGGTTTTTACAATATTTTACAGTTTTCACTTTGGATTCTTGTTAAGAACCCCGCCGGATAGTCAGATATCGATTTTCATCCCAATCGGACTTAATCTTACAAAATCCAAGATGGCGTCGGTTTTTACAATATTTTACAGTTTTCACTTTGGATTCTTGTTAAGAACCCCGCCGGATAGTCAGATATCGATTTTCATCCCAATCGGACTTAATCTTACCAAATCCAAGATGGCGTCGGTTTTTACAATATTTTACAGTTTTCACTTTGGATTCTTGTTAAGAACCCCGCCGGATAGTCAGATATCGATTTTCATCCCAATCGGACTTAATCTTACAAAATCCAAGATGGCGTCGGTTTTTACAATATTTTACAGTTTTCACTCTGGATTTATGTAAAGGGCCCCGCCGGATAGTTAGATATCGATTTTGATACAAATAATTTAAGAGTTAATCTGACAAAATCCAAGATGGCGTCGGTTTTTACAATATTTTACAATTTTGACTCTGGATTCGTGTTAAGGACCCCGCCGGATAGTCAGATATCGATTTTTATGCAAATCGGAGTTAATCTTACAAAATCCAAGATGGCGTCAGTTTTTACAATATTTTACAGTTTTCACTCTGGATTCTTGTTAAGGGCCCCGCCGGATAGTCAGATATCGATTCGGAGTTGATTTAACAAAATCCAAGATGGCGTCGGTTTTGTCAATATTTTACTATTTTGACTGGATTCATGTTAGGGACCCGGCCGGATCGTCAGATATCGATTTTTATCCAAATCGGAGTAATCCTTACAAAATCCAAAATGGCGTCAGTTTCACAATATTTTAAAATCAACAATAAACTCTTCGCAGCCACAAATACTGATTTCCTGAGAAATTACAACGAACAAAATCACGTTCTAAAATGGCGTACCTCCCTAGGTTATAAATTCACCTATCAAAATACTATAACGTGACAGCCCCGAAAATAGACCTCACAATCTGTATGGAGTTTGTGAGGAAATCCCCCTCCGCCCGCTTCACCGCACACCCCCCATCGTTGCCCCGCAAATCGCCGGAGCTGACTCACTGTATAGAGTCCTTACACTGTGATAATATGAACATAACTATCAAAAACATTATTTTGAACATATTTATTCAGTCTACACCGTTTTTGAGTCTTAGTAAATAAACTATAAAAAAAGGATTTATAAAAAATATCTATGCAAGGGCATTGATATTTTTTTTTATAAGTACGCCCTTTTGCTTGCAAGATTTTCTTGAAGGTACAGTACGTTCATGCGAGGTCTGACACACACTTGACCGGTTTTTTATCTGTATGGTAAAAAAAACCATAGTATTTTTATATATTTTGAAAATAAATGTTTGTTATTTCTTTATTCTTGCCAGGAAAATATTTAAGGCTATATTGGCAGATGCTTCTTCAAAATATATTTATGTAATAATTTGTTTTATATGTAGGTATGTCTTATGAGATATCGTAAATGTATATTTACAGTATTCCTAGACCCCTCAAGACAAGTGCGTTCTCAGCCCCTCAGCAGGGCCAAGATGGTGAATCGGCAGCTTACTACAAAACGAAATATAGAAGCCAGATCTTTTGAAAACAGGTCCATTGGTATGTATTTAATTTAAGACGTAGTAGGTAGGTATATTTCAAAGTGATTTATATAGATAACAAGTACTATATAGTCATTGGACCCACTATTTAATTATTATTATTTTTATCTCCGTTTCAAACTCTCGGGTCTTTCGAGCCCAATGGTCGGTTTTAAAGCGTACTAGGGGATACAGATCCAACACGCAGAGGCCGTTTGGAGAGCTTTGATGTCATATGGAATGGAACGCCTGTTGGAACGGGTACAACAATAGTAAATAGATACCCGTGAACCGGTCTCAGCAGGTGTTAGAGTGGTTGTAAAGGAAATGGAAGGAGTTCTGGTCTATGGATGGAGTTTGGATGGTCAAGATAACTGAGGTATTGTAAAAAGGTCCGGACACCTGCCATAACATTCCGCCCACTCCGACCGACGAAGACAAGCCGGAGACAGATACCCTGACCGACTCTGGAGCACTCGGGTCCATGGGGTCGTTACTCCCCAACAGCTCGCCACAAGCTGCCCTTATTATTAGATATATTTTTTAAATAAATAAAATTTACTATACAGTTGTAAAGCATGAAGCAAATCATTTATTATTTGTAATAAATAAATATTTGGTTCATGTTTTTTTTAAGTAGTCACTACTATATATAAATTATAAATTGAAAGAGATGTCATATACTACAGAAAACAAGTGACCATGGCCCCCAGCGAGCAGCCCTGCTTTCTGGGCGTCTTGGCCATTTTTTCTGTAATACCTATATGACATATCTTTAAATTTATAAAATGTTATAATTAGTAATGTACTTTAATAGATAGGTATTTGAATCATATATATATGATAGGCAACAGAATTATAATTATATTTGTTAATAATAATGTGGTATACTTTCAGGTCTTAAAACCAACAAGTTCTCAGCTAATGTATCAAATTGGAAACAAAATAAAAATACTGGTAAGAAAAAAATACACATAAAATAGGAAACCTAATTACGAAGAATTTCAACTACATATATAAGAGATAGGACAAGATAATTTTGTAATGATTATAAAGAGAAATATTTAATTGGTTCACGTTTTTCCTCAACTTCTTTTGCATTCTTTTGCTACGTAAACAAATCGTTCACATTAAATTAATTCTGAAAAAACCAATACACAATTGGCGTGACATGTTACGACACTCATCGTCATGTCACGTCAATTGTGATAAAAATATGAGAGTTTTAACAGTTTTTTCAAGGAGTGTACAAATTTTTAATGGATCGAGAACGCTCAAGTGACACCCCTGGAGTTGCAAGCGTCCATGATCTGCTGTGACCGCTTTCCATCAGACGGGCCGTTTGCTTCTTTGCCACCGACGTATGAACATCCAATGAATATTGCAAGCATGTATCTTAAATTACAGGAATTACCAGGAGTGCACCACTGAAACCGATAGTGAGAACTGTTGAAAACGACATAGAAATGTATGATGATCCTGTGGATAGTGATGTGGAGATTGAGCCGAGGGTATCTTTGAACCGGAAAGCTAGTCTGCAGTTAAAGATAATAGCGCACAACAATGAGCCACGGGAAAGCAGAAGCTCTGTTCATAGGTAAAGTTTTGTTGTAAACGCGAACGGAAATATTCTTTTTCTTCCTAGCGTTTTCCCGGCCTGTGCCACGGCCCAGAGAGCCTGGGGTCCGCTTTGGAAATATTATATTATTGAATTTAAACACTTTAAAACGGATTATTCGTGTTTATTGACACTATGACCCTACGTTCCGTGCCCTTTACAGCACTCGTTTCCACAGGGTTAGATAATGACTCATCATAATTAACACAGGGTCATGGTGTTAATAAACGCGACAACAATCGTGGAAACAGAAGACAATATTGATATTATGTTAGTGAAAAAGTGAAAATAAATAGGCTACGAAACTGCGCTTTTGACGTGTGAGACAGTGGCGGCGGGTGAGATTATTTTTTTTGTAACCCGGAACAAAAAACCTAACCTGACTCTAACTAAAAAGAAACTAGTTGACTACGGAATCCAAAAAAAACTAAGTATTTAAGAAGTACCTAAGTACTTCTTTTTTCCTAATACACGAAGGTGTAGGTATCTAAAGTACAGTGTGCCCTGTTGTGACCTTGTACAAAACCCCCTGCAGTTAGTGTACCACTAAATGAATATCATTATCACCTTGAACGTGTTTATTTTTACTTGTGTTTCAAACTTGAGGACTCATTAAATAAATACGAATTCCGCGACGCAACAATCAAAATAAACCTTAAAATTAGCAAAGACATTGAAAACTAACCGATCTACGCTAACGACGCGCCAAACATAGCACTAACACTATGGTACTAAAGCCTCTTCGGAAACCGGCTTGTTCGGGAGGCTGGAAGTCATCAAGCCTGCGTGCGAGACGATTCGTAATGACTCTTGAAAACAGCTTATAGACATGGCTCAGAAGTGAGATGGGTCGGTAGTTCTTCAGTAAGGCGTTGTCGCCTTTTTTCGAAGAACAGTACTACCACACCTCCGCTCCATGCCTTTGGCGTTCTCCCTTCCAGTAAGACGGAGTTGAGCAAGTTCTGAAGGGCCGTAAGGATCGGTTTACCAACCGCCTTCAGAAGTTCGGCTGTCATTCCGTTTTCACCAGGCGCCTTGTTGTTTTTGAGCTGTTTAAGAGCCATTCTAATCTCGTACAGGCTGATGTCCGGGATGTCTTCGGTATAGTATCGGGCCAGTCTCTAGGCCTAGCCTCTAGGGTCTTCCGCCAGACCAACTTCGGGTCTGCTAGTAGACGTTTATAGCTGTCCATAAATGCTCTCTATCTCACTCAGGAGCTCAGGTTTTGATGTGATGATTCTACCATCTTCAGTTTTTAACTTAGCGAGCTGGCTTTTCCCAACAGACAGATCCCTTGCAAAAACTTTGGAGCCCTTGATTCGCTCAATGGCCTCTTCAATACACTTAGTATTGAATTGGCGCATATCGCGGGTGAGGGACTTAGAGATCTGCCTGTTGAGCCGCCGGTACAAAATCGCATCAACTGAAGATAGTAGAACCATTTTACTCCTTTTATCGATGAGTCTCTGAGTGGAGTCTGAGAGCTTTTTGGTCTTATTTGTCCGTTGGGCCTTAAAAAACTTAGACCCAGCGCTATGGACAGCTTCCACAAACCCATCGTTGAATTCGTCCACATCATCGCCTAGGCAATCGAAACGATTTTGGAGTTCCAGCTGAAAGCTCTCGGGGTTTTGAGTTTGGAGTGCAGGACGGAGCGTAGACTTCATCAGTCGAGAGCATTCTAGCTTAGGACATATATTTAGGGTTTGCATTATTCGTCCAATTTTAGTATTCGAATAATACGAATACTTCGATTTTCAATATTCGAATATTCGAATTTTTCGAATAAAACGAATATTTTTGAAAAATAAGTCAAAATAATGATTTTAAGTAGTTTAATTGTTAAATATGTAGGTATGCTTTATTCCTTTAACATTGTTACAGGAACAAGAGCGATTGGTTGACTATTCCTAATGTTGGTATCTAAGCTTTTCCCAAAAAAAATCCCGAACACCTAATGCTTCCAGATCTGGACCTTCACGGGCTCATTCAAATCAGAATCACGAGCTGATTCGATCCTGATAATAAAAAAATGACCCTAAATTTCCATATAAAATTTAAGTTTTCATTACGCCATGCTCAAAGTAAGTGCATACAAAAATGTGGCGAAATAGAAAGGATTTTTTGTGGTATTTTTTTTAACTATCAAGATTCAATCAGATCGTGATTCTGATTCGAATGGGCACAAGCGAGTCAAGATCTGGAAGAATCAGGTTTACGGATTTTTTTGTAAAACA
Source organism: Lathronympha strigana (assembly GCA_949128165.1). Taxonomy (NCBI): domain Eukaryota; kingdom Metazoa; phylum Arthropoda; class Insecta; order Lepidoptera; family Tortricidae; genus Lathronympha; species Lathronympha strigana. The sequence continues at coordinate 14,272,814 of OX421909.1, read as the reverse complement.
CTACTCTACAGACTACCCGCAACACTTCAGATCCTTTTCAACCTTAACCTTATCCACATGTTTGAGTTAAGCAAATGAATAAACTATAATTTTAATTTGAATCATTTCTGTATTGATACTTGTTAAGACTGCAAAATATAAAATGGTATGGTAACAAGTAACAATGCCTAGGCGGCTAATTAAATTTTAACTGACGCGGCTTAGCTCAAGTTGACGTAGAATAATTGGTTCACTATAAATCGCTGATATGATATCTCTAAAAGTAATAAAGATATGGTCTGAAGAGAGTGTAAACTCAATCAAAAATTGGTGCATACCGACTGTACTGTGTAAAACCAAATCGTATTTATCGATTAAGTCAAGTCAATATAATATACATGTCATTGAAATAAGGCACTGGGTGTATAATTACAGCATGCACGAAAAATTTAAACTAAGAGCAGGATCTATTTCTTATGCAGTGTGCTTACTGCTTACCATGGGTTGTATTCAATTGCGACTGCGGTATTTGACAATCCATCTCGCTCTTGCCAGAGTAGTGGTGCCGCAGTCGCAATCGAAAACAACTCATGGTACGCACACAGGTAATGGTTGGCTTATTGACCTTTTAGGGTTTCTGTTTATTTCAGTATAGGTAGTTTCACGAGAGTTGAATTGAATGATTTCACACACAGGTACATAAAGTACTGATTACATTACAAAAAAATTTAATGAATCAAATGAACGTTAGTGTCAATGAAAATACTACTAGATATATTTTCATTGGTATAAAAACTTTTTAGTCTACTTTACAATTCACTGTATTCACTGTTGCCATCGGTACGAAAAAAGAACAGTGCTTAATTTCAAAATCTCTATCTCATTACAGGACAATGTTGTTGTGTGCTAACTTAACCCTAGTGGGACGACCTATATAACAAATTACGTAGCAAGTAGCCGAATTCTCAATCCTTTTACCAATTATAGTACGATATTTGGGTAGTTTTTAAAGATTTAATTTTAGGCTTTTTTTTACTTCGAATTAAAATCTGTTTCCACGGAGTTATTAAAGTGAAATACAATTAAAACAGGCATTTTATTACAGGTTTTCGTAAAAAATAATAATTTCTGAATAAAATCTGCACTATTCGAAATATTCGTTTTATTCGAATAATGAGTGTTGTAGTATTCGAATAATATTTATGGCGAATAATTCGAATATTCGAATTGCAAACCCTATATGCAATGTGCCTCTTACCAGGCGGTGATCGCTTCCGGTTTTGACCGTATTTATCACAGAAACATCATTGAATATATGTCTCTTCGTCGACATGATGAAGTCAATCTCGTTTTTAGTTGCACCGTCGGGACTCATCCAGGTCCATTTTCTGTGCTCGCGATTCTTAAAGAAAGAGTTCATCATGCAGAGTCCCTCCTTCTCCAAGAAACCAGCCAGTAGATGCCTCCGGTGGTTCCGACGTCCAACCCCAAATTGCCCCACTCTCAGGTCGTCACCATCTCTCTTGCCTAGTTTCGCGTTGAAGTCCCCCATAACAACCGTGAAGTAGGTTCTGGAGCTATGCATGGCTTTTGAAATATCTTCATACATAGCCCCCACCTCGTCATCGGAGTCGTTCATAGGTATGTACCTGTATTCAATTTTGAACCTTCTTCCTCAGTAATATGTTCCGAAGAGTATACATATTCATAGACGTGACGTTTCACCCGGGCGAAACGCGTCTACTACACTAGTTACACTACACAGTAGAGGTGAGATGTACTAGGTAAGACACGACCACAAAAATACTAGATCCAAAGACTAGGTCCACCATTATCTACGAGTACTTAACTCAATTGACTCATTGCATAAACAAAATGATTCCCGTACGTAAAATGCGCGTCTTGCGTACCCAGTAGATTTTTTTAAATTTATGTGCTACCCTTTTTTCCGTTATGAAAAAATTGGGAGGCATATAAATTAAGAAAAAATTCTACTGCAGCCTTGACTTGTCGGACTATAGTCCAAAATTGAGCCTCGAGCGTAGCGAGCAAGATTCAATAACTGTAATCTTGAGCTTTACGAGGGTCTCAAGGCACGAGAGTTGAACAAACGTTGCCGCCGAGTGTAATACAACATTTTTCCCCTCACTATCGCGAGGAAAAATAAAGACTACATACGATTACAAATCTTATCCACGTGCAAGTTATCTTGAAAAAATCATTCAAAAATATATTTCATAATGTGTCATAGAGTACGCTCCTGGTACTTAGATATTGCCAACAACTTACCAAGTGCGCGATAAGACTCGACCAATTTAAGGTGTGACCTCCGATTGCGCATATTTACTATGGGCATATAGGACTCACTTATACTGGACGGGTGGTAAGTGATAGGAATTAGATTACTTTGCCACACATGTGGATAAAATGCGTTTTTCCACGCTAGTTTTAAAGGACAGAACAGCGCTTTCCGAGCTAGTGAGGGGAAAACTCATTATCATGCTTTGTTTTCAAGTTGGCAGAACGTTTTATCAGTCGCCGTACTTCTAAATACTCGTACGCTAAAAGGCTCGGGGGCGGGATCGCGTACTCACGCGTCCAAGCCAAAACCTATTCCAGTAAATACATCTCACCTCTACTACACAGGTCGAGTTGCTGCGCTCGGAAATTTCCTCCCGAGGCGGCTCATTATGTGTGGACTAGCCTATAATCAGTAATGTTTTATTGCAAATCAGAGATTTCACTAAAACAATTATAATGCAGGAGTGCTCCAGTAGAACGCGATATAAGCCCACCTAGACCACCTTCAATACTCAAGAAGCGCCCGATGGCTGCTCTACGGACCGACAAGAAAATGGAAAAACCAGAGAAGCCCAACACAGAGTACAGGATCATCGTTAGCAGCTTGGGCAGCACGGTGACCGCTGGAGACATTGAGGTGCGTATATCAGTCCACCTACCACCACCTTCAGTACTCAAGAAACGCCTGCTCCGGCAGCTCTGAGTAGTTAGGAAGAAAGTGAAGAGGTTAGAGAAGGGTCCAAGGTGGGTAATGTAATGGGAGTCGAAGTCTCGTAAGTTGTAGTGTCTATCAAGTTATCTAGAGAGTGTATCGAGTTATTCACCGGTATAATATAATCAATAAATTGTATGGCGTGCGTAAAAAGTAGTAGGTATTACATGAGTGTAGTAAATGTCCGATCGTCGTTCGTTTAGTGCGACAGAAAAAGATAGAAATTATAAAGTGGCAACTGTCGCACTGTAGTTAAGTGACATGATTGTTCTCTTTATTCATTTTATTTATTATAAACATAGAACGGGGGTCTATCGCGAATTTAATTAATATATACCGACGTTACGACACAGGTATCTACAGGTAAATTAAACAAACTCGCAATAGACCAGGATAGACGCTATGTTTATAATAATGTGTACAAAACCCGAAAGATTAAAGTGTTCGCAATCGGAACACTTTAATCTGTACTACTTTAATAATTTTGTATCTGTATTACTTTAATATGTTTTTGTTTAGAAATTGTTCTAAACAAAAACATAAAGCCTAATAACGAATGTAAACCCATTTTTTGTTAAGGAATTGTTTGGCGACGTTGGCGGTATGATAGAGTCCCGTCTAGTACGGCCGGGTACGGCTGAAGTAATCTACAAAACCTTGGAGGACGCCCAGCGAGCGGTCGACCTGTACCACAAGCGGCAGCTAGACGGGCAGCCAATGAACTGCCTTCTCGTCACACCTCGCACTAACGCAGCTCCAGCAAGGTATAGTTTATATTCTATCGAGTCTCGTTGTTTCGGCCGAGTACAGCCAATGTGATATAAAAACCCTGGAGGACGCCCAGCGAGCGTTCGACTTGTACCACAAACGGCAACTAGATGGGCACCCAATGAACTGCCTTCTTGCCACACACCGCTTTAACGTAGCTCCAGTAAGGTATAGTTTACATTGTGTCTTGTTATTGTGGCTCGCCACGGCCGTAGTAATTTACAAAATCCCAGAGGCGCTTAAGAACAGCCTTCTTGTCTCTCCTCACGCTAATGCAACTCTCGCAAGGTATAATTTTCATTGACGCGCAGTGAGCGGTCGGCCTGTACCACAAATGACAGCTAGATGGGCACCCAATGAACTGCGTGCTTGTCCCAAAGGTATAGTTTTCATTGAGTCGTGTTAGTCCGGGCAGGCACAGATGGACTCCAGAAAACCTTGGAGGACGCGCAGCGAGCGGTTGCAAAATCGGCAGAATAATTTGTATAGAAAATGTCTGTGAAGCGTACTCCCTTTATTTATACTCTATGTATTCCCGAGCAGTCTTGAAATCAAGTTTAGATAAGCTTTTTCAACTTGACGTATCTATTTAATTTGTTTCAGAAGTGGAAGCAAACCGGGATTATATAGCACCAATTCAAACGTTGAACCTGATCTGTCAACTTTTCACAAGGTTTTATTCAGTAACTTGTAAGTAAATAATATCCGATAAGGAATTATGTAAGCAATTAAGTATTTGAGAGGAGTAGTCCCAACATTTTCTGTACGTTTGCTAACATCCATATATCAACATATTTCTGTTTGCGTAATGGTATTAAAATTAAGACTTATGAATAAAGCCATTGATTATCTTTTGTCAATTTTTCTTTCGCCTATTTTTACAGATTTATTACCCATACTAGTTGATGCCCGCGACTTCTTCCTTGGATAATTTTTTTTAAGCCTACAACCTGACGGGGGACCTCCTGGTGCCAGTGAAGGTTGCATCTAACTCCAGTCGTTTCTACGTGACGCTCGAACAAATAAACAGGCAGACAGACCAACAGACAAAAATTCTAAAAATCATTGAAATGTGTTCTGTTGTGAATTCTAGGAGCTCCACTAATTTTTTTTTAAATATCTTTAATGTACCTACAGATTTTTACCCTACTCTGCTTTATAGCTTTATATGATGAGTAACTCTAAAATATATTGATTACTTCTCTTTACTTTTAAACTTATGGCGGTTCTATCCGCACGACGGATTAATCCGTCACAGACTATAGAGCAACATAGACCTTAAGGCATACCCTACGTAGTGCGGTCCAAAAGTTACTGGCTGGAAAAATCTGGCGGTTCGAAAAACAATAAAAAATATGTCATTGTGATCGTCATTTATTCTGCCCATTCGTTTATAGTTTTTATTAGATTTCTATCGCTTGCGGTTTTAATTTCACCACGTTTAAAACAACGGGAAGTCTGAAATTTTTCGTAATGGATAATTTGGAATATTGTTCCGTCATCAAGGTCCTTAGAAAGGATTTTAATATCGGTGGTCAGTTCCACCGATATTAAAAAAAGATTAGATGCAGTTTACGGGGACTTGTCTCCTTCATTTTCCACCGTGAAAGACTGGAGTAAGCAATTTCGTTTAGGACGGGAGACCATCCACGACGAACCTCGCTCCGGTCGGCCTGTGGAGGCAGTCACCGACGACTGCGTCAAGTTAGTGGAAGAGTAAGTTCTGAGTGACCCAAGATTAAATACCAAGGAAATAGCGGCAAGAACAGGGCTTTCGAAAACTACAGTTCTTTTCTTAGGATTCTTCATGAACATCTTCATATGAATAAAGTTAGTGCCAGGTGGGAGGTGGGTGCCCAAACTTCTTTCGAGCTTGCATCGAAGTAAGCGACAAACAATTCTCTCAGGAAGTTTTAGATGCTTATAAAAATACGGAGATAGTTTTTTGGAGTCAATTTTTACTGGGGACGAAACAATGGTTTTATACTATGATCCAAAAGGGAAGATAATGGTTACCATATTCTGCGATTGTCACGGAATGTACTACTGTTGATAGACATAAAAAAAGGAATACCACTGTAAACGGCAGATACCTATTATGCTACCCTTATTGAACAATTACGAGAGGCAATCAAGGAAAAACGTCGAGGTAAACTTAGCCGAGGTGTGCGGCTACTCCACGACAATGCTCCCGTTCATACCGCTTCAATCACCAAGGCTGCTGTTGCCAAGTGTGGCTTCGAGAAAATTCGTCACCCACCCTAGAGCACTGATCTGGCCCCGAGTGACTACTATTTGTTTTCCAAACTTAAGGCAGAAGAAGATTTTCTGATGATGAAGTGACCCGTGCAGTATACGCCCATTTTGAGGACAAAACTTCGGAGTATTTTTATAGAGGGATTGAAATGCTAATTCATAGATCTGAAAAGTGTATTGAAATAGAAGGAATCTATATTAAAAAATAAAAATAAAATTGTAAATGTATTTTACTTATTTTCTTTGTAAGGCCGGAAACTTTTGGACTGCACTACGTATATGCATAAAGTTCAACTTCAGTGTCATGCCGGCTTTTGTGTTTGATACGATGTCGAAAAGGTTAACAGCGTCATCTTTCGAGTTGAAACCTATCTTAGCCGATATGACACTATCATAATAACTGATCATTGGTGTCGAATAGGACGAACATACGACGTTATATCTGCTGTAGATGTAGATCTAGATGTAGATATTCAGTTCTCGTAGTATGGACTCGTTTGTTCTAAATGCAGTCATTTTAAGCTCGCAAGTTTCAGCGCCATATAAAGATGGAGAAGACCAATGATCGTACCGGACAGACGTACCTTGGTTGTACGACGAATACCTCGATTTTTCCACAGCTTCTCCAATCGAGCCATTGCACCTTTAGCCATTCCTGCACGTCGACATATCTCCTGTGTATTGCCATTGCTACCCCCATTAGAAATAAGTGACCCTAAGTACACAAACGTATCCACTTTCTCAAAGCTATCCAGGGCATTAGATTGAGGAAGGACTCTTGCTCAGTCTACCACCATGATCTTCTTCTTGCTGTGATTTATCCTCAATCCAACTGTAACACTCTCTGCTTCAACTTTCTTCAGCAGAGTAGCCAACTCCTCTTCACTCGAAGCTACAATAGTAGTGTCGTCTGCGTATCTTAAGTTGGTAATGTTATGGCCGCCCACCGTGATGCCGACCTCTATGCCCTCAAGTGCTTTTCTCAAAATGTATTTGCCCTACAAATTAAACAGTACCGGAGACTGGATACAACCTTGTCGCACACCTCGCTCCGAGCGATATGGTTTTGATAATTTATCATCCAATTTAACGCAGCTCGTGCTTTCAAGGTACAGGTTCTGAATCAGAAATACAAGTTGGCTAGGTGCCTACTCCCATGGTACAATCTTATATAAATCGACTTAGTCCCACAGTAATCAAATATACTTAGATTGTGTTGTGGGTACCAGACGACGACATGTATATATATATATATATAATACATATACATATACCTAAATATTTACATACATAGAAAACGTCCATAACTCAGGGATTCGTGATAAACAGACAAATAAATGCCCTGGCCCGGATTCGAACCCGAGATCTTCCTCGTAGGCAGGGTCACTACCAACTGAGCGAGGAGGCCGTCATTATATGTTTTCATCACACCTGCTCGTAAATGGTGATATTATATGCAAGACTTAATGAGCTTTAGGTATTAAAACCATGTTAAAGGATTCTCATACTACTTTACCGCCCGCCCGGAGCTCCCGGAGCAACTGCCCCCCACGCGCTCGCCGCACGTGCCACTTAGTCGCCGCTCACTCCGGAGTACTGTGGACTGTGCTACTACACCACCGCTAATATTTATTGTTTCTTTATCTGCCTAGAAAGTTTATTTATTTCCTCGCAAATGTGATGAAAAACATTGTGTGTACCACGGGCAGTTATAATCAAAACTTTTTAACACTGAGCCTGAAAAGTATGCGATTATCAGTAAAGGATAGCGAGAATTCTCGCAGCCAATAAATCGGAAACCTAAATATAGTCTGACAGTAGAATTTTTATTTAATTTATGTCTCGCTTTTTTTTGGGTGAAAAAAAGAATGCATATAAATAAATAACATTTTCTACTGTCAGACTATACTAAATGATACTAAAACTATGTGTGAATAGCCTGACAAGCCACGAGCGCAGTAAGGCCAGTAAGTAACAGTAGGATAGAGGGCATCACACTGCTTTTTCTTCCGCTAGTATTACCACCCCAAAAAAAGGGTTAGATATATTTTTTTGTATACTATATATCTGTGGCTGGTTGTTTCGCCATTCGCCACGCTTGCTCGATCCGATCCCGCCATTTTGATTTTGACATTTGATACGTTGGTAGCATTGATTTGATTTGACGCTAGCATTGACTACGCATGCTTGCTTGGCTTGGCGCCCTCCATCTTTTTTGCAAAGTCAACCGGGAAGTAGATGCGTGTAGAAACGCGTCTGAAGTGAAATAAGTGGTCCCTGTTTTATTAAACCCTGAAAATGGGCGACCGTAAGTACTTTTAACGTTACTTTAATAGCACACACATACATTTTAGTTACTTACATACATCCATGTTTTCTTTTAGATTACGCCTCTGGCGATTACAGCGGCGGCGGATATTCCGCTCAATATTCTGTACCTCCACCAAATTTGTCTTCAGGTGACAATAGTTATGGCGCCGCACAGCAGGGAGGCTACAACCAAGGCAGTTACACTGCCCAGAATCCAAGTCAAGATTGGGGACAGCAAGCCGCAGGTTAGAATTGATTATCAATGTGCGTCATTAGTAACACGCGTTTATCTAATTTATGTCGCGTTATTTGCGATACAAATACGCTTATATGAATGATATGTCATGTATTTCTGCTTTAGGTGGCAACAGTTACGGCGGCAGCCAAGCAGGAGGAAATAACTATGGCCAAAGCTATAACTCTAGCTATGGAGGAAGCGCAAGCGGCAATGGTGGAGGATATGACCGCAATAATGGCAGTGGATACAATGTGAGCGGAGGAGACCGTGGAAGCTCTGGGGGTTATGGCAGTGACCGAGGAAGCTCTGGGGGTTACGGCGGTAGCGACCGTGGCGGAAGCGGATACTCAGGCGGGGACCGTGGAGGATATGGCGGTGGCGATCGACCAAGTTACAATCGGGATGGTGGGAGTAGAGATGGAGGATATGGGTAAGATTTTTTTTTTTTCAATTTGTTCATTTTTATATTAATAACACAACTTGTGTGATTATCAGTAGTGGAGAGTGTTAAAATCGAGTTGTTAAGAAAGATGTGCTAGATTGGTTTACACAAGGGAAGCTGGCTGGAATCGAGTTCTATGAACACCCTGCCACTGGTGATTATACTATCTCCTGCTCAAAAGTGTGGTAGGGACGTTGTTTAACGATATTTGTTAAAAATAGGGGAGCTTGTTAAACGACAATGGAGCTATGAAGGTTACAATGGTAAAAAAGGTTTATAATAGTATTTGGTATGGGTTTTGACAATTTTCATATTGATAATGGGATCTAAGTGTACACAAGTTGTTGGGTGTGTGTTTGTTCACAATTGTTTTAGTCAAACAATTTACAATTCTTACTATATAGCTATATGAAAACATGTAATCTGCTTGTCTGTTCTTATTGTATTGAAAAATGTAACTATTCAGCAGGGTCTCCATTTCATAATCATTATTGGTCATCACATCAGATAAATTTAATTTCCAGCTCATGGACATTGGTAAACTTGGTGTTTCATTCAAAATTAATTGGCAATTCTGGGATACCAAATGTATTATTTGATCTTCAAATAAAACATTTGGTTTTACACAGATACTTATGGTTTTTTTAATAAACATATGTCTATTATTCATTGTTTTGAACCATTGGATAAAAACTATGAGAATGTTGTCATTAATGAGTTAGTTTTACTTTTGATATTAATTTTGTCTGACTGATCACAATAAATAAAATCTTTTTGTTTTTATATTGTCAATGGTATAAGCCATATTGAGACTGAGAGAGCAGTAAAGTGGTTTTAACACCAATAGAAACTAGGTTCGGGGAACTGAACAGGCAAGAAGTACACTATTTGAAGTTTAAGAAATGCATACAATGACTAGTGTGGCATCATACAAAAATAATGGAATTTCCATAGACTTGATTAACAGCAAAGAAAAAACAATATCCTGTGCAAATTTGGAAAACCAGGAATTGAGTTCATGGGGATGGTTATTTGACAACTAAGACACTGCGGAATTTAGGATGTGTCTATCAGAAAAAATATATTTATTGCTGAGTTTTAAAACAGGAAAAGTTATATCATATTACTGCTTTTTCAATCTGAACTTTTTTTTCTTTCTGTGATAATCTCATTTTTTTGCATTAAAATGGGGACTCTACTAATTCTAATGATGCATTCTATTCAAGACATTATTTCCTATGGTTATCATGTCTGATGTGCATGTTTCAAGAATTATGTAATTTTTTATAATAATTGCCAACAAATGTTATTCCAAGATTTTCAAGGTATCAAGGTTTAAACGTAATGGTAACGAAAAGGATCCAGTGAGGTCACTGGTTAAGGTGTACCTAGGTGAACCAGCGTGGCCGTTCTGAGTGTCCCCGACCCGCCAGCCAGAGTGTACTAAACGATCTTCTTGTTGTTTTAGTGGCGGCGGCAGGGGGGGTGGTTTTAATAAAGGTAAAGCTCCTCGCGATGCGAGTGGTGCTGTTGTCATATTTTTAATACGTAATCACATAAGGGCTGCCAAATTACTTTACGATTATATACTGGTGTATCACAACTTGGCTGTTGACAAATCGCTGCTTCAGTTTGTATTTTAAGTGTTTAGGGATTGGTATTCTAATGGGTATTATCATTGAGCGGTTTTTGAATTCTTAAAGATGTCAAGCAAGTGTATAAAGACGGACAGGTTTAAAATATAAGTAATTGAGTTGAAATATTGCCTGCAGAATTTGGTTTTTGAAGAATTTTGGTCGCGTCTATGGCACAGAAGGGGTTTAAAAGATAAATTATTATAGTATAGGTTTTCGAATGGGTTGTTAACGCGAATATGAAGTAAGATATATCTGGAGCTGTCTGCATCCTTAGGGACCTGACGCTATACATATGTGCGATATTAAGTAGATATAAACATTGTTTACATACTATGGCTGCTTGGTGATACATGGTTCATGGGCGTTTAATCAAAACTGGAACGAGGCTCTTCATTTTATGAAAATCTGCAAGCAGCAGCAGGTTTATCAGGCAACTGGTAAACGTTTCAGATATCTACGATTGTTGGAGTTTACGACGCCAAGTTTTACGAAAAACACATTGTGGTACAGGCGACGATTAAGGGGTTAAATCTCTGTAATATTTGTGGAGCAATGGGTTTCGCAGTATTGAAGCGGTGTCAGCAGTCTAGTTAAGTGGCTAACAGGTTTCACAAAGCGTCAGGATTTCACGCGAACGTGTTGAATATGCAGAGTTATTGTTATTGTGGCCTAGTTTCAGGCGGATTGTGCTCATGATATAGAAAGAAAGAACAATGTTCACTGCTAGTAAACTCACTGGTTATTTACAAGTTAGTGAGTATCTAGATATAAAATAATAAATAATTTCGTATTACCTACCAGTTCTTAAACTCTGAAACGAGCGTGGGATATTAGAAAGTCCAAGTAACTATCATGGTTATAACTCCCTAAAATTATGGTCGAAAAAATACCAAAAACTCTGTATATTGTTTTGGCAGCCCTATGGTTTGAATGTGCTATAAAATGAGTATAAACATTTATTAGTTTTAATTTGCGTCCGTTTATCCACGGTTCTATGTATTAAGTTAGGTGATTGAATATTGATATGGACACAAAGAGTTTGGTTGGTTATTATGTCACGGTGAAATACATAAAGGTTAGAATTATAATTTATCAACATATGTGGTAAAATTGAGCATCATCAGGACTAAAATAAAGGAGACATTACTGGTGGAAGGTTGTACCTATGCCCATACTACTGTCACATGGCAACTGATCCTTGGTGCCAACTGACTGTCATACTACATGTTGTTTATTTTTACAATGGTTTAATACTTACTCAAACCAAAGATTAATAGCAGGAAAATGTGTTCCATCCGCTTTTGTGTATAATAGTGTATAATTATCTAAGCTACAAGTTTAGCTAAAAGTAGGTTAAATGTTGTCATCTTTTTACTATGAACACATAATATACAAGCCTCAATCACGAATCAGGAATTTACAAGCCTCATCACGTAGATGGAATGCTCTGTTTTGGACAAGCAACGAAATAGGAAGAGATTTATGGTGGCTTTATTTATTCAAACATAAGCGTAGGGTAAGCGGTACAATAATTGGCCCTTTAAAGTGAACCTTGACTTTCAACATTTTTCCTTCCAAAATAAAGTACTAAATAGTAAAACTTTTGATGTCTACGTATCCCTAGAAATGTTGAGAATTTGAATAAATCACAACCATAAATATATTTACAACCAATTGTGAACTATAATGCAAAAACCAAAAAATGGGACAAAAGTATAATCATTGGCCCCCAGGGTACAAATATTTGCATACCAAGAGTACAATGATTGGCATGCCAACAATTGTACTTTGTGTTTATTGGCCCTGCCAATGATTATACCATGGTAGGCCAATCACTAGAGTTGTTTATTTTATTGACAATAGTGAATAGAAACTATAACTAATATAAAACAACACAAATATTACATTTTGAATACCAATAAAAAGGGTAAGTATAATAGTTTAAAAGTACTAAATTCTTATGATTTGCTTAATAAAACACACTTTTAGCTTCGATCGTTGCAAAATGTTTTTTTACGTGTGTTCCAGCTATTATGCTGGAAAACTATCAATTACACTATATACTGTTTGTCAACAAAGAAAAATATAAAGATTTTAAGTTCAGGGGGCCAATGATTGGGGGGGGGGGGGGCAAGATTACTACCGCTTAGTGCTTACCCTATATTAATTTTTCAAAGCAGCCATAGACTGTAGCTCATTGGGAACATTAGAAAATGTACAATTTTCTCTGCTAATTGGTATCATTTGTCAGATCTTCAGGTCTAATACATTTTACCAGGTTCCGTAAAATGTTTTAGGGTCAAAAATAGGGAGTATACAGGTTGTTTTTTTTCCGTTGTATTCGACACTTTGCCGGATACATTAATAGAAGCTACCTGGTATATCGCTTCACGTTCATTCGAAAATATTTTAATTTTTTTATACATATTAAATGAATAAAAAAGTGTGGGAAGTCCTTTAGCATTATACGTAACTTGTTACTGTCGTATGTCAACTGCCAATGTGTCAAGTTACTATAAGGACGTAATAAAGAACCTCTCACACTTATTATGCGATTAAATGTATTTATTCAATGTTTCATAAATAGTAAGAGCTACAACCCAAGTTTCTTAGAGAAATTTACTGTAGTTGACCTAAAGAATCTGTATATATAAAAATTAACCTATAAAAAAACCCAGTATAAGAGTCAAATAAATATCCCACGCTTTTCATGTAGAACATGGTTGAATTGATTGAATTTTGATATAAAGAAATAATAAATAAATAAATATTGTGGGACAATCTTACACAAATCGACCTAGTCTCACGGTAAGCTCAATAAGGCTTGTGTTGTGGGTACTAGGCGACGATATATATAATAGATAGTTACATATGAATACTTAAATATATAGAAAACATCCATAACTCAGGAACAAATATTCGTGATAAAAACACAAATAAATGCCCTGACCAGGATTCGAACCCGGGACCTCCTGCTTCGTAGGCAGGGTCACTACCAACTAGGCTAGGAAGCCGTTAACTTTATCTTCATAGCGGTACAACGAGCTATTCACTATTCAGGTCTTAATATGAGTTATCAACTTATCAGCAGTTTAGCAAATGTTTGACAGTGAAACAAATACTTTCCTAAGTCCAGAGTGTTTGTCTACGTAGGCATGTAAAATTGTGCAACTTTCTCTGTATAATATCCATGGAGTAAAGTATTCTTCTGGTCTGTGATTAATAACAATCTGCGTTTATTCCCCCAAAAAATTCACGTCTAAAGGGCAGATTACACTTGACTGAATTTAGGATCCTAAGTGATTTAGAATCCTAATTTAGGAAAGTGTAATCGCGTTTAGCCAATAAGGATCCTAAAAAGTATCCTAATTAGAAAAATAATGGTTTCTGACAAGCTAAATGACTTAGCGTCCTAGTTAGGATAGGTGTAATAATATTTATTGCAGTCAGTCGCCATGCACACCTGACAACGAGCGGATGTGTCTTGATAATAATGGCGCACGAAAAAGAAGTTTCGTGTAGCATTTTGGATTTGTACAAAGAAATTACCTATCTCTGGGATAAAACTACATGAATAAAGTAGTACGGAGTGACAATTTGTTTCGAAGCAATAAATATTATTTGATCCAAGTCCTTCTGTTTTTCCTTTTTTTTATTTCCATGGATGCTACGGCCAGGGCTACTCAAAGGCCAATCTTTTGATTTTTAGATAGTACTGGCGGCATTGCATCCGAGACGTTCGTCACTGACACGAGTGAAATGCTGACTGATTCAGTCATATCATTTAGAATAGTGTCATTAGGAGCGTCCTTTCTGCCTCATCTCCTGCATTCTAATTAGGATGACTAAATTCAGTCAAGTGTATTGCCCTTAACCTATTTTCACAGCTTTCATAAATATTAAATATGGGGTTTAATCGGAGTGTCTATATAGTATTAAAGAGTTTTTAACAAAGAAAGACCAGTATGTTAACAGTATGTAACATTTTAAGGTTTTCATTTCTTCAGCAGTTGAACTTCTCTAAAGTGAAATGCAATTCTAAAGATTATATATGGGCTTTCCACGACAGTTACAATGAGCCAAAACTGACTAGTATACAGTGTTATACAGTGGGTGTGGAGTTTAGTTGGTCATTATCATCAGTTCCACCTTTTCTTTGTTTTTGTTTTAGTCCGAGAACTAAGAAACGTAAGTTACTTAATGATGACAATTGTAACAAAGAACGAAACGCGGCAAGTATAATATTTGGCAGTAAAAAGTTTCATTGTGGAGCTGATGATTCGTACCTCATCAAATTGGGTTTTCCTACAACAAATGACCGTGCTAAAAATACACGACACCCAAGGTATTTTATAGGACCAGAATCCAGTCAGAACTTCGAACTTTGATAAATCGGTAACCAGACGTAAAAAATATCAAAGAAGGATTCCGAAGAATTGAAAATCCCTCTTTCGACGGATCTGAAATGTAGTGTACTAAATAAATGCAGTTTGCAGCGATGCCCTGGAGATGCACGCGCGAGCACGCTTGCTAGGGCGCGTGCCGTACGGTCTGCAAACAATATTTTCATGCATAACATACTCTTCTGTGGAGTATAATGCAAGGAAGTATTTGTATAGTACTAATACTAAGTGAATGTTGCTCACTGATTAGGCACACTACCGTGTTGTAAACGTCCTCGGAACAGTCGGAATATGGTGTTACTTAGGTACTAACATAAATACCAAACTTACACGATGGCACCAGGATAGGTAAAAGTAGAATACACGAAAATAATATACTAATGTCATGGCCTAATAACCTAATGGATAAATGGCCTAATAGAATTATGACGAACAAATATATGCGGTTTCAATTATTTCGGCAAAAGCCAAAATTACAGGAGAATAGGTATTCCTCTTAGTGCAGGTTCCCACTATGTCGTGTCGGGACCGATTTTTTATCGTGTGTCGTAGCGGCAGAACATTTTATATGAAGCTATTCACATTTGTCCGACACGTAGCTTCATACGTGTTCTATCGTTGAGACAATATTACTTCGTTGTTATGATTATAACCGCTTGTGTTCAAAGTCTGTAAAAACAATTTTCTTGGATTTTATATTAGTTTTACACATGAAAACTTTTAGCAAAGTTACTTAACTTAAAGAAGTAGTTGTCATCAATTAATAACCTATAAAGTAGCTGTAACGAATTTAAATATTAAATATTTTTAAATATTATTTTTGCGAAAAATAACCATTATATTTCATAGGTGGCGGCGGCGGCTTCGGAGATCGTGGTGGAGGGGGTGGGGGTGGGGGTGATATGGTCACCCAGGAAGATACTATTTTCATTCAGGGGATGGATCCTGCTACTACTGAAGACGAAATGTGTCGTCATTTTGGCTCAATAGGCATTATTAAGGTAATATTGACCAATAAAGGCAATAAATATTATTTTTATATTATGTTTTCTTGTTGGAATTATTTGGATTTCCACTTAAAAGTGGGTATGCAACATAATTAAGTGCATATTTATTTTCAGACCGACAAGAAGACCCAAAGGCCTAAGGTTTGGATGTATAAAGACAAGGCCACCGGCCAGCCTAAAGGCGAAGCTACCGTAACTTACGAAGACTCCAATGCCGCATCTTCAGCCATCGAATGGTTCAACAACAAAGATTTCAATGGAGTCGTTATCAAAGTATCTCTTGCTCAAAGACAAAACACTTGGGGTGGAGGTGGAGGTAGAGGTGGTGGCGGCGGCGGCGGCGGCGGCGGCGGTGGAGGTGGTTTCCGCGGCGGCAGAGGCGGTGGCGGCGGCCGCGGTGGTGGGGGCGGTCCGCGCGGCGGCGGCGGCGGTGGAGGCGGCGGCGGCGGCGGCCCGCCCTCCGGCAACCGAGAGGGTGACTGGCGGTGCCCGAACCCGAGCTGCGGAAACACCAACTTCTCGTGGCGTAAAGCTTGCAACAGATGCAACGAAGAGAAACCCGGCGGCGGCGGCGGCGGTGGCCCGCCTGGAGGCGGCGGTCGCGGCGGTGGCGGACCGCCCGGCCGCGGCGGGCGCGGGGGCGGCGGGCGCGGCGGGGGCGGCGGCTGGGGCGGGCGCGGCGACCGCGGCGGGGACCGGGGCGGCGACCGTAGCGGCGACCGCAGCGGCGACCGTAGCGGCGACCGCAGCGGCGACCGGCGCGGCTACGGCGGCGGTGGCGGCGGCGATCGCAACAGCGGCGGTGCCATGCGAGGGGACGGAGGGTAAGACTAATTGCCCGTGTAATCATTTATATTCACAAGGGATTCGTGTCACAAGGGATCGAATTTTATATCTCTGGCGAGGGCGTACACTATAAAAATAGAAGTATGTCCCACAGCTCTTATGTCAGCGGATTAACATAATATCGGACGTAGTTTTGAGTAAGTTGCATTTGCATACACTCATATTTCACACTTCACTGTAAATTGAATCCCGAACGAAGCGATGAATGAAGTAGAATCCTGAACGTTATCAGAAATTCAAAAAGAATAACGATTCAAACGTCTTAAAACAAAAATAATTTTGATACCGTGTTTTACACACCACCTATGAGGAAAATTTTATTCATTTACCTACTGATATAATGACTAGTAATAACGAAAATGCTATCATACCTACACAAAGTAAGATTCACAAAATGTCACTTTGATCCCTCTTGAGCTTGAACAGAAAAATGCCAGTTTGATCTCTCATGGCTTGACCTGAAAAAACATTTTACAAACGGATTTTTTTATAAATCACGTCAGTGACAAACAGCCCGCTTGATGGAAAACTGTCACCATAGCCTATGGACTGCAACTCCCGGGGCGCCCAATAGTGTTATGTCGCTTGCTTGTGCAAGCAAGTTAACTTATGTTCAATGTTATTATTAATTGTAGGAGCTGAGGTGGATTGTAGCATAAGTTATTTATGTTGAACATAAGCAACACATTATTACACACAATTAAACACCCCATACGCACCATTAATACATTGTTTTCTTTGTTACAGAGGCAGGGATCGCCAGAGACCGTATTAAGAACTATTTGTTAATATAGTAAGTTTAAATTAGCTATAAGACCTGTATTCCGACTGATTTCACCCCTAAATACATAAGAATATCAACAATGATTCATCAATTTTAACTATAAAACTCTCGTGAGACTCGAACATATTAAATAATATGTGTCGAGCGAAAATCGACTAAATTACGTGAGTGACCCGTTTTTAATATTATTTAAGTGATTCATCAGTATATGTGGACGTCATGGGTAAGCCACTTAAGATATTTATAGTGACTTCATTTTGATGTTCTGTGTGTTTAAGAGTCAATAATTTTACTCAATGATAATAATTTAATTGAATTGTGTTAATAAAATTGTAAATATAAAGAAATTCCAACATCTTGCAAACATTCTTTTACTATCGGCTATTACATTTAACTGGTAGTCTTTGCTGCTGACTAAAATAGGTCCAAAGCTGCCGGAAATACAAATGACCATACACCAATTTGTAACGATGTAAAACATACTTTGATCAACTTAGACTTAAGTATCGGCAAAAAATTAGGTATGAATTATGGCATACATTTTAATTGCTAAATAAATGAATGAACTGTCAATTTGTTATTATTTGCATTCTATTCTACTCCCCTATCTTCTAGTCAACTAAATAGGAACCCATAGTTTCTTCAAGTCTGTCTGTCCGTCTACGGCTTAGCTCAGTGACCGTTAGTAGAATAGAAAGCTGTAAGGGTTTAGCAGGCTAAGCTAACAAGAGTGACTCCCTCAAGGGATTTGGTTGTAATTTGAGGTGCAGTAGTGGCAGGACCTAAGAACACTGTATGTATGCGTAATATTAGACTTCTATCGTCTTTTGTTTCAGACTTATTCACGAAAATGTCAAAAAATCAAGGTAATTTTTAAACTATTGTAGCTAAACCAACCAAGCGAGAGTAACCAAATAAGTTCAGAATTAAGGAGCATAAAATAAAAATTTAATTAAAAATTTAAAAAACCTTCTACCCAAAAAAGTACGCAATTAATATGAGAAAAGGTTAAATGCTAAACCCTATAAAAAGCAAAAAATATAAAATTTTACCTTCCAATAAAATTATTATTATTTTTCCTGATACGTCCGAGATCTTAAGAATGAGAGCGTTGCCTCTCCCATAGACCGATAGATGTCGCTAGCGTCTAAATAGTCGCTCCGCAAACCGCCGTGACGTCATTTCCTTCGCCGAGTAGCTACTTCCTGTGAACATGGCAGCAAGCCAGCAGCGTCCCGAACCTCGCCGCCATTGATTGATTTTCATTGTTGAGAAAATACCAATATAATATAATTATAAGTTTAAGTAATCAATATAAGTATAAGTAAGTTAACAAAAAAACCGCATTAAAATCGGATCATCCGTTTAGGAGGTAACGGTGCCTCAGACAGACACATACACATTTACACACACAGACACGTCAAACTTATATAACACCCCGTCGTTTTGCGTCGGGGGTTAATAATGCATATTTTTACAGACATTCATATCCTTGAACTTAGATGAAAGAAAAAATAGTTTTTTCTCGCGGAGACATAAGTTGTGTCACACAACTACCAAAAAATTTACTTGATAATGATGCCACTATTGTCAACTACGTAGTCATTCGGGTCAAGAGCACGCACTTTATTTTTGATGACCTCTAAGATCTATACCAAATAATATTTTTGACTTATTTGAGTATACAATTGGTCGAATATTTAGTACATTTTCATTAATTAGGCAAATTTACCATCAATATTCACTAACTTGCCCGGTACATACGTTTAAAGCAAAAAAGACCCAATGCGTCCTCTTAACCCGATATGTGGGTAAAATTACGCACGCATTAGGGTAAAATTACGCGCAAGGGGTAAACGTACGCATTCAGGTTTCTAGGGAGGTACTCGAATAAAATAAAGGCTGACAATATTATACTTTGTTGTGAACATTTTCAGCATCTTACGCATTAACAAAATTAAGAACGCTTAGGACTAATTACCATGTTTAATCTAGGTTTAACTGTACTAGAACTGAGATCAATTTTTTTTTATGAATCAACAGCCTCATTAATTTTTAAAATAAAACAACTTTTAAATTACACCTCTATAACATCTACTAATAAGTAACTTTGGACATGAATTATTGAATTTAGTTTAATATTAATATTAAATACTAGAAAAGGAGATCAAAGTTTAGTTTAAGATCACATACAAATTTTACTCGTTGCAAAAATTACTTCGAAATATTCCATTTTCATAAGCAGTGCAGTTCTCATGAAACCAGTCCTCGCAAATTAAACATTGGATCCAATCTCCTGTTGATGGTTCCCGATATTTTTCGTCACAAATGGGACATTTTATTAACTTACTCTTTTTGTTCATAATCTTTTTATTTTGTTTATTTTTAGTTGTATTGCATTTTTTGTTTGTTCCTGATAGTCCAGGCTTAGGGTCAAACTCCACCTTTTTCCTCTTTTCTGAAATAATAAAAACTTTTAAGACTTTTTGTTATTATCCTACGCCTTGGGGCATGAGTACGCGTCGTGTGTAAAAGTACGCGTGCGTACTTTTAGAGTCGCACTCTTACCCCAATCGGGAAATTTATAAAATCAACTGACACAACACACGGGTTAGTTACATTAAAGAAAATATATATGATTTCATAATAAGTACAATAAATATACAATTCAAAGAAAGTAAACTTACTTCCAGATAATAATCCATTCAACTACAACACACTTTTCCCGAGATCAAATATTGAACGAAATAATTGCACCACAGGCGTTCGGCGACCTGTCGCAACGAGTACCGATTTTGCGCCGGAGTGGCACGTGGTTCCTAAAAGGCGACGCAAGCACCACCTATTTTTGCCAACATACGCCCCGCTCCCCTTCCCCGCTGTCGGAGATCGCGGTACTGCGTACTTTTACCCTCCGCGTTCCGTTACCCCGAATGACTCTACATTCAAAAACATTTTGCAAAATCATGGTGCGTCATGTCCTCATGTCTAACAAAAAACCATTTACGAACGTGTAGGTAATAAGGTAGATATTTCCTGAGACGGTCGAATGGATTTACCCGAGTTCGAAGTAAAGCGACACACTTTTCCCTTGTATATCAATACAGTTTGACAGGACTGTCAACCTTAATTTGTCGTTATCCTACGCGCAAACTAGGTACTTACCAAAAAGGTTAGAAGTACATTACATGCATATTGCATTTTCAACTAACTCTTGTCGAATAAGAGAACAAATTGTGTATTCATTCATGGCATCCTTTTGCCCTTTCTCGACTGAGCACCGTAACAACTAAATTTAACAATAAAATAAAATAAATAAAATAAAATTACTAGATAAAAAATAACACTAACGACAATTTTTATGCAAGTACTGCATGTGCGATAAGCAGGGCAGAGATGTGCATTGTTACAGTTGATAAGACCAAAAAATTATAATTAGTATACTATTGTATTAATATAATGCCTTTGTAAGTAAACGAGCTCAGTTAAAAAAATTGTCTCTAAGTATCTAATTTGTAACATGCTTTTTAGTATTTTTCACACCTCCTATTCATGAAAGGTTTTTTTTCTGTTCAAGCTAGGAGGAATCAAAGTGGCATTTTTCTTTCCAGCTGGGAGGGATCGTGGAGGTAGTGGCACTTTTCTGTTCAAGGACTACACATTTTTACATTTTCGGGTATTAACTAGTGGAATCGCCGAATCGTGGTGTTGGTGTGATGCTGTTTTCGGTTTAGTTTACTTCCTCTTAGTTGGTGTGAAAAGCAGTATGTCACAAGGTATCAAAATTATTTTCATCTTGGGCGTTAACGCTTGAATCCCTCATTACGCTCAGGATTCTACTTTATTGTAGAATCCATCGCTTCATTCGGAATTGAAGGTACGCCCTCGTCGGAAATATATCATTTTGATCCCTTGTAACACAACTATTGTACCACCTTACTAAAACAAAGTTACATAGAAAGTAAATTGTAGATACTTTAATTGTTCATATACCCCCTTATCATAACGTTAGCTTAGAAGTAGTAGGTAATCTAAAAATTCAAAAACGGGCACTGGAATAAATAATACTTTATTTACATTAGAAAACAAAATACTGTGTATTAAGCTGCAGCAAGCAAAATATAACAACGTCTTTGGTGTGAGATGCGCTTTAATTCATTCATGAATATCTAATACAACAAATATTATTGTCCCACCACTGACGGGAAAACGAATATTCATATGTATACTATGACTTAAAAAAACTTGATCGCCGACACGCTCGATCGCGAACACTGCAGGCGAGAACTCGCTAATAAATTATATTTTTTTGTAACTACCACAAAATTTGTAAACTGTCCAATAAATTTAGTTGTTAAGTTTGTGCGTCACACGCGTCGTCCAGCGTACTTAAAGTAACGCCGTACTCTGAAGTGAGTCATTCATATTCGCGCTCAGCGCTAGCGCGAGAGAAGAATATGCCCAAAGAAGTGAGTGATAATCTCTGGCGGGTGGGTGAATACGTTTTAACCGCGCGTTTTGGCGTCATTATTCACAACACGATCTTATCAATGAAGATCTTAGAATGACAATGTGGAACGACTTGAGCAAATGTAAACTCAGCATCGGCACCATCTACCGTTTACACTAGTATTCTAAGCAACATCATAAAGGTCTGTTTAGATCGGTGTCAATGACGAAAAAAAACGGTGGAAAACGTTGAATATTTTCTCTGGTTCTATTAGATATTTGCTAATCGTCAGTGGGACAGAGGAGGCAGTAGTTATCGTTTCTGGAGGTTGAACATCTTGAGAAGTACGAGCCCCATGACCGTGGCCGCCGCGACACCGATCCCGGCCTTCCACCAGGACGTGTTCTCTCCGGCGAAACTTGCGAAGTGCTTCAAGTGTCTATGGATATATAAAAAATACTCTTTTTTTGACACCTACAAAAAATGTTAGGTTTAAAATCTAAATAATATCATTTCTGCTACCAAAAGTAACCTTTTGGGAGCATTAATAAAATGAATAATAATAATCTTAAAACACGCAAACATTGCGGTTGTGGTCAATATTCGGAAATTAGTAAATATGCACCCCTTTTGCAATAGCGAGAAGAGAGAATAATGGTATTTCAATTTGAGATAAATAAAATTGTTTGGGCTGTCCAATAAACTGAAAAACCAGCCAGCTGCGAGTTGGACTCGCGCACCGATGGGTTCGTACAAAGTTAGTTATCGCATTCATCCATAAACTGCATTTCGAAGTAGGAATTTGACGTAAGAGGGCTGCTACTTATATATCCGGAATAGGAAAAACAAACAAACGTATAGAGATAAATATGGTTTTATTGTATTTCAAAATATTCTCCGTGATAATCTATGCACTTTTGCAAACGTAGAAACCAACTATCAAAGCACTTTTTCCATTCTGGCTGAGGTATCTCCAAAACGTCTGTTTTGAACGCGTCGACGGCATCTTCGCGGGTCGAAAATCGTTGACCACGTAACTTATCCTACTAGGTAAAATATAATTTTATAAACG
Source organism: Lathronympha strigana (assembly GCA_949128165.1). Lineage (NCBI taxonomy): Eukaryota > Metazoa > Arthropoda > Insecta > Lepidoptera > Tortricidae > Lathronympha > Lathronympha strigana. The sequence goes on along the minus strand of OX421909.1, from coordinate 14,249,609 downwards.
CGAAAGTTTGTAAGTATGGATGTTTCTTACTCTTTCACGTAAAAACTGCTGAATGTATTTTAATGAAACTTTACAATAATATAGCTTATACATCAGAATAACATAGGCTACAATTTATAAAGATATTGCGCAGACGAAGTCGCGGGCACCTGCTAGTTCTTTATATTTGGAATAAATAAAAATCATTGGGTGCCAAATCAGGGCTGTATGGTGGATGACCCGTTAATTCTATATTTTAACCTTTCAAAAATCGAGTTGTTTCGCGTGATGTATGACAGCTGGCATTGTCACGGTGCAGAATGATTCTGCGTCGCTGGTTTTTTTGCGTATTTCATCATTTTCATCAAATACTTCCGGTAAGCAAATAGTCGTGTACCACTCCGAATTAACCGTTTTACGGTTTTTCCTCTAGAAAACAGGAAAACGGTTAATTCCCAGTGGCAATTTATGTGGCCACATGGCCATTAATACCAAAAAAGCAGAATCCATTCTTGCAGCGAGATGACAATTTAAACCCGCCAAAAACAAAAGAGTAGGATACCTACATGAAAAATAAAATCATAAGGGTCAGTATTCAAAAAAAGTTCGTGCTTTACCGTGGAGGATACCGGATATACCGTTTAAAAATAATAGAATCCCGGATTCCGCATACATAAATAGCAGCCCTCGTATAATATAGGTACATATATGACGCTTCGCAAGTAGAGGTACCTCTTCTCATGCCGGTCGGCACCTAGGCTATTATGAACGGCGCTCCTATTTACCCGCAAAACGTCACATATTAATTTATATTTAGTATGTAGGTAACAGTATTATGAAAATATACTTAAAATTACCTGCGTTTGCTGAATAAAATCCAAGCAGCTTGAAATTGACTGACCAAAACAATTAAAATAACAGTGTATGATGTGGGTCATGGGGTTTTTATTTAGTTTTCAGTTGGCGAGCCGACGCGAAGCGGGAAATTCATACCATGACAATAAATTAGTAATTATACAAACTTGTACGATTTACACACTTGAAAGTTTTACGCGATGTTTTAGTTTTATAAATTAGTAAATAGAGCTGTGCGTCGTCTCACCTTATCTGTGACGTACAGTCAGCTATAGAGTTATGTGACCCCTCCCATAGAAAGTTTGTATGCAGAGGAGGTCACTTAACTCTGCAGCTGACCGTACATATCAGTGCTCTAAATTTAAAATGACAGCTACACTTGCGATGCACATATCAAATTGTACCTTCTTTCATTGACATTAAAGTGCAATTTGGAGTGCATCGGAAATTTTAGTGGCTGCATGCTGTTACAAATAGGTTAGGCCTTAAGGATATAAACTATTTTAAAAAATCGTACGAGATACTTGCACCTAAAGTCCTCAAACACAAAAGCTGTCGCTCAGATCAGATGCCACTTCACCGAATTGTCAAAACTGAAGTTGAAACTTAAAACATGTGAATGAAGATCTATGTTGATCTGCGACGGAATAACCCGTCTTAGGCGTTAAGCAATTTACGATGATATAATTGTTGGCGCGAAAGAGTTAACGTATCAGATTCATAAAATGAAATGTGAACACTTTAAAACGGATTTATCGCATTTATTAACACCACGAACACACGTTTCCCTGTCAATAAAACGAAAATTACTTTAGCAGCACAGCACACAAACACAAGTAAGTAGGTAACTTTTTTGATTGACAGGGAGAATTCTCATCTTCTCGGTCATCATTTAACCCCGTGATAACGAGGGCGACCGATCCGTTTTAAAGTGTTTCATTCCAATTAATAATAATTACGGTAACAGGAGACACTGAAATGTGAATACTTACGGAAAAGCAGCCATAGTGGCGAGCTTGACGAACACGTCGTGCCTATTCTCGCGTATGGCGAAGCTCTGCGGCGGCAGCAGCCGGTACTTGCTGCAGAACACCTCGGGCTGCAGCATGTACTCCTGGCGGACCGGGCTGGCGCTGCGGGCGCCCACGATGAGCACAGGGATGTGGCTCTCAGCGAAATATTTCTGGAACGAGAGTTTTTTTTACCTTCAATTTAAAATATATGGACAGACACACTGGACGAAACTATAAAGGTTCCGATTTTGCCTAAGAAACCCTAAAAAAAGACTGACAGCAAAAACCCTGGATAATGATCACTAGACTGAAGGTTAAATAATGGAGATCACTCGAAGGATGCATGTTACTGCGTCAGCAATAATGTGCGAGAAAACTTCGTCACTTCACGAGCTTCTACATATTTCTTTCCCAACTGAAATGTTTTACTGCGTCCCAAATACGTCTCACTTCTGGGTGTTCTCTCATTTACGAGATGAATTAAGCTATGATACTCAAAAAGTGGGTTCGAGAATTTGCGTAAGTAATTATATTTTTGTTTTTTTTGCGGATGTATGCAGTGCACTGGACTGCACTTAACTCTGACCGCCATAGTCGACTGTGGCTTCGTCGGAAAGTCTTGCAACGGACGCCGATGACGGCTACAGCCGACAGTTTCGCCAATGCAATAAGGAGTACCTATAAGGACTTACGGGGAACCCCGTAAAGTCCAATTTCGGTTAAATAATCGCGATCGCCTGGTGTCTGGCGTTCAAAGATTTAAAGGGTAAACACACTCACAATGTATATCCTAGCGATATACTCGAACGAGCGGCTGGCGGACACATCGTACACCAGACAAGCCACGTCGCAATTGACCTCGCTGGGGTTGAGCGAGTCCGACACGCGGGCTATGGGTATCTCCTTGAGAACGAGGTTCTTCTCCTGGCCGTACACTTGCACCGTGTTGATGCAGCAGTTGTCGGTGGTGTCGCCGCTTCCGCGCTCCTGGGTGGGCTTTATTTTCTGAAATGAGGTACGACAGATACAATGAGACTCAGTTACGAATGGTTGCTTTATTACCTTAAAGCATTAGACAGTAAGAGTAGGCTATATACAATTTCCCCCCTGCTAACAATTTGCACAATTTGGCATATGCTGTCTATCTGACAATTCTGACATGTCTCCTACTACGTAACGAACGAATAGTCATACGTCAGATTTTACCTGCAAGTTGCCAATGTGTGTACATTGGCAACTTGCAGTAACAAATTTTAGACTTTATAGGTATAGGTAGACTTTATGACGAACTGCGTATTCATTGCAACGTAAAAAAGAATGCATTTTGACTTTTCAGAATTACGGGACTTATTGCATTTATGCAATATTAGGTATGTATGCAAGTTTTTAGCTATTTAATTATCGAGAAAACTAGTCATGATTAATGAGAGAAATTTAATCAGCTATCCTTATTATTAATGTAATGTAATCATTATTATCGGTTTATATTATTTTGTCATCATTAAAAGTAATGTTTATCTTCGTAAGGTTATCATTATCACTGATCACTAATACTTGTACCTAATTAGTAATTTTCCAAAAGAAATGTGTAGTAGAGCCAGTAGAGGTGCCCCTTACCTATTCAATATAAAGTTAACGGACGTTTTAGTAAAATTATGATTGTTCCCTTTCTAACAAAGGCAAATGTCAAACTGATAGATAAGGACAAAGAAAAATTTGGCTAAACTGTGTTTGATGTGCGTTTATGAATAACACCATTTTTAAGAAATAATCATTTTCCTACTTCGACTGGTTAATACTCGTATAACTAGCTGGATATTTTGCGGTAATTGTCTAGCTCTTAGAGAAGGCTCCAATAAAATGTTTTTTTGCAAAAATAGCGAACCACGAACTGTTTTGTGATTCGTCTACCTGATAACCTCGACATGCCGTGCGCTCACGGTTCTGGCATTATAAGTACCCCCCCTTTACCGCTGCTCCAGACTCGCTGCGCGCGCTTGCGCCGTTGAAGTAATAAGTCCGTACTATGTCCTATCTTCCTCAATTTTCCCACATTTATTGGACCGCCCGTTCAAAAAAAGGGGGGCACACTTTTTTTAGACTAGCAGAGCGATTATTTCTGAAAATACTAGACTAATCAAATTCTTTCTTTTTAAAAATCTATTAGATGACGTACCAGAGTACATATTTGCAAAAATAATTAACCACAAAAGTGGTTGGCAACATCTGTTAATTGGATGCCAGCACGCCTACCACGAACATCGAAAATTGGCATTGACGGGAAAACCTCTTTTTTCGCTCCAATATGCAAGTGTGACAGAGATGGAGACACAAATCCGCAATCGTTCGATTTTCGTGGTGTAGGCCCTGGAACCAAATGTCAGAATGAGGTGCGCTATTTTTGCAAACGAACATTTCATTGAAAACCGCTCTATCTATGTCTTGCGGTAATTTTATCCTTCGTAACTCAAGCCCGCGAATTACGGGGCTCATCGGGCTCGGGGCGAATTATGTACGTTCGTCCCCATTAAGTACCTCCTTCCTTAAAATTGTTAAACTTTACATTTTGACAACAAGACTGACCGAATAGCCATGCTGCGCCGTCTTAATTTGCTGTCATATTCGATACACGTTTTTTTCTTATGTTGTATGAACATATTTTATAAGATAAATTAAATGTTGATAATTTACCTTATGTGCTATGCCAAGGAAGCTCCGGCAAATGGCAGTTTTCCCGCACGCCCTCGGGCCGATGACGTGGCACTGATACACGTTCCGACTCGATTGTTTCTTGGCAATGTCCACCTTCTTCTCGCGGGTTACTGAAACAGACCTTACGTCAGAATCGAGATATACAGTAGCATAACGGTTTAGATATAGACCTTACTGTTTATGCAACAAGATTCAAATTACAATAACGGATGTTAACTGAGTTTGTTGGTTTTTTCAACTAATTTCCCCCATTTACTTCCGCTGTTGGCGAGTCGATGAGTGTGACCTTGGATATGATTATATAATTGTTTGAAAGTAGACTATTAAATTTTGTATGATGATATTTATGCCCGGTGCCCGGCAAGCAATCTTCTTGCCTAGTGAGAGTCAGACCAAAGATTGATGCTGCTACGAAACGTGTATCGTTATGATATTTTCTAATACATATTAGGCCTAGAAAATTAGATCAATAAAAAGCATTTCCAGGAATTCATTCCCAGCAACCTAAATAAATATCGTTGAAATACCTTCATTAGGTCCTAAAGACGTGCAAACCGAGCTTGCACAATTCCAGGAGTTGAGCTTCATTTTTGAGATCCAAGTAACTGCCAAATTTTCCGTCAATTTTCAGGCCTTTGCGTCTAGCTCGAAAATGGTACGACAGACGGAAAAGTCCTTCATGTAGGTATTAGAGATGGTTAAATTCTACGTCGAATGAATATCTTAAACATTAAATTTGGTTTAGTGGCAGTGGGTACAGCCAAAATGAAAACAAAACCGCGACACACTTTTTTTAGACTTGCAGTGATTATTTTTGATGAAATTCGACTAATAAAATTTTTTTTCAAGAAACCTCAATGTTATTTTTAAGGACCTATTAGATGTAGTGCCACAAGGCCCACAAGTTCATATATGCATAAAATTTTAAAAATGGTATTCAGTTACACGTATCGCACAAAACACACCTCTAGCTATAATATCGTCAAAATATGCTTTACAGTTACTGAGTAAAGCCGCAGTGACTGTGATATACGGACTTCCAACCCTGACTGAGGGGATCCTAAAGCCCCTCATTCACGGCAGTCCGCCGGCACCTCCGGCACGTAATATAGCATCGTGAATGTCGTTGCCGGATGCGTGCCGTACGGCAACATCCTGCTAGCTCCGCCCACCTCCTTGCAGTCCGAATTGCACTAAATTACAGTAATAAACAATTGAGAAATGCGGCAATGCATAAAATATTAATTATTCATTATTAAAAATGACATACGATATGGCGGCAATTTTTAAAATTCGAGTACAGTGTATGGCGCTACAACGCAGCGCTGCGCATCTTTCAACGAATAAGTGCGAATTGGACTGCCAGGCTGGGCCACATGTCCAGGGCCGTGTGTCCGCTACATCCAGCCATGCCGGAGTGCCGGCGGACTGCCGTGAATGAGGGGCTCTATAGTCCGCATGTTACATGTGCCTATGGGTGCCCCCATTCACTGACATACATGGACTGACGTTTATCTGACATGGCTATTTGTACGTTACGTACGAATAGCCATACATTTGACTCCGCAAAAATCGGCAGACTTTTTTGTACAGAAAATAACAGACATTGCCAGCCCGGCTGATTAAATAGTCAAAGGACGTACCATTCGTGTTAGACGCAAACAACTGAAATATTACCGAAAATTTGGCAGTTACTTGGCTCTCAAAAATCAAGTTCAACTCTTGGAATTGTGCTAACTCGGTTTGCAGTTGCACATCTTTAGGACTTAATGAAGGTATTAAAACGATATCCAGTTCGCTGATGGGAATTAGTTCCTGGAAATTATCTCATTTTCGTGGTACCTATATAGAGTCGTGGCCAGATAATTAGGGACAAGAGTGTTTTTCCCATACAAATAGGACTTCGTAAATTTATGATAGTTTTATAAATAATTGAACAATTTTTTTAATAACAAATAATTTATCCATGTATTGCAAAGTTCCGTAAAATACCAAATTTAAAAAAATATGGATGATGCAACAAACACTTTAACTTAGTTAGGAACATATTCGTACATTTGAACTTATTCAAGTGTTTGTTGGATCATCCATATTTTTTACATAAAGATACTGAATGACAGGACCGTGAGCGCGCGCGACAACATGGCTTTTTATAATGTCGAGGGTATCAGGTAGACGGATCACAAAACAGTCCGCAGGTCCGCTATTTTTGCAAACAAAAATCCTGCTCTGCCTGCCTGAGCCTGATCTAAGAGTATGTAAGTAATTGATTAATATTTTAAAATTCCGCTAAAATTACAACTTATTCGATTATTACCTACGAATTTATTTGCGAACAAACTGTTCTGCAGTTTGGCGAAATTCTTACGAATTGCTTTTATTGTGTAGTATGTTAGATTTTTTTTTTATGGTTATCGCAAAGAACACCGATTCTATTTTGTTAAGGTAATTAAATGTCATTACACACGCTATTATTAACACGAAGATAATTATTAGGATATTAATAAACGGTATATAATGTATGTTTAACTTACTATGTATTGCCACTTTTTGTGACTCGTTTTCAAGGAAGTTGAAGCCCAAGTAGGCTAAATAGGCACTTGTGTTCTGTAGGTCCATTAGCGTCATCAGTGTCCAGCGACACATCCAGCCTTGCAGCGTCAGGTATCCCTGATAGAAAATAAAATATTAGAGGCAATTACAATTACTAATATTGTATTAACGAGAAAGTTAGTATGTCTGAATATTACAAGCATTGAACTTTTTACTCAATCAGGTATAAACAACAAAAATATTTGCATGAATCGTATACAATTATATTTTATACTTAGTGCAGGGGTTTCTAATTTGTTAAACACCAATCTATTTGAAATGTCTTCCGAAAAGGGCGAAAAGAGAAATGTTTCCCACAGAATATGTCGGGAGCGTCTGATATGGATAGAATATAATCACAAACCTTTTCATTTGTAGGCACAGTATATCTCAAATTGTGCCAAGGGATTCTTGGACAGCTGGAGAACACATTTTTTAACTCAGTTGGGTTGAGCATGCCATCCTTGTCCCTGTCACACTTCTCAAACAGTTGCGTCAGAAACTGTTGGCCTTTGTATGAAAGCTCTGATGTACAACCTGATGGTATTTTGATGCTATAAATAAAATAAGAATATTAAGTAAAAGGTACATTCTGTGTCTTAAGCTCGCTTAAGTTGGGACAAGAGCAATTTTTTTTTTCCAATAATTTAAGTGGCAATAATTCATAAATGTATGATGATGAGTAAATATATTCACATAGTTGTACAGGTAGGCGTATTGTGGTGTTTCAACATTCAAGTCAATAAAAATAATATCTTCATCTAATATTATATTTTACATCACTTAGGCCCACTTGCACCACCCAGAGTTAGTTTCTAACCCGAAGTTGAGCTGTCATATTACATACAAAAAAACGCTTAACTCCAGGTTATATGGCTAACCCGGGGGGGTGCAAGAGGCCCTTAAGATCTTTATATCTATAATTTTTTTTTATGGAACCACCTTCAAAATTTAATTTCAGTTCTATAGAACCATGTGGCATGTATCTTCATTGCAGCACTGAAGAAACACAAAAAATGCAACCCATTGTTTAGAAAACATTGAGCATACATGAATGTTATTTACATAACTTACTTTGCATACAAATAGCTGTGCATCAATTCTAAAGATTCATCATATCCGAATTTGCGGAGAACCGTCCATGTTGTCTCATTCCTTCCCCTTTGTATAAAGAGACAATGTAAAAATATAAAGCCCTTCATAGTAATACAATCATTCTCTATGCCACCGGCGATGTTCTGGGCAATTACAGATTTTACTTCATCTAAAACCTGCAACAGAATATATGGATCAGATTTTATTTTATATATACGAAAGTTAAGAACATTGATACCACATAAAAATGCCCACAATTTTGATACTCCTAAAATCTATGTCTGGACTGATTATAGGCAATGTAACACAAACTATACTACACACACATTTTTGTACAGTCACCTGCAATAAAATATGTGACACGCTCTTATGGCAGTACAAACAAGACTGTGTCAGATTATTTTGCAGCCTTCATATAGTCATATACTATTGCAGGTGACTGTACAAAGACATACACACACTGGTTCACAAGGTTTCAAGGATTTTTAAAAGGGCTTTTTGTAAGGCTTTCCCTATTGATTCTTATTCTCAATTCCACACATTAGGCTTTTAAAGTTATTTAAGCTACCTATAGTCTGAATTAACTTTCAAAATCTGATCAAAATGACACTGAAAAATTAAATAGAATAAGTGCCATGGCACTACTTCTACTACAATGTTTAGTATGTTATGTATTAAATCTATCTGTTGTATAAATGATCAGACAGCATTATATTTTAAGTATTAGTGTTATGAATCCTTTACACTAGCCTACTGAAAATAATAATAAACATATACAGGTTACTAGCAATTAGCATTAGTTTGCTATAAAAGTGTTACATACCTACATTAAGTTATGTATTAGGTTGGGGAGAAAGTCTTTTTGTATTTTGTATATATGAAGTTATAACTTTTTTTAAATGTTTTTTCTGTTTATATCTGGTTGGTTTTAATAAGAATAAGATTCAAAAGAGTAATAAGTAAGAAAAAAAATGGTTACAATTTTCATACAAAATATGAAAAAAAAACACCAACCTTATATGTACCTGAATAGTAATAATAGGAGGCACAATTTAGGAAGAAGTTTTTTTTAAATTTACAATGTTGCATAAGTAATGTTATTTCTAACCTGTAATTGCAGTGGAGTATCAAAGCATTTCCTTTGGAATAATGTAATTTCATAATCATCCATAAGTCCATCGCCATCTAGATCACAGATCTTGAATATTCTTGAGAGGGCCTTTTTACATTTTTCTGTGAGCTAAATAAACAAAATGTCTCAATACACACTTTTGGTAATGAAAGTGGCAATTGACCTAATCCAACAAATGTGCTAGTTCAACTAGAATTACATGTCATAATAAGTCTCTTAAGTTCTTTGATTTTCTAAACATATCATTCTTAACAGTATGTGGCTTAAAAACCTGAAACTTTTAATGTAAATGGTAATATTATAGCAAGCTCTGCAGTTACATATTATGCATTCATATAATATTTTTATTTGCCCTTTTGGATAGTTACCTCCTGTTCCTCAATAGAATAAATGGGTGTGATAGGGTGAAGCACCGCTTTTTGTGCATTGTAGAACATTTCCGAGACATTTGTCAGTGTTTTTGCTGAGCATTCTATGCAACGGTCTACTTCTGGATATTCTTCAGCTATATCCCATATGTGCTAAAAATATTATCATATATATACTTTTAGGATAGCAGACATAAAGATCTACTATTTCATGCATCAAATTGTTAAGTAGTACTGAAAGGTATTACATACATTTACAAGTAATGTTATACTTACATCAATAACAGAATAGTCAATCAAGTCTATCTTATTTCCAACAAGAATAACTGGCTTTCTGTGGTCGTCTGGGCAGTTTTCCCTTACAAAAGGTAACCAGTATGAAGCAATCTTATTGAGTGTTTCTTGTTTTTCAACAGAAAACACAATGCATATTACATGAGCTTTTTCTATTTCTTCACCAACTTGTTCTAATGTTTGTTCAGCCACTGAAAAAAACAAAAGATGCATTTGCTTCAAGTTGTTTGTTGTTGCTAGGAGAAAGATTTAGAGAATTTCCAGCTACTTACTGCAAATATCCACAATGTTGGTTGGCACTTGTTCCGGAGTGACATCAGCAGGAATTGTGATTTCTTCTGCTTTAGGTGGTACATGTTCGGAGAACTCTTCAGTCACTAGCGAAAGAATAAGCGAAGTTTTGCCAACTCCAGGTTCTCCAAGCAAGAGTATGCGAACCGTGCGGGGTAAAGACTCGAAAACCATTACGAAACCTTAATTTTCTATTTGTCAACACATAATTAACTAAACTTCCATCGAAATTATTTCTGATATTATGTAAACAATTTTATTAATTTTATTCCAACCGGAATCACAATTCTTTGACCTTTCAGAAAATGACTTTAAGCACAGATAAAAAACCAAAATCCTCACCGAAATCATGGACATAAATACTGCAACCACAGAATCTCTAACCGATTCAATTTTCAGTAATAACTAATAACAATCAAAGCTGCAAAGGTAAAAAACTAAATAAATACTTGATAGACAACATAACACACCTAGAAAACTATTCATGACAATAAATAGGGTGAGAGTAAGAAAAAAAGAAAAAATAAATCATTATTTTAGATTGGAGCTTTAAAAAATATAGCTCAAGTAGCATAAAGTGACAGCTAAATTGACAGCGATTTTCCGTCAATTCAATCTGACATGCGCGGCGCGTGAAGCCAAAAAATGTATAAGTAAAAATTAATTAATAAATCAGTTTGCTTTAAATAATAATAAATAGGAGATGTATGACTGCCTAATTAATATAGTAAAGTAACATATTACTTTGATGACAATGGGCGATAAAGGCAGTGAGTGGGACAAAGGACTACGGGAGCCTGTAAAAACTTTAGAGGTTAGTGTGTTTACTATTTTTTTAAAGCTGTTTTTTATACAAAATTCCGATATTACAGATAATTAAAAAAATACTTTTCGTTTTAGTCTATTTTAACATCGCATGTACTCAGGTATTCCCGATTTTTGCTTAAAAACTCAATGGTTTTAAGTGTGCATTTTACTATTTCAGGACAAATGGAAGCTTGTCCCATCTTTTCTACAAGTAAAAGGTCTCGTGAAACAGCACATTGATTCCTTCAATTACTTCATCAACGTAGAAATCAAGAAAATAGTTCAGGCAAATGAAAAAGTGTTTTGTGACTCTGATCCATTGTTTTATGTTAAATATCTCAATGCTTACGTTGGTACGCCGGACCTTGAAGAGGGGTTCAATGTGACGAAACCCACAACTCCTCACGAATGTCGACTTCGAGACATGACATATTCAGCACCTATTACTGTTGATATAGAGTACATAAGAGGCAATCAAAGGGTGATAAAAAACAAACAGTTGATTGGCAGGCAAGTTTGAAACTATTTTTACATGTCCATCTGGTGATCATTTATTGACTTGCTTAGCTACACATTTTGCCAGGTATATTTAAAAGGCTGCCCAAATAAGTTCCATCCATAATTTGTTGAAAATTCGTAAGTGCTTGTTGCTATGTCACTAATGGAATGAGGACTACCGCAAGTTGATTTTCCGCTAGGGGCGCTAGTGGAACATCGGCCCTGCGGGTACATTGCAAACGTCACTTTGACAATTCTCTCATACTGACACAGGACCCACGCATGAGTGGCGCCGCCTGGTGAGCGACAATACGGTAGCAAATTTAAAGTTGAACTAAACTGTATTTTTTCAAATTAATGCATGTTAGAGCCGGTGTAGCTTTATTTATTTTTAATTCGACGTTCAAAAGTGCACTGTCACATGCCTACTTGAAAAATAAATATTTTGATTTGATTTTGATTAACAAGACATCATGGCAATATTCTTTCGTAAAACTACTATATAGTAGTTGTGGCACATTACAAAATATTTGTAGGCAAGCTAGGGCTCATTTGGGTTCCCAATTCTTCAAAGCTAAGGGAAAACTTGCTCAACTATCTGAAAACTAATGCTATGCAATCAATGGATGACAGGCTACTATAACATTATTATTTATTTTAACTGCTAATTCATTATATTCTAGCATGTATTTTTTTTTTCAGAATGCCTCTTATGCTGAGGTCATCAAATTGTGTTCTGACCAATAAATCTGACATTGAACTGGCCCAACTAAATGAATGCCCCCATGATCCTGGTGGCTACTTCATTATTAGAGGTACAATTTTTGTTTATTTAAGGGGGTTTGCCCTCTTTGATTAAATATCTTAACATATAAAATCCTTCTTTAGTGAACTAATTTAAATGGATGTGTTACTCATATACATATATTTGATTTTTTTAAGGACAAGAAAAGGTGATATTGATACAAGAGCAGTTGTCCAGAAACAGAATGATAGTGGATGAGTTCAAAGGAGCCATACAGTGCCAAGTTACAAGTTCCACTCATGAGAAGAAAACTAGAACTATTGTCATTTTGAAAAATACCAAATATGTCTTGAGACATAATGCACTTTCTGATGTAAGATCCATATTACATTTTAAATTTTTAATTGATTGTATCACTGTTTTAAGAACTTGGTGGTTTGGTATGGAATTGTCAAGCAGTTGCTATGAACTTCCGTCCTTGTATGAGTACATCAGTGGTGGGGTGTGCATATAGCTCAATTCCTGCTGGCTTCCCTTGCATGAGCCAGTCTGGTATGTTTTCCTCAATGATTCAAAGAAAAGGCCAAATCAGTTCTGGGTTGTCTTAAGAACATTTTGGCGCTCCACCACTGGTGGATATCTGGAGTGTGATTTTCACAAGTCTCATCTACATACATTTGCCATCTGCTCATCTCAGCCCATCATCCACATCTTCCATCTCTAAGAAATTTACCAGCATCTTTTCTTCTTCAATTGGCTTTGGCTTTCTAAAGGCTCTTTCCAAGTCTTTGTCAGTTATATAATTTTTTTTTTAATTCATGATCGTAAATTTTCTAGCAGTTTCGGTGCAGCATTGTTGCGTTAAAAGCATCTGTATGCACTATTCTAGCTGGGATAGCTAATTATAGTTTATAACAAGTAACATGTACAGTCAACTACAAAGATATGAGTACTGACAAAGTGCAAAAAATATGTATACACGACCTTAATGTTCAAGTAATAAAGTCCTGTATACATATTGTTGGCACTTTGGCTGTATTCATGTCTTTGTAGTTGACTGTACCCTAATTAATCATCTCCCTAGTTTTTTTTTTTAAATTCCTTTATTTGTCCTATGCTGCACCAAAATTGCTACAAAATGCTCAAATCAGTGCTAATAACACCATTACATACTACGGCAGTAAAATATTGAACTTACTTTTATTCCATTTCAGGACATCCCCATTGCAGTAGCTTTTAAAGCCATGGGTATCTGCAGCGACCAAGAAATAATGCTACTGGTGGGCACTGATGACACAACAGTTAAGAAAATGGCACCTTGCATTATGGATTGCCATAATCTGAAGATATTTACGCAGAATCAGGCGCTTGCTTATATAGGCAGCAAATTACGAGTGAAAAGGTATTTATTAATTACCACTTATGTACGCAATATCATTTGATATATACCAATTGCGTTTTGGTAACGAAAAAACATTCTGAGGAAACCAAACTAATCCCAATAAGGCCTAGTTTACCCACTGGGTTGGAAGGACTCCAGGCTCCCTCAGCAATAGCATAAGCTGGGATAGTGCTAGAAAGAAGAAGACTATATTTCATGAAACTAATATAATATAACACTTTTGTGGGTATGTTTGCAATAAGCTTGGTAGCTTTACATGTCGCCATTGTAGATAAACTTGAAAATCAAGCTGTTATTACCAGCCTTTTACTTTTTCTTGCTAAGTAAGTTTGAATCTAGTTTTAGTGTTCAAACCTGGAATTCATTTATGTAGTTCGAAAAATCGCATATATTTGACAAAATTCCGGTCACCTAAATACGTCCCTGGCATATAGATACAAAGTCTTATTCTCATCTCGAGCGGCCCGCTTAGTGACAATCTAACTACTAACTACCTTCCGCACATTTTTAAATTGCACCGCATAACGATTCTTTTTTTTTCTACTTTAATGTTGGTTTGAGTGGTAAGATTTTTATTAAAGTATTTATATTAATGTTTTAAATACAGTGGTAAGATTTACAAAATTGTATAATATTTAATTTGTCATCATCTTGTCCTGGCCGGTTTCGACCATGGCGACTGGATAGCTGCTAGTGAGAGCGACGATCGTGAGCTCTCAGGTGGCTGACGTAGCCTATTTTGGCAGTAAATGTGCGACTACACTTACTGCATGTCAGCACCCCTCCGACAAAATTGTAATTAATGGCCGCAGGCGGTCGGGCCTTTAACTCATCGCGTTTTGCGTCGAGCTTTAATTGCCTCTGATTCTCAAAGGCTTGCACGCTTATCATCACTGCATGCCTCCACTTCGACCGATCTTGCGCCGAAGACTCCCATTGCGATGGATTAGTGTCGTATCTCCGCATGTGGCGCTTCAGCACGTCTTTATAGCGCAAAAGCTGGCCGCCCTGTGCCCGCCTGCCATATTGCAGCTCAGAGTAGAAGATGCGCTTAGCCACTCTGTCGCTGGACATACGGGAGATATGACCACACCATCGCAGCTGACGCCGCATTAAATAGGCTTCAATGCCGCTGACATTGGCGCGACGCAGAACCTCCGTGTTTCTAACACGATCCGACCAGGAGATGTTCATAATGTCACGCAGGCATTTAAGGTGAAACCTATCTAATGTACGAATGTGCTTTCGGTAAAGGCACCATGTTTCAGAGGCATACAGGAGGTTTGGCAGAACTATTGCCATGTACACAGATACATTTGTAACAACTCTGTGTATACCTAAGTATAATAACTTACTCGCAAACACTCGCAAATTGTAATTAGTTATAAAACTTACTCTATAAGTGAAATGTAATAATTTCTTTTGAGTAAAAATAAATGTCTTTAACCAGAAAATGTTACGTCTAAAGAAACGTTTTCTTTTGTTTAAGGGAGGTTCAAAATTTATTAAAACAGGCTGACTTGCAAGCCTAAATATAGCCAATCTGCTTTTCTATGCAATGCTTCTTTTAGATACACAATTCCACATGCATAAAGAGTGCTGAGTTGGGCTCATCCAACTTTTTTCTATTTGTAGATTTCAAACAGCGAATTCAAAATCCCGGACGCCTATTGACGAGGCGCGTGACCTATTAGCTACAACCATTCTGGCTCATGTAGCGGTAGAAAACTTCAACTTCTACGTCAAAGCTATTTACTTAGCCATCATGGTCAAACGAGTCATTGAGGCGGAGACAAACAAGGCGTCAATCGACGACCCTGACTACTACGGAAACAAGAGGCTTGAGTTAGCGGGCTCCTTACTAGCTCTCATGTTTGAGGATCTTTTTAAAAGATTTAATTGGGAACTGAAGTCTATTGCTGACAAAATAATACCTAAGGTGAAGGCAGCGCCTTTTGATGTCGTGAAGCATATGCGACCAGATTTGATTGCTAATGGGTTGTTTACAGCAATTTCTAGTGTAAGTATATGACGTTCAATTAATAAGTATAATAATAACCATAAGTCCATAATGAATGTTCATTATGGTTATTACTTTTAACAGTAGGTACACATTATAAATTGAAAGGGATATCATATCATATACTACAGAAAAAGTGACCAAGGCCCCCCCGGTGAGCAGGGCCGATGATTTTCCAACGATGATTATAATAAAGTACACGAATTAATTTAAAAAAGAAAGTCTTAAGACACACTTTATAACGGATTAATCGCGTATATTGACTGCATTCCCCTACGTTTCGAGTCCTTTACACCACTCGTCTTGTGTATGAGTACTAATCGTCATAGCCGAAAAAAGTCCAAAGTAAACTTTAAAGATGATGTCCGTAATAATACATTGATATATTTGTTCTAAATAAACTACAATTTCAGGGTAACTGGACAATCAAAAGATTCAAAATGGAAAGGCACGGCGTCACCCAAGTGCTCAGCCGCCTCAGCTATATATCAGCACTAGGCATGATGACAAGAGTCAACTCGCAATTCGAGAAAACCAGGAAAGTCTCCGGGCCGCGCTCTCTACAGCCCTCCCAATGGGGCATGTTGTGCCCGTCCGATACCCCGGAAGGAGAGGCGTGTGGTTTGGTGAAGAACTTGGCTCTGATGACGCATATTACGACTGAGTGCTCGGAGCATCCGATTGCGAGACTTGCCTGTAATGCTGGTGTAGAAGATGTTAGGCTGTTGGGTGGCGAGGAGATAAATCATCCAGCTAATTATTTAGTGTTTTTGAATGGTAAGTCATGTTAATAATAAAGTTTCAAAATGTTGTTCCATGTAGACTCTGTGAGTCGTAGATGCACAGTTTATTTTAACCAACAGAACCAGCTTTTTGGTATACTAATACCGCCTATTTAAGTACAGCAATAGTAAATTTGGTATATAATATTTGCAAATTGTAACAATAGCGTCGCGCCAAAAATATTCGTAGTCAAACTGCATCTAATTTGGCGTTCTTTTCTCCCGTGAGCTTTAGACAAACTTTACAGTGTGGAAATTGAGAAAGTGTTTAAAATAGACTAATATGGACGCACTTTATTGGTGAATAAGTAATATGGCTTTGTTTAATTTCCAGGTAACATCCTAGGGGTATCAAGACAATATAAGAAGCTTATCAAAGTATTCCGAATGTTCAGACGGCGCGGTTTGATCTCCGCATTCGTCTCCATTTACCCAAACCACAACCAGAGGACGGTCTACATCTGCAGTGACGGCGGTAGGCTATGCCGGCCTTACATCATAGTTGAGAAAGGGCATCCTCTGGTTCAGCAACATCATATTAATGAGTTGAATCGCGGTATAAGAAAATTCCAAGATTTTCTCAATGATGGTTTGATCGAATATCTGGATGTGAATGAAGAGAACGACAGTCACATAGCGACGGAAGAGGCGGAGATCGACCCGTACGTGACGACGCATTTGGAGATAGAGCCGTTCACAATATTGGGCGTGTGTGCGGGGCTCGTGCCCTACCCGCACCACAACCAGAGCCCGCGGAACACCTACCAGTGTGCTATGGGGAAACAAGCTATGGGTAAATATTACGTCGTGTTTATATTTTTAAATTAAGGACTGAGAAGGAGGATCCGTATATTTATCTTGACTTAAATTTAAGCTTCAGACCGCCAGTCGGCTGTGGCCGTCATCGGAAAGTCTTGCCAAGGATGCCAGCTACAGCTACAGCCGACTACTTTGCCAATGCAAAAACGAACCTATGCGGAATTCGATTAACTTCACTTGCCCTTAAATTATCGCGATCGCCTGGCGTCCGAGACATGGTATAATCCCTATACCCGCTGGTGGTAAAAAAGGTTAAAGTAAATCTCACAAATACAAATTGCATTTTCAGGCACAATTGGATACAACCAGAAAAACAGAATCGACACCCTCATGTACAATTTAGTATATCCTCAATGTCCAATGGTAAAAACGAGAACAATAGAACTAACACACTTTGACAAACTGCCCGCCGGGCAGAACGCCACCGTCGCCGTCATGAGTTACAGCGGCTACGATATTGAGGACGCCCTGATCCTAAACAGAGCTTCCATCGACAGAGGATACGGCCGTTGCCTTGTCTATAAAAGTGCGAAAACGACCATGAAAAGATACAGTAACCAGACGTCGGATAGGATATTGGGGCCTTCAAGAGATGCAACTACAGGAAAAGTCATCAGAGCACACGAAATCTTAGACTCCGATGGCATCGCCGCGCCAGGCGAGATGGTCGAGAACAGACAAGTTCTAATCAACAAACAGATGCCTCCTGCAACTATAAATCCAGTTAACCAAGGCCAGCCACAACAAGTAGAATATAAGGATGTTCCTATTACATATAAAGGGCCAGTCGAGTCATATATAGAGAAAGTGATGGTATCATCAAACTCTGAAGAAGCTTTCCTAATTAAAATTTTGCTTCGGCAAACTAGAGTACCCGAAATTGGGGATAAATTCAGTTCTAGGCACGGACAGAAAGGTGTTACGGGTCTCATAGTGCAGCAAGAAGATATGCCGTTCAACGATCGTGGAATTTGTCCTGATATGATCATGAACCCGCACGGGTTTCCTTCTAGAATGACAGTTGGGAAAACCATTGAATTGCTTGCTGGGAAAGCTGGATTGATGGAAGGGAAATTCCACTACGGTCAGTATAATCTTTTATGTATGTTTCTTTTTTTTTTTTTCATTTATTTACTACTAAAAAATAAATACAATAAAAAACATTAATTGGACAGCGAGCAAAGCCAACACAGGCTTAACTGTCGCTGTTTCGCTCGTTAGTTAGTATGCTTAAGTTCCTT
This sequence comes from Lathronympha strigana, assembly GCA_949128165.1. NCBI lineage: Eukaryota > Metazoa > Arthropoda > Insecta > Lepidoptera > Tortricidae > Lathronympha > Lathronympha strigana. Next base: position 14,230,964 of record OX421909.1, on the reverse strand, counting down.
CAGAAAAAATGAACAAAACACTATTTATGCTAATTATACAGTTAGGTACTTAAGAATGCAGTTTAGTATTTTCAATTCAATTCTGATTGTGTTTTGCAGGCACGGCTTTTGGCGGTTCTAAAGTGAGAGATGTTTGCCAAGAGCTGGAGAAACATGGGTTCAACTACCATGGGAAAGACATTTTCTACTCCGGTCTAACTGGGGAGCTTCTCGAGGCGTATATTTATTCTGGACCGGTAAATCTTATTTGGTATTCCTTAGTGCATTGACCTCATTCATAAACATATACGAACTTGCAGCTAAACTTTTATCAATGTTATTATTGGTCGCTTTTATATTTTACGGAGGAAGTTAATTGCAACGTATTTTTTTTTATCGTCACGGTAAAGCAGTCGCCATGCGTGTGGGAATCTGAGACTTTCACTTGCTTGTTTTAAAATCTTACTACATTTTTATAGAGTTTGGCCAATGATCCTTCATTTTGACAAGTATTCATAACCGCTTTAGGTAGAAATCAGTGTGCGGCGCATTTATTTGGGCTATCATTACAGGTGTATTACCAAAAATTGAAGCACATGGTGCAAGACAAGATGCACGCGCGCGCGCGCGGGCCGCGGGCCGTGCTCACGCGCCAGCCCACCGAGGGCCGCTCGCGCGACGGCGGCCTGCGCCTCGGCGAGATGGAGCGCGACTGTCTCATCGGATACGGAGCCAGGTGACTCCAACTCACATCCAACCGTCCCACAACTTTCTACTGCTCCTTGACAAGACAAGATGCACGCGCGCGCGCGCGGGCCGCGGGCCGTGCTCACGCGCCAGCCCACCGAGGGCCGCTCGCGCGACGGCGGCCTGCGCCTCGGCGAGATGGAGCGCGACTGTCTCATCGGATACGGAGCCAGGTGACTCCAACTCACATCCAACCGTCCCACAACTTTCTACTGCTCCTTGACAAGACAAGATGCACGCGCGCGCGCGCGGGCCGCGGGCCGTGCTCACGCGCCAGCCCACCGAGGGCCGCTCGCGCGACGGCGGCCTGCGCCTCGGCGAGATGGAGCGCGACTGTCTCATCGGATACGGAGCCAGGTGACTCCAACTCACATCCAACCGTCCCACAACTTTCTACTGCTCCTTGACAAGACAAGATGCACGCGCGCGCGCGCGGGCCGCGGGCCGTGCTCACGCGCCAGCCCACCGAGGGCCGCTCGCGCGACGGCGGCCTGCGCCTCGGCGAGATGGAGCGCGACTGTCTCATCGGATACGGAGCCAGGTGACTCCAACTCACATCCAACCGTCCCACAACTTTCTACTGCTCCTTGACAAGACAAGATGCACGCGCGCGCGCGCGGGCCGCGGGCCGTGCTCACGCGCCAGCCCACCGAGGGCCGCTCGCGCGACGGCGGCCTGCGCCTCGGCGAGATGGAGCGCGACTGTCTCATCGGATACGGAGCCAGGTGACTCCAACTCACATCCAACCGTCCCACAACTTTCTACTGCTCCTTGACAAGACAAGATGCACGCGCGCGCGCGCGGGCCGCGGGCCGTGCTCACGCGCCAGCCCACCGAGGGCCGCTCGCGCGACGGCGGCCTGCGCCTCGGCGAGATGGAGCGCGACTGTCTCATCGGATACGGAGCCAGGTGACTCCAACTCACATCCAACCGTCCCACAACTTTCTACTGCTCCTTGACAAGACAAGATGCACGCGCGCGCGCGCGGGCCGCGGGCCGTGCTCACGCGCCAGCCCACCGAGGGCCGCTCGCGCGACGGCGGCCTGCGCCTCGGCGAGATGGAGCGCGACTGTCTCATCGGATACGGAGCCAGGTGACTCCAACTCACATCCAACCGTCCCACAACTTTCTACTGCTCCTTGACAAGACAAGATGCACGCGCGCGCGCGCGGGCCGCGGGCCGTGCTCACGCGCCAGCCCACCGAGGGCCGCTCGCGCGACGGCGGCCTGCGCCTCGGCGAGATGGAGCGCGACTGTCTCATCGGATACGGAGCCAGGTGACTCCAACTCACATCCAACCGTCCCACAACTTTCTACTGCTCCTTGACAAGACAAGATGCACGCGCGCGCGCGCGGGCCGCGGGCCGTGCTCACGCGCCAGCCCACCGAGGGCCGCTCGCGCGACGGCGGCCTGCGCCTCGGCGAGATGGAGCGCGACTGTCTCATCGGATACGGAGCCAGGTGACTCCAACTCACATCCAACCGTCCCACAACTTTCTACTGCTCCTTGACAAGACAAGATGCACGCGCGCGCGCGCGGGCCGCGGGCCGTGCTCACGCGCCAGCCCACCGAGGGCCGCTCGCGCGACGGCGGCCTGCGCCTCGGCGAGATGGAGCGCGACTGTCTCATCGGATACGGAGCCAGGTGACTCCAACTCACATCCAACCGTCCCACAACTTTCTACTGCTCCTTGACAAGACAAGATGCACGCGCGCGCGCGCGGGCCGCGGGCCGTGCTCACGCGCCAGCCCACCGAGGGCCGCTCGCGCGACGGCGGCCTGCGCCTCGGCGAGATGGAGCGCGACTGTCTCATCGGATACGGAGCCAGGTGACTCCAACTCACATCCAACCGTCCCACAACTTTCTACTGCTCCTTGACAAGACAAGATGCACGCGCGCGCGCGCGGGCCGCGGGCCGTGCTCACGCGCCAGCCCACCGAGGGCCGCTCGCGCGACGGCGGCCTGCGCCTCGGCGAGATGGAGCGCGACTGTCTCATCGGATACGGAGCCAGGTGACTCCAACTCACATCCAACCGTCCCACAACTTTCTACTGCTCCTTGACAAGACAAGATGCACGCGCGCGCGCGCGGGCCGCGGGCCGTGCTCACGCGCCAGCCCACCGAGGGCCGCTCGCGCGACGGCGGCCTGCGCCTCGGCGAGATGGAGCGCGACTGTCTCATCGGATACGGAGCCAGGTGACTCCAACTCACATCCAACCGTCCCACAACTTTCTACTGCTCCTTGACAAGACAAGATGCACGCGCGCGCGCGCGGGCCGCGGGCCGTGCTCACGCGCCAGCCCACCGAGGGCCGCTCGCGCGACGGCGGCCTGCGCCTCGGCGAGATGGAGCGCGACTGTCTCATCGGATACGGAGCCAGGTGACTCCAACTCACATCCAACCGTCCCACAACTTTCTACTGCTCCTTGGCCGACTCTGTTATTTTACTCTTTCTATTTATATATTGTTTTAATGTTGTATAAATTTATTTATTATAAGTATAAAATAGGTATCTTATAAAAAAAAAATTAAACATGCCATAATTATATATACTAGTCAAATAACCCGCCCTGTGTCATTCCCGGCGCAAAGTTACCCATCACGCTTGCGGCATTACTGCGTTGAATTGCGCCATCGCGATTCGCGATGGATAGCCTTTGAACCAGAAATGGCCCGGAGCGAAGGTCAAGACCTGTCTCTTGTAACCGCCGCCCAATCTCTGCTATGAATGCCTAGTCAACTTATGTACCATTGGGGCGTTTTTTATGTAGTAAAATATTTTTTTGCTAAATTGGATTTTTTTTATCTGTTTTGTACTCAGAATCGCGAGCTCTTTCAATCCTAGCAGCAGAAAAAGTGTCCTAAAATTTCCATACAATCCATACCATTTTTCAAACGTTCCATTGCGCTACCAACATTTGTAAAAAAAAGGTGGCGAAATAGAAAGCAATTCTTCGGACACTTTTTTTCTCCTACTAGCATTGAAAGAGCTACTGAATAGAAAACTCATAAACATTTCCAATTTCGCAAAAAAATACTTTTCTACAACAAAAATTAAAAACTCCTAATTACACAATCTTTCGAAGTATACTAAAAAGCTAGGTTGGTCTACATGAGCCTTGTCTGACTGCTGAGCTGCGCAGCTTTCATCCCAAATCAAATAATTTACCTCCTTCGTTACTCGGTTCAGAAGGCCTACCAATCAATCAATGTCTTACCTAATTGGAGGTGAGAGGCCCCCGACGGATAATTGTATTTAGAATCAGTACGCTAATGAGTAAGGTAATGACACATTCGCGGCAGACGTTCTAACCACTAGGCCTCCGGTCGAAACTTCCTAAGTACATATATGCAATTTCTATGAATCCAAAATTATTTAAAAAAGTTTTGCTATGCTTATATACGTAGTTCAACACAGAGCACCCGAGAGAGTTGGTCTGTGTTTATAGTTAAAAAAGTTCAGTCCAGTGGGCGCCAGTTCACCAGTTCGCACAGGGCGCTTACCGACCTAAGGCCGGCTCTGGTAATGGTAGTGATTTCCTACAGTCTCCGAACGCATTTTAGAGCATCGTTTAACATTCCAGCATGCTGTTAATGGAGCGGCTGATGCTGGCGTCGGACGCGTTCAGCGCCGACATCTGCGGCAGCTGCGGGCGCCTGGCGTCGCGCGCGTGGTGCCACGCGTGCCGCTCCTCGGCCGCCGTCTCCACCGTCGAGATGCCGTACGCCTGCAAGCTGCTCTTCCAGGAGCTCGCTTCTATGAACATCGTGCCTAAACTTACGCTTAAGAAATATTGTTAATAGTGTGTATGGAATACTAATATTGAATCAACAGTATTTTGTTTTATTAAAGCTCCTGCTACAATATTGTTAAAAAGCAACCGTATCGTCATACTCGTAGTATTAAGGTTAAACGATAAAGTAAAAGATATTCTAGATAACAAGTTTTAACTACATTACTATAGCGTGTTACTTAGAATATGTATTCATTAAATTTGAACCTTAGTGCTATGACAATACAGTTGCTTTTTAGGGTTTCGTGCCCAAAGGGTAAAACCGGGACCCTATTATTAAGACTTCGCAGTCAGGTAGTGACCCTGACTACGAAGCAGGATGTCCCGGGTTCGAATCCTGGTCAGGGCATTTATTTGTGTGTTTATCACGAATATTTGTTCCTGAGTTATGGATGTTTTCTATATATTTAAGTATTTATACATTATATACATATGTATATGTCTATGATATAATATCGTCGCCTAGTACCCACAACACGCCTTATTGAGCTTACCGTGGGACTAGATCGATTTGTGTAAGATTGTCCCATAATATATAACTATATATATATTTTTTTTTATCTGTCCGCTGTCCATCTGTCTGTCGTACTATCGACGCAGTAATAATTTAGGACAATGTAATTCGAAAGCCGACAAACATCAAGTATCAATATGCTATCGTAGTTGTAGTTACCCAGGTTAGACGGATGGCGTAAGTGGCTAATGCCGCCACTTTCTTAAATGTCAATTCGGACACCAAAGAAAAGGACTATTATACGTACCGTGTGTATTTAACAGTTGCGTTGCTAATAAGGTCTATTGCTGCTTAAAATCCGACTAAGCTATGTTTGCATAGGTTTTGATAGCACAGACTGAATTTTATAGAAGTTTGACGTATAAAATAACCCTTTCAAAGTTTGTCAGTTCATTTGCTTGGAAGAGATAACGTGGTTTGACTCTAGTTATAGTTAAGATAGATTAGACTTAAAAAAATAAACAAGATTTTTAAAAACGAATTTATTTGAACACCTACACTCTTATGATCCGCAACATTTTACAAGTCGCCTTCGTTAAAACGAGGCACGCCCACAACAAAAACAATATAAAAATGTAAAACACTCCACTCGAAGAATAAAATAGCCTTAGAAATAGATATCCAACGAAAACCCAGAAGACGAAAGCCTGAGAGCCCAGCCTGCGAAGAGACAACCGTGCAGGTAGGTTTCGGCTGACGATGTTCTGATGGTTGGCTGCGTCGCGCGAGTAGGAGCTCACGGTGCACGGCTGCTGCAAGATTTCGCGGCCCACGTAGCCCCAGAAGTCGTTCCTGTTCCAGAGGTTGGTGAATTCATCTTGATACTGAAAATGGAAAAGGGATGATTTACAGGGCATTTAACAACAGGAACGGAAAGCCCTGTTAGAATGTTACTACATTTACTAAATTTTCATACGTCACCGAAGAGCATTTTAACAAGAATCATGGCAATGTAACTTTCCCTTTTCGCCGGCATTGACTTGATATCAAGTCGCTACGTTTGATGCCAGACGCTACGACTTCATATCGTATCAGTTTACATATGTTTATTTATTGCTTGGCTCTATGGTGGCAATATTTGATATGGTGGCGAAAAATTTAAAATAAACACATAGATAATATGCTCTTTTCCCCACGCGTATAAGACATTTCCTTTTGCTCTATTTGGTACAATTAAAAAAACAAAAGCTCTTTTAAACTCTTTAAAAAAATAGGGCTTCCGTGTATTTAAAAAACTTTGGAATACGCTTCTGAGCTCCTGATATACTCATACATACCTCATATTAAAGTATGTGACAACATTTTAATGCGATTTGCGATTAATACTCACCACTTCGTTCAGTCTCGTGGCTATTTGGTACAACATCCGCACTAGTATTGTACTCTCATACGTCGCTATCGGCATGAGGTCTGGATCACCCATGTAGCTAATGCTTTTAGACTTGCCGCGTAGCTGAAACAAAGATAATCTTACCAGGGTACGTGGCCAAGATGCCAATCGCTAACGCTCAGTCGCGAACAAAACGCAACCTCCTCTATCGCACTAATACGGAAACCTGATAGAGAGAAAACTACGCTACACTACTGAGCGTTAGCGAATGGCATCTTGGCTACGCATTTTTTTCATATAATCATTCTAAGGAAGCCAACTTTAAGAAATAGAAGAACAGAAATATTTATTACCCTTGATACAAAATATCTCTCACGAAGTACCTCTGTACTACTGAGGAACCATAGGATCAACACAATATAGTACATTACCTAACTAGTGCGGTAAAACAAAGAAAGGCTGAGATCGCAGATGTTTGTGACCCGAGCTGCAAGCGAGGGACGTGTGATCAAGGGCTTTATTTATTACCTCACGTGTTAGTTACAGTCGCGGAATGAAAAGGTTGACCAGCTTTTAAATAAATTCATTTACGCGTTGCAAGCACGTTACCTTTTTAAATTTTCAAAGTGGACCTATTTGTAGGCCACGTAGTGACTTGACATTCATTATAATGTTATGTGTCATACTCGTTCGATAAAGCAGATACTGAGAATTTATACTGAACAAGCAAAAACAGATCTTAAGGTGGTCAAGAATGAGAATGCACATCATTTTACTTACTTAGCTTAGCGGTAACTATCTGAATAGTTAACACTCGATTCCGAATTTTAGATTGTTGATAGACCAGAGTTACTCGTATCTACCACCACGTGGCAACAGAATATCAATTTTAATACTCTAATCTAACGCTTAAAATAAGACTGAACCAATACAAAAAGTGATTCGCCCATAAATTAATCACCGAAAGTATTTAAATAACTTATTTTTAAATCGACTAATAAGTGGTGAAAAAGGGTAAATTCAATTAAACATGTGAGAATATTGTTACCTTGTTTGTGATAGATTGCGAGAATTGTGTTTGATTTGCAAATGAAGAGTGCTCTGTGATATCCTCCGCGACTGGATCAAGGGGCATCAGTGACGATTCTTGCAACTGCAATAAAAAAAAAGTTAATGTTGACTCTTTAAGTATTGATCCTGATTAATCATTACTTGTCTTGAGAGGTGCTATTAGTTAATTGATTGTTATTATTATGTGTTTATGTTGTTTATAACTATAAACCCAAAAAGTTCCAATAGAGAATAGCATTAACCGGCTTGAGCATTGTTTTAAATTCAACCAGGACTAAACGCAAAAAGAGTCTTTATGTCCAAGATGTGAAGGTTTAAAATAATAATATTATTACCACAGGAGATTGGAAGCTACCTCGGGACGGAAGATAAATTAAGACTCGGCCAGGCAGTCCGTTTTATAAGTATATGTCAAAGTACGGAGTTCCGGATACCCGACATGTCAGGTAGGGCGGTAAGATTCGGCCACTGATTCGGATTAGGGAGATTAGAGATTTAGTCTCTCGCGTGCAGTCAGCTGGAACAGACATGTTTACGACTGTAACTTAACCTGTTTATAATCATTTATAGTGCGTAACTTGTGCAAGCGGTGACTTAAAGATTTAACAACTATTGAAAAACGTTCCGAACATGGGAAGACGACGAATACAAGTGCGAAAATGTACCCTTCAAATGCGGAAAAACTTATAATGACCGTGTACAGACAAGTTAGATTTGAGCAGAGTCCATATGCATCTAAGCACCGCACGGCTAAACTCACTGGCGTCAGTAACCAGATCATTCGAAGACTGGTGAGAAAACGACAGGAAGTCAAAGTACAAAAACGCCTATTCGTAAAAATAGACGATACCACGCGAAATCGTATTAACAGCATACTGGAGGATTTTTATTCAAGAAATGTGTCACCTTCCGTTTCCAAAATACGTGAATACCTGACAAGTGGCAGCGGCAGTGACACAAACTGGCAGTTTCCACGTATAGTCAATCACATTTGACTAAATATTTAAGAGAGACAGGCCTATAATGAAAATAAAGATCACAGACCCGCTGGGATTATTTGAAGTGCATGAAGACAAACCAAAATTTATAAAGACGAAGATAAAGTGAAAAACAAGTAAACCACTTATTACAATGAAGTCTCAAAAGTCTCCATGAACGGCCGTGATAAACCCTAGTCATGGTCATATGAACGTTTCACGTTGGGGGCGTTTCAAGAACCTTTTTGCTGCCATCGCTTCTACGAGGATTTAAATATTTTTATGACCAGTGACCACCTCTTAAAAGTTCATATCCGGCTTGCTGTGCTATATATAAAAATGATCAGTATTTTGAGGCCTGTAATTTCAACCTAGTTTTTACAATTTACACTTACAATCAGGATTTATTTTCCTATCAGAATGGGCTATGGGAACAAATTCACTGTTTTCCAGTGGTTACATTTAGCCATGGAAACAATGGTGACTTCATAGAACCCAGGTACTATCATGATAATAAAATGGGGCAATTAATCCAAATCGTGGTATTTTTCATTTGCTGCTTTTATTTTTTCTTCTTTACGGCTATATAACTCTTATCGACGTGACCGTGCACGGTGTGGCTCAATCGCATGGTGTTAACAGTAACGGTTAGTTCATCAGTCAACGCAATGTGCGCAACGGATAGGTTGGTTGTCATTTTATCATATAGGTATCGTGTCACTCTCAGACAACAGAGAAGAGGTATGGGCACAGCGGATCGTTTAGTGTTGTAGGGCACAGCACAACGAATGTTGTCTCGCTCAAATCTGGAGCAGAGCCCATCTGGGGAAGTACCTCCACCTTACAGAAAACCGCAGTTAAATAACACCCTTCTCATAGTGTTGTGTTTCTGTTGGTGAGTAAGGTCGCCCGAGCTCCAAGAGGATTCGCTGTGTTGACAGCTGAGGACCCACGGAGCAAAGCCCTTGGCGCGTTTAGATGTCAACACAGCGAATCCTCCTTTTTTTTAAAGGGTCGGCAACGCGCATGTAACACCCCTGGTGTTGCAGGCGTCCATAGGCTACGGTGATCGCTTACCATCAGGCGGGCCGTATGCTTGTTTGTCACCGTCGTAGTATTAAAAAAAAAACATGCTTGTTACAACGTGACAATCAACAACATCTCGACCGTCTTTTGGCACCTTCAATTTGTAATCAAAGAACATACCCCAAATATATCGGCAAAGAAGTGGATGGTGGCGTTCAGGTAGTTGGGGACCTTTTTGCATTCCTCCAGGGCCTGCGAGTCTTCGTCGTCAGGACTTATCATGAGCCAGTGCTTGAAACTTGCCCATAAACCTGCAAATGTAATGTTTGATTGTATTTAACTTACAAATTTTCTGTAATTTTATTGCGCGTTCTCAACTTTGTGCCCAAACTGCAAACCGGTAAGGGGTAAGCCATTTAACGGGATCTCAGGGACGTGGGAATAATGTGTTACTCCTACACACTTATTCTTAATTTAAGAAACCTTTGTTGTTAAATGTTGTCTCTTTCTAGCAAATGCAGAAGCGCTAATGTTAGAAGGACACATGCATGTAGATGGCAATTTATGAAAAAAAAAATAAGTTGTAGAAATTAATTTAGAAATGAACTTTATCAGCAATAACTTACTACAGTCGATTAAGGTGCCTTAAGTCACAGAATAAATAATAGTACAAGTACAGAAGACCCTCTGTTTTGATGTTCACGAATGCCGCCTTTTTACGTGCCTATTAATTATTATTAGCACGGACCGCACGCGAGCCGCGCTGTCATTGAGTTCTATTGCCCGGCGCGAAGGTCGATATTACTCCGCACCTCGCCGAAGATAGGGTTGTCATTTTTTTGAACGACGTCGGTCGCAAACAAGCATACGGTCCGCCTCGGCGACAATAAGATATTTCAATGTACATATCACCTACGCATCTTGTACCTACCCTTGATCCAATAATATACACACACAGAATACGCGAATTATAAATATTAAATAGCACTCGTGGTATATCTACATGCATAAATTATTACACTTAGCAGCTACTTAGGTAAATAACACCGAAAACATAACAGGCGTGTGACCGCAAACCGTAACGAAGATCGTAAAGTCTATCTCCATCTCTGTCACATTTACTATTCGAGTGACAGAGACGGAGATAGACTTTACGATCTTCGTTACGGCACAGAATACATATTAGTACAAGTACAAAAATCCCTCTCCAACAACTCGTTTAAAGAAATAACGACTCATGTTACGATAATACTAAGTTAAAATTCCGACCGCGCAACGCTGAATGCCTACAATTATATTCACGTAAAGTGCGCTCTCTTTCTATCGCGTAACTCGTTCCTTTTATGATGATATCAATGTTGTCTTCTTTTAATATTATCTTAATTAATACTTAGTTACTACCTTTTTATATTGCTCTACTTTAGCTCGAATAAACCTAAGATATGTCTAAGTGGTATGTAGGTTTAATTCTAATAAATTTGCGTGCAACTAGTTAGGCATAGGTACTTACTTAGATAGGTACCTTAATTGAAACAGGCCTGATGAACCTACCCAAAGGCCTTGAATAATTCCGCCCTTTAGTTATTTTAATAGATTTAGATTTTTTTATTTCACAACATATGATTACAGTATAAAGTCCATTAATGTCAATCTATAAGAATCTACATTGTGATCGTCAAAGCATAAAATCGAACATAGTATAAATTAACATAAAACATATTCACCTGGAAATGGATCGTCAAAACATTAAGAACAATAAGTAGGTATTATGAAATAAAGAAACATGTCAAATAGATGTAAAACCAATATTCCAATATTATCATTATCAAAATCATATCCAAAATCAGTACCAAAATCGAAATAACCAATATAAAATATAAAATGGGAAACAATGTTAAGAGCATAGTTATACAGTAATGTCAAAAAAATCATCTATTGAATATAAAGCATTTTCCAGTAGGAAGTTTCTCAATCTACGCTTAAATGTTTCGTCGGATGGTTCCGATCGTAATTCTACAGGGAGACGCTCATAATATGTCGGACCGATCACACGCGGGTTCTTGACTGCGAGTGCCATTCGACGTGGCACAGTTCTCAGCCGCCCTGTTGACCGAATCGTCATTCCTGTGACCGTAACGCGTCTAAACGTAGACAAGTTATTCCTTACAAACATCAAAATTTCAAATAAGTAAAGAGAATAGTGCGTCATAATCCTATGGGTCACAAAAAGTTCTTTGCATGGATGCCTACGTCCAACGCCAGCAAGCTTTCGTAATGCTTTCTTTTGCATTATGAATACTCGATTGGCATCCGTTGAGTTTCCCCATAAGAGTATTCCGTATGACATTATCGAATGGAATTGGGCAAAATAGACCGATTTTAACGAAGAATACGAAATGATGTGCTTGAGCCTTTGTAACGCATAAACGGCGCCACTTAATCGTTTACAGAGTTGGTCCACATGGCACTTCCAGCTGAGATTTGAATCTAACATGAATCCCAGGAACCTAGTCTCACTACATAGTGGCATTGGACCGTTTGCTACACATGGCGGCAAATTTGTGTTCCGTCCTGAGAAGATCATGATGTTAGACTTAGTGACGTTCAGGAGTAACCCATTGGTAGAAAACCATCGCTGTAACTGCGTACACGCTTCATTTATTTTTTCACCAAGCTGTTCGTACGTTTGCCCACTAACTACGACCGTAGTGTCATCCGCAAATAGCACGGACAACCCGGTGGTAATGGCTGCTGGAAGATCATTTACGAATACTAAGAATAATGTATTTCCAAGTGCTGATCCCTGGGGAATGCCCAACTGAACGTCACCAAGGTCAGACTCCAACATTGTACCATTTGTAAATAGTTTTACTTTTTGTTTTCGTTCTATAAATAAAATTCTGCGACGGCGGTCGAATCAGTACGTAGGTATGCGACGAACAACTCTCGCGCGTGCGTCACCGCTCGCCCGTGAGTCCCTACTGATTTTGCCCCTAGCAAGGGGTACTTACAGTTCGATACCTACACGCGCGAGTGGGACAGGCCTGCTTAAGTCTAAAAACATCGTAATAATACTAACCTTTATGTTGCTGATTCATTCGCTTGTCGAGGTCTTCTAGATGTTTCTCGCTGGCTAATTTGGCCGCAAATATCTTTTTGACGAAATCTAATGAGTTTTGCTTCTTATTTTCACTCCATATCGGATCATACTCGAAATTAGGTGACATGTTGAATTCAGATATGGCCTGACGAGCGACAGCAACCCATTTGTGTAGAGCCATTCCATTGTAAGAATAACTAAAACCGGGAAAGGCAATAATAAACAGATTTTTAAAAGTCGTTGGTGTACTAAATTGAAGGTTTAACAGATTATCGAGTCTGCAACGATAGAATTATAGCTATTAATAATAGTATTTATTATCGGCCAATGGCGTCCAATTGACTACATAAAAAGGAAGCCTTTTGTTTTATAGATTGAGGCTTATGCCGAAAAAGTCAATACTTAGTACTGAACAAAATATTTTGCCTTTTGGTTATACTGATACCTCTGATATTTTGCCTTTTGGTTATACTGATACCTCTGAAGTTGCAATATCTATACTTAAGCTACGTGCCAGCTTACTGTCAGATGCTCCATCATAACTTCGCACGTCAATTGGCGTCTTTTAAAAAGTTATGCTATGGGGCAGGTCTTTGTAATACTTATTACATCATCGACAAAGTGATAGTAATTAGTACAATACGATACAAGTGCGAATATGAGATAGTTCGCAATGAATGGCGATAGAATAAAACACGACCGAAGGGAGTGTTTTAAATCGACACGAGTTGCGAATTACCTATTCGCACATGTATCGTACAACGATTTACAGTACATATGGCCCTTTGAATTTTTGACATGGGCACATAAAGTGCTCATTATCGCACTAGTGCGGTAATATAGCACCATATGTACTGTAAAATATATAACAGCTTAGGTACCTTGAATCCAAAGTAGAGGCGTTAAAGCTTGAATCGGGACTAGTGTAAAATCCTGAGTTATTATCAGTTATCGCTTTTTCCAAGCCTTTCAATATAGGGACTAGGTGTTGCTGAGAAAATACCTGAAACAATAGCAGATTGTTAACCAAGGGGTGAAAGCCAAGTGCAGTGATACTGAAATAGTCCTTTCACCCGAGTTAAAAACTTTACTTTTCATATCGAATACGAGGGAAGATACAGGTGTAATTATAAAATTTATCTAAACATAACCTTGTAGTATGAGAGTCACGAAGAAACTTAGTTTGTACATGTACCGGTCGATGATAGGTGTGGGAGAATTAAAAATGCAGCGTTCATGCAGATAGGTAGTGCAAGACTATTTATTGAGGTAAACAACGATTCGCATCGATTTTAGGACCCGTAACGCCATCTGTACGCCGCAATGTCAATGACTACATAAGATTGTGAAGTTAACATGCAAAATTAAGACTTTTAAGTATACTAGGTCAATAGTAGATGGCGTAAACGTTTAAATACGGATAATTAACTTGAACAGTACAATTGGCTTAATGTCGTCATTTATGAATTCGGGTAATAAATATCAGAATGGAAATCGTACAATGCATCTATGTAAAAGAGACATTTATTGCAATAAGTAAAACTTAAGAAGACTGTATTTGGAAACTAAAACGCTCTAGGGCGAAAACGACCCACATTTAGAGTAAGAGATATGATGTGAAAATAGTATATGGACTTGTTATCGCATTTTTGTGCAACGTAAGATCTAGATTCTAGGTATAGTACCTACGCAAGTGTCGGCCAAGAAGTTCACGTGTTACGTGAAGTTTGCGTAGTACTGGCTTTCTCTTGATAGTTGTTTAATTCACGGTTTAGGTTTAATGTTACGAACCTTTCCCAGTCGGAACAGCATGACCGCATTTTTGTAAGAAGTCAGATCCAGCACCAAGAACCGCGGTAATACCAGCTGTAGTATGCAAGTGTAGGCCGGGAAGTTCTCTGCGATGTACTGCGTGAAGCTAGCGTCTAATGCGTGCGTATTGGCTTCCTCCTGATTGTTGTTTGTTTGAGGAAACCTGCAAATTATCGCAAACCGTATTTAAAATGACCGAGAATCCAAATTTCCCAAGAAACAGTTACTACAGTAAATAATCGTCTAACCAATGAGCTGCAACATCTTGCCCTCAGTTTAAAATGTGCTTTACGTATGTGGTTATTTTAAACACCACAATACTAGGTGGTTTTAAAATACAGGGGCAACTTTAAAGAAACAATTTTTTGCCAATACAGAGATCTCTTTCCAACAGACCTTGCGTATTACATAAGAGATTATAGGATTCTAAACATTCTAATAGTATATATACCATTCACCAAGTTTTACGATTACCTGAAATAACTGTACTTAATAGAATCGAATTCACAAAATTAACATAATATTACTACTCTGTACTTTGGGACTAGGTGGATTTGTGTAAGAGTGTCCCATAATATTATTAATTTAATTGTATGTCTTTCCCACCACGGATAAATTATTTGATTTTCATATATAGTAGTGTGACTACTGAAAAACATGAAACATATCTGCCGCGAAAGCAGGAGATCGCTGCCCTGGGCACTGGAGGCCTTAGTCACTTTTTCATATATAGTAGTGTGACTACTGAAAAACATGAAACATATCTGCCGCGAAAGCAGGAGATCGCTGCCCTGGGCACTGGAGGCCTTAGTCACTTTTTCATATATAGTAGTGTGACTACTGAAAAACATGAAAGTGACTAAGGCCTCCAGTGCCCAGGGCAGCGATCTCCTGCTTTCGCGGCAGATCTCCTGCTTTCCTGTTTTCTGCCACGAAAGCAGGAGATCGCTAATTCGATCCCAGCCCTGGGCACTGGGGGCCTTGGTCACTCCTTCTGTAGTACCTATATGACATCTCTTTTAATTTATGATAATAAAAAAATCACACAATTTGGTTTGTTCATCACAACCTTTGCTTTTATTTATTACTCTAGAAGGAAAGTAGACCCTAATAATGAATTCTTAATGAACACGCAATATTAAACCTTATTGCAACGCTTGACGTAATACGATGACGTATGATGTACGCATGTGTGCATATGAGTTACCGGGCATACGTCGTACCGGGTCGGATAGCCTCGAAGAGGAGTAAAAAGAACAGTATATAAACGTTTATCATACCTATCCTGATTTATAGCGTTGTCCGTATACCTCCACGGCTGTATCAGACTCAACCACAGCTCCATAACTAGTCTAAACGAAGCATCTAAAGGCCACGTCGACACCATATGCTTGATATAATGGTACGCTCGTGCGCACATGAGTTGTCTCGCGTACGTCCGTAAGCCATCGGACCGACAAGCCGGGTCCGATAAGTGCCGCGCAGAGAAGGAGTGGATATGTTTGACTAGTACTCGCACTGTTCGAACGCGCTCTGGACCGGAACTAGCGTTTGTGTAATTCTTTTGGTACATCTGGAAAAATAAAATACAAAGAAAGGTTAGAAGAAACGCTGATCTGAATGAGCGCTGACCTTGAATGCGCAGAGCAGTCTCTTTGGGGTTGTTGAAGCGAGATGTGTATGAGAAAACCGCCCCAACATTTTCACCGAGCGTACATGACTCGTTGAGTGACCTATAGATAATTTCGCGCGGCAAGAAACGCTTAATAAGTTTCCTAACGGTAAAAGCAGCAGATCATATGAACCGATAGCCCTGCACTGCAGTAGGTGTGCTTTGTCTGATGAGATGATGATAAAAATTATCTTAATGTTTGTTGTAGGTATAGTCTAATGTTATACTTGAATGAATATTTTTATCGTCGGTATAAAATTAGATTATTGCATTTATCATCTTTGTTCGTTTCTTGCTTTCTGTTTCTTTTTTTTTGTTTATTATTTCAGTGTGTGTGTTGCCTTTCGTGTTTTTTCACCGGATGCGCTCATCGGAAAATCAGCGCTGGAAGTCGCCAGCATTATGCTGAGATTAGTCCATTTCGTGGCACTTCTTTTATTATTACATATGTTTATTTTTTCTACTAATTGGACTGTATATTTTGTGTGTGTCATCGAATAAATTATTTCTATTTTCTATTTTTTTTCAATTTTAGTATATGCAACAGTTAGTCCCGCGCCTACTTCTGTACTGAAGGCCTAGTATAAGTTTTTACTTGTTGTATTTGACATTTACGCTAACGCGATCGAGAAGTAAATGACAAATACAACAAGTAAAAATTTATACTAGGCCTTCTGATCCTAGGCTGGATCAATTGAACTGTATTCCCTAGGTAATAAGGGGTGATCGTTGGAATTAAAGTAGCTTACCTCTACATTTCTGGCGTTAAACTGCACCACACTCATCCAGACATCCGAGCCTCCGAGCGCCACATGTCGTTCCGCGTATGGCTTTGTTGCGGCGTGTGCTGGTTACTGACCTCAGGCAACTCCCGTATTGTCACAGCATTGTGCGCTCTATTGCCTAGGTTGCACGAGCTACAGCTAGCAAAAGCTTGTGAAGCAACTTACTTCAACATTCCCCGCGTTAAACTGCTCGACACTCATCCAGACATCGATGAACACTTGCAGCACCGTCTCCGAGCGCCACACCTCGATCCGCGTCTGGTTTTGTGGCGGTGTGTGCTGGTTGCTGATCCCGGGTAGGTCCGGTATTATCAGAAGAGATGGCGAGTGTTGGCTGAATGCTCTGGAAATTTATTTGTAATAACAGAATAAGTTCTAGATTAGACTATATGCTAAAAAAAGTTAATTCTATGCACTAAAAGCAGAAAGTACCACTGAATATTTAGAGGCAATTATTTTATCATGAGAGAAAATAAGGTGTAGGAGAAGCTATAAAATATTGATTGACCAAGAATCGTAATTCCTGCCTCTATCGACATAAAAAAAACTAAAATAAGCATTAAGAGTGCTATCACAAAATCCGCCCGCTCGCATTTCAATATTATTACCGCCAGTTGCGCTCCGAACGCGCATCTGTGTGCGGACACACACTACAATCAGGTATACAAACTTATTATCGCCATGCTCTTCGAACGGCATAGCAGGTGCGGTTAGTGCGAACGGGAGCGAGCATTCATTGACTGTAAGCACCGTCGCGAGGCTAATGGCCTCGCGACGCTTGACGCGCGGACCAAACATTATTGATACTTGCGCCAGAACATCAACTATTACTTGGCGTACGTGGTGTTAGAAAATGTACGAGTAATTTGTATATTTGTTTTGTGTTTATCATAAGATTAAAAATAGTTTTATTCAAACGTCAAATGTCTCTAAATAGTATCCGAAGTTATTTTGGAATAGGATTTTGTTTTCTGCCTCCGGATACAATTCATTGTTTTCATATTCATACATATATTGGTATTGGTACATTTCTAAGCATACCTAACTACTAAAAAGTTTTTTTTTTTTTTTTTTCAAAATTTAAACTCAATCTGAATTCTATTTTGGGGTGGTGATATTATATTGAAGGTTACAAAGCCGATAAGATGAAAAAAGGGACGTGTAATTAAATAATTGTATTTAAACGTTTTGTAATTTTAACTGTATTTTGTATTTTTGTATGCTGTGTTTTGTATTTTTCTAAAAAAATCATTTTATGAAAATATGAAAAGTTTTAATTGTTTTCTATTCAGAATCGCGAGCTCTTTCAATCGCAGTAGGAGAAAAAAAGTGTTCCAAGATTTGTTTTCCATTTCGCCACCATCATTTCATAGATTCAGTATGGCGGTAGCACATTAGAAAGTTTGAAAAATGTATGGAAAATTTAGGACACTTTTTTTCTCCTACTAGGATTGAAAGAGCTGCGATTCTAAGTAGAATAAATATAAAAATTTCTAATTTAGCAAAAAGTGATTTTTGTACAACAAAAAATAAAAATGCCGTTTTTTGAGTTCCATTTTTTTGTCAAATATCTACTTGTGGAACAAAAAATTGGTTGATCCAGTATCGGGAGGTCCAAAAAACCGGCCAAGATCGAGTCGGACTTGCCCACCGAGGGCTCCGCACAAAAGTGGCATGGAACTCTCAGTGTACGGCAGTTTCAGATTTGGATTGCGTTGATGTAGAAGTTTGGTTTTTTTGCAGCTTCAAGGGACCGCAGACCTGTGTATATTATGGTATTAATTTTAACTTGCAACCTTTACTCGGTCCCGAGATAAAGGGTCTGGAAAGACAGACGGGCGGACGGACGGACGGACGGATAACAAAGTGATCCTATAAGGGTTCCGTTTTTTCCTTTTGAAGTACGGAGCCCTAAAAATGTGAAAGCTTTAGGAAGTTAGGATATAAGACAACCTTACCACGAAACTTATTTTGAACGAATTTGTTCAAAATAAGTTTCGTGGTAAGGTTGTCTAGCCGTTTGTGCCAAAAACTATTAATTGCTAACATACAGTTAAGTCCCTTGATATTTTGAAGACACTTATGCCTTTTTGCTTGCACAATATTTATGTCGTATAACGCTACAAAACCCTCAATTATGCTTGGTCCGACACGCTTTTGGCCGGTTTTATTCCGGATTTTGCTCATATAGCAATATGATTATCCGTGACTAGGGCGGTGGCACCAGTAATGGACAAGGAACCAGTAACGTACAGTCACTTTTATTATGAGGAAATAAGTTTCATGCATTTATTTTGTGTCAACCAATTGACAATCATATGACATTTGAATTAAGAATATAGTGTCCATCACTCCTGTCTGTCAGCTTAAAGTGTTCATAATGGGTACCGTCACCCTAATACACCTGAAATTTCTGTCCGTCTTAATAAACACTCTGTATTACTGAAAGTATCTAGAAGGGTTGGTTGCGGTACAATCACATTCGATAAAATCATTTCAAATTTTTATTTCAAACAGGTCTATAATATAGTCAAAAATGTAAAATGCTTATCTCAGTGGTTGGTCGCGGTCTATTCACTTTTCCAAACGCTTCCAGCACTTACTCGTGCAACAAAACAAGTAAATTGTATAGTCCACAGAGAACAACACAGGTCCTACCTCTACGAGCGCGAGCGCGGTACTGAGGACTAGGCTAGTGCGGATTGGATTTTATACACCATTTGAATATTTAAAAAAAAATACGGAATGTAAACAAAAAGTGTTTTTTTCGATTTCAGCATGTTCTTAAAAGAATAAACTTTAATGTTGTATACAAATCATCCCAATATTTTGTCAAAATTACTGCGAAAATCCCTGCGTTTGCAGTGTATTTTTATCGAAAAAAGTGCATATTCAAAGTCGAACTAGATAGGTATCTGTGTAAATTATTGGAATATGAGGCCTATAAGTTAAATAAAACCATGTTGCAATATTATATCAACCTAGAAATACATGTGTTTTCATGTATCATGTTAACAATAAATGAAGTCAAACTTCTGTCTCCGTGCGCTTTTCAGAAAACAACTGCCAATAATTGTATAGTAAAAGTTAAAACATTGAGTTTTACTCAAATTAGAAGCTTACAAGTTAAACACTAGGAAATAAGCTATCAAACATAGTTAACAACTTTAACAAACAGCTCACAGTTTCTTTGTAATATAACGTCAAAAAACAGCTTTTGTTGCTTTTCCGTACAAACCGTATTGATGGCCTCTTAAGGTACAGTCAAGTTAAAAATATGGGTGGACAAATCTTACTCAAAAATATGTCCCATAGCATTTTATTATGTTGTAATAAGAGCGTAGTACCATATTTATGAGACGATTTTCTCGATACGTATTTTTGCACTTGACCGTACTTATAGTCATCTTACACATACATATATAGTTATGTTATCCACAGCAAAATTAAGGCAATAAACGGGTGGGGAGGCCAGCGTCCATACAATCTGAACAGAGTTAACTGACGCCATTCACATACGTCACGTCGATCGCGCGGCCTTAGTTTTCACACGAAGAGATGACAATACAGTCGACATTAGACACCTACCTGTTAGCGGTTTGTAGTGGTGCTGTCATATGTACTTTTCCCGAATAGTTTGGTATGTGAGGCAGTACTGGAACATTGGGATCAGAAGGCAGGAAGTGCATCAAGTAATCGCAGGCCAATGCGAAATATGCACAGTTTTCCCAGGAGCTTTTGTTTGGACTGTAGCTTACCAGGTGAAGAGCAAAGTTGAAAATATAATAATCAAATGGATCTGAATATTTATGTTGAGGAATATCAGAGAATTTCCATTATTTTGACCAAGTGGAGGATATTTTGGCTACACCCAGAAGGAAAAAAAAACATATGGACCTGGACCGGACCAAGTTACTTTCGAGTAGAATGTATCTTATCAAACCAAATAAAAATTTGCTGCATTTTACATTTAACGCGTTCGGTGACAGTACGTCGACAGGCGGGGTAGTTAGTTGTAGGCTTAACGATCCTTAACTGCGCCACTGTCAGCAAACGTGTTAAATTTATAAATAAAATAAAAAAATTATTTCATAAATAAAAGTATAAATATTTCATATACTAGAGAACCTTATAAGCATAAGCTAATAGTGATCAGCCTAGGATTTTAAATTATGAAAAGTTAAATAGCGTTCCTAGGCTAGTTGGGAGTGACCCTCTGATTTGAAATGAGCCAATTTCAGATTCCAGGTGTAGAAAAAGATTGAATATAAACAGGAATAGCGTTATTCATAAACGTACATCAAAAACAGTTTAGCTAAATGATTATTATTATTAGCATAATTATTATTATTTGCATATTTTCTTCATGCATGGCTCTTACTCCTTGCTGCTTTAAGCAAAATGAATTCTGCCAATGTCAAGTCTAGAATTTTGATCAGAACTGATGTGTGTTCGTTTGTTTAATTTTTAATTTTTTTGATCAGATAGGTGTGGGGAACCTAAAATATTATGGTAACAGGTAAATATTATGAACATCATATAGACAACAAGCACATGACGTAAAACAACATTAATGAGAAAACAACATTAACGCGGATGACAGTTTGTTAGTGCAAGCAACATAGCGGATGAAATTGAAGGATTTTTTTTTAATATAGATACATACTTATGTCATATAGGTTTGCAGTTGCTAAAATTAAGTGATTTATGGTATGAAGTGATAATCAAAGTTTTATATGGTGTTCCTGTATACACCGTGTTTTTTTTATTCCGTAAACTTTAAGGGGCGATTCTTCAGGTTAATTCGAGTTTAATTCTCTAAGAAACTAGTGTCTTAACTCTTACAATTGTTAAAATTTTGAATCTGTTAGACTTAGAAAAAAATCCGATGGACTTGGTAATTTCATAACCCAAAGTACACTCGAATATCGGTACCATGAGTTGCTGTACAATCGCTAGCGACTGCGCGATTCGAAAATATTTGCATTTTGCTCATTCTTAACCAGTCGGAACGAGGTGCAAATACTTTCAATTTGCGCAGTCGCTATCGACTCGTGGCTACGTAAAAGTCTGATATTTTTTAACTAAATCTAAAATCAGTCAGCTTTCCTACTTCTTTGAATGTTTAACCACAAAACGTTTATCCTACTCTTCACTGATCTAATAGTAAAAAAAAAATTAAAAAAAGGAAAATTGAGTATCTCTGTTATCGGAGTTTGAACCTGGGACCTCATAGCCTCACACTAAATTGTAAGCCCACACTCTACACACTAAGCCGTGTTTTGGCATGCGCTCTCATGATTTAAGTTCAGCTTTGACATACTTGACACTAACTTTTGTGTAACTCCTCCTATTCATTTATTTTGTATGAAAAACGAAAAAAAATTTTTTTCGGTTTTGACAAAGAGTGATACAATAGAACCAAACTGCTTCTATTAACGTAACAATCAACCTGTCGAATTTAACGGAAGTCAATAAAACACCCTGTATATTTGATGAGAATACGGGTCTATAAGTGAGAGAAGAGAGAAGAAATTGATAGGACGCGGAATATAGCTGGGCAAAATGTCATACAAAATAATGATTATTTGTCCTTATCAGAAGAAAAAAATATTTAACTAAAACGTCTGTTAACTCTTTTATGAATAAGGGTGTAATTGTATAAAGGATACTGAGAGCTAAAGCCACTGCATTGAGTGACTGTGGGTCGGTTGTCAGCATGTCCATATAGAACTGAGGACATCTACCTCTCTCTAATGTCATCTGCAACTCCATCTGAAATTAATGCAGATTTTATTAGGTGACAAGTTCTTATCAACTTCTACTGCTTTAGTTATTAAAAATCATCTAGCAATGATGTTTGTTATAAAGGGATACCTCATTTTAACTATAAAAGGTATTATCATAATGTAGGTACTAATGTAAGTACAAGTCAGATAAATATTTGGAAGATACATTTTTAACACATTATAATTTCAGCAAAAACTAAGCCATAATAAAATTGGACTTGCTTGACGCAATGCTGCAATACAAAGCTTCAAGGACTACAGCTATTACTAGATAAATTAAATAGCACCTTGAAATATCATCGTCTTACTTACTCAAACTCCTATCTGCAAAAATTCAGATACGAGTTTGACTAAGTAGGACAACAATATGCTACATTCGAGATTGATAGTTCACTTGCCAGGTAAGAATATGGGATAAAATATGGTTGCGGTGCCACACTCTACCATTACAGACAGGACTATTGTAGCCAATAAGCCTGACATCGTGCTGATTGATCGATCGCAGCGTCGGGCCGTGCACGCAGACGATCCCCTATGAGGAGAACCTTGTGATGGCCGAGAAGGACAAGTCCAGTAAGTACCTACCTAGACTACGCCCACAAGATAACCGCCATGTGGGATGTTGACTCGACAATCATTGTCCCAATAGTCATTTCAGCGAACGGTCTCATAGCAAAAAGTCTCGACCATCATCTGGATCAAGGTATTTTGTATTTTTGTATGTGTTTTGATATTATAATCATATTATAAACACCTAACTTAAGAAGGAAAATAAATTAAGAAAATGATAATAATTTTATTTTATTTAAAATTGTGGAGCTGTTGCTTGTAGCCTTGACTATATTGTTTTCTTACTTAGTCAAACTCATATCTGAATTTTTGCAGACACGAGTTTAAGTAGAAACATCAGATTCATATAATTAATCATATTAATTAATACATAACCATAAATATATAGTTAGCTACTTCAGAATACTAGGTACTGTACACCTTTACATGATTTGATTGTTACAAAATTATTTAATTATATTTATTTATTCAAATAGGAAAGTTACTTACTGGTAGTGCACTCAATGGCAGGTTGTACTTCAATTGCGGATCCAGTAGAAGTTTATAACATAGCCTGAACATAGGGCCCTGGGGCTCCAAGAAACTAACCAATAGCTCATATTCATATCTCTCTGTCTCCCAGGAGACAGATCGCAATCCCCAGCCATTTGAGAATGATGAAGCGAATATATTGTTGATCAGCTGAGGGAATATTGCTTGCAGGTCTTTGCTGGGGCTTGATTGATCTATTATTGTTGTAAGTGCTTTCAATTTTTCCAGCAGTGGGTAGTTTAAGCAGGTGTAGAACCTGGTCTGAAAAAAATAAACAATAATGATTGTTGAAAAGGCAAACAGTATATATATATATATATATATATATATACATAAATATATTCTAAAATTTTTTTTGAATATATTATTATTGATTTTACAACTTCTTACATGCTCTGAAGACAGAAGCACATTCAGAATATTTCAATCCTAGTTTATCACTACTTTTTCAGGAGTAATTTATAATTGGCCATTGATGGGCCAGCGGTATGTCGTCACTTTCAATCCGCAGGTCTCAGGTTCAAATCCTGCCAGCTCATACCAATGAGTTTTTCGGAACTTATGTACTTATGTTATGTATGCTTTTCGGTGAAGGAAAACATCGTGAGGAAAGCGGACTAATCCCAACAAGGTCTTGTTTACCCTCTGGGTTGGGAGGTCAGATGGCAGTCTCTTTCGTAAAACTAACGCCTATGTCAAATCTAGGGATTAGTTGCCAAAGCCGACCCCTGAAACGCTCGGAGAATAGGGGTTATAAAAACATAAGTTACTGTATATGGTTTGATTAATACTTTAACAATGATCATCAGTAACTCACCATAATATCAAGAGCCATGACTGCGCTGCACTATTTTCTCTTAAATGTGGGTTATTTCATGCTATTGTTACTTTATATGTATATAATTATTAACTATTTTATAACACAAAAGAAACAAGGAATTCGCCGTTACCACAAGCCGGTGCAAGAAAGTAACAAAGTGTCAAAACTGTCAAACAGTGTCAAAAGTTCCAAGCTACTTCCACCACAAACTCTAGGATAGGTTAACAGACGGTTCTATGCACCCGGACAGTTTGGTGGACTAAGCCAAACAGATGGAACAAATTCTACACGCAGCTACGGATACAAATTTGGTAATTATATGAAGTCTTCATTGAATATATATAAATTGCCACCTAAATCTTGTCTGGCTTACCGCTATCTACTTTTAGTCTTTAGCAAATATGCTTCGCCCCTTACCGAGGTCGCAGTTTGGTACGCCCGTTTACTAATGTTTAAAATACTTTGTCAACTGCGTCTCTTATCACTGCCCATCATGGTCCATTGTGTGGAGCGGCCATTACGAACGTCAATGTCATTCATTTTTAAATGTCAAAATATTGCCTAGCTAGACTTCGCTCACATCACATGGTGCATGTTGTGCTTATTTATTAATCGCACATATTAAGTCACACATTGCATTTTTAATAATAATAATAATATATTCTTTATAATGTCGTACGATTGGTATGAAGCGCTGGAACGCCCACGGTTTGTGGTTGCTCCCATGGTAGATGCTAGTGAATTAGCTTGGAGATTACTCTGTCGCCGTCATGGAGCACAGTTGTGTTACACTCCAATGTTCCACAGTAATATCTTCACGAAGGATCCTAAATACAGAAGAGATAGTTTAGCAACATGTAATGAAGATAGACCCTTGATCGTACAGGTAGGTTATGTGCTATTATAGCCTGAAGATACTGATTAGAGATAAAATTGAGTTGAGTATAATGTTCATAGTATACACAGTTAGGGCTGCCATCTCGTACATTGCCGAAACCGGACAAAAAAGTTAAAAAACCCGGACGTTTCATTAAAATCGCGGTCTTTTCCCGGACACTAAAGAAATCAATTTTTAATTTAAAAATTTAGCTTTTACTAGGGATTGTCCTGAACCCAAAAATGTCCAGGTTTACTCCGGACAATTTGAAAAATCCGGGCCGGACACTCCCCGGACGGGCTGCAAACTAGCACAAAACCGGGGAAACCCGGACGGATGGCAGCCCTATACACAGTTGATGGTCCTATAAGTGTAATGTGACTTATGTGACTTGCAAGGGTCACTTGACAATAGATCATATGCTTGAATAAACTTTTATTCATGCTAAAAAAACTTTCACCATAACAAAGGGATGTGACTATATTCTCTTATTTTACTGTTAGGTACTAACAAAATTGTATTGCTTCCCACACTATGTATTATTTTCCAGTAGCCTTATGGTTGTGGACTGATGTGTTGCTTTGTATGTTAATAATGTATGATAAATATTGTATGATATATTTTGATTTATTGAAGATCTCATAACTATTATAGTTAAGACACTAGTTTCTTAGATAAATTAACTTGAGTTAACCTGAAGAATCTACCTTTAAAGTAAAAGGAAACAAAAAAAGGGGGCCTTGAGCAATTATTATTATTATCTTCACAGTTTTGTGGCAATAACCCTGAAACTATGGCTGCCGCGGCTAAGCTGGCAGAAAATTACTGTGATGCCATAGACATTAACCTGGGGTGTCCTCAAGCCATTGCTAAAAGAGGAAGATATGGATCTTTCCTCCAGGATGAATGGGAGTTATTGAAGAATATTGGCAAGTATTGAATTTATTTAATGACAAACCCCATTCAGGACCTTGTGAGTCTATTTCAGTGACTGACTTAAATTTTATATGCAGTGCAAGTGCTTTAGCTCTAATTTGTTACTTTTGATTTCAGTTCAAGCCATGTCAAAAGCAGTGTCAATACCAATAACATGTAAGGTGAGAATATTTGAAAGTGTTGAAAAATCTGTAGAGTATGCATTGATGTTGCAAAATGCTGGATGCAAACTGCTCACGGTTCACGGCAGGACCCGAGAACAAAAAGGGCCTCTCACAGGAATTGCCAGTTGGAAGCATATTAAAGCTGTAAGGTTTGTATTCAGCATTGATTTATAATTTATGCAAGTTGATAAAAAGCTCTGTTTTCTAAGACCTGCTTGAACTTAGGCATGCAAATTTTGCCATGAAATGAAACCAAATATTTATAAATTATGTATTTCACTTATTAATTTGGTTTATTTCAGGGACGCGGTATCAGTCCCTATGTTAGCCAATGGTAACATTCAATGCCTAGAAGATGTATACAGGTGTATAGACTACACCAAAGTTGACGGAGTCATGAGTGCAGAGGGCATCCTCACCAACCCAGCCCTTTTCAGCAGAGTTAATCCTGTCACATGGGAAATGGCAGAGGAATACCTGGAATTGGTAGAACAATATCCTTGTCCATCGTCCTATATTAGAGGACACTTATTTAAAATATTTCATAAAATGTAAGTTGTGAATATAAGGTATCTTTAAAGAGTCCCATCTCATATATTTTGTATGGTGATGGGAACTTGCTGAAATGCTCTCATTGTAAAATCAGGTATAGTAACTATATTGATATTTGATACACAGATGATGCACCAAGTTAGCAGAGAATGGTACCTAATGATACAGATAACAACACAACACACAAACACAAAAGCACACATTTATTTTTACTTAACAATAAATTTGAATTCAGGTAATTTTGACTATAAGCACACATTCATTATTATAATTATATTTAATAATATGTATATGAAAATCTGATTACAGTTTTACGATAGAAGACAATAATGAAGACAGACAACTTTTGGCAACTGCTCAAAACCTCCAAGAATTTAAACAAGTGTGTACAAATATTAAAAGTAAATATTTAAGTTACCATGAAGGTACACAACAACTAGAAGAAAATGAATCGGTAACTAGGGTCGGATTTAACTTAATACTACCTCCTTGGATATGCCAACCGTATGTAAGGATGTCACCGGAAGAACATACGCAAAAAATGGAGAATTTAAGTAGAAATCAGGTAAATGGGTTTAGCATATTGATTACACAAGACGTAGATAAGATAAGAGTGTAAAAGGTTCCTCAGCTGAAAAGTTCACTTAATATTAGCTCCCCTATATCAAGGTTAAGTACAGTCAACCAATTGGAACCCTAGGCCACTCTAGAACCATGTCATAATGACAACGACTAAGAGATTTCCTACAACCTGATATATAACGTCACTATGACATGGTTCTAGAGTGGCCTAGGGTTCCAATTGGTTGACTGTACACAAGCGGTTACTTACCCTTTTCATGACATTGTATCTTATAAGGAGAGAAACTCCTTTTGTTTCTTTTTGTAGAGTTTTTGGCCCTGTCTGGCGCAACCTAGGCTTCTCACAACTTTTCTTTAATTATTCACAGAATTTTTGGTTATGTATTAATTCACTTTAAAAATAAATAATTTAATTAAACTAAAACAAATGTCCTACTCCCATACAACAAACGTGATTTTTTGCCGTTTTTATAAATAATGGTCAAACCTTATTGAGCCTTATGGTAACAAGCCTTATTGAGCTTGCTGTGGGACTTGGTCGATTTGTGTAAGATTGTCCCATAAGTAATATTTATGTATTTAAGTAATGGTACAGAACCGATCGTGCGCGAGTCCGACTCGCACTTGTTAGGGTTCCGTAGTCACCTAGAAACCGTAGTTTCGCCATGTCTGTCTGTCCGTCCTTCCGTCTGCGGGCATTTTTAGGGTACCTCCCATACACGAAAAGTAGGGGCTGTTTTTTCTTCGTTTCAACCCTAACGTGTTAGGTTAGGTTAGGTTGGTTAGGTATTAGAAAAAATAATAGGGGTTTGCTAAAAACATTTTTTGATAAACTGAATATTTTTGGAAATATTCGCTCTGGAAGTTAAAATATGTGTATGTACCTCTAACTTTTGAACTGCAAATCCAAAATACTTGAAAAAAATCTTGAAAATAGAGCTTTATAAAAACTTTTCAGATAAATTATTTTGAACGTGGACAGTTAGCCATTTTAGATTTTTTGGAAAAAAACCTATTCTTCGCTATATCTCTATTCTCGGTTAAAAGGGCGTACAAGTCGTAAGAGCTGCAAAGATACTTCTTCTTTACTGTTATGAGCATGATACCTAATACCTATATACTAAACCCTTTTTAAGTTCGCGCACGGACAGTAAACTGCGGAACCCTACATTGAGCATGGCCCGACATGCTCTTGACTTGCGACTGTTTCGAACAATACAAGTAATACAACGACCCCACCTTTTCTTAGGACAGCGATAACCAATGCAAGCGAAATCATGAAGATGGAGAGGGCACCAATATTTCACGCAAGAAGATGAAGAAACTTCGTCGTGTTAGTAGGAGACCAGGGAAACCGCAGCCGAGGTCTGGTGAGATCTGCAGTAACGTCAAGTGCCCCAACCCCCTTGTAAGTATATTTTATTAAGTCTATTGTTTCTCGTGACAATTATCACGAACGCTTCCCTATAATAATACCTAAAATGGCCTCGATGGAACTTCCTAATAATGTAAACAAAAGGCGTCACATGTTTTGTCACTGTTTCTCCTTGTATTTTCGCACTACCTCATCAAACACCACTGAAATCATTCACTACTGAAACGGTGGTATTAGCGAAGGTATCGTGTACAAAACATAAGATAAATAAGTTAATCTTGGAGATTTCATTAACTTAAAAGTTACGTTATTACGATCAATATTATATTTTGAAGTTACATAAAGATTTTATTAAATAATTTAAATAGATCACGTTGGTGGCAAACAAGCATACATCTTACATTGTACACGTAACTATTTGAGCAATTATTTCTTTGGTTACACAAAATCATTGCCGAGTAATAGGAAGGTACCTACCTAAATATAAAATCGGTCACACGCATGTGATGTGCCAACCCTTATAAGTTACGTCCATAGGGCAACGAAACCTGACCATATTCTTATTTCATTTGCCATCAACGAGATAAATAAAAAGTATGTCTCGTTCACCTACATTTATTTTTTAGGGCGGTAAATGTGTTTATCAGCTCTGCAAGAAGTGCTGTAAAAACAAATGTTATGAGGAGAACCTTGACTGCATGGGGCACAGGATTCATGTGAAAACCAGACGAGAAATGGCCAAGAGACATGCCAAAGAAAATATTGAAGCTGAAGAAAATACTTAATGTACATATGTACAGTGACTAAAGTAGTAGAATTTTTGTTATGTGTTAATTGTATTATATTTACGAATGTAAGTTGAAAATATACATTTTGTTTTTATTACAATTTATGTTTCTTTCCAGCTAAGTATTTGACAATTCTTAACTCTCACTGCTCATGTCATAATCTACGATGTATAAATGGCCGTGTGTAATTTTGTTGTAGCGTGGGTCGTTATACTTTTCCATACCATCGAGTCATGCGTGGTGAAAGATCCAATATTAAATCCACTGAAAGTACAAAAAGATACCTACAATTAATTTATGCTCAGTCTAGTGTAGCTACCCCAATTTCGTCCTTTGTATTAGTTCCTATTCAATTGTTTCTAGTCACAATGTTTTCATAACAAAAGAAGGTCAAAGCGCCAGTTGCTATGGCAATTTAGGTCAAACCACTGTGCTATATGTTTACAAGATTATTATCAACTAGGTTTCAGTTTTAAGGGGGCGCCACTAATTACATTAGTATGTGATAACGTTACTTCCGCTTTTGGCCACCAGAAGAAATAGGATTGTGGTTTGAAAGTTCGTTTACGCTTGCGCGCGCATCTATTGAATTGAACTTTTCTATTTAGTAGTCTAAACAATAAAACTATTCCGTCGATGTCAATTCATAGAAGTTTAATTAAGATTAATATACACAAATGGCCAAATGTTGTGTTATAGAACAGACCCCAAGACCTCAGCGTAGGATACACGGTTTACAACTACCTTTGCACTATCAGCAGGTCATCGGTTGGATCGTATTTCTGATCACTGCCATAATAAATTTTACTATTCTAGTTAACATTCAATTTCAAGAGTTAAAAATTATCTCATTGACTATCTTTATCATTTTGTACGTAACGCACATCGTATCCCATAGTGCCGCGTTACTATTGGACCCGAGTGAAGAGGACCTGAAGAAATTTAAAGTGAATAATGTGCCGGAATTCGATAGAACCATCCATACTCACGTCATCGAAAATGGGAGGTGTCACCTGTGCAACATTTATACGAGCAGCAAGAAAACAAAACACTGCAGCATTTGCAACAAGTGTGTCGACCGCTTCGACCACCACTGCAAATGGTTGAATAACTGCGTCGGCCAGAGGAACTATGCGGCCTTTATCACCGCCGCCACCACCGCCTTGTTCATATCCTTGTTCACGTCGTGTTTGTGCCTTACTGATATTATTCTATTCCTGTCATATCCACAAAAGTTAAGTGTATCCGCACAACAATTTATTAACTGCTCGATATATGAAGCGATAAGTTCGAATAAGTATTGTAAGAACTCTATATGTTTCCTAGTGTTCCTTATTGTACTTGGTGTGAGTGCCTTTGCAATAGCAAGTGCCTTATTACATCTGTGCTGTTTTCATGTTTACATATGTATTTTAGGCGTATCTACATACGAGTATATTGTTAAAAGTGGAACACCCGATGCTCCAAGAATACAATGCGCTCCTAGCGGCTGCTGTTGCAAAAAGAGCAGTACAAAAAAATTGAACAAAATAAAAAAGAATAATGACGCGGAAGCTGTAACGGCGAATCCCGGAAAAACCTTGAACAGCGAAGCAAATGTCAGCAACCTTATTGGAATTTTAATTAATCATGAATTGGATAAAGCCAAGAAGATGCTTCTCTATGAGAAAAACAAGATACATCCTGAAAATGATATTGGTGAACGGTAAACCTACTGACAAACATTTTTTATTATACCTAAGTATTGAATAGACGATTGGTACCCTATAACTAAAGCACCAATCAAAACATTTATTAGAGTAATAAATGTTTTGATTCATGCTTTTTTTAGTAGTCACAGTACTATATATAAATTATAAATTGAAAGTGATGTCGAACCAGTGACCTCCTGCTTTCGCGGCAGAAGACGGTAAAGCAGGAGATCGCTGGTTCGATTCCAACCCTGCTCATCGGAGGTCTTGGTCACTATGTCTGTAGTATACGACATCGCTTTCAATTTATAACCCTATAACGACCGGTTTGACGACCAGTTGGCGTAGCTGGTAGTGACCCTGCCTGCTAAGCCGATGGTCCTAGGTTCGAATCCCGGTAAGGGCATTTATTTGTGTGATGAACACAGATATTTGTTCCGGAGTCATGGATGTTTTATATGTATTTATGTATTTGTATAATATATATATCATTGTCTGAGTAGTTGAGTACCCGTAACACAAGCCTTCTTGAGCTTACTGTGGGACTTAGTCAATTTGTGTAAGATTGTCCTATACCTAATATTTATTTATTTTGAAATATTTTATCCGATCTACCAGTACCTACAGCAATAAAACGCATAAAAAAGCTTTATTGTCAACACTACCACCAAAATCGAGTAGAAGGTGAAGTGAGGAAAGACGAAAAACGGGAAGAGACAAAAAAACCTCTGTAATTGCCAGTGTATATTGCACTGCATTAGCAATTGCAGTGCAATATTTTTTAGACCTGGTAACATTATCCTGTTTGCCTAGTAAATTCCTGCGTTACGAGCAAATTTATCCGAGGTGACATTTTTGTTATCTAGTCTTTTCCCAATGGCCTATGTTTGTTCTTGCCCACTACAACACAATTTTGCAACGCAAATCTGCATAAATTATTTAATTTTAAGAAGGTTCCAATAAATAATGATAAATATTTATCTTATCAAAAACAGTTTTCTTTCCTCACTTCATAAGAAATATTTTGATATATTGGACGTTAACTTTAATAAAACCTAAATAGCCTTAAGATAGTTTTTGTACTTAGCAATTTTATCTCACACTCTAGTATATAGGTAGGTACATAAAATTATAATAAATGTTGTGCCTTTATGTGTATGGTATTTTGAACAAATAAACCCGATTAGATTATGGAATTTTGGTAGTGAATTTCTTTACATTTATATCTATTGTGTAAATAATGTACCTACTTACATAAACAGTTTTTAGGTAGTCATCTCTTTTATCGCGTGACTAAGACCTACAAATACCATTTTTGTGTCTATTAGATAAGTGTTTTAAGTATCTATCTTATTATCGCATTGAACACCCCCCTTAGGCGAGCCTAAGGATGCACCACATAGCTTGATACTATACTGTAAGTAACACAAGGCTTTGGCCAGTACAACTAATAATAATTATCGTGCGTCACGAATCACATAATAGTGTCACGCAGTGTTATTTAAATTGTATGTTTAGGTGGTATCAACCTATCTTCACCAAACCTCCATAACAAACAAATTAAGTATATATATACCTACATATTAAATTGGCTTTTAAATGTCTATAAGAAAGTAACGTAGGTACCTACCATACATCTTTTTGCAAAATAAATCGAGGGGTGACATTCATACGCCGAGGAGGGTACTTTGAACCTTACTTTGCGAATAGAAAACCCCCTTTGTCATTGGCAGAACTTTCCTATCAGTTATCAGTTAAAAGGGCGTATGAGTCGTAAGAGCTGCGAAGATACTTCTTTTTTTATTATTGTTAAGAGCATGGTTTCTATTAAAACCCGTTTTAAGATCGCATATTGTGACCGACGGTAAACTACGGAACCCTACACTAAGCATGACCCGACATGCTGTAGGCCGATTTGCCATGAAATTCGAATGTTGATACCGATGTTTACCGATCACAGCCACAGTCGACTATGGCGGTTAAACAATTAAAATAATTTTAAAGAAAAAAAAACCGACTTCAATTGGACTTTCCGGTATAAGTTAAAGTAAGCGAATTATTGCTAATTTATGTTTTTATTTTGTTAATTTTCCTTACATCGTATTTAAAACTTAGGTACATACATATTACTACCAGGGTTCAGCATCAGCTCCATCTTGTGAACTGCTCTCCTAATTGCTCGTTAACATGAGTCGATTAACGAAAACAGCACACGCGTATCTTTCACCAAACCTGAGTTCCACTAGGTACTGGGGTTCAGCACCAGCTCGATCTTGTGAATTTCTCTCCTAATTGCTCGTTAACACGAGTCGAATGACGTGAATAGAAGTCGCGTATGTTGGACCAAATTTGAGTTTCACTAGTCACTGCCAGGGTTCAGCATCAGCTCCATCTTGAGAACCGCTCTCCTAATAGCTCGTTAAAACGAGTTGAATGACGAAAACGGAAATCAAAACAATCAATTTGATATACATTTAACGCAATTATGACCTCAGATTCGTTATATCGAACCTCTTAGATCCCCATGATATCGATATTTGTTAGCATAGGACCAAAAATGAAGAAATTCAAGATGGTGGCCATTTCTCGCCATTTTCACCGCATATTTGTTATAATGAACCTCTCGGACCCTCAGATATCAATTTTTATGAAGATAGGATGAAAACTGAAGAAATTCAATATGGCGGCCATTTTACGCAATTTTTACCTCAGATTTATTATAAAGAATCTCTTGGATCCCCAGATATCGATTTTTGTTAGGATCTGATTAAAAATGAAGAAATTAAAGATGGCGGCCATTTCTTGCAATTTTCACCTCATATTTGTTATAATGAACCTCTCGGACCCTCAGATATCAATTTTTATCATGATAGGATGAAAACTGAAGAAATTTAAGATGGCGGCCATTTTACACAATTATGACCTCAGATTCGTTATAAAGAACCCCTTGGGTCCCCAGATATCGATTTTTGTTAGGATCGGATCAAAAATCAAGAAATTCAAGATGGCGGCCATTTCTCGTAATTTTCATCTCATATTTGTTATATTGAACCTCTCGGACCCTCAGATATCAACTTTTATCAAGATAGGATGAAAACTGAAGAAATTAAAGATGGCGGCCATTTTACGCAATTATTACCTCAGATTCGTTATAAAGAACCTCTTGGATCCCCAGATATCGATTTTTGTTAGGATCAGATCAAAAATGAAGAAATTAAAGATGGCGGCCATTTCTTGCAATTTTCACCTCATATTTGTTATAATGAACCTCTCGGACCCTCAGATATCAATTTTTATCATGATAGAATGAAAACTGAAGAAATTCAAGATGGCGGCCATTTTACGCAATTATGACCTCGGATTCGTTATAAAGAACCTCTTAGATCCCCAGATATCGATTTTTGTTAGGATCTGATCAAAAATGAAGAAATTAAAGATGGCGGCCATTTCTTGCAATTTTCACCTCATATTTGTTATAATGAACCTCTCGGACCCTCAGATATCAATTTTTACCATGATATGATGAAAACTGAAGAAATTCAAGATGGCGGCCCTTTAACGCAATTTTGACCTCAGATTCGTTATAAAGAACCTCTTGGATCCCCAGGTATCGATTTTTGTTAGGGTCGGATCAAAAATAAAGAAATTCAAGATGGCGGCCTTTTCTGACATAAACAGTAAAAATACATAATTATGTTTAAATCAGTTCCCACGTTTCCTTTTGTGACCCCGTGTCAAATCCCCAAAATATTAAAAAAGTAGTAAATATCTTCCGCATAGTTATCAGCTCCATCTTGAGAACTGTTCCTCTAATTGCTCGTTAACACGAGTTGAATGACGAAAACAGAACTCTCGTAAGTCATACCAAACCTGAGTTCCATAAAGTACTGCCAGGGTTCAGCATCAGCTCCATTAATTCCTCATGATATCCATCATCACAATTTAATTAAAATCAAATTGGACTACCTCGAAGGCATTTCGTAACAAACAAAAGATGAATGTCTCAAATCAGAAGATACAGCTGGGGCCCGCGAATTATAGAGCAGTTCCTCTTTGACATCCCTGGTCGTCATCATCAGGTGTGCTCCACCAAACTGGTGGGTTTTGTAAAGAAATGCTCGAGTTTCTCATGAAAATACCCAAATTACTATGCATGTGCCTTTCAAATTTGAGGAGTTCCCTCAGTTCCTCATGGATCCCATCATCAGAACAGGATTTTGAAAAAAACGGGACCAACCTGGAACCATCTACTTAAAGAAACCAAAAAAAAAATTCAAATCGGTTCAGCAATGACGGAGTTCTGAGGTAACATACATTAAAAAAAATAAAAAAAATAAAAAAAATTCAGACGAATTGAGAACCTCCTCCTTGAGAAATATTGAAGTCGGTTGAAAATATAACAATTCGCGTGTTGAAGCTCTGTTATGTTATAATTTTACTGAAATAAATTTGAATGGTGAAATCATACCTACTGACCAGAGTATTGTATTCAGTTATTTCAGTTAAACTGAAATACTTATTAAAAAAAGGAAGCAAGCTGTTAAAACACAATTTGATTGAACAAGTGGGTTAATAACGACATTAATATTACTCTGCTATTCCGCCAAACGTGCTACCTAGTCAATTAGTGCCAAGTGCCAACCCGTTATACCTACTTGCGTATTTATTTAGTGCAATTAATGTTCCCACCCTCGCCTCGTAGAGAGGCGAAACACGTGTCGAGTTTTGTATCAATAGTGGTGGTTTGTTATATTTATGTGCGTATTTATTATAAGATAAGAATATTCCAAGTACTTACGATACTAAATAGGCACAATGACCCCCGGACTATCGCAAATTATAATATGTATAGGCCTAGTTACATAATAACATATTAACAATTAAGTATTTTGAGTATACAGAGTGCGTATATGAAATATTTTTTTGCGGCGGGAGGGAGGGAATTCCGCAGAGTAACGTCTGATTCAATAAATTATTTAAAAGTGGGGTAATGTATAAATCAAATAAATTGAAGTAAATGTCTTTGAGAGTAAACACGACATGTCCATGAAAATGATTTTCCACACCCTTTCGCTCAATAGTACTAGCTTTATTATTACTTATCAACCGACTTCTAATGAGGAGGTTCTCAATTCGTCTGTTTTTTTTTAATGGATGTTACCTCAGAACTGCGTCATTACTGAACCGATTTGTTTTTTTTTTTTGGTTTCTTAATGTAGATGGTTCCAGGTTTGTCCCGTTTTTTCAAAATCCATTTCTGATGATGGGATCCATGAGGAACTGAGGGAACTCCTCAAATTTGAAAGGCACATGCGTAGTAATTTGGGTATTTTCTTGATTAACTCGAGCATTTCTTTGCAAAACCTCCCAGTTTGGTGGAGCAGACCTGATGATGACGACCAGAGATGTCAAAGAGGAACTGCTCTATAATTTGCGGGCCCCAACTGTATCTTCTGATTTGAGACATTCATCTTTTGTTTGTTACGAAATTCCTTCGAGGTAGTCCTATTTGATTTTAATTATATTTTGATGATGGATATCATGAGGAATTAATGGAGCTGATGCTGAACCCTGGCAGTACCTTATGGAACTCAGGTTTGGTAAAACTTACGAGAGTTCTGTTTTCGTCATTCAACTCGTGTTAACGAGCAATTAGGGGAACAGTTCTCAAGATGGAGCTGATGCTGAACCCTGGCAGTAACTAGTTGAAATCAAGTTTGGGCCAACATACGCGACTTCTCTTTACGTCATTCGACTCGTGTTAACGAGCAGTTCACAAGATGGAGTTGATGCTGAACCCTGGCAGTACCTAGTGGAACTCAGGTTTGGTGCAACATAGGCGAGTGCTGTTTTCATGATTCGATTCGTGTTAGCGAGCAATTAGGAGAGCGGTTCTCAAGATGGAGCTGATGCTGAACCCTGGCAGTAACTAGTGGAACTCAAGTTTGGTCCAACATACGCGACTTCTATTTACGTCATTCGACTCGTGTTAACGAGCAATTAGGAGAGAAATTCACAAGATCGAGCTGATGCTGAACCCTGGCAGTACTTAGTGGAACTCAGGTTTGGTGCAACATAGGCGAGTGCTGTTCTCATGATTTGATTCGAGTTAACGAGCAATTAGGAGAGCACTTCACAAGATGGAGCTGATGCTGAACCCTGGCAGTAATATGTATGTAAGTTTTAAATACGATGTAAGGAAAATTAACAAAATAAAAACATAAATTAGCAATAATTCGCTTACTTTAACTTATAACGGGAAGTCCAATTGAAGTCGGTTTTTTTCCGAAAAAAATCCGATTTTTTCCCAGACGACTCGTTTTTTTCGGAACCTTTAGGAAAAAATCAATGAAAGTTTCCGCTCTATATTTCAACTCTAAATCAATGCATAATAGGTCTAATTTACACCTACAACATGGCTACTTCGATTACATTGAGGAAGAAACAATTGAAACAGATGAAAGGAGTGATAGTGACATTATTTATTTCTTAAAAAACCCGTAAACTTCGGAAAAAATCCGAAACTTTGATTAAATCATGAAAAAAACATTCGATTTTTTCCGGCATTTTCAACGCTATTGCAAACCCTGCAAATGCCATTCAAGGATTTAAAAGTTGTAATATTAATCTCCTTGCTTAATTTAATTAGTAACCTATACCAGAAAAAAAATGTGAGTCCTGTTCCAAATTATTTATTTTCGTACTCTTAATTTTACCAACAAAATAAATATAGTTATACTCATATAAGTTTGAAATTAACACATTCGTGTTATTATATAAACCAACAATCCCTGTCACCCAGTTGCACAAATGAACAAAATGTCATATTTTATTACGATTCCCTAAAAAAGTGATGACTAGCTAGGAGATAACCAACAGACTACTAGCACAAGTTCAGAGCCATATTGAACCATACTAGTAAGAAAACAAGGTTGACTTTTGTTTAATTATTTGTCGTTACCGATAAATTTCTCACTGGTCGCTATTTTTCCACATGTCCTTATTGATTATTGATGGAATTTTTCTAAAACATTTGTGCAACTGGGCATTTCATTTCACCAAACTGTTTACAGTGTAGATAATTTATTCACGCTTGCGGCGACGATCCTGCTCCTCCTGAAACAATGCATACCAGCATTTAAACCTTTTATTTAAATATTCATACAATTGTAGTTCCTTCTTTACCTAATATCTCTCTCGGCCGTATTTAGGGAGACGAGTAAAGAGCGTGCATCCAGTTGGACTTTACGAAGGCTGGGGTAATGGTGACAACGCATAAACGATCGCTATACATATCAACGCTTGGCTGAAAGGGCTTCTATCTGATATGTTGTGACCTCTAAAAGTTCTTGTTGCATAGTTAACTATCGATTTACTACTTGTTCAACTCATAAAGTTTCGTCAATTGGACCAATTCCTCTAATTTGTCACTCTAGGCATTCGTTAGTGGTCAGTATGAGTCATCATGTCATCAACATCATAGGTTTAGCAATTCTTATTCGAGCACTTGACTCTGTCATATGTTACTTGATAAGAAACATTGAAATTATATTTAGGTGCACCTAATAGAAATCTTAAAAGCTACGATGACTAGGTATTTCAATTGTTAATTTCATTTGATTTTTTTAAATTCTTTGATTTCGTTCTATAGTCGCAAATTAAATATAAAAAAAGAGTAGACAAACCTTTTGCGTCAAGATGATGAGCAGCCTGCGGAAGATGCCAATGAAGTCGATAAACAGTTCCAGGGCGTGCTGCACGAAGTCCTTGTTGCCGAGGCGGCGTTTCTCGATGATAAGCTGGGTGTCGAACAGCACGAAGCCACACATCATCAGCAAGCCGAGGTACAGGTGGGTCTGCAAGTAACACAAATACCCATTATACACCTTATCTTTTATGGTTTTAAAAATAGTCTAAGTTCATTGTTCACTTTCTCTAAGAAGCCTATACGGAATGTAGGTTGAGTTGGGATAAACAAGCTTCTAATCTATTCCATTATATGTTGAAAGTCCGAAATGGATTGATTTTATATTAGATATTATTCAATTTGTTACAGATATTATACAGTAGTGACAAAGCTACGAAATATTTTTTTTTTTATTCATTAACTTTTGAACAAATTAATTATAATGACATTCATGTGATCATGTTATGATGATTATGCAATACAGTATACCACATATACTCTCTCTTTGTTTTGTGCCCTTAAGTTTTAAACAAACATTGGTTTAGAAACTATTTGACCTCTCTTGACATTTACTATACTTATAGTATAGGACAAGTTTGTACGTAGAATTTTCGTGTAGAAGTACTTATATTGTACATACATTGTTATTGACATGGCAGGGTTAGAATAGTCTGACGTTTATATTACTTATAAATTGATTACATATTGATGTCTTGGAATACATACCTGGAACAAAAATCGGGACTGCATAAAGAGGTTGAAAAGGCTCATAATAGCCATAGATGACACCAATGTTCCCAGGGTACCTCCGAGGAAGAGCCAGCTGCCGCGTTCAGCCAACATTGCAGCAATGGAGAAGCAGACAAACACCAAGGTCGTTCCCAAGAGTGCCGTCACTATGATGGCAGGGTCAATCGAATGGACAATGGCCAGCAGTGGACCCAACCCCATACCTGGCATCAAATGTTTATTGGTTAAATTAATGTTTCCTATGACATCAGAACATTCACGGCTCATATTTTTAACTTGTTTTAAACCTTAATGCTTCTTGATGTAGTTAGTTTCCCCAATTTGATTGATGTTTAATTGAAATCTCAGTTACTTACATAATGCCATTAACATCCTAAAATCATGATAATAATAAAAATAAAACATAAGTAATTTAAAGTAATAGAAATCTAAAGTAAAATCTAATCTCTTCTAATATCTAAAGTACACATTTCTTATCTACCTGTGTGACACCTCGTATGTGAAACAACATTGGTTAAAAACATTGGTCAATGATGTTTTTATTTAATTTGAATGGCAATTATTCATGAAACCATTATCATTGTTCAAGTCATCTCCGTGTTAATTGTTTTTGATATATAATTAAAAGAATATTCTAGAGAAAAGAATATTATGAATGTCACAAAGTGTTATAGCATACTCATATCCATCTTTTCATCCATTAGTTGTTGTGATAACAGACTAAAACGATCATACCTGATGTTAATCCGAAACCCAAGAGGTAGCCAAGGCGCTTGTTTGTGTTCTTGCCACAGTCATCAGGAGTGGCGAGGAGCATCAACATTAAGCCAATTCCAGCAAGGGCAGAGAGGAGTCCAGCTTGGAATATAGCATAGTCAACATATACTCCTGCGCATGCAGAAGCACATGTCATTGTTAGTGCGCCATAAACATTTTTCAGATGTTGACGGACTGGTGGTTCCCTGAATACAAAAAAACATAATTTCTTAAGAAAAACTACAATTTTATACCTTAAGTCTTACACAATATGATAAAGAATTGAATATACAGACATATATAGATACATTATTTGATTGTCTCTAATTTTGTATAGTTCTTATAAACCTTATGGTTAGAGTGCAAAGTATCATGGTGACAATTCACCTGGCTAAGTGGTAAGTAAATATTTCGCGTTATGACGCGCAATAGTGTTACTAACAAGAATGTTGAAAAATATTATTATACTAAATCTCAACCTAAAACTGTATTCTAAATCGGTCCCTGCAAACTTTGGCCTACATTTGTTTGTTGTTGTGACTTTCTCGACGTTCTAGAATAATGGAGATGGAATCAGCAAGGCGTCGTAATTTAGCTAATTGCGTCAATCACGTAGTCCAGATTACAAGAAACTTAGATTAGCAGTAGAATCAAATAAAAATGTAGGTCTAATATAGTCATTTTTTTCTCAAATGAAACTGAACAAAGAAATATGGAGATGATGAAATGATACTTACAGTCGATTCTGAAAACTGTTTACGAATGTTTGAATACTCGGAGCCATAATGAAACACTTGAAATTTTAATCACTGCAAAATAAGAACTAAATATCAAAATAAACTCTGATTGCTTGTCTTGAAATATCCAAAAAACAATACACGTTCGCTTGTCTTCACTTTCAGTCACAGATTAATAACTAGGTAGATATATCATATCATAGCATAGCAAGGAACAAAACGATACTGTGACGTAACTGTGCTGCACAGATAAGAATATAAAAGGTATCGATATCTTTATATTCGATTCGATATATAAAGAATCGAAACTTTGATTCTTGTCAAAACTGCAGCAATTTGATAGACTGGTTGGTAGTTCTTTATCAGGAGTACCATTATTGAACCTGTTGAGATGCTTGTTAATAGAGCCCCAAGTTCTTACACCTACTAAAACTCATACCCTCGGCTGAATAACGAAAAATATACTACTTTGGCAGGCTCAATAAGCAGACACAAAGAATTAATAATAGAGTCCAACTAGGTAAGTGTTAAGTAAACGTCTTAATTTCATAGAAGTTTATTTGCTTTGAAAGAGTCTACTTGGAAGAGATCACGTAGCTTGACTTTAAAAAATAAATTCTATCGATTATACACTTTTATAATCGATTATTATATTGCAAAGAATCAAAACGATTTTAATGACGATGACCAATAGGAGCAAAACACGAATCAACTGATTAAATATTATGTAATTGTTAAGTATGTATAGGTTTATCTAATAATTATAGATTTTTTATTTTATATGCTTTAATAGTGATAAGATTATATCTTTTGATATAATTAATAAATCTTCAAAAAATCATTTAAATGCAGATCAACTTACCTTATATTGGACCATACAAATGTCAAAATGAAACGGAATGACAAGCGCTTCTTAGCAGCTGCAAAATACGCCTTGGCGCTAATATAGGAGGGTTAACTTTTCTATAGCATAAAATAAACACATCATGTGGACGAGGTTGTCAAAAGTTAACCTACAAATACGAAACATTCATGCCTAGCCTAACCTAATAACTGGTTCATTTTTGTGGTGTTTCTATTATTGATTAAATGGAAATAAGCTAAAACCATGGGCAAAAAATCAAAAGTAGGAAAACAGCGTAAAGATAAATACTATCAATTAGCCAAGGAAACAGGTATGTAACTATTATTAAGTTTGTAAAACTACGTGCGTTATTGTTTTACTTCACCTGTCTTTACTTCTATTTCATTCCAGGTAGAGTTCATATCCAAACTAATTCTGTAATATCTTTATTACAGGCTATCGTTCTAGAGCTGCTTTTAAGCTCATTCAACTTAATAGAAAATTTGGCTTTTTACAAAAGTCTCGAGTATGTCTCGATTTGTGTGCCGCCCCTGGCGGGTGGATGCAAGTGGCGCATCAGAATATGCCTCTATCCAGTGTTGTTATTGGCGTGGATCTGTTCCCAATAAAACCTGTGCCGGGCTGCATAGGACTCACTGAGGATATTACCACCGAGAAATGTAAAACAGCTATCAAAAAAGAAATAAAGACATGGAAAGCTGATGTAGTGCTGCATGATGGTGCACCCAATGTAGGTCTCAACTGGTTGCATGATGCTTATCAGCAAGCTACTCTAACATTGAGTGCTTTGAAGCTGGCCACACATTTCTTAAGAGAAGGCGGCTGGTTTGTTACTAAAGTATTCAGATCGAAAGATTACCATGCACTCTTGTGGGTGCTTAAGCAGTTCTTTAAAAAAGTTCATGCTACTAAGCCCCAAGCATCCAGAAATGAATCTGCTGAAATATTTGTGGTGTGTCAAGGATACATAGCGCCTGACACCATTGATCCAAAATTCCTTGATGCTAAATATGTATTTGAGGATTTGGAAATCGTCAAGAAACAGCACACTAACTTGATGCACCCTGAAAAACAGAAAAAGGCTAAAGCCGAGGGCTACAAAGAGAATGACTACACTACACACCACAAAGTGCTTGTGTCACAGTTTATGGGTAAAGAGGACCCGCTAGATCTTCTACAAGGTTGCTCACAGGTATACAACATACTATCATGTAACACAAATCACATAATTTACAACCTAATCAATGATATAAGTGTAAATTTAGTAACTTAGTTTACATGATTTGACTATCAAATTAAAATAAATCAAACAAGGGTCTATACTTAAAAAGTATTGCAATTCTAATTTCAGATTGTAATAGATGATAAAAACATAGAGGAACATGTTAAAACCACCCCAGAAATAAAGATATGTTGCCAAGACATTAAGGTTTTGGGTCGGAAAGACCTTAAATCATTGTTGAGCTGGCTGAAGCAGATGAAGGAATTGAAAACTGCTCAGGTAAGTAGATATACTGACAATTACAGTATCTTGTATAATAATAAATAAGTATCTTGTATATATTTTTTTAAATACATATACCTACAAAATTCCAGATCAAAACTTTCAAACCTTCATGCAAGGAATGTACTTCCATCTTATAGGCCGGCAACACACTTGCATGTTGGTGTTGTGAGTGTCTATGGACAACAGACATCTGGTGATGCATCTGCTCATTTGCATCCTGTGTCATAGAAAAAACAATTCCCAGCAAGTCAAAATTAAATTTAAATACTTGCGACACAACATAGTGGTTAAAAGGTTAATATGTTAAATCAGATAACTGTCATGATTACAGGAGAAAAAGGAGGAAACGGAAGAAACCCCAGAAGCTGCAGAAGAAGAAGAATCTGCTGAGGAAAAGGAAGGGGATGCAGTGGACACAGAGATTGCTGAACTTCAGGTAACTGGCAGATATTGAGTAGTTCTAAAGAGAATAGTAATAGAGGGACAGGACACAGTATAAGAATAAAGCATGCACCAAGCTGTCTTGTCAAACTGCATGATCATTTGTAGATGATGGTTCATTATATTTTCTAGTAATTTAATCATCCAACATTGATCTCTGATAAACAGAGTTACTGTAGTATAACTATAAATCTTTCACACAGTCTCTTCCTCCGATTTGAATATAGA
This sequence comes from Lathronympha strigana, assembly GCA_949128165.1. Lineage (NCBI taxonomy): Eukaryota > Metazoa > Arthropoda > Insecta > Lepidoptera > Tortricidae > Lathronympha > Lathronympha strigana. The sequence goes on along the minus strand of OX421909.1, from coordinate 14,186,510 downwards.
TTTATGGGTTTTCACGAATTGAAGGCTTCCACATAACTCTAATCCAACTAATTTAGCAGAAGTTTAAATTTCATTTGTCTTTCATGCAGGGGCATATTTTCCCTATTTATAGGGCCAAGGGGGCTAAGGTCCAGAGCCTTTTACTGCGGAAAAGCTATTTGGATCAGGGCGCCAGATTTTTAAATATGCTTCCACTTTAATGAGATGTTAGAGCTGATTATTATTTAAACAAAAATGTAAACAGTTATTAGAATGTAAGGTCACTTTTTGAATGAAAGCTCTCTTTACTTATTATATCACTGTAAGTTTATTAATGTAATACTATTTACAATTATTACAGGATGAGGAGCGTCGCCAATCAAAACGCAAGCGGAAACAGTTGAATAAACAAAGGCAGAAGTTGGCAGAAAAAATGAACCTGAAAATGGTTCTTAAGGGAGATGATGGACCAATTCTTGAGAGCAATGACATGTTCAAGCTGTCTGACATTAAGAATGCTGATGTAAGTGATGTTTACATGACTGAACAGATTAACTCAATTTCACTTTGAAATTCATGATATGTACAAATCAATCAAAGAGATAGGATGCCAATTGAACTGGGAATCCTGATATTTTTACGAAACATCCTAACAACCAGAACTTTGAATAGTTGTTGTATGATGTTATTGCTATTAGTAGTCAAAATGCTTTCTCTGTTTAGTTTGTTTGTTTAGATTTGTTTGTTTTTTACGAGTGGAAGTTAAAAAAAATATTTTCATAACAATTCAACCCTCTGATTATTGATGATCTGATGCTAATTAGATTACAAGATTCACAAGACAAGAGCCTGATAAAATAATTTTGGGTTTTAAATGCAAACATATTTGTTCCGTTTTTGCGTAGCTTTATTATTTACTTTCATGAGTTAATAATTATAAATATGCTTTTTAGGAATTAGCTCGCACAATAGACCAAGCGCCAGACCTCGTAGCAGACCCCGATTCCGATTCCGACGACGAGTTCAAAATGAAACAGAAATACGTTAAGTATGACGTAGAGGCCTCCAAGTTGGACAAGTCGGGGCTTTATTACAAGGACTCTGACAGTGAATTGGAAATGGAAAGCGATTCTGACGAGGAAAATGATAAAGAGACATTAGGTAAATTTAATATAAGTATTTACAATTTTTTTATTTCTTTTTTTTACAACCACGATTCCTGCGATATGTTTGATAAGCGTAGCAAACAACTGGTTGTCATTGATATCCTTGGAATACGCCTATATCCTGTATCAAAAGTATTGCTTAATACATTCAGTGTTGCAGACCTGACTATCGGGTATTTTTATAATTTCGTTCCCAAGCCGGACACCCAATAGTCGAGATCTTTTTTACTACAGCTGTACATTAGTTTACTAAACGGTTTTTCGTCTGTAACTATTAGTCATTGGGGCATTTTCGCGAGAAGAATCCAATATTATATTATTTCGATCTTGTAGATAAAAGTAAGAGAAAACAATGTCCCAAAATTTTCAGACGTTTTTCATACTCTCCATTTTGTAACCGCCGTAAAGTATTTGAAAATGGTAAATAATTAGAAAGGAATAGAATCGAACGAGCTTGTGATTCTGAATAGGAAAAACATTAAATTCATCTATTTAAAAAAAAAGTTTGGGTTGTTCTCGTGAAAATGTCAATTAAGTAATCCCCTATTGTACATCTTCCAGCATTCTCAGACGACGAAAAAGAATCCAAGAAAAGAGACAAGCTAACAAAAGTCAACACGTTAAAGAACACTAAGCCAGTCAGAAACACGATACCCAAGGACAACCCGCTACTGACGGACTTAGACAACAGAGACCCGGTTTCCAAGCGCTCCATGAAGGCAGAACTGTGGTTCCAGAAAGAGTGCTTTAAAGATATTGAGGAGGAGGACGATGAGGGTGTTGATTTGGATAAACTGGCTGAGACATATAAGGAAAAAGGTATGCTTCTATTTTTGTATGTCATGTATGCGAATTGCGAGGTAATAATTAGTACTCATAAGATGTTTGGCGCCAGTTTCATTTTTAAGTTGCTATTATTGTTTGTACTATTTGTTACGTCATGAGCCCTTTGATTGCTTTTTATATGGTAGTAGCGCTACACTACTCATTTAACTATACATGTTAGCAGGGATTACGTAAAATTCCAACGGAACTTATTGCAACTATATATCTTGGGAATACTTGGCCAAAAAAAGAAATAAATGTATAGTTAATTATTCAATTCTGTTTTCTTAAAGGTAAAACTATTGCTAATGAGCTCATGGAAACTGATGATGCGGCTCGGAGCGGATTGAAGAGGAAACAATCAGACTTGGATGATGATGATGATGATGACGATGATGAGTCATCAGACAGCGAGTACGAAGTGGAAGAGAACGTGGCACCGTCTGTTGGAAAAGGGGGCAAAGGCAGTAAGAAAGATGGATTTGAAGTGGTTTCACAGGACCCAGGTAAATTGCACATATAATAGTTATCACATGAAATAAGAGTAAAAACTTAAAGGTATATAACTTATGAAGTGTGGTAGTTGAAATTTCCTGTATTTTCAATTGACTTTATTAAAAGGTAGGAAACAAAGTTCTCAATTAGACTGTTTTTTTTGTAGCCGATTTGCTCCGTCAATAACCAACATAACCGATCAATCGGTTATTTCGTTCGAAACGAAACATCTTTGATGTGGTCTCATTGGATGTTGGCACTGACCTGACCTGATGGTGAGATCACGAGGAACAGCGTGACTGTCTCAATATTTGACCACAAGTGAAAACTGAGGTCTTTATAGTCTGATCCCTTATTGTCATTTTGGCAACAACTCTTATTAATTTCAATTAACTTATATACGCAAACTGTGTTTAAGTTACAAGTAAATCGAGTTACCATTATCATTTTCAGAACTAAAAAAACTCAAGAAGACTCTCAAAATGGACGCCGAGACACTAGCCCTAGGCACTATGATCGCAACGTCTAAGAAGTTTAAGAGGGACCTGATAGACGACGCGTATAACCGCTACACGTTCAACGACAAGAATCTGCCTGATTGGTTCGTGGAGGATGAGAAGAAACATATGAAGAAGGAAGTTGTGGTTCCTGAGGTAAATTTTTGGGTATTTGATTAGTTGATTACGCTTTCTCTCTTGAAGCAAATTATAGCGGGAAGTCAGGCCATAGAGTGCGCTTGGCGACCTAACAGAACCGAAACAGCTATGGTTAACGAGGAAAAGAGCATTAGGGTTAATTTCAATATTGGCAGGCCTACGAACTCTTCGCGTGAACTTGAACCGATTGTCTTGTGTCTCCGAAGACATTGAAATTATTAACGGGCTGCCACCCAAGTAACCGCCGGCGCCAGTATTATATAATATTTCTAATCGTAGGCAACCCTAGCGTTTAAAACTGTTCTTTAAAAAAATAAAAAAGTAAATAGCGACGGGTAGCTTTCACTGCGGTCTGAGACCTGCTCAACTACCCGACTGCAATTGTTGATTATGTTACACTTTGGCAGCGCGCGAGCTATTTCAGCCCCTCAAGTCTCAACGCGTAGTATAGTGACCTAGAACAAACTATGAACCTACGAATAAAATAAAAAAAACTGACAAAGTTACATTCAATATTTTGTACATAGTGGTGAAATGTATAGTTATTTTTCTATTACAGAAATACACAGAAGAATACAAAACGAAATTGCAAGACATAAACACTAGGCCAATCAAGAAAGTAATAGAAGCTAAAGCGAGAAAGAAGAAGCGCATGATTAAAAAAATGGAGCGCGCGAAAAAGAAGGTAGAGGCCGTCATCGAAAACGCCGAAATGTCTGAAAGAGAAAAATCTCAGCAAATCAGGACCCTGTACAAAAAGGCGCAAACAGATGGCAAGAAAAAGGTCACATATGTCGTTGCGAAGAAACATACGACGGCCAAACGAATGAAGCGGCCATCCGGGGTGAAGGGACACTACAAGGTAGTCGACCCTCGCATGAAGAAGGACCTGCGCGCGCAGAAGGCTAAAGAAAAGACCATGGGCCGAGGCAAGAAGGGCAAGGGCAAGGCGATGAAGGGCAACAAGGCTCCCAAAGGCAGACCGCAGAAAAAGAAAGGTAAAAAGGCGAAATGATTTCTGTAGTGAAAGTCTGTAGGGTGACGAAGTGGAAGCTAATTGTATAAGTATATTATGTTTCATAATTATACGTTTTAAAATATAATTCTGTTTTTATTTACTGTTTTTTAACACTTAGCTTTCATGTAATCCCTTGAAGTTTTTGTTAAAAGCGTAGCCCTTGGAAGTTCGTAGTATAACTAAGAATGGGTCGATAGCCTACGCAAACATAGCTGCATTACGAGAGAATTGTAAAAGTCTTAAGAAATAAGCAACGCAAATAGGCACGCTTACCGTCGTTAGTTTAGAGCGAATTTGTCCCAAGGCAAGTTTTTTGTGGCAAAGGCTTAAAAATTACAGAACCCTTTTACTTTAGCATACCTATATACTTACCTTCTTTGCTTTTCAATTAAATTTCATCTATTTACGGCCAACTAGGGTCTATTTGTTTGTGTGCCTTTGCGTGGATAAAATAAATTTTGCTGTAAGTGTGAAAATATCTGATCCTTGCAAATTGCGTTCAAATTGTGAGTTTCAGTTCTTCGAGATATTATAATTTATAAGCACTCAACAGCGAAGTTTGTGGTCTTATTTCACAAGTAACTGTGGTATTTCAAAAATGTTTGTCTCAATATAGATTATTCGTCATCGGCGAGTGTTTTCCACAAACTGGGGTGCATATACCATAGGGCCGGGGGGTGGTGGTTGTCGGATATTTTTACGACTGGCGGTCAGGGCCGGTGGTATTTAAATCCCCGTGCGTCACCCGCTTAACGGCCAGAGTTCAGGGACAGGCACGGCATATAAATGATAATAACGCGACCTTGGTGACTAATTCGGATTCGCTCCAACTACGCCGTCTGCCTACTAATTCGCATTGAATAGGCATACCTACGACATCAAAGCCAATTTGTCTCGTCAGGTTAAACTGGTTACATAAATCGTGGATTTAGTCAATATACAGATGCCTGCAAGAATTGAGTGCAGGTTCCTTATCATGCATGATGGATAATTACGGCGTAGCGCTACAAGAAATCGTTGGCCGTGAATGAGTTTAAATTGACAGTTTGTTTAGTACGACTTCCGGTTAGTACGACGTAATATTGTCGGTCCCTTCGACGTTATAACCGGATTCCACCTTACATAAAACGTTGACCATCGAAGCTTTTTATTGGATCATCTAAAAGGGTCAATAGTAAACTGGTGGTGGTGGTGATATGAGATTTCTAAATCAAACCCGCGAATATAAGTAGTTAAGCTATAATCCAAAACGGATCAGCAGACCAGGAGCTTTAAAAAAAAACCTATTTCATAAGTATGTATATTAAGTATGTTGAATAATTTTTAAGAAAAAAAACCACTTTAATTGGACTTTCCTAAGCTAAGTTTATGTTAGTTTCATTTAATTTGCTTACATACTTCTAAAATATCAAAATCAATAAAAATCAATAAATATCAAATATCAAAATTAGGTATGTATTTGTATTTTTCATTATTATTGGTATTGTATTAAGTAAAATATTATTTATTGCACCACATATGAGACAAAACACAGAACAAATTTACTATTTATATAAAGGTAGCAACAGGCGGTCTTATCGCTATAAGCGATCTCTTCCAAATTCCCATTCAAATTCAAATTTGCTTCAGAAAAGTTTCTTTTATAATAATTTTTAAGAAAAAAAAACCGACTTCATTTGGTTCCCGGTAAAAGTGAAATTTTGAATTTGTTTGAGTTAGCCAGTTTACTTCACAAATATACAATACACCGCACGTGTACGATTGAAAATTGAGGAGCTTTCTTAACGTCCCAGGGCTTCCATCATTACATGTGAAGTATAATCAAATGGAACTCCCTTGTATAATAAAACAAACAAAATAACAATGTGTTAAATTGGATGACAGACTGTAAATTATCGAGCAGTTTCAATATGCCATCCCTGATTATCAACATCAGGTCCACTCCAGCAAAATGATGGCCACAGTAAGAAAATGCCTAAGCTAATTATGAACACTCTCTAATCACAATCAACGTGCCGTTCAAATTTGAGGAGTTCTCTGAATTCTTCAAGAACTCCATCATCAGAATAGAAATCAAATCAAAAAGATGAATGACACAACTAGGATAATAAGTAGAGCTAGGTTTATCGACCAGTTCCACACCAGCAGTTCCACTTTGCCAGCCCTGGTCTTCATCATCAGGTCCACTCCACCAAATTGATGATGTTCGTAAAGAAATGCTCGAGTGTCTTAAGAAACTTCCCAAATCATCATGCATGTGCCTTTCAAATTTGAGGAGTTCCCTCAGTTCCTCATGAATCCCATCATCAGAAATTGATTTTGAAAAAAACGGGACAAACCTTGAACCATCTATTTTCAGACAATTTTTTTTTTTTTAAATCGGATGATAGTCCTGGGAATTACCAAGCAGTTCCACTTTGCCATCCCTGGTCTCCATTATCAGATCCACTCCACCAAATTGATGATTTTCGTAAAGAAATGATCGAGTTTCTTAAGAAATCACCCAAATCAGCATGCATGTGCCTTTCAAATTTGAGGAGTTCCCTCAGTTCCTCGTGGATCCCATCATCAGAAATCGATTTTGAAAAAAACGGGACCAATCTGGAACCATCTACTTTCAGAAAACAAAAAATTTTTTTCAATCGGTTCAGTAATGACGGAGTTCTGAGGTAACATACATTAAAAAAAATAATAAAAATAAAAATAATAATAAAAAAAATTCAGACGAATTGAGAACCTCCTCCTTTAGAAATATTGAAGTCGGTTGAAAAAAGAATATGAAGATAGGGTCAATATCATATTTTTCCTGTAATATTAATGATACCTAACTAATGTTAACGTTGTGTATTTTTTTTTTCATTTTTTATACTTATAAAATAAGCACTGAAAAACATATGTTTTAGAATGTGCAAATCAAAACCTTTCAAATGATGTCCCATATGATCCAGTAACTAACTTTTAGTTTCTATCCCCTCTTTTATCGGGCATCTTTAAATATGTATATGATAAATCATCTTTAAATGTGTCTGGGTTAACCTTGTTTATAGCTATTCCAAATTTCAAATCGGTAGTAGTTCTAGAGATATTTCATGATGTGAAAGACATATAGACAGACAGACTAATCCGCACCATAAGGGTTCCTTTTTACCATATTGGTACGGATCCCTAAAATTACCCATCTGCACAACGTCGACCGTAGGTTCAATTAGGGTAAGCGCCATGTAAATGCCTGGCCTAATTGAACCTACGGTCGACGACAAGTAAAGCCTAAAACTTTTATTAACGAGGTCATCTGTCAATAAACAGCTTGAAGTCGGTGTCATATAGGACCTTCTCGTATATCTAAATCAAACTCGCGAAAATAAACATAGGATAACAAGAAGTGGGGTGAGTGGGGGGTGGGCGGCGGGCGGAGGGGGTGCTATATCGAGCGCGATCACGGCCAAGGTCGGTCCGCGGCGTCATCGCCTCGCTCCCCGCGCCTGTTTATGTACATTGTACCCACTTGTATGATGTATCTACCGATTTGTATTGCTTCCTGGAACTATAATGTAGCGATGCCAAAATAAAACGCATAGGTCGCATATGCAATAATTTAAGGTTTTTGAGCCCTTTAATTCGATTAAGTACCTTAAATTAAAAATTGCGGCCCTCTATCCTGATTTTGTTTTGCCTGGCTTGTTTACTGGAGTTTCGTGACCACATTTAATTTACAACCCATAGATTAGAGAACTCTAAAACACATCTAAAATAAGAATGGGTTGGTATCTAGGTATGTACATAGGTATGTAAAGCCAATTTTTTAGTTCCGGAGTGTAAAATGTCGTTTTGCGTTTCGTGGGTTATGTTTATTACATCTCATAAATAGTGATGTCCACAACCGATTGTAATCAAAAAGATTTGTGTCTACTTAAGGTACATGTTTGTATATACTTACCTACAGAGAGAAATCTGTAACATAATCCCTTACACCAAAAATAAATTATGTACCTAGGTACATACGTAATAATATCACCACATTTCAATATTTTTAATCAATAATTTACCTATTACCTGTTTGTCTTTCCCATCACGGAACAATGGTGGTCCGGACCTTTGGGAGGCATCTACGTAGCCGAAGCCAACATGCAATTATTGAATGATATTTAAGGGATGTTGCACCTGCCCGAGTCATGGGGCGCACGCAGAGGCAGCACCCGGTAATATCTAAGTATATCTTGCAGTATATCTTGAACGAAACTCCAAATAACATATCTCGTTTTATTATTATAAACATTTGGTAGGTATCTACTATAGTAGCTGTTTTAAAATATATTGAACTTATTTCAAAATATGTATCAACAATAAAATTAAATCAATAAAGTTTATGCGAATTGAGACATCGCTTTTTAATTTCAAAAACCAATCTCCGTTTAATCACCCGCGCCCGGACCTGTGACTCAAAGTTCTAGCGGGAAAGTCCAGCCCTCCGATTGGCGGACGACATTACGATAACGTCGGTATCAGCCAATCGCAGAGCGACTTTATGTGTTCGCCACAAATTCAACCAAAAACCTTATTCCAAAGGTTTTAGAGCAAACCGAGCAAAAGTTTGGCACAAGGAATAATGAACTTATTACTTAAGGCATCAAACATAATTACCAAAATCAATAAAACCTAACACTATGCATAAACCTAATCTTGAACAAGTCATGGTCATATGCATGATCACACTGAATAAGACGATAATTTTAAAAAAAGTTTGTTTTGACTGTCGTGTCGTAATCATGTTGCAATGATGACATACCTAACCAATACTTTGTCGTATAGTCTAGTTCATAAATATCTGCACAGCTAGATGCATAATATGTAAACACTTACACCTTGTTCTCAATGTCCTAAGGGTGTACAGATATTTTTTAAGCCGTATTAATACTCATATATTTATGAACTCGGCTGTACCTATGTGCTAAATTAAATGTGATACAGTGTACATATGCTAAGCCTGAAAGCTAACGCTGAAACGCCAAAGAAAATATATACCCTTTCCAATAAAATGCATTGTAGGTACCTAGACATTTTATGTTTCCTACAATGTATTTTAGTTGAAAACTCATTGCTAAAGAGTGATTCTCTTTCGGTATACTTATTTCATCCTTTACATGATGCGAAATTAAAAGCAAATATAGGCGAATACGCGAAGACTATAATGACCCCTAAACACAACATAACTCACAAGTCGATTTTTTTTTAATTACCTATTAGAGTACACTTTAGACTAATCGAGAAAAATATTGTCTAACTGTTTTAGATAAAGCTTTGGGTAAAATATAGGTATTTGTTACCGACGCGTGTAAAATCAAGGAAAGATTATGCAAGTCATATTTTCTATCTTAATATTATTGAATTAAACTATTTGAATGTCACCTGTCATTTTATAACAAATTTGTCGAAAGCTTTCTTGAAGCAAGAAAAACCTACATATTTTCTCCAAAAAAATACTTAAGTACATCCAAGTACCTGAAATGTGTTAAAAAATTATGTAGATAACGAATAGGTTCCATGTCTAACGTATTCATCAATAGTTTCAATTTATATGAAGAATTCAACTTTTAAGGTCTTCTGTTAACTTCAATAAAAATCTAGAAATTTTCAAGTTGGTACATTTTGTTCATTAGTATTATAGAAATGCATACACCGAAATTATAAGAAATACATCAATAGCTCTAAATATTATGATCTTATCAGTTCGCATCATAATTCGAACTCGAAGAGATTTGAGCGGGATAGTCTATCGCGCTACGGCCCGTGCTGTGCGACCAATCAGATCACGATTACGCAACGCGTTTCTTACATTTCGTTTGTGCTACGTATTAAATTATGATCTGTAATGTAAATATTAATTTGTTAATTTTAAATTGTAATCCATATTGGTACCTAAAGCAAAATTGTTTTCTTCTTTAAATAAAATATTAAATGCACGCGTAGTATAAAATTATTTATTCAAATACTGTTTAATCACTATTTCTAAAGAAACCTCATTTAGACCGATATTAGACAGACGATGTGCCCTTTCAAAGGGTACGCAGTGAAAGACTTAGATTTTTTTTAAACATAGGAGTCGTAAAAGACTTAGTTTTTCTACCAGAAGTAACTACTTGGTCAAATTTTCGATGGTTGTTGTGCTATAATGACACTTACTTTATATGGAGGAATCGTGTAGAACACGCTAAAATAAGCATGTTTTGTACGGACAGTTTTTATCTAAAATCAAAAATGGCCGACTTATTTGACCCCAAAGATGAACAATTTTAGATCTTACTAAAATTTTCGATGGTTGTTGTGCTATGATGACACCTACTTTTTATGTTAGAATCGTGTAGAGCACGCTAAAATAAGCATGTTCTGTATGAACAGCTTTTTTCTAAAATAAAAAATGGCCGACTTATTTGACCCCAAAGATGAACAATTTTAGATCTTAGTAAAATTTTCGATGGTTGTTGTGCTATGATGACACCTACTTTTTATGTTAGTATCGTATAGAACACGCTAAAATAAGCATGTTGTGTATGGACAGTTTTTTTCTAAAATAAAAAATGGCCGACTTATTTGACCCCAAAGATGAACAATTTTAGATCTTAGTAAAATTTTCGATGGTTGTTGTGCTATGATGACACCTACTTTTTATGTTAGTATCGTATAGAACACGCTAAAATAAGCATGTTTTGTATGGACAGTTTTTTTCTAAAATAAAAAATGGCTGACTTATTTGACCCCAAAGATGAACAATTTTAGATCTTAGTAAAATTTTCGATGGTTGTTGTGCTATAATGACACCTACTTTTTATGTTAGTATCGTATAGAACACGCTAAAATAAGCATGTTTTGTATAGACAGTTTTTTTCTAAAATAAAAAATGGCCAACTTATTTGACCCCAAAGATGAACAATTTTAGATCTTAGTAAAATTTTGCGATGGTTGTTGTGCTATGATGACACCTATTTTTTATGTTAGTATCGTGTAGAACACGCTAAAATAAGCATGTTTTGTATGAACATTTTTTTCTAAAATCAAAAATGGCTGACTTATTTTACCTGAAAGATAAACAATTTTAATTCAAAGATTCAAAGTATTTATTTGCATCGAACACAGTATAGTGGGTCTTAGTGGGGTTTGCAGGCGTGCAAATATTTCGAATAGCGTGCAGTATTCACAGTACTATATACAAATATATTAACCTTTTATGTCTTAATAATCCTATCTAAAATTATAAAAAATATGTCAAGATAGATAAAAATGCATGAAACAATGTGTAAATTATGAACAAAACCCAAAAATAAAAACAAAAAACAATTGTGGTAGGTAATGAATGCAAATGTCAATAAAAATTCAATATTAATAATAATTAAAATAAATATGTCAGCTATATTGTAAATATTCTTTAACACTGTAGAAGCAATGGTCTCAAAGCCAAGAAGTCAATTTATTCTTAAATCTATTGCCTTGCAGGAATTTTATGTCAACAGGTAATTTATTATAAATAATTATACACATATTCAAATCAAATCAAATCAAATCAAATTATTTATTTTTCAAGTAGGCATGTTACAGTGCACTTTTGAACGTCGAATTAAAAATAAATAAAGCAACATTGCATTATTAGCATTATTAAAAGCATTCTTATCATAAATCATTTTATGAGCACGTGGCTTGTATAATAAATCCATAATGTTTTGTCGGGTCTGTCTGTTATTCATAATTGCACCTCGCGTTTTGAATGAAGTTTGGTGGTTGTTTACAAAAATGCATATATCCCTTATGTACAAACACGGTAATGGCAAAATATGCCATTGTTTAATTAGGGGGACACATGGTGTTTGGTGGTTTAGGTCTTGCACCCGGCAGGAGCAGCTCCCGCCTTAGTCTACGATGGTTTTTTTTATCCGTCCAAATAAGATAACTTCACAGCTGGCTGTTGGTTGTCACTTTAGACAGCGAGCGAGCAAATCCTCCGGGGCAGAATCGACACGGATTTGGTTAGGTTAGAAGACTAAGGCGAGAGCTTCGCTTCCCTTATTAAAAATAAATAACCTGGAAGTCTAAGGCGGGAGCGAAGCTCTGCCCAAGAAGGTCTTGCTCGCTCGCTGTCAAAATCATACCATCAAAAATATTACCAAGACATAAAATTGCTCATCTTTTGGGTCAAATCAGTCGGTCATTTTTTATTTCAGAAAGAAACTGTCCTTACAAAACATGCTTATTTTAGCGTGTTCTACAAGATTCTACCATAAAATGTAGGTGTCATCATAGCACGATACCCATCGTTGTTGTTTTTTTTAATAGCCTGTTTTTGTGTCCTACTGCTGGGCAAAGGCCTCCCCTCTCCTTATCCAATCCTCCCTGTGCTGGGCAAGATCCCACCAATACCGCTGAAACGCATCCAAGTCGTTCCGCCATCTCTTTCTCGGTCTGCCTCTGCCACGACTATACCGGGGATGCCAGCTAGAAAATTTGACTGTCGTAAAATATCTTCTATCTTTCGAGTCAAATAGGGTAGAGTGAGGACGATTAAAACAATTTGCCTTTAACCGTCTGTGACCGTCATATTTTTATGAGTTGAAAGATGTCCGCACAAAAACTTCATGGTTAGTCTGCCATGTGTTAGTAATGCCCTTACTGCCCGTGGTACACACAATGTTTTTCATCACATTTGCGAGGAAAAAAATAAACTCTATACAGGTAAAGAAACAATAATGATAAGCGGTAGTGTAGTTGCACAGTCCACAGTACTCCGGAGTGACTACGTGCTGCGAGCGCGTGGGGGGCAGGTCCTCCGCGAGCTCCGAGCGGGCGGTAAAGTAGTATGAGAATCCTTTAAAACCATGGGAATAATACAGCTCTTTAAGTGTAAGTATGCTTACATATAATATCACCATTTACGAGCAGGTGTGATGAAAAATGTATTAATATGCTTGACATATGTGTTATTATTTGTCAAAAATATCAAATCAACATATAAAACATTCTGTAACAAGTGTTGCTATATGGCGATATACCAAAATAAAATAACATATTATGTTTTTTATGTGACATAAAACAAAGTAGTTGTGCTCACCGCATCAAAATCAGTTTTGCCGAACGCGAGATAATCGTGTACAAAACAAACATAAATACAAACATACGGGTCAAACTGAGAACCTCCTTTTTAAGAAGTCACATATTTTCAAAAAATCTGTGTAAAAAACATCGAATATCTATAATTTAACAACTAGGTCAAAAACTACACAAGTGAATAATATTGTCTTCTCTTACCGCGATTTTATTCATTGAAATTAAACACTGAAGAGGAGAGAAGAACGGATTAATCGCGTTTATTAACACCGCGATCCTACGTTACGAGTACAAGTGAATTTGAAAAATGAAAGAACAAACTTGTGCATCAGAATCTTATATTATATTATATTCTTATATTATTTATTATTTTTTTCGATATTTGTTCCTGAGTCATGGATGTTTTCTATGTATTTGTATATTATATATATCGTTGTCTGAGTACCCGTAACACAAGCCTTATTGAGCTTACTGCGGGACTTAGTCAATTTGTTTAAGAATGTCCTGTAATATTTATTTATTTATTATTTATTTATTTATTTATATTTCGAAGTTTGTTACTTTTGGGGACGATTAAAACGCGAGGACGATTGAAACGTTTCAATTTGTTTCTGTCGTCCACACACCACATTTTTCAGTTCAAAGTCAAATATTATATATAAAAACACTCGAACGCTGATCAACGGCTGTTAAAAACATTCGTTTATTCTTAAATATAACACCTACATAATTTAATTCGTCAAAATACAAGAGTGAACGAAGTTATAAGAAAATATACGAAAACACAAATACTTATTTTACACCGCGTAAACCTGTTTTGGCTCGTGGATACTCCCGTAACGCACCGGCGCTCGAGTGGTACTGGCCAAGTATTCAAACATTGCTGGCCATGTTTTCAGAGTGATGCGTCAGACGCGTAGATATTATAGTTTTCGAAATATTTGAATAGTTTCAATTATAACGTGTTTCAATTGTCCCCTTTCTACCCTAAATCGGCCATTTTTGATTTTAGAAAAAAAAACTTCAAACAAAACATGCTTATTTTAGCGTGTTCTACACGGTACTAACATAAAAAGTAGGTGTTATCATAGCAAACCAACCATCGAAAATTTAACTAAGATCTAAAATTGTTCATCTTTGGGGTCAAATAAGTCGGCCATTTTTTATTCTAGAAAAAAAACTGTCAATACAAAACATGCTTATTTTAGCGTGCTCTACGCGATACTAACATAAAAAGTAGGTGTCATCATAGCACAACAACCATCGAAAATTTTACTAAGATCTAAAACTGTTCATCTTTGGGGTCAAATAAGTCGGCCATTTTTTATTTTAGAAAAAAACTGTCCATACAAAACATGCTTATTTTAGCGTGCTCTACACGATACTAAGATAAAAAGTAGGTGTTATCATAGCACACCAACCATCGAAAATTTAACTAAGATCTAAAATTGTTCATCTTTGTGGTCAAATAAGTCGGCCATTTTTTATTTTAGAAAAAAACTGTCCATACAAAACATGCTTATTTTAGCGTGCTCTACACGATACTAACATAAAAAGTAGGTGTCATCATAGCACAACAACCATCGAAAATTTTACGAAGATCTAAAATTGTTCATCTTTGGGGTCAAATAAGTCGGCCATTTTTTATTTTAGAAAAAAACTGTCCAAACAAAACATGCTTATTTTAGCGTGTTCTATACGATACTAACATAAAAAGTAGGTGTCATCATAGCACAACAACCATCGAAAATTTGACTAAGTCCAGCGCACTAATTCTGGTAAAAAAACGAAGTTATCTATGAATATCGCACTTTTCGTCACAAAATTTTAAGTCTTTTACAACTCCATGTTTTTTGCACTTTCGGCAAAAAAACATCTAAGTCTTTTTCACTGACATCGACCCAGACTTTATCACACGACATTGACATTTTGATATAACTATCTTGCGTAAACACTCAGTTGTAGTCATATTATCGACATCATTGTTATGTTATTTGTTGTTATTGACAGACAAGTGAGACAAGGTGCAAATACAACGACCTACCGATGTACGTACCGATTCACCGAGAGGCAAAGGCGCCTGGCGCGCCGGCTGTGATGTGATTGGTCAAACCGCCCCCGTTCCGCGCGAAACACACGCGATATTAATTCCCGCGCGTAGCTTCGAGCATTTGAATTACGCCTAGAATTGATAAGATAATAAAAGATGAATCTTTCGATGAAATCCTTAGATTTTCCGTATACATACTATTTAAATGATTTTGAACTAATGACCTTGACTTGAAAATTATGAGAATTATTTTATGGCTAGGAGAATTTTTTTTTAATTCTAGTGTCTACATAAATTTAAGCTATTGATGAATGTGTTAGAAATGGGCTCTTATAGTTATCTTTAATAATATTAAATGCATTTCAGTTACCATAAAGCACTTGCGTAATGTTTTCGAAGAGTAATATTTTTTTTTAAGTTTTCATATTATATTGAAATAAGCTCTGGTCAAATATGTTATTAAATGATAGGCGACGTTCAAATAGTTAAATACGATTATCTGAAGAAAAAATTTTCCTCTTGTATATTTTTTCCTTAGATTTAAAAGGTTGGTAACGAATTTTTTTTTAATTCCTAAAGCAATATCAAAATCTGTTATCTTTTTTTTTTACGCTTTGTTCTAAGAGTATTCTAACCGTTGACAAATAATATCGCTCTTGGGAGTTGTAAAATTTTATTTCCTTTACGTACCGTACTAATATTAAAAACAAAAACACGATTCGCGCTGCCTTACGTGGCGCTATCTATTGCCACAATTATGTTATTAAAAATATTTCAAAAAAGCCTTTACCTTTTGCGCCAATCCACCCGATTTTCGTGATAGTTGATATTAAAAGGTGAAATATTTTTACAACGCATGTGCTCGAAAAGTGTGCTTTCTATGAAGCCAAATCGTGCGGGAAGTTGTAGGTACTTTTCCGCAGTGCGTTAAATTTTCAATTTTTTTTTAAATTTTGGACTCCGCTATCAGCCCGATACAAAAAGTATTTTCTATGTAAGAAAACTATAAAATAATATAATTTTTAATTTTAATAATTAAATTACTGTCATGTAACAATCAAATTGTTTTGTCATGATATGTTTTTTTATTTACTCGCACAATGCATAGTAAAACATTGTATGAAACACGTGCGTAAGGATGATTTCCTACTCGTGTCGGCTTATACACTCGCTTCGCTCGCTCGTGAATAATATGACACTCGTCGGAAATCACTGACTTTCCGCACTTGTTGCATAAATAGCAATTATAACCTTATTCATTAATATCGGTACAATTAGTCCTACAGCTTATGACCTTTGATTAAAATTGTACGTACCAACAATGTATTTATTATGATTACATGCGATGTTAACGCCGACGACCTTCGGGCGGGCAAGGTCGCGGCTATACGTAGGTCTATGTCGAGGGCTCCAGTCCCCGAATGACGTCCGTGGAGGCTCAGGTAGCGGGGGGCGCGGTGACCTCGCCCCCGCAAGGTCGCGGATTGGTTCCACTCGGTCACACTCACATATAGCCCAGACATAATAAGGATTTTTTATTTCTGGTTTCTTGATATTATCAGGCCGAAATCAAAAGGAGAAAATTGGACATGGACAGTTTAACTTTTTAGGTATTTTTCTGTTATCTCTACGAAAAATACAGATAGAGAGAATACACGTGAGTTTTAGCCTTCCAGGCAGGACAAAATACGTGTAGGTACAGCTTCGAGGATCAAGTAGCTCAGGTACCTATAGGTACCTAAATGTGCGTTTTTGTCACACGTGGAAGTGTAGGTATACCTAATTAAATGCTTGTTACTTAAGCAATTAAGGCAATATAGGCACCGGTGTCTCAATATAATGTTCAATCATTAGCAATGTTAGCCTGTTAGTTGCCAGTTTTTATCTTTCATCATCATCATCATACCAGCCATAAGACGTCCACTGCTGAACATAGGCCTCCCCTTTGGACCTCCATATGTACCGGTTCAGATAATCAATTTCTCAGATTGATCTGATTCCGGCTGTGTGTGGCCGGCAAACCGGGATCAGAGACATAATATTAATTCATACTCTGATTCGCGACGTGTGTGGCGACCCTTAGGGGCACTTGCCACCACCCGGTGTTAGCCACAAACCCGGAGTTACGCGCTTTTTTGTATTGGATTTGACAGCTTAACTCCGGGTTTTCGCCTAACCCTGGGAGGTGCAAGTGGGCCTTAGTGTGTTATTAAAAGGGTTGTAAGCCACCAACAATTAAGTTGTCACCCCCCACTTTTTCCGATGAGGCTTGCGTGACCGTGCCATTTGCTATCGGTCAAGGAGACCTACTGGCTGTAGGTTTTAAAATGCCGAGTGTGATTCCACCCCCCGTCATGTTCCCTTGGCTTGCCGAGCTCAAGAAATAGCCTTGTTTATTTTTCGATTGGATTTGGTTGCCCGAATATTCTCCGTAAGCTAGTCGAGAAAGTACCTATGTATGTACTATAAAAACGACCGGTTCGCACAAATTACGATGAGAAAACATTATCCAATCTGCACCTCGTGTAATTCATGTCTATTAGTGTTTACTGTTAAGGGTATTAACGACCACTTGTTTGTACTATTGTTATGTAAAACTGGATGTCTACTTACAGAGCTAATTCAACTTGATATGAAAAGACATAGCAAAAGCCAGTATATCCCTATAATTCCTACATATCTACAAATTACTATCCCTAATCCCTATATACAAAAGTTTCTGACAGTTATATTAAATTTTCAGTTATAAAAAAATCATAATATCAAGTTCTAAAAATTACTATACGTAACTACCAACCTACCTATTTGAATCATCTGACGTGGTTTGCTATCATTATGTCAAACGAAAGTGAGACTGCGAATCACCGCAATAACAAACCACGAAATGAGTTTTTAATGAAAACCAACACAGATGGGATGGACACGTGTATATGCATACTACACGTGTCAAATTTGTGCAATTAGTATACATAGTACATATAGAAAACACAGTAGGTAAATTAGTAGGTAGTTTATAAGGGTGACGAATGCAGTAAAATAACTTCAATTAGTGATAGCTAAAAGGTTTTTTAAACTCAGTTACGTATCTAAAAAAAATTTTAGTTATAGTTAAGCCGCTTGGCAGGCGATGAAAATCTCAGGTCTCTGCAGATGACGCAGGTAGCAGTAGGTGCCTAAAGAGTGAATCACAACTGTTTTGTAGCAGTCAGTTCATGGCTGTTTATTTTTAGGAGACGTGAAATCATGAAGCCCTTACGATCAATCAGGTTTAAGACGTCAATAATTCATGACGTCGTTAAACTGAAATTCCTTTCCCCTCACTAGCTCGGAAAGCGCTGTTTTGTCCTTTAAAACTAGCGTGGAAAAACGCATTTTATCCACAAGTGGGGAAAGTAATTTGACCTTGATCTAATTCCTATCACTTACCATCCGTCCAGTATAAGTGAGCCCTATATGGCCATAGTAAATATGCGCAATGAGAGGTCACACGTTAATTTGGTCACTTCTAATCTCGCACTTGGTAAGCTGTTGGCAATATTCCCAGGAGCGTATTCTATGACAAATTTTGAAATTCAATTGAGAATGGTTTTTTCAAAATAACTTACACTTGGATAAGATTTGTAATCGTATGTAGTCTTTATTTTCCTCCCGATATAGTGAGGGGAAAATGTTGTATTACACTCGGCGGCAAAGTTTGTTCAACTCTAGTGCCTTGAGACCCTCTTTAAGCTCAAGATTCCAGTTGTTGAACCACTCAGTTTTGGAATCTTTCGCTTGATCGGGTCTCAATATAAGCCCGAGAGTTAAACAACAACTTTGCCCCTTTGTATAATAAATAAATAACTATTAAGCTGCCTAACCCACACTACGGAAGTACGGACCCACGTGTATTGTTCTACAATTTGGACCCTCGGTTTGAATAAATAATTAAAACCTGCTTGAGCACACTTGCGGCAGCGAGTGATGGCACTTTTGACACATCGGTGCCGTTAGTATAGTTCTGGACGCACCATTAAACTTAAAATAGTTATACTTATCCATTATCGACAAAACTCGATTACTTATTCGAATGCTCAAATATCAACAACACAAAGTAGTAGCAGAAACATACTTTTTAATATTCTAAAATGTGTAAGTAGGTATCTGTTTTCCCATAGACCTTTTTATAAATAAAACTATTTGCACGGAAAAAAATGCTTTAATACAATGTTACGATTCTATAGTAGTTATGATTCTGGTGTAAGAATAAATATTTCAGGTATGGCTAACAGATTTTTTTTAAATTTTAAATTGTGTAGAAGCAGAATTTTCTATTTGTTGGCGAATTTATTGTATTACTCGTATATACATACCTACATATGAATGCAATGAATCCGCCAAAGGAAACTAGGTTTTTTTTTCTCCGAGTGATAGTTCATTTTGATACTTAATTCAAGTCGGGAGTCAGAACGATTCCATAACGTCCTACGCTCGTCAGCAAAATTACCCGTTTGCAAGAAATCTGTTGGACCCTCGAAATGGGCAGCGGAAAAATCTATTACGCAATACGCGGAAAATTCCCGCAGGATATACTGGGTATAGGCAGGGTTGTAGATAGGGCTCATAGCTACCGGTACCGCGCTATAGTGCAATACACGCGTCCCGGCCTCCCGGTGCCACCCGCCGCCCAACGCCCACGTTCCACGCTTTCCTACCGTAGCGGTGCTCTTCATTAATATAATCCTCCGTTTTATACGAATTATTCAGGTTTAGCTTTTTTAAATGCGTGCCAGGATCATGAAGGACACCCGTGATTTTTCGACGATATCGACACGGTAGTATAGGCAGGTATCTAAAGCCCGCGTAATGGACTATCTATAGAAGGTAAAAGGACTTGTGCCTTGTAGTGTGTGTAAAGAAAATCGTTGCATATATATAGGTAGTTCATGTGTATTGTGTAGGTTCATGTCTAACTAAAACTACCTACTTTTGAAATCATTAAAAAATTCTAGCATTTTTTAGGCACGTTAGTTGATGAGCGGGGGGAGGAGGAGGGAATGAGTTTGATAGGTAGAGGATATTGAATGCATTCATTTGGATTAGAATGTTATACACTAAATAGTATTTCTATAAGTATTCTGTTTATGGAATATTTCGCCAGCTCGTGTTCAGATAAAAAATCGGCCAGGTCCGAGTCGGACTCGCGCACTGAGGGTTCCGTACAAACCTTATGTTGCAACTTCAGGGCCAATGTTATATTTTTCCTGTAATATTGAAGATAATATTAACGTTGTGTAAAAAAACATTTTCCTTCATAAAATTCGGAGATAATGGGGGGGAACATTTTCATTAATAAATAAAAGAAAAAACATTATTAAAAAATAATAACAAATTGTTTTAGAATGTGCAAATCTAACCCTTTCAAATAATACCCCACATGACCCAGTAACTAAACTTTTAATTTTTCGCTTTTAACTTTTATCGGGCATTTTTCATTGAAAATAAATTAAAATAAGTATATAAAAAATCCTCTCTGTACCTATGTGTCTGGATTAAATTTGTTTATAACTATTCCAAATTTGAAATCGGTAGCTTAAGTAGTTCTCGAGATATTTAACAATGTGGCAGACAGACAGACAGATCGCACCATAAAGGTACCTTTTAATTACGTGTAAAAATAATAACTATTTACACGTAAGTCTACTTAAGTTAAACACTTTTAGCACTTCCTTTTTAGGGTTCCATAGTCAACTATATAGGAACACTTATGGTGTCTGTAAACTCTCGGGCTCTCGGCCGAATGTTTCGGCCGCGGGTAAATGCAACCCTGTACACACTTATTCGAGAACCTCGGGCGAGACTCGGACCAGAGACAATTTAAGCATTTCAGTTAGTTTGGGTACGTTAAAAGGTGTCTTCTATAGCTTCGGTAAGGTGACAGGTGTCATCTCAATACAAATTATAAACCATGAAAAAAACTATTCATACATTCATTCGTTCGTCATTCAAAACGAGAATCTAAATGGTTTCACGAGACATTCGCCCGAGACATTCAGCCGAGACTTTTGGCCGAGAGCCCGACTGTGTACAGGCAGCATTATCGTTTCGCCATGTCTGTTGTTCGTCCGTCCGTCCGTCTGCGGCTTAGCTCAGGGACCATTAGTACTAGAAAGCTGTAATTTGATATGAATCTACATATAATAAATAATGCCGACAAAGTGTTGAAATAAAAAGTGAAAAAAAATTTTTTTAGGGTTCCACCTACCTACCTGCGATAAACATAAAATGAGGGGTGATTATTTTTTTCGTTTAGACCCTAAAGTGTGAGGTATCATTGGATAATTTAAAAAAAATTGTCCTGGACCCTCTAACTTTTAAACCGCAAGTGCAAAAATATGGAAAAAAATTGAATTTATTTATGAGCTTTATGAAGACTTTCAAGGAAAATTATTTTGAACATGAATAGTTAAGCCATTTTAAATTTTTTGCTAAAAAACCGTAGCTATCTTCTCGGTTAAAAGTGCGTATAATTGCCGCGAAGATACTCCTTTTTTATTGTTATGACTATGAGCATGGTATCTATTAAGCCTTTTTCAAGTTCGCCTATTGCGACGGACGGTAAACTACGGAACGGAACCCTACACTGAGCATGGCCAGACATGTTCTTGGCCGGTTTTATTCTGGTAGACTTTTGGGCAGCGTATATAGATTTATTTGTTTATCAATTTTATATACTGCAGCTCGTATATGGTATTGTTTTGATTAATTATGAAAGGATGTCTTAATAAGACTTGTGTATTTTTTTTTTGTGAATAACATCAACACTAGCAACAGTTCTTGTTTACAAACATTTAAAATGTTATGCATGATGACGATGTTTTAGGAGGGGTGTTAGTGTAACTTTTACATTACTTTACTGTTGCAATCGGCTACAATATAAGATTATTAAGACTCATTTTATAGGGCTTGTAACTTGTAGACCAAGAAAATTAAATCAATAAATAGCATTTGCGGGATTCAATTCACAGCAAGCTGGATATCGTTTTAATACCTTAATTTGGTCGTTAATACGCGTAAACCGAGTTTGCATAATTCCAGGAGTTGAACATGACTTTTGAGAGACAAGTAACTGCCAAATTTTCGGTAATTTTTCAGTTTTTTGCGTCTAGTTTAAAAATTGTGCGTCGGACGGAAAAGTTATTCAGTTAGGTTAGGTAGGTTAAGAGGGGTTAAATTCTACGTCAAATGAGCATCTTAAACTTCAAATTTAGTTTGGTGGTATGGTATAGCCAAAATAAAACAAAACCGCGCAAAACGCTTTTAGTCTTTCAGTGCGATTATTTTTGAAAATATTCGGCCTGGTACTTAAACAAATTCTTGTTTAAGTAAAGTTATTTTTAAATACTTATTATTAGATGTGTACCGCAAGTAAATATATGCATACAAAGTAAAAAAAAAATGTACGGAGTAGGCCCCAATATTAATATTGTTTTTCGAATTTTATATGGAAAAGTAAGTAGTTGCATACAAAATACCCCATAGACAGGTCTTAAAATAATTTTGAGGTTTCTTGAACAAACATTTTGTATTTTTTTATTAGGGTTCCAATCCTGCAATTATTTTGGCTGTACCCTTATAATAAATTTGAAGTTTCTGATACTTATTCGACGTAAAATTTAACCCTCTTTAATATATGTATACCTAAAAAGGGCACAATATAACAAATCTAAAAAGTCCGAAAAATTATTGAGAATGTAACAGCCTAGTTATATATTTTTTTATAGATTTGTACAGTCAGCCACACAGCTGTAAATACAGCCAAAGTGCCAAAAGTATGTATACAGGACTTTATTGCCTGAAAATTAAGGTCGCGTATACATATTTTTGGCGCTTTGGCTGTATTCATAGCTATGTGGCTGACTGTACAATGTCATTTTGTTCAAACTACACGTCTTCATGATCATTAGATTAAAACGATATCCAGCTTGCTGGGAATGAGTCCCTGAAAATTATCTAATTTTCTTGGCCTATTTATGACGGTATAATATTTTCACATTTTTTCGGTTTCGATTTTCCGTCAAAAATGCATAGGTACACCTATGTGTTAAACATTTAATGTAAATAACGATGTAAGCATAAAATAAATCAAGACTGGTGGAGAATGCCTTATGGCATTAAGTGATAAAATTTATAAGAATCTAGATTGTTTGTTATTTCCATACTGTCCAAAATAGGGAGAAAGTGAAAGATTAATCTGCGTATTTAAATAAAAGTAGGCACTTGGCTGCCTGATTGACCTGGCTGTCCTGGTTGACCTGGCTGTTCTGGAGCTTCTGGCTGTTGTGGTTGCTGCGGGTGCTGTGGCTGTTGTGGTTGTCCTGGCTGTCCTGGTTTGCCTGGTTGTCCTGGCTGCCCTGATTAAATTGACCTGGCTGTCCTGGTTGGCCTGGTTGCCCTGGCTTTCCTTGACCTCCTGGCTGTTGTGGTTGCTGCGGTTGCTGCGGCTGTTGTGGTTGCTGCGGCTGTTGTGGTTGCTGCGGCTGCTGTGGCTGTTGTGGTTGGCCTGGTTGTCCTTGCTGTCCCGGCTGTTGTGGTTGTCCTAGTATGCCTGGTTGTCCTGGCTGTCCTGGTCCTTGGGTGCCTTGGGTATTGAATGAAACATTTAATTAGACCGAATTGGTTGTGGTGACTGTTTCAGAGCTAATGAGAGTAAATATTTAAAATGTGCATTGTATTGATATCGGGAGTAGTAACTGCTGGGTTATAGTTGCAGCAGGGTGGTAGTAGTGAAATTTTGCTTTTGGTTGACTTTAGGTTAAAATTTAAAATGTTGAATATCGATTAATATAGTCTGACAAGCAAATGAACGCAGTGACAGTAGGACAAAAAAACTATATAAATCCCTTTTTTCGGGGTGGTAATACTAGCGTAAGAAAAAACAGTATGATGATCTCTAACCTACTGTTACTGGGTCCGTTTGCTTTTCAAACTATATGTGTTATGAAATATATGTCCAACCGTACCTATGTGGCGTCGCAGCTCTTTATTTTTAAACCAGATGTTTTGCTCACGAGGTGGCATTGTTAATATTCTATCGGCATTTTTATTTGTTTAAAAGTCGTGTAATGAATATTGCGTTTGTTAAACAACCTAAGAGGTACCGGTTTACTCGATTGCATTCAATCATATACTCATTCATATACTTAACCTTGATATCGATCTTTAAAGTCAAGTCTAGTAGAACCACTCCCATAAAGGAATACGTCAAATAAGTCTGCCTTTATGTCTCCCTTGTTTGCCTGTGCTAAGTAATTGAGTCCTTTATTGTGTATGTTATTACATAACGTAAATATAAACATTTATTTATGGAGTTAAGTCAATATTTGCGCCTATGTTCTAGAGTTAGACCTACTTTTACTAAAAAAATTGCCCGTTTTATTAGTTAAGGCGTTTGTTGTTTATTCACTTATATAGAAAACAACTATAAAAATTTATTTTTCACAGAAATATTTTTGGTTAGACCTATTTTATTTGTAATTAAGGATATTTTCCTGTTATACATTTAATAAAACTTTTAAAGGACCGTTATGAAACCGATTACACATAAGTGGGTGTTCGTTTCGTACATACTTACTCGAATCTACAAGTAATAGGAAGACAAGTTTTCAGTTATCAAAAAAATTCGCAGTGGCACACCACGAACTGCCCAAAAAAATTCTACAATATATAAATGTATAATCTTTCAAATCTATTATCGAATTACTTACTCCATATCCCGGGTCATATTTAGTTTAATGCATCCCACCTCAGTATGTGAGTTCCTCTCGACCTTGGTCTCACTCGCACTTTGCATGCGGCATACGCCCAGTCCCATTTCAGCTTGGCGGCGTTCTAAGATACGCCTGCGGTTCTTATTCAGTGTGTAATGTAAGTACACCAGTATGCTTTTGTCGAATATCACTTACATATTTATCCTCGAATACTTACCCGGGTCATATTTAGTTCAATGCGACCCACCTCGGTATGAGTTCCTCTCGACCTTGGCCTCACTCGCACTTGGCATGCGGCAAACGCGCCCCAGCCCAGACCCATTTCAGCTTAGCGGCCTTCTACGCCTACAGCTGCTGTGTAGTGTTTTGTATACAACAGTAAGCTATTGTCCAGTATTGGGTACCACGTATTTATGCGGACCTTCTCACTTTATTATCTAACGCGTGTAGTAGATCAACAAGCCTTTATTTATTTCTACGAATATTAATAATACAAAAAACTACGAATATACAAAAGACAAGAAAAAATCATTTTGTACGAAAATCCAATCCTTCCTGAAAATCATACAATTAACGGTTTCCGACGTTTCCTTTCCTTACTCCCATTTTTAATTTCAAGACCAAAAAACTGACTTCATTCACTCAATTTCTTTCATTTGTTTACACGCTTTAGGCAGACGCGTAGGTCTGTTAACAAATGGAAGAAATAGTGGATATACCTATACATATTTATAGTTAGTTTTTTGGTCTTAAATTATAAATCATAATTAAGTTGTGGAGTTTAAGGACTATCTCATCGTTTAGAATTTAGTAGAGCTCATCTAAAAAAGTTTTCACCAGCCCTTCCCGTTATCACAACCCCTTAGCCTTCCCCGTTAGGTCGAAAATTTGAAAATTCATTTAAATTTTCAACTCAGAAAAGGTTAAAGTTAACAAAAACAGCATAACACAGAACTAAATTTAGTCCATTTTTTCCTACTGTTGTTCAGCTCAGCCATCGAGTGGTGGATGGATTCGCCGTTAGGGGGACGTTACACAAATCCCGCCGACAGCCGCCCCCGCACAATAAAACCGCGAGTTTAGTGCGCGTGCGGGTGAGCGACCACGATCACGGTCGCAAGAGCCGCGACAGAGTATGTTTTAATTGAGTAGGCTATCATCAGGGGTAGGGGATGGGGTTACTTGGTAAAATACAAGACAAGGTACTTTGGTACAAGGTACTTTAGGATCTTTATTAACCGAGTTACAAACTTCTTCTTTTCTTCTTCTCGACTGTTATTCAGCTCAGACATCAAGTGGTGGATGGATTGGTCGTCAGGGAGGTGTACAAGACGGCGTACTTTAGCTATTTATTTGAAATCTAAATCAAACATATTGTGATAACCGTTGTAGGACCGTTGTGTTCTTTAATTATATATATTTATAAACGCAACCCTGAATTGACGGAAAGTGTGCATCTTAAAAAAATTGCGATGAGGGGTCAGAACTTGGCAATATGAAGTATTATCGTTTTTTCACTAATTTAATAAGCTATCGATAGGTTTGGCCCACACCAACGAAACGAAAAGTACCTTAAGGGGTGGAATAATTGTTAAATTTAGCATTTAACAAAGAAATCAGGGGTATTTCGGCGTCCCTTGGTGCTCCATTATGCTCTCACCTATAACTACTTGTGTAAGTTGCGGACACGGCAATAACCTCACAACTGTGCAACAGAAAGGCCTGCATCAGAATTACCTTAGATGGATTACTGTTTTACTCCCATTTTCTGAGCCGCGCGGCGCCCGCGCAAACAAAGCGAACAGCGACAGTTACAGGTAAACGACGATTAACCTCTCGCTCGGTCGTTAGCCGAAATGACTTCTCAAATAGAATCTGAAGGTGACGTGTTACATACCTTTCAGACGTCTTACGGTTACGATAGCCATAAAGCCTGCGACATACTGCCGACGTGTCCTTTCTTCACTTCGTTACATTGTCCTGGCGATGATTCAGGGTGAGGGATTTATTTGTATTCAGGAAACAAGCGAATGTTGCATCTGGAAATTGGAAAACCTACTTATACCTATATCTTCATCTTCCATCACATTACAAAATTTAAAAAATATTTGAATTTGGTGCCCTAATATTATTGTAGTTTTGCCGATAGCTATTTGCGCTTGCCGTTTCAGTGGAGTCACAAACTCGTAACTCGTTGCCGATTCTTAGGTTTGACCCAGTCCGTAATAAACCTTGAATGCTTTACTAAAATTATATATATATATAATTTTTTTTGACAATATTTAAAATAATCATAACAAATAACTATTCATTTCTTACCAATTTTGGCAGACACAGATAGAGATAAACGATCGAAGAACCGATGGCCGTTTATCTTATTATTCTAATTTAGTTACGAATACGTACTACGTACCTATAAACTCAAAACTTGTCGAAAATCGATGAAAACCTCGGGTGGTGTACTCGGGTGGTGTATTAAAAAAACCGGCCAAGTGCGAGTTGGACTCGCGCATCGAGGGTTCCGTGCCAAGTTTTGGTTGCAACTGCATCTCAAATTACATATATCTTCATCTTCCATCACATTACAAAATTTAAAAAATATTTGAATTTGGTGCCCTAATATTATTGTAGTTTTGCCGATAGCTATTTGCGCTTGCCGTTTCAGTGGAGTCACAAACTCCTAACTCGTTGCCGATCCTTAGGTTTGACCCAGTCCGTAATAAACCTTGAATGCTTTACTAAAATTATATATATATATATATAATTTTTTTTGACAATATTTAAAATAATCATAACAAATAACTATTCATTTCTTACCAATTTTGGCAGACACAGATAGAGATAAACGATCGAAGAACCGATGGCCGTTTATCTTATTATTCTAATTTAGTTACGAATACGTACTACGTACCTATAAACTCAAAACTTGTCGAAAATCGATGAAAACCTCGGGTGGTGTACTCGGGTGGTGTATTAAAAAAACCGGCCAAGTGCGAGTTGGACTCGCGCATCGAGGGTTCCGTGCCAAGTTTTGGTTGCAACTGCATCTCAAATTACAAAATTGACGTCAGGCCCAAGTATCGACAGATACATTTAAAAGACGTTACCTACTTACACCATGATATCACATAAGTTAAAAAAAAAACAATGTAAGGCGGTTAAATTTCCTCACGCCCTCCCGCACGGCCTCCTAGCCTAGTTGGTAGTGACCCTGCTTACGAAGCAGTAAGCAGTTTGTGTAAGATTGTCCCATAATATTTATTTATTTATTTCAAATATAGATCCGTTTTCTTTTTATTTAGGTATAAAAAGTTAATGAAGATAAGGTAAATATTATACTTTTCTAGTAATATTTATAATAATGTCATAATTTCATATTCTGAGGGAGGGGGGTTGTATTTTTTTTACATTTCATATACTAACTATAGGTACCCCATATGACCCAGTAACTGAACTTTAACTTTTTGCCCCCTCTTTTATCAGACATTTTTCATTCAAAATAAATTAATTTTTTTTCAAATATCTCTCTCGGTGGGTCTGGATTAACTTTGTTTATAACTATTCCAAATTTCAAATCGGTAGCTTTAGTAGTTCTCCATATATTTCAATGTCACAGACAGACAGACAGACTGAGTCACACCATAATAAATGTATTTTGGGGGGTTTAGCTTCAATATCTGCTGAAATTCTATAAAGAGTTCCAATTTAACTGAATATTTTAGAAGCTATTGCTTTTGTCTACCTACCTAACAAAACTAAACTCCATTACGGCAAACACGGCTTTCACGGGCTTTCCTCTAAAAACCGCACTAAAACCGCACTAAAATCCTTTAGGCGGGCTAGCTTATATGATAGTTAGGAGACGTTCTCGCGCGCGGGTCCATAAATCGGGAGCGGTTAATGTATGGAGTGACAGGCGACAGCATAAGTTGTGCTACTGTAGCAGGAGCTACGACATCTTAAACATACACACAGCAAGTAAAACTTATAACACCCCTCTTTTTTTTCTGCCAGTGTAATGGTAGGAGCGAGAAGGACATACTTTCGAGCGCCGCAATCGCTGTCGAATACAGTTGCGTACAACTCATGGTAAACACATAGGAGGCTATACTTATACAACAAGTTGAAAGATTTTGAGCGAATCGAGATCAAAGTAGCATCACATGTTTAAAAAAATATTTATACATACACACATAGTACGCCAGTGTCATGTTACATGACTTACATGAGTATCAACATTATATAAAATAGACGCGTAGCTTTTGACGGGTGCTTCTGCGTCAAATGATATTAAACTGGCATCAAATTATCCATTTATACCGAATAAGGCCACCGCGCCGCTCTATCCTATTTGTTTGCACGAACGTAGCGTACCCTAGATCACGGGTTCGATGGCCGGCCGCGACACCGCTAGCGATAGCTAATACGGATAGCATTCTACCGATTATTTGTTAATATTTGTTGTTGTGCTGAATTGTTTAGAACAGAGATCATAATTTTTCGGAGCAAGGTACCTGTACGTACAGTGACGCGTTTACATTTTGGACATTCAAATTAGAAAGGTTTTAAAGACGAGATATTTTTAATTTTTTGTGCGCTCAAATCAGAGCGGCAGCGGAAATCCCAGAATAAAAACAAGTGCGAGCCGGACTCGCGCACCGAGGGTTACGTACAAACTTTTAGTTTCAACTGCATCTTGAATTAGAAATTTTACGTCAGGTCCGTGTATCGATAATCGACAGATTGGATCACTCGTTTTCACGGCATAGAGATAGTATGCGAGTTTGTTTTTCCTTGGTAATGTTTTATCACGTAACCCCGATGGTACTTACACCATGATACCATAAAACAATTTAGAAAAAAAAAACAATCTAAGGCGGTAATATGTAGTTCAGAAAAGTTTTTTTTTAAATTTATGATGTAGAGTCAATATTATATTTTTCAGTTAGAATAATGTTAACGTTGTGTACAAATTTCATATTTTTGTTACGGAAACTTCGTAACATCCTAACAAACCCTAGCTAAGAATTTTTCGTATAAAGCTCATTCTCTTCTCTATTGTGTGTCTTACACAATATTTAAACGAGTAAAATTTTGATAATACATACATATAGCGACATCCTGAAAATGTAACTCTTTTACAAAAATAAGTGTCTGAATTTCTTGGCCAACGATTTAGGACAAACAGAAAGCAATGTGACTGATAATAATTACACTTGTAAATAAATACATTTCACATACTTTACTATAATTATTTATAGTATAATTCAAGTTATTCTTGTTAGTATAAATATAGAAATACAGAGTTTAATATACATAAATAGAACTACCTACACTAAGGATACAGTGTACACGCGGTACTGATACTGCTCATATTTCTGCATAATTAGATTATTTACATGACGTAAACATTAATAATCGTTGTCATAATTGTAATAAATGATAATATGCCTGCATAACTTGCAAAACATACATGTATCAACATTCTAATGGCGCTTGACAATTAAATATGTATGTTTATGTGAATATAAATGTATTATAAGCGCCGTATGCCTTATACGTGCGCAAATTTAAGAAGGAGCATTACAAAAAATATGGCACGCAACGCAAGGAGGCATAGCAGGTACCTGGTCGAAGTGGGCAGTGCTCGGCTTTATTATTATTTTGTGTCGAAACGCGGGCCGCGCGGTCGTCGACCGAGGCCCTTGACTCGCTCGAGGTTCGCTGACACCGGCTGACACCGCACGGCGCGCGGCGCGCTAGCGCTCGCGCCCGCGTCCGCTTCCGCGCTCGCTCGCCGCGCCTCGCTTCCGACACGCGATTCCGCTACCGTTTTGGTTTTGCTTGGTATTTGTACATTTTTAGCGTTCTGTACCAAAATTTTAAAAAAGGGACCCTTATAGAGTAAAAGTAAAACTTAGAACTAAACTACAATCAACTATATAAAACCGTATTTTGCCAATTGACAAAATAAACTTTACCGGAACCTTTCCTTTATACACATATTTGGCTGGCTGTGGCTGTGAATTTCTGAAAATTATATCTATTACCTATACCGGGTGTGGACTGTAATAGAAGCAATAAATTAAATCGTAGGTACCTAGTACCTACTCCTCAAAGCAAACAACTTGTGTTCAATAACTTTTAAAAATTATGTACTTTGTAGGTTTTCACTTTTTCATACAGACGAAATAGTACCTATATACGATTTTAAGCTAACATGGTCAGTTGCATTATAACTACTATTTGAAACGGGATAATTACCGTGAATGTTTGTTTTATTGAGCACCCCAATCTCAATAAAACAAACATACATGGTAAATATCCCGTTTAAAATAGTAGTTATAAATAGTACCTAGATATTATTTTCAATGTACTATCGCGTTCAAAATTGCACTTTTTTTATTAAGCCTAATATACGGCTCTTGTCATTGTACAAAAATGTCAAATTCCGTAGTAAATTGCGTCTTCCAACAATCTTTAAAGTATAATAGAAATCAAAACAGACGGCATTATTAAAAGTCGCTGAATAAACATTGTTAAGTGTCGTGAGTACTATCACCCAAGTATTGCTTCTACTACAGGCCATACCCGGTATAAGATATTTTTATCCGATATTTCCGTAATTTAAAGTGAGTATATGTAATGCGTTAAGTATGTGTTTTAAAATGGGCCATCATTAATAAAATAACGCAATAATACCAGATTACCTGTCCCCAAACCCTCTTTTTAAATTGGGCCACCCATCACCAAGGCGCTCGACCGTCTTCGTCCCTGAGAATTAAGGAGTCCACATATTGTATACACGTTAATATGTGTCTCCCGTGATTGGAACCAGTATTTCCCGACCCGATCGTCTGCGCAGTCTTTTATTTAGTTTGATCGATAACTTGTTTGGATGCTCCTTGCTTCGCCTGATGCGGGCCTTTTGAACCGAACAGTGTGCTTACCACGAGTTGCTGTATAAATAGTATTGTAGTAAACGATGCTTCGTTTACGTATCGTTATCTACAGTTGCATCTCCCTGCCACCAGCCAGTGCGAGCAAGATGCACTGACAGTAAGTTGACGTAGACGCTAGTCAGTATAGATACAGTAAATTACAAACTCATAGTAAGCACACAGATCCTTGAAATTAAAAAACTTTATTTAAAACGAAAGAAATCTTGTATAGCCCCTAAAATTGTAGTTTATGCAACAGTGATATAGGGTTATAGGGTTGTAATAATATACCCTCAAGTTTTAAGAACCAATTATGAGCTGTTGCATATGCTAGTTTTTATACGACAGCTAAAATAGCGAAAAAATCAAAATTTAGAAAGGTGGCAGAATGTGGAAAATTTCGTATGCTCACTATAGAAAAAAAAACAGTGCCCATATATTGTATGAAAATCCATAGAAGCAGTGTTATTATGGAATACCATAGACAACGTTATAATGTATACTTTTGAAATATCGCTGTCAGTCATCTGATTGACAGATAGATGTGCTGGAATAGAAAAACATGACTTTATCCCGCTCGTTGGTAATTAATACACCGTGACATAATAGTAGTTTATGTGACTGTACATAATAAACGGCATGCACACGAGTGTAATAACATCACATGAGTGTTTTAATGCCTAATTATGTATAGTTACATACACTGCTTTATCTACACACATATCAAAATCAAATTTGCGTAAAATAATTAACGAAGTTTTTCGATGATTGATATCTTAGTAAGTAAAAACGCAGATAAGCAATAAATAGAAAAACGGTAAATATTGAACCTCCAGTAAAAATTGTTAAATACAGTAGGGGTAGTAAGGTAGGGTAGGGTGGTACGGAAGGTACAAAATATTTTTGGTGTCCGAAGAACAACAAAGTAACTTATTGGACAAGTAATCTTCGTATTAGCACTTCCAATTAAGATTAGGCTGAAACGAAGATCCTGCCATCGAGTAGCTAATTATCTTGACTTCAGCCTATTTTATAAAAGTTTTATTGCCAAGTAGCAATACATCACATAATCATCCTTGGTGTAAAGTTCTGAATACCATATTTTCATGACATAATTCATATTTAATTATTTTTCTCAAGATACCACTCGCTCTCAAGTTTCGTTGATAGTTGATTTGATTAGTTATTAAATAATGTTACTATAATATAAATAAAATATTTTAATTTACCGTGGCAACGTAGAAATATTGCCAATTATCCGAGGTAAAACTATGTCCAAGGTTCAACAGTTTCCCCTACAGTTTTGTTTCGTTTTTCTTCAAACATACGAGTATGTTATGTTATAATAATTGTATCTTAATTTAAGTTAGTTAGTTAGGTATCTTAATAAGTCGAGTAAATCCATTATACCCGCTCAGTAAATATCTACCTTATTAACCTTTAAATCGCATAATCTAACGGATAGGTTTACCCGAGTTTGAAGTTATTACTATTATTACTTTTCAAAAAGCTTTGTGATGTCGTTTAAAGAAAGCGGTCTTCTTGTTGCTGCTATCCCCATCATAGATGGCGTTTAAAGCGCGTTTATATGTAATGTAATGTTAGCCTTTATACACACGCAAAAATTACCAGAGACCATCTTACATAAAGTATAACATAACAGTATCTAATGTTACTTAGTTGCAGCACGAGGTTTTCATTTGACATTATCTTGCTTCTATAAATATTTTACAATAATTAAACGCTTTTTAACTACTAGGACAACCTGACAATTAAAGTACCTACACATTTAACCTTTTTTTAGACTATTTGAGGCAGAATTAATTGCAATACATAAGCCAGGCTTCTCCTTTCGATGGGAGACGAATTACCTAGGTATTTTTATATTTCGTGTCATGTCCGTGTCAAGATGTAAATTAATTTTTATTTTCTTACATACTAAACATTCTTTACGCAGATGACTTAGATAACAATAAAAAATTACCAGCCAAGATCATGTCGGGCTACGCTCAATGTAGGGTTCCGCACGTAGTTAACCGTCCGTCACAATAAGCAGGGTCGTAGTCGTAGAAGGGGATTTAGTAGATACCTTGACCTTAACTACCAAAAGGGAGTACCTATATGAGTTGTGGAGAGACCTTCACAACTCATATAGGTAGGTACGCCCTTTTACTAAGAGGATAATATATGAGATTTATAATTTAAGCAAAAAAAACTAAAATGGCTTAACTGCCTACCTCTAGCGCAACGCCTTGGTATTGCCGTCCAGCGCGGCAATGCCGCCAGCCTCCTTGGCACTATGCCACAAGGCACCGAGTTGGAGCCAGCTTTTTACTTATAATTATAAGATAGTTTAAATTTTTATTGTTTGTGGATTTTATGTATTTTTAATATTTCTTTTATAAATTAAATAAACCTTCTTAACTGATTATGTTCAAACCACAAATATAAATAACAAAATATTTACAGTAAGTTACAAGCTACCTTAAATCTAAAATATGTAGGCTCCTGAGGCATTGTACCTAGGATGCTGGCGGCATTTCCCAGTTGTATCGCATTCGCAATGCTGATACGTTGTGCGAGGAAGCCGCCTGCTCTTCGGTCACCATCAGTTACACTGACCAGTCGTTTCGCGATTTCTAAAAAAAACTTGCGTGCGCTTGGATGCTAGAGTTTCGACCCCAAATGGTACTGGTACTCTGTGCCCAGGCTCTTATATTTATTACGTTTTGAATTAAATTTTTATTTTTCTACTTTGTTTCAGAAACTCTCTTTATTTATTATCTTTCTAAAGAGAAAGAAATAAGAATGCTTATTTATTATTATCTATATTAAAATGTTATGCATACGAAATAAATACCAACCTACCTGTGGTTTTCTTCGTTTTGCCACATACTTTTTTAATTCAGGTTTCCAAGTTGTCACTTCATTATTATAATTATTTTATCAAGTATGTTTTTAAAATCCAATATACATACATTCATATAAATTATTCTTCCACCGAGATTAAACGCAACGATTAATATAAAAAACTCTCTGGTTGGTAGCAAAATGATAAGAACGGTTACGCATTTCAGAACGTCACACTTTCTTTGCGATTTCTTTATGCTATAATTGAAAACCAATCCTCGGAGAAAGTATTTTCATTTATGCGATGTGCAAAAATAACTTTATTTAACAACATCATTGGTTTGACTGTTTCTATTGGTAGTTTTGGTATCGGAAGTATCTAATACTGGTAATTACTTTCTTCCTTTTGCAAACATATTTACACATAGAAACATGTTTGACACGTTTGCCTTGTTTTATAACATAAGTTTACACATCACTGTGTGTGAATAGGTAGGTATAATAAATAAATAATAATAAATAATAAATATTGTGGGACAATTTTACACAAATCGACCTAGTCCCACGGTAAGCTCAATAAGGCTTGTGATGTGGGTACTAGACGACGATATATATAATAGATAGATACATATAAATACTTAAATACATAGAAAACATCCATAACTCAGGAACAAATATTCGTGATAAACACACAAATAAATGCCCTGACCAGGATTCGAACCCGGGACCTCCTGCTTCGTAGGCAGGGTCACTACCGACTAGGCTAGGAGGCCGTTAAGGTATACGTATAGGTAGGTACACGTTCATTTGTAGATGTGTTTTTTGTATTTGCTCTACGCACAATATCAAACATTTAACAGACACGCGTGTGTTCCACGTGCCAGATTATATCAACTTTTCCCAATAGTTTTACAAATAGGTTAAATAGCCTGGCGTCAGCTGTCGAGCAAGATTGACAGCGCGCTCGTAATTAATTACAGTGAGGCAAGCCCTAGCGCGGCGCGGGCGCAGGGCGGCCCGAGGGCGCGCGCGCAGCAGTGAAAGTGGGTTGAATGCGGCGCGGCGCCATTACTTTCAGTTTCTCTTGCGCCGCACGCCCGATCGCAACTACAATAAACATAGCATCCCGTCGATTTCTCGCTCCACTAAATTTCACCTTTTCCACTACACTATCGCACTCCGCAGTATGACCTGACGAGTGTAGAAAGTGCCTGCATTTATCGGCAAGTTAAGCACTCGGTTTGTTAAGTCGACATGTTGATTTCGATTGTTTGAGATTTACCTACTTGCCTACCTACCTACTTTGTGAAAATAATTTCGCTGGATTTATAGTAGGCATATGCGGATGTTTTCATGAAAGCACGCTTCTTCTTATACCGTCCTAATAGCTTAATGCTTCGCTCTTAAACTTTTGGGCATACTTATAGTAAAGGATCATTCATATTATACCATATCTGCTAAAGAGAAATCAAAAGAACTAAAATAAATAAATATTATTGGACCATCTTACCCCCTCCAAAGGCTTGTGTTGTGGGTACCAGGCGACGATATTATGTAAGAAATATATACAGCGTGTATTTTTAACATTACCTCAAAATTTGACCAGACATAGGCATTAGTGTTATAAACCGATATTGCAATCAAAACTTATTATTTAACCATTTTTTTTCTTTATTAAATAATTCAGCACGTAATGTATCGCTACTTTGTCTTACTGGCGTGATCTTACAACTGTCACAAGTGATAACTTTTAACTGCTGTCAAATAAGTGTACGCAAAATATTGCTGCTCGATACATTTTCAAAAATTCATTACGTTTTAGTGGTTAAAACTAATTTAAAATTACTTTGCCATATTAAATAATATTTAAAACGGGTCACTCACGTAATTTAGTCGATTTTCGCTCGACATGTTTCGTAAATTACGTGAGTGACCCGTTTTAAATATTATTTAATATGTTCGAGTCTCACGAGAGTTTTATAGTTAAAATTACTTTGCCATATAAAAAAGAAATAATGAAAGAAAGAATAACGTTTACTCGGGACGCTTAAATGTACAGAAAAATAGCACTTTAAACAATACGGTTAGAACAATAGCGTCACCGAAAAGGTTTCTACTCAGCGTGATGTCAAGGTACCTTTTAGGTACCCTGACGTTGGTCTTCCGTGGAAACCTTTTTAATAAAACGTGACAAGTTGCGCAGCCAACAAACATGAAATATAAGTACGCACTTATTTTTAAAGCAATAAAACCTACATATGTATTTACTTTTATATAAGTCTGAGATTAACAACAACAGGCAAAAAAGCTTATTCTGATTAATTTATTGTAATTAGCGTCATTGCAACTAAATTGTATAAATGGACGGAAAAGAAAAAAAAGATACCCACAGCACCCAAAGACAATTTAAAACTTTTCTTGCTCGAAAAGTTCGACTTTAAGTCGAGACTAGGCGACATAAAATCGCTTCTTAGGGTTCTGCAGTCAACTAGGAACGAATATGGTAACAGAATATGGTCTACTTACATAGCTACAATTCTAAACAGCTTTCCTATTGATGTTATTGATAATATAATTGAGAACCCTACTAGAGCTAAGAATATTATAAAAAAAGCACTGATTAATTTAAGGATGGAAAAAGTTTGAATATATTACAGAAATAATAATTAGTTGTAATAGAGGGGATTAAATTCCTCAATATATAAACACTTAGTAATATAATCTTAAAATGTAAAGATTAACACTAAGTGTAATTGTATGGCTTATGTTGTTTGTTTTTTTATGCAATAAACAGTTTAATTTTTTTTTAATAGTTTCGCCATGTCTGTCTGTCCGTCCGTCTGTCCGTCTGCGGCTTACATAGCTCAGTGACTGTTAGTAGTAAAAGCTGTAATTTGGTATGAATATATGCAATCATACCGACAACGTGGTAAAATAAAAATTCGAAAAACTTTTATTTTCAGCATTTTTTTTTATTTTATTTTTTCCTGATGCATGTAAAGTGGGGGGTGATTTTCTTTGTTCGTTTCGCTTCCCCTCTTACCTTAAGTGTGAGGTATTGCTGGATATATATTTGAAAAACAATAGAAAAAAACAAAATATTTTTTATAAAATGAATATTTTCGGAAATAATCGCCCCGGAAGTTAAAAAAATGTGTCTAGCTTTTAAACCGCAAGTCTTAAAAATATGAAAAAAATCATGAAAATAGAGCTTTATGAAAACTTCCAAGGAAAATAATTTTGAACTTGGTCATTTAAGCCATTTACGCTATTTTGCAAAAGAACATTGACGTATTAAAAGAAATAGACACACAAAGCAGAACAAAAACGTCAAAAAATGTGGGTCAGAATGACATTAGTGAACTTGCATTGAAACGTTAAATGTTTCGTACAAAAAAGAGCTTACTGAAGTAAGCATTAAGTGTCAAATTCATACACATTAAAAGTTTTTAGGCTGTTTTTCACTTAACGAAACGTCACGTACTAAACAAGACTATAAGAAAAAGAGTCGCAATGCTACTCTTTTACGGCGTCATTTTTTTCGGCTGATTGGGTAGCCAGTTCTTTTATCCTATATCTATGCCAAAAACGTATCTTCGGTTAAAAAGGTCTCGGTTTCTCGGGGTACAATACAAGTCGTAAGAGCTGCGAAGATACCCCTTTTTATTATTATGAGCCTGGTATCTATTAAATTAAAACCCTTTTTAAGTTCGCCTATTGTGACGGACGGTAAACTACGGAACCCAACATTGAGCATGACCCGACATGCTCTTCGCCGGTGTTATTAAGCAACCTCTGCTAAAATGGGTTAC
Source organism: Lathronympha strigana (assembly GCA_949128165.1). NCBI lineage: Eukaryota > Metazoa > Arthropoda > Insecta > Lepidoptera > Tortricidae > Lathronympha > Lathronympha strigana. The sequence continues at coordinate 14,147,879 of OX421909.1, read as the reverse complement.
TTTATGCCCTCGATAAACAATCTACTATAATAAGGTACAATTTTAAAGCACGAATAAAATCATTTATTATTTTTAATCAATGTTTTGATTTATGTTCTTTTAAGTAGTCACCCTACTATATATAAATTATAAATTGAAAGAAATGTCATTTACTATAGAAAAAGTGAATCCTGTGTGTTCCAGCCCCGAGCACTGGGAGCCTTGGTGACTTTTTCTGTAGAAGGTATATGGGATCTCTTTAAATTTATGATTTTTGTATTTAAATTTAAAGGAATGTAGCTGCAGAGAAAATAGTGCAGTAGTGTGAACACAGTTTCCTTTTTTTAAATTTTGCGACCCTATTTATTAGTCCCTCTTGCGGGTGGAATTTTCGAAAAACGGTGAAATCACTGTTTTTTAGTCTAATAATAATAAGGAATGTTTTCAAAAAGTTTGAAGTCTATACCTAAATGAGAAAACCTCCCGCCACACCAAATTTCGACACCCTTTTCTTCCCTTTAGGGCTGGAATTTCCTAATTGCTAATATCATTTTTTAAATTGTAATAGGAGACCGTTATCCATAAATGAATGTCTATAGCTAAAACAGAGAACTTTCCGCCTTACAAACTTTCAACACCCTTTTCGGCCCTTTAAGGGTTGATTTTAACGCTAAGAACACTTTTATTTTATTTTATAATGAATCTTTTCACAAAATTGTAAGTCTATCGTTCAACCCCTTTTTTATGTGGAATTTCCAAAAAATCCCTTCCCTTTTCCCTATTTCCTTCCAATTAGTTTTGGTGCAAATTCCAACTTTCTAGTCCTAGTCGTTTCGGCTGTGCGTTGTCAGCTGACATCTTTATCAGCTGACATCCTTATCAGCTGACATCCTCTTTAATAAATATAGCAGATAACAGGCCTAAATTGAAGAATAACTTTGTCTTTTAATGCTTTTGAATGATGATAGCTAAATGTAATGACGATACCTATAATGGATCTGATTCACCGCGTGCCTGTTGTTTGTCATAGTCTGGAACAAAAATAGAAATTCACGGTAAATTGTTATTAATCTGTGCCTTTAGACCCCATGCGTAGAAGGCAGATATGATTCATAACACAAGCGATAAATATAGCAGTTGGCAATGCTCGTAACTTGACCCACAGCACAGTGTAGCACAATCGATTCCCGAAGTTAGGTGGCTCGTAAATTTTCAATGTCGCGGGTTGCTTTGAAAATTATACTATTAGATTAGAAAACTGATGTGATATAAAAGTGCGTGATTTGCGTGCTCGTGAAGGTGCGGCCTAGAAAGTTCTCACTTTCGACAATCGGCGTCTTAAACGTCGCCGTCGGCGCAACGGCGCAGGCGCCGCATGCCCTGCGCTTGTCAACGATTGTAGTACAAAGAAAATTTGGCAACACTTATAGGCCTTATGCTGCTAGTAAAAAGGTTCAATGTTGCCTAGTAAACTGTCTACATTATAGGTTATGTCTTTGTTGTTGTCTAAAATCCGGTTTGTTTTTATTAGCCCGTATCGGTTCACGATTAGACAAAGCAAAAGGTATGACGCCTACACCAAAGGACAACAACACCGCACGTTGCACCTAGATGAAAGTTGCGTTTCGCAATAGAAGCATCACGTTTCACACTGAATACAGTAAGTGGAACGTGCCATTGTTTTGGTTGGTAATACGTATTTATAATACCTACATTGTGACCTTTGTAGTTTCTGTTGGTTTAGGTACTTTAGGTAGGTACATAATATCTGCATTTATCAATGACCGATACAAAACCGCATTTATCTTCAACATCATCACGTAGCAATGCCAGGTATTTATTCAGGGTCAGAAGAAAAATAACACGACTACGCGACACACAAACTTATCACACGTGAACATTTTGACGCAGATTTCAGTCACAAGTGGCTGAAATCGAAGATTTTCAGAACAAAGTTAGCAAAACCTAGTCATCAGGTCAGCAGGAAGTATTTTTTCTTTTACTACCTATTTAGTAAACGGAAAAACTTTACACACCTTTTTTGTGGGTGACATCATTAGTGAAAAAAATACAGTATTATTTGTTGTATATATGATTCAGTAACAAAACCCTTTCCATACTGTAAATAAGTACATAGGTCACACTAGTCACTCTTGCTTGTCAGTCAATGTAAGCTTTCCTTTATAAGAATTATAAGTAAGGTGTGTTTCTCTCACCATTTCTCCCCCTGTGACAGGTTTACGATGGTGTTCGTTTACAAGTCACACGGCAATATATACCTAGACATAAATCGTGTAGTCCTTAGTAGATGTAAGACATGAGAAATAATGATACCTAGTGTAACAAAACAAACGGCCTCCTAGCCTAGTTGGTAGTGACCCTGCTTAGGATCCTAGTCAGAGCATTTATTTGTGTGTTTATCACAAATATTTGTACCTGAGTTAAGGGTGTTTTATGTGCATTTAAGTACCTATTACATGTATCTATGATATATATATATATCATTGTCTAGTACCCATAACACAAGCCTTATTAAGCTTACCGTGGGACCGTATTAAAAAAAAACCTTTTTTTTCATTGTTCATGCGTAATACATACCTCACGAGTATACCTTTTTATCGGATACTAGCATTGTTTCCATTTAATTATACATAAATAAATCCTTACCATTTTTTTATGCAGCGCAGTTTATTTAAAATATAGCAAAGAAACTCACTTCACTATATATATAGTATTTCAAAAATCAAATTATACGATAGTAAACGTTTTCAATGACCTAAAATTCAGTGACAGATAAAAAATCTATTATAATTTCATGAATAACTGTAATGTCTTGCGGACACTTTATGTTTGAAGTTTTAATGATATGGCAAACGTAAATGTTTTAAAAGCTAAAAACCTATCATTCATTATTATTATTGAAATTTAAATGTCATTTATGAATGAATTTACAATAGTCTAATTTGTTTTTAATACCTATACAGTTAATAAAAAAAAGTTGTAAACATGATGGGTGAAAATGCAGTTATTTGCACGGTAAACATTTTGCTCAGCATAATTGTTTTTTTTTTATTTTTATTCGGAGAACCAACAGCTGTAATCATAAATTATACATTGATGATGGAAACAAAGAGCCAATTATAGGAACTCACAAGTAGCAACATAGTATTTAACTTATACACTATAGAGAATTAAACCGTACGAGAACGAACAAATAAATATAACTAAAATTTTAACACTTATAAGGCTATGTTTAAGCCTATGGCTTTGCTATTAAAAATTCAAGAATTAACAAACTTTTTACGACAAAAAAAACATAAGCTTAGATACTAAGTGTATAAAGCTGCGATAAAGTTAGAAATAATAATAATAATGTAGACTATGACATGACAACACGCTCACTTAAAATATCGCTCAACCAAATTACGCCTCACGCTAGGAATTTTGCTATTGAATATGTCGATATCCAGTTCGTTTGACAGCTTGTTTAGGGTACAACTGGCGCGTCTCAAAAAACTATTTTGCCTGTATTTGGTTGATGCACTACTTATTGCAATAGGGGGGTTGTATCTCTTTGAACAAGTTGGAGTGCTTTAACTAGAAGCTAATTTTGCATTATTGGGTTAAACAAAACAACCTATCCATAAAGAAAGGAGGTAATGAACACGCGCTAACCAGCGCGGCAAACGTCAAGCACGTTGCATCCGAAAAGAAATGAACGAAAATGAAAGTGACCCAGTTCCCCGCCCGCGCCCCGCTCGCTTTCTCGGGCTTCTTTCAATCTAATCTATTAGTTACAGTTTGTGTGACAGAGCCGTGCAGCTCCGTAGAAAGCAGGCTCCAGCAGGCCCGGCGCCGGCTCTGCTGCGTGGCAGCCGAGAAAGTTATGCTCCTCTATTTTACCAAATACCATGATTAATGGCCGACGACTTGCCACTCCAACTCCAATTTGGTACAAAAGAAACTAAGCGTATGCCAAAATAAAGTACAATTCAACAAAGAACGTTTGTTTGTTGTGGGACTGTGGGGACACTTTCACTGTTCTGTGTAACTTTCTGAACTCAATGACTTGGTATTAATTTGATATCTCGAAATGGAATGCAAAATTATTCTTCTAATGGTATCTAAATTGCATCTTGTCCGTGGTCACTTGACCATGCAACAAATTTGCAATTACCGGACTCGGAAGACGGAATTTGTTCGTTGATTATTCTGCATTAGGAAGGTATATTAGTTTGTTAGATAGGCGCCAATTTGCTTTAAAAAAACATTATGAGTGCTTTTTATCTAGAATTAGTTTTGCATAATTAGTTTTCTATGCGCTAAAATAAGTTTTACGACGATTAAGTAAAACTAGGATTACTTTACAAATGTAAGTGAATGTCATAATAATTATTAAATATGTGCGCAAAATGTAAATTTCCCAGGTCTAGTTTTGCCGAGGTCTGTGTTTGGAAAGTCAGGGCCCGAAGATGTCAAGAAGGGAAAGCACGGACAAGTTCGAGATAGTAAATCACGAGACATAAATGAGAGTAACACGCCTCGGTGTACTAATTAATACTATCGCCGAGGAAAAGTTAGGCCTAGAATTCGCATGTTTGTAGTTGTTTACGTTTATGTAGTAAGAGATGTCGAGTCGAGACCTAGTTTCCCTTGCGGGTTGGGAGGGAGACAGCCATCGGTCTCGTTTAAATTGGATTTTACTCCGCTAATTTTATTCGTGGAATTAGATAAGATAGCGTAGCAATGGCGGAGCGTCAAAATGTTCTTTGGGTAAGCCCGAGCTGATTTGACTGCTTTAAGTCGCTAAGGAAAAATTTGCTAGAGTGGTTTAAACAAGGAAGCTAGGAGGAATCGAGTTCTATGAACGTACTTTAGCGTAACGCAAAGATGAGAAATTTTATTGATAATAGAAATAGACATACCTATGTTTTTTTTGTGATATACTCGATTGGTAAATAGTTCTACTAAAATGATACGTAAATGTACCTAAAGCATATTTTTTAGTTCTGGTGACTAAAATGACATTACGTGAGTTAAATTGTCTTTTTATTACATCTCATAAATACGAGTAGTGATGTACAACTACCGATTCTAACCAAGAAGATTGTGGGCTAATTACTATACAACTTAATAAGACCTTATTTAAACTTTTACGATTTTCACACATTATAAATTGACTAAAACGGAGCTTACTGGTGTAAAACTTTGAAAACAAACCCACTTGAAACGTCGGAGGCTTTTTTTCAAAGCTTTACATGATTTAGCCCCGTTTTGCACAAAAATTACATTTGTGCACTGCGTGCAACAGCAAAATAACTCACTTTTTGGTCAACTGTATTAAAATAGTAAGTACATTTCGATCCTATTGCGGAAAGTATGGCATTAAATAGAAATGACATATCCGCACGTATACTTATCGAAAGACGTTTTTCAATACAGATGGGAAAAAATTTAAATACACAAAAACGAATTTGAAAGTTTTTTTATTATATCCGTAACACAATTGTAATACAGTTGATCTATTAAGAACATCTTCAAAATGTTTATCTTATCTTCTTTACTTTCTCATTTTGAATCTCTAATCATTGTGTCTCATAAACAGAAAATATAAATCGCATGTGACAAATCGTATCGTCATGTCTAATCGGGCCTTCGAACATGTTTACCTGATTGAAAAACGCCTCTTCTTTGACAGACGTTTCGTAGGCTCTGTAACTCTGTTCCGTTTCATACACACAGATTGCACGCGCTCGCAGCACGTAGTCACTCCGGAGTACTGTGGACTGTGCAACTACACTACCGCTAATCATTATTGTTTCTTTAATAGAGAGTTTATTTATTTCCTCGCAAATGTGATGAAAAACATTGTGTGTACCACGGGCAGTAAGGGGATTACTAACTCGGGTCATTTAAATTTATAGACCCTCGTAAGTAATGCCCTTCTTACCGCCCTAGATGCACAATGTACTATTAACGAATGAAGCTGAATATTGAAATATGAAATATCAATATCTGTAATATTTTTGCGTTAATAGTAGGTATTTAGTTTTATCACGTTTTGGTAAAGTTAACAAACAGTAAAACTCTTCGGTAGGCAGTCATGAATTGGATGGTTATTTTTTTTAACATTTTTATTTATAAATTAACATTTTTTAATCGTAAAATAATTATAAAAAATTTAGGTAGTTACAATGTGCACATCTAGTCTCTTTCAAGTGATACCCCACATGACCCAGTAACTAAACTTTTAATTTTTCCCCCTCTCTTATCGGGCATTTTTCAATGAAAATAAATTAAAATATGTGACAAATCTTCTCTCAATGTGTCTGCGTTAACTTTGTTTATAACTATTCCAAATTTTAAAGTTCTCGAGATATTTAATGATGTGACAGACAGACAGACTGACTGAGTCGCACCATAAGGGTTCCTTTTTACCATTTGGGTACGCAACCCTAAAAATTAACAAGTTATAGTTATTTTTATTTTCTTTTTTCGGAGTGAAAAAAGGCGAGGCATACAAATAAAAAAAAATCTACTGTCAGAATACTGTTTTACATTTTGTCGGTTATTTAAAAATACAACAAAAACCGCAATCGAAGATCAGCTTTAGTTGTTTTAACCTGACTTCCCGCGTCCTATACGTAGTACATAATTAAGCCAACGGAATTTTGACTCTTTGTCAATTTGACAAAGTTACATTTCAATTGGCAAATTTTGATACCCAGTCGTCAGGAGGTTAAGTCGGTATTATTATTTTTACGTTTGAAATTTGAGGTTGTCATTTCAGTCTCCGGAATGAAAAAATAGGCTTTACATACATAATAGTGCTCTTTGCACATAACAATATGTGGAAGATGTAGAGAGCCATTTCTTAAGCGAGATAGTTGGTTTAATTGGTACCTATATTCATATTTAGTCCTATAAGATATATAACCAAGATGAAGTAGAAAAGGATTTATTCAATCAAATAAAAGTGCAGGCCGCTTTTCGAGACGCGCGTCTCTTAATGACATAATCCGTCGGTCTCTTGCCACCATCAACGTGCCTGCTCTCCTTGAGCCGACTGGCATTTTCAGGGATGATGGCAAGAGACCTGATGGGGTGTCCTTGGTTCCTTGGAGTTTGAGACGGATGCTAGTGTGGGATGCTACCTGTGTAGACACGCTGGCACCGTCCCATCTCCAACGAACTAATGTAAAAGCGGGCGGAGCGGCTGAATGCGCCGAAATTTTAAAACGTAATAAATATAAGAGCCTGGGCAGAGAGTACCTTTTTGTACCATTCGGGGTCGAAACTCTTGGTCCATGGGGTCCCAGCGCACGCAAGTTTTTCGTAGAAATCGTGAAACGTCTGGTTGATGTTACTAGTGACCGAAGAGCTGGTGGCTTCCTCGCACAACGTATCAGCATTGCGATACAACGAGGAAATGCCGCCAGCATCCTAGGTACAATAATGCCCCAAGGACCTACTTTAGATTTATTTATTTAAGGTAGGTAGAAGTAGGTAGTTAGATAAGTTACACTTACTGCATATATTTCGAAAATAAAAGTTTCCTTTGATCAAATAAATAAATCACACTTTACTGAATAATCAAATAGAGGTTTAATAACAATATAGAAAATAAGGTTCGTGTATGAATGCTCTTTTACATTTTATTACACACTATAGTGAGCATGCGCACGCATCTGATTAATTTTCAATATTTTTATTGTCATATTAATTTTATTTCAAAGTATGTGTAGAAAGCAAGCTTCTGCTTACCTGTTATCTATGCTTCATTAGTTACTAATATAGCATTCTTGACACAGCTTTGAATCTTTTTAATTTTCAACATAATACATGTAACCGTGCATAGATTGCAGTAGGTACTTGCCGCGTGTAGTCGGCACGTTCGCGCATAGATACAAGACGAAACGAGGTCGACAACCTCGGGTCGAGGGACTCGGCTCTACATTTTCAAAACAGCGCCAGCTTTGTACTTGTATCATAAGTCGTTAGTTCTACGGACAGGCACCGCTATGACACTTTTTGCAAAATACCGTTTCAAATTTACAAGCCGGCAAAAGGGGATTGGATCGTCAGTTTCATTTAAACATTATACGCAAACGAAAACTTTTGGAAAATCAGTCGTATCGTACCTATGCGTTGAAGATGCAACTTATGTTTTTTACGTACAAATAGTCTATAAGTATAAAAATAGGTGATTCTTCAACGTTAAATAGCAAAATATTTTCCTTGTTCCTTTTCTTGAGATATAACAGACTGCTTGTAGTTACATAATATAATCCGTGCGAAAAGAGAAGGGTCGAATAAGAAATGAGAACGTACCTAATAAACAAGTACACCTATGTATGACCTATGTAATTCTATACCCTATTCAGGGTGCATGTTATACTATTCATTAATTGTGTAGATAATAGCTGTGTACCGTGCTTTGCAATTAATAAATTACTTATAATTTATGATTGCACACAGACTCCATAAAGACTATCAAAACTGAAATGACGATTGAAACGACGAGGCAAAACGTCGCTTTCGCATCAGTAACTTTAGGTATTATTAAATCTTTAAATAAACTAAACTGTTACATTTGTTTACCGCAAGTGCGTCTTATCTTGTTAACTACACTATAAGTTAGTATGTGAACAGGTAAAGTAAATATAAATTCATATATCTTGTTTTATTACCTCATAGTTATTTTAGTCATTTATGAATAAAAGCGTATGTCCAGCCTGACTCAGAAGCAAAGCCAAAATGTAGAAGCTTGATTTTTTTTTACATTAGATAATTACATAATGTAAGTCACCACTAAGAAAGTATTTGTCAAAATCCAACTTGTTAGGGGGTTAAAAGCCTTAGGTACGTGATACCTACCTTGTCATAACATATTGTGCAACTGGTCGATTGCATTTTGCCCTTGATTAATTTACGCAGCTAACAGTAGTTATATATACCTACACATTGTTAAAGTATGCATTTGCAATATTGAATAAAAATAAAACTGTGAACTGATATTTTATTAATATATGCATTTACAGTACCTATCTATTACACAAGGTTTGTTTGTTTGTCACAAACATTTTTCCTGTTCCAATTATTTTTGCTAATACTTGTATTAATTATTGATTACTATTATCAATTATTTTGATTAATTATTGCTAATATTTAGCTACTTAGAAATTACAACCAATTTGATTGATGGTGACTTGAACGCTGTAGGTAAGCTAGGTACAAAAGTACCTACCTTGTTTATGAGATTGTATAAAATAGTAACGGTATTATGTATGTACATACATTACAATGCGTATACGGTATATTACGACACAAATAGTACCTTAGTGGTTTTGGTTACTGATAGTATCGGCAAACAAACAACCATGTCAACGACCAGCAACGCGCGAGTTGGCCACGTGAAAAAGCGCGGGAACTATATATTTGTTAGATTTTGCCACTTAGATTAGAATTATAGTTAAAGAATTACAGTTATGTTTTTAAAATACGTATGGGTGTATTTAAATAATACTTGATTGCCCATTTGCTACATGACAAAACGTATACTTAAGCAGAAACTCTAAATATCGATATTTCCATGTCATGTTTGGTATACGTATACAAGTGACATTGTGATGAATAATAAAAATAAAACATGAATATCTAAGACTTGGAATTTTGAATTACTTAATGTAGAAATTAATTACCTAGGTACCTACGTATGTTTCATTCTAAAACTGACCAGTAATACATAGGTATACTTTAGTACGGAATATATCTAAAAATACATACAACTGTGTGTAACAGCGGTCATGTCTTGATTTTAATTGCAGTACAAAAAATCAGTTTCATATGGTAAAAATTGTCATCACGACATTTGTGAAGCGGCTACAGTGTCCTAAAAAACAACGAGGCTTGCTAATCTAAAAGTCGATATCTGGAGTAACTGAAGGGGAGGTCCGAGGGCTCGTGTAACATGGTTCTCAGGTTATGGAGGGTAGGTGTACGGTGCGTGCGCGCGCGTTAGTGGGCCGTGCTAGAGATAGCCGCGGGTCACCGACCGCCGCGAGGCCGATGCCCGCTGACGTAACGTTACGCGAATTCCGACCGCCCCTCTACCACCGCAACCGACCTAATTCCTACGAGGCCACTTTGTTTCATTTATCCAACACTAATTATAACGTAAGTAACGTTCCACCGGACGGACTAAATTTAATTGCGCTTTAGTTAACTGGTTGCATTAAAGACTGCGACTGATTTAGCTGAAGACGAGCATGGCTCTCGTGTCCAGTTGTTCAACCAATTGTTTATATGTAAATTGATGTCCTTACTTAGTGTGATCATAACAAAATCGTTCAAGGATAACTTTATATATGGTATACTTGGTTGCACCGCATAATTATTTAATATGTACTTACTTAAATATCCTAATTCAAGAAAATTCTCGATGTTTACTAATAGACGGAAATAGGTATGCAATTAGGAGAGCCACGAAATCCCTCTAGTTAATGTCCATACTATCATTAATCATTATTAATTAATCCGGGCGCCTGGCAGCCGTTCAGCGGTAGGTGTGAGAGTTGATGGGCTACAAAGTGGTTGTAAAATCAAAGTTGTGCAATTTACAGCTCTGAGTTTGGTGTGATGTAAGTTAATTATGAACCTATTTAATTTGAATATAACATTGCCAGGCGTTTTGGCAGTTGTAGTGTCAGGTGATGTCCAAGGTGCGGTAAAAAATGCCAAAGTCGTCTCATTCATAGATTTCTGGATCTATACTTTTTATAAGAGTAGACCTTCAAAATCGTGTGTGCAAAAATACAGGCGCTAATATTCAGTATATCACTTCGTCAGGCGACAACAAAGAGCAACTAACACACCCACCGCTGAACAGCTGCCACTAACTAGAGGGGTTGTGTTGTGGCCCTATAAATTGCATACCTAGTTCCGTAGCTAAGCTCTTAGACCATAAGTTTTCTTTTTGCACTGGTACGTTACAGAATTGTACGCTTCTGAAGCCTTCTCGAATAGTCAAACATAGAGTTCGTCAGTCATAACGGTAACGCTATGGCTCTAACTGAGTCCCGGATCACACTTGTGAGGAATACATATTTGCTTTGAGCAATTTAATAAATCTTGTAGCTTGTGATCTACTAAACTTTAACCTTAGGTGCACCTACGTGAAAAGCCATGAATGTAAAAGTATGAATAAAATAAATTTAACTAGAATGTGTTTATTTTATGAATGAAGTAGAATTTGACGTTAGCTATATGTATTGAACGGCATGCATGGAGTTAGTATGCGAGTTTGTTTTTCCTTGATATTTGTTTATGACGTAAACCAATTTTAATAACTTTAGTTATAATACAATACTTCCAGCATGATGACACATATATAAAGAAAAAAAAACAATCTATGTTGGTTAAATTTCAAGTTTTGCTCAGAAAAGATTTTTTAAAATTTAAATTAAAGTTAATTATATATTTTTCCTGTAATGTTTATGATAAGATGATTGATAACATTTATTTTTAAAATATATACAGTAAGTGTAACTTACCTAACTACCTACCTCTACCTACCTTAAATCTAAAATAGGCCCTTGGGGCATTGTACCTAGGATGCCGGCGACATTTCCTCGTTGTATCGCAATGCTGATACGTTGTGCGAGGAAGCCACCAGCTCTTCGGTCACCAGTAACATCAACCAGAGTTTCGCGATTTCTACGAAAAACTACGTTTATAAATCAAAAACTTTTAATTAAAAAAAAATTAAAAGAATTGTTTTAGACCATGCAAACCTAGCCCTTTCAAATGATACCCCACATGACCCAGTAACTAAACTTTTAACTGTTGCCCCCTTTTTTATCGGGCCTTTTTTATTGAAAATAAATTAAAATATGTAATAAATCTTCTCTCAATCTGTCTGCGTTAGCTTTGTTTATAACTATTCCAAATTTCAAATTGGTAGCTTAAGTAGTTAAGTAGTAGTTAACGCTGTGACAGATAGACAGGCAGACAGACAGACTGAGTCGCACCATAAGGGTTCCTTTTTTACCACTTTGGTACGTAACTCTAACAATGATACTAGATAATGTTAATAAATAATCAAACAAAAGTGTAGCTGTCAATATTTTCTATCTATCTATATCTATTATTTAAGACAGTTTTTTTATTTGATATATTTTTTATCACAACATAAAGTAAAACTCGCCAAATTTTAACATTTGATGCCGAGGTTCTTTTTCGTGTGAATGTTTTTTTATATGTTTGTTACTACTGAACCAATTTAAAAAATTATTTTGTCATCTGAAAGTAGACAGTTTTGCAGATTGGTCCCATTATTTTCAAAATCCATTTCTAATGATGGGATCCATTAGATCCAGAATATCCCGTCAAGATAGTCCCATTTGATTCTAATTCTATTCTGATGATGGAATTCACGAGGAATCGAGGGAAAGCTCCTCAATTTTTAAAGGCGCGCGTACAGTGATTTGGATATATTTGAAGTAGGTATATCGGTTAACCCAAACTTTAGCTTTTACCGGGAAGGCCCATAAAAGTATTTTTTTTCCCACAAAATGATATTATGTAGGTAGATTGTTTTAGTCATTGTGTGCTGTTTAGTGCAATTATTTTTCTTTGCTTTAGGTATTTAAAATACTTAGAAATCATAAACTAAATCTTAACTACATATATAATCGTTTTTTTTTGCTTAAACCTATCTAAAAGATCTTGGTATATTTGGATTTTGATTAGAAAAATTTGTGGGAATTATAAGCTGCATTTCATTCCAGTTGTCCTCCACGCCATCGATAATTCATTAACACAATACCTATGTATTTTATTTAATTGTGATTGTAAGGCTAATGTGCTGGCTTAATATCGTTTAACTTGCATCTCTGTCTGGTTTCACTGTAAATGTAAGTTGGTTAATAAATAAATAAATATATACTTTTAGTCTATGTATTACTAAATTCAATTCATTGTTATAGCCGCGTTATCAGAAACGGTCATGACGCGTGCAGCGAGTACGTGCGCAAGCGCAAGTGATAATCACTGTATCGCGCATTCATGCCGCTGCAGCCGCTACGGGGAACCTTGATAACGAAGCTTGTGCATTCAATCCTACGTTATTGGGTCCATATTAGTCATATTACCTATTGTCAAGTTGGAATTACAATAGTACCCATAATAGGTGGTCTAAATAGGATCCCATCAAAAACGTTACCTACATACTTATAAATAATCGGAGACCGGAAAGTGGGTCAAATAAAGATTCCAACATTTTCTTACATACATAGCTAGTTACAAGTGAAGCTAATATAAAAGCGTGTTAAAAAGACACAAGTCTCGTTCCGCATTTTATTATGCTGAAAAAACGTTTTGAGAAGTAATGTTAAAAAAAGTCGATTATTTTAGTCGGTACCGGGGAATGTGCATAGAACTCAACTTGCACCGACTTGCCTATTTTTATTTGAACTCCGTGTTCATCTACGATTTGAAAATAGGCAAGTCGATGGAAATCGAATTCTATGGATACTCCCCGGTACCGACAAAAATAACCGACTTATTTAAACATCAAAAAACTTTTTTACTGCATAAGATGATGGAAAGAGATTTGTGTCTTTTTACATGTAATGTTTTTGATGGGATCTCATCTGTTTTTGTAGGCGGTCTTTATATATACATATCCCTTATATATTGTAGGTATAATATTTGCATGAACTTCATAAGTAACTTTGTAATCGCATGTATTTACCTACAAAGTTACTTATGCAGTTGTTATGACTTTCCCAGAAGTTCGGCTGGAAGTACCTTAGAATTTTGATGATAGGTGAGTAACTGAGTGAGTCAGTGAACCAATTAACGAACTTTGACGTTCGATAGTTCTTAAATTAGAACTTCAAATTAAATGTTATTGAGAATATAGGTATCTATGTCATGTTATAGCCAACATGTCACAGAAAATAGCTCATTTGGTAGAGCAATGGGCGTGAAGCCATGAGTTTTTCCACTTTTCCTTTCTTTCTAAGAAATTTACAGACCGCAGACTTTTCTGCTTAAAAAAAAAAAAATTAAATCCAAAGAGTACTAAGGTCCTTGATCTTTGCATCAACGTTTAAAACAATGCTCTTATTTTCAAAATACCTACATTTTTTTACGCACGCTAAAATCTTTTGTCATTCAAAAATTTTATGGTTCATTAGTCAGTTTCCGAAACTCAGTTAACCGTCAGAAAGCGTGAGTAAGTGACTTGTTTTTGCGTTTTAGCTACTAATGGGGAAATTTTTGAAAAACATATTATTCATGTCGACAATAATAATTGCATTGGGTCAGCGATAACAAACCGCAATGACTAAAATATATGCGGCCCGATCATTCCCTTTGTTTCGTTCAAGGTTAAACAGTACACTTATTGTTGACAACTGAAATGAATAGGTAGGTATAAATATAATGTGAACCTATCGATTTATTACTTGTTGACCTTGTCGTTGATTTTGTTCTAGAGTTACAATTAGCTTCTGAAAGGGCTTGCCCCATCTTTTTTTAGGGTTTGCTTATAGGTAGGGTAGGGCTTATAGTAGGGCTTCGCTATGTCTGTCTGTCCGCGGGTAAGCTCAGTGACCGTTAGCACAAGAAAGTCGTAATTTGGTATGAATATAAATATCAATCACGCCGACAAAGTAGTAAAACAAAAAACGTGAATCAAATTTGTTTTGGGGTGCCTACCTCCCGAACACACGTAAAGTGCGGGTGTCTTCTTTTCGTTTCATTCAACCCTAGCGTGTGAGGTATCGATAGATAGATAGATACCTAGGTATTTGGAAAAGAATAGGGGTCTTTTAAATGTTTTTTTGATAAATACCATATTTCCGGAAATACTCGCTCAGGATCGCTCCTGTGAGGATACCTACTCCTGTTTTGCTAGTTATGATCATGGTATTTACTAAAACCCGTTCTAGGTTCGCTTATTGTTGCCGGTTTTTATTTAATGTCTAGCAATGCTTTTGGCCTAACTTTTTTCTGTATATTAATTGAAGGGTAGAGAGTAATGAAAGATCCATATTACTTACCAACAGATGTTTGACTGTAAATTCTTTATTGTACGATTATATTTTGCTTCCCTCTCTCTTGGCCTCAAGTAGTAGGTAAGTTTATCTTTCCAGTTGCCGACAAATTTTCCCCTTCTTCAGCAGGTAAGTAGTCGGGTACGATTTAACATTTAGGTACTTAATAGGTAACTATAATTCTTAACCAATGCTGCATGACCTCAGGGTTGCAAAGACTCAGGTTGATCTCATCCCAACCTCGCAAAATGTTTTTTATTAATTTAATGACATTGAATCTAAATTTAGTTTGACCACATCCTTCCTCATCAAAATCGTTTGGTGCGTGTTGACGCAAGTTACCTATTACATACGTTGGAGGTATGAATCACCGGGGCTCCCGGCCCTCTCCGGGTGTTTAAATAGAGGTGAGGTGAGTACCTAAGTACATGCCATTAATGAAAATGCAAGTGTCCTTAATAGTCCTCAAATGTTTTCCTCGTAGTAATTGTTAGAACATAGACTCTTATATGTGCCAACATAAACTCCTGGCTATTTTATATTTAGTTTACTTAGGACAGATGTCACAATATACGTATGTCATTCATAGCTATTGCTTTCGCGAGTGCACAATAAATCTGGAACTACATATTTATATTTTATTTATATTTGGTCATCTTTTTTTTTTTTATGGGAAAGGTAACAAACGAGCAGACGAGCCGCCTGATGGGAAACGGTCATCGCCGCCCATGGACATAAGCAACATCGGAAGCGCCACTCATGCGTTGTTGACCTTTGAGCCTTTTAAAGCCCTGAACACTCGTTTCTTGAAGAACCCCATATCATATCGCAAAGGGAACACCTCAGGAGGTAGGTCGTTCCACATTTTACATGTTCTGGGTAAAAACGAGCGAGAAGCCCGTTTATTCTTGGTGTGCCATGTATCTAGGAAATGTGGGTGAACCTTATTCCTTTGGCGGGAGGTGCGATGGTAAAAACGAGACGGAGGCACCATGTCAAAGAGTTCTTCAGAGCATTCCCCATTGTACAGACGATAGAACAGGCACAGAGAGCCAACATCTCTCCGAAGGCTGAGCTGCTCTAAATTGTTAGTAAGATCGGGGTCGTCCACAACACGAACCGCCCGACGCTGGATGGAGTCAAGTGGGAGAAGCTGGTACTGAGGAGCACCAGACCAGAGATGGGAACAGTACTCCATATGCGGTCGAACCTGCGCTTTGTATAACAAAAGACGGTGACTCGGTGTGAAGTACTGTTTCGCTCTGTTGAGCACTCCCAGCTTCTTAGAGGCCAGTTTGGCTTTGTGCTCCAAATGACTCCGAAATTGGACTTCGTTCGTGATTTCGACACCAAGTATCCCGATACTCTTGGAGATGGAGAGAGGGATGCTCTGAAATTTAGGCGATATGGGAAATGGGGTTTTCTTAGCAGAGAACACGCACACTTGTGTCTTACAGGGGTTGAATTGGACGAGGTTGTGAGCGCCCCATTCGGAAACCTGTTCGAGAGTGGTCTCAATTTCAGACACAAGCTGCTTTCTGCACTCCAATACCAGCTCAGGACGGGCATTTGCACGACCCGTATAATAGCTATCAGCCGTGCTGTCATCCGCATAGCAATGAATATTGTTACTTGACAACATATCATTGATATGCAGGAGGAACAGCGTGGGCGACAGTACGGATCCTTGCGGTACACCAGCATTTATGGGCTTGTAGTCGGAGCATATTCCATCCGTAACGACTGAAATGCTACGCCCAGACAGAAAGCTAGCAACCCATGTGCACAATCCCTCGTGAAGCCCGAACGAGGGAATTTTCGAGAGGAGCGCCTTGTGCCATACCCTATCGAAGGCCTTTGCGATATCTAGGCTAACTGCCAAAGCCTCACCCTTGCTCTCGATGGCTGTGGCCCATCGGTGCGTGAGGTAAACGAGAAGATCACCAGCTCCTCGACCATGGCGGAAGCCATATTGCCGATCACTAATGAGCTGGTGGTCCTCTAGGTACTTGAGAAGCTGGTCGCTTACCACCCGCTCCAGCACTTTGGAGAGCAAAGAGGTAATCGCAATAGGCCGGTAGTTGGAAGGGTCTGTGCGGTCACCTTTTTTGGGTATAGGGTGAACCCAGGCACTCTTCCAGGAGGATGGGAATTTTCCTGAGCGATACGATAGCGAGAAAAGGCGCGTTAAGACCGCAGCTAGCTCTGGAGCGCATGTTTTGAGCACAATTGCAGGTATACCGTCAGGGCCACTTGACTTCTTAACATCGAGGGCAAAGAGAGCTCGCCTTACTGCGCATTGCGTAAAGCGAATTGCGGGCATGGAGTGCTCACATTTCGGGATAGTGGGAGGTGTTTTGTCCCCATCGTCAAGAGTTGAATTCGACGCAAATAGAGAGCACAAAAGATCCGCTTTCTCCTTTGCGGAATGAGCCAGTGAGCCATCGGGTTTGTGCAGAGAAGGTAGAGAGACCCTACAGAAGTTCCCCTGAACAGCTTTGGCGAGAGACCAGAAAGTACGTGACCCAGAGGGTTGACCGACTAGTCTCTCGCCAATTCTGTTGATATGTTCGAACTTTGCTGCAGCGATCCGCTTCTTACACGATCTAGAAGCAGCATTAAATTGCTTCTTTAATACGGAACGATTTGGATCATTGACCTCGCACGCGGCCCAAGCTTCTGGATCTTCTCCTGGATCTCCAACAGTAATCAATTGTCAGTTGCCTCTTGGCACTTCTTGAGTACCTTTGTTTTGGAAGCATAGTAGGTAGGTATCCTATTACAGAATTGTTATTGTTTCTAACGGTTTCCAATGTCCGTCAGCTGATCGAGATAGGGGCATGTAAGTAGATATGCAAAATTGCAATAATAGTAAACTGGGATGACGACAAATTCTTGTGTGATTTGATTAATTATTGATCTGATTTGACAACAAAATCAGATAGTCAGAAACTGGGAAAAAATTTAAAACAATTTCTTTATTTTTCATGTGACGTTACTTCAATGCTCTTTAATGACCGTCTTTTACGTTAAATACAAAAGTCGGACTAAACTCTTATTTCTGAGTTTGTTTCTTGCTACAAACCGTCAATATAGCCTAGCCTATTTTGTATTAATACCAAATAATAAAATCAATTATTTTGTCGGTTTACGTTATAATTCGCCATAAAATACTTATAAATGTGCGTATTGAGTTGAACTGACTAACTTTATTAGACTCAGAGAGCGAATGATTTGAATGACAGTTAATTTTTTGATTTTTTTTATATGAATAATGATTAGACTAGACGGTTTAGACTATTTTCAAATAGATTCCCAAAAGCTCTTCAGCTATTAAATCGAACGAAACGTTATTCTCATCGTTAATTTTGTTCTATTTTTCGGTACTTATGTCTAATTATCCCTTTAACGCTCAAAAAATATTTTCCAATTTTTTTTTGTTTTTGCTGGTTAATAAGTTCATAGGGATAGTCCTGTGTTAGTTAGGCTTTCATTTTGTTAGAAAAACATATAAACACTAAGCACATATCCCCAAGAACACAGTGTTATAGTAATTTAATAGACAAAATAGGTACTTTGAATGTCCATTTGCGGAAAAAGGCCCAGGATAACTAAGGTATACATATTTTTTTAAATTAAGTAAATTATAACATTGCTTCCTACGGTCGACTTCTGTGGCGGCACTATCTTGACACTATCTGTCAAAATGCATGCGCCTGGGCAATGACCTCATTCGTTGGAGATGCGTTTGGTTTTAAACTTTCGTTTTATAAAAAATTGTACCGAGTTCAAATGAAAAATACGTCACAGTTTTTTTTTTGTTTCTAGTGATAAGTATTCTTGACGTTGCGAATTAAAGTGTTATGACTAACTTCTAGCGTGACTCAATTTATCAAGTGCGTAACTGATCGATAGCAAACTAAAGTTTTCCTCAACAGGTACCTATGCCAGACACAGCGACACAAACATCCAAACTTAACAATCAAAGGCCATACGCAAAGCAGACGTCTGCGTCAGAGCATCAACGAATAACAGACATTCCAACCGCTTCGCTAACTCTTCAATCAGTAAATGTGATCTCCGACTCCGCACAGTTGTTACCAGTCTATATGAGCTTCATACTGGTTCGTATGAAGCGGGTTGTAGGTAAATGTTGTAAATAACAGGCCAGCTGTGTAAAAAGTCAGCGGGCGCTCAATGTCACCCCCCTTCCGGCAGGGACGCGGCGCGCGCGCAGCAAAACAACAATTCAACATCGACCTGTGTGTCCTCAACAATTTGTCTTATACCTATTCTGTAAACATTTTGTCCTTCATACCGTTTGTAGCGAAAATGATCTTGAAAGCGATGCGCGACTACGTTGATATTGAACTTGTGGGTCGTATTCGTAACAGTACACACAATAAATAATTGTATTAGGTAAAAAGATTCCATTACATACCTCATAGTTGTTCCCATCTTTGTTTACATGAATGTAATGCCTAAGCACCTAACATTCAGTTTTTGGGTTACGATTGCATTCAGGGTTGATTTAGGTAAGTTTAATCAGCCTTTATTCTTATCGGAACCACTTTATTTTGCCTACAAAAGCTGGTATTTATTTTCGCTCTCGTTTATCGCAAGTATCCCATGGCCGTAGAGCAAAATAGGTCAAGGTATTACGGATGATTGGCAAAATGTTTGGAACTCTAAACTTTACAATAAAGACGCGTTTCAGAACTTATGACAAGGGACTAAGGTTCAAAATTGTGTGTCATTACATCAACCTTATGGATATTTGTCATCACACTCATCACTACTTGTATGAACGCGAAAAATATATACACAAGGTTGCAACGTGAACTTCATAGAATCGCAGCTGGTTTATTGCAAACAATAAATATATTGTACACATGTATGTCAAATTTACTTAAGCTTTTCTACCAATATAAATTACTCACGCTCCTATTAATAGATCTACGCATTCATATGCTTAAAAAACAGTAAGATTTAATTACTCCGTGAGAAATTGTTTAAAGCTCTCCAACGTACACGTGCTCGAGTATCTCAAACTTACTAATCGGACTACCCGTACAAGGCCTAGAAAGGGTTTACGCCTAATTATAAAAAATCTCTACCCCGCTTTGGGTCAGCCTGGGGACTATAGCCAAATCCCACCCCTGCGCAAGAGAAGACATTCCCTAGGTTTCTGACTTTCTGAGTGAGATAACGCTAAGCGCGTGTATAGCGCTGTCTCCCTTGCACGCGAATCGCATCCAGTGGGACGTATGTGGGCTGTAATGGTGAGAAAAATAACTTCAATCCCAGAGAGTCTCACTTCTTTTGAATCTGTGACCCTTGTCCAAAGTATGCTTGTCCGGAGCAGGCTTTACGCTTCTGGCGGCGGCTGTGGGCTGTACTTATTTTCGCTGACCATGTATGTTTAAGAAAAATACTAACCGGTGATTCCACTATTGAAAGTGTAGTACTATTTTTGATGAGCTTGCCATGGGGGTGGGGGCAAGCGAGTAGACTAATCTAGTGATTACGGACGCCCATGAATACTCACAACACGCCTTGAGTACTCGGTGGTTGCAAGGGAGTTGCCAGCCATTAAGATGGGAGTGCTCTTTTCTTGAAGGTTTGAAGTACGAAAATTTTCAGTTTTAGTATTAGGTAGGTACTTAATTAAACACATACGTACGTTTTTATAGCAGAGATTTGAGTAGCATGGCGAATGTAGTTAAAGTCGACCTTGCGTTGGTCAGAGACACGTGGCCGCAGCCTTGCGATAACACATCCGCTGATAAGGGCCATACCTACCGAGTGCGCGCATTTCTCGTGATGCTCGTATCAGCAGTATCAGATGCTGGGAGAAATCCGCCATTGAACTTTTATCGGCACTTGTCTATCCTCTTTTATGATCTTTTTAATTAGCGAACTAATTTTTATAGACAAATAATAAAATAAAGGGCTGTCATATACTTATCTACTACAGAAAAACTGACCAAGGCCCCCAGTGCCCAGGGCTGGGATCGAACCAGCGACCTCCTGCTTTCGCGGCAGACGCCCTAACCACTAGGCCACCTGACCACGCCATTTTCAATTTATAATTTATATATCGTAGTGTGACTATTTAAAAATATGAATCAAAACCTTTATTATAATAAATAAGTGTTCGTCAACAAGTGCCTGCGACGGATACTGGGTGTCTTCTGGCCACGTACCATCTTAAATGCCAGGCTCTAGGAGTTGACCGACCAGACTCCTATAGCGAAGGAGATCCTGAGCAGGAAATGGCGATGGATAGGTCATACGTTGTGAAGACCAGAAAATCACCTATCCAAACAAGGTCTGCGACGGCAAGCTCCCGGAAAAAGAAAGCCAGGTCGGCCCCGCACCACCTGGAGGCGTACGGTTGACAAGGAGGCTGCGTCAACTGGCCTGGACTGGAAGGAGCTCGAAGACGCTGCGCAGGATCGAGCCAAATGGAAACTGCTTCTTAGAGCCCTATGTCCCTGATGAGGGATAAGAGGACTTCATCATCATGTGATTGTATATAATAAAAGGTATAAAAACTCAAGTGTGGGTTTATGAAACAAGGCGGCAGCTGAGTTTCATAATAACATCACACGAGTGTTTTAATGCCTAATTATGTACAATTACATACAACTGCTTTCTATACACACATATCATGAATCTCCATGCTGCGTTCAAAGCGCATACCTATATATCGTATCGACCGCCATTTCGACTTTCCGGAATAAAAACTTTTCAGACATTCGAGTTTTGACATTTATATTTTTTAAATTCAGAGACAAATTTTCGTATCGTTCGATATCAAAATGACGTGCGACTTGCGTGCGTCATTCTATGTAATTGACAATTCGTTTCAAACTAAACGTCATCTCGACTGATATTAGAATAGAGGTAAAATAAAATTTTCTAGTGTCAGATGTGTTCAAAATTTGAACAAAAATAAAAGAAATCGATAATATTATTTAGCTATAATAACATTTTCACAGATAATAAATTTGTTGTAACAAAAAGTTTATTATTATGGGGGCCTTTATATGCGATTTTAGAACGCATTATTGAGGGTTAAAAGTGGGTATAAAAGATATTTTCAACCGACTTCAATATTTCAAAAGGAGGAGGTTCTCAATTCGACTGATTTTTTTTTTATTTTTTTTTTATTTTTTTATGGATGTTCACTCATAACTCCGTCATTACTGAACCGATTTGAATATTTTTTTTGTTTTCTAAAAGTAGACGGTTCCTGGTTGGTCCCGTTTTTTTCAAAATCCATTTCTGATGATGGGATCCATGAGGAACTGAGGGAACTCCTCAAATTTGAAAGGCACATGCATGCTGATTTGGGTGATTTCTTAAGAAACTCGAGCATTTCTTTACGAAAATCATCAATTTGGTGGAGTGGACCTGATGATGAAGACCAGGGATGGCAAAGTGGAACTGCTTCGTAATTCTCAGGACTATGATCCGATTTTAAAAAATATTTTTTTGTCTGTATATAGATGGTTTCAGGATTGTTCCGTTTTTTTCAAAATCAATTTCCGATGATGGGATCCATGAGGAACTGAGGGAACTCCTCAAATTTGAAAGGCACATGCATGATGATTTGGGTAGTTTCTTAAGACACTTGAGCATTTCTTTACGAACATCATCAATTTGGTGGAGTGGACCTGATGATGAAGACCAGGGATGTCAAAGTGGAACTGCTTGGTAATTCCCAGGACTATCGTCCGATTTTAAAAAATATTTTTTTTTCTGAAAATAGATGGTTCCAAATTTGTTCCGTTTTTTTCAAAATCAATTTCTGATGATGGGATCCATGAGGAACTGAGGGAACTCCTCAAATTTGAAAGGCACATGCATGATGATTTGGGTAGTTTCTTAAGACACTCGAGCATTTCTTTACGAACATCATCAATTTGGTGGAGTGGACCTGATGATGAAGACCAGGGATGGCAAAGTGGAACTGCTTGTTAATTCCCAGCTCTATCATCCGATTTGAGACATTCATCTTTTCTTTGTAAAGAAATACCTTCAAGATAGTCCTATTTGATTATAGTTCTATTTTGATGATGGGCTTCATGAGGGATTGAGAGAACTCCTCAAATTTTAACGGCACATGCATTCTGATTTGAGGGTTTCCTTAAGTAACTAAAACAGTGTTTTGGCGGAGCCAAAATTTTGATGAACTTGATCTGATGATGAAGACCAGGGATCGCAAAGTGGAACTGGTTAATAAACCTAGCTCTACTTATTATCCTAGTTGTGACATTCATCTTTTTGATTTGATTTATATTCTGATGATGGAGTTCTAGAAGAATTCAGAGAACTCTTCAAATTTGAACGGCAGGTTAATTGTGATTAGAGGGTGTTCATAATTAGCTTAGGCATTTTCTTACTGTGGCCATCATTTTGCTGGAGTGGACCTGATGTTGATAATCAGGGATGGCATAATGAA
This sequence comes from Lathronympha strigana, assembly GCA_949128165.1. Lineage (NCBI taxonomy): Eukaryota > Metazoa > Arthropoda > Insecta > Lepidoptera > Tortricidae > Lathronympha > Lathronympha strigana. The sequence continues at coordinate 14,124,368 of OX421909.1, read as the reverse complement.
TATGCTCGTTAATTTACAGTCTGTCATCCAATTTAACACATTGTTATTTTGTTTGTTTAAAGGTCTACAAAGGAGTTTCGTTTGATTATACTTCAAATGTAATGATGGAAGCCCTAGGACATTAAGAAAGCTCCTCAATTTTCAATCGTACACGTGCGGTGTATTGGATATTTGTGAAGTAAACTGGCTAACTCAAACAAATTCTTAATTTCACTTTTACCGGGAACCAAATGAAGTCGGTTTTTTTTTCTTAAAAATTATTTTATAATTTGTCGCACCTTGGAATATTGGTATAATACTTTCGAAAACCTTTTCTCTAGCACTAGGGTAAATAAAATATGTAATTATTAATTAATGGAGACTCCATAGCAAATAAATAAAATAAGAAAATAATAATAATAATAAGATAAAATAAGTAATGCAGATATTTATTTTATTTTATCTCTTATCCTAATTTTATATATAATCAATACCTATATAGTTATAAAACTTTTTAACAATAAATAAAACCGACTTCAAAAAGTGAAATATAAAATGTTTTCTTTTTTATTTGCTGTAAGGTTCGGAAAGGATGAGTAATCAAACAAATGGAGGTGAAACGGTGCCAAGCCAAATAAAAACATTACATTACATTTAGAGAAGAGCTTGAGACAAGAGAAGAGAGGTGAGCTTTATTAAAAATAAAGCTCACGTTCACTTCACGTTCTCTCTGAAAAAAAAAATGATATGGCAATGTTAATGCCATGCATGCATGCTTGCATAAATGTTTTATATGAATGAACCTCCATTTGTTTGATAACTCATCTTTTCCGAAACTAACAGCAAATAAAAAAGTTTTTACATTATTTTAAATTTTTTTTAAGTCGGTTTTATTTTTCTATTTTAGTTAGTAAGTAAAGTACCAGTATGAGTAACGCAGTACCCACTACTAATAACCAAAAAATACTTAGTTAATCAGACGGTGGAGCTCGGAATTATCAGTTTAAGTATCTGAATTTCTTCGTGCCACCCCTATGATGATGAATACATCAGGTCTACCTGACTGAATTTTGGGTTTCGCAAGAAATTGCTTAATTTACTTAAGAAAGCACCGAAATCACCATGTAAGTCGGTTAAAAATTGTTCAAAATATGGAACACAATACAATTGTCAGGCATTGTACCTAGGATGTACAATGACCTATTTTACATTTAAGGTAGGTAGAGGGAGGTAGCTAGGTAAGTCACACATACTGTATATATTTTGAAAATAAATGAAATTTACACATATTAAGAAAGTTATTAAAGTGGTTTTACTCATTGGGATGTTTTATATTTATGGAATAATCGCCTTTAAACACTTAACAAATACACTATGTATACTTTTTGACTCTGAGTGTGACAGAAACGAGCCCTGCTGCACTAACGGTTGCCTTCTGTCATGCAGTCTCACTGCATGCGCGAGCGCAGGAGGCGTGTCCAGTTCTAGTATAATGCGCATTTATGTAATTTTCCAATATTTTTTAATACCAAAGCCAGCGAGTGCTTTTTCTTAGAGAATCACTCGCCCTCGTAGAAAATCGCTACTCATCGCCGATCGCTCTGGTGGGACCAGTGCCGAACAGTCAGCCAGCCATCTTCGATTAAGTAAAGCTGCCATTGTGTGTGAGAGGCCTATTTATCCTTTAATTTGTACTGTACCGTTTGCATTGGCAACGAATGTGACTCAAGTGGAGTTGCAAACGCGCATAGGCGGCTGCAGTAGCCGCTTTACGTCAGGTGAGCTGCACGCTTGTTTGCCACCTTCTTGATATTATGTATTTAATATACTATCACGGGACTATATTTACACGGGAGCGATCCTATTTTGTTAATTCCTTTTGTTAGTTCCTGGGCGAGTAAATCACCGATAGCTCCTCGCTTACTCTCGTTTGGTAGGACTCAGTGCCTTCCACTTTCCCATACTCGTCAAGTGATTTTAATGACACCCCAACTCTTGCGCTGCGCGATGCGCGCTTCATGGCAAGGTCGCGGCGCGCGTGCACCGCGCACCCTACACCCGCCGCAATAAACTTACACGTGCGCTATGTCGGTGCAACGCAACCCATGTAAATGCGATTACACTGAAAAACATGCAATTTAACATAAACATGCTTTCAAAGGTTATCGTTTTCTTATTACCGATCGCAGTTTAGACTTACTATTTTAATACCGCCACTGGCTTACACTTAACTATATCAGGGCCTATACCACGAAAATCGAACGATTGCGGATTTGTATCTCCATCTCTGTCGCACTTGCATATTGGTGTGACAAAGAGGTTTTCCCGTCAATGCCAATTTTCGATGTTCGTGGTAGGCGTGCAGAGCTTCTGCTCCGACTCCCTCAAACACGTGCACTTTCGTTTTCGATATCGAGAAAAGAAATACCATGCATTACGAATATTTGCCAGTTATGTACTAGTATGTTGCCGGCACGAGGTAGGTACAAATCTTAATTGTCTATTTATTTTATTACTTCTACCTCTGGATACTATCGCGTTCAAAATTTACTACACTTTTGAACGCGTGTGTACATCATATAAATGGATGCGCAGCTTTCCCTTCGAGGTGGCAACGGAATTGGACATCGCTCGAAATGATACTTTTTAATGCCTGGAATTATGTCTGGCATGATAAAGTGCTAAAAGATGTCGAGCACATTCTGTTTCTAGAGTAGAGATAGCGGTTATATATAAATATTCGAAATATTCTAGCCATTCTAGGACAATCTTACACAAATTGACCTAGTCCCACGGTAAGCTCAATAAGGCTTGTGTTGTGGGTACTAGGCGACGATATATATAATAGATAGATACATATAAATACTTAAATGACCCGCGGATGGCCGGCAGAAGACCAGCGCTGGCCACCCAGGCTTGCTCGATGCTGAGTCGGGACCATTTTGTGGCAGTAATCGTTTTGTTTCGGATTCGAATAAGTAATACCTTTCTGTAACATAATGTACCCTCTGTAATATTTTTTTTTTACAAAAAAATATATATATATATTTATTATTCATGGCATATATATATATATATATATATATATATATATATATATATATATATATATATATAATTATATGCCATGAATAAATATTTTTCTATTTCTATTTTCTATTTCTAAATACATAGAAAACATCCATAACTCAGGAACAAATATTCGTGATAAATCCACAAATCAATGCCCTGACCAGGATTCGAACCCGGGACCTCCTGCTTCGTAGGCAGAGTCACTACCAACTAGGCTAGGAGGCCGTTACGTATATGTATATATTTTAAGTGGTTTGCACTTGCAGTGCCAGATTTATGTAAACCGCGCAGCCGTTGGTTTATGGTTTCTAAAACAATGAATACGCATGCAATAGCGATTAACGCTGATACCGAAGGTAGGTACCATGTTATTCGTACGTAGGTACCCTACACGTAATATTTCAAAGAATGCCATTTTATTCCTAGAAACGTATTCAGAAACTAAAAATATGACATCATATTGACGACAACAAAACAGAGATCAGTCAGGCAAACGAGGGCAATCGCGCAGATTTTATTTTATACATATATTTTTTATTACAAGCTTAAAACATGTTCTCCTAGAATGTAAACAGATAGAAGTATACAGGAGCAAATACTTAGGAACTCCCAGCACACTAAAGGAGGCAACTTGCAACCTTAAAACGATGATAGGTTTCATAGACGAACTAGGGTGGTTAGAGTAGTGCTACCTCGCTATCACGCAAAATAGGCACAATGGATGTCGATTTGCGGAAAAAGCCCAGGAAAACTAACTAACTAACTATTACAAGCTTTTATTTAACTTGCAATGTATGTTCGTTAGGGTCAAACTTTGCAACCTAAACTTGACTAACTTCCCGTTATTCGAATAAGCTGAAACGTCACATGCTTATGTAGGTTTAGGTTGGATGACGATTCAATGTTATGGTACCTAAGTGTAGTCAACGACAAAAACTTGTATCAAAAATTTAATTTTCGACAAAAAACTTTTGTCTTTTATATTGCAAGTTTCTGAATACGCTTCCTACCCACATCTTTCAACGAAACATTTTTAGGTTAGTGAGTAGTTTTTGTTTAGACTGGTTTTATAGTACGGTACGTAAAGGAAATAAAATTTTACAACTCCCAAGAGCGATATTATTTGTCGACGGTTAGAATACTCTTAGAACAAAGCGTAAAAAAAAAAGATAACAGATTTTGATATTGCTTTAGGAATTAAAAAAAAATTCGTTACCAACCTTTTAAATCTAAGGAAAAAATATACAAGAGGAAAATTTTTTCTTCAGATAATCGTATTTAACTATTTGAACGTCGCCTATCATTTAATAACATATTTGACCAGAGCTTATTTCAATATAATATGAAAACTTAAAAAAAAATATTACTCTTCGAAAACATTACGCAAGTGCTTTATGGTAACTGAAATGCATTTAATATTATTAAAGATAACTATTAGAGCCCATTTCTAACACATTCATCAATAGCTTAAATTTATGTAGACACTAGAATTAAAAAAAAATTCTCCTAGCCATAAAATAATTCTCATAATTTTCAAGTCAAGGTCATTAGTTCAAAATCATTTAAATAGTATGTATACGGAAAATCTAAGGATTTCATCGAAAGATTCATCTTTTATTATCTTATCAATTCTAGGCGTAATTCAAATGCTCGAAGCTACGCGCGGGAATTAATATCGCGTGTGTTTCGCGCGGAACGGGGGCGGTTTGACCAATCACATCACAGCCGGCGCGCCAGGCGCCTTTGCCTCTCGGTGAATCGGTACGTACATCGGTAGGTCGTTGTATTTGCACCTTGTCTCACTTGTCTGTCAATAACAACAAATAACATAACAATGATGTCGATAATATGACTACAACTGAGTGTTTACGCAAGATAGTTATATCAAAATGTCAATGTCGTGTGATAAAGTCTGGGTCGATGTCAGTGAAAAAGACTTAGATGTTTTTTTGCCGAAAGTGCAAAAAACATGGAGTTGTAAAAGACTTAAAATTTTGTGACGAAAAGTGCGATATTCATACATAGGTAAATTTAACAAAAACTTCGTTTTTTTACCAGAATTAGTGCGCTGGACTTAGTCAAATTTTCGATGGTTGTTGTGCTATGATGACACCTACTTTTTATGTTAGTATCGTATAGAACACGCTAAAATAAGCATGTTTTGTATGGACAGTTTTTTTTCTAAAATAAAAAATGGCCGACTTATTTGACCCCAAAGATGAACAATTTTAGATCTTAGTTAAATTTTCGATGGTTGGTGTGCTATGATAACACCTACTTTTTATCTTAGTATCGTGTAGAGCACGCTAAAATAAGCATGTTTTGTATGGACAGTTTTTTTCTAAAATAAAAAATGGCCGACTTATTTGACCCCAAAGATGAACAGTTTTAGATCTTAGTAAAATTTTCGATGGTTGTTGTGCTATGATGACACCTACTTTTTATGTTAGTATCGCGTAGAGCACGCTAAAATAAGCATGTTTTGTATAGACAGTTTTTTTTCTAGAATAAAAAATGGCCGACTTATTTGACCCCAAAGATGAACAATTTTAGATCTTAGTTAAATTTTCGATGGTTGGTTTGCTATGATAACACCTACTTTTTATGTTAGTACCGTGTAGAACACGCTAAAATAAGCATGTTTTGTTTGAAGTTTTTTTTCTAAAATCAAAAATGGCCGATTTAGGGTAGAAAGGGGACAATTGAAACACGTTATAATTGAAACTATTCAAATATTTCGAAAACTATAATATCTACGCGTCTGACGCATCACTCTGAAAACATGGCCAGCAATGTTTGAATACTTGGCCAGTACCACTCGAGCGCCGGTGCGTTACGGGAGTATCCACGAGCCAAAACAGGTTTACGCGGTGTAAAATAAGTATTTGTATTTTCGTATATTTTCTTATAACTTCGTTCACTCTTGTATTTTGACGAATTAAATTATGTAGGTGTTATATTTAAGAATAAACGAATGTTTTTAACAGCCGTTGATCAGCGTTCGAGTCTTTTTATATATAATATTTGACTTTGAACTGAAAAATGTGGTGTGTGGACGACAGAAACAAATTGAAACGTTTCAATCGTCCTCGCGTTTTAATCGTCCCCAAAAGTAACGAACTTAGAAATATAAATAAATAAATAAATAATAAATAAATAAATATTACAGGACATTCTTAAACAAATTGACTAAGTCCCGCAGTAAGCTCAATAAGGCTTGTGTTACGGGTACTCAGACAACGATATATATAATATACAAATACATAGAAAACATCAATGACTCAGGAACAAATATCGAAAAAAATAATAAATAATATAAGAATATAATATAATATAAGATTCTGATGCACAAGTTTGTTCTTTCATTTTTCAAATTCACTTGTACTCGTAACGTAGGATCGTGGTGTTAATAAACGCGATTAATCCGTTCTTCTCTTCTCTTCAGTGTTTAATTTCAATGAATAAAATCGCGGTAAGAGAAGACAATATTATTCACTTGTGTAGTTTTTGACCTAGTTGTTAAATTATAGATATTCGATGTTTTTTACACTGATTTTTTGAAAATATGTGACTTCTTAAAAAGGAGGTTCTCAGTTTGACCCGTATGTTTGTATTTATGTTTGTTTTGTACACGATTATCTCGCGTTCGGCAAAACTGATTTTGATGCGGTGAGCACAACTACTTTGTTTTATGTCACATAAAAAACATAATATGTTATTTTATTTTGGTATATCGCCATATAGCAACACTTGTTACAGAATGTTTTATATGTTGATTTGATATTTTTGACAAATAATAACACATATGTCAAGCATATTAATACATTTTTCATCACACCTGCTCGTAAATGGTGATATTATATGCAAGCATACTTACACTTAAAGAGCTGTATTATTCCCATGGTTTTAAAGGATTCTCATACTACTTTACCGCCCGCCCGGAGCTCGCGGAGGACCTGCCCCCCACGCGCTCGCAGCACGTAGTCACTCCGGAGTACTGTGGACTGTGCAACTACACTACCGCTTATCATTATTGTTTCTTTACCTGTATAGAGTTTATTTTTTTCCTCGCAAATGTGATGAAAAACATTGTGTGTACCACGGGCAGTAAGGGCATTACTAACAATACTAACACATGGCAGACTAACCATGAAGTTTTTGTGCGGACATCTTTCAACTCATAAAAATATGACGGTCACAGACGGTTAAAGGCAAATTGTTTTAATCGTCCCCACTTTACCCTATTTGACTCGAAAGATAGAAGATATTTTACGACAGTCAAATTTTCTAGCTGGCATCCCCGGTATAGTCGTGGCAGAGGCAGACCGAGAAAGAGATGGCGGAACGACTTGGATGCGTTTCAGCGGTATTGGTGGGATCTTGCCCAGCACAGGGAGGATTGGATATGGAGAGGGGAGGCCTTTGCCCAGCAGTAGGACACAAAAACAGGCTATTAAAAAAAACAACAACGATGGGTATCGTGCTATGATGACACCTACATTTTATGGTAGAATCTTGTAGAACACGCTAAAATAAGCATGTTTTGTAAGGACAGTTTCTTTCTGAAATAAAAAATGACCGACTGATTTGACCCAAAAGATGAGCAATTTTATGTCTTGGTAATATTTTTGATGGTATGATTTTGACAGCGAGCGAGCAAGACCTTCTTGGGCAGAGCTTCGCTCCCGCCTTAGACTTCCAGGTTATTTATTTTTAATAAGGGAAGCGAAGCTCTCGCCTTAGTCTTCTAACCTAACCAAATCCGTGTCGATTCTGCCCCGGAGGATTTGCTCGCTCGCTGTCTAAAGTGACAACCAACAGCCAGCTTTGAAGTTATCTTATTTGGACGGATAAAAAAAACCATCGTAGACTAAGGCGGGAGCTGCTCCTGCCGGGTGCAAGACCTAAACCACCAAACACCATGTGTCCCCCTAATTAAACAATGGCATATTTTGCCATTACTGTGTTTGTACATAAGGGATATATGCATTTTTGTAAACAACCACCAAACTTCATTCAAAACGCGAGGTGCAATTATGAATAACAGACAGACCCGACAAAACATTATGGATTTATTATACAAGCCACGTGCTCATAAAATGATTTATGATAAGAATGCTTTTAATATGTGTATAATTATTTATAATAAATTACCTGTTGACATAAAATTCCTGCAAGGCAATAGATTTAAGAATAAATTGACTTCTTGGCTTTTAGACCATTGCTTCTACAGTGTTAAAGAATATTTAGAATATAGCTGACATATTTATTTTAATTATTATTAATATTGAATTTTTATTGACATTTGCATTCATTACCTACCACAATTGTTTTTTGTTTTTATTTTTGGGTTTTGTTCATAATTTACACATTGTTTCATGCATTTTTATCTATCTTGACATATTTTTTATAATTTTAGATATGATTATTAAGACATAAAAGGTTAATATATTTGTATATAGTACTGTGAATACTGCACGCTATTCGAAATATTTGCACGCCTGCATGCAGGTTGAATGCACTGGACTTAACAATTCTAACTGTAAGACCCACTATACTGTGTTCGATGCAAATAAATACTTTGAATCTTTGAATTAAAATTGTTTATCTTTCAGGTCAAATAAGTCAGCCATTTTTGATTTTAGAAAAAAATGTTCATACAAAACATGCTTATTTTAGCGTGTTCTACACGATACTAACATAAAAAATAGGTGTCATCATAGCACAACAACCATCGCAAAATTTTACTAAGATCTAAAATTGTTCATCTTTGGGGTCAAATAAGTTGGCCATTTTTTATTTTAGAAAAAAACTGTCCATACAAAACATGCTTATTTTAGCGTGTTCTATACGATACTAACATAAAAAGTAGGTGTCATTATAGCACAACAACCATCGAAAATTTTACTAAGATCTAAAATTGTTCATCTTTGGGGTCAAATAAGTCAGCCATTTTTTATTTTAGAAAAAAACTGTCCATACAAAACATGCTTATTTTAGCGTGTTCTATACGATACTAACATAAAAAGTAGGTGTCATCATAGCACAACAACCATCGAAAATTTTACTAAGATCTAAAATTGTTCATCTTAGGGGTCAAATAAGTCGGCCATTTTTTATTTTAGAAAAATACTGTTCATACAGAACATGCTTATTTTAGCGTGCTCTACACGATTCTAACATAAAAAGTAGGTGTCATCATAGCACGATAACCATCGAAAATTTTAGTAAGATCTAAAATTGTTCATCTTTGGGGTCAAATAAGTTGGCCATTTTTCATTTTAGATAAAAACTGTCCGTACAAAACATGCTTATTTTAGCGTGTTCTACACGATTCCTCCATATAAAGTAAGTGTCATTATAGCACAACAACCATCGAAAATTTGACCAAGTAGTTACTTCTGGTAGAAAAACTAAGTTTTTTAAATTTACTTATGAATATCTCAGTTTTTGTCAAAATAAAATCGAAGTCTTTTACGACTCCTATGTTTAAAAAAAATCTAAGTCTTTCACTGCGTACCCTTTGAAAGGGCACATCGTCTGTCTAATATCGGTCTAAATGAGGTTTCTTTAGAAATAGTGATTAAACAGTATTTGAATAAATAATTTTATACTACGCGTGCATTTAATATTTTATTTAAAGAAGAAAACAATTTTGCTTTAGGTACCAATATGGATTACAATTTAAAATTAACAAATTAATATTTACATTACAGATCATAATTTAATACGTAGCACAAACGAAATGTAAGAAACGCGTTGCGTAATCGTGATCTGATTGGTCGCACAGCACGGGCCGTAGCGCGATAGACTATCCCGCTCAAATCTCTTCGAGTTCGAATTATGATGCGAACTGATAAGATCATAATATTTAGAGCTATTGATGTATTTCTTATAATTTCGGTGTATGCATTTCTATAATACTAATGAACAAAATGTACCAACTTGAAAATTTCTAGATTTTTATTGAAGTTAACAGAAGACCTTAAAAGTTGAATTCTTCATATAAATTGAAACTATTGATGAATACGTTAGACATGGAACCTATTCGTTATCTACATAATTTTTTAACACATTTCAGGTACTTGGATGTACTTAAGTATTTTTTTGGAGAAAATATGTAGGTTTTTCTTGCTTCAAGAAAGCTTTCGACAAATTTGTTATAAAATGACAGGTGACATTCAAATAGTTTAATCCAATAATATTAAGATAGAAAATATGACTTGCATAATCTTTCCTTGATTTTACACGCGTCGGTAACAAATACCTATATTTTACCCAAAGCTTTATCTAAAACAGTTAGACAATATTTTTCTCGATTAGTCTAAAGTGTACTCTAATAGGTAATTAAAAAAAAATCGACTTGTGAGTTATGTTGTGTTTAGGGGTCATTATAGTCTTCGCGTATTCGCCTATTAGGCGAATTATAATGATTGACAGGCCAGGAAGACACTTGATTAGATACGAATCTGACCAATGTACCTATAATATCTATGACTTGTGGGATGACTGAAGGATGAATGCCTAGACGTGAAAGGTAACATATTTATTAGATTTTACCCGCGATTTTATCTGCGTAGAATTAGATCAAAAATTATCCTATATTCTGTCCCAAGAGTCAAACTATCTCCATGCCAAATTTCAGCATAATCTGTTCAGCGGTTTTAGTATTAAGAGGTAACATACAGACTTAGTTAAGGATTTATTATATTAAGAATGGATTGAATATAATAAGGTACCTACAACACATATTTGGTATTAGCTTATTGTGTAGGGATTGGATACATGCATTTATAAAACCATAACTTTGTAAGGTAGAAGGAGGACGAGTCTATGGCCTATGACTTGTGGTATTTATATCATAAATATATTATATTTTGACGTTTGGAGGCCTTTACACCTCCAAATCCTATTAGTATTATTTTTTGACGATGGGGACCGTTTACATCTCCAGTCTTTATTTTGACACTTGGGGAGCCTTTACATCTCCAAATTTTATTCGTATTTTATTTTGACGTGGGGGGACCTTTTACATCTCCCACACTTAATTTATTTTTAACTATAGAGACTATACATCTCTTGCACATATTACACATTTATTTTGATATTCTTTACCCAGGTTTTGGCTGTTGTATTATCAACATTTAGATTACAATTTTACTTCTATATATTGTAAATGTTTGTACATACAAATGCTTTACTGTAATGCTTATTGACTTGTAAAAGTGCCCTTGAGGCCTACTTGCAGAATAAATTTTTAAATTTTGAATTTTGAATTTTGAATTTATGCCATGATGAAGGATGATGATAGTTATAAGAAAAATCGAACATGTAATATACCTAGTAGCTTAGATCCAGAAGTTATCCATCCAATCATACCTAGTTACCTACCTACTATAACAAATAGATAATTCTAAACACATTGTCATACCTATTTATTTATTTTTCCTTCACAGCATCGTCGTTTTTAGGATTCAGTAGACAGAATGACAAAAACAGAACCCTGTGTAGTAATTAGTATTATTTTGAACGTTATTGGTGTAGGTAGCCGTTTTTGTGTTCCTTAAAGTTGCGTTGCTTTCTCGGTTTTCTCATCGTGTGGAAGTACGGTACCCTACATTGTTCGTGGTCCGACATGAAATAGGCGTGACATACTATAAAAAAATAAGTTTTCGGTTACAACGCGCGATTCGGAGTGCTTTGATTTAGCGATATTTTTCGATTCCTTGATGTTAAAGGAAAAATTGTTACTAGCCCGGTGTCATTACAGAATTTATTTCGTAATTCACAAGCGGTTATTGCGACAAGAGGAATTTAGCCCGGTTTTATTTTAAAATTCATTTGAATTCGTTTGATGATACGGATGTAGGTACCTACGCATCATCTAAGTGCTTTAATGATTTAGGTATGTGCAGATATTAGGTTATGCATCAACGGTTATGTTCTCTTAGGTACTCATCCACCAATTATAAACTACTACCAGTTAGGTACCTACAATTTGTTACCAAGTGCTACGATACGTCGTCGTCGTACCGAAGTCGCGGGCGCGCGGTCGTTTCAAGATCAAGGCTGCGAGGCAGACGCGCCGCAAGGTCACCCGGCCCCCCGCCCCGCGCCGTGCGCAAATATTTGCGCCCGTCTGTCCTCCGCGACCGATACGTCGAGGTCAGCCTGTCAAGCGGACCTTGAAATAATATTAGTCCGACCTCTTAAAGACCACGTTGATAGGTGGTTTGTGTATCGGCTTCTGTCAGGAATAAAGATAACTTGATGTTTAGATTTGAACATGTATTCTTTAATCATAGGTTAAAGAATATGTAACAACATGTAAGTAAAGAACATGTAAGTTAACAAGTCTCATTTTAACTAAAAATATTTGTGAAAGATTAAATAGAATGTTAAACATTTTTTTAAAGAAAAAGATATCCTATATGTTTATCATGCGAGAGCTTTGATAGCCTACCAGAAAGTCGGGTGACTTTTAATCGAAGCTTACAGGTTCAAATCCTGGTTAGTAAAAATCTCTGCACCCCAGCCCAGCCTGAACCCCAGGCCAGAGGACCCTGAGCCTTGGTAAAATTCACGAAAACGATGATTTATCAACAATTAAAAGCAGGCTTAAATATACTCTTCTAAATACTTACATTATATAAAAGCAGTTGTTTTATATAAAGATTGAGACAAAGCCTTTATATAGTAGAGTCTCTACGAGAACAAAATCGACCAAAATGGTACGCTGTGAGTTAAGAGTTCCGAAATTTAGACTATAGCTAAAGGGTCTCAAAATAACTATTTTCAGATGTGGAGGGAAAACCAATTCCCCCCCTGAGCGAGGGGAAGAGGGGTGAAAATGCAAGCGGAATGGCTTCTTTTAATATTTCTTCATTTATCAGTAAAGCTTGCTAGGGGTTGTGTATCATTTTCATATAAAACAGACACGGAGAATTCATTTTTGACAATAATAATGTGCAGAGTCATATAAAAAAAAGAATTATCGGGGCACTCACTTTGTTCATTTTCTTTAAAACATGATGGTGTATTAAAAATCAATTATTTTGAATAATAAAAATACAGTAAGATAACATGTAGTTTGCAAAAAACATACATTTTATGGGGACTTACTATACGAAAACTAACTGAAATAAATGTTGCACCTGTTGCAAATCTCAGAAACTAAGCAACAACAGACTGTTTGGTCTTACTGTAAACCTTGACAAACGTACTATGGGATTTAACAATTTGCGTAAATATATTATCTACAATATCTGTAATAGATGTACCTATAGGTATATGTTTAATACTATTATACATTATATAAAATAAAAAAGCAACCTTATGTACAAAAGTAACTAAAGTAAAATTCTCCATCGCTTCATCTAGATCTAAAAGCAAAGTGCAGTACATTTTAATATAGGTTTCTTGTAGCTGCATCTTATTAATTCTGTGCCTGATGTGACGACGACGATGAGAGGTCCAAACAGGCTGCCATTCATGGGTGCTCCCCAATTAGATGGTTTTGGAAAATTTTGTATTTTTTTGTAAGACTTGGAGCCATGCTCGTTCGAGATGTTGAATGAGGGGTTCTCCGGTTGCTCTCATATTCGTCATCTTCCCAACTTCATTCCTGATACTTGCGGTCAGCTCTCTTTATATGGTGTCGCCAGGCGCGTCTGTCCTAGATCTTCTCGGATGAGATTTGAGCTTCTTTCATGTTCTTTTAGACAAGCTCTAGAACTGCCGCATCCCCTACGCTTTTCACTTACTTACCTCCAGTTCCTTTCTCGTCATGTAGTCTAGTTGTCGTTCATGGCCTAGCCATTCATCAGAGGCGAATTCCGGTAAGTTTGTCTTGAATTGGTCTCACTTTGAAACAGCCTCTGCCATGGGTATTTCTTACATGGTTTAGTGTTACTCCTCCAGCCCATCTGAGCATCCTCATCTCCGTAGCGTACAGTTTGGCAACGCATTGTTTCTTAAGTGGCCAGCACTTGGAGCCGTATATCATTGCTTGATGCACAGCAGTCTTGTAATTTTTGCCTTTGTTTGTTTGTTTGTTTGTAAGCACTTTATTGTACATAAATATAGCAAAAATTAATAAATATTACAATGCCAGTTCTCAATTATTTGACACTTGGTTGGAGAGCCACAGTCTTTTCAGATTATCTTTAAATGATGTCACAGACTGAGATTGTCTGATGGACAAGGGTAACTCATTCCACAGCTTACCAGCGCGTACTGTGAAAGATTTTGCATAAGTAAGCGTCTTGTTACCAGGAATAGCCAATTTTAAATTAGTACTTGAGCGTAAGCGGTGATCACTACCCTCCGCTAGATAGTTAAATTGCTCAATTAAGTAAGGTGGAGAAGTAGGGGCAAAGAGTATGTTGAAATCAATGACAGGACATGCACATCTCTGCGTCGTCGGATCGGTAGCCAGTCGAGTTGGGATCGAAATTTAGAAATGTGGTCGTATTGACGGAGGCCAAATATGTACCTCATACAAACATTTTGCAGACGTTCAACTTTATCGAGGAGTTCTTCACTAAGTTCTAAAAATGCGCAATGTCACCATAATCAAGGATAGGAAGTAATAGAGATTGGGCCAGAGTCATTTTGGTATGCAGAGGTAGAAAACTCTGCAGGCGTCTGAGCGAGTGAAGGGATCCGAAAATCTTTTTGCTCACCTCCGCAATATGAACCCCCCCTTGATATGAACCCTACCTTCCTCCCTTTGATATGAACTGGCATCCTTTTTATAGCAGAGAACGTCCGTAAGCACACAACATTTAACCATCCAGTGTTGAAACGGATACGGACATCTGCTTCAATGGTTATATCGGGTTATACGTTCGAACCAAGATACCTGAAGGTCGTTACCTCGTTCAGAGGGTTGCCATCAAATAAATTGAGCTGCAGAGATTAGTACCACTAAAGTTACAATTGCAATGCATTAATTCAATCTTCTGTCGGCTGATTCGGGGTGCAGAATGTTTTTTTTTGTTTCTAGAATGTTCTGCAGCTCTTTTGTATCTTCGCTGGTCAGAACAATGTGAAAATCGAACGACTGCAGATTTGTACCTCTATCTTAGTCACACTTACATATTGGAGTAACAAAGAGGTTTTCCCGTCATTGCGGCCGTAGGCGTGCAGATCCTATGGAAGCAAGCGTTGTATATGGCCTATATATGGGATGTGAGATGATCCATCGAAATGTTGCCCTTACGTTATTGACATGTATGTATATTACTTACTATGGAAACGTACTATGTTTTCATAGTATGCATAGTATACTTAGTAATTATTGCTCTTACTATAACCTAGATCAGTTTTCTCAGCACGCGGTCAAAAGCTTTCTCCAGATTGCTAGATGGGTCAAATACAAACGTAACACGTCTTTCCTGTGGACTACCCAAAAGTTAAGGGCTTTAAAGGTAGATTTTCTTATTTTAGCCCCTTTTCTATTAAGCTGTAAGATTTAAAGCTATTAACTACTGCCCACACAAGTTTAAACGCGATAGGACCTATTTGAAAATTTGGTATATAAACGAAATAGAGTCAAACCACGTTATCCGTTCCAAGCAAATGAACTGTCAAACTTTTAAGTGTTATATTAAACGTCAAACTTTTTTGAAATTAGGATGTTTAATTAACACTTTTACAGTCTGTGCTATCAAAATCCATGAAACTTAGCGAAGATGAACTCTATATTACTTTGTTGGTTCGGCCTTAGGTGATTAAAATAATATCAGGATGTTGCAGTTTTATGTAATTATGTTTAGTGCATGCATTGTTTGTGTAGTATGCGTACTAGGTCACTGTCGCACGGGCAGTGGACGACGCTAGCTGCCCGCTGTCAAATAATTATGTAATGTCTTTGATTGTTGGTTTCGTCAATGTTTTGTTTCATGTTTAGTATTTAATACTTCCATAAATATATTTATCATAATAGTAAGGATTATTTAATTTATAAAAGAAATATAAAAAATACATAAAATCCACAAACAATAAAAATTTAAACTATCTTATAATTTTAAATAAAAAGCTGGCTCCAGCTCGGTGCCTTATTGTGGCATAGTGCCAAGGAGGCTGGCGGCATTGCCGCGCTGGACGGCAATACCAAGGCGTTGCGCTAGGTACGCGCCAGCCCTCCTATCGCCAGTCGCTTCCACGAGACGCTTCGCTATGCCCTTATAAATGATGTGGGCGCCAGGTCCCCACGGTCCAAGCGTTTCCACCCCAAACGGCTCAAACATGCAGCCAGAATCAATGGCTGCATATTTGCGCCGCTTGAGGTGATCAGCCGTGTTGGCGGCAGCACCAGCTCTGTTCGAAGTCCCTGGAAGATGGGACGGCGCAAGGGTATCCACGCATGTGGCATTCCAGACTAAAGGCCGTCAAAGCTTCCATGGGACGAGGGTCATGCCATCCGGCCTTTTGCCGTCCTGGCACGCTAATCCAGATGGTTCCAAAACCGCCGGCGCCCCGGCCGTCACGAGAGCCCGACGAAGTATATCATTCAGGCTTGCGTGACGTGATATACGGCCGACACTTTTGGAACATGATAGACCGTGGAGACCAAATCTTGTTACATAAGCCCCACACTGGCATCGATGAGGAGTCACGCATGCAACACCCAAGCGCAAACACAAGGCAATTCTAAAATAATTGGCAGAGAGGAGTGTGCCGAGGTTTTTAAAGGGAAGAGCCTGCAGCCAGGCACCGGATTCCAAGACCAATTGGAAGACGTTTCGTACAGATTATCCCGTACCAGCAAACGGAGCGGCTCGTCCCATTGGTGTTGCGAATGGCGAGTAGTGGGCAAGTCCGTATTATCATAATTGATATTGCGTGTGTCACTTTCTATGATACTACTCACAGATGGCCCCGACGGAATATCTGCGCTGGCCACCAAAGCTAGCATTACGCCCAGTCGGGACCATTTTGTTATTTTTTGTGTGGTACCTCTGTCAATTTTTTTACATTGTGTGTTGCCAACTTGCCACGAATAAACGTTTTCTATTTCTATTTATTTTTGTTGTAGGTATAGGTATAAGACAAAATTCATAAATGTCATCTGTTAACAGTCGTGGTTTAATATGATGATGTATTAGTTTGTAGGTATAAATACTAAGTGTGTGTTTTAACGAAATCTGTATTTAAGGTATCTTATCTCAAAAGAACAACATAATAATTTGTAAACCTGATTAAATTTATAAATAAGGGGTCATGTCTCAAGTGTACAAATATAATAACGTGGCTTACGTAAATCTTAAATGTCAATCATCAATCCTCTATTAAAACAAACCTTTATTATATTATAAGGTAAGCACCCATACCTACTCGTACCTACTTTATACCTACGCTTCCTTCTTAGTGATTACTATCACTAACCTAGATCGAAGAGTCAGACCTTCCTAATCACTTTTATTGCGAAAAGCTTAGCATTAACCCAAATAAGTTTAATAAAACGTAAAAGGTCCGAGTCTCTACAGAATGTGACCGGATAAAAGTTAGGTATCCAATTTGGATGACTAAGTGGGACAACCTCCAGACGGGTGACCGGTCGCACCCAACTTCTGTGAAAAACTTACCGTGCATCCGTTCTCGATCCTATTGTCCAAGTGTTTATTTTCAACCTGTTGACATGGGCTAGTTTTTGATTATTTTTTACTTATATTTGATTTAATTGAAGTCTTTTTATTTACCTAATTATATTTACTTGAAGGAATGGCTTATATCCATGTTTCTATAGCATACATGATCTTTTGGACTATAAAAAAGTAGATATAGATAAGTAGCTTTGAGTCATTTGAAAAAAAAGCCTGCCTTAAAAGTAGCATTAGTACCTAATACTCACGTTATACCATTGTCATAAAAAAAAATGATTTCATTTCACATTCCTTTGCCATTCTTGTTGAAACCAACGATAATACAGAAAATATAGTTACAGTTTTTATTGTCTTCACCCAATGTTCCCAATGCCGTAATGTTAGTTATTAACTAGATCAAACTTGCCAATAAATACCAATATGCGAATACACTGCAAAAAAATATATATAAAATAATACGTCTTAAAAAAATACAAATACCGCATAATAACTGAGAATGTATTTTGTACGATCCAGCTAGTTCAGTTAGATCACGGCCATTAAATGGTTATTAAACTATAAGTAGTTTGTGTCCTCATTCTGAACAGATTGATAAAAATCTCGTTTCTAGTTACTCGTCTTTGAGATGTTTCCTTGACTTTCTTTTTATTTTTGTTTTTATTTATAATCATATTTAAAATATTATCACCTGTAAGGCATCTAACATACCTTAACACGTGCCTATCTCGACTTTAACCAGGCTTAAATCATTCAGTTTAATCATATAATGGACCCGTTGGAGCTATTAAATGATTAAACTCAATTCTGCGCTGACAATGCCATGTAAGTTCGCTTTAACCGGACAAATTGACAAAGGATTAGTCACCACACGGCACTAGGCCTAATTTTTCTATGCTATAGGACATTTAGTGGTCATTAATTTGGAGTCAAGGCTGATAGAGTAATCAAATTAATAACTTGGATGGAGTTGATATCATCGGCCTTCACTCCTTTTTGGGTCGGGAACTGTGCGACTCCCCACCTTCCATTAGATGAAAAACCTTGACACTTTTTTATTTGCTCTACTAGGTAGCTAACTAAGAGTAAATATTTTTTGGCTAGTAGATAGAGAAAGATATGGACTGTAGAAAAAAAAATCTTATTTGTAAAGTTATGATAGCCATAGTAGAATATAGATACTTATAATACCTATTAGTTAATAATAACAAAGCGTTAGATGAAAATAAACTTGTTTTTAAAGAAAAACACATGAAAACTATTAAAATGAAAATACCGTGAACTATTTGTGAAATGTGCCTTGTTGGCGATTTAGATATGAGTATAATGAAGTAGTGGTTTTAATTGCCGACGCCTAAGTAAAAAAAAGAAAGACCCGTTTAATTATGAATTTAAGACCAATCTTTGCAATTATTTTCTTTCGGCTAATTTCGTTAAATAAATCGGCTCCGTCTACGGTCTACTAGGTAGCTAACTAAGAGTAAATATTTTTTGGCTAGTAGATAGAGAGAGATATGGACTGTAGAAAAAAAAAATCTTATTTGTAAAGTTATGATAGCCATAGTAGAATATAGATACTTATAATACCTATTAGTTAATAATAACAAAGCGTTAGATGAAAATAAACTTGTTTTTAAAGAAAAACACATGAAAACTATTAAAATGAAAATACCGTGAACTATTTGTGAAATGTGCCTTGTTGGCGATTTAGATATGAGTATAATGAAGTAGTGGTTTTAATTGCCGACGCCTAAGTAAAAAAAAGAAAGACCCGTTTAATTATGAATTTAAGACCAATCTTTGCAATTATTTTCTTTCGGCTAATTTCGTTAAATAAATCGGCTCCGTCTACGGTCTTTCAAGCATGATGAATATTAAAATATTTTTTGCAGTATTCAAATAAATAGTTTGCTTAAAAACATGAATTAGATGTTGTCAGCCCCTTAAGAAATAAACCTAAAGTCAGTGTAAAATAAGTAATGTCCTTATGTTAATATTATACAGCGGTAGGCCACTGCGTACTTTATTTAAAACAAATGTTCGTTTATGTTTTAAAGGACACAGGTTCATTATTCACAAGGATTTTGAACACAAAGCAATGAGCGTCCGTAGGTAAAGGTCGAAATACGCATACAGACGAAATGCATTCACTAATTACCTTGATCTACGCTCAGCCGATAACGAATCGGCCTTTGTTATTATATAACCTAATTTAAAGCGAATAGAAAGAGATTTATGATCCCACGGTTTATAGAAGCCTTAAATCTGTTTGGGCTATTTAGTGATAGGTGTTTGGTAAGACGTTTATTTATTTATTTAATCTTTATTGCACAAAAGAAAAACTTATCGTACAAAAGGCGGACTTAATGCCATAGAGCATTCTCTACCAGTCAACCTTAGGGCAAAACAGAAAAGATTGTAGGCGGTGCATCTTACGAAATGTGTAAAGAAAAGACATACTAAGATACATATATATAACTTACTACTACTACTATAGAAACGTATAGAGACGTTAGTTCTAACAAGGATTTTTTTCACTCTGGATTGGAGGGTTTTTGTAACATTTCCACCCTTGATATAGGTTACTTTTTAAGTCATCATCATCATCATCATCATTATTTCAGCCGAAAGACGTCCACTGCTGGACATAGGCCTCCCCCAAAGATTTCCACAATGACCGGTCCTGCGCCACCCGCATCCAGCGGACTCCTGCGACTTTTTAAGTATTTTTTTATTTTTACAACAAACAATGAAAATTCGGTTCAAAGTAAATTTATCGTAAGATTTACATTTTGATATTTAACTTTCTGGAGGTTATCCCTCAAACATCGAAGCACCAAAACAATCATTTTGAACCAATTAATTGAAAAAAGTTATATTATGCTTAGTCTTTTTAAATAAAATACGCATGTGTGTTACGTTCCTCTCATTAGAAAGTAAAAGTAGGATAGGGCTTGGATAAAAATATTTTTCACATGACTCAAGTTTATCGAAAATTGACCATTTTCATCCCTTGGTCAACAACTACTTTTTTTCTCTTCTAAGACTCTTTGTTTATAAGGTGCAACGAACGAAGAACAGACTAATGAAAAAAGGGGAAAAGCTTCCATTGTCTAAAAATAAAACCGGGTTGCTTACTCATGCTATATCTTATTTATTTTCTGAAAGTGGCAGTGACGTCAGTGGCTGTGGCACAGTACAATTTATGACTCCAAAACATTAATATGTATTCGGATTATACCTGTCACGACCTAACCTTTCACCTTTAGAATTGAAATTCATTCGAGCGTTTTTAATTTAATTCAGTTATTGCCAAAACAAAATAATAATAAACTTATTATCTACAGAAAATCATGAAATATAATTTAAAGACGGGTAAACAAAATGTTATTCGGTTAAGTGCGGCAGTAGGCGCAAGCCGCGGGAGACAAGGAAGTGGGACAAGGGTAAGCAAGCACCATTAAGTTTCGGTATTCTATTTAACGGGAGGCTATTCACAAATGTTTACCTTTGTCGCCGGGAGCGAGCTGGTGAGCCTCGCACCTCACGCAGCATCGGGGCCAAGGTCTCCATGAATTATGGAGTAGATGATATTATTCAGATGTATGTCGGCGCTCTGATTTCGCGGCCGAAACGTTAATAATAGCGGCTGAAGGTTCCATTCGACAACATAAGGTCGCCTCTCCCACGACCAGTTTCCGGATTTTCATTGTTGCTTATTTATTTTTGTGTGCAATGTCAGGTGTTGGTTGGTTTCGTCCGCTCGATCGCACTGTTCAATTAGTGTCCTCAATTTTAACATTGGCAGTAGGTCGTGGCCAGGACTGCTGTTTATTGTGTATGTGTGTATATTAGAATATGTTCTCTTTAATACTTACCTATTGTTTCACGTTTTCACAAAACTTTAATTTTACTATTCGTAAAATTTTTATATTCAGAAACTTATTATTATAAAACTTATTCGCCTGATATCCTAACCTGGTTCGTTGTTATACTTAGGCCCACTTACACCACCCAGGGTTAGCAGCTAACCCGGAGTTGAGCGGTCAGTTTCCATACAAAAAACGCTTAACTCCGGGTTATGTGGCTAACCCCGGGTGGTGCAAGTGGCCCTTATTGTATTACGTAAGTACGTAAATTAAGGGCT
The DNA here is from genome assembly GCA_949128165.1 of Lathronympha strigana. Lineage (NCBI taxonomy): Eukaryota > Metazoa > Arthropoda > Insecta > Lepidoptera > Tortricidae > Lathronympha > Lathronympha strigana. The sequence continues at coordinate 14,102,564 of OX421909.1, read as the reverse complement.
ACCTACTATATCAAATATACCTAATCTCTAAAGCTATATTGATTCAAATATTATATCAGTAGGTACATATACCATATAAAGGAACTCTACATTGTTTATAGTTTAGATGGATTGAAAACAAACAAAACATGATTTGTAAAACAAACAGTATATTTGCATTTGATTTTGGACTTGGCTACATGAAATGATCGGACGTTATATATTTTTCTCAAACATGATCGGAAATGTATGCATTAATGTCACGAAATGAAGACATGAAGTTTCTTGTTTATGGCTCCTCCCCCATTTACTATATGTATGGCGTTGAACTCGTCCTGCAATCCCTTACTTCACGGCCTCTGCAGTAATGTACTATTAGTTGTCTACCTTTGAGGTGGATCTGCACAATATACATTTATATACAAAAGTTATTGCAAGTTTTTAGGATATTTCGTATTATTATTAACGTATAAGTATAAATATAACTAAAGCAAACTTTATTAGTTGTAAACTCAAAGTGTCAGACAATAAAGTGAAAACTGTGTGGAATATAATAAATAGGGAATCTGGCAAATGTAAATCACGCGATTGTCAAGTCAATATTGTTTCGGATAAACAACATATTATGTCCAATAACGATGTTGACTCGGCATTCGAAGATTACTTTTCTAATATAGCGATAAAATCCACAGAATGTCTACAGTCATCTTCGTCTCGAGCTCATTCCTTACTTAGCGCTAATATTAAAAAATGTAATATTAACTTTGATTTTTGTCAAGTAGACTCAGAAAACATTTGTGAAGACGTTCAAATCACTCAATTTAAAAAAAAAAAACAGAGGATTTATGGGGAACATCAGTTAGAGTCATCAGTCATGTCATAGATGTAATAGCGCCGTACTTAGCCGTAATTTATGCCATTTTACAAGGAGTCTTCCCAGATCTTATGAAATATAGTAAAGTCATACCTCTTTTTAAATCGGGTGATTCGAGTGATATGACTAATTTCCGTCCTATATCGATACTCCCCGTACTAAGCAAAGTTTTTGAAAAGTTAATGTTAAATGATTTACAGGGGCACTTCAACAGACATAGGTTGCTTACAACAATCAGTTCGGTTTCACAAGGGGACGTTCCACGACAGATGCTGCTTCAGTACTCATAAAAGATATTTACAATATTTGGGAAAGTTCTTGTGATGCAATTGGTATTTTTTGTGATCTTTCTAAAGCTTTTGATTGCGTAGATCATGGAACGATCGTTTTGAAATTAGAACTTTATGGTCTGTCAGAGAATGCTTTAAACTTAATGTCCTCATATCTTAGCAATAGAACACAAACTGTTGTTGTAAATAAATCACAGTCTAGCGGCGCCGTAGTTAAACTAGGAGTGCCACAGGGTTCTATTTTGGGCCCATTCCTGTTTTTAGTTTATATAAAGGATTTACCTTGTGTCGTAGAGAACCGTTATGATATAGTGCTTTTTGCAGACGATACATCATTAATATTTAAGGTTGACCGGAAATCTACCGATTATAGTGTAATTAATAGCACACTAGATGATGTACTTAACTGGTTTACTATTAACAATCTGCTACTTATTGCTAAGAAAACTAAATGTATTAGATTCGCTTTGCCCAATGTTAAACCAGTGGATACTAGAATTCTTTTAAATGGTGAATGTTTAGAGATAGTTGATAAAGCATTGTTCCTAGGTATAACGTTGGACAAAAATCTACAATGGAGTCCGCATATAACAACACTCGCAAATAGACTAAGTTCGGCTGCTTTCGCCGTTAGAAAAATCAGACAACTAACTAATGTTGAGACAGCTCGCCTAGTTTATCATAGTTATTTTCATAGTGTAATGTCATACGGTATTCTGGTTTGGGGCAAGGCAGCTGACATACAGACTATATTTGTTTTACAAAAGAGAGCCATTCGTTTTATGTATAAGTTAGGTAAACGTGCATCAGTAAGGGAGCTATTTAAAGAAATTAATATTTTAACTGTAGCATCCCAATATATATATATGATAATATAATTCATGTTATTAGAAACTTAGATTCATTCAATAGAATTTCTGATGTCTCTAGCTATAACACTAGAAACAAAAATAAGCTAGCTATCAGAAAGTGTCGTGTCCGTAAAGTACACAAGTCATTTTTTGGACAATGTATTTATTTCTATAACAAGTTACCGGATGAAGCATTGCAATTGCCCCTTTCCGCTCTTAAGAATTATTTGAAGAAATCTTTGATGTCAAAGGCTTTTACACAGTAGAGGACTACTTAACAGACAAACATGCATGGCCCATACCAGAAAATGTAACGTAATCATCAAAAAAATAAATTGAATGTACCTACTACTGCTTACAGAGTGAAAGACAGAGTTCACGAAAGATATCATATCAAATGTGTATGTGAGGTATCTGCGCCAAATAAGGCCCACTCGTTTTTTATTATATTTAAAATGACTTATTTCATTATATTACTTCGACGTACTTTATTAGTACAAGCGGTCATGGACGCAAAATTTAACCCATTTACACTCATAAAAGTATAAAATATCGAAAGTTATCATGTTTAATAGCTGGGCCTTATTAGACTCTGCTACCTTGTATATGGTGTAATACCGTTAAATTTTGTTTTATTTTATTTATTCTTTTTTTCTGTCTTTCTGTTTCACTATTTTCTTTTGATATGGTTTCTTGCAGAACGACATAAGTATTGTAAATATTTTTACTACCCACTTTTGTAATTTGTATTGAAAAAATAAGTCCCGCCGAGTTTCTTGCCGGTAATAATCTTCTCGGGCTGTGGTGTAGGGATAGAACCGGTGGTAGCTTTTTTTTTGACGTTCATAAGTGCATTGTAATGTGCCTAAATTGAAAAATAAAGATATTTATCATTTTATCATTTATCAAATGTTCATTCACTTGTTAGGATTTAAAATATATTTTCGTATTTTTTAATTTGTACGGAAATCAAAACACAAAAGAAAATCCTCCTCCTTTTGAAATTATGAAGTAGGTTGAAAATAAGGCATTAATACCGATAGTTCTACTAATGTTTTTTTCAACATCGCGCAAATAACTTAATGTGATGGACTAAAGAAACAATAATGAATTAAATTGCAAGATTTTATTTATTGCCTACTAGACATATAGCTTAGCACAATCGTCTGACTTATCTAAACAATTATCGATAATTGTGTACCTATACTAAATTAATAAAATTGTGAAAACATTTTAATAAATCATATTTTTAACGTTTTTCTTTTATTTAACGCCCCGGTATATGCATTAATGAGGTTATGTCGCTATTTAAAATAAGGAAAGAAAATAAATAAACTAATTTTAGGTTATAAAATCTGTAAGTATGTAATTTCCGCCAGGTTCTATTGAATAAAAAATAATTTATAAATAAATATATGTTGTTAATATAATTACAATAATTCTAACTTAGTACTCCGTGAACATGGCGCATGCAACAGTGCCGAAATATCCGGAGCTCACAAATACAAATATACATGGTAAATATGTCGTTTTAAATATTAATTATAATGTAAATAACTTTGTGCGCCGCACAGGTGCTTCTGCGGTGTTACCGTTGATGTCCTCGGACACCACGGTCTCTCCTGTCAGAGGAGCGCTGGCCTTTTCTCCACGCACGCTCCGCTTAACGACATCCTCCGCAGGTCTCTTGCCAGCATCAACGTGCCAGCTTTTCTTTAGCCTCCGGGCATTCTCAGGGATGATGGCAAGAGACCTGATGGAATGTCGTTGATTCCGTGGAGGATGGGACGGGTGCTGGTGTGGGACGCCATCTGTGTTGACACCCTAGCCCCGTCACATCTTCACGGAACTACAGAAAAAGGCCCGCGCGGCTGCAGAGGCGGCGGAAAATTTTCAAAATAAGGATATTTCAAAGAGGCTTGTGGGCGCTACCGGCGACCGTAGAGCTGGCAGCTTCCTCGCCCAATGCATTAGTATTGCAATACAGCGTGGAAACGCTGCCAGCGTCTACGGTACCTTGTCGAGGGGGGAGTATTTACTTTAACATCTATTTTATTTTAGTTTTATGTGTTTTTGTTGTTAATAACTATGTTAGCTTAAAATGGTAAATTCTAACTAGACTAACCTGGAGTCTTAGGTTTTATTATGTTATCTTCTTATCTTCCACCTGCTTCACCAGGTCTTCATGGTAGTGATAATAATTGTGATGATTTAGCAATAACCAGCATGGTCATCTACTCATCTCATTTCTATAAGTTTGCAAATTTACACGCCAATCAATTCACAAATTAATAAAATGTTAATACCTAGGTATGGTAAATAAAATGGGACCCGTTTTTATACGCAAATTTTTACAAAAAAACTAAAAACTTTCTATTCAACCGTTGTTATCTATGAGTACATCCGTCATTTTCATATAATATTAGATGAACTTGGGCAAACTAGGACATATTCGTATATGAAAGGCGAGTGAGCGTGGCAGCGGCCGTCGGCTCCCAAATGAGGTCAGTAGAACGCGGAGCATTACACTTGACCTCTTTCTGTCGAGTCCTTACTGCCAGACCTTCGCGCTTTTTACAACGTTTTTATGAGCTACGAGTACGTCGAGCCAATTAAGTTTTGTCGAACACACACAACACAATGACGCCCCCGCCCGGCAGATGCAGCGACCCTACGGCCGTTCATACTTGACACACATTAAGCTTCAATGCCCAGTGTTTGTTCTTGACCACTGTCGGTATTGTTGTTTTAATTTATCAATTCCAATGTCAAATTTGTTTTATGATATGTGCGGTTTATTTTTGTATTTAGGTGATTAGTAATGGGTTTGGCTGCTGAGCGGATGTGAATATTTTTTATTGTATCGATAGATAAATCAATCTAGTTTTAAACGTATATTACTTATTTTATACTGATTTTGTATAAGCATTTATTTTTGTAATTTTTTATTGAGGTTACTTTTCTTTCACTTGCAGTGATCTTATATAGGTAATTATAGCGGTTATCAGTTCGGAAGATTTGTACACTTTGTAATCGGTGCAGACATAATGGATATTTTAGGTAGGTAAATGAATATCAAAGTATTTATTTCTATATTTTTGTCTATGAGACTGTGTTAGTATATGTATCAAAAATAAATACTAAAGAATTTAATTCAGGTATTAAATAATCAGAACTAAAACTATAAATAAGACTAAATTAATATAAAATTAAAATATAAATCTAAAAATATGAATAAAAAGAATCAATATACAAACCAACATACTCTCTATAAAAGGAAAACCCCGTCCAGCAAATCAGCTTGCGGCATGGATCCCATGGCGGGCGTTACCTCTCTGTATTGCAAGCGAGATTCGCTGAGAGAGGTAAGCGCCAGCCCTATTGTCTCCCGGAGTGTCGACAAGCCGCGCCGACAAAGCCCCCATAAAGGACTTCATAACCGCTGACCAGGGACCCATGACTGACTAACTATGACTAACTATGTTTGTTAGTAAAGTCAAGTAAAGTAAATATTTATTAATAACATTGTTACAAGTCATCGGTAGGTACAGTACAAAAATCAAAATTAATAATTAATAATCATAATAATACTGGCGTAGGGATGTGACGACCCCATCGCCCACTGGTTTCGACCGGTGCAATCAGTCAACGCAGCGCAGCTTGTGGCGAGCTGTTGGGGAGTAGCGACCCCACGTACCTGAGCGCTCCTGGGGGACTCCGTCGTCCGACCAAGTCCTCCGCCTCTGGCTTGCCTTAACCGGCCGTCCAGAGTGGAGTCGCGAGAGCTGTGTTCTCGAGGGTAGATGTGGAAACCTAAGTGGCGAGTTGGCTATATGTTTAAAGTCCAGTGACACCTCTCTACCCCCAGCCCTCATACCGGTGTTGCCCTCGAGCCATCTTAGATGTCGCTTTTTGTGGGGGCCCATCTTATGTGGGCGAGTCACCGTCTGCCGGAAATAAAATTGATTACCATTTTGTTAGGCAGACGTCCGGTTTTACTATCCATAACCCAGTATTTAGTCCACCACTTTCACCTAATAGTCCAGTATATTTTAGATTCCATTAAATCTCAATAGTATATACACCCTCGCGGGTGCTGCCTCTGCGTGCGTCCCATGACTCGGGCAGGTGCAACATCCGCTCGGTGTACCCCTTACATTTCATTAAATTGTCCTCTAAAAGGGCCTCTGCGTGTTGAAATCCCTTTAGTCTTCAATATAATTCGCGGGGATATTATTTAACGAGTCCTTATAGACATTTAATATTAACACTATTGAGGGGTTAAGAAGATTTTGTAGGAAATAGGTATAGTACGCCTTGGCTTAAATGGATAAAAGCCCTCAAGTCATGCTCCCTTTTTTAAGTGGATAACGTGTAAGTGATAGACTTACCTTACACCTTATCACCTCAGTAACCTGTATAATATACTTACCGTAATATACTCGTAATTTTGTATGTGACATACCGTCGAATTAACTTGGGCGCATAACGACCGCTAATGTCTTGGCATCTGAATGTGACACCCTGGAAGCTACACCATTTCTTAGGATAGGAAGGCATTGTGGTGTCAATGCTCGTTCCTTTAATATCAGACAATAACCAAATCTGGATCGTTAAATAAAAATAAAATAGGGCAAGTGCGAGTGGGACTCGCGAACTGAGGGTCCCGTACTACCACACATTTCTGGTGTTACGAAACTCACAGTGCGTTTCAAATTCACGGTTATTGAATATTTTCTTATACTTATGCTACGTTATCTTGCTTTTTGCCCAAATTGTAGCTACCCCATAAATAACTCTTGCAAGTGTATGGGAAAACCGACATAAACAGCGTATCTCTTGATTGCGTTGGCTTCCATTTTTATGTGACCGCAGACCTCAGTATGTGGTATTAATTTCAACTTGTTACTTCTACGCGCTGTTTGCTTTAAAAAACAACAAGATTTTGTTACAAAAACTTTGAAGGTCATTGAGTGGTGACACTGTTGACACACCTTAAAGGAACTATATCTATTGTACGCTTATTCGCCACGATCGTAGTATAAACGATTTGTTCTCTGTCATTTATATATTCGCAAATACGTCTATGTAAATAAGAATTACTAAAACGACATAAAAGCGTTAAATACGCGCTGAGACCTCAGTTCCTAGTAAACAAGGTCGGTCGGGGTGACCTTGTCAATGTATTGTATTATTATTTTTATTATTTTTGCAATAATAAAACCACAAGAACTATAAGGAAGCCGCGCGAAGTGGTTAGGTTACCGGATTTAGTTAAACGGTACGACAAGTTTTAATTTGTTAAATGTAGTATGTATAGCATAACAAACCAAATGGCGCAGTAGATTAAAAAAAAAACTACATCCCTCCCCTTTTTTCGAAATGGCAATACAAGCGTAAGAAAATTTATACAGTATAACTCTCTTTGCCTATGCCGTATGAAAACAGATCCTGGTCAAACTATATAAACGATTATGAAAAACAAAGAAAAAAACATATCAAAACTATGGCAGTGAAATGTGCACAGCCTAGTAGTAATGTATCTCGTTGTATATACAAAGAGATACATGTAGGGTTTGTCCAATGCCTGTGGTCATAATACTCGTACAACGTGTTTTTGAGCAATTGCTTTAAATTCAATGATGCATTCTTTAGCTTAAATTAACTTAATTTCTCAAAGACACCAGTATTCTAATTAGCTTCATTTAGAAAATAACTACTAATTTAATTTTATCTAATATGGGATTTGCATGAGTGTAAACGGAGTATGAGTATTCGACATGACATTGATATGTCATAGTTGTCACTTAGTAAAGTCAATTCTAATGCCCGTTTTACATTAGCGGTTGATGCAAGATGTAATTATTTTGTTTGAGGAATTAAGCAAATAGAAATTAACGAATTTAATAAAACTATAACTATGCCATTCTGTTTCCTTAATTATACCAAGCCACATGGCGAAGTTAAAGCAAATGCTCAAGAACACCCTGTATACAGGATGACGTCAGGCATTGGACAAACCCCAAATGGGGCTACATCTTAGTAATACTCTACTGTAAATACTTTTTTGATTAGGACTAAAAAATTATAATTTCCAAACAAAAGTTACTTCCAATAATCTATAACAAAAAGAAAACCTACTGTATTTGTCATTGGCAGTGCTTTTGGCAATAGTGACATTGAAAATTTTCTTAAATGTTGTCATTTGTTAACAATCAAATTGTTATAAGTGACATAAATAAAAACGATAATGAAAAACGACAGAGTAGATTTCTTACTATTCATGAGGATTTATTACGTAATGAGTTTTAACTGCGTACAGGGGGCCTTACCATGACGTCTTAACGCGATTCAGTTAAGGTTATTAACTGTGCTCAGTTGTATGGCAGCGACTCGGTTTAGGTCCTAAACTGAATCGCGTTAAGACGTCATGGTAAGGCTCCAGGCTGCTCCAATGTAACAAATAGCAATTTGTTAATTTATTCGTAACCACTGCACGGATTGTTATGATACTTTGTGCACTGGTTCTAAACACTGTAACGCATATTTAAGTTTCGGCTTTGTCCAATGGTCAAGGACACCCTGTATAGCTATAATATTCAGGATGAGGAAATGTGAGAAAAAATCTTGTTTATTTAGGTACACATTACACACCCTACTCGCTTACAACAGACAGACAGATAATACTTATATAAGTTATCAAAAGGTACACTAGGCGCCAACTAAATTCACAGAAATAAAATAGGTTGCAAAATATTTGCTGTATCAACAATCGTCAATATTGTATGGATGCTTGAGGAAGTAACATGTTTATTGGCCTACATGTAAGACTACAGATAATACAGACAGTTATCAGAAGGGTGCATTCCATTTTAGGCGTCATCGAAATTCAATGAATAAGGAACAAAAAAATTGTAAATAATCTATCAAATATTTCCTTTATTTATTTTTAAACGAGTAGTATTTATATACTCGTACCTACACTACACATATATGTATACAGGTTGACAATTTATTTTTCCCGTCACTAGCTCGGAAAGCGCTGTTTTGTCATTTAAAAACTAGCGTGGAAAAACGCATTTTATCCACATGTGGGGCAAAGTAATCTAATTCCTATCACTTACCACCAGTCCAGTATAAGTAAGTCCAATATGCTCATAGTAAATATGCGCAATCGGAGGTCACACCTTAAATTGGTCATGTGATCATGTATTATCCCGCACTTGGTAAGCTGTTGGCAATATCTAAGTACCAGGAGCGTACCTACTCTATGACAAATTTTGAAATTGATTTTTGATGGTTTTTTCAAGATAACTTACATGTGGTATAGATTTATATTCGTATTTAGTCTGTATTTTCCTCGCAATAGTGAGGGGGAAAAAGTTGCATTACACTCGGCGGCAAAGTTTTTTCAACTCTCGTGCCTTGAGTTGAGACCCTCGTAAAGCTCAACATCCCAGTTATTGAACCACTCGCTACGCTCATGGCTCAATTTTGGAATCTTTCGCTTGCTCGGCTCTCAATATAAGCCCGAGAGTTAAACAACAACTTTGCCCCCTTGTAATAATAAATAACTATTGGTCACCATTTTAAATAGCTTAAATGCGCATTATTTCAGGTAGGTGGACCAATTGATAGGTTTTAAATTTGTACGAGTAGATCAAACCGATCTTAAAAAGACGTATACCCAAGTTTTACGCGTTTGCAAAAAATGCAAAAAATATAGTAGGTCATATTTACTTTAAGGGTACATAAAGCCCAAGGTTACCTATCAGCCTATCACAGTAATCTAGCCTCATTTACACGACCGATAATTACAGGTAGCCTTCACTTCATGTGTTCATAATTTATTTACTTTTATACTCACTTAGTACGAAACCCTTCAAATAAAAAGTCAAATAAAATATTTTTCTGTTAAATACGTAATAAAATGTGTCACAAAGAATTCAAACAACGGTTTCCTGGTACGACTGTGCGTATCTTCCCTTTCGCATAATGGGCACAAAGACCCCTTTATGCAACATAGCGGCACTACATACATAGATATCGCTGGGTTTATCGAGAATACTATGCCGTCAAATATTAGGAAATGTTAAAGCAGTATTGATGGTGTGTATAAATATTTTGGGTTTATCTACTGCCGTACAGGGTGGAGTAACCAACAGTAAAAATACTCCTTGTTATAGAGCGAAGTCAAAGTGAAACTATGTCGAGTAATTTTCGAACATTTAACAAACATTTTGTATTTAAAATATCTTGTTTTATACAATTTTAATTTACTTTTACATTGTTGTTACCATGTTAATAGAACGTTATTCCTTGAAAACGACCTGGTTGAATAGTTCATGGGCCAGTTCGGCTGCCTATATAGAGAAGATTTCGTAGCAAAATGTCAAGAGCGCCGCGACTCGATGACTTTGGGCTATGTACGAAGTTATTTACATTAGAATGGGTACTTTAAGGCTGAATTGTGATTTAAGGTTTCGTTCAATGAAACTATTGGTTAATTTGTTTTGATTCGAAAAAGGTAGAAGTTTAAGAAGTAAGGGAGCGTTCAAGTATTACGTAACGCAATTTTTGGACATTTTTGACCCCCCCCTCCCCCCATGTAACGCGCCGTAACGTTTTTCTGTACCCCCCCTCCCCCTAGTAAAACGTTACGTAACCACCAAGTACCGGAAAGTCGCTAAAATACCTTTGTAATTGTTTTAATTGCGTTAATATTATTAATAACATTTGCAGCAAGAGATTTCTAATGTTTTTTTTTGTTCTATAAAATTGTTACTACTAATCATACATTTAATTACGTCGTTTTCCTGACTTGGTCCTGTCCTTGTACAGGTTTTTGCTTTGGGTTTAGCGTTTTACTAAAATAAATTAACAAATTTAATTTTTAAAATTTATTTTAATAATTCATTTAGCAATGCAATTACAAACATAAACCTAACTGAATTAGAATATATTTGTCAAAATATAATCGTATTAAGGAATCGGAACGAAAATGAAAACATTTAAAATAAAATCAGCCATAATTAAAATAAGTAGATGGTAAAAAAAAAACAAGTGGTGTTACTGCTCCTCTGTCCACGGGTTTGCCACTTTTGCCAGCAATTCAATTACTGGCATCCGGAGAGCAGACGAAGAGGGTTCCGGAATTATTAACCTGCTTGCATCAACTTCGTATTCGTCGAGCCAATCAGCATCCTCAGACGATGTTTCACAGCGGCGCACTATGCAGAGAAGCTCATTTGCCCTTCTTGCTACTTTTGCTCATTGCTCATTTGCCCTACTCGACGTTCACGGCTGTCTTGGGCAGTCTTGCCATGCATGCAACGATTGTGCACTTGCACACTCTTGTGGAATGTGAAATAAATCCCACAGGTTGCACATATTCGGTTCTTTAGATCGGATTGTACTAATGGGCAAAAAACTCGTAAGGCATCAGGCTTAAACCCTTCTAGAGGAGGCGACAGATCAACAGTCAACCTCACAAGAAGTGGCGAAAACTTGCACGATTCTTTGTCTATCAGACTAGGTACCACGAGCTTGTTTGCGGTTTGAAGGATTGGGCAGGGTGGCGGCAGGAAACTTTTTGGAAATACAGAACTTGCACTCCTCAAGCGGGAACAGCAGGATTCATCCGCGCATTTCATAACTTGCAAGAAATACTTACTATTAAATCGGGAATCTCCCGTAAAAAATAAACGAAAAGGGCTGTCAACTTGGGAGATTTTAATTCCCTAGTTTTTTAATTAACCCTTCAGACCAATCGTTTTTCGTTCCATTATCATTGCTGTTGTGATGAGAGTATATCTCACAAATAGAAAACATAACACAATGCAATAGTGTATTATGAATATAAAAATAAATATTAGGGGACAATCTTTACACAAATCGAACTAGCCCCACAGGGAGCTCAATGAAAGCTTGTGTTATGGGTACTAGACGACCGATATATGTAATAGTTATAAATACTTAAATACATAGAAAACATCCATACCTCAGGAACAAATATCCGTGCTCATCAGCTCACTCATCATACAAATTGCGGTATTTTTTGTTACCTACTTTACTGGAGTGATGAGAAAATTTATCACAGCTGTTGATAAATATTTTTTTGCTTTTTACATTTTGAGTTAAAAAAATATATATTCACTATCCTGAAAAGCAAGCAAGCAATTTTGTGAAGGTAAAAAAATTTCATGTGGTCGTTCTATATGAAATTTTGAGAAAAGTAACGTTTTAAAAATGCGTGAGCGTGAGTGAATCTCTCTACGCGACGGTTCTGAAGGGTTAAAAAACAATGTTACGTAACGCGTAGTTCAGACCCCCCCTCCCGCCCCTGTAACGCATCGTAACGTTTCAGAAGACCCCCCCCCCCTCCCCCCAAATTCGTTACGTAATACTTGAACGCTCCCTAAGTATAGCGCTCTTGTAGGTTTTTTGTAGGCATTTTAGGTAGGTACATATTTATGTGCTTGTTCCATTTTGAAGATGAGGTCAGAAATATATAGATTTTTAAGTAGTTATAAAGTGGATCTTAAATCTAAAGTAGGTCCTTGAGGTATGGTACCTAGGATGCTGGCGGCATTTCCTCGTTGTATCGCAATGCTGATACGTTGTGCGAGGAAGCCACCAGTTACGTTTTGATAAACAAAGTGTTCTACAAATATTATGTAAAAACGTATTAATTATAAAAACATGTTGTTACCATATACCTACGCATTTGCGCAAATAGATATCCAAACAGTAGGGTCCAACTAGATGATATTTTAAATATTATTAACGAAGAATTGATAAAAAATTTAGATTAAAGCAGCGAAGCATCAGATTTGATTAAAAATTGATTTAAGAAAATCACATGTAGATAAACACTTTACATGCGAATATTATCGGTGCAGTAGTACTTAGTTAGACTACTATATATTATAGGCTTTTATTCATAAATTCCCATAGAAGATATAGGGAAGGGAAAACAATAAGATTGTTGATAACAGCATAAAAGTAGACAGACCAATCAACAAAGACGAAAAACAGAAAGTTTTTAAAAATTATTTAAAATCAAATCAATATCATATTTTGTACCCTAAGTACGGTCAACCGTACGTTTTGCGCATCCAATACGTGTGCGATACAATAATTTGTTTTGAACACACGCGTACAATCGTGGGGCAAGCAATAACCGCGCAGTAAACAAGCTACAAGTGGCCGATAAGGCGGGGCGCTACGCCGACTATCGTTCAAGATTAAGGTCACTCATCTAACGCCCTATCGGCGCTGATGCGTAAGCGGAGCGTCGGTGCAGCACTTATCATTCTATAATAGCTATTTACATATGTTAGTCCTGGGCTAGTACCATTAAAAATATTAAAATCAAACGATTGCGGATTTGTATCTCCATGCATCTCTGTCACACTTGCATATTAGAGTGACAATGAAGAGGTTTTTCCGTCAATGCCAATTTTCGAAGTTCGTGGTGGGCGTGCTGACTTAGGCGAGTGCGCTATCGAAAAATACTTAGTATGAGCAGTGCTAACTAACGCGTACGCGTCTACCTTACTTTAACCCACGTGTTGGTGTTGCACCCGCACGAGGAGTCAAAAACAGATCAATTTATGCAGCACTTATCATTTTATTATAGCAATTTACATTTATGCTTGTGTCCTGAATTAGAGCCTCCGCGCGGGTGGCGCGGGTAGAGTCGAACTATGTTATCTCTTCCCAGCCAATTAACTGTCAATCTTTAAAGTGTTATTTTAAACGTCAACTTCTATTAAACTATGACGTTTACTTAACATTTTCATAGTATATACCATCAAAATTAAGGAATCTTAGCATAGTCCTAGTTTAAATTTTTACCTGTTGTATTAGACATTTACTCTTGATCGCGTTAGCGTGTCGAGAGTTCAAATTATGTTTGCCGTTAATATAAATCATCCCGCTACTTTCATATTTTGACCTCTCGATACGCTAACGCGGTCAAGGAGTAAATGTCAAGTATGACAAGTAAAAATGTATACTAAGCCTTCCGCATAGGCAGCGCTAACTGCTATGGACGCGTGCTCGATGCACCCGTGCCAGAGAGCTGGAGCCCTTATACACAACGCGGAATGAAACTGCTTAATGTATTTAGTAGCTTAGTATTTTTACAGTGTATGTGACTATGGCTCTGATGCGTAAGCGGAGCATCGGTGCAGCTTTTATCATTCTATTAAATTTATATTTATGCTTGCGTCCTCAGTTACGTACTTAGGGCTTCCACACAGTCCACACACTGGTACACGGAGCGGATCGAAAATTTCAAGCAGGTTCAGCGCTAATCAGCGCGGAAGCGTGCGCCATACTTAAACCCGCGTATTGCACCTGCAGGCGTGCCACCGCCCCATGCACCCGCACTAGCGTGCAGAGACCCTAATAAAGATGCAAAAATAAACTTAATTTTATGCCTAATTATTTAACGTGTAAGTACGTAAATAAATTAGGCGGTATAATACTTGATAAAAAAAAAACAAGTTACAATAAATCAACAACCTCGAAAAACAAGCTCTGTAAGATTTATGTTTTTGGATACTAAATAATAATATATAATTATTAAAACTATTATATTGCGATACCAATACTTCATACTATCTTAGCAATATATGCGTCATTTCATTATGAAAAACTTTCATTTTCAAATGGTGACCGGCCTCTTAAGACGTAGTAAGTATTCCTAGATTTGAGATATTTTGATCTGAAGTGTTATAGAGCGAACTTTAAGGTTATGTTGTTAATTTCGGACTTCCCCCTAGAAGTGTCTACTTTTTAACTACCGACGGAAAAAGAGGAACGTTATAAGCAGACCTATAGGAATCGATGGGGCAAATTTTTATGACAGGTAGGGACTTCCTATATCGATAAACTGAATTATCGATGTTCATCTGTATACCAGTGATCGCCCCAACATTGTGTGTGTTTATGTTTACATTGTGTGTGCATAGCATATAGGTAGGTAGGGACTTCCCTACCTGTCAAGAAAATTTGCCCCACCGATTCCCAGGTCTGCTTATAAGTTTGATGTGATCATTTGAAAGTTTTTTTTTCTTTGATTTTGATAGATTTTTAAATATTATCGGTGGTTTTAATGCTTAATCTCGATTTATTTTAGGTACCTATGTACAGTCAAGTGTAAAAATATGGTGGTGCACATCTTACTCAAAAATATGTCCCATAGCAGCTTATGCCGGTGTACCTAATAAGAGCGTAGTACCATATTTATGAGTCGATTATGTCGAACCATATTTTTGCACTTGACTGTAGCTATCAATGACGACACGTGTACTTGTGGTATGTAATCCTTGTATGAATTTCCAAGCATTGAATCCGTCACAATCGGCGATGTTTGTCAAATAGTGTTGCGCAAGGCAGCCCGAACAATGAGCCTCGGAGGAATGTTTGCTTAAACACCGCCACCGGTCACCGTATTGCTCATTTACAAGTATGTTGAGTACCTAACAACAAGTGACGGAGTTTCCATATTTTTAAGGTGTGATTCAAAAGCCGCATTGCCGTGACCGTACTGGATCCTACTACGTTAGGAGCAGCGTCAATTTCCTTGAGGAGTTAAGCGATGCCAGCGTCTATTTTCAAATCTGATAATATTATTATCCCATCACTAAATTTGTTTTTACGTTAATGAGTGATCATGAAAGCGCTCGTAGCTTAGCTATGACAGGTTATCTAGTGGGCCTTAGTGAAGAAAAAAGACAGGGGGGCAACTGGGTATACTAGGAGCTACAGGCGATGAAGAGCTGCATACGCGTAGCCTGGCCTATCATATCATATCATATCATTTATTCCTTGCATTGTGTGTTTACAAAAGGCCTTATATAAATAAATTAAATTACGTCTCAACACAACCCTGTGAGGGCACTGCAATATATCTTAATACTAAAACTTTACATAATAAAATAACAGTATTTACAATATTGAATTGATTGCGATAATTAATGATATTGGTACAAGTAAAATTAAATTAATACAATATTATCTGTTAAAAAATTAGAATGTAATAATAAATTTAAACATTAATTAATTAATTAATTAATTTATAGTACTTGTCTTAATTTATAGTTGTATTAATTTATAGTACTAGCCTTAATATATAGTACTTGTACAGTCGCCATCAGATATATCGGAGCGTCCGAGGCGTGCAAAATATCTGAACAAGCACTCTAACGCCTTAACAATAGAGGCGTGTTCAGATATTTGTGAACATCTCGGACGCTCCGATATATCTGATGGCGACTGTACTTACGTGACCTCTAAATAAGATGTGGTCCTATACTGGTCCTAGATGATTAACCATTTAGTCGCTTCAGTCAATATAACATGTGGTTTGCATAGTAGTGATTAATTCTAAAATGTTCATTGTGAATGAGAACAGCAACTGTAATAACTATGTTTAAATACTAATACTACACTAAACTTTTCTGATTAAATACGTCTTTACTAAAATACCTACTGAAAATTTTATGAAATTACTCAAATACCTAGTGTGTAAATACCAAATTTATTTTGGAAAATATCGATACTTAATTAACTCTCTATCAACCAATACGATTTAAATGTTACCTACTTAGGTTCGTAGGTTATCCTATCCTATTTCGAATAATATAACTACTATTTTGTAATTTAAAACAAGAACGAAACCTCACATTTTGACTTTCCTACTTTATTTTTGTATGTTTTAAAAATATACCCGCTCAAATTATTTTTATAGTTAAGTACATAATCTTATTTAATACACTTACCTACTTAATTCTATTTAACATATCTTAACGGAATCAAGAGGAAATAGAGTGCGTAAGGTTAGTTTTTCAGGTCTTGAATGAAAGATTGAAAATTATGTATGCTTAAGGTTATATGTACCAGGCTGTCTAAATATTACATTTATTAATTGTTTATCTGAATTTCCTAGCAAAACCATAACGTAAACTTTTGGAAGTGGGTCATTGTTAACTTATGCGGGTGGAAAATGCTAGTTTTACGCCATATGGCGTTTTACTTTCCAAATGCTTTATTTTCTTAAGCTATTCTAATTTCGAGAAAAAAAATTGATTAAAATGGGTGTATTGTATTATAATAAGTTTTCCATTCTGATATTTCATTCTTAAATCCATATATGACGACGTCAAATCATATTTTAAAATGTAAAATTTCTTTAAGGCTCGCGCTCTACAAGGTTATTAGTTATATTTTTAAAATACACCTGTAATTTTCTTGAAGAAGAAAAAGAAGCAGCAAGGATAAGTGAAGAAAGTAATTCTAAGATTGATTCTCAACAAACACATCCCTCGCTACGCTTCCGCGCACATTTCTGGTAGAAACAAAGTTTTACATTCAAATAGAAAATTTAAGAAATTCAAACTCCCTCGGTCGAAAATGTATAATTTTCAACACATTTTAAAGCAAGCATTGGGATTGTGTTGTGACTATCATTAATAAGATTAGAGCGGCCGCTATTCTTTAGTTATTGTATTTCTTATGTACGCAAACATTGTTAGCTACATACGAGTATTCGTATTCTATGATTCCTTATCAACATTTAGAGTGGTACTTCCGTCATACTATACGAGTAGGTATGAAGTCTACTCATATGAAAATAAAATAAGCCCCGTCTAGCCATGAATGACTCAACCTCGAGAATGGAGGCTTAATCGCAATAAACATACTTCAACAAAGAAGTTGCCGTTTCAGAAATCTAAATTAGGGTAATATTTGCTCTATAATCCCAGCAATTCTTGTTATTTTCCGCAAATATTGACCTTGAAATGTGTTCCGCGGTGTAACGTCACCGCTGAAGATGGCATGTTATGTTTCCTATACGTAATATTACCCATTATTTCATTGTGATTTACAGACAGTGGTTCGAGGTGACTTAGAATTCAATGAAATTTCGAACGAACAATACTTCCTGAATACTGTATTGAATTGAGTGGAGCATACATTTTAAATATGTAAATGTTATACATTGATTTTATTCAAGGTTGCATTTCAGAATCAGTAGGTAACCTGGACATTCAGCAAATAAATTATACGTACGATATATTTGGACACCATAGGTGTAAGATATGCCTCTTGAAAGACCACAGTTGTGTATAGTTTACCGCTTGCTGAACGCACATGCATAGATAAAACGTAATGCAGTAGTTCAAGCTATTCAGTTCTTTTCAGTAACCAACGCGGTAATGAGTTTCTCCCTATCTCAAGTACATAAGTAGTTTTAAACTCAAATTCAAATTATTTATTTCACGCTTGCGAATTGCGCCCGTAAAGTGTTAGTAATTTTCAAACGACTTCAATATTTCTAAAGGAGGAGGTTCTCAATTCGTCTGATTTTTTTTTTAATGTATGTTACGTCAGAACTCCGTCATTGCTGAACCGATTTGAATTTTTTTTTGGTTTCTTTAAGTAGATGGTTCCAGGTTGGTCCCGTTTTTTTCAAAATCCATTTCTGATGATGGGATCCATGAGGAACTGAGGGAACTCCTCAAATTTGAAAGGCACATGCATAGTAATTTGGATATTTTCATAAGAAACTCGAGCATTTCTTTACAAAACCCACCAGTTTGGTGGAGCAGACCTGATGATGACGACCAGGGATGTCAAAGAGGTACTGCTCTATAATTCGCGGGCCCCAGCTGTATCTTCTGATTTGAGACATTCATCTTTTGATTGTTACAAAATGCCTTCGAGGTAGTCCTATTTGATTTTAATTAAATTGTGATGATGGATATCATGAGGAATTAATGGAACTGATGCTGAACCCTGGCAGTACCTTATGGAACTCAGGTTTCACACGAACGGTATGGAACTCACGAGAGTTCTGTTTTCGTCATTCAACTCGTGTTAACGAGCAATTAGAGGAACAGTTCTCAAGATGGAGCTGATAACTATGCGGAAGATATTTACTACTTTTTTAATAATTTGGTGATTTGACACGGGGTCACAAACGGAAACGTAGGAACTGATTTAAACATAATTATGTATATTTACTGTTTATGTTAGAAAAGACCGCCATCTTGAATTTCTTCATTTTTGATCCGACCCTAACAAAAATCGATATCTGGGGATCCAAGAGGTTCTTTATAACGAATCTGAGGTCATAATTGCGTTAAATGGCCGCCATCTTGAATTTCTTCAGTTTTCATCATATCATGATAAAAATTGATATCTGAGGGTCCGAGAGGTTCGATATAACGAATCTGAGGTCATAATTGCGTTAAATGTATATCAAATTGATTGTTTTGATTTCCGTTTTCGTCATTCAACTCGTTTTAACGAGCTATTAGGAGAGCGGTTCTCAAGATGGAGCTGATGCTGAACCCTGGCAGTAACTAGTGAAACTCAAGTTTGGTCCAACATACGAGGTGAAAATTGCAAGAAATGGCCGCCATCTTTAATTTCTTCATTTTTGATCAGATCCTAACAAAAATCGATATCTGGGGATCCAAGAGGTTCTTTATAACGAATCCGAGGTCATAATTGCGTAAAATGGCCGCCATCTTGAATTTCTTCATTATTGATCCGATCCTAACAAAAATCGATATCTGGGGACCCAAAGGGTTCTTTATAACGAATCTGAGGTCATAATTGCGTAAAATGGCCGCTATCTTAAATTTCTTCAGTTTTCATCCTATCATGATAAAAATTGATATCTGAGGGTCCGAGAGGTTCATTATAACAAATATGAGGTGAAAATTGCAAGAAATGGCCGCCATCTTTAATTTCTTCATTTTTGATCAGATCCTAACAAAAATCGATATCTGGGGATCCAAGAGGTTCTTTATAACGAATCTGAGGTAATAATTGCGTAAAATGGCCGCCATATTGAATTTCTTCAGTTTTCATCCTATCTTCATAAAAATTGATATCTGAGGGTCCGAGAGGTTCATTATAACAAATATGAGGTGAAAATGGCGAGAAATGGCCACCATCTTGAATTTCTTCATTTTTGGTCCTATCCTAACGAATATCGATATCATGGGGATCTAAGAGGTTCGATATAACGAATCTGAGGTCATAATTGCGTTAAATGTATATCAAATTGATTGTTTTGATTTCCGTTTTCGTCATTCAACTCGTTTTAACGAGCTATTAGGAGAGCGGTTCTCAAGATGGAGCTGATGCTGAACCCTGGCAGTAACTAGTGAAACTCAAGTTTGGTCCAACATACGCGACTTCTATTTACGTCATTGGACTCGTGTTAACGAGCAATTAGGAGAGAAATTCACAAGATCGAGCTGGTGCTGAACCCTGGCAGTACCTAGTGGAACTCAGGTTTGGTGAAACATACGCGTGTGCTGTTTTCGTTAATCGACTCATGTTAACGAGCAATTAGGAGAGCAGTTCACAAGATGGAGCTGATGCTGAACCCTGGTAGTAATATGTATGTACCTAAGTTTTAAATACGATGTAAGGAAAATTAACAAAATAAAAACATAAATTAGCAATAATTCGCTTACTTTAACGTATACCGGAAAGTCCAATTGAAGTCGGTTTTTTTTTTCTTTAAAATTATGTATTGTACCGTAAACCTAACCTAACCTAACCATAGCAGGAACATTATTATAAATACCTATTTCTAAGCGTTGCGAACATGGAACTGGGTCCACCGACATAATAGCGCGGAGTCCCGAACGTGCTCAGGATCCTGTTGGTTTAGCGAACATGAAGAAACGACAAACTTTCATCAATATGTATTATTAATATATGGGCGACTCATTATCGAAAATCTGCGTTGAATCGGGGATAAGACCAAGTTAGATCGATTATTCGCCCCTGAACCTGATGATATATACTTATATATACAAAAATTGCTTTTTAAGGATGACTCACACTAGGACGGGACGGGATGGGGAGGGACAGGGCGGGAAGGGACGGCATGTTCTGTCAATTTCTATATAAAGAGTTACGTGATAGCTTGGAACCCTCGGATGTCACGTGACATTTTCTATAGAAACTGACAGATCTTCCTTTCCCGCCCCATCCCGTCCCGATCTAGTATGAGTCATCCCTTATAGGCAGATATCCTGAATTTAAAAAATCTAATTATGTATTTGGCTAGTCTCTTTTTAAATCCAATCGCTAGTTTTGCGTGTCTGGTTTTTGTTACACGTGGCGCCGTAGCAATAAATAATAGTACATCCCATCAACACCCAGTTGATTTATCGTGTAGTCCTTGTACTTGTCACTCCAGCGTAGGTAATTATCTTCGAAGGTTGCGCTAATGGCGAGAACGGCGATGGGAGTTAATGGGAATAGTAAGGAGGGGTGAGACGGGAGGGCTGTGAACGGGGAGCGGCGTCGTCAAATATTTTTTCGCGCGTACACAAGGTCAAGGTCGGATCGCTTGACTTCCTAGATGGTAAGCGAACGGCCTTGCGCGTCGACGGGCGACTATACCCTAGTCAATGCAAAAGTATTTTCGTAGAGCAATTAATGCTGTACCAATATTTCACTGAAAGATCATAATGTTAGAATGTTTTAAACGATAGAAGTGTTGCATTAAGATTTGGAAGGGATTTTTACAGTACCTAAGAAAGTATATTCAAATTGGTGTTTAAGGTAGAATAAAAGTATGATCAATTGATCATACTCTTATTATTACAAGTAGTAATTTAAGCATATAAATATATATATCATTAAATCTCCTAACTATGAGTTAATCGATACTTAACTATCAATTAAGTATCAATTACTTACCTCATAATTAGGAGATTTTAATTAATTGAATTTAACGTTAATTTCGTTAAGTCTAGTATGGTATGAAATAATAGCTTATCATTCACTGAAACCGTAAGGTTAACCCTGCTCACGACTCATGAAAGTCATGAATCACCCTGTATATATAAATATATATATATATATATTTTTACAAACGTGGGAGTTATGGTTAGATTCAGGTTCGTTATTGACTGGAGTGCAACCCGGCAGACCAGAGCGTGCTCCACGATATATGTATTAACATTGAGATTGTCACGTAGTACCTACGTACCGCGACATTAAGCTATCGTACGATACCTACCAGCCTCATAATACCGCTCTTCATTTCCTGCCATGTGCGTTATCGTCGCCATTGTACTAGTATAATACGCCTCTGATAAAAACCAGTTACGTATTATTTGTGACTGATAATCGCCATATCTACCGGAGTACATGTGTTTGGCAGGTCTCCGTCACGTTTTCGTATCTACGCAAGAACGTTCCGCAAAATATTCTAACAAAAATATCCAGGGTCATGCTCAAGGTCCCACCGCTTTAACTGATTAGCAGTATGACGATAAGGCTCGGTCACGCACGTTCTAATTTAGTGCTTTTGCTGAAGAAATGAGTACTAGTTTCTCTTACACGCGCCTGCTCTGATAAAAAAAAACAATAACTGTAACGTTGCTGATTTGTTACTCCTGCAAGGTTACAGTTTATTTGCTTGAAATAAATAGGTAAACGCGCGCATGTATGTACGGTGAGGTAATAAAATATTTATATCCGTAAGGTTAGGGTTAGTACCTTCCTGAAATTTACGGCGCACTTAATGCTCCTTAGGCCTTCTGCGAAGGTTCTTCGCTAGCAACTCGGTTGCGAAATTAGTTTAATATCAGCAGGGGGAGGTCATTCTTATCAAATGTTGGCTTGGGCACAAGTGGCCGCGTTTCGCGTGGGTGTTGTAGATGTCGTGGCTACGTCTCTACTAACATAAACTTTACTAACTGTCTGTAAATAATTAAATACACCGAAAGGCTCTTTATTTGTAGGTACTTATTTGTTAAATATCAAAATAGTAAGTTCTACCTTATGTAATTATTACTCGTAATACATTATACTTACATGCATGAGGTCGACGTGCAGCATAAGATGAATTCTTAGACAAAAAAATAATAGTGGTGAAGTCTAACTAGTCTAAGTCCATGTATGACTTTGACTACTTAGTAAGAATACTGCTAAAAACTTAGCACTTGTTAAAAAATTCACTGGGTTTTATTTAGGTATTTATTTTACACGGAAGTTGCAAGCTCTATTATTCAGGCAAGAATGGTTTGGTCTAAACTGTAAGTCGATGAATAAATGTGATTGATAATGAATTATCAAGGCAGAAAAATAAAGTCTCGCCGAATTAAAATTAAATGAGATCGATATAGCATTTATTAGTTAGCCACCTAGTA
Source organism: Lathronympha strigana (assembly GCA_949128165.1). Taxonomy (NCBI): domain Eukaryota; kingdom Metazoa; phylum Arthropoda; class Insecta; order Lepidoptera; family Tortricidae; genus Lathronympha; species Lathronympha strigana. The sequence continues at coordinate 14,079,367 of OX421909.1, read as the reverse complement.
ACTGTACCGATTATTTGCCATTTAAGAGCAAAATTGGAGTAGATATGTTTGATATTTCTCTGATGACCGCTGTATGTGTTAAAAGTTGAAAGCCCTACTTTTAATTTATATTTATAACGAGTTTCATGTAAAATATCGTAATCGGTTTTAAAATGGTAGGCAAATAAAAACACATCTTTGTTGGGCCGATAATGAGACGTCCCAGGAAAAACTAGTTCAATATCATTCAAACATAATCATCTCTGGAATAACACCTGAATATTTGTCAGCTTGATTAATGGTTAACTCGATGAATAAATGCGTTATAATTTAATAAAGGGATAAAAAAAAATAAGGCAAATTTTATACTTAACTCGCCGATATCGGCCCAACCTCCTTTGTCCTATCGCCATTTCGGATCGACAAGACAAAAGCCATGAAAAATCTCAATAATATTATTAATAGCAGCGTGATGGCTGGTGTCAATGCTAAAAAACAAATGGTGCCAACAAGTATAAACGACATACTTAATGTGGATTTTCTACAAAGCGACCCATTACCCATACAGGCACCATTATCGGTGCGTTTACTATACTTATCTGTTATCCCAACATTTATTTACGACTGTGACTAGTATAGCCGAAGTAAGTACCTATATAAAAAGTTTAATTTAAAATTATTGTCTTATTTCAGTAATTATTTTATACCTAATTATATAGTGCAAATAACTCACTAGTGATACTGAAATAAGTGTGCAAGTTATATTATATCCTAGGATTATTAGTAATTTGAGTAATTTCGCGAGTAACTCCGCGGTCGTTGGCTTGGCCAGTCGCGCCGCGCGGAGCGGGCCGGCGACCTTGTCCGCTGACATTGGCGCGGAGGCTTCCTGATAGCTCATTTGCGATCCTCGACAATCGCGACCGGCATTCATCATTATTGGAACAAAGAATGTCCACTCGCGGTAATCGCAATTAGCGGCCGACCTTGACGCGCTCATTATCTGACCGCGGTCACCATGCCTCGTACGTCACAAAGGGCCATTCAATATGTATGTAAACAGGAATGTTTCCTTGATCATTGTTTTTGCTATTTATGAACGTGCGTAATTTTATTGAGTTGATGTCGTACACCAGGAAGTTACTACAATCACTGGCAGAAGGTTTCGCGTTTTATTTGTTTCACCAAGGATATGGGTCCGTACACTCCGTACTATTTACGAAATCTGTCGTTGATAAATAAGTAGATATACCTAGTCAGGCGCACAGGCAGTTTGGTTCAAATTGATGGTAGGTTGTGTAAGTATAAGTATTAAATTTACCATATTAGACAGGAACATATTTAGATAAAAATGTGAGTTATTTTTAAATATTAGGTACTCATTATATATAAACAAAAATAAGTTAATAACTGTATATTAATGATTAGGTAGGCATAGTAGGTAGGTACACTAGGTACTTATAATTATTGCCACATAACGAAATAGATTAGAAATGGAAACCATATCGCACGTGGTCTATAGCGATGGCGGAAAAAACCGGCAAAATGCGATGTGTGTAGGACATGAGACGTCATAGTAATAACGAGTGCGCAGTGCGCAAACATGTTTACAGCGCGCTCTCAAAGTTCAAGGCCCCGGCTACCGACAGCGTGTCAGTACATAGGTACTCTCCATGTGCTGGTCTCGAGGACGCGATTTGGCTAGACTTAAGGAAGCGGCATATGTCACGTCTAGGTCAGCAGGTAAAATGCAAATGCAGACATTTTTTGGTGTTTGTGAGTATAGCGTACCGTACGTAAGTTATCCAACCTTTCGCGCAAAATTAATTTTCAGCCGACTTAAAGGTGTTTTTCAAGCGGTCAGGATTTTTTTATGCTTTATATACCCACATGTTAACAAACCATCTGAAAGCAACCCTAAGACCAGCATCCCCTCTGCCATGGAAACAGACGGTACGGACACAAAGGGTTCGGACGAGGAAGAAGGCATTCTGCTTGAATCCGACGACGAAGATGGCCTACCGAAAGGGATAAGTCTCTTGGACCTAAAGGGGAGGGCGGAGGGAACACCCTCAGATGGCGCCTTCCCCGTGTAACGTACTCCAGGTTAACCTCCAGCACAGCGAATCTGCAACGGCTCAACTTCGAAAATGGCTGGAGGTTAACCCAACATCAATAGCACTGATCCAGGAGCCGTGGATCAGAAACACACGAATAAACGGCCTTTGTAACATCGGAGGTAATATTTTTCATAATACACATTACAAACCTAGAACTTGAATATACATATTTCGTAACATAATGGCACAACCACTAACTCAATTCTGTTCCAGAGACGTGTGTGCCATAAAACTCCTCAGAACACAAAACTCAACGCTACCGGAAATAGTCCTGGCGTCCACCTACATGGCAGCAGAGGACGACCCACCTCCTGGGGAGTTGAACAACCTCATACGCTACTGTGAACTTGAAAGGCTCGAACTGGTCATATCTGCAGACTGCAATGGGCACCATAACCTATGGGGAATGGAAACCAACAACAAAAGAGGTAACGATATTGTTGAATACCTTATGACTAACCTAGATATATTAAACATAGGATCCAAACCAACTTTTGTCACTCGTAGATGTAACACTATTATTGACATTACTCTAAGCACAGGACTGGCAGCACAACACGTATCCAATTGGCACGTGTCGGACGCGCTATCCTGCTCCGACCACAGATGGATCCGGTACGATCTGACAGCAGACATCCACACGCCAACGCCTAGGAGGAACCCGAGACGCACGGATGTACCGGTGTATAGGAATCTCCTAGAAGGTAAACTGAACAACATACACATACACAGACCCAACAATACAAAGGAGCTGGAAAACCAGGTAATTTCACTTACCACAAACATAACAGACAGCTACGAAAACACATGTCCACTCTCAACACCACCGGCTACAAGGAAAAGTGGAAATAAAAACAGCTGGTGGGGACCGGAGCTGGAACGAATGAGAACTAAAATGAGACGACTTCTAAACAGAGCAATGAACACAAGTGCTGAAACGGACTGGGACAAATACAAGACAGCCAAATCAGACTTCAAAAAGAGACTAAGGTACAGGAAATCGCTCTCGTGGCGGAATTTCTGTGACAACATATCCACAGTAACACAGGCCAACAGAACAAGGAAGATCCTAGCAGATCAACCAAAACAGCTACTAGGCACCCTGAGGAGAACGGACCACAGCACCACCAGCACACCAGCTGAGACGGAAAGACTACTGGTGGAGACCCACTTCCCGGGATGCAAAGTAGTAAACGAACAAGAACTTGAAGAACAAAAAACTGGCCATCATCCTACTGAAGGTGAATGGGAAATAGCGGAACGTATTACAGAACTAAACAAAACAACTTGGGCAGTGAACAGTTTCGACAACTTCAAATCGCCAGGAACAGACGGAATCTACCCGGCACTACTAAAATGGGGAGGACACATACTTATGAAACATTTAGCAAATCTACTATGCAGCTGCATAGCATTTAGATACATACCACACAAATGGAGGGAAGTAAAAGTAATCTTTCTACGAAAACCAGGCAAGACTGACTACTCAGACCCAAAGTCTTTCAGACCAATTAGTCTCACATCCTTCCTGCTTAAAACTCTAGAAAGACTATGTGACAGAGAACTGAAGGATACGGCTTTAAAGAACATAACTATCCATCCAAGCCAACATGCCTACAGTCAAGGCAAATCAACAGACTCGGCTCTCCACGCTGTGGTAACCAACATAGAGAACGCACTAGAGAGGAAAAACTCCTGCCTTGGCACCTTTATTGACGTAGAAGGGGCCTTTGACAAAACCAACTTTAGTAGCATTCAACTAGCATTACAAAGACATGGAACAAATGAACTCATAACAGAATGGATAATGAACATGCTTAAACAGAGAGTAGTAATACTTTCTGAAAATAAAGACCAACTGGCACTAGTCATGAGAGGGTGCCCCCAGGGAGGAGTACTATCACCACTACTCTGGAACCTGGTAGTAAACGATTTGATAACAAAACTAAATAATAAAAACTTTAGGACTATAGGATACGCAGATGACTTGGTGATACTAATCAGCGGCCTAGTAATAAGCACTATGTGATCTCACGCAATCTGCACTAAGTATAGTAGAGAAATGGTGCAAGGAGAATTACCTATCGGTAAACCCAAAATAGACCGACACAATTCTCTTAACGGAAGTTGGGGAGATACGAAATGCCAACGCTCTTCGGTACAAGACTAACGCTCTCAAAGGAAGTGGGGAAAACATCTCTTTAACAAACTGAACAAAGCAACAGTTACTTTCTGGCAATGCCGAAGGATGGTAGGCAAGAAGTGGGGACTAACTCCTTATATCATACTGTGGCTATACAAAATGGTAATAATACGACATTTAATGCCTTTCATTATACAGGGTGATTACGGGGTCGTGGAGCAAGAAAGAAGCATTTAACTCACTTTCTTTTAAGGATCACGATAGGCTAGGACTAACAGTATACCAGCGACTTATTTTAGTCAGCAAAAAAAAAATTGCGATAATTTTAGATCATGGTCACCCTAATATTTCCCAAGAAAACTTATGTCAAGTGCATGTACTTAACAATCGTTGCAGTAAGTAATTATGAAAAAGGTTGTTATGACAATACTGATAGACAGATAAGAAAAATGTATTCGATGCCTACTATACGATTATGTCGATTACTTTGTAGTATTTAGAAGGAAAAGACTGCATAAAAATTAAAACTTTATTTACAAAAACAACGCTAAACGTACTTCAAAAGTTGTTCAAAATGTGAACCCTGTTCCTGTTCGCACAATTCCGCCCGTCGCCTAAGATTGGCCTTTAATCTGTTTAGAGCAAAGCGGTTTTGCTTAACCGTTTCAAAGGCTAAAATAATCCGCTGGCGTAGCTCTTCCACGGTGTTAGATTCTTGCTCATACACCAATCGTTTCACCTCTCCCCAGAGAAAAAAGTCCAGCGGTGTGAGGTCGGGGCTGCGAGGTGGCCATGGAATAGGTCCAAGGCGACCGATCCATCGTCGCGGAAATTGTTCATTTAAATAATCACGAACACGGTTATGAAAATGAGCAGGTGCACCATCATGTTGATAATGTAGGTTTTCTAAATAAGGTTCCGGGACGCCTCGCAATAATTCCGGGACAATTTCACGTAACAAGTCAAGGTAATTCATACCATTCAATCTGCCTTCAATAAAATAAGGCCCGATAACAACGTCGTTAATAATTCCCGCCCAAACATTTAAAGAAAATCGTGTCTGATATGCGTTTCTGCGAATAAGATGCGGATTTTCTGCACTCCAACAATGTTCGTTGTGCACATTGAACAAACCAATACGCATAAATGTACTCTCATCAGTCCACAAGATATTCGTTTCTTCATTTTCTAAAATCCATCGACACAGATTCATTCGTAAGGGAAGATCAGGGGCGGAGATATCCTGGACAGGTAGAAAATGGTATGGATGCAATCCAGAAGCGTTGAGCAGTTTCCAGATAAAACTTTGGCTGACATTGTACCTTCTAGCGGCTTGTCGGGTACTGCGTTGCGGATCTCGAAGAAAATATCTGAGTATGCGTTGATCCAGGTTCACGGGATTGCCTCGCCTTGCTGGCCTGTCGCCACCTCGTGCTTGGGCGTGGGTTGGAACGCTGAACTGCCCGTGCTCTCGAAGATTATGCACCATTGTATTAATCAAACGTCTAGTCGGTATTGGCATATTGGGATATCGCTGATGAAACATCTCACTTGCTCTGGTAGTGTTGCGTGTTTGATAATAGAACATAACCATATCTGATCGCTCGATATTAGAAAATGGGTACGGCGGAGGCATAATTTATTTATTTTATTATAAATCTTTGTTGACACGTTTATTGACTTTGACGTGCTGTGACATTGTTACTCATAAATTATTAAGTATTCTATCAGACAGTTTATTTTCTAAGAGGTTGTAATATCAAAAGTAGGGTAACCACGCATTTTAAGTCACTAAACATTTTTAAATAAAAATAAGTACGTAAATAACGAATCATCTTTGTTTCAATTAAAATATATACAGGTAGCATCGCAATCGTTTACTGAGTCAGAAAAAAATGGTTGGGATCACGACCCCGTAATCACCCTGTATACAATCACAAAAACTACTAACTATTATTGTTATTTTTAGTAATGTTTTTAAAATTCTTTTCGTTATACTTTTCGCCATACAGCTAAAGTCCGCTTCATATAGAAAAAACCGGTCAAGTGCGAGTCGGACTCGCGCACCGAGGGTTCCGTACAAACTTTATGTTGCAACTTCACTTAGAAGTAGAAATTTGACGTCAGCCACGTGTATCGACAGATTGGGTCACTAGTTTGCACGGAGTATGAGAGTTTGTTTTTCCTTGATATTTTTTTATCATGTAAACAAATTTTTGATACTGTATTTATAAGATGGTACTTACAGCACAATACCATATAAATTTAAAGAAAAAAAAACAACCTAAGTTGGTTAAATTACAAATTTAGTTCAGAAAGGTTGTTTTTTATTTAATAAAAAAATAATGAAGTTAGGATCAATTTTATATTTTTCCTGTAATATTTAGGATAATATTAATGTTGTGTAGAAAATTCATATGTTTACCTTCATAAACTTCGAAGATGAAGGGGGGAATGGTATTTTTTTTTACATTTTCGTTTATAAATCAAAAAATATTGTTGTAAAAAAAATATAAAAATAAGTTTTAGAATGTGCAAATCAAGCCCTTTCAAATGATTTCCCACATTACCCAGTAACTAAACTTTAAATTTTTGCCCCCTCTTTAATCGGATATTTCTCATTGAAAATAAATTAAAATATATACTTAATAAATTCTCTTTCAATTTGTCTGGAATTCTGGATTAACTTTGTTTTGTATATAACTACTCCAAATTTCAAATCGGTAGCTTCAGTAGTTCTTGAAATAATTAATGATGTGACAGACAGGCTGAGTCGCACCATAAGGGTTCCTTTTTTACCATTATGGTACGGAACCCTAAAAATTACAGCCAGAAGGCAATATGCACCGTAATTTACTGTGTTCGGTATTAAACGAGGGGGTTGATTTCAAGGGTTGCCTGAGCCCACGTCCCCAAATGATGAAAGAGATTTGAGAGTCCGACCGATCAGATACTTTAATACCTACTTCGGGGGTTAAGATTGGTCTGATAAATAAAAAAACTTATTTTAAGTTTCAAGGAATGACTAAATGGTTTTCTCTTAAATCAGTGCTTAGCTCATATCTAAATAAGAAACCCAGTCACTTCCTATACAAGCGTACAAGGCGAAGTGGGCTTGCATTATGCATTAAATGAATTAAGCAAAAGAACGAGACAATCATGAATTCAATGAAAATTATTTAATTGAGGCTCATATGCAAGATTCATTATTCTGGTAGTTCAACCTTCGAAATGGTTCGTTCGTACCTAGTTTTAATGCGAAACTCTGGCTTAAGTCTGCCTAGAACAGTTATAGCCTTGACTGTTTTTCACCGTAAAACGTGACAAATTAGTGTCACATACATGTTAATTAAAAATAAACAAGGATGTACTGTACCTAGGTTCTTCTTGCTTGAAATATACAGGATGAAACAAGTTTCAGTCCTCTCGGGAAACTTGTCTAAATCGGTAAAGTATTTTTAACTAGATGAATTCAATTAAAAAATAAGTAGTGTAATTAAATTACAAGTGATATTTTTATAAGTATTTTTCTTTTATTTATTTTGTGTTTACAAAAATAAGATGAAGTGTGAAAATGTATTTAACATTCTCGGTTTATCTGGAGATCGAATGCTCTATCCTGTATAAAAATACATTTATTGAGGTCTATCCTACAAAATAAATAAATAATTGTAATAGAAGCGGTAATACGTACCTATCTATATTGTGTGTTAAAAGCGAACATGATTATTTCGGCAGCTAACTATAAAAAAACGCTAGCAGATAAATAATATATCTGCCGGCCGAGTCTATGGCAACTTGGCATTGGCAACAATCAAGTCTGTAATAACTGGCAAGTATTGCTTGCCGGCATTTCGAAAGCAGGGGATCCTGTGACCTTATTTGCGAAAGTACGACATGAAAGGTGTTGCACCAGGTGCACCTTCACCTGCGGCTCTTTCAACTGCCACTGCCCGTTGTTCGCACTGATAAATTACTTCCAGATGTGAGCAATCTTATGTAGGCACGTTTATTCTGTTGACCTACTAAGCTGGGTTTTTTAATTTTGCGTTTAAAAATGTACCCAATGACCAAATGTCCTTAGTGATATTTTTGCTACTTGGGAACTTGAAGCACAGACAATGGAGCAGATTTATCTGACATTTTCTATCAATAATATTCTGCCGATGTTTGCCTTTCTGGCTATTCGTGAATCTAGGTACATTACGTACCAATAAAAAAAAAAACTTTATTTCAGAACAATTATTCCATAATTTGTTAATTTGTATATATAGACATGTCAGATAGACGTAAGACCATACAAAAACTTGTGCAAGTTTTTTGGCAGACGGAAGTAGTTTTTTTATGTAGTATACAAGGCGGCGAGGTTGTTGTTTAATTCTCGTGCGTATATTGAGAGTTGAGCAAGCAAATACTAATCTCATCCAAAAGTAAGTTATCTGATATTTATTACAGAAAACTATATCGTTTAAAATTCAATGCAGTTAACTTGAAGAAACCATTCGAAAAGTCAAGGTCAAATTATTTCTCCAATAGTGGATAAAATTCGTTTTCCCCCGTTAGTTTTAAAGGATAAAAGAGCGCTTTCCGAGCTAATGGGGTGAACATATAGTATAGGGCTTCTTCCGTTGTCTATGCTCTAACAATGGGAATAATAAATTGTCCCTAAAACAGTCTTATTGCAAACTGTGTTAACGCCATATTACCTATTGTGCTTTGATAAACATTAGATTACGGCAAATATGTAAATTATAAGTAAAAACACCAAATGTAGCGAAAAAACTAAGGTCAAATGGATATTAGCATTAGCCTTGGTTTCATTTTTAAAGTCTGGAGATGATCTCAGTCTCACTCGCGACTTATACATACCTACGTATATTTAAATCACAATGGTTTTGTAATACAAAAGTGCTTATCTGAATAGATAGAGAGATAAGAATGAGTTAAAAATGTGCGAGTATCTTGGGCTTCTGGCATTGAGTGGGCTTCCTGTCTGTCTGTTACCATCTCTATAGGTCGCCTTTGGATCAATGGCTGCGGGTTGAGGTCGGGCCGCCGAGCAAGAAACCGGCGTCGACGTTCATGTCAATTGTGTGCAAAAATTATGCTCAAGTACAAAATTGGCTCATTGAGCGTTGGACGGTACCTACACGATTATTGCGAAAATTCAACTGCAATTATGTACTTACATAATTCATATTTCTAACTACAATTATCGCAGTGGTGCTAATAAATGGGTGCAGATTTTTTACGAGTGGCAACAGCTGAACGAAAGTTGTCTCTTCATCGAATGTAGCAAAGAATAAGACCATACGTGTCTTTCTGGCATATTTGACTTACGGCGAACATAAAAGTCAGTTTCTTTATTATGATTATACATATACATATCCATTATTTTATCATCTGAAGGTTGATTTAAGGATGAATTACACTAGAACGGGACGGGATGGGGCGGGAGGGGACGATCTGTCAATTTCTATAGAAAGAATCGCGTACGAGCTGGGAGCCCTCAGAGGTCACGTGACGTTTTCTATAGAAACTGACAGATCGGCCCGGCGCGGTCACGTCCCGGCCCGTTCCAGTGTGTGTGAGTCATCCTTTATGAAATGAAATGAAATAATTTATTTGCTTAAACATGGTAAATTACATACGTGCATGGATGTCATATGTCAAATGTATTTAGTCCCACATATTTAGCCAAAATACGGCATGCAAATTTTTAAACCTTATACAATATACCTATAATTACAGTACCAGAAATTATTTACAATGTCAATGTATAATACAGATTAAATTAAAAGAAAACAATTAAAATAAGTACAATTCGTTTATATGATAATTTATGTCAAATTAATGTCTTTTTCGCTTACTGTATTCCAAGTACTCCTTGACACTATAAAAACAATGCTCTAACACAAAACTGGTTATTGCCTTTTTGAACTCCGCACCATTTAACAGTTTTATGTCATTCGGCAAGTTGTTACCCAGGACAAGTATAAAACCTAACTCATTAAACTAATAAACCTAGCAATTGAACGTCTTTCACATCATTGAGTGCTACTACACATCTATCAGTATAATAGCATTAAGTCCGCCTGTTGTACGTTTGTATTTTCTTTTGTGCAATAAAGATTAAATAAATAAATAAATAATCAGTTAGGAGTAACTACGTGCAGACATTTCGGAGTTTTTAGTGTTTTATGGTTTAAGTACTTATATCTATATTTTTCAATTTATTTTGAACTGTAACTTGATTCTTCATTTACCTATATAATAGGCAAGATGAGCTATTTTTGTAGCATTTGTGCCGTATAGGTAAATACATTTAGTGTGTCCCCAGTATATCATGAGAGATCACCCATGCTACATGTCCTTGCCCACGTGGGCAAGTCCTTGGACTGAACGTGACAAAGTAAATCGGTAATCAGTGTAAATAGCGACCTCATTGGAAGAATTAATTGTCATAGTGTAACTTCCGGCTCAAGAAAAATCATTTTGTTATTGTTTTCCGCGTAATATGAAGTATTCTAGTATTTTCCGTTATAAGAAGTACATACAGGTAACATAGTACATGTAGGTAATATATTTAATTCTGAAATTTTATTGAAGCAACTCTAAAAACCATATGTTTTTTTTGTTTTTTTCTTAATTAGTCTCACTACCATATAAATTATAAATTGAATGAAAGAGTTGTCATATACTACCGGACCGGTTTATAACGATATTCTTTATATCGGTATTTTATAATGTTCGTTGTGAACTTGTGATATGAAGGAAAATCGTTATTATTTTAATATTATTTTAAAACATAGCTCTTCAAAGTTTAAGTATGTACGTACTTTTAGAAACTGTATTGTCTCCTTATATGAATTACCTCTATATGTACTGAACGTTACCTAGATGTAAATACCTATGAAAAATATCGGGTAAAATGTCAACCTTCTATAAAATATTTATCCAGTTGAAGTTACCTATTTCCGGCAGCTCGCTACAGATCTTTATGCTTCAATTATTTCTATGAAGTTGGGGTTGTGTCGGCTTTGAGTTGCTGAAACTCGACACGGGCGTGACGCGGCGCGGGCGCAGGCGGTGACGCGCTGCCGACCCTGACTCTTGAAATAGTCTTCCGTGTTAGCGCCGATACTAAAATACCAGATGATGTTGTACCATTGCCTAGTTAATAGACACGCCCCAAAAATGGTCAAACTGCGTAGACGTGTTGTATCGTTTTCAGTTGTATTTTATCAAATAAATATCTGTCGTTGGCAGGTTATTGTTGAAATCACAATACACATCAGGGTAAATCGTTTTAGTAACCTAAGTAGGTATAAACCTAGAATCGACATAAATATTTGTTGCATTTTTTATTCGAATAATATCGCAAACAACAATTAGATACTCCACTTATAAATAGATAGGTACTGAGATATTTCATCAGAGATTAGTCAGAATAGGTAATTAGATTGTAAAATCCCGTAGGCAAGTACCTATTACGAATGAATTAACTACGATAAAACGAGTAATTTCTCAGGGTATTATTAATATTTTTCCACGTAAACAGTCTACGTTAATCTTGCCACTCTCAGGTTGGTTCTAATTTATGTCAACATAACCTCTTCAATTACATGTTTAGGTTATAACCACGTGTGCTCGCGAAGGTTGACACTTGATAGCAACTGTTCTCTGAAATCCGCAGCTTGTCTGTAGGCGATATTGTTCTCGCTTGCTAGCGATTCCTTTGAAACACGCTGCGACCTTGTGTTCTATACTACACTGTGCAAACGTATACATACGTAGGTACGACTAGTTGCGTATGTAATGTAGTAAATCACGCGTGGTTCGCAGCTGTAAATAATCTGCCCACTCTTTGCGAAAAAAGAGTTGGCTGTAAAAAGTGCGCCTTGAAGGTATTAAAAACCTTGTTTATAATGAAATACCCAACACCACTGTTTCGTTGCCAATATTTTTTTTAGTGGCTATTTAGAAATAAGTGGTAGGTACCTACACAATTGTTTTTGAACGCTTTTCGTAGAAAAAATACCTACAATATGCTAAAGATAGTTACAATTTTTACGACATAGAAGGGAAACGAGCAGACGGGTCGCCTGATTGTGAACAACTACCGTCGCGCGCGTCATGAACATTTGTAACACCAGTATTTTTGCAGCCCTTTAAGAAGGGAGTAGGTATGCTGTTTTTATGAATATAGCTAAAACAAAACAAGTTATAGCAGCAAATTCGGTGTCATTACAAAAAAGAAGACAGGAAGACATTTAAACAAGCTATTGAAACAATTCTTCAGGCTCAGCTTTTCCCCTTGCAAGGCATAAGCATCAGAAGGACCGCCTCTCGAGTTGACTCATTTCTTCATCGGCTGCACATGTGCAGTGCACACGAGGCGCTCCACGTGTGGTCACGTGGCGCCGATAACCGCTTCTACGCCGCGGGCCATGTCTTTGCACCCGAGTTAATGTCAGCAAAACAGTCTTCAGGTCTGACTACCTGGGTATTCGGCATTTGCGCAGTCAGCATTGCGGTTAATTTATTTTTAATTCTACAAGACTTCTTTCGTTTGCTTGGGTATTGCGTTATCTGTCTCTCTCATCTCATATCGCCATCGCCTTTGCGTATTTGAGCGATGGGAATATGTCGAAATGTCAATGAAATTTGAGTTCGTTAGGTTTGAATTAGTACGTACCTACGAAATGATAGGCAGTGGATTCAGTATCCCTTTATAAACGAAACTTGTGTTTCTAGACGTAAAACTCATTTTACGAATCGCCGATACGAATAGGTATTCAGTGTAGCCAATGGCAGCATAAGCTTGTTTGGGATTTGATTTAATGTAAACTCTTGGACGTTGGTCCAAGAAAAGAAAGAAGAAGAAGGTTCTATTGAGTGGTCGTATGAGGCTTATTGTAAATAATTACTAGTAGCTTTGGGCTTGTGCACAAATCATGCAAGATTCTAAAGGGGGGAAGGGGGTCACGAAAAACTCACGAAAGATCCCGGTGGGGGGTGGGGGGTCCAAGGAGACCTCACGTGGATTTTTATACACTGACCGGAACTAAGATGATTTAGGTTTACCCTAAATTTTGTAAACCTAAATCATCACTTGACACTTCTCAATTTCCAGAAGCTATTATACGAAGCGAGTCTATTTTACGAAATTCGTGGCTGAAGTAGAAATTATTAATTAAATAAGATTTACGAAACCAATAATATTTCTTAAAATTAGGCCAAGGGAAAACAATGCGCGAGGTTATGTGAGAGGAGGGGGGTGTGGGAGGGGGTGTAGGCCTCGAACCTCACCAAAGATCACCAAGGGGGAGGGACAGTCAAAAAATAATTGAAAAATACGAGCCCTTTGTAAAATCGCTTTTAGTATGGGGAAATACTGGTCGTATTTGTATGATAACCTATCACGGCGATGTATAATCCCAGGGAAAATATCGTTCTCATCAGTGTTGACTAACAAAGTATTTGCGTCGTCAGAGTTACGGGTAAGGTTGAATCAGAATAACACATGTATATTGTGAAAAGAGGGTGAACGGTCAAAATTATTAAAGGAAACCTTAAAAACTTGATCGGGTGAAAAACAATGTAATTAGGTAAGCCAAATAAATCTTGAATGTGGTAATCATCCAGATATCGTAATAACCAAACATAAAATAACATTATAAAGTTATGAGTTTAAAGAGTTTAAAGAGTATGAGTTTTAAGGAGCGTTTATACTCGTATTGTAATGCGGGCTGTACATACGCGTTTTCGTGTCTCGGGCGATGCGTCGAGTGCAACCATGTCGAGGGCGAAAAGCTCGGCTATTTAAGCTTTTTCTAATAACTTGGGTAAAGTGACAGGCGCCATGTCAATACAATTTACCTGAAAGTGAACTCGCAAGCTCGCAACCCCTATATATCTCGGCAATCCCTTGACCTATTCGGCTCTAATAATTCTATTTATCTTATCTAACCACCTGCCAAATTTCACGTTCCTATCAACGATACTCGAGTTATCGTCAACAAACTTACATACGGCCATATATACATAGGTACATACATACAAACGACGGAGTGTCCAAGTAGATTGAGAGACCTCACTCGTTTCGCACGCTCGTTTGATAGTCTACCTATGTTACTAAGCATTCCGTCATTCGAAACGAGAATGTAAATGTTATCGCGAGACGACAGCGGAGAGAGGAAACAAATAAACGCGAGAAGGAGATGTGAGCTCCATGCACCCATGCAAAAATGCATGGGCAATTCATTCATAAACTGCCCATGCAATTTTGAACGCAGTAGTACTATAGCGTTCAGAATTGCATGGGCAGTTTATGAATGACTGTCCATGCAATTCTGAACGCGTGTGTAAATTGGCGTTCTCGGCCTCTCGAATGCGACAACGTACAACGGGCATGAAGAATGCGAAACGCGCCATAAGACAACGCGTCTGAGAATATGATACGCGTATGGAATTTTCTTTCCGCACGTGTATCATGAAAGAAAATAAGAAATAATTGTAAAAATAACAATAGCAATAACCCTTTATTTTTATTTTAAATCAAGTTAACTGCGTTTGAGCACTATTTACGGCGACTCGTAAACGGTCTAAATGTTAAAAGGCATAAACCTATATATAGTCTAACAATCACAGGCCATTTCCATAAAAGGGAACGTACATAAATTAAAAATAAAAACGACTGCAGCCTGTGGTCAGACTACAGTTAGACAACCTAACCCTTTTGTTGAGTGTATGTCCATTGTTCACTTGTTTTTACCGGATCAAAAATCAACACGTTGTCAGCAGTGTCGCTTGATACGGCGAAATCCGTACCCGGTATTTGCACTTGAAATCATTTCGGCGAAGACCTTGCCTTCTTATCTGCATAGTTTAGCATGATGAATAGCTACCTAAATTAAGTAGATTAAAAAGTTCTTTGATTTTAGAAAGTAAATAAGATATTGGCTTCCAAACTTAGGCAGGTACAGATTACTTAAGTAAAACATAAATAATGATTACTTTAAAAGAACTTTTTTTAATATTTAATGTACTTATTTAAAGATATTTTGATAATAACTACAACAAGTTATTAGTGATAAGATCATAACTACAACGACTTGTCGAAATTAAAATGTACCTATATATGTAGCTGCTCCCGAAAAAACATTTCGCGTTTATTCTCACATGTTATAAATTTCTGAGAAGGAATCTGTTAGTTTAGACAGCTTATAAATTGTCCGCTGAAATATTGTCTTGATTCTTAATCGCTCCGTTTTAAAAGCGTTATTTTAATGACTCTAATTCTGTAAATATCCATTGTGAGGCGGTTGTTGCGCCCGTTTGTCGAAATGTCACAGTTTGGTCCCACAGAAAATAAATTAACCACGGACGAAATAATCAAGAAACAAATGGTCGCGAGTTGAACTCCAATCAGGTCGGCGACCGAGGATAATAACACCGCTCGTGTTGCGCGGAAATATGAGAAATTGGGAGCTCATTCGATGCAATACATTAAACACACACCGTGAAAGTATGTCGCAAGTGCAGCGGCACTCGCTGAAGCCTACTTATCCACAACATTGACGATCAACATTTGCATATTTCTGTCGTGAGTGGCTACTTTACATTATTAGAGTTTTCATTCAATTATAGGTATTTTAAACAAAAATGTGGCACTAATTTCACATTTTCCTTCGGATTTTAGTGTCGATGAATCCTTAAAGATACTTTTCTAATTATGCTTAGGATCTCTATAATTTGGGCGATTTCTTCACATGGCATATGGGACTGTGCTGAAGCGAAGCATGAAGACGCGCGGCGCGTGGCTCACGGCCCACTGCCCTGGCCTACATAGCAGATGATTGTATGTAGATTTTTAAAGTCATAAGTCAGTCGAGCCACAAATGCGATGACAGTATCCGTCCGTTTTCTCCGGCGATAATACGAAGGTACCAGACGCCCTCGTGCAGAGAAATTGAGGCGATATCGCTCGCAATACGACCACATGTGGTGCGCCCTAGTGGCCAACAAAGTGCTGCTCAATTTAATAAAATGTTTGCTCGGAACGGAATAATTAATCATTATTGACTGGAAGAGCTACACTTTATGTCAAATTTAAACAAACTTAATTAACACTTTACTTTATGATTGAAATAAGAACGATTATGCTATACAAAAATTAAAAAGTACGGATATTTGTTCCTGAGTTTTCTATGTATTTATGTATATTACGACCTCCTAGCCTAGTTGGTAGTGACCCTGCCTACAAAGCAGGAGGTCTCGGGTTCGAATCCTGGTCAGGGCATTTATTTGTGTGTTTATCACGAATATTTGTTTCCTGAGTTATGGATGTTTTCTATGTATTTAAGTATTTACATGTATCTATCTATTATATATATCGTCGTCTAGTACCCACAATACAAGCCTTATTGAGCTTACCGTGGGACTAGGTCGATTTGTGTAAGATTGTCCCATAATATTTATTTATTTAGTATATCATTTTATTTTATAAAAACAATGGTTGATGCGATAGCCTATTAAGTATTAAATATTTATGTAGGCACCAGTATTCTTATGTGTTTGAAAGGACATTTCCATGAAACTTTCTCAAGGAACAGATGACTGGCGTGAGCCAATACATTTTCAACAATACAGTGTCACTTATTTCGCTATACCGGTTTATTTCACCAAAGATTATTACTTTAAAACTGTAAGGGCCACTTGCACCAACCGGGGTAAGACAACTAACTCGAATTTAAGCGTTTATTGCATATGGAATTTGACAGTTAACGCCTGGTTAGCGGCATAGTCCCATGAATTACCTCCTTTTTTGGCCGGGGGGGTGATGCGTAACGCAAATATAAATACAAAATCGTTGTATTTAATGCAACATCATGAAAAAAAAGATAACCATAAGAGTTTTTTTAATTAATATACTTAGTATGGTCGAATTGAGGTTATAACCATGATATACATGATTCGAGCGCATTGAAACGTAGTTTAATTAGTCTTTGTTTCACCAAAAAAATACACCGAAATTTCCATGTCATTTTTACAATATGTCACAGACAACACAAAAATAATTGATTATTTACAAAAAGTAATCAAGTTTACTTACCTTGAACAGCGAGAGAACTCGTTCTTTGATTATATCCTTTTGGCACCGGGCTCGGGCTCGACTATCGTTTGCAAGTTTTGGAAATTTCTCCTGTCCTTTTCTAACATACTTAAAGTAGTTTGTCCGGCATTATTTTTTTTCGATATAATATTATATTACCATTATTTTTCTTTTCCTACGCACAGATAAACATATTTCATTGTTTATATTGGTGGTGGGCGCTTGCAGCTGGCAGGATTCGGGTCCATTCTCTCGGTCTCATCTCGCTGCACCGCAGCCTAAGATTTCTCTCGCGTGCCCGTATTGGGATTCAGGTCGTGCGCGCCCCGCCCAAACGTACTCGTTACTTTACTGAGCTACATTCGGAAAGGTCCACTTGTACAAGTAGCGCCGATCTAGTTAGGATTAAGTACTTAAATAAATTAAAGTTAATTTAGTTTAAATTGCTCTTATTATACTTATTGTACTAATTAGTTGTAGTATGTTGAAATGTAATGTAATGTGACTAGCTCTAAGTATGTAATGTATTCTTTTTGTATAAACTTGGTACTTAGTATGTAGGTCCATGTTTGATTAATTTTCGTATAAATATCTAATTTGTTTAGAATTTCATAATATTTACAGAGGCAAAATCTGTCATTAGAAAATACCTTCATATTAGACGAATTGTAAAAAATACTACGATTTTAATATTACTGCAATAGATTTTACCCTCGATTATGAACAAACTTTCTCATCTCTCTCTCTCTCTTTTATATTTTCAGTAGATCAAGTTATATACTTACTGTAAATCGAGTTATAAAGACATTAAATAAATATTTATAAGCATTTTAATAGAAATAAATAGTTAGTTTTTATATCATTGGTCACGTTATTGAACATATTAGGTACATTCCTAATAATCTTATCTTAGACAGATTTTTACGTAAATATGCACGCGCGTTTTTACACCGTTAACTATGCACACTGGACTTCCGGATGCAGCACTTGTGTGCGTGCGGGATAGCGCAATATGCGTACATAGCGTTGTCTCATTTGCACACCGTTGCCACATGCGGAATCCGCTTGTGACAACTAATTAAGTGAGTGGGTAACTGAGTAAGCCCGAGCATGATCTTTACGCGACCTCGAGGAGCGCAGGCGTGGCCAATGCTACGTAGTTTCCTGGTTTGCTACTTAAACATCGGGAAATCGTTTAGAATGTCAAGTTGATATTTTTGCACGGCCATGAACACACAAGGTCGATATATTTGCGGAGCAATAATAAGTATGTATGGCGCGGAAAGTGATTCCGATCGACGTTTTATTTCTGGCTGCGTGCCAGCGCCTGAAACCGCGTTCTTTCGCTATAAAATGTTTCTAGGTAAAAACAGCGATGAAATACCACTTGATTTTTCTTTAGGGCGCAACTTTTTAATAAAAGTTGACATTTAATCATAACTATTAGTATTTTTTTACGCGTTTTCCTGATAGTCCACGTGCTCCTTCAGAGCGTCAGGCGGAAGCAAAGCACGTTCGCTCCTCATTGCGGTATTGGTCGCTATCTGCTCGTCGGGCACCTCGGCGAAGGTCGCGCGGAGGTCACGGGCTGACGTCACGCTGATAACGATTCGCGCAATGACCTTGTCGCGCGAGCCGAATCTCAAGGTTGCAGCTATTTGTACAGTCAGATAGGCGAGCGCCGCCCGCGCCCGCGCCGCTGCTCTGCGTCACCCGGAGGTGCCATTTTATTGCTATTATTTGTAGAGGCCAACAACATGTCTCCTCTTTATTGGGCACGCAATATTTGTTAGCCTACTACTTGGAACAATATTTGAACCACATACACATAACCTCAAAAGCTGCCACGTTTTCGGAAGCTCCTCGAAATAATCTGTATGTTTTGGTATTCGACGATAAAGACTAAAGTATACATTGAAAGATCTTGTAGCATTTTTGTTCGCGGAAGCGTAAGATGACCATGGGTGCGCCGGCGCAAGGCGCACAGTAACAAAATTGTAACAAGCGGGAAACAACGCAACGCGACTCGTCGCGGAAGTTCCTCGCAAATTAGACGTACGTATTGACCGGCAAATTAGAATCAAGACCGCCTCATTCTCAAAGCCAGAGACTACGTAAAGTAGTGAAAATGAGAATCCGTACAAGTATTTCTTAAACCTACCTAGAAGAGTTTTATTAACGATGCGGGGTGGACACATTCGATGAAAATCGTGTCAAAAATCGTTTTATCATTAAAATACAGCCTACAAGATATATGTATTATCAAAATAAGAACGTATTTACTACATAAACAATGTTATTATAAAGTCGAATAAATACCTACTGTCGAAAAACAAATGACGTTTATCGGAATGGCGCGCCAAGTTCTGTACCTAGTAGGTAACTAGGTACACAACTACACAATTACCTTTGTTTACATTATAAACACCTACATAGTTATAGACGTTAGATGTGGAGTAAATACGATTCGCTTCCCACGAAAAAGTGAAATCACGACAAGAGGGTACAACACGGTCATCTCCGATAATCTGTCACGCTGCATGTTGACGTGTCGTGACGTGCGCTAATTTGTCCTACACTTGCTCGTCCCATGCTTCAAGTGTCTTAGTGTTCTATGACTTAGCTATGACATCGCATCACATCTTAATGTAAATTTTCTTTGAATGTTGTGCACTAATTATCTACAACAAGTTACTCATCAACAGGCTCAAATCATTAGGATAGAAAACAACAAGATGTGACTTGTTTATCAATTTCGGCCTAATTTTACTTGACCATGAACGGCAATTGTTATTGTAATTATTACTGAATACTGTTTTAACAAACACACCATTTTGCTTTAGTAAAGTAGGACCTACCTATTCGACATTTAGTGAACGGGTAGAAATTCCGTGTTAGTTTAAAATATTTAAATGGAGTCAGAAAAACAAAATCTAAACTCTTTATAGAAAACAAGTTGGGTAATAAATTTCACGATTGTCACTTGTTTGAAAGGAAGGACAACGAACGATGACAAGACTATTAGGGCGCCGGTCGCGAGAGGCAAGACCTCGCCGCCAAGTGTCAGTGTCATTGCCGAATGCCTACACGTGACGTTGACTTAGGCTGCGATCACACTGAGAGATAGGCCACTTTCTTTTCTTAATAGCTGATCTTTGCGCAAACGATTATTGCCGTTTCTGAGGAAAGGTTACTTGTAGTCAGTAGACTACAAGTAACCAAGCAAGTAACCAAGTAAGTAGGAATGCTTCAAATATGTACAGGCATTTTGTTTTAGAGATAGTTTCCTTTTCTATTCTATGTACACTTAAACTACGTATTAGAGTCCGACTATGCTAAGTTTTGTAGATTTTGATAGCACAGTCTATGAAAGCGGAACCACCAGGACGACGGACGACGGTTTGACGGAAGGGCACCACCAGGAGTGGAGCCTGCGGCTTAATTTGACTCAACACGGGAAATCTCACCAGGCCCGGACACCGGAAGGATTGACAGATTAACAGCTCTTTCTTGATTCGGTGGGTGGTCTTCTTCTTCTTTATCATTTTCTTCATTCCTAATGGTCTTGCCTTTCTTGAAAAGCCTTTACTGAGACAGTGACGAGGTCTTACCACCCTGCTCTATCTTCGGCTTGTCTCTGGGCTGTCGTTATGGTAAGTCCGGTCACGTCTTTTATTTGGTCTGACCAACGGGTAGCCCCTTCGTCTTTTTCCATCAATCTTGCCTAACACAACTAACTTGTCTAAGTTGTCGGGTTGTCTCCTGGCGATATGGCCAAAGTAACCTAGTACCCGTTGGTAACAGATAGTGGACAATCTGGTTTTGATTTTTAGTTGGTCGAGAATCGATCTATTAGTTCTTCTTGCAGTCCACGGTATGCGTAGCATTCTCCTCCAACACCACATCTCGAAAGCCTCGATCTTTTTCCGGTCAACTGCGCGGATTGACCATGATTCTGAGCCGTACATAAATATTGAGAAGACCAAAGTTCGCACAAGTCTGGTCTTGGTCATGTTGGATATGCTCCTGTTCTGCCAAATTTTGGTCAGTTTGCTCATTGGGACTTTTTTCCGTCCTCCTCGATCAGTGATTAACGACCCAAGGTAAGTAAGCGTTATAATTTCATAGAAGTTTGATGCTTAAAATAACACTCTAAAGTTTGACAGTTTGTTTACTTGGAAGTGATAACGTGGTTTGACTCTATAATCCTTGGACTTCTGGTCTTACTGTTTACCTAAATACGGGAAAGGTTATAATGAATTCTGCAATCAATGTGACCTATTTGGGTTTGTATCAACTGTTTGATTGCAGCGTCAAAACATATGAATTGATTTTGTTCAGTGAGTGATCATTCGATTCGTTTCTATGACATGGGTGACATGGGATACAAATTAACCGAATATAAGAGACAAGGAGAAGTTTTATGACAAAAAAGGGTATTTGAGTTAAAGATTTCCAAATGTTTTTTTGGTAACCCTGGTGCCAAAAATATATGTACTTTAAGTCTAATCTTCACATTGCTAGGACACCCAATGACATTGGTTACGTGATTACGAATAAAGAAACATAATGAATAAGTCTTTACGACCCGGCGTCTCCTTGACGTGTCATTAGAATACATTAGGTGTCCTCGTTAAAAAGGCAATAAGTAGGTAAACTTAGGAAGCTCTAGTATATTATTGACACATGATTATTGGATTAAAGATGACTCACACTAGCGTGGGACGGGACGGGACGGTACGGGGCGGGGCGGGGCGGGACGGGAAAATCTGTCAATTTCTATAGAAAGAATCACGTGATAGCTCGAAGTCCTCGGATGTCACGTGACGCTTTCTATAGAAATTGACCGATTATCCCGTCCCGCCCCGTCCCATCCCGTTCTAGTGTGAGTTATCCTTTATTGTTACTTATCATGTAACTAGGGATTTTTGAATCAAAGTACTGGGCGGAGTTTCATGAATTTATTCTGATTATGACAAAGTAGAAAATCGAGTCTATAAAAAAATGGCCTAACTGGTTTGATAGTAGAGGGTTCATTATCTCATTACTCTAAAATCGTCGTCAATTTGTACCTACTTGCTAACGATATAAACAAAAGGCATCACATAGTTTTGTCAATATTTCTCGTGGAATTTTCAAACTACCTACCTCACCATCTCCACTAAAACTATACAGTACTGAAACGTTCGTATAATCGTAACATACAAAACTATAAGATAAATAATTGAATCTTGGAGATTTCATAAAAAAATTAAAATGGCTTTAAATAGGTTATTAGGACAATATGGCGGTTTGTTTACATCGTTAGCGAGTGCGGTTTTAGGGACTCTGCCGCAAAGAAGAGTTTACTCGTAGAAATTACTTTTTGAACCCTTTCAAAGCACAAAAACAATCATGATCATCATCATCATCATATCAGCCATAAGACTTCCACTGCTGAACATAGGCCTCTCCTTTGGTCCTCCATATGTACCGGTTGGAAGCGACCTGCATCCCGCATGAGTTTATTTCGACTACGGATCTCTTAATTTCTGATTCGACCACGTAGAGAAACTCTGAGCATCGCCCTCTCCATAGCTAGAGTAACTTTGAGTTTTGAGATGAGGCCGTTAGTAAAGGATCACTTTTTGTCGCCGTAAGTCATCACACTGGTATGTCGGACGACATTGGACATTGCGTAGTTTCCCGAACGCTGCCCAACCGAGTTGGATTCGGCGGTTGACCTCGTTCTTGAAGTTGGACCTACTTAATTGGATTACTTTTCCTAGGTAGATGTACTATCGCGTTCAGAATTGCATCGGCAGTTTATGAATGCCATAGTACGAGTCAACAACTTCGAGTACCGAGCTTTCAACAGAGACTGGGATGGGCAATACATTGGCATTTGACATAAGTTTCGTCTTTTCTATGTTCGTTTTCAAGCCTACCCGTTGAGAAACTTGGTTGAGGTCATCGAGCATCGTGCTGATTTTCTCCACCGACTTTGCCATGACTACGATGTCGTCGGCAAACCGAAGGTGAGTGATGTATACGCCGTTTATGTTGATGCCAAGTCCTTGCTATTACAGGAGCTTGAAGGTGTGTTCCATTGTGTTCCATTACGGAGGGATAGCCTCTCCCTGCCTTACGCTTCTTCGCAAAGGAATCGCCTTCGTGCTCTGCTCCTGTACTCGAGCTGACATTGTGGCGTTACTATACAAACACTTCAACACTTCGATGTACCGATAGTCAATATGGCTTCACTGAAGAGACTCAAGCACTGCCCATATTTCCACCGAATCGAAGGCTTTCTCATAGTCCACAAACGCTAAGCATACCTAATGGCAAGTTATACTCTTCGGTCTTTTGTATAATTTGCCGCAGCGTATGGAATGGATGTGGTCTTGGTACAATAGCCTCTTCGGAATCCGGCTTGTTCGGGAGGCTGGAAGTCATCAAGTCTGTGTTCAGACGATTCCTGATGACCTTTGAAAACAGTTTATAAATATGGCTCAGAAGCGTGATGGGTCTGTAGTTCTTCAAAAGGCTGTTGTCACCTTTTTTGAAGAACAGCACCACCTCAATAGTTACAAATAATACAAACCCGTAGGTACAATAGTTCCTAATAGTAACAACAAACTATTACACGTAGGTTCAAGCCGAGCGTAATGCCAGTAAGACTCGTTCTACACGAAAATGTAGCAATAGTAATAAGTAATAGTCTAATGACGCAACATGTGTGTCTTGCGCCCTCAAAGGTTTAAATATGAATAAAAATAAAGGTTTAAAAATTAATAAAAATAAACCTTCTATTCGTAGTCTCCGTCTTATTTTAATGAAATTGGTACCTAAATGTTTTTGCTTATTGTTAAAATCAAATTTTCAAGGGTGTCTTATCATAGAAACTATTAATTCATTATTAGCTCTAGAGAGAAGAGAATTTTGAAAACATAATTTACAAAAAGAGTAACACGAGAATATAAGAGGATCCTAAGCAAAGAGAGCAGTCCAGGAAAAAAGAGTGTCTGGTCGTAAACCGCATGTAGCAATAAGTCGTTTAATTGACGCCACGGAATGGATTGATTGCTCACGCGGGACTGGTTACGCAAGCGCCGCGTGAAGTGTGAAGTTCAATGTCACGCGCACACTCGCACCACGTACCTATGTGTGCGTCTGATATCTAAATAATCGCCGCTAACCCGTTACTCGCCTCTGTTAACACTTCCCGGAATAATTCGCGAAAACAATTTTCCGCGCGTCGATAGTCACATTTTTGCGCAAGGTCGCTGTAAAGTCGTGCTAATTTCAGATTGCACTCGGTAGATAAGCATACCTGACAATAGTGACAATAACAATGCGTTAGATCCTAATATTATTGGAAGACTTTTGGTCAAATGGTTTCGTGCGGCGGTTCCATTCAACCTGCCGAATCCTATGTCGGATCAGACGAATCCACGGAAGCACGCTCGGTTATCGCATATATCGAATTATAGTACAGTCGGTGCCCTCACATATGCAAGCGCGTAGCGCGGGTGGATACCTATGTGAGGGCACCGACTGTACCAATTCAAGATTCTATGAATCTTATGTAAGTTAGTTTAGTTTAGTCTATTAGTCTGTTATTTATATATCCGTTATTTACTTCCTTTCTTAGATAAGATTGTTTACAATATAAAATATATAAAACAACATATATAAAAACAAAACAACATATTTAAAAAAACATAAACACATTATAAAAAACGTAGGGCAGCCAGGCTGGCGGTGGTTAGGGCCGCAAAGAGAAGAACCGTCGTCGGACTATGCGCGCCCCGTCCAAAATCACCGCATATAATATTTATTGTTAAGTATAAAGTAAAAACAGAGGAACAAAGCAATGATTCACTTATTATGTTATTAATGCCTTAGTCATTCTGGAAGGTTGAATCGGTGACATTCACTATGGAAGCGCATCTATGTAAAAATGGCTAAATATACTGCACCGGCTCGAAAAATAATTTTATGATCACCTTACCCGCGATTCACGATTTAGTGGAAAATTTCGCGATTATATTAAAAACAATACGAGTTTCGTTTCATATATTATGATACTAGGTTTGTGTTTATAGATTCGAAAGATACATCATTTTATTTATTATACCGATGTATAAATAAATTTGAATTACTATAAATTGAGCCATATACTACAGAAAAAGTGACCAAGCGCCCCTGTGCCCAAGGCTGGGATCGAACCAGCGGCCTTCTGCTTTCGCGGCAGATGTGATTGCGATTTCGCGGCCCTAACTACAAGGATACCCGACCATATCATCATGATGAGGTAGTAGGTATATGGCAATTTTATCAATTTATAATTTATATACACCGTGTTTTTCTTGAAGTACTTTAACTTCGGCATGTAGGCTGGTATAATTTAATATTAAAAAGTTTCATACATTTTTATTTCACAATAATTACATGTTGCATCTACCTGTTAGTGTAAAACGGGCATTAAAATTAACTTTACTAAGTCTGGATTTGACCAAAATTTTTAACCAAGAGTAACGCTTACTCTTGGATAGGTACTAATGTCAAAATCCCATAGTAATTTGACGTTTGAGTGACGTTACTATCTGAGAGTAAGCGTTATTCTCGGAATAAAAATTTGGTAAAACGCAGCCTAAGTACCTAAGTGACAACTATGACATATCGATGTAATGTCGAATACTTATCCTCCGTAGCACACTTTATCAGATGAAATTAACCTTGTGATTATCTTAAAAATTGAGCTTATATAAATGAGCCAGTGTCTTTGATAAATTAACTTAATTTAAGCTAAAGAATGCACCCTTAAAGTTAAAACAATAAAAAGCACGGTGTATATACTGACTACTGGTTGTACTGTGTGTGACTGCTTAAACACACAATTCAAAACATTTCTTGTAAGTAAATAAAAACGTCCAATCGCACTTCTGCTTTAAATAAATCTGCGCAGGATATTCCATGACGATTTCTACCTATATAAATTGACACATTGGCCCGTAGTTCCCGGACTGACCCGGTTCCGTCGTGCGTGAGTCATCCTTTAAATACGAGTAAGAAATGTGACAGACGGACAGACAGGCAGACTGAGTTTTTACTATTTTGGTACTGAGCATTGCGAGAGATTCCTGAGGCTAAAAGATACAAAAAATGTCATATGATTTTTGGTCATTTCGACCACAAAAAAAAAACTTTTTTTCTCTTTTTTTTTATTTGCTTTGATACATGGTAAGTAAATTTCATTTAGAAAAGGCCCACTTAAAAAACAAAAAAAAATGTTTTTTTTTGGTAGAGCCGAGTTTTGTAAAGACATCACAGTGTCACTTTGAAGTCTATCAAAAATCATATCTAGACCAGGGTCTAGACTCCACATAGTAGCATTATCATATTCCAAAATGCGTTATTTACCGAGTGGCGGTAAAACTATGTTTAAATAAAAATTGCAATTATATCAGAAACTAGCCCTAATCCAATGCACTTAATATGACATTTTTGTTTCCTTTGGCCTCAGGAATATGCTGTTAAAATCTCTCGCAATGCTCACGAGCACCGTTTATATACCACCTTTAACTTTCTATACATTGTCAATTGCATACATTCATCGCAAACTAACATAGGAACAATCCAAATTGACACCCCCAGTCGACCCACTTATGTACTAAAGCACATTAGGTATTTAGGTAATCTCGTTATCGTCTAGCTGAGTGATTGGGGCGCCCTTGTCTAGCGCCGTAGGGCGCCGAGGGCGGCGCGCCCTAGGTCAAGGGCGGCACCACTGACCTACATCCTAGCCACGGTGCCCTCGTAAGGTCACGCCTAGCAGACCATTATTAAGAGGCCTTATTCCCATTGAGTTACTAGACACGCCATCCTAAACAACATCTGTCGGCAGTGAGTTGGATTGCATGCACTACAAACTGATCAGTTGGCCTGCGACGATCGACGAAGTACCAGTTACACGGATGAAACACAAAAAGCATGTAAAAATTAAAAAATGCCTTCCTGCATGCCTAAAAGCTGTGTGAACGGTACTCGAAATCACAATAAAATCCGTGGGATTACCTACTCGTATATTCCATTGGTAAGTAAACGGAAAAATCAGATTTTAGGTTAAATTCAATTATTCTCAGATGTAGCTTCAAACATTCGTGGTCCGACGCTATTTTATTCGGCGCATAGAATACATTTCGCTGATGTAACACGTACGTATTATTATCCCTATACTTCCTAATGGTTCACGTAAATTATTGTTTAATAGTATTTATGCATAAAAAAACTGTATAAGTTTCGTAATTTTTATGTAAACACAAAATCTTACTGTACTATAAGGACGACTTGCCAAGTTCATTATTAGTTTTACCCCAAACACTTTTTATTTTAATTTCAATAAAAAGGGCGTATACGTGTACGTAGTGCATTCCATCGTCCATGCGAAGAAATTTAAATACAATTTAAAGTTAAAAATGAATAAATTACATTCAGAATTATAAACATATATGTATTTGGTTTTCAATTCAATAAGGCAAAATAGGCACGGACCCGTTTTTCGAAACGACTTCAATATTTCTAAAGGAGGAGGTTCACAATTCGTCTGTTTTTTTAATGTATGTTAACTCAAAACTCCGTCATTACTGAACCGACTTGAATTTTTTTTTTGTTTCTGAAAGTAGATGGTTCAAGGTTGGTCCTGTTTTTTTCAAAATCCATTTCTTGTAAGTCATCTGGGCTTTGGAGACCAACTTTTGTTTTTGTTTTTAATTATTTTTTATATTTTTGTATGTAGGTAGTTTGCACAAGTAACTTTGTTGATTAGCGGGGAGAATTCGCATTCTCTCAGTCAACCTCTGAAAACGAGTGCTGTAAAGGGCTCGAAACGTAGGGTCATGGTGTTAATAAACGTGATTAATCCGTTTTAAAGTGTTTAATTTGAAAGTAATACTATTGCATAAGCATGTTTCCTTAGTGTTTATGTAAAAACTATGAACATTGAACATTGTTATAACCGTGTCGTCTCTGGTTAGTTAAGCTACTTAAGCTATATTCTTTGGGGCCTCACCCTCTCCAACTGTCAGATACGACGTACATATTTTGATCTAGTTGTCTTCTCTAGTTTACTTATTACATCAATGCTTAAAAATATTTCAAGTCAATTTGTGACGAAATTTTAAGGTAATTTTAACCAACTGTTTAAATATATTATAAATTTACTAAAACGGGTCTAAATACTGTACAATTTTGAAAACCAACCTCCGACGTGGTCCCGGAGAAAGACGAGTAAACCCCGTTTTAGTAAATTTATAATGTGTGAAAATCCTGAAGATTTAAATAAGTGTGTTTAAATATACCTACATAATAATTTTATCTTAATTTGATATAAATATTAATTTGATTTTTTATATTAATTTCGTGTAGAAAACACGATTTGACTTGCGACACGTGAAAAATAAGCGATTTATTTGCTAGCCTCGAGTGATTTTTGACAAGAGCTTTCTCAAAAAAAAGTCACCAAATGACATTAAAAAAAATTGTCATTACTGTTACACCACAATGTAATATTTGAGGAAGTAAAAGAAATAAGCCATTATTTTTTACGTTCAATAACTTAGACAAAGTACAGAATGTATGAGCGTTTTAAAAGAAATAAGGACCCTTAAACCGGCTCTGCGAATTCGCCCCTAACAATGTAATGTAACCCCTGGCTTAGTAACCAGTATTCGTGTTCGTAGCTCATATATATATATTGGCTCAGAAGAACGCAGATTTGGCTAAACTTTGTGAATCACCAGTGAGCTGGTAACATGCTCTAGATAGCTAGTCGCCTGAACACGACATGGTAAATACGCGTATTCAGACAGGTGGAGGCCGTTTTCAGTTACACGTAGTTGACCTGAGCTAAATTTGGCTGTGGCCTAAAATTGTGTTAATGGTTGTGGCTAAATTTTACTAGGTTATTGCCTATATGTGACTGGTTTCTATTGATTTTTAATTGTATTACTTACCCACATACACCATACATACCTACATATTGATGATGTAGGTAGCAGTAATATTTAAATAGGCTAAGCTTATTTATTCAATTAGATGGCAAACTTTGCCGAGGTTGTGGCATGTAGATTTACCGCTTACCCTATATTGTGGAGTACAGAAGCTTCTCTTTCCAATATTTGACGTTTATCTTGTCAAGCATGCAAATGTCAAGATGACATTAACATCACCATGTCAATAGTCAATAGCGAGGTCAATTACCAAACAGCGTCGCCCAAGTGGCAATATACTATTTATATAATATAATTATGATACACTGAAATATTGATAATACGTGACACTGGCAACATTGTCCAACTCTCGAACAGACGCCATTATTTATAAAAGAAGAAGACCATGCTGTCAATATTTCATAGACGTCAAATTAAAATGAAACATAAAGGTCCTTGCCGTTTGTCTGCGTAAAGTGCAAAACGAAAGATGTCTATGTTTGACCAGATGCAATTGAGGTGTTTTTCATCCGATACAGTCACGTTGCATTTTGGTGTATGTTATATTACGGTCATCATACGTAAGCTTTGCGTTGCATGATATCATGATTTAGACCTTTTATTTTTATTTTATTTATTTATTTAAACTTTAATGCACAAGACAGAAAACTGTACACATGGCGGACTTAATGCCAAATGGCATTCTCTACCAGTCAACCATAGGGCTAAACAGAGACATTTAAGTTGGTGCCCTTTTCTCTCTAATAGCTACCTAAATGCTTCTAGGAGTAGTAGTAGTTAGTATTTATGCATTTTCTGTTTTGTTTTTCGTGTGCCTATTCGTCACACGCTATTCGCATCTAAACTGGGAGATGACATATCTAAAAACGTGAATCGTACATAACTGCGCGCGAGCTGTATCGCTCCAGAAAGAGACACCAATCAATAGTTAGATAGTGGCAGGTGTCTCTTGAGCGTGAAACAATCAATCGTGTACTTAAGGGGTAGATCCATAGTACTTAAGGGGTCACGAGAATGTGCCTTACAATTTACGAAATGCGATTCTTCTAATACTTTTGAAAGCGATTTTGTGATTTGGCCAAAAAATTGACAATATATTCAGCTTTACGAATTTTACTGTAGTAGCTGCCATATAAGGCAAAATAATTTCGTAAGGGATAATTTCGGGGAATGCACCTTAACCTTTATCTGAACATTCCGAACATTTATCAATACACATCGTCACCCTTTTCATACTCCGGACTCTCTTTCTTTACTTCAAAGTTGGACTAATCCTTATTATCCTATGGCCATGGCTGTCACGTTCTAGCATATTTGTAGGTGTGAAAGTGACGTATAGCGTAATAACCAATAAAAGGGCAACCATACTAGCCCCCCCTCACTTTCATATAAAAAAAAAAACTGCCCCAAATCTAGGGGAGCAAGCCGATCAGAACCCAGACTTGCTAGGATGATGATAATGCTTGACATACCAGTTGACAAAAAATTGCCGGCCGAGAAAAACATCGTGCCAAAAATTATTTAAATTTATATCACCACCTACCCCCCTCCCAACCAGACTCCCTCACCCCTCTACCCGATGCATCAATCATTAGACCCAACCCTAAATTTAAATGCAAACGTAAAATCACTGTCAACACTAAAAAGAAAAAGATCAATATTAATAAAAACAAAAAGAGTCCAACATTGTAACACTTAATGACAATACCCCTGCGAGGGTCTCTCCGGCTTCGCACGGATTATTATTATACATATAAACCTTCCTCTTCAATCACTCTATCTATTAAAAAAAAACCGCATCAAAATCCGTTGTAGTTTTAAAGATTTAAGCATACATAGGGATATAGGGACTGAGAAAGCGACTTTGTTTTATACTATGTAGGTAGTGATTATTGTTTTGCTCTTCCCCTGTATTATTTGTTTACAATCTTATAAATGAATTTTGAATAATTTAACAAATATATTCAATGAATAACAATCGCGGTAACAGAAAAAACCATATTAAATACCTACCTTAAAATTAAAAACAAAAAAACTACCTTAAAATAAAAAACTACCTTAAAAAATACCTTAATAAAAACAGAAATAAAAATAAAACTACCTACCTTAAGAATCTAATCCAGGATTACTGGGCATGGTGCCCAACAAGCAGGCGGCATTTCCGCGCTGAATTGCTATTGCAATTCTTTGCGCAAGAAAGCCGCATGCGCGAGGACGAGGATCACCCGTTTGCCCCTCTAAGGGGTTTAGTGAGTTTCCTAGTAAGTTTATTTACAGTTTATTAAAACATTGTATATATCACGGGTATTACAAAAATTACGAACTCACACTCGTTCGTAATTTCTTGTTTACCGCCCTTACTACAACAATGTACTATTCTGAACATTTTTGTTTTAATCCAGTTAAGTTGTAATTTAAAAGGCCCCTAGTAAGAAAGTTATGGGGTAGTTGTGATTTCTTTCATTTCATGTGTAGTTTGGGGTGCTGAATCCGAATCTGAGGTTTGCATACTAAATTTCGTGACGCAACATTAAAAAAAATTAAAAAAAAAAGAAAAAAAACGCCTTTTTTCCGGTTTTTTGCTTAAAACACGAAAACTATTAACTTTTAGTAAATAGTCTATTTACGGAAAATAAAGAACATAAAATTTTCTACAAATATCACTATTTAGTTTTTTTTTCGAATGAGCCGTTCGGTCTCAAGTGCGCGTTAAAAATTGGCAATTTTCAGCGGTTTCTGCAAAACTCACTTTAAAAGTTCCAAAACTATTTTTTTTTAATTAGATCGCAGTATGGAAAAATTATATGAGCCGATGTCGTTTAAAAGGTCCCGGCTGAAGTTCTTCGGTGACGTTGGGTCCTGGTACATATTCTGCTTGACCTGCAAAAAAAGAAGTGGAGTCATTTCTCAAGGAGAAAGAGGAGAGAGAACGGATGAGGATTACAAAATTGATTGTGAGATTAAACATACCTTCCGCATCTTGCTGAGGTTTTCGATGGCATCAGGTCCTGGCTCAGGGTTTGAGTGCGCCATCGTCAGCGTCGGGGGTTCTAAAAGATAAAAGAGGCGGTGAGACACTGACTTGTGATCATATATCTAGGAGAGATGAAGGATTACAAAATAACTTGTGAGAATCGACATACCTCTGTCTTCTGTCTCGTCTACGTATATCTCAGAGCTGTCTTCCGGGGGCGCAACGTTGTCACACTGAGTCACACAGTCCTTCGCACCATGTGCAGATTGGGGAACAATGGAGTCTCGCCTTCCTGCATCCACAATTTCATTGGCAGCCCTTTTAACATGAAATGTACCGGAGAATTGAGTTTGGTCACAGTGAACAGTGAATCAAGTGAGTGGGGGTGGAAAAAAACTATTAGTGATCTCGTGCCAGTGCCAACCACTTTGGACCCTGCGCTAAACTCAATTCTCCGGTACATTTCATGTAAATATAAAAAGGGCTGCCAACGAAATTGTGGATGCAGGAAGGACTGTGTGACAACGTTGCGCCCCCGGAAGACAGCTCAGAGATATACGTAGACGAGACAAAAGACAGAGGTATGTCGAATCTCACAAGTTATTTTGTAATCATTCATCTCTCCTAGATATATGATCACAAGTCAGTGTCTCACCGCCTCTTTTATCTTTTAGAACCCCCGACGCTGACGATGGCGCACTCAGACCCTGAGCCAGGACCTGATGCCATCGAAAACCTCAGCAAGATGCGGAAGGTATGTTTAATCTCACAATCAATTTTGTAATCCTCATCCGTTCTCTCTCCTCTCTCTCCTTGAGAAATGACTCCACTTCTTTTTTTGCAGGTCAAGCAGAATATGTACCAGGACCCAACGTCACCGAAGAACTTCAGCCGGGACGTTTTAAACGTCAACGGCTCATATAATTTTTCCATACTGCGATCTAAGTAAAAAAAAATAGTTTTGGAACGTTTAAAGTGAGTTTTGCAGAAACCGCTGAAAATTGCCAATTTTTAACGCGCACTTGAGACCGAACGGCTCATTCGAAAAAAAAACTAAATAGTGATATTTGTAGAAAATTTTATGTTCTTTATTTTCCGTAAATAGACTATTTACTAAAAGTTAATAGTTTTCGAGTTTTAAGCAAAAAACCGGAAAAAAGGCGACTTTTTTCTTTTTTTTTTAATTTTTTTTAATGTTGCGTCACGAAATTTAGTATGCAAACCTCAGATTCGGATTCAGCACCCCAAACTACATATGAAATGATAGAAATCAGAACTACCCCACAACTTTCCTAGCAAAAACACTATTTAACTGCATTATTTCCTGTACGGTTAGAGTCAAACCACGTTCTATCTCTACCAAGCAAATATAACTGTCAAATTAAAAGTATTTTTTAAACGTCAAACTTCTATGCAATTATGACGTGACATAACACTTTCACAGTTTGTGCTATCAAAATCTAGGAAAATTAACATAGTCGGACTCTAACATGTCGTAATTAGTCAATTAAATGAATAAAAAAAAACCGGCCAAGTGCGAGTCGGGCTCGCGCACAAAGGGTTCCGTAGCAGCAAATATAATAAACTTATTATGTCAATTTATACACCTGGTGAATGGAGCCTAAACTTATAAGGTTCAGCCATCGTTTTCAGTGTAAGCACAATAACTTAACCAAAATTACAGTTAAATCAACCTATCTCAAAAACTATAAGAGATACTTTGATCAAACCAAAAATCGTTGAAAGAGTTAATTAGCATGCATCACCTCTATTTTTTTTAGAATTTTATACCCCGTAGTTATAAAAATAGAGGGGGGGGGACATACTTTTTACGACTTTGAGAGCTGATATCTCAAAAACCGTTCACTTTAAGAAAAATGTTTTTTAGAAAACTTTATATCATTTTAAAAGACCTTTCCATTGATACCCCACACGGGTATGTACATCGAAAAAAAAATTTTCATCCCTCAGTTACATGTATGGGGGGCCCCACCCCCAATTCTTTTTTTTACTATTTAGTGTCATAATTTTGTAGCGGTTCATACAACACATATTCCCATCAAATTTCATCACTGTAGTACTTATAGTTTCCGAGTAAATCGGCTGTGACAGACGGACAGACGGACAGACGGACAGACGGACAGACGGACATGACGAAACTATAAGGGTTCCGTTTTTGCCATTTTGGCTACGGAACCCTAAAAAAAGAAAAAAAGGGTTCCATGCTGCGCGGCACTCTTCCCAAAACCGGAATGTTACCTTAAACTAAGCATTAGCTTGACTTTACACACGACTTCCATCCTCTTACCTACGCGAAGAGTCAAAGCACCTACTTATATAAGTGGTTTAATTGTAGACTTATTCATGAAACTCAGACAAAGCCGCGACCTCGGAGACCTTGGGCGACCTCCAGGCGACCTTCGGGCCGCTTCCCCGGGCCCAGAGTAAACTTGAATATTGGGCACACGGAAAATTCAAGGATTTTGCTCTCATTAACCTCAATGGCTTTAACGTGTGAGCGTTTCTCCGCGCCTCTTTGCCGGTAGATATTATAAAAATGTGAGTTGTTCTTTGATAACACGGCGGCCTGAAAAGTTGCGAGACGGTTTTTATATTATACAACTAATTTATTCGGTATTAAAAAGGCACATATAAATACTTAAATTAACTATAAAAACTTAACTATTGTAACTTTTAATATTATTAGTTACCTAGGTTAGCTGGTAGAGATCCCTCATAGGGATAAGTTCGCCTTTGTACTTTTCTATTTATTCCATTTTGTTAATGTATATCCTGTTTTGTGCAATAAAGTGTTTACTTACTTACTTACTTTTTTAAATTAATGTTTGTTTACTTGGCGCCACTTGTACCGCCCAGGGTGACCCAATTAACCTGGATTTAAGCGTTATTTTTTATGCAATTTTGGAACTACCTTCGGGTTAGTGGGCTAAAGTTGGTTGGCGCAAGCGGCCCTTAATGTAGGTGTGTATAACCAACAAAAGATGTAATTAAGTTTAATATTCACCTTTTTTTGCCTACTCGGAGGTACCTATATACAAACAATTATAGGTACTGAGAAAAAACTTGCTGGTTATTACCTCATAGGAGATCATAAGTATTGATTTGAGCGATGGGAAATTTACGATATAGCAATGAAATGTTTAAACTGGAGCATACCTAAAGGATAAACCATTTTTAAGTATTGTTAGCAGAGGTTTTTGCTTCACATAAAGTTAATTAAACGTCATACTCATACATTTAAGTAGGTAGTAGTATAGTGTTTATGGACTAACTCAGGCTGCCTTCGCATTAATTAACAGCACCTTTTTGTTTCAAGTCATCAGATTAATACGGCTGATCTGCTGATGATGGCGAATGTGTGTTTTTTAACAACAAGGCTGGGCTTTGTATATACATCTATAGGCCATATATCAAAACTATTTCATTATGGTGTTAAATCTAGGGGCTGAAGCTAATTGCCATATCCCTGATATAAAAAACGAGTTAGCATACAGAGTTTCTATGCAACGACATCAAGTAAAGTATGCAACATTTTACCTAATTGTAAATAGCCTGTTTGGAACCGATAAAAAACCCTAAGGACCCGTCCTAGATACCGCAAAAAGAAATATATCGCGATGTTACGAGTAGCACAAAATCCACATTCTGGCGGGGCGGCGCGTGCTCGTAATTTAGGCCGATCTAGGGCACTCCACTCCATAATGATGTTCGTCCTCGATCCCTACGCCTTCGCACGACCTAGATACACAAAAGCCTGCCCAAGGCCGCCTGAATTCGATGATATTCTAACCCAGTAGGTAGGTATTTCATTGTTGTTCATTTTATATTCAATTCGTCAAATATTGAAATTTAGGAACATGCCACCGTCACATGTCGCGGCACTATCGCGTACTGATTTTTTTAGCTAGGCACGGCAAAGACTTGGTTTAATGATATTAAAGAGGTGTCAAATACTTCCTATGAATAGCCCGGTTGACAGAGAAGAAAATATAAAATAGAGAACTTGATACGTCCTCGGTAAAATAAAAAGCTACATTTATAATGCTTTAGGTTTAATTTATTTATCCTAAAAGACACTGAACCAGGCTAAAGAAAAAAATAATTAAAAGGTGGTTTCAATTAAGGTTCAACTCGCATGAAAAAGTAAATATATCGTGTATCTCAATAAATGTCATAGATATTTTTAGACGAAGTATGGGGAGTATTTGATAGTCGTAGAGTGTGACTAGAGATAGTTATGATTTTGTATAAGACACGTGTCGCCGCCAACCCACGCTACCTTCACTTTTACAAAACGTAGGCGGGTAATATTGAAATATTTGTTGAATTAACTGATCCATAGCCTATTATAACTATACACTGGGTGCATTTCTGAGTACTGGAGGTATTGTTTGGCACTTGTATCCTGCCCTGGGAAAAGCGTTGGTAGGAATTAAGAAAAACCGTTACTTTTACGAGATAAATGCAGGATTAGATTTGTTATTGTCAGTGGCGGATTAACCAATAGGCTCAGTAGGCGGAAGCAGGGCAGCAAATATTGGGGGGCGGCAAATCGGCAAATTTGGAAGGGAAATCGGAAAACTGCGAGGTGGCTGCGTGTGGGCGGGACGCGTATAGCCTGCAATAGGTACCTACTTTACTGAAATATGTTGGTCGGATCCACGTTTCTGAAATCACTCATATTATCCAGATCATCTAAGGGATGACTCACACTAGAACGGAACGGGACGGGACCGAACGGGACGGGACGGGGCGGAAAAGGACGATCTGTCAGTTTCTATAGAAAACGTCACAAAAAGTTTTTTTTATAAATATTGACAGATCGTCCCGTTCCGGTCCGTCCCGCTGCATCCTGTCTAGAGTCATCCTTAATGCTGGTCTTATTTGTAAATTTCGGGGTGATAAAAGTTATATAATTTGAATGTCTAATGTAATAAAAGTTTCCCGAAATAACTATTATCTCTAAACTTTTATATTCTAACCAATATCTCTAAACTGATTCACCGATGATTAACGCTAGATTGACGCTGTCCAGAAAGACATGTGGCAGCTTCGAGAAGCCGATTTTGATAAGCGACAAGCTGCACATTGAGACGACTGGCGCAGTTTAGTGTCGGAGGCTAAGATCTACTTCGGGTCCCTGAGTAAGTATTAACCGATGACAGGGACAAGCGAATGATACTTTTACGAGAAGAGTTATGAATGTTATGATAATTATGATTAAAGCAATCTATGGATGTGGTTTTGTGTAACTATTGTCCACATTAAAGAAAACTATACAGTTCAAGTGAACACACAAGTTTTCTCTCTCTCTCTCATACAATCAATCTTTATAGGCCTTGACTTTTAGGCAACATAGCTTAGCTATATGACGCAGACTGCATAGGCTACATAATTAGTTAACTTTAAAAATCATCAGTTTTTAGTACAGGTTATATTTTTTAACCTGCTTATAATTAAACCAGGACCAACGCAGGCCAATATCACGCTAATCTTGCTCGCAGAACAACTACCTACCTACCTACTATATATCTTCTTATCCATATAGTACTCCGAAGGCTAGGTATGTGACGTCAAATGAGGGGCGCGCGATATCATCAGTATCGCTCCCGGAAAACACCACTAATCACTAATCAAACACCACTCGTGCTTGTCATGCCCGAGGTCGCAATGAATTTTCGAGTAGACAAACTCATTTCATTTGTCAAAGAGGATTGCAATCATCAGAGAAAAATTTACTTAACCAGGAACGTTTACTATTGATGATTGCATTAAAAAATATATTGAATGACGCAGTAGGGGCGACAACATTGTTGGCAAATAGAGACATTCAGTTTCTTAAAACTACTTAACAAAACAAAGAAAAAATATTCAGATATAAAG
Source organism: Lathronympha strigana (assembly GCA_949128165.1). NCBI lineage: Eukaryota > Metazoa > Arthropoda > Insecta > Lepidoptera > Tortricidae > Lathronympha > Lathronympha strigana. The sequence continues at coordinate 14,041,137 of OX421909.1, read as the reverse complement.
AATACTAAAATAACTTTAAAAAACACACGCGAATACTGTGATCACTTGATCAGTTTTATACACTAAAAATCAACAACGTAGAATCGTATTGGGGTATAATGCACTGCACTTGTTAGATATATAGCAAAGACAATAATTATTTTCCGCATAATCCGTAAAATTATGTTTGTTTATTTTTAATTTCAATTGACATCTTGTCATGTCAGAATCGTAGCGGCGCTTCATTCGGGCTGGGCCTGCGGCCCGCAGTCTCCACGGAGAAAATAATACGCCTGCACGTTGTCGATGTATGTAACAATAAACGTGTACTTTTATTTTATCAAAAGTTATATAAAGTCTCAGATATATAATTAAATTTTTTTCAAAGTATCTTATAGAAATGAGAATGTAAATGCAAATATTAGGCTAACCATAAAGAAACACTGAAGTATCTTACTATAAATATTGTTGTCTGTGGTATTTTAAAGACTCCTGTTTAAAACGCAATGAGGATTACCGCGAGTCGATTTTCCGCTAGGGGCGCTAGTGGAACGTGGGTCCTGCGGAAACATTTCAAACGTCATATTGACATTTCTCTCATACTGACACAGGACCCACGCATGAGTGGCGCCGCCTGGTGAGCGATAATACGGTAGCTCCCATTGACATTGCCCCAATAGTTGCCACCTTCAAGAACTTATTGCAAAAGAGATGTGAGCAAGCGAAACATTTTAGAATTGCCTAAAATATTGCCTATTTGTTATCCTTAGCCGTTTCAACTACAAGATGCAGTTTATTTCAATATTTTTAATAAGGGATTATTTTCTAGTGTTTCTTGAAATAAGTAATACTTACTCAAAAATTTACTAAATTGATGCGAAATAAATAAAAACAAAAACTAAAAAAAAACTGATTTCAAAAAGTCATAAATTAAATGTACTTATTTGTATCCGTTGGTAGCGCTATGCGGTGTCACCTCCATTTGTTTGATTATTCATCCTTTCCGAAGCTTACAGCAAATAAAAATGTATACTTATATTTTATTTTTCACTTTTTAAATCGGTTTTATTATATGTTAAAAAATTTAGTTTGTAAGTACGAGTAACGTACATATACTAATTTAAAAAAAATATATAGTCAAATCAGACGGCGGGGTTCGGAATTATCAGCTTGAGTAGGTATCTATGTAAAGTTCCACATGCCACCGCTGGTCTTTATCAATAATCATCATATTCTACCAAATGTATAATTTTCCGGAAGAAAATGCTTAGGTAACTAAAGAAAATACCACATATATGGGATATGTCCCTTTGAAAATGTCTGGTCGATGTTACTTGTGTGGTGATCTGGTGGCTTCCTCGCACAATGTTTCAGCATTGCGATACAACGAGGAAATGCCGCCAGCTGCCTAGGTACAATGCCTCAAGGAATTATTTTAGATTTAATGTAGGTAGAGGTAGGTAGAGATAGGTATTTAGATAAGTTACACTTACTGTATATATTTTGAAAATAAATGTTATTTGTTTAAATTGAAGAGTTTCCCAAATACCTCATGGATCCTATCATCAAATAAAAATAAAAAAAAAATTGTCTATGTTACTGTGTTTCTTGTATTTCTTGTGTTATTGTACAATAAAGCTTATACATACATACATACAAATCAGAACCCAATTCTTATGGGATCAACTTGGAGGTGACTCCTGTCTAATAAAATAAGAATTGCTCAAATTGGACAATAGAGCTCAGAATTATCGGCTTATGTATTTGAAGTTCCACATTCCATCCCTGGTCACCATCCTCAGGTCTACCTTACCAAATTTATGGTTTTCGCAAGAAATTGTTTAATTTATGTGCCTTTGAAAATTGTGGCCTGGTTGTGGACAGACGAATATATAACTGCTTCCGTCGAATTCACTCCGTCGAGTTCGAAGTCGATTAAAAAGACACTGAAGATACAGAAGTCTCTCGAAATGTGATGGTGCTCCCACACTGACTGTTCTAAATGTGACAAGGATAGTGTTACGTGACATTATCATGTTAGAGAAAGAGATGTAATGTTATATAACATTGGTAACAACCAGTGTGGGAGCACCATAAAGTGTGCTTCAATCTACGAGAACATTAGGTATTGGTAGGTACTTATACATAACGTCGTCGTCTAAACATAACAAGGCTTCGGGCTGTACTTGCACAATGAAAACAAATGCTTAATTTTTTTCTAAACTTCATTTAACAATATAAAAGTACTACAAAGAAGGAATCCAAACAAATTACATTTCTACATTGATCGAACCCCAGCTTTTCAATTTACCTAATTCAGTAAACAAACTCTAGTTTACATTTTGTTAGAAGAATAATACATATCTTTTAGTCCTTGGTGGCTCAAGAAAGTTGGTAGGATAGGCATTGAGAGGTTTCCAATAGATGTTTTCGGTAAATGGTTACGTTGTGCTTCCATCTACGAGAACATTGGGTATTGGTACATAACAGTCGTCGTCAAAACATAATAAGAATACGGCTGTACTGCACAATGAAAAGAAATGCTTAATTTTTTTGTAAACTTCATATAACAATATAAAAGTACGACAAAGAAGGAATTCAAACAAATTACATTTGTACATTGATCGAATCCCAGCTTTTACTTTACCTATTCAGTAACCAAACTCTAGTTTACCTTTTGTTAGAAGAATAATACATATATTTTAGTCCTTGGAGGTTCAAGAAAGTTGGTCGGATAAGCATTGCGAGGTTTCCAATAGATGTTTTCGGCTAGAATGAGGTCGAGATACCTACTTAATAAACGTCTTGGATTCAGTGGGGGGCCAGGGGGGGGGGTATCCACTGAATACAAATCAAGGATTGTTTTCTCGTTATACTCCGTTGTAATCAACGTTCAGTCATCTATAGGTAATGTATAGTAAATTAGTATATTTCTTGCGAGAATCAGATTTTAACGTGTGTGTGTGTTTTAACCGGTACAAAACTGGCCAGAATTTTAAGAGCATGATCCTTAGTTGGCATCCCTCATACATATTTTACATAGCTGTATGTAATGTAGGTATATTATTTATTTCATTCATAACGACAAATTAAAGCTGAAATTCTAGACTATCAACTTAGTTAATGTAATTTTACTGGTCAACTATAATTTTGGAAATATCGTGCAATACCGGTACGTTCCTGAATTTAGGTCAATTAATATTAATTAAGTACTTCCATCTTCCATTACCATCCAGACTTTTCCATAGAGTAACGAGTTAACGACACTAGACAAGTAGGTAACACAGCTAAGACTGAAAACATTGATTCTACTAAATTTATACGATCCTAAATTAGTACATGTACTATCGCGTTCACAATTGCATGGGCAGTTTATGCATGAATTCATTCATAAATTGCCCATGCACTTCTGAACGCGTGTGTACCTACACATACCTTGAGCAAATTGGTAACATCGATACTTTTCATGACGTGCATTTGAGGCCAAATTGCCTATACAATTAATAATAATAATGTACCTAGTCATAGCGGGCAGGTGCAACATCCGCAAGGTGTACCCCTTACATTTCATTAAATTGTCGAAAGGGCCTCTTCTTGTTGGCTTTGGCTCCGCGTACGCCTCCCAAAGGTCCGGAACACCTTTGTTCCGTGATCGGAAAGACATTGAGTCATAATCCCTGAATATGAATAGGTAACAACATTTTTCGGGAAAATCTTGAAACAATTCAAGAAATCTAGAGTTCCTCTGTATAATGCCCGGTACTACAATGACAAGTATCAGTTACATTACAAGGCACTTCCCGATAAAGTTCCTTGACAACATACAAGGTATTTGCCGGCAGAGTGCCTTCAATATAACGGCCTCTCTCCGTGTAATGTAATCTCTGCTTTTCAGAAGCATGAAAATGATCAATGAAAATATATTGAATAAAATCGTAAATAGGGCAAGGTTTTAAACCGTAGGCTTCGTTATTTAGAGGAAATATTGAATGGATGCGGAACCCTCTACATAATAATATACATGATTCACATTCTAATGATTTTCTGAAATCTCAGTAATAGGTATTGCGTAAACCAGAGGGGAAAAAAGTTGATGTGTACAATTATTTGTCCGGAGCTTGGATAAAGGTCACATCCCACGCAAGGCAAGGGAGTCATCGGGCGCGGGGGGTGGGAGGAAGCGGGCACGCGCGGGCACGGTGACCTTGCCCGGCTGTGACTCTGCGACCTTGGAGCCGACCGCCTCGCTCCCTGCACCCCGACAGCGGCTCCTCGCCTCCGCACTCGCCCTCCGCGCCACCCCGAACGCCTACGCTCATCCCCCCATCTGCCTACCGCCTACTCCTCGTGCAAAATTTAATAGCTATCCCTAAAGTATCCACCTACGTCAGAGGGCACGGAAGAGTAGAAGAACCGAAATATTGCTTAACAATTTAAAGTGCGGTATTATTGTTGCGTAGTTAGTTAACCCGTGCCTTAAAGAACAGTTACAATAATAGAATGCCGCAATGCATCATGCATTCCCAAGAACACTGCCGCATCCATAAATGATTACCCGTAGTGATATTCGCAATCTATACGTAGATCTAATTATCTAATTTTGAATAGGTATATATTAATTTATCTTATCGGACCCATATATCGTGCCCAGAGGTTAAATTAAAAACGATATCTCATGATGGAAGGTCATGTCATTGTAAAAATAATGCACAAAGTAATCACATTACCTATTTAGACAAGTTATCATGCTTGCTAGTAGGTGAGTATCTGTAGTAATACTGTGACGTATCACCATTTAAGTACTGCCTTTAATAAATTTACTAACGTGTTATGGGGTGGTAAAACTCTCAAGGTACGTACCTATGTACCTATAGGTACGTACTGACATTGTCTTGACTCTAATGTGTGCAATCAAATTAACAAATGACGGTTTAGCGTCATGTCACGTCAGCAATGTCAAACGAGTCAAAATGATTAAAATGGATAATGAATAAATACACAATGTAACTATCCTGTGTTGGGACGGCCTCGCCCCGCAAGGTCGTGGGCAGTCTTTCGGGGCTTTCCGCGTACCCAAGGTCATGTTTAACTATGTAATGCTGAAGTTATGTTACCTACATATAAGTGTAAATATCACAGATCGCACTGTACGTACAAAGAGGTCGTTATTACGTGCATTAGGTGGAGTGATAATGCATTTTCCAAGAACGTCACTGGGTGATAACGTTTATTCTAACAACTATAATGATAGGTGCCATTAGATATTCCCTAAAGGATAACTATTGAATTTAGCGCTTAATAAATCGAGATTTATTAAGCGCTAAAAAACGTGATAATCTACAAACTGCATCGCTTGGTATTATTGTAGGTACCTAAGTATAAGTCAAGTACAGACTTAATTCAGGTATTTTAAAATACAGCTTATTTATTCATTAGAATATATAGTTAATAGAACGCCTAGTCAAAGTATGCAATAAATTGTAGTTAATACTTTTCAACACATTGCCTACAATGCCTAGCTTTTCTACAGAATATCGGTTTTGGCAGACTGACTGATTAATAATTTCTCCTAGAAACTAATGAGTATTGCTAAGCCGAATTATTATCCAGGCCAAACAGAAACCGTTCGCTAATCAGGTTTGCATATAAAACTTGGAACATATCCCCTGTTCAAGGCAACTTTAGCATATATTTTATTTGCAATTTAGATTTAGTAACGACTTAGCTTCTTTAAGTATGAATCTAGTGTTACATATTAATTTTATTTATTAAGTTTTTACATGTAAGTTTTACCTATTTATTGTATCCTTATTAAGTTGGCACCTGTGTGTGTTTCTTTTTCAATATATCATTAGAAAAAGCACAACAATATTTAATTAACCTTATAGGTACATAGAAATGAATACCTACGCATTTTAAGTAGAAAAAATGCATAATATTTATAAATTTACTAAAACTTTTTATTTATTTATAAATTTATTTAGTAAATTTATAATGTGTGAAAATCGTGAAAGATTAAATAAGTGTTATGCATAATATTTGTTTACTAAGTTCAAAGGATAGAGGAATACATAAAGCACCCGAGAGCTTTAATTGAATTTATCGAGAAATATTGCTCAAGCTAGAGCTTCACGGTTCACATCATGGCAGGAATGGTTCGGATCGATTGGCCAGCAAAGTTAACGTGAGAGCTCAGTCGGTGTGTTGCGACTACATTCAAGTAACATGCAAACTGACAAAGTTTTATTCCAATCAGATAATAAACAAGAACTGGGTCAAATCCGACTTCCAAGATAGGTATGCAGCTTAATTAATAATTTTGTTTATTGATTTGTAATGCTACCACTTTTCATCCGTCTATGATAAGCTAATTGAAATTTACTATAATTACACATTTTGTTTAATTTCACCAATATTTGCCACCCAATGTTAACCAGTCGCATTATTCGAACTAAAAAATTGACAGAAAAGGATATCCACATCATATTCAGTACGTTTGACAAACAGGGAAAAGAGAAATCCGCGGAAATTCATATATGTACCTATCTCGATTTTGGTACGTAGAATCTCGCTCCTGCCTTGAGCTTATATTTAAGGCGTTCAAGGTAAGCTCTCTATATTACAGCCTCCCGTCACTCTTCAGTGAAAATTTCGTGACAATACAATTTATGGCAAATGCACAAAAACGAAAGTATCCCATCAAAGGTCATACTATGACCTTTTAAAAAAAAGTCTAATGTACAATTCTTACGATATTTCTGACAGATTGCATTGAAAATATACGTATTTTAAATTAAAGTAGGATTTCTAGAGTCTTGCTATAGCGTCGGGTCGGGGGTAAGTGGGCTTAGATTGGATTACGTGCACCCTGTCCTGAAATTTCAGCGGTTCATCTCGATGTCGACTAATGTCTTTTACCTACCTAATGCACTGAGCTGAGACCACTAGTCTTAAATTTCAGTAAAGAGTAATATTCAAAGCTTAGCCTGAGTAGCATTAAGTATGTATGTAAATGACAACTTACTTAACACAGTCGAGTAAGGCCTACTTATTTAATGAACTTGGTTAAATTATCAATGAAAAAACAGTGTACAAGGCTAATTATTAAGATAAGAATTGCTTTCCCGTAGGTATAGTTTTTAGGTGCCTTTTAAAAGGAAAGAAGCAACCAGGGGATTTATTCGAACTACAAATTTGACAGAAAGGGACATCCACATCAATATCCTGTCAAATGGACTGAAGACAAATCCGCGGCAATTCACATCCATCAGTTTTGGTACCATAAACGGGTGACTCAAATTTTGGGGCTACATACTTTGATAGCTTTAAAACTGCAATAAAAGTTTCAAATTGGTTGGTAGTCTCTATGGTATCATATAAACTCTTAATATTTTATTAAAAGGCTGAAATATTGATACTTACCTATAGATTTTTTCCAGATGCATAGAAATAGTTTTTTTTATAAATTGAAAGAGATGTCATATACTATAGAAAAGTCACTTTTTCTGTAGTAGGTATACGATATCTCTTTCAATTTTTAATTTATGTATAGAAAGAAAAGAAAAGAAAAGAAAATATTTATTTATAACATCGTTACAAGTAATTTCATTTGAAAATATTACACTAATTGTTTATACACTACACTGACTACGGTGTATGTATTATATTACATATATATTATAGTAGTGTGATTACTTAAAACATGAATAAAAAGATTTTTATAGTTAAAATAATTATTGTATAGTTTTTGTTATAATCACCCCTGCATTTTAAAGCCATTCCTTTTTACTGTAGGTACATCGAATTGCACTCCAAGTCCCATTTAGACTAAAACCAGGAAAAAATGCAAATGCGTAGATACACGAGCCTTTCAGGCTCAGGATAAAATGGCGTCCATCATACATAGGTATGATTAGATCGGGTCTCAAAGTTCACAGGGTGGCTGGGTGGCGGCGGGGGCGGGCGCAAGCGCGGCCGATGCACCGGAGTCAAGTGCAGGGCCGCACTGCGCCGCTGCAGTGCCATGCGCCCGGCGCCCGGTCAATAGCCGCTTCAATGACACCCGTCAAACGCTTATTGACTTTATTAGATCTTATTGCGTTTCGGACAAATTCCACTCGTATTACTAACCTTCTTCACACTTTACGTCTTTGTTTGTCGGTGACCGGGGTAATCTCGCTATGAACTCGGTGAAGGACATATAATTATGTTATTTTCTGAAGGTCGTTGTCATTATAGCAATGTTAAGTTTAATGATAAACAAGATAAATTATACTGAGAAATTTATCATTATAGGCACAATCAGTATTACAAGTTTATATATCACGTACTTGGGTATGACGTACATGCAGACAAAATAGAAGGCCACTCCTATCTACCGATACCAATATACCCAAAACTTATCTAGGAGATATCACTCTTTAGCAATAAAAAAAATCAAGCCTGATTAATTATACATAACAAAATATTTAAGTACAATTCACAAGTAACACACTTATGAACTTAAATTATTTTTTCTCAAACATGATTGTCATTTATGTCATGAAATGAAGACTGAAGACATGAAGTTCCTTGTTTACGGCTCCCCCCATTTACTTTCTTGGCCGGCGGCCGTGAAGTAATGTATGGCGTAAGTATGAACGAAACATTATTGTCCGCTGCTCTAACTTTTTTAATTTGCGTACTAACACTAAACTAAACTGACAAAGGAAAAATTACATACAGCCAACGACCACTAGATACTTGCGTCATTAAAAAAAACCAATTCTATGTTTCTATGTATATTTATGTGCGGTTAAACATGGTGCTCGAATAGCTCATTCAAATTGCATATTTAAATAATAATAAGGTGGCAAATTAAACATATTTTTCCATAATAACCTATTTACCTAGTAGTTGTTGTTTTTTCTTACAATGTTTGAGAAAAGCACTATACAAGCCTCGGCCGGAAGAGAGATTGCAGGACTTGTTTAATCCGGCCTCGTCTACGCATCGGCCGTCTACCACAAACTCGTCCTGCAATCTCTTACTTCACGGCCTCTGCAGTAATGTACTATTTTGTGTTTGTTATTTTCCTACGTACCTACACATTGTATGTACCTATGCATTTATGTCACGAAATGAAGACATGAAATTCCTTGTTTACGGCTCCCCCCATTTACTTTCTTGGCCGGCGGCCGTGAAGTAATGTATGGCGTAAGTATGAACGAAACATTATTGTCCGCTGCTCTAACTTTTTTAATTTGCGTAGTAACACTAAACTAAACTGACAAAGGAAAAATTACATACAGCCAACGACCACTAGATACTTGCGTCATTAAAAAAAACAAATTCTATGTTTCTATGTATATTTATGTGCGGTTAAACATGGTGCTCGAATAGTTCATTCAAATTGCATATTTAAATAATAATAAGGTGGCAAATTAAATATATTTTTCCATAATAACCTATTTACCTAGTTGTTGTTGTTTTTTCTTACAATGTTTGAGAAAAGCACTATACAAGCCTCGGCCGGAAGAGAGATTGCAGGACTTGTTTAATCCAGCCTCGTCTACGCATCGGCCGTCTACCACAAACTCGTCCTGCAATCTCTTACTTCACGGCCTCTGCAGTAATGTACTATTTTGCGTTTGTTATTTTCCTACGTACCTACACATTGTACCCAACTGCATTGTGTTGTCTTCTTCTTCTTCCTGCCCATATCCTACATTATGTGTGGTCAGCACTCACTCCTTTCTTTTTCATGTGCACTTTCACACAATCCATCCATCGGTTTTTCGGCCTGCCAATCGCCCTCCGTACATCCACATCCATCCCTAGCATTCTATTACTTAATATGACCTATATTAATGTATTGTAATGTTGTCATTTATATAAAGTTTGAATAAAATAACATAATTTGGCATTCCCTTCGTATTTATACCTTCGTATTTATACTACTAGGTAGGTTGTGATTTTAGCAGTCTATGTATGTGGGTTGTGTCGCCCTGCGAGGGCGTCTGCCGCGAAAGCAGGAGGTCGATTGTTCAATTCCAGCCCTGCTCACCAGACGCCTTGGTCACTTTTTCTGTAGTATTATGACATCTCTTTCAATAAATGTTTACATTAACTACCTACGCATTACTGTAGCGAATATACAGTACTCGTACATCGCGCTGTTTCTACATTTGCGTCGTTCTTCTAAAAATAGAAAACATGTAGACAAAGTTACCTTATTGAGTTATCAGTCAAGATCAGAGCTTACGGAAATGCGGTAGCGGTAGTGAGCGCCACGGCCGAGTCAACGACCGGCCGCCCTCGGCGCGAACCTCCGAGGGACCATTGTCGAGTCAGCCGAAACCTTTTACCGTATTATGGTGATGTATCGGGTGTCCATTTTGTTATTCATCGTCGTTTTATTAAAGTAGGTATTATTATTACCTGCATGCATTTATATTTCAATGACAGGAACTACCTACCCACTTTGTAGCATAAATATGTCAATCCTGCAATGGAATTCAACTAACATTGCCGGCAATCCAACTTGCTAACAATGTAAACAAACCTTCATATTGATCATCATAACCTAACTTTTAAGGTTTTAATTAAATATTTAGGATTAAGTTATTCAGCTTATGTTCTGAATGTTACAATAATACGATCGTTTTGAATTATACCTGTCTAATAACGTAACTCTCAACCCTGTTGGTTTATGGTCCAGCCTCCTCGCAATTTGATCACTACAATTTATTACCTACTACATTATTTTTCAGTTAAACCAACTGTTTTACTTTGACTAAATTACAGATTTGTAGGTAGGTATATAAAATGAATTTTTATTTTTTTAAGCAAAGCAATGTTTGGCCAAAGATAGCTGTGACGACGAGCGATGTGAGGGAGCGTGTCAGGTAAACCGTGACAACACAGCGAGTAAAACACGTGTTCTTGAATGCTACTAAGTACGCTATTGTTTAGAAAAATATTACATTTATTAGGTAGGTACCTACCTATATAAAAATGTCGTCGTAACCAGGAACCAAGGCCTAATTTATGGATATAGAGAACCATGCCATCTGAGAAAGTAATAAATAGGTAATTAAATTCGACCTTTGGTTTTCCAGTAATATCAGTTAGGCACTTTCGTTCTTGTTAAACGACCAGTGTGCGTAGCCAAGATGCTAATTGCTCACGGTCAGAAGCGTATCGTAGTTATCTCTCTCTCTCTGAGTTTATTAGTATGACAATGACAGTTGCTTTTCGTTCGCGACTGAGCGTTAGCGATTGGCATGCTACGAACACAGGTATTATCAATTCCATACATACTTACGGATGTTTAGAACTCATATCTATGCCTACCACCGCCACAGCAAAGCACGTTTAGCGCATACTTACCTATTCGTAGTAATACTAGTACATAATGTAGTTAGCGACACGATTTTGTCGAATAGGCGCACATGTCTAGACTATAGTATATTGATATAGCCTATTTGTAAATAATACAACCTTATCCTCAACCTTATTACTATTGACAACATTATTTATCAAAATTTTAAGTTTATCCTATTTACAATTTTGATAAATGTATTAAATAGTAATTAAGTTTATTAAGAAACAGGAAAACTAAGTATACTCACACTTAGTTTTCCTGTTTCCTTATCTTTTATGATTTTGATATTTATATATCATTGATAAGACGTCAGAAATATTTATAGATAGATGAAATGTATGTACATTAAGAATACAAACAGTTTGATTCTTCTGTCCTAAACAACAAAAGGTTGTAAGTATTTATTTATGTATCATGTTATCTTAGAAAAATTTTCTACTCCCGCACTTCTATCTGTCAATTAGATGACTGACACTATTTTATATTACGCTATTTTAGCTGTCGTAGAAAAACTAGCGTATGCAACAGCTCATAATTGGTTCTTAAACATCTCGTAACCGCGACCCTCAAGTTTTAAGAAACCTTATTATATCAGTGTTGCATAAACTACTATTATGCACTCGTTTTATTTAGTAACGTCATCGCAACAAAGAATGTTCTGGGCAGTCCCACGTTATTGTCTCGGAAAATTATTTAGTTACGTGCGTTTGAAAATGATGTATTTGTCAAGGTTTCGTCATCGTCATGTACTCGAGTACATGTATATGCTACAAGGGCAACCTTGAGTCGCATTGACACGTGAGCGTAAGTTACGATGCATTCATAAATGCATGCTTTGAGTTAAGTGTAAGAAATAAGAACCTATTGTTTTGCGTATCTTCAGAAATTTTAAGTATTTTTTGTATGAAACCTCGACTTCAATTAATTGACATGATCAATTTCTTTAATTTATATTATTTGTTTTTATGTAATAGTCACATTGATCAATCGACGTCGAGGTTTTGACTTTGTGTATTTGGTTTTAGAGGAGTCGGGAATGAAATACAGAAATAATTTTTACAATTCTGATTTATTTTAATTCGACAACCTGTCATTATATTAACAAATAAATGACTGAGCACGCTCTCATACGCACATAGTTACATACACACACAAACACACCGCGACCGGCGCTCCAATTGCATATAAATTATACTTATATAGTCTTAAATTATATTTCAGTCTGTTTGCACTCTCCTCGTCCGGCGCCGGCCACGCACGCACGCGTCCTAAACGAATTATCACATATAATATATTAACACGATCTGCGAACGTTTATTATACTAGTTGATTTAATTTAAAGTAGGTCGGGGTGGGGTGGCGGAGACAAGAGGCTCCGCGGGCCGGCCTCACGCCTCGAGCATGGGCGGCATGAAGGCGCGCGGCGGCGACGGCGACTTCTTGGAGAGGTTGAGGGGCTGCGGCGCATCGCCCACGTCCACCTGAAGCGCCAGCTGCGCGGGCGCGGGCGCGGGCGAGCCGCCGCGGTAGCAGGCCAGCAGGCTCTCGGCCGCCGCCTCGCCGCGTCGCATGTACTGCTGGATGATGTCGGTGCGCTTCAGCTGCTCGGGCGTCATGCGCGGGCCCTCCATCAGGCTCTTAGCCAGTACGGAGTGCGTCGACGAGAGCGATGCCCGCAGTGGTCGGGGCGAGTGCGCGGGGTGCGCCGGGCTGCCTGGGTGTGGGCACTGCGCGGGCTGTGGCGACGGCGTCGGTCGCATCGGCCGCGCCTCCGCCTCGCCGGTATCACGGCGCATCGCTCGGAACTTTTTGTGGGGCTTGTATGCCTCATCCATTAGTGAGGAGGCATCATATAGGGGCGGCGCCTGAAGGACACGCTTTAGCACGGGCATGTCATCGGCGGCAAGTGGCCGCCTGTCTTCAGAATGCTCTTCGAGAGACGAGCGCGGACTTGAGCAGCCCGATCCGGGGCCGACGATACGTTCATGTTTCTCATTGCCGGACTCGATGCCAGAATCCGTTGGCGAGTCGAGTTTGCGGTAGCGCGGAGGGGGGCGCACCGGCGTGACCGTGAGTCCATTGTGCGCCAAGTGCGCCACGCCGAGGGCCTCCTCGTCGACGGAGCCTCGCGAGTCGAGCCGCCGTCGGCCAGCCAGGGTGGCGGCGAGCAAAGGAGTACCGCAATCACCGAGCGCTTCACCAGATTCGCTGCTGGATACTGATCCTAATGGGCTGCGAGCAGAATCGTCTACACCAGAATCCGCCCATGGGCAACCTTCTTCATCGCCCCACATTTGTTGTCTTAATAGTTCTTTGTGCTCAGTCCTGAATACGACCAGTTTCTCTGTATGGAGTGTGCTGAGCGTCCGTAAATCAGGAAGAGTGTCCATTAACTCCCGTAGAAAACCGGGCCTGTCGGGTCTGTTCTGCGCGATCACGGTCTGCAGGCACGACTTCAAGCGCGCGTGCATTCGCTCTACGAGTTCAATGTTCCGTAGGCCCGGTCGGTCGGGCGTGATGAGGACTATGGCGCAAAAGAGGCCGATCTCGGCGTCCGTGAGGTTCATGGAGTTCATGCGTTCAGCAAACTTGAACGTTGAGTCAACAAGGAACCGAGCGTTGGCACCGCTCTGAATAGAGTCTCGTTTCATAAGCTGGCCGTTGAGGCAGATGATGCTGTTGAGAGGAGCATCAAACATACAGATGAGGCGCACGAATAGTGCGTCAAAGAGTCCACTCTTGAGCAGCGTGAACTTGTCATCTTGTGTGAGCAGCTGGAAGCCGGGGATGAGCCCGGCGAAGTCGATCACGCCACGGATTACGTGGGCGAATCGCTGAGAGAATTCCTTCTCAGATTGCAACTCTGGCGCCGGGTTTAGTGGACATGCCTACGACAAAGAGAAAAAAATCGTTAGACATCGTTTTTTAAATACTTAATAAGTATTAAGTTTTTTCAATAAAATTGTAGGCAATGGAAGTTTCATGATAAGAAGATGCTTACCAGAGTTGGTTGTGAATAGGTAGGACAATCGCGTGCGCGAGCTCGCATAGCGGCGACGCGATCTCTGGTAAACTCGCAGGTGTCGAGGTGTGCGCGCACCACGCGCGCCAGCAGCCGCGGGGCATCGTCCAGCTCCGCGGCCGCGGCTTGCTCGTGCGCGCGCGACGAGGACGACTGCTGCATCGCGGCCAGGATCCGCGCCTTCTCGCGCTTTGGCACGCGACCGAACCGTACGGCTGCAACAAAAAGAAACAAAGTTCAACACATGCTCCACTATAAAATAAAGTCGTTAAAACGAGTGCGTAGCTAAGAACGGGATTGTTGTGCAAGGTCGTGGCTAAACATACTGCGGGGTGCAGCTGTCGCGAGGCGAGCGCCCGGGCCATGTGCACGCGCAGCTGACGCGAGGGTAGAGTTCATCGCCCGTCCCGCCGGACTATTGTCTGGCGAGCCTTTTTAAAAGCCGCGGGGCTTACCGGATATATAGCGATTCAGTGAACTAGTTTGAATAACGAGTGACAAAGCGCAAACCGCGAGGTCACGTTAAAAAGTGTTACGACTTTCTCGCGCTAGGCTGTAGGGTGGCTCAGCATGAAAGGCCGTATGCGGCAGGCGGCGGCGCGCCGCTTGCGACGTTCATGCGTGCGCGCCGGTGAAAGTGTTTGCTGCTCACGATTGAAAACGAAAGCGGAGAGCGCCCTCTCGCCATTTCTCCGAACTTTCGCTGAGCGAAGTGGGCCGCACCAGATGCACGAACCTATTGTTCGCGGTGCTCCCATCTGTTGAGCTTATCTATCGCTGAGTATCGAACTTGTATCGAAGTTAGGCAGCTTAGCTATATATGTTGTTATGATGTATATGTGTTTGTATCATGGATGCCATATTTTTTTGATATATAGTAGGCAGTTAAAGTGGACAACCCTTCGAAAAAATGCGATAGTGATAATTGTTACAGTAAATACCCAGCAAGTATTGATTAAAAGATTGACTTAGTTAGATTCCGAAATAGAAAAATAAAGTAAATAATTTATCATTAATTTTAATAATAGCGTTGAAATATCGTTATTCTAAAACAAGTTCATAAAAACAAAACATGTTTCATAGAGAATCATCAAATATGTATGTAAGATATTCGTATCATACTGCCTAATAAATATTTATTAACCAAGAATTATTCAAAATTATCTTTAAACCTTCAATAAGCGCGATTAAAGTTTTTCGTTACTGCTACGCGTCGTAGCACTACTTCGTAGCACGTAAAGGCCTTCAGTACTAAGACCTTATTTTAAAATTTTATTTTAAAGACTTGTATTTATTTTTTGAAGTTTAGAAAAATCGAGTTGTTTTATTTGTGTTTGGTTGAAATGTTTATATTTGTTTCGTTGTATATTCTATGTTTCGTTTAAAAACTCGTAAAAAAAATACGTACGAGCATTGTGATATTTCACAACTCCATTCAGGATCCCCTTCAGTATCGGCAGGTCCTCTCCCATGTCTAAGACCATTACAGTTTCTTTCACTAAACTAATTCACAGCCGAAGCCACAGATTATAAGCAGGTAACTTTATGTCACTAATTAAAATTATTGAAATCACTAGATAGTGTCACATAGCACATGTAGATTCACTCAAGCACTGTAATCCGTGAGAGTTGTTGTTGGTTCGCGATCTCGTGGCGGAGTGAGCGTTTGGCATAGCGGTGTTAGGGCTGACGACCGATGCGCGGGCCGGACTCCCTCGCACTGCGCGACGGCGCGCGCCGCTCCAACCTTGAACTTGACGCCGCGGGCGGGGAGGGGGCGCCGTCAATAAACTCCGCGCAGGCTCCTGCCCCCGCCCGCCCCCTCCCGACCCCCGCCCCGCGATCCACTTGAACCTTGCCGATTACGACGTGAGAATTTTCCAAAACTAATTTCCGGTTTCCCCGAGATTACGCTCTACGTCCGTGTTGTCTTTATGGCTAGTTAAGGATGTGGCGCCAAGCTTATGGTTCTTGTTGACACTGGCTAGCTAATTTGTATTCATTATTCAAGGGATTGATTCGTATACGTACATATGTATGCACGTATCCTTATTGTCACATTTAAATAGGTTTATGTCTATATACTTAAGTTTTTCTCCTTTCTTTTTTTTCTTAACCACTATTAATGTGTTTGTTTTATTTTCCTCGTATATATTTAATTTGTTAACGAAATGGTCAAAACTGTAAATAATGCTAAGAAATGTAAGTATATTTGTTCAATAAAAAAAATATTAATAGGTCAACGTTTTACGTTTCTGGTTCTGTTAAGTATTAAATGTAAAAAATATTTCTACGCTCAAAATGGTGAAATAACAATAACAATAACAATATATTTATTCACCAATATTTAGTAAACAAAAACAAAGAAACATTGATCCCCACACTAGGCATAGCCTGTATCGTGGGGGTCTAGGTCATACAGAGATTAGTTACCTATGAGTTACCGTAATTAAATGTAAAAAGAAATAAAATATAATCATCATATTAATGCATAAAATTATTCTTCTTATAAATATCTAACTACAAGTAAGATATTTAATTAATGCATAATTATTATGATAATAACTAGTTGTCATCGTATTCGGTAGTAGAGTTTATACGAAGGTTTAGTTCCATGACCGACCGCATTCCACCGGAGCGCTAGTGGCGCTGGTGCGCGCCATCTATTGGCGAGTAGCAGAACTAACCAATGAGTGAAAATGAGACTATGTGATAACTTCGTTCAATTTTCAATAGCATTCGTTTAAATTGATTAAATAAATATTTTTTGATAAGATTGGTTATATAAAAATAATATTTATATATGATATTTCTATTTTTTTAGCTACATCTATACCAAAGTATGTCCGTATTTTTTTTCCCGATGTAATTTGTATTTAGGTATGTTTATATAATATATTAAATTCATAACCATTTTAGACCATTGTTTTAAAGACTATGTCAGGGTGTTTATGTACAACTCAAGATGACGGAGGAACCTGCTTACAAAAGTTCAAACTAATTATCTTAATGCAAGCAGTTATTGCCAATGATTCCGCTGCATCCTAAGCGTAACAATCGTTGACATCTCATTAACATGCACCTATTACGTGTCAAGTGCGTATAGAAACGCGAGGGCAACGAACTGTATTACGAAAGTGAAAACATAAATTTCCCTCTCACGCTTACGAAATGCTCCTTTCTCCGCTTTCACCGGAGACGGGCCCGTGTCGCAAGCGGGCGATGTGGCGCGCTCGTCGAGTTTGTCGACCCGGTTAGCGTGCGCTCACCCGCGCTTGCATAACCCGACCCCCACCGCACGCACACCCCCCCTCCGCCCACTCTGCGAAATAGGATCTCAATTCTCGCAGAAGCTCGCGCCGTGCAGGCCTCTTGGCACGCCCGCACTTTCCTGTGCGTGCTCGAGTATGCACATTGCACGCACGTATGCTATGCCGCCTATGTCGCGCCTCGTCACATTACTAATGTTGCATCATTTACGCACTCGTTTCAAATTAACATGACCTGATTTTGGTATTGCAAAATAGGGATTGTCAAAAATTTGGCAAGGACGAAAAAAATGTCGCAAAATTTTGGGCGTAAAATCTTTGGAAACATGTTTTATTTTAACTTCTTTTTTTGCCATATTTTAATAAACACGCATTTTTTATAATTTTCAATTAGGAGCATTTTTCTTGTTTTTAGCACATTTTATAAAGGGCAAATTTTGTATGAACAATTTAACACTCAGCTGATTGAATTTTTAATGGAGGAAAATAGTTCCAACATTAGCGACCTTTTTTTCAAACTTGCAAAAAAAAATATGTTTATGTAAATAAAAGTTTGAACTCACCATCTCTGCTCATGCCCACGGCAATGCATTTTTTCAATCGGCAATATTGACACCGATTTCTGTTGATTCTAAGGATGGAGCACTGCTGGTTTTTCGTACAGGGTCGGTACTGGATCTTCTGTTGGATGGACCGCCTGAAGAAACCCTGGGGATCACAGCGGCAGTTAGAATCCGGCTCGAGATCGGAGCCGTCGCTGGAGCAGCCCGAGTCCGAGGACTCGCGGCGCGCCTCCAGCATGCTCACTAGCACGGAGTGCCGCTCGCGCAGCTCGCCAGCGGTCTCGCACGACATGACACACACCATTCACTGGCACACACAGCCACAACCACAAGCACACGCTCTAGCTTCGCGTACGCGTGACCGACTGTTGTATGACGCAGAGTGACTGCACCGACACGGGCGACGGTTGACTGCGAACTGTGCGGGCGCTGCGGCGCGCGGCGCACAGTTAGCGAGCCGCGACCTAGTTGCCGGC
This sequence comes from Lathronympha strigana, assembly GCA_949128165.1. NCBI lineage: Eukaryota > Metazoa > Arthropoda > Insecta > Lepidoptera > Tortricidae > Lathronympha > Lathronympha strigana. Next base: position 14,022,463 of record OX421909.1, on the reverse strand, counting down.
CGCCGACCCACCCGAGAAAGTGAGAGTGCCCCCGGCCCCCGCGCGCCGCGCTCCTAACGGTCCACGCCGCTCTAGAATGCGCCGCTGCCGCTGCACCGGTGCGCCGGATATAGGCCGGGCGCATCCCGGCGGCGTCGCGGCGCGCGGCCGTTCACCCCGGGTCAACGGCCGCTCGATTGCACAACGCCGCCCCGCTCCCTGCACGCCGCCCTCGCCCTGGAGCTAGGGCGCGGGCCGTGCGGGTCGACGATCGAATCGCGCCCGCTGACGTCACGAACGCGTCACGGCCTACCTCAATGCGCGCGCGCTCCCCGCTTAGGGGCTGCAATGATCCAATTAGATCGCCACTACCAACTCGGAATGATTAACATTGCTAGCAGACTGCTACGATTCCACTATCATAGTATTACGCGCTACACCCCACTCTACTACAAGCGGCTGGTAGGCGTCATTAAACAAAGCATCGTAAAAAAACTCATGAAGACGTCACGTCTATAATGAACCCGTCTTAAAATGCGTAATATTTGCTAATTAACAATTATTGCTGTGAAGAGCTGAGTTTGAGTCGCCTTGTACCTAACAGTTGTTTACTAAATGCTTGCACGAAGCGCTCTTTTTTTATTTGTAAGTGCCTATGTTGATGAGTAGAGCTCCGCATGTAGTCTCGGCTACTAATTAGAGTAGAGCCTCTTGAGCTCGCGTCGAAATAATTTGCTGGAGAGGGAGGACAAAGAGTGGCACCGTGTCGAGTTGCGGGCGGAGGCTGCGCGGCCGGGGCCGGGGCGCGGGCGGCGGGGCGGTGGCCCAATTTCGCGCTGCCATCGATCCATTGTGCGCTCTGCGAGTGGCCCATAATTGGTCGCAGCGCGGGCACTGACCGGCCGCGCGGTCGTTGACCTCCTTTCGCAAAAACAAAACCTTCCCGCGAGCACGGACTCCTCCCGAGACAGATATCGCGGTTGCCGTACGACATGATATACCTACATAGCCCGGTGCCTCGTTACAAACGCCCCATTCCAGTTACATAATTAATAATCGACCGAACAGGTCAACGACCTCTGACTAATTAACACGGTGACTTCGTTTGGAGTTCCAGAAAAATAATAAATAATACTATTTGTCATTTACTCCCTATTTAGTTTCATTAACTGTAAACAATGTGGGTTGGCTTTGATAAAGCGCTCGTTCCAATTAGTGTCGATGCCTACGAAGGACTCAATCTGAGTAACGCGTAAGACTTATGTAGGTATTCTGACTTCAGGAAAAACTTGATTGATAACCTATTTATATTGTGGTAATTAGTAAACGCGCGGCCTCAAAGACTCATTGCGATATTTTTATAGACGAATAATTAATGTTCATTTTATTGACAAACATGTACTTAATTGTATTGCAGGTGCGTCGACCGGGTTGCGCGGGGTTGATATAAAGGTATGAATGGCATACATGACTCGTCACGTCATGTACATACACATAACCCTCTCATGAGTCAGGTAGGCATATAAATAAGTGGCACATAAATGAATACATAGCTGTACTGTGCAGGGTTTCGTCAGAGCGCGCGATGTGGGTCGCCACCGAGAATTTTCGACACAGCTAGTCGCCTAGCCGAGCGATAAGCGATCGACCGACACTTTTTGGTCGTTAACGTTACATTGACACAGTTAAGTTTGGATTATCGCTAACTGGGCTTATTGTGCCTAATTTCTTAAGTTTAAATACAAACTTCCTATTTAAGTAGTGCCTTGAAACAGCCGTTATATGTACACTTGAATATGTTTTTTAGAAAAACCCAAGTGTTTTGACAAAAGCTTAGTCACAATCGAGACTTGTCATTCTTAAGGCGTACGAGTAAAATAATTATTTGTAGCGGATCGTCATTTAGGTTGACTCATAGCCTGGGAGACAATACATTCTGTTTAAGGCGCCAAGCTTACCAAAAGTGATATTTACTGTTAATAAAATATCGTAATCGGTAGTAAGACTGTGACATGAACGTTATACGACGGGCATATGACAATGTAACGGTGCAGGGGCAACGACTGCGAGCGCCGAGATAAGGCCTGGTGCGCAATCACTGTTCCGTCTCGCGTTGTCATCGGTGACGGAGTCAGATTTAAGTTTGCGCTTACACTTGTCGTATACAATCTTTGTCACGAAATACACCTCCCGGAATATGATTTATTTTAGACTATGTTTACGTGAGCTCGTTTTGTGGTAATCTTTGTAGGTTATTTGCCTATGAGGAGTTACAACTTCAGGAATGCTTCATGTGCGTTGCCAACTTTTTAGCTTCTTTGTAAATAACAAAGAATTATATTTTATCAACTTTGCTCAAATGAAATTCTACTAACGAAACAACCATCCGCCAAACTTCGGCAACAAGCAGAATTTGTGTTCAAATACAGTGACCCCATAAAAGTTTACCTTTGCCGGCCGCTACGTGCAGATTGCTGGCCGATAGCGGCGTGACTCACCCGTGATTCACTTCCCGTTCACCTATCACACGATATATATAGCATGATCGCGTAATTCCGACAATTCATAACAACGATTATTCGACATTACAGTTTTTTTCATTATGTAGGTAACAAAGTTTGCGGTTTTGTACACAAATGGCTTTGCTGAGTGGTAATTAGCTTTTTGGTGATTTCTGTACTCCCAAGTTGCATGTGTCTATAGGCTAATGTGACGTTCTTACCATGATACGGAATTGTATACTTGTTTAACATCAACATGGCATAAGAATCTTCTAAATAAACACCTTTGTGTTTGTATAGATACACAATATGTTAGTTATACTAATGCCTCCAAAGTAACCATTTCTATCTGCCCGTTCCGTATTTATCATAAAATGTTCCTAGGTACAAAATCAGATATAGACCATAACGTTTTACATTTTAGGCAAACGACCGAGAAAAGCACTAAAATCTTTATTACGAAGAGTCAAGTTCGGTCGGCGCGGCAAGCAGGAAGCCGTGAACGCAACTTGCACTGTGATGCTCCCAATAAATATGACCGCTCGGGGATCAACGAACTTTTGAGCTGACAGTTCAAAAATAATGTGGGTTACGTTCACGTAGCGTACGTTGGCCGTAGAAGTTGTTTACGGGTCTCGCTCGAGGTAAGCGTTAGGTCGTTGCCCGCTGCAAGCGAAATGGTGTCGAAAAATAAGCGACCCACAATAAGACACGAGGAATTATGTCGGCCGAAGAACAAAGGCGAGCTTGGAACTGTAAAATATGAGCCGCTTTTGGTTTATGTCTACTATACTTTTTAGGAATGAGATATGAATTTTTTTATTTAAGTATGTAAACGTGAGTTTGGGAAGGGTTTTTTTTTAGCTCAATATTTGACGTCTGAGAAATGCCAACTAGGTACTTAACAATTATACATTTGTACTTAAATATACAAATCAAATCATATACAAATCATTAATTTTCATTTATGAATGGTGACTGAGGTATAAAAGTCCTTATCAAATGGTTACTATCAGAAAAAGTAACCAAATTCATATATCGAAATAAGTCTTTGTTTTCTGTTATAATATTGTAATATAATTTTTAAGTTAGTAAATTCTAATGTAATGTTGCTAGATATGTTAGAATGCGATACCCGTGTAAAACTTATTCCAATAAAAAAGGTGCTACTTGGTAGCACTTTTTTATTGGAATAAGTTCCAATTCTTATTATGTAGCTCGATTATAATATAAAAGTTCTAACAAGACTTAAATTTTTCCATCTTTCCCTACTTAATTACAATTCCACTCACATGTTTTGTGTTGTGTTACAAAAGTTTCTTTACTTTAGTTGCAATACTTCAACTAATTGAAATTGATTAATCTCAAGCTTAATTGTAGAGTTGGACCATTGATACTGGATTAGGTACTTACATATAAGTGGTAGTTATATGTGTATTAAGTTATTGGAGTCAAGGGCTTGCAAGTTACGAGATATACGCAATCACTAAACTGAAAAGAGCACCTTTGCACGCCGCTCAAGATACAAATCTTATATGTATCCGATTAAACAGTTAACAAACAAATAACAACAACATAGATCTTTGAAACCACTAATGGTAATTTTAGTAACGAATCGCGTATATCCAAATCAAAGGTTCATTGACATCAGTCTGCGTAGGCAGATTCGAACAAATGAAAACCGTCGGCGCGTCACCGTACGTTGGCGCCATTCAATGAACGTTTACGATCGTAGCCGTGTAGCAGCGTAGCAGCACCGGCGCTACAATCTACATGCAGCGCCATCGCGCGGCGAGTAGCTGAACTAATGTGCAAGTTGCTTATTCATGACACTAGTTGGCGCTTCGCTCGGGTTATGAAATGTTAGGTGACATTACACTGTTGCAGTTATGTTTATGTATTTCTTGTATTCTTCTTGGATAGTACACGGATATTATGCTTTCCAATTACGCGTAACTAAACAATAGAATTTTGCTAATTATATAATTTACCAATTAGAGCATTCCAATAAGTATTTTAAACTAGTTTTATTATTTTTGAAAGCGCATTGAAAAGAGTTTAACGACATAATAGAGCTCGATCACAGTGGCGAGTTAGGGTGGCCCAGCAGCGAAAGCCGTCTGATGCATTGTGCACGATGGCCAGACGGCGAAGGACACGCATTGTCCGGGAGCCGTGCCCGAGCGCAGCGAGCAAACCAGTTTCTGTACACTTGCACTTCTATCGCTGTCTGCTCCTCCCTTTCACGCTTATAACGACCTTTGTCGGGGTCGAGGGTCGGTTACCGACTGTGAGATTGTTACATTATAGGTAAATTCAAGTAAAACGCATGGATGTTATTAATAAAAGGAAACTTGCACATTTGCATTATATCATAGCTGTAAACTGAGAAACCCGTTCGCACTAGGAAGTAATTAGAGTTGCTCTTGAACGTTCACTGGACACGTACCAATTTACTGCTTTCGCTAACCTTTTACGTGTGAACGTGAGACCGACGGGTTTTCACAGTTGGTGTTGTGAACATAGGTATTTGTCGCTTTTGGTTTTCTGTTTATTGACATTACAATACGCGCGTCGGAGAAGCTATACCTCGGGCGACCTTGTGTCTTTTACTTTTTGTTGACGTCGGTGTCCGTGCCTGTACCTACCTACTCGTATTTATGGGTTGTTTTGTTTCTCACGTCTTGTCTGCCTACTTTCAATTTAACGCTGTCCGGAAGACGAAACTTAAAATTAATAAGGACAAAAAGCCGTCCATAACTTTTAAGTGCCCAAGGATGCGGGTAGTGCGGGCGACACGGTCGGGACGTGACACAAGTGTCTACTAACCTAATAACAAAATTTGTATGGCATGCAACGACATGATTCATTTAACATATTCATTAACCCTAGAGGGTTAGAAAATCATGAAGTAGACTTCATAATTTTAAACACGAAACAATGTCGCCGTCACATCAAAGACAAACTAGGTCAAAAGTATATTTACGGTTGGGGTAGCTATTCAAAGACGCTTAACCTTTCCGTGCTGACCTCTTGTGCCCGTTGCACAAAGTGAACTAAAGAATTATAGTATTATAAAAGAGCTCGTTCCCGTGTGATTGTTCCGGGACAGGTATCAAGCAAAATAAAAAGGTATCGAATGAAGAGGGGCCGGCTGACCGGCGGCAGGTACCTGGCGACCCAAAACTCAAAACCGCTCTCGATCTAACAAGTTCACACGACGTTTATATGGCTATTCAATAGGTGCTAGGCATGTAAATTGGATTTACACTGTGTAAATAAATAAGGTTGTCTGGCTTTGCTCTCAGCGATTGTCTTCCGCGTGGAGTGGCCTTGCGGAGCTGTGCTGGCAGGATGGAGTGCAACAGTCACCTGCTTGAAAACTTCCTGCTCTGAGAACTACCCCAACTACTTTGTAGACTTATTTAAAGGTTTAATTGACTTGTCATTTCGAAGGTGGTGTGTGTCTGTGTGCTATTTTAGCAATCTCCGCGTAGCTAGTGAGCATGTTGGATTTCGACGAACTCTTAATAATACATTAGTATTCAAAAATAACAATACATCAAGCACAATATATGGACACTTTAAATATGTACGATGACAAGTGATTATGACGCTAATGCGGTAGGTTTTTGCCCCAGTGCTTTTGTGCCGTGATGTGTCATCGCATGAACACAACACCATTTAAAATGTCCATGGATACAAGTAGGTATCATTGTAAGTCATCGAGCATGTGATATTTACCTTGCAGCCCTCACAGGAATGCACGCCGTAGTGGAATCCACTAGCTTTATCGCCGCAGACGCGGCATAGCACCGTGGTACCGTCGAACTCTGGAACAAACACAACAATTACATCAGCTGTTAATTTTCCTTACGTGTAGAAGGTGTTGGGGGCTAGTGCCAAGCCAAACATCCTGAGCCGTAAGGTTTGTATAATAAACATGGGCCGCACGTGAGCACCGATAACTCGGTGGCCTTGCGGAGCTACATTCACAACTGCTTATAGCGAAAATGCTATTGCAGAGCTTTTATATGAACTGACACTTTAATAAGCTAAAGGTTTAGTTGACAAAACCGCTAAGTACATACCTATAAGTTTTTGCCCAATTTTCAAGTTTTATATCTTGTGTCAAAAATATAAACATTAATCCGCAATCGGTGTATATTTGTTACGTTAACGTACCTTCTGCTGGTTTTTTATACAGTACATTTAGATAAATGTGATATGCCTAAGTGATTGGAAAATAAAGTACCCATCTGTTGAATAATGTGATTAGAAATCATTTACGTGTCGGACGACAATCAGCAGCCGCGCGAGTCTCGTGACTGCTAATTGCACGCACAGTGCACTTCTCACATCTTCTCTCGTATTAAAACTATTTTAATATAATAGCCGTTTTGTTCATTACGTAAATTCCAGAATAGCATAGGTACTTTTACTATACTTATTATCTCCAAATCTGTCTCACTAATGAAACGAGTGACGCAACCGCATCTGGTTGCGTACGTCAAGGTGACGCTTAATAGTTATTTTGGTTGTATTAGAAAGCGCAGACCCACCAGTGACTTGCGTGGAGTCAACGACCTCACTGTAACTGACACACAATATGACAAAAATTCACCCTCTTGGACGTGTATCCTTATTATGTAGCGGTATCTAATAAGAGTTTAATATTGTTCTAGCCGTAATTGAAAAGATGATTAGCCAGGGTCGTTAGTTTGAACATTAGACCGGCCGTTGATAATGGGTTGAACGATTTGGTTAGTAGGTCAGTGATAGACAAAAAGTCCTGCGGCGGACGAGTCGCCCGTTGCCGGGGCATGCGCGGGCGGCGCGGGAACAGGTTTGCTGCGCCCTCAACTGCTCTCACTTTCCTCTCCCAGCCGTTTGTTTATTTGTTAAGGGAGCGCGGCGAGCCTTTTGGAAGAAACTTTCTATTTCTGGCGTGCACCAGTCGCCGCAGGTCGACGCACCGTCGCTTTCTATGGAGTTACTTTCTTTTTCTACAGACTGCTTGATTACCCTCGGAAATATAATTTCGGTCTCATCTCGAGCTTTCGATGGTACGTAGGCTCGCCGTGCAGTGGGGATCACAATGGGCAGGGAAAGTGCTCGGCGCCGTGAGACGTAACTGGTGCAGTTGCAACAGACGTAGGTGGCGTGCAGCCATTTCTCCTCGAGTGATGCAACTCGCGCGTTTTTCTAAGCCGCGCGTGTGAGAGCTCGTTAGTTGGTTACGTCAATTAGAGACGAGGAAAGCGCGAGAAAGTCTCAGCCACGTAACGCGAGCACCGACCGTGCATAACATTGACGATGCTGTTTCGACCGCGTTCCGAATCGGTGTCATGGCGATGCTTGTTTGTAAATATATTCTGCATGTAATAGTGCAAAAAGCACGTTTCTATTCCTATACCACTTTAACACACGTTTAACGCACTATCCGGATATGTTATCCAAGGTTATACTGGCACATATTGCAAATACTCAGTTCCATTTTTATTGGGTACCTCAGTAGGTATGACGGCAAACACCAACCACCTTACCTACTTCGTGATTGTGTGTGATAATGTTAGAGACTTATTACACAGAATACAATATTTTTTAAATGATTGCATGCCTAATGGGTGCTTTACTGGCCAGTGAGCTCTACACTATCGCTTCGGGAGAAAAGTAAAAGTGATAGCGAGAAAGCAGCTGACGTGTCGTGACGTCCAGCATGCGTATCATTACCATTTCACTACTACAGAAAATATATGTAATTTAGTTGATTTAGTTTGATTTGACTCGATTAGTCGATTCGTGCAACGGTTAACTCTTTTGTTGATTTCGGAAATTTCATGGGAGAGAAAACAGAATAAAGGCAATCGATAAGATCATTAGGAATCGAATAGAAATCTATAAGGACTCCCTGTGGGCATGCTTCAGACCCCTCAATTTGCAGGGGATCCAATCGATATTATTCGACGAGTGTATGTTTTGCACAATGCCGTTTTAATTGTTTTTGGAGCCCTTCCGCGCGGAAGTGTTGCCAGTCGCGTTAATCCATCAATAATTCGTTCTGCGAATGTTCTGCCAAAAGTTTTCTGTGTACCCTTTCATACTAATGATACGTATGCAATCATTAATCTTACAAAAGTCGTTTGCAGCTAATCTAGCATAAAATTGTGATTTCTGGTGTGGGCTTTTCAATGTTGGTATTATTTTTATTCTTTGTGATCATAACCGTCAAATTTAATGATTTTTTATTTGGTTAGGCATTCCAATTAAATTACAGTTTTGATTATTTATGAAAATAAAATAGCTACCTTGATAATATTGCTTTTAGTTGAAGATAATATAAATGATCGACGATGATTGAAGATGATCTAAAATAAAATTTTACGGAACAGTTGGTAAGTTATATTATGTAAAGTACATAGGTACATATGAGGAATCTTTAGACAAAGGACTTATGTCTTCTTTATTGATAATCCCTAATCTTATGATTCCTTATCATATATTTACGACGTAGGTACCTTTAGTGTGTTTGTAAACAATTTCTTAGTAAAGTTTTAAAATAAACATTGTACCACATACCTAGCACCTATCTACGTGCTTGCCAAAATCAGTGCCAATAATTTGTTCTATTTTTCTTGTAGGTGGCTAAACGCTACAATTTTTACATTTACTTACGTTATAAAACTATGTAGGTACCTATACTACCTATTCATAGGTGACATAACATATATGACATTGAGGTAGGTAATACCTATGTAGACCATGTAAGTACCAGCTTATTGAGCTAAATTCCATGTTAAATGTTTTCAAATTAATGTGTGTAAGTGCCTACGCACATATGAAACATAATAATTAAAAAAATTGTACTTGAATAATATTAGTTACTTACATAACTCAAAAGCTATAAAATTATACTTAAATTAACACAGTAGGTGGGTACCCTTCTCCAAATAAAAATCCCGGAAATTTACGGATAAAATAACAATAGCGTGTTTCCTCGTTGCAGTTGTAAACAACAGTGGACAGCGGGCTGTTTAGAGGTCACTTCCTACCTATATGCAGTTCGGGCTCCCGCTCCCGGTGCGCCGGGTTGATCATCCCGCCGTCCGCCGGCAGCGCTTCATAGCGCCCGTAACTACTGTCCGGAGACATCACTAAAGTCATTTATACGTCCTCACTGCACTACACGCTTCAGCACATCAGAACCCTTGGGCTCTGCACATTGGTCCTGACCGCACTCCTCACAGGACGGCACCGCATGAGTCGTTCGGGAACGAGGGATGAAGGTCGCTTGCACTGCACGCGCTGCGTGCGCCTCGCTCGAGCTCGATCGACGAACTGAGCGAAGCCCGCGCGCGCTCCTGCTCGAAACCACGCGAGCTTCCCCTTAAGAGTGAAAGTCTGCAAAAAGATCGGCGCCCCGTGCGATACAATCGGTACGACGGCGGAGCGCGCTCTTCAAACGGTTCTCGCCTCTATCGACTCAGAGCTCTGTTGGCCTATGTGCTTAGGAGCGAGGCTCGGCGCGCTTCGAACTCCGAGGTCATTGCCGCGCCGCCGGTGGACCAATCGTGAGCGCGCATGGAAGTGCGCGGCGAGCGATTGGAGGACCGAGAGCCCCTCGCCCCTCGCCTCAGCTCGCGCTCGCGAGTTCGAAGACCCGAACCTTGCGGCGCGCCGCGGCCAAGGTCGCGCGCGAGCGGCACCGCGGCTGCGAGCGCGAGCGTTGGAGTGGGACACCGCCGCTGTCGCTCCGGTTGCGTCACACTACCAAAATATTTTTGGTGATGGAACGCGAGTGAACTTGAACACGAAATCGAGCTCATGGATGGTAAGCACTGGCTGTAGGTCGCCGCGTGGCGAAATGAGTCGCTGCAGCACCAGCACACCTACCACGAACATCGAAAATTGGCAATATCGGAAAAACTTCTTTATCACTCCAATATGCAAGTGTGATAGAGAGGGAGATACAGATTTTCGAACTTTCGATTTTCGTGGTACTAAAGCAGGCCTATACCTGCTATAAACAACTAGGTACAGTCGCCATCAGATATATCGGAGCGTCCGAGGCGTGCAAAATATCTGAACAAGCACTCTAACGCCTTGACAATAGTGGCGTGTTCAGATATTTGTGAACACCTCGGACGCTCCGATATATCTGATGGCGATACACCTATGACTACCCCTTTACGCTGCCAGATAAATCCATGCCTAAATAGGTAGGTAGTGGGCACGTAAGGAACTTCTTAACTTTATCAAATTAGCACATCTATAATAGTAAAAGTTCATCATCAGTAAATATTGACAAAAACCCATAGTTATCGCACGATCCACATAACGCGTGTTATTCTTATTATCGATAAACAAGTTTCCATCAACAACACGCAAGTGTACGTAACTTGTTATGTATGAGTCGGGTGTTGCGAATGTGTGCTCTAACACGGGGGGAGAGAGGCGGTTTTCGCGCGGTTGACGTGGAGATGGCGGAGTGGGCGGAGGTGAATGGCCTGGAAATTTTGGCGCAGGGCGGTCAAGGCCGCGGCGCAGGCGCGGTCGCCGCGTGATCGCTCCTGCCACACTGAACCACTGCGATGTCCTAGTCCATTTCCGCGCCATTTTCCTCTTTACATTACGTTAATAACAATTACCTACCGTTCGTTCGAGCGTTATCGGTTGTGCCAATTTCGCACTCCCCTTAAATAACATACTGTATTAGAAGCGTTATCTACCTACCTACTTATTTTTACTTACTTAAGCAACGATTAATATTTTTCTATCTGACAGTGCAAAAAACTGAATCATTTACGTAGGCTACTGCTAAATAGTAAGTATGTATACCTCGGTAAGGTAGATGTACATTTCCTAAGTAGAGAAGTTGTATCGCCTAGAAATGACATCACTAAAGACGCTACTTAAGAGATCAAATCCATAAGCGACTACATAATAATGTAGGTATTACTCGTAAGATTAAATTTATTTGCGAATGTGATTATTTAATAGTCTTTAACAAAGTTTACAATGCCTTCCGATTTCTCACACAGAAAGAGCTTTATATAGATATCCATTCACACTAATGTTGATATAATTCCATGAACTTAATGTAAACACAAAAAAACGATTATTCGAATAGATAGTGGAATCTCGCATATCAATTATCTTACAGAGTTGATTTCCAAGAGTCTAAGTAAATCCTTTAAAGAATTGAGCAAGTAACCCTGCACTTGCTTTTGCAATAGACATCAACGACATTAAACAATAACAATAACTATATAACTTTGAATTTTTGTGATTCACTACTGATGCCAAAATCAACTAACAGCATCCTGGCTGCTGTGTACCGTGACATAAATAGCCCCATTTTTAGGTGCTGGCTATCTGCTCACCAGAGTGAGAATCGCAAATAAGTGACGGTCAACATGGTCAACATACTTTTGTAAGTTGACACGGTATATAGCTATAATTTATATGTATGTGACGTCTACGATTTTACCTCGTAATTTATAAGGTTAATTTTGAGTTTTATTTTTATTTTTTGTTCTTATTTTCTATTTTATTAGAATTGCTTTTTTGTGTTTGCTTTTATGATCATTATGGGTGTCCTACCTGCACAATAAAACTTTATTTATTTATTTAATTTTATTTTAAAATACATATGAAAAAGATAACTGTCAAAATATTTGCAAGCTTCTGAGCCATATGCCAAGAGAGTTTTTTAAAAATAGTAATTTGGGTATAAATAAACACACGTTTTGCGCATTTTAAAGGGTTGCACCCAAACCATCTGACAGAAAGGTGCGTTCGTTTTTTTTTTTCAAGTTTTTACTTCAATTATTTCGCTTCAATACTTTCCCTTTTGCACAAAGGAAGCATTTTTAATGGCTTCGCAAATATCCTTCCACGTGCATCCAAACCAAACCAATTTTTTAAGTGAAAAAAATATCCTTTATGCCACACCTGGCCATAAAGCGCCTTTTTCCGCACGCTACGCGTTCGGAAAAAGCCGATTTCTGACCAAATGTAGACATAAAATGATGTACCTAACACGTGAGGTAATAAATAAAGCCCTTGATCGCATATTTACGTCCCTCGCTTGCAGCTCGGGTCGCAAACATATGCGATCTCGGCCTTTCTTTATTTTACCGCACTAGCTAGGTAATGTACTATTTTCTACTCCAGCACTTCTGTCTGTCAATTAGATGACTGGCAGCGATATTAAAAAAGTATACATTATAACGTTGTGTATGGCATTCCAGAACACTGCTCATATGGATTTTCATACAATATATTAGCACTAGTGATTTCTTTTTCATTTCTATAGTGAGCCAAACGACATCTTCCACATTCTGTCACCTTTCTAAATGTTGGTTTTTTCGCTATTTTAGCTGTCATAGAAAAACTAGCGTATGCAACAGCTCATAATTGGTTCTTAAAACTCTCGGGTCTATTATTACAAAACTCGATTTCGTCTCGTTTAGTAACGGCGACCGTCAAGTTGTAAGAACCCTTATTATATCACTGTTGTAACTAATGCAAAACCCTTATGGTTAGGTTTTTTCATTAGTTCGCTACTTACGAGGTAAGACAAATTACCATCGTAAAACATGACACATAACAATGAAAATTAATCTCTATAAAGGAAAACAATCTGAGATTGCCTTTGAATTAATTAAAACGGGATGGGTTTGGGCAGGTACTTTTATGTTTATTGAAACTAAAACTATTTCAAATTTCAACCCAAGCTACATATTTCCACCGTTTGCGTAGGTATAGGTAGGTACCTATCTATTCAAATCAAATACACGGCAAACAGTTATAAAATAAGATCAGCCATTAAAACTACCTTCTTTAAACAATAAAAAAACATTAGCGTCATGTGTGCATATCGAATTAAAATACGAGAAAGTGAGTGAAAACCCATTTTTTACTTCCTTCCGGTGCTCCTACTTTTAGAAGCCGGGGTGAGAATATCAAATTACGAGGCCGGTTTCCCTTACGGTGGGAGCAAATTGCTGCTACACTAATTGGAGTTCTATCGTACTTAACATAGAATTCAAATTATGTTTATAACGCTGTAGTCCACGTTGGTGTCGGCAGTCGGTAGCCACATGTGTTGTTTCGTATTGTGCATTGTGACCAGTGGCGGTGGCGGGCACTCATGGTCTCGATTGATCGCTGCTTTTTTTATGCAGTGCCCTAATGCCATATTGTTGGCAATTTATGGCTTCCCTTTTTGCAGTTCCGGCCGGATAAAGTTTTTTCGATGTAGGTAGGAACGCTGTGTTTTAAGTTCCCAATATAATATACGCATGTGAGTTAACTAGATACATGTTAGGCGCTTAATCTGTAACCTATCCAACCAGGTCATGCCAACTCTAGCAACCATCATTAGATCCTTATGCCGTTATTCATAAACGCTCATCGAACCTCCGTTAACTAATTTGTCGTTTGTCCTTATCTGTCAATTTGACATTTGCGTTTGTTAATAAGGGACAAAAGATATTTTTAACTAATTTGTATGTGTCTGTTAAGTTTTTGTGAATAAGGCGGTTACTGTTTGTTTTTTTGCAAATGAATAATAATGAATGCTCGACAATCCAGTTCATATTTATTGGTGTGTCGCCGTGTCGCCAAGCCCGTTGAAACTTGTTAATAAATAAATACACAAGGTATTATGAGGGTGCCCTTGCGCCACGAACCACGAAGGACACTCGGACAATGGGCAGCCCGCGCCCGAACGGTACCCAATAGGTACTTTTACTTATTTTTACCACGCCATTATTCCCTGTCATAAATTAGTTTAACAACTCCTTTCAAAGAATGTCAAGGATCCCTTTCACGACTGACAACCGCAAAGCCCATATTGAAAGTAAGTGATGGATTAAATGCATAATATGGAATTCAGTGGTGACCTACTAAGCACATATTAAATAACTCCCTTACAAACCTGATATCGTGTTGACAGTTCAATTTTATAAAGTAGGTAGGCAAATTGAATAGGTACCTACCTACTTTGTCGTAATTTAGTAGCCAATGTCCGCTCCAAATAAACAAATGATCCAAACTAAGACGTAATTATTTGTAATAGGAGGCGTGTCGGCTGCGAATTCGTTTGAAAACATATCGCCAAGTTCTTAGAAGTCACGAGGAGCCTCGTTGGCAGTTTGGCAGGGACAGCGTGGGCCCGGTCAAGGCCTCGACTGAATCAGAACAATTTGAGAATAATAACATTAAGAACATTACAACACCGCCGTACCTACAACTTTATACAGCAACAGCAACGTTTATTTATTCGCAACGACCATCTACTCGTAGTTTTGCTTACCAAATCATCACTTTGAACGAGCAAAATAAGGGAGTTACAAACATGCCAAGGAATGACGGACAACTGAACTAAACTCGTCATCGTTCCATTGATGAGTGGCAGAATTACGAGCGGCAAAGATAATTTTCTCTTGGTTGGTAACATCTAGGCATTTGTTAATCGCAGAAGAAGCAGATGACACCATTACGAAAGATGCAATATTATGCATTATATAACTCTATTGAACCAGTAGGTAACCTAATATAACGCCACGTACCTACCTAATTACTTTATAATGAACTTTAGGTACAGCATGCCTACCACGAAAATCGAACGATTGCGGATTCGTATCTCCATCTCTGTTACACTTGCGTATTGGAGTGACAAAGAGGTTTTCCCGTCAATGCCAATTTTCGATGTTCGTGGTAGGCGTGCTGAAGATCTGATCCGGTAGATAGTTATCGTTTTTTTTAGCGAGTGCTAGTTTCCTCATGTAGGTCCGTATACACACGGGTCGTAGGTAGGGCTTTCTCTTATCTAATAAGTCTTTGTTTTTTGTGGTTTCCGTGACTTCTTAATAATGGAATAAGTGACGAAGAGTACCGAGCGCTGTCGAGTTTTCCCGAAGCGAGCGAGGTCAGCGCGAGTCAATTACCCCGCGAGTGCGCCCGCGCAGCGCACCGCACCGCGACAGCACCCGCGCCCGCCCGCCACGTCGCAGCAGAGGCTTACAGGAGCCTTCAAATTCAGGTTTGAAGCGCTCTTCTGACTAAATTTGGTTTGCAAAAACTGGCACTTGACAAAAACGAATCTGCCGATCCCCGTCTTACGAATTTGTTTGACACCTAGGTGTTAGTTATAGACTCATAGAAGATTATTTTTAAAACTGAGATGAAGAATATGGCAAATACCTAATTGGCATTAGCTAATCGATGATGATTGATGGCATCGTGCGTTTTTAAAAATCGAAGATGCTCACCATCCTCCTGAATTTACTCGTATGGCAAGATTCTAGTTTTGCTCTAAATGTATAGGAACTTAAGATTCAAAGTAAATTTGTATATGCACACTGCTGTGAATATGTACAATTTTGTGCCACCTGTTGTTTTATAGCAGTTTTGCATCGGGAGCCCTGTTAGTAAACTAGCAACTCAGCCGTGTGATCCGGACGCGCCAATCGCGGCCGACCTCGCCGATTCGGCAACCCGTGCCAAGGCCAAGGTCGGTACGTGTGCCTCAATTAATAGTGCCACGGGGCCCCAGCCTAGTTTGGTGCCTAAATAAATAGGCAGCCATTTTAGTCTAAATAGCTGTTAAGGATAGTCATGCATAGTACCTACTACTAGGTACCTCGACAAGAACCTAAGAACATGTTGAGATGAGACATTTTGCGCCTGCGTTCGCATAGAATCGCAATCGCACCGCATAGATATCGTGTTCCAACAAACTTCCGCTGCGCCTGGAGATAATTCTGCAAATTACTAGTTCGGGTACCAGTTACAACTAATCTATCAATACTTAGTATCGATATAAAACCTAACAAGATATTGATCTATTTCCTGAATCGAAAGATCTTAAATGAATTTAATAAATAGGTACCTATGATTTTATTACCAAGCTATTGATATCAGGAAACCAGATTGCTTATATACTTATATGTTATATTCGTTTCGGATACATCTAACAAACCGAATTGGCGAGTGACGTGATCGGCCTTCAAACTAGGCAAATATTTTTAAAAATGTAAACTCGGTATTCGTTGACCCCGGTCGTGATTTTAAACTTAAAAAACATCTAATGATCATATTGTTTGCCAGGAAACTGCTATGACGCATTTTCGGCAATATGTTACCTATCGTTTTAAACGTAGAGTTATCCAAGGTCTAAATTGTTAGTACATACTTAAAATTGAAGACCAAAATGATGTGTAAAATCTAAGACAGGAATAACGACACGAAGTATTCGATTGTTTAAACTATACCTCCGATGCCCATGAAATTGTGTAACATTATGTTTGTTGTTTCAGCTCAACCAGGAACCAAATTTTGGTTGTGATTGTACTTGAACGCAAATAGCCAACATCCTCGCAACGACGGCCCTGGCCAAAATAACTACACGCGAACACTTCCGCGTCGAAATTCGGAAGTTAACTGGCACATGTCAAATGTCATTGACGGATCGCTCGAATTAGACCAGCAGCCAAGGTGAGACATTAGAAGGAAGTATCTACACCGTCAGCAAGACCCTGTTATTATTTTGACCTTTACCAACATTAATGATGATATATAGCCGCCATCTATTAAAGTATCACACGTTCATTATATTTATGACTTATGATATTTGCGATTACATTTACAGGCGAATTTACAATTTATATTCAACCATGAAAGGCAACCATGAATATTTTATGTTTCACCTTAATATTTAATTGAAAACTTCCTGCTCTCGATACAATTATTTTGCTTTAAAAAGCGCTCTACAAATATCGAGAGTTCGAGATAATAAGTTCTGGAATTGTGGAACAATCATTCCACCCTAGTCCGTCGACCGAAACTAAACCGAACGCAAACGTGTGAAGTAGAGCATTGAAATCGGCCATTAGCAAAATATGCCAGAGCTTCGTCTGTGTAATTATACATTACAGGAGAGAAATGTAGTACAAATTCGTGGAGTATCGGAGAAGTTATTGCGCAGCAAGCTCGCGCAATACAATCAGAGCAGCGCGGCGCGCGAGTCCCGCGAACGATGCGCGTTGTATAATCCCGGCGATTATGTGCGCGTGCGCGCTAACGCAGCGTAATATCGCTGCACTACTCACCTAGACTGCACACAAAACGCGCAAAAATGAGGAAGGACCTAATTTCAAACGCTTCCTACTCGAGCAAGCGCTAAGGTGCGTTGTCACAACACCATCAATTGCGCAGGTGATGCGATCATTATTTCGCACATCTCATTTCACGTCGCGTGTCGTAATTTATATATCCTCCGTGATACTATATTGCGCAGTAGCCAAGAATTACCATTATGTATGGGGTTGCTTGCATAAAAAGCTTTGTCCCCAATAGATTGACGGGTCGCGGGTCGGATCACATTATGTATACACGCTTGTCCCGAATTTTGGAAAGCTAATATCAACTATTATTTAATGTGACGACCACTTGAACTCGAACCAAATACATTTAGATAAGCCTGCACCTCCGCGGAAAACAACAGGGAAATAACATTGTACAAGTCAATCGTAAACATGTACGTCTACTATAACCGAAACGGTATTGACATCAGACTAATATGTACCTACCTTACCTATCTCACTCTACCGACGTTGCTATATTGAAACTGATGTTTACGACGTACTACAGGTGGGTACTTACATGATTTAGCCCTTATATCCTAAACAGCATTGGAATTCGATAGAAAGCGTAGCTACTCAAAGTGTGGCAATATGGTACCTATTAGTACTTTTGAACGCCTACTGCGGTAAAATAAGGAGTAGATAGAAGTTAAAGTAATATTGTACGATATAGGTATACATATAGGTATAACCTAACATTCTATTAGGTAGTGCCGAAGTTACCAGCAGTAGCATAAGACAACTTTCCTTAGGAAGGGCGAATCTCAGGGCGAATCTCAGTGGCTTTTAATTTCTCTTTCATCAATCATGAATTAACCAGTCCTAAATCCTACAATACCTTTGTTTCGAAAGTTAAGGTCATAAATTTTAATTTAGCAAATTTTCCTAAGACAAAACGTGGCCAGGCATGGTGGAGGTGGAGGCGGGGTGCGGCGTGCGGGGCACGGAGGCTCATCCGCAAACTGCGCACAATCTACTCCTGAAAACGTGCCCGAAGAAAGTTCACGGCCGCGCGTTGACGCGGCCCCCACTCCCCGCGCCCGCTTCCGCCTCTCGCAGCCTTCCGCCCGCTCTTCGCCCACATCTATTAGGTATTACCTATATCTCCCATTTATTTACTCGCCAAAAAGAGCACAACCTGGAGCAAAGGGGCTCACGTTTATCGGTTTCAGGTGTAAATTCCTCGATTGAACGCTGTTGAGACGGATGGCACAATTTCAGTTTCAGAAAATAATTACAAACATATGCAAATTTTCATAATACGTTGGCAAGTAGGTATGTATAATCGATTTAATGGCAGTAAACTGATGATTGGTCAAGCATAACTATCAGTCCACGTGGAAGCATTTCGTGCATGGCTGTATTATGATGTGGCAGGTCTTGCTGGGGGGTAAGGGGGCCGGGAGGAGGCTGGCAGCAAGGGAGGGTCGGCCTTGGCGCGTTCGATGGCCGCGCGGCGCGTGTAAGCGCGATAAATTCGGCACTCGACGGCGGAGTCTACTGACCCCGTGTTTGCGACCAAATGGTCCCCTTCACTATATTTAACGGCTGCTGTTGAAAACAGTATCCATTTTTTGTTAGCATTAACTCAACCTACGAAATATTCTAGCGCAAAAACAATTGAAGACGGGTATTTGGCAGTTACCTACGTCATATTTTGTTCAGGATGGAGGATCCTATATGGATATGGCCCTTAGTTACTTGACTTAAGCTGTTTATCCAAGTGGTTACAAAGAATAGTTTTTAAGAAAGTCACGCGTGTCAATTACTCAATACCTACTTCCATTCGATGCCTCTGATCGCAGCCTAGAGCCTGCATCTGAGTCTCGTGCGAAACGTGATATTTCTTATCGGTAATCGAGTATTCATTGGGTCAATTATTAGGTTATCTGTTTACTTATAATGTTGTACTAACGGTATTTACGTTTTTGCGCTGTTTGCCTTCCAAGAAGGTAATCCTGGCGATGATAAAAAAATATGACAGTAGGTTTCAACAATACGTTCACTTTTTGCATTTTTATTACATTCGTTATTTTTAAATAATGCATATTCTTCAGAAAATGAAGATTTTTAATTTGGTGGTTGAAAACATAAGCATCAATATATGACACAACATCCTTCACGTTCTACAATCCCACATTGCACCAAAGTGCTTCTACCGTGCATCATAATTGTCTTTAGCTAATGAAAGCTACTTAATAAGCCTTCTACAGTAACTTTCGAAGTGTTAAGCAAGTGGGTATCAAGGGGAGTTAAGTGCGCGGTTGAAATGCAAGCGCACCGGAGAAAGTAAGCGCATTTACCTATTACAAACTTTCTTCCGACCCGACCGGTTATACCATTTATTTTTCTACCAAATGTCTTGGCACTCTTGGCGCCACCGCGCGTACTTTCCGTCTTTTAACGTTCTTTTAATATCTCATTTGGTATTTCGATAGTTTGTATGACCTATTAACAAATGTTGGCAAAGTTCTATAGTTGGCATCCGTCTAATGTGTTTTGGAAGCGGAGACAGTTTCTACACAATCTCAAAGCCAATATCTAAATTTATGGCCGTGGCAATGAATTGTAGGGAATGTTTGTTTTTCGTATTAATTTTTTTTGGTAGAAATCGCGAAACGTCTGTTTGAAGTTACTGGTGACCGAAGAGCTGGTGGCTTCCTCGCACAGCGTATCAGCATTGCGATACAACGAGGAAATTCCGCCAGCATCCTAGGTACAATTACCTCAAGGAATTATTTTAGATTTAAGTTAGGTAGAGGTAGGTAGCTACTTAGCTAGGTAGGTAGTTACACTTAATGTATATATTTTCAAAAATATATAAATAAATAAAAATAGTAAATAAGTTGTCAATGTATATTTTTTGTTATTAACTAAATTGGATCATAACTTCATTTGATTACAGTTAGGTACCTAGTGATTTCAATATCAAATGTGAGGACTATTTGCGAACAGAGTTAGAGTGGTGACTATAATTACGTACGGTTACTCGGGATTATTACATGTTGCTCGTCGCAGTTCATTACTCTGGTACTCTGGTACAAGTTTGTACATTCTGGCGTGGGCTGAATTTAATCTAAATTGAAATAGGCTGAATCAATTTGAATTCGAGTGACTAAAAATTTAAACTAAACAAAAAATGTACTTTAGTTGTTGCAAATAGCACATTAAAGATGTAGCGGTAATTCGCACTAGTTATCTGAATCTATATTTAGTTAGCTTTTGCCCGCGACTTCGTCTGCGCGTGCGTAGAATTAGAAAACTATCCTATGTTGTATGTATCCAAAGGTTGTCTGGAAGAAATCGCTTTTTAGCGATAAGACCGCCTGTTGTTTGCCTCTGTGTTAATCAAATGTTTGTACCTTGTAAATGTTTTTTTTCTTTCTCATGTACTGAGGTGTGCAATAAAGAGTATTCTATTCTATGTCCTTTCCCATTAGTCAAACTATCCCCATACCAAATTTTAACTTAGGTAATCCGTTCAGCGGTTTTAGCGTGAAGAGGTAACAGACAGCCAGATAGACAGAGTTACTTTCGCATTTATATTATTAGTAGGGATTTTCATCACGAAATATACCATTGCAACAACCGCTGCACACGTCTTTTATAAAAAGTTGCATTAAAAACGAAAGCAGCGCGTCGATCGAATACGTATTATTAAGTCCATTAATTTAAACCGATGCAAAAACTTCCTTTTATGATCGGGGTGGTTTCGATTTTTGGCAATCCGTAATTTGTGAATACACTTCCTCGTTCCCCAGCTGGCGGAGAAACGCACCGCACCTTGTCATTAGTAAAAAGTGGATAGGTGATCGTCATTTACATAGGGCCCTTTGTTAGTTTTTTAAGGTGGGCGGTGTACGCAGCGTTTACGCATGTGCCACGCACGCGCTGCCTCGTGCCGCAGGCACCCGGTGGTCTACGCTTTGGTAACCACCAAAAACGCCCAAAACTTGAACATATGCTGTTTCATATCTACAATTGTTTATATGTCCTGGCTTAAATATGTACTTAGGTAAAAGTTTTTGAGTATTTTTAAAAATAATGGGACTTTTCACAGGAAGTACTAGCAAACTAAATATAGGTCATAATCACGCATATTTACGGTTCAGTAGTCAACTAGGAACCCTAATAGTTTCGCTATGTTTGTCTGTCCGTCCGTCCGACTGCGGCTTAGCTCAGTGACCGTACTAAGCTGTAATTTGTTAAGAATATACATTATAGGTACATATCAATCATGCAGACAAAGTGTTAAAAAAAGTCGAAAAACTTATTATTATGGTGGTATTATACACATGAAGTGGGAGCTGTTTTTTTTCTCGATTTTAACCCTAAAAAGTGTGAGGTACCTATGTTTGGATAGGTATTTGAAAAATAATTGGGGTTTACTAAAAACATTTCTTGATAAATTAATATTTTCAGAAATAATCGCTCCGGAGGTTTAAAAAAATGTTGGGGGATCTGACTTTTGACACATTGAAAGAGAATTTATTAAGTATATATTTTAATTTATTTTCAATGAAAAATGCCCGTTAAAAGAGGCGGCAAAAATTTAAAGTTTAGTTACTGGGCCATATGGGGTATCATTTGAAAGGGCTTTTAAAACATTTGTTTTTGTCAATGAAAAATTTTTGATTTATAAACGAAAATGTTAAAAAAAATACCATTCCCCCTGTTTATCTCCGAAGTTTATGAAGGTAAAAATATGTTTTTTTTACACAACATTAATAATCTTCTAAATATTACAGAACAAATATAAAATTGATCTTCATTTTTTTTTAAACAAAACAAAACCTTCCTGAACTAAATTTGAAATTTAACCAACTTAGGTTGATTTTTTTTCTTCAAATTTATATGGTGTTATGCTGTAAGTACCGTCTTGTAAATAAAGTATAAAAAATGCTTTACATGATAAGAAAATATCAAAGAAAAACAAACTGTCATACTAACTCCGTGCAACTGCAAACTAGTGACCCAATCTGTCGATAGTGTCGAGTCACGTGGCTGACGTCAAATTTCTACTTCTAGGGTGAAGTTGCAACATAAAATTTGTACGGAACTTGCACTTGCCCGGTATTTTTATTGTTATAATCATTATCTATTAGAATATTTTTTAAGTTCGCATATTGTGACGGAACCCTACACTGAGTATGGCCCGACATGCTCTTGGCCGGTTTTTTTATGACTGTGATTTGATACTGGGAACTTTGTCAAAAAAACTGTAATAAATTCTCAATGCAGATGCAATAGATCATTTTCGTTGAATTTTATTTTGCATGAGATTGTCCCGGGTATTTTGGTAATGAAAAACAAAGTCAGGTTACTTCCAGAATGTTATCTAAGACATGGCTAGCCATGTACCCCCAGGTGCAGGGAAGGCATGAGCAGCGGGCCCGGAACGCGGGTCACGGCGGTGTCGGCGACCGCCGCACCGTGCACTCAACTCTGGTAACGGTGTGCCTGGAGGCCCTTACCCGACCCCCTACAAATACCTGCAAAAACTGCAAGATGATTTGATGATTGCAACTACCTACCTACCTAATATATATATGTAACATCGCGATTAGACTCGTAAAATAATAAAAACAATGCATAAGTTTCAAATTAAGACACTTCGCAATTTGCGCCGATTGAAAAACCACACAAACAATACAATTCTAATGTGTGTCTTTGGGTAAGTCCTGGGTGGGTGACGTTTGTATTAAATTGTATTGTGGTCAAGCGTAAAAGAAATGTGTTGAAACTATTGTCAAAGTAAAAAGGTATGCCGAGATTTATTGGGGAAATTATGAGCCATAATGACTTAGGCACAAGTTCTTAGAATGTTCATTATGGGACTCTTTGTCCTATATCGCTCCAACGCAGTTTTTGTGGCTCAAAAATACCCCAGCTATTAAGGCAACAGTGTTTTAAGTTCTAACTGACAACCATGCCGATGCTCTAAATTATGACGTGGGTTATAGCCCATAACTTTTAGCATGAGTTATTGTGCCCGGTCGGTCGTGACCCACATTATATTGGGATCAGGGAGCAACTAGCGAATTTAAAACCATCTGCCTCATAACAAAGGACCACTACAAATTCTCTAACCCTTATGCGACTTCCTTTCATTGCGAGGATTTCTTCTTTTGAAGATTCCAATATTTAGTTTTTACCTAAATTCCGCAAAAAATACAGGTAACGCGAAGGTCAATCATAAAAAAGCCATGCGATTCGACCTACCCTTTCTAAGCATCTCGGGTTTCACGAACAGGTAAGTCTCAACTTTTTTGTTGAATCTGTATCTTTGTGCAAGTTTCGCGATATCCAACTCTTCAGTGAGGATGCGAAAAAAGCTTAAAATTATTGTTTAATCGAATCCCAGTTTTGACGACAAAAAAAACGTTCGGATTGAAATTTTACAAAGAGAGATTTTTTAGCATTGCTTTTGTTGGATGGGTTCGTAACCGACATTCCCAGATAGTCGGCCGCATTGTCCCGACGCTAAACGATCGCGATCCGGGGACGCGCTTTCAAATCTGCTTGTTAATGACAAAATATCAGCGGGACGTCGCGCAATATTTTCACAATATTGTATTCTCATTATATAGCTACATGATCAAAATTTCAAGTTTACACGAATGATAGATAGTTCGCAATAAATCGTGTGATTACTTCTTTTATATGGACGTTTAAAATGATAAACATCAAAATATGTGGATACAATGCTAAACTTTTTAGTGATTTTCTTCAAGATGCCAAACGCTAAAATGTCGCAGTTTAGGTACCCGCAAAATTGACGAACAAACAAACAAAAGGTAGCCCAACTTGCATAGCGGTGACGTTTCTTGCTGTAACAATTATTGGGATTTGATGACTTTCTGTGGTCCCTTTTAGACTAAAAGCCCAGCAGGGCGCAAGGACATCATTAACGCTGTTAATTGTACAATGACCGTACGATTTGTAAAGCTATGAATACCGATTTCTCACAGTTTCTTCAAATCGCCAGGGGCGTGGCGTCGGAGTGAATGCATTTTGTATGCGCACGCGGTTGACTTGCAGTTGCATTAGTAATTGCGATTGCACGACAACCGTCGGTGGCGCGATGACGGCAGCGAGCGGGCATAGGGCGAGGCCCGTTAGGACGGGGTGACTGACTCCGCTGCAGCCTGGTGCATTGTGCTCCAATGAGAACACCACACTACGTGCAATAGTAAAAACCGAGCCAGCTATGCCTAGACCTTACCAACACTCCCTAAGCGTCGCCACTGTCGCCTGCCAAGATAACTTCGCTAAACTGTCACTCACCTGAAACAACAGAACATTCTATTAGATCATGGGCGGATTAATTTGGAAGTTGGGGCAAAGTAGGTAACTTATGAAACTAAAAAAGTGACACCATTGGTGAAGCTTCAAATTACTGGTTGTTTTTGTAATGGAAAGTGGATACGCTCTCAACTTTACGTAACTTGCGTTATAATGTGCTGATAAACGTGGTTTTGCCTCGTTGTTCTATTTATAGCCTACTTCGCGAAGTAAATTGATGCTTCCAGCCAAATAGGTAATTAAGCAGGCAGTTCACACTCCACATAATCGCTTTATATGCTAATATCGTATTGTTTCTAAGTCAAAGTCGAGTAACTAACAGGCATACGTTAAATGGAAATTTAGTTGTATGATATATTTTGTTCGGTTGGCGCAGGAAGTGGGGGTCAACGCTCGAAATGGTGTCGTTCACAGTCGAAGGTGGCTACTGAACTCCGGCTGTCGTCCTTGAAACCGCCGAAATTGCCAATCACCAACACAGCCGTATGAAAGGCTGTCTCACAAAATCATGCTCTTAGGATCGGGGCACACTGCGCGGAACCTCCGCTGTCCCGAAAGTAACCAGTTCTTTAAGAAACAATGCTAACTAGGTACGAATCGGGACTAACAAAAAAAATCGAAAACAATTATCCTTAACGGAAAACAGCATGTTCCTCAAGATGATTTCTGCTACTTGAAATATGAAACCATAAATGGTCAGTTGGAGATGTTACTCACAGTAATGAAATAAGACTGCCTAGTTCCTGGTACATATATAGACCCTTTAAAAGCAGCAATTACAAATATGTAAGTATTTACAAGACTGAAAAAATAAATATCGTGAACACATCAACGTGTTTTTTAATCAGAATAAACATCGCGGACATAATTTCATACGACGATTATTAGACTATTAGTTATAAATACAAGACATTTACTTCGATCATTATTTATTACGACGCAAGTTACTTAACGCTTGCTCAAGTTGCATACGAAATACAAAAATAATAATTTATACTGCTCTATATCCTCAGCCTAACCGTTGAAAGACACGTTAATATACCCCAAAGTTAACCCACACATGCTCATGGTAAGACTTTACAGTGTGTTTTGGCTGAAGTAAGGACTCATGCCACCAGTTACACCAGTACAAGCGAAGGCAAGTCAATGATCGCCTTCCAAACTCAACCGTGGCGTGAAAACATGGGGAATTAAGTTAACCTTTGGTGTTGAAACTTTTTATTGAAAAAGGTGGAAATTAAATGCAGGTCTAATGACGTCATTGGCTTAGACTCTGTCTGCATTTTACAATATTGGAGTGTAGGACAGCGTGAGCTTAAATCTACTGATCTAAATCAAGTAGGTAATTTTCTTCATTTATGTATATTGATTTAACTAAAAACATCATTTCAAAGAAAGGCAATCAATCAAACCCCACGCAGGTTGCTTCCCAACCAAAGACGAAAATATTTTTTTTCTGCGCCTGATGAGTAATTTCCGGACGAAAATTAGTCAATTCGCAAAACTCGGCGGGTCGCGTTCGGTAATAATAAAATGTGTTTCGCATAGGCGGTGTTCGAGTGTGCGCGCGGGCAGTGACCGCCGCCGAATTTCAAGGTCTGCGCACATCGCGGTAAACAAGTGCGCAGATAGCCGTGCCGGCTAGGTGCTTGCCTACATGCCGATCTATATACCAACAGGGTTGCCAGATGACACAATTTTTCCTGATATGTCTGGTATTCTGGAATGCAAATGAAAAGCAGACCACGACCGATTTTTTTTGTTTCGATTGAAAATAGTCATTGTTTAGGTGTTGATTACATATTTAATATAGGCACCACAAATTAAAAGCTGTAAGATGCTCTAGTAGGGGGAGGGCTAGTAGATACTTTATTTTTCTTCTGGTGAATAAATTATGCAGATATACTCATAAAAGTACCTATCATGCTATGATAATGGAATAATATGTACCTACCTATCATCAGTGTCAACTGTCAACTCAAGAACAATGAAAACTTGTCACTTTGTAGGGGAATTTCCATGAGTGTGGGTAATCTAAATTCGACTCTAGTAACCTTATATATCATCGCGTTCGCAGAACCCGGTCTGACCGTCTTGTCTGACCTTACCAATTTGACGGGTTAAACGTGATACCTACAAAAACTGAGGTGTTTATATTAGCTACCCCGCGCGCCGGCTAGTGAAATGATATCATAACCTGTAGGTATTATAATATTATAAATATTTTAGTAAAAATTTCTTGCTAATTACCGTAATATGTTTTTCCATAATTAGTCAGACAAAAGTTTATGACAAACGCTCGTATTGAAAAAAAAAATCGCAATGTGGTCATTACAGGCAAAAGCATAGACTAATCATAATCACAGTTTTTATGTTACTCATATAGCCACATTAAAGTATAAATGTGCTTTGTATTGTCGTATAAAGGATTGAAACAAAAAAAAAATACAACTACTTGAAATACAATACAACCTGAGTATTACAATATTTCACTGAATGATTTCGATTTTAAATTACGTTTTTCTAAGCCGACAGCCACGACGTGACTAATCGAATCCTTGAAAAGCGAGCTAGGCTGTCGAAAGTTCGATACCGTATGTAAATGTGAAAAACCTATGTAAAAAAAAACTAACAAAACAGTAGGTATCAGAACTTATTTTATTATCGCGAACACATTAACTGACTACATACATATACAAATTGAATGAGACGCGTAAGCAAAACCATAATAACCTCAAAATGACGCAAATACATAATTCCTATAATTTTGCGAACACGTACTCAACATAGTTTCATATTATAGAAAAAAGAACGCTGTAGCATTGTGATAAGGTGTTTTGTAGTATGTGGGCAGCAATGCTACGTGCCTACGCGCTACGAGCTACGATCTGTGAGCCAGTGGAGCAGGCCATCTCTCGAGGTCTGTGGGCAACGCCATTTGGGGAAATGGTCCG
Source organism: Lathronympha strigana (assembly GCA_949128165.1). NCBI lineage: Eukaryota > Metazoa > Arthropoda > Insecta > Lepidoptera > Tortricidae > Lathronympha > Lathronympha strigana. Next base: position 13,994,572 of record OX421909.1, on the reverse strand, counting down.
CGGTCACGGGGCTACACGCGCGACCAACCGGGCCACTGTACCAGGCCCACACCCCAATCGCCGTCAACATTTTACTGAAAGATATCCAAGTATCCAGATAAACTTGACGCGTGACCAAACTTAACCAACAATATGTGGAGTGAATTAATACGATCCGTTGACCCGAATTTAAATTAGGCTGAATCCGTATCAAAACAGTGGAACATTTTCGGAACAAAGAAACAAATCGGGTGTACGTAAGCACCTAATTAAATTTCTTTTTATCAAGTTCAATGACATTTTATCATTTCTCCTTGGAGTTATCTACTTATTGCTTTTGTCTCAGCAATTGACGAATTTCACGGTATAACTGATAAGTACTTACATATCAAGCTTAGCAATGTTAGGTATTCTAAGGTTGATGCATTAGAAAGATAATTTAGAAAATGTTTGATAGGTTGCTGGCCATATGTCGCGTGAATCCTCGTTCACACTATCTAGAAACGCATCTCCTTACTTGCGCAGTGACAGCCGATCTGACGCAGCGGCACAGCTATGAAACATGAGCTAATTTCCTGATCGAGTCTGTGCGCCCTAGGACACATTCACAGACACATACCAAACACTATGTGCTCAAAAGGACCAGTATAAGTATGTCCTATTATCAAGCTATCGCTATGGATCTCGGGTTCAGGTAATAAAGACAAGCTAGAGGTTGAGACAACATATTTTGCCAATAGATTAAGCTCGGTGGTCCGCGAAAAGATGCGATTTTCCGTCGAATGCACCGCTAAAGTGCCGCGATGTCGATGCCCTCTTTGAACTTTCCACACGTTAAACTTGATTATTGACACATGGCGGGTGCCGGCTCACCGGCGTTACGTAACGCCGGATTGAATTTCCAAACATTTATCTCCGGATTCCGGTTAAATTTCTCTGGCGCTATTTGGACATTCGAAATGTTTACGTTAACGTATGTTATGAACCAGGAAACAGGCTCTAGTATTCTTTGATTTTTATTTAATTATCAATTCGTGATGTCACGTCAGTCAACTTGTAATATTAACGTTTTTGAACCTAAAACGTGCGGAACGAATTGAAATTTAATTAATGTACAAATATCAGTTGTATCAATATGACGAGAAGGTGTATAGCGGCCATGTCTATTTTTCCACATTGGAATGAATCTTTAGCTCGGTTACTAACTAAAGCTACCTATAGTTGTCATGTGCAGCGGATAGCGTAATTCGCATGCGTAGCGCGTAATGACGGTGCGGGCAGGATTCGCACGGTGCAGGGTGCAGCGTGCGAGCAGGACGGCGCGAGTTCAATGGTATTTTATATAGTGCACGAGAGTTCTTTCACCCCTTAGCCTACCTGCGAATGAGGCACGGAGGCCGTTGAGCCTAGCTACTATCTCCACGCACTCATCTTTATAGGTCGCTGCTAGCAAGCGCATTACAGAGCTGTGACTCAACATTGAGCCATACATTTTGAGGAAAACGCCCAATTGTATTCGTTGAAAGTGTAGTAAAAGTCACAAATGAAGACGTGAATTGTATAACCGCAATCATGACTAGTGAGAGCTATTAAGAATGAAATTAATTGCCATGAAAGTAAATTAACACTGAGCGAAATTCGAGCATTCTCACATTAACGTAGTCGGTATGAAAGTGCAAACTGCAAAACATACCGATACTTATTATATACAACTTTTGTTGGCTATTTTTTTGTCTTTGCTTAATACGATCTTTATACGAATAGGTGAAATCGCATCTTTAGAGGGAAACAAATAAAGCCATTAAATAATGTAATTTTTTATATCCATAATACCTATCCCATAAAAAAGTATAGCGAGTCGGATTTATGTATAATGTACACGATGTACAAAGTTAGTGTAAGATGACTTAAATAAGCTTAGAACTAAAAATATTGCAAAGGAACCATAGTAAACTGCAAGTGTCATCCATGCACTAGTGATGTAAGTAACCACTCTAGATATGCGACTCACGCGACGCTTCGCCCAGCGCATGTCAACTATAATCTAGGATTTAAAAATTCGCAGCAGGTGTCGCTGGACGGGTTTCCGTTGTTTCGCAATAACGCGGGTTCAACGCGCCTGGCGGCGTGCGCAGGCGCCGACCCCTTCACTTCTCTAAGCGAGTGTACCAAACATGATACACTGACCTTTCGATCGCTTATTTACTCGACAATAAGCCGCTATGTGATAGGTAAGCGCAGGTACCAAATTATACAACAATATTTAAAAAAATGCGATATTGATGGGTGAAATGTGTAAGATTAGATCCGATCCCTTTATTTGGCAGAATAGTTTGACTAGTAGCCCTAGCACAAGAATGCCGCGACAGTATTTCGGGGTTGAGAAAGACAACTGTCAAATCCGAATAGTAAGAAAATGACAGGTGTCTTTCTCGACCGCGAGACACTGTCGCAGCACTCTTGTGTTTCTTGTGTGCCTTGTGCCATGGCTAGGTCATCATCATCATCATCATTTCAGCCGAAAGACGTCCACTGCTGGACATAGGCCTCCCCCAAAGATTTCCACAATGACCGGTCCTGCGCCACCCGCATCCAGCGGACTCCTGCGACCTTCACCAGGTCAACAGTCCACCTTGCGGGCTTGCATGGCTAGGTACATGTATTTAATTGCCCAATGACTTCAATGGAGACTTACATATATATTATTTACATTTAAGGTATTTATTTAGGTACTTATTCTTAAACAGTTTGAGGATAATTGATTTAGACCAACACTGTATTGCCTATTGACTAGTTATCAAGTAAACTCATTAACTACAACATTCGATACCACTAGATAATGTAATATTAGTTAAGAAAGGGCAAGCAATCTAATATTGACTTGTCTACTGACCTACTATAGATAAGTAGAAAGCAAATATAATCAATTAATTGTTCTGCTATTGACCTCTTACAACTTCCTGGACAGATGCTTCAGATAATTAACATAGAATGAATATACCTACATGTTTAAGTATGAGTATTCATTATTAATTTATTTGCTTTTTACTTCAGTTCGCTTTTTCCTAGGTAGCCTAATAATAAATTAAAAGCTACATATCTATTATTTAAGCATCATATTACAAAAGTAAACAAAGGGATTGTTTTCTAGCAATCGCGATGTAATATTGTATATTATCGAACGGTTATGCAACAGTGGTAGATGTTAACAAGAAGTGGATCGCGTAGCGTAGGGTCGTCGCTCGCGCGGGGGTCACTGACGGCGCCTCCGCTTTCACGACACACGTAACACTGAGTAACGCCGCAACGTCTAACGTCTAATTCATAAACAATTAAGTACATGTTTCATTAAGTTAGTGTTATCTTATACTTAAGTGTTTAATGAATAATATGTTAGAATGTTCGCATAGGTTAGGGGTGTAATGTAACTATATGTGGCAATGACATCAAACTTTCTCTCATTCATAAAAATAAATTTTAATTATATTCAGCGGTCGTCAAATACGTATATGTTTTTCAAGTTATACTTAACGCTATATGATATAAAATTTTCGTTAGTTTTTAAAGTGCGCATCAAGTATTATAAAACTAAATAAATGTAAATTTAAGTATTACTACCGCGTCTGTTCATAATAATAATACGATTACGTACATTAATACCTCAGCATTTATTCAGAGAGTCCGGAAAGTAGAATATATTAACTTATTATAATGTACTTAGATAATGCGTCATAAATTAAACGGGGGAGCTTCTGTTGACTGGCTCCGTACAAAGCGCCACGTGACCGTGAATGGCCCTGTATTGACAAGGGACAGACAAATCAGATATAAAGCATCACAATCGGGGACGAACGACATTCTACACCAAAAAAATTGGTATATTAAAACTATAATCTATCGGCATCAAGTGTACTGCGAAATATACCTATTCGTGAATTCGCAATTCTCCGGATTAAATGAACGATGAAAAATTATGAAGATGAAAAAGAAAAAATGAATTCAAATTAACATCCGCCAAGAATTTTTATCTCGTACAATTCGAGCGGCTCGGCGAGTGCGTTTCGTAAGCCGTGGTCGATGACTTCGAACGTTCTAGTACATCTCTCCGCAGTTACGTAACCGCGAGAAAGTTGACATCCGCCAACGGCCAGCATTGCCAGCTCCATTACACAGTTCGAGAGCGTTACCTCTTTCATCGACACCATTACCAACGACACCGGCCATACCGAACTTGACGCAGCGTAGGTATGCGTAATATTGCACAGTGCGTTAGGTTGTCACATATTCTGTTTCTAGAACGCTGCTTTAACTTCATTGTGTACATCATTTAACAACTCAGTTTACAGACGATGTTGTTGAAATGTCAACGATCCCTGATGGACTACAATTAGCACCGCCATAATGCTAATGTGCGATCTGGAAATCGATGCTGAAAATAGCTCTAATATTATACCCTGTCATGTACACAAATTGGTAATAAATATGATTAACAGCTGTTAGGTATTTAACGGTAGAGAATGTTACACGTGGATTATTTATTTATTGTAACAACGTCACGTCATGTAATGTCACTGTCACACTATCACAATTGAGGACATTTTTATATAATTCTGGGTCATTGTACCGCGATGTTTTGTTCGGCTTATCGCGGGTCCTGTTATCACGAGAGCTATGTATGTCACTGATAAGCTTCTTATGTTTATACGAAGTCTGTAAGTTTGTATAGTCAGCTAGGCCGTGAAAATTAACACCTTGATTGAATTAATGTAAATTTAATTACATATAATATCGCATTCATTACATCTAGTCGGATAGGCATAGTATTTGTCAGGTTGTATGTTAATTTTCAAAATATGTAACAGTTACATATTTAAGTAAGATTAGGTATACACCCTCACGGGGGTGTTGCTTTTCAAAAGTCAAACCGTAATACTTAAATACTGTTACTAATTATACTATAAGGCAGCATTCATTTACATTAGCAACGTTACTTTGGTCTTGAAAGCCAGCGATGGCGGCGGGTTACCTACTTAGAATAATATAGTGTAATATCTTTATAAACACTACAATGTCTACAATCACAACAAAAATACTGTATAGAAATACATCCTGGTCCTGGACGACTTCTGCTTAAATACAAAGAATTAAACTGAACAAAACAATGTAATAATAATCTAGATTTTATTGTTTTATCGCGTTGGCGATGTGAAGCGTCCGTAAGTAGGTAGGTACCTAGAATAGCTTGAAATCCGCCTCGAGAGGTGACTGACCTATTCGGAGGTAGATTTTATTTGTACAATTGTGTTTGTAGATTCGATTCAAGGACGGTGTTTACGTCAGTGGGGTAATCGACTAGCGAGCTTTACCACGCAATTTTAACGTTTTCGGCCTTATCGCGTTGAAACAAAGTTAATTTTGCAAATAATCAAATTTCTTTGTAGATAAGAACTGGATTGCGCCCCGAATTTAAAGGTCAATGAATCCGGGTTAATTTTGTAGTTTTATAAGCTTCTTTGTTTATGTATGAATACCTAATTTAGTATTTTCGAGGTTGGATTACGGAGGTCAACCACCTCCGTTGAAGAGCGTGTAGATACAAAGCTGAAGTGCTGTATACAGCGGAGCGACAGTGTCGATGCTAGGCGCACGACAATCTATGTAAGTACGCGGTCATTCACCGCCCCCGCTCCCGCTCCCGCCACCCTCGCCATTCAGCCACTTTCCAAACACTTTTATGTAAACATCGTGAACGGGTGCAATTTTAGCAGGTAATGCCCCAGGCCCGTTATGGGGATTCTGGTAACTCAACATTGTAAACAACACGCATAAACGCAACGCGTTTAAAAAAAAGCCGACATAAAAGTGTTTAGTAGTTATTCTAAAGTAAGCAAATTGATTGATTGTCTTGAGAATGTGTCGAAAAAATAAAACCATGCATTTTAAGCATTATGTAAAGTAAAATTACATAATCACTTCGACAAACCTTTTTTTTTTTACTAACTTCAAATAGATATGCCTATAGATAGGTCTATCATGTGCAAGAATATGACGGTCACGTTTATTTTTTATCGATAGGGATAAACCGTGGTCAGTGACCACTGCGCGTCACGTATTATTAAGTAGGTATGTGTGCGATAGCGACTAATAGCTACTGAATCCATAAACTTCCATAATTAGTGCACTGGTTGTGAATATTAACCTACCTATTTTAGAGTTGTTTATAACATAATTTTCAATTATAACAAAATTTTCTCTTATTTTGGCTGTTTTGCGTGCGCAAAGTTAGTTTTTGCGAACTTGTGGTTTTTACTTTTCCAATTTTTTTATTTTAGTTTTGTTCCAATTCATGACTGCTTACCGAAGAGTATTATTATTGGCTAACTTTGCCGAGACGTAATACAACTAAATACCAACTATTAACGCAAAAAAATTAAAGATATTCATATTTCATTATTTACCTCTTCATCATAATAATGATTAATTAAAAAAATTCAACATTAAAAACAGTTCTTATAAATATGTGTGTATGAAACGGAACAGCCAACGAAACGTCAAAGCAGAGGCGTTTTTCAATCAGGTAAACATGTTCGAAGGCTCTATTAGACATGACGATACGATTTGTCACATGCGATTTATTAATTTGGTAATGAGAAATAGTGATTATGATATTGAAAATGAGAAAGTAAAGAAGATAAGATAAACATTTTGAAGAGGTTCCTGATAGTTACATGATTAGTTACAATAGTGTTACGGAAATAATAAAAAAACTTTCAAATTCGTTCGTATATATATTTTGTTTCGCATCTGTATTGAAAAACGTCGTTCGATAACTTCGATACACGTGCGGATATATCATTTTTCGATGCTGCATGCATCGAAATGTACCTACTATTAAATATTAACGCACTAGCAAATGTTTAAAAATATTACCTGCAATCTCTGTCACAAACAAGTAACATTTAAATTACACTCGATATTTAGTAAAAACAGTTTTCTTTATACAGCTGTCGACGAAACAACTCATCAGCTGCGTAAAGTAGATACCTAACAGTTCGATTTCATTACCGGCGTTCCGTACAGTGGTGTTGAAATTGGTATTAGGTATATTTTGTCCTGAATAATTATGCCTCGTTGAGTCGTTGCTCGTTGTGTAGGTACCTAAATAGGTACATGTGAAGTTTTTCGGGTAAAGTTACCACTTCGTTGGTAGTCATAAAGATTCATTTGAGAACGGACCATTAAGAATCGACAAAGTGGTATCTTTTACTAATGTATAAGTTGAATCTATCAGATACACTATACTCATCAATGCAGGACGTGTCGCAGGCGACCCTATCGGTGCGCAGGATTGTTCGCTCACAGTTACATAACGGAACGAACGTTTCCGCGTTCACCCATTCTGATTGTCTATTACATTTATACTTCTACTTTTGGTGCATCTCTAGAAATGGTGAGCTACCGTGTCATTATCTCTTTAAAAGGATAGCCAAAGGTCGGAGTACCTAGTACAAGTAAAAGTTAAGACTTGAACAATCGTTTCGTCCAAGTTGCATGAACATTGAACATTTACATTTATGCAATTTAACACTTTCATGCGAAATGAGTTCGTATCAGCCGAATTTTTTTCTACAAAAAACCAATACTTTTTTGTTTAGTTTGTGATCTCTCGCTCGGTCATTCCCTTCTTTATCACTCGATTATACAACATCAAAAGACTTATTTGGTACAGTAACCATATGCGACATCGAATGGCACCAGCATATGTCGGGTCGGAATTAGTTTCCGCGCCACAGTTACATTAGCCGATATAGGGAAGTCGCGCACGCAGCGCGGCCAACGACCGCGGGAACTTGTAACTACATCCGCGCGCGCGCCGCTGCAACGGCCCAACTGCACCCGCTCTGCTGGCTCCTACGACGTTCTAGACTTCACCAGAACTGCGAGCTATGAACCCGCACTCGACGGGGCACAGGCGTTGGCAATGCCGACGGGCTTCCGCGTGTAACGTCTTCGGTGTTGTTTATTCTAATTTCAAAATAATATGCAGCTACCCTTTAAAGAGATTATTTTGAGTTGAGATGCTGTCTTTTGAATGTTACGGCTTTTTTAGTAATTAATTGTTGCATGACCGCTGACGCATTATCGAAGCGAGGCATTAATTGTATTACCTTACATTAGTAAGGTATATTACGTAAGCGTACTAAAAATATTTCATGCAATCCCATATGAGTCAACTAACGAGTTTTAAACGACCGATTTGTAATGTCAGCGCGGACATTGTCCTAATACAGTAATATTAAAAGCAGTCATTAAACCCTTTTGGAATTAATAAGCACCAAGGAAAATAAAGATCAAGCTAGTTTCTCATGAACTTTTGACCACTCTAAGAGAAAGATTCCTAGAGTCCCCCTTGTTACGTGACCGCTGGAATTAGCGAGCGAGGATCGCGATGGAAAAGGAAAATCGCGCGAAGGCACGGAGGTGAGGTGCGGGTGGGGGGAGGTCCGGGCATTCGCGTGCAGTGGCCTATATGCAGTGCGACGACTCTTCGCCGGGAGCGATGCACTCCAAGTGCATAGTGCCACGTACTCTACAGTCTACGCACACACCGGCGCGCACCTATTTTCCTATTTGCAGCTGTGTCGGCCGACGACGAGTCTCGCTTTAGAAAAAATGTTTTGCCTCAAACGCTTTTCAGCGCACTGAAGAGGATTGCTGTGAACGCATGGTGAGATTGGAGTTGTAATCAAATATACACAAGTTTGTTCCGTACTTTTTGCCTGCTACATTTTTAGCAACCACACAAATTGTATGTGTAATTGTACCTACCCAGGGTCCTAGATAATATAAGTAGATCCTTGAACATGTTAGAAACAAATATAAGTAAACTTAACGTAACAGCATCTATGGTTTATGCAAATTAAGGATAATGACATTACTGCTAAACTTTTAAAAGTTCTCGCACATTTCTACTCCGATAGTCATATACATCCTTTGCATAAAAAGCAATAACCATTGAAAATAATTAGATAGACGATTACGTGCACATGCGTAAAATTGGAACGGATATCAATGCAGCGATGGAATATGCATAAAGTGCAATGGAGCGCGGTGACCGCGCCGTGAGCTAACAGGTTCCGCTCTATAAGCGTGTGAACGCATACATCAAACCGATGGAACACCTAGCCTTGCAACACCTTGCATGGTGAACTAACTACACAACACCCTAACCAAAAACTCAACATGCAATGCCCTAACTGATTGCACCGATAATATGACACGGCCAGGCCCTCGTTTGAGCCAATTTTGCACGATAAAAAAGTAACAAGTAGATATAATTTATCAAACTATAACTAATGTACTTGTTCTAAGGAAAAGGTACCATTCTCATATCTCTTGAGTAGAATGTCCCTGAAATGCTCTGGCCTACGTACTCGCTCCAAAATCACTTTCGCAGTAAAATCTAGTAGAAATAATTACTCTAGAAATCGCTTTGTCATAAAGGCTTGTTCCACTCATAATAGTAAATATAACCATACTGACACCTTCCATCAAAAGTAGAGAACTATGTAGCAAAATTAGAGTAGAGGTGCATTTTTAGAATTATATGGGTCTTAGTTAGTAGTTTTATAGTTTGTATATATGTTTCATCATGCATAGTTTTGTTAAAAGTGTGTTAAAATATTGGTGGAAACTTTGTTGGCTTCTGATCCACCTAAATGTAGGTATTTAACATATGTATGATTGTAGCTGTTTGTTTTCCTTAATAAAGAAATAAATAAAGAAATTCTGTCGGTTGTTGTTAAGGTGCATTTCTGAATTAATCTTTATGCCACTAGCGCCTTATCGGCTGGCTACAAAGTGGTACCTTTTACTAAAAACTATCACTAACTGATACATTACTAACTATGAATGCTACAAACTGCTATGCTAACTACGTTACTACAAAATACCTATAACGCAGGTAACATGTTGTGATCATCTATGTTAATTAGTAAAATCTTATTGGGTTTCGATTATTTTACGTAGTGTTAACCGACGTATCAGAAATTGAATCAATATACATAAGTGAGGGGTTCCTTATTGGAAAGTAGGTACAATAAGTACCTATGGCTCGACATCGGTTCGGTCGAAAGACAAAAGTTTGAAAATATTAAATTATTTAAAATATGCCCAAGTATATACATTTCAAACAAAATTTTAATTTAAAATTGAATTGCGAGCGATCATATTTTCAAATTTAAATTAGCAGAAAATTTAATCAAATTTCAACTCAGGTCGAAATTCGTTCTCATCGTTCCGATAACATAAACGAATTCAAAAGCAGAAACTGAAAGTTATCTATCGTAGTACCTAATAAGTTTGAGATCAACTCTAGTTTAACTTCGTTATGATTGATCGATTGATGATTGATATTGATCTATGAAGGACGAAATTCGTTACTATCTAATTGATGAATTCGTTAAAAACAAGTTCATTAAACTCACCGGCAAGTTGAGTTCGCACGCCCGCGTCCATGTCTTGGCAAGTCAAGCAAAGTAGGGTTAAGAACGGCGCGCGGCTCGCGGAGGTTTGGCGCGAAACAGCAGAACCACCGCGTGGCCCGGCCCGCGCATGCGTCCCGTGACGTCAATGGGAGTACCACCCAGATTAATAATTTTAATTAACCACCCTCAGCCCTCAGTCTATGCACTAGGTTTCCCTTTCCCTTCGCAAAAATAACCCAACAATTCCCACTAATAGCTACTACAGGATCGAACTCGGCGATCAATTTCCTGCTACCTAACCTTTTCCTTTACGTTTGTCATGGTAAATATTCTTGAACGAGGCAATATTTACAGAACAGGACGACGCTTTTTCAGGTGACGTTTTTTTGGCTAAAGGTACCTACCACAATGTCGGTTGTCGTTAAGGCGCTTATGCCATAAATATTAATCGGGAATTCATTGAACCTTATATACAAGCGATAAAGTGGTACCTTTTTACTAAACTCAAGCACATATAATATAAGCACGAAAAAGAAAAGAAAAGTAAGTTTATGTGCCTCATAAATAATCACGAGGCATGAAAATATGGGGCGGAGATAAAAAAAAACAAAAACAAACGAAGTACGCATTAGGAAATAAATTCGGTTACATAAGCAGTACAAAGTTTAGATAGGTAGCGGGGCATGTAGCTACACCCCCGCGCGGGGGTGTAGGGCAAAGGGTCGTCGGAGTTCATGGCCACGCCACCCTCGCCCCCTGCGGTCGGGATGGTTCGCCCGCTTCCGCTATTTTTAGTGCTGGGCTCTGAAGCCTATTTGCCGAGATAGAAGTTTTGCTTACTCAGATATACTAATTTATGATTTTTATGAAGACTGAGTAAGTATTAACAAACAAGTACCTCTATACTCAAGCCTTGAAACCAGAACACGTTTTTTAAAAACAATAAGTACGATTCGATGCCGTGAAAAGGAAATTACTATATGTATTTTCTTTTTAAGCCATTTTGTGATACATATGTCGTCTCCAATTGTCTTAATTCTTCAATGGTTAATTAGAACATTTTACTTAAAGGATTTCGCATTACTTAGGTACATATACAAATAAACAAATAAGAATACATAAGTACAACCATTAATACTAGGTAACATCATTCAAAAAAGGCGAGTCAGATACCAAAGTGGTTTTCTTTATCGCCTTATTAGGTAGGTACTTAATAGTCTTAATACTCATGTTGGTATAGTATACATATCATTTTTTATGCTAAAAGTTTATATAGTATGTGTGTTGCCATATTAAGGTCAAATATGTACTATTATTGATCTATAGAATAGAAAAGAATAGAATACTCTTTATTGCACACCTCATATTTTATTACACAAGTTTATTTACGTCATTTTCATAAATACTCACTACTAAACTATATCTACTATAACATATACTAATATCAAGTAAACAACACAAGTAACATTAGAGTTCGGATAGCTAGCGACATCTATCAGACGTTTCCGTCGCAAGCTACTCGACACTAGGTGGCGCTAGCACTCCGCAAAGTTTCTTGTTTGTTCCGCTCCGCTACGACAAGTTGCCTGAGCCAAATACGAAAGACCATCCATAAAATGGAGATAAATGTTAAATGTCGTAAGGAAGATTTTATACGAAATTGCTGAAATATTTAGACATTTAACGGGAATACACATACCTTTTAACAAATAGTGTTAAGTTGTTAGCTCACATTTGAAAATAATATTTTAAATGCAAGACAAGGCACAATGCGGTACGCTAATTTAACCCATCTTAAAAGAAGAAATTCACGTTTACTACTACTTATTATCTATAACTGATACTTACAAAAAAAATAACCATACGTCTGAATAAACGTATACGTATGATAACATATTTTGAAGGTTTGGTGTGGGTAGGTACCTAAATGTAACTATAAACTAACTACATATATTATTCTTGTTCAATACCTTCATAATTAAATGTAACATAATAATATATATATAATATATATTACAGAAATTCAAATTCTAATGCGTTTACTTGTCGTATAAATCAGAGCAAAACAACAAACAAAGAAACACACCTAACCGAGTTTAAATTTCACGACTCCTGTAGTTCGGCGGGGGTAGAAAGGGCGAGCTGCGTTCGTTCACCTCGCTCCCTAACCTACTCCGGGGTATTTGGAGCACGTAGGCCGCACTCCCGAGCCTGCATCTAGGTCACTCACTAACTCACTGACTCACTCACTTCTTAATCATCGAGTTAACTCCCTTACATCTCAATGCTGTCAAAAGTCCGGCCCAGTTTTGTTAGCGACGAAGCGTGAAATTGGATTTTTGTTATCGTGTTTTTCCATTGTGCCTGTTTAGTGCCATTTTTCATAATCTCTTATTATGCTGCTGCTCTTATTATGCTGTGTACCTAGTTAGATACAATGTTTTTTGCTATTGTTGTTAATTTAGGCAGAGTTCATTGTTTCTAAATACTAATTTATTTCAGATCGCTGTCTAAAACATTTTGAACAAAGCTAATCGCGTTCTAATCATTAAGTTTTTCAACCATAGAAATAACGGATACACGCGTTTACTTTATGACACGTATCACCCATTGACGTCAATGTAAGCGCCCGTTTCTGCTTTACGTATATTCGATATTGTTTTCGGGAAATTTATTGCTTATTGTGTAGCAGACGATACGGTTATATAAGCGCTGTGATGAAAGTACTGTAATCGCTCTGAGTGCCTACCTATAAAAGTATGTATATTTTCACTACGTGTGCGTTGCAGCTGGTTCATTAACTCGTTCTTTAAAACTACCGTAAAATGGATAGGTAGCTATACTTATGTATATTAAAAATAATGTTCACAACTGTTTTAATTTCATTCCATCTCTCGGCTCCCTCTAATTTAAAAGGTGTTTTCGTTTAAGCTTAACCCCATTCGCTAAAGTGGCTCAAATGCTACGTGACCTAAAGGCATCAATAAAAGTGTTTAAAAATCAGAGCAAAAAAGTTGAGAAGGATGCGGGTCGGCTAAGAGCCACGAAAGAGAACCAGAAAAAACGAGGTAACGGAAACGATTTTTTGGATCGCCTATTGGCGGGACCGGGTTAACAAACACCCGCGCGAAAGTTGAACGATGTCACGCGAACCAAATAATTATACTATATCGGACCTAACAGACTTGAATTCTCATTATTGATCATGGTTATACTAAGACTATTTTACAAAGGAGACCATCAGTTTTGCCAAATTACCCACAGCGATCAAAACTCGACCACAAACCTAGGATATGCAACCTATGTGAGTTTCTGTAACGGTTGCAATATTCAGTTAAATCTTTCATTATGTTGTTGTGTCGAAACGGTATTGCAATGGGTATTTTCCGCCGAGCCTGGACGCGAGGTCCGCGGTATGACGCTCAAGCAGACCAAATTGGGGTCAGGGCGTCGCGTTCGTCGACCCGCTGCCGCTGCCCCCCCTTCCCCTACCTCTACCACTCTCTGGTCTTCTCTTCTCAATGCCTCTCGGGATTCGTATTACGCATTTATTTTTATATGATTGCATTAGAGATAACCACATGTTAACATTAACACCAATCATATTAAATGCTTTTGTTCTAGTGTGAATTTAATTGCCAACTGAGAACACCGAGTTGCGAATTTTTTTTTTATATAGCAGTTTTTATATAGTAGTTTTAAAAAGGAGTAAGACAGGGGTGTCCACTTTCGCCACTAATCTTTAACGCCTTCATAGAAAACTGCATCAACAAAATAACAGAGAAGGACCAGGGAGGTGTCAAGTTTAACGGGCAAAAAATTCACTTCGTACGTTATGCTGATGATATAGCAGCATTTGCTGAAAATAGTGACCAGCTAGAACTTTTGCTTAACAACATGGACTCAGTTTTTCAGGAATCAGATTTAAAAATTAACATCAACAAAACAAAAATCATGATAGCATCAAAAATTAATGAGATCAATAGACCAATTAAACTAAATGACACTGTTTTGGGAGAAGTCGAGAATTTTAAATACCTTGGGAGTATCATTAACAACAAGTCGAGATGTAGCCAAGATATTATTACCAGAATTGCAATAGCCAAACAAGCCTTTAATAACAAAAAACACATCTTTAAATCAAAAATATCTAAAAGCACAATAAAACACTTTATTAAATCCTACATATGGAGCATCGCCTTATACGCCTGCGAAACGTGGACACTGACCCAAAGAGATAGAGAAAGATTAGAAAGCTTCGAAATGTGGTGTTGGCGGAGAATGGAAGGGATTAGCTGGACAGAAAAGATATCAAACGTGAGGGTTCTAGAGAGGATTAAAGAAAAAAGAAATTTAATAGATACAATAGAAAACAGAAGAGGAATATTAATTGGACATCTGTTACGACATGACCTGTTTCTTAGGAACATCATAGAAGGAAAGATAGAGGGAAAGCGAGGAAGAGGAAGACCGAGAAAAAGTTATTTTAACCAAATAAAAGAGAAGGTTCAGGTTGTGTCGTACCAGAAGGTTAAGGAGTTGGCAGAGGACCGGATGAGTTGGAGATTGCTCCACCGACAAGAGCACAGCTCTTAAGTTTGAAGAGATAGCAGTTTTAATTGCTGAACTGGTTGTAAGTTTTTCGGTTTTTAATTAATCTAGTATGTATTATAGGATGTCTTATTCTAGTAAGTATAACAACAACACGAAATACTTCGTTATATGGGCTATTTGATTGTACCCAATAAATGATAAGTATTTAGCATCCATTTTGATGAGTTTAGTCACGCTAACTATTTCAAACTATTGTGTGCCTAGGTTACATAACGCCCATCTATAAACGTACCTAAGTTCCCGCGTACTGCATATTAGCTACGTACCTATATGAGCTGACGTACATTATAATATTAATAAAAATAAAAGAAATACATAAAATAACCTCATTTTTTAGGGTTCCGTAGCCAAAATGGCAAAAACGGAACCCTTATAGTTTCGTCATGTCCGTCTGTCCGTCTGTCCGTCTGTCCGTCTGTCCGTCTGTCACAGCCGATTTACTCGGAAACTATAAGTACTACAGTGATGAAATTTGATGGGAATATGTGTTGTATGAACCGCTACAAAATTATGACACTAAATAGTAAAAAAAAGAATTGGGGGTGGGGCCCCCCATACATGTAACTGAGGGATGAAAATTTTTTTTTCGATGTACATACCCGTGTGGGGTATCAATGGAAAGGTCTTTTAAAATGATATAAAGTTTTCTAAAAAACATTTTTCTTAAAGTGAACGGTTTTTGAGATATCAGCTCTCAAAGTCGTAAAAAGTATGTCCCCCCCCCTCTATTTTTATAACTACGGGGTATAAAATTCTAAAAAAAATAGAGGTGATGCATGCTAATTAACTCTTTCAACGATTTTTGGTTTGATCAAAGTATCTCTTATAGTTTTTGAGATAGGTTGATTTAACTGTAATTTTGGTTAAGTTATTGTGCTTACACTGAAAACGATGGCTGAACCTTATAAGTTTAGGCTCCATTCACCAGGTGTATAAATTGACATAATAAGTTTATTATATTTGCTGCTACGGAACCCTTTGTGCGCGAGCCCGACTCGCACTTGGCCGGTTTTAAACAACCTCGGTTGTCTTAAGAAGAAGACCCCGACCGGGCTTGTAACCTCGCGGGATTTACTTTCGATATCACTTCAATGTTCTGATATGATAAATGCTTATGAGTTTATTTCTAATTTGAGAACCAATGCTATACTTGAATATATAGATTAAATTGTTCGTAAAATAAAATCAATTTGTAAGTTGAAAACAATGTCTGCTTCATGTCTGCATGATGTTTTGAATCATTCATTGGTAACGTATACTAGATATTTTCATCTTGTTCATTATAAAATAGTTTACGTCACAGGGCCGGATTTAGTGATTTTAAAACGGTTATTTATTATGTACGAGGGCCGGGTCGGTAAGCATGACCTATTTGCAAGAGGTGAACGCTCGCGGGGCCTTGATCGCAATTCCGACGCCGCCCGCGCCCCTCGCCGCCGCCGCACTAACGTCACACTAACATAAACCAAACCAACTGAAATAAAGTGTGCTGATGCTGACGCTAGACTATGATATTTTTACTTTAGTTTTGAATTGTCAGGATGACAGCGCTTTGTTTTAGCTGTGTTATTCGAACATCTTAATTCAAATTTTATATTTATCTTAGCTCTGTTTTTTGTCATGATCTAATTTAGTCGACTTCAAAAACAATTTCTAGTGTGTAAAAATCAAATAAGAAGATTTTACAATATTTATTGGCGACACACGTTGTTTATATAAACCTACAAAAAAATTGCGTAGCACCTCTACGAGTTTTACGTAATGTTTTATGCTACGAGGGGTCATTACTTTCACATGGAGCATAATTATATTCTTACGTGTAATTAATTTTGAAGTATAATAATATCCGGTTCGATATGTTTTTTCTGAAGAAATTAGTAAATATTCAATATTATACGATAAGCACTTGCTTCTTAATTTTCAGTAATAAACAAAAGATCTGAAATGCAAGTCTTTGGCACGGATTCAAAAATCTTTTTGGTCCAAATGGCAAAGCAACAGTCAGAATGTAAGTCAGGTGTTATGTAAACGTATACCTATTATTAGTAAGAGTAAGGTATTGTGTCTATGTAGTGAAATCTAGAAACTTCACGAGGGCTCGCTTACTCATTCTGTATATTGCGTTACGAGGAAAAGAGACGGTCGGCGCTCGCCGTGGTGTGCGTGCGTGTAGTTACACATACTAAGTGTTGCGAAAAGAGTAGAGTCGCTCGAATGAAGGCGGGTGTCGCGGGTAAGAGTGGGACGGCTATATGTTCCAAGGCTCTGCGTGGATTATTATTAGAGTATCGGCGCTAGGTTATTCTGAGGCGACCTAGATAGCGCGGGGCCGTTGACCGCGGGCCCTCGGAGCGCGCGCGGCCTCCAAAATAAAATGGCATTCAACGATGGGCTATACTTGCGAAACAATCGCGCTCGCTGCGAGCGCGCGCGAACCAAACCAGATTATGTTATGCAAAATGAACAGTCATCTTAATAATTATTACTATTACGTCTGATCTAAATACAAATCTCATTTGTTGTCTCATTGTATCATCGTTTAATCTTACAAGTTCCGAAGTTAATAAAGTTAGGTAATGAACTTACTCGTATTTACCCTTTTTATGTCTAGACTTCGTTTTTTTCATATTGCCTTTTGGTGTCATGGTAGACTAAGTGACTAAGTCAAGCTTGCTATGCAAAAATCATTGCGATTCCATACATGTTACGCTAACATAGAGTTGTACGTGCGGTGCACCGCGCGCCATTCGCGCGCTCGGCGCGGTGATTAGCGCCGTCGAATATAGCCGGGAAGGCCGAGGGCAACGAACTCTGCTTGACCCAGATCCCCTCCCGCGCCGCGCACCCTCGCGCCCGCCCGCCTCGTGTCGCAGGAAAGTGAAAAGGACGTTTATCCCTACCAGATATAGGTACAATTTTTCCACAGTTAATGAATTAGTAATAAATATCACCTTTCGATTTTTCGAGTTATTCATCGAGCGTAATCGATTAAATCATGAATATTTAGCTAAGATGATATGTTTTAAGAAAGTATTTAAAAAACTTGAAGAAAAAAATTTTAGATTTCACTACACTGTTTGTAAAAAATAACCTGATATTAGTTTGAAACAATTAAATCATATCACTATTAATAACTTTGATAATGATATAAAAAATGGTGGGAAAATTTGGCAGCTGAATAAAGACATGCACCAAGAAGGACCACAAACAACGGATAACATATGATTCTACTATTAATATTGATGAGCACATTGTAACCGTGTGACGTAATTGAAAAACAAAACAGTTGACAGCTGGTGGAGGCGGGAACTTTCTTCTTTTATTTTGCAAGGTGACATGATTCTCACCTGCCAGGACCCTGCCGAGGAGGACATCAGCATCGGATGGCTGTTGACAGGGCTCGTACTTGCGGCACTCGGTGACGGTCATGACGACGGCGGGGAGCATGCACGCGTGCGGCCGGCGGCGGCGTGCGGCGCGAATGCGCCGTCGGCAAGCCAAGCGGGGTGCCCGCCCCTATGTCGCGCGCCGAGCTTTAACTTTAGGGATGATTGTTTTTAAATAAGTATCGAGAAGTCTGGAGATAGAGATATCTTGGAGTTATCTATTTTCATTTAAGATACCCTAAGTATGCCAGGTGATAATAATTGAAAAGTGATAGCCAGAATAGGCCCTACATGCCGCCGTTAAACTTAAGGGTTTTATAAAATAAATATTATTTTAGTGATAGGCTACCACGTGAGCGTAATATATATGTAACATTTTTCTTACGTTGAAGTTGATCGACGTGTATTCGTCAATTGTTTTTAAATAAACCTGACAGACGGAAAGATACGATCTTCAAACCCTACTCACAGCAAACTGCATCAGGAGACGAGAAGGTATAGGACTACAGTATGGGGTTCTTCAAAAAAAGGAGTGTTAAAGTTTTTTAAGGGTCGGTAACGCGCATGTAACACCACTAGAGTTGCAGGCGTCCATAGGCTACGGAGATCGCTTACCATCAGGCAGGCCGTATGCTTGTTTGTCACCGTAGTATTATTTAAAAAAAAAGGTACATTTTAACATTTTGTTTTGAGATGCCATAGTTTTGTTGGTGAGCGTATTAATGAGTAATTGTGAAAAACTATTATTAATTAAAACTAATATTAATTAAATAACTATAAAATGTGTAGAATGTGCGAAGTCAGCACCATGCTGCGTTAAATGTTACCGCACTTCTACATCTAGGTAGAACGTGCGTGTATTATAAGAGTATGTCCTCGAAGAACGGTGATGTTTTAAATCTATTTTACTAATTACTTCATTGACTATAAAATAAAAGTACGTACGTACTTGTATTTAGCAACTTGTTTACACGTGAATTACCACCACCGGAGGCATATATAGACAATACATCGATTAGGTAATGGCAATAAAATCACGCTTATCAAAGTTTGTAACTCAGCAGGCAGTGAAAAACCGTAGGCGTGACGCGGCAGAAAAAGTTTCGTAGCACATGGCGGCCTGCTTTTCCGAGGGTCGCGCTGCTATGAGCGCTACGCCGTAGCAGCCACTCATGCGCAGGAATTTATTCATAAGCACAATAAGTTTGCCGTAGTTTTTTTTATTTTAATTCCAATCCCAGGTTGTTTCTATTGTAGATCAGTGAGTACCGCTCGAAATTTAATGATCTTAAGGCTGTGACGCGACTTAAATACACATTTTCGTTATATTTTAATATTTCTAATGCACATTGATAAATCGCTTTATAAAAATTAATTCTCCACTGATAAACAACCATCGTTAAGCGGTATAAACATCTTTCTACTCATATGAAATAAAATAGTCCTATGAAAAACATTAAATGTAGAATTACACTAGTCTCCCTCCGCAGTTCTTATGCAGCGAAAAAGTTTTGAGATGTAATGTTAAAACGAGTCGGTTATTTAGGTCGGTACCGGAGTGTATCCATAGAACGCTACTTCCACCGACTTGCCCATAAAAAATCTATTATTATAAGAGTTATTATGGACTTATTAACTGACAAAGCTTATTATAGGGTTGACGACTTTATAGATAAAAACCGGTCAAGAGCATGTTGGGCCATGCTCAGTGTAGGGTTCCGTAGTTTACCGTCCGTCACAATAGGCAGCCTTAAAAAGGGTTTTAATAGATATCATGCTCAATATGCTTATAATAATTAACAATTCGATGATACTTTCGATCACACCCGTCCCGACCCCATCAACTCCGGAAAAATCTTAACAGCGCGAAGTAGGCCACGGTACAGCGCCATTTCTCGGGTAATTGGGTTACTAATTTATACAAACTAGACGGGTTATGTATGTTGGGTTTCCGGCTTTTGATCGCGTGAATCGATTTGAATCATTTTTTTTTAGAAGGAATATACGTACGATACGGGATGATTCATTAAGTACTCAAGATAAACAAATGTTTGCATATACGGTTAAATTAAAACCTTAATTCAGAAATTATTTTGTACAATTTTTCACAAACTGTTCAACCAATCAACAAAATTCAAATTTTTATTAAATTTTACTTTTGTAATTTTTTTCATATTTTTTGCACTCATAGTTCAAAAGTTAGGGGGGGGGGGGGGACACATTGCTTTAAACTTGTAGAGCGATTATTTCTGAAAATATTAAAATCCTCATTATTTTTCAAATACCTATCCAATGATATGTCAAACTCTAGTGTTGAAACGAAAAAAAAAACATCCCCCACTTTACTACTTACAGTCACTGAGATTATCCGCGGACGGACGGACGGACACACAGACAGACTTGGCGAAACTAAAAGGGTTCCTAGTTGACTACGGAACCCTAATAAAAACTTGACATGAAATTATTGTTTTGAATTTGTGTAAATTAATAAAATTATATTACGAGTATGTAATTACAGCTTTTTATAATGTAAAATTGTAATGCCCTACCAGGGCCCATATGACCTGAAATGTACGTAGTAATTAAGATCTGTACTCCTCTACTATGGCTGCAATAAATGACCATAACTATTTTTATTTGAACTCTGTGCTACTTTACGATTTGAAACCAGGCAAGTCGGTGTAAGACGAGTTAAAAATGCGTTAAAACGGTATGCATGCTATATACAGTGTGTAAATCTAATACGGGCGAACCTCTTAACGGTGGTTAGTATAGGACATTAGAAATGTAATTAGGTAACTTTTAAATATAATTGCAATTAAAATTTTATCCGTAGAAAATAATTCGGCCCGCAATGTAATGCAAACACACTCGCGTTAAACATTCGTTGACAACTGTCAGCGTCAAATATTTTATAGTACATTGCTGCTGAAAATATTATTAAAAAAATTAATTATGGGGTCATAATTAAGTGTAACTTAAAAATATGTTTTAATTATTGATAACAGTAATGAATTCTATGTTTGGTTAAATTTATCGCCCGTATTAGACTTACACACTGTATAAAAATTAATTACTTAAATTAATTAATTATTATAAATACCACTTTTTTTTGTTTATATCGGTTGAACCAAATTCAAATGCGAATTAACATTCCGCCGAAAATTTTATTAAATTGGGCCTTAACAATAATGACTGTCAGCACTATCGGAAGCCAGCACAACCCACTGATCTGGAAACCTAAATCTAGAATTGGCGAATCGGCCGGAGAGCAGTTTTTAGGCCAAGGCGACCAATTATGCCGGAGACGAGCCATGAGTTCGGCTACTTTACGAGGCGGGTAACGTTCCCGAATTAGCCGAAGCGATTAATTGCTTCAGCAATCGAACGTCAGGTGAACTGAGCTTTATGTTTTGAAGATTTATCGGGCTTGCAGTTTGACGTGCTTTGAGTGTTAATCTTGATGAATTATGCGTTTAGCTAGGTTGTTTCAGATTATTTCAGCGGCAGTAAAACAACAATGGGCGTGTAAAACTTGTCTTTAATGGAACGTATACCACAAAATTTTAATGTATTTATTATAGAATACTTTTCTGTTACATTAGGTTGGGTACCATCTACATCAGCGTACACCTTCGTTTGACCAAGATTGTTGGAATTCAATGATTTTTATCTTTAAGATACTTAACACGAACAATATACCTAATGGCTACCACGTAATTAATTAATTACCACTTACTTTTTTCGACTTTTATTGCATTCATTACTGCATACCTATGTCTTTTATTGTTTATTATAGTTAAAATATTACCATCATCAGGCGATATAAGCAATTATGCTGAAAAGTTATTGCCATGGCTTTGACGACGCATTGCCTCGAGCAAACAACAGTCCTCCCAAGCCCAGCTACAAGTACGAAAAAGATCAAATTTATAAAACGATTAGCTAGGTAATAAATAGATTGGAATAATGAACTGTAGACTGCAAAATACGGTAAAATCACCACCATTATATCGATAACGATGATGACCAGAAAAATTGCACGCAACTTTTTTTTAATCGCATAATAGTAAAAACACGCACTAGTTTTAATTCGCTATCAGTGCGATATATGTAAATTAAAAAGTTTGCGCTAGGTGTAGTTTCTACGGTGTCCATGCTTTCGTTATTTTAAGCCAATGTAAACCATTATCAAACTTGTTTTGTTTGTCTTCTAAAAGTAAACATACAGTTTTTGTTTTGAAAGCCTACAAAGGTGTCCACATTACTCAGTGCATTTGTTTAACCACGTGATCGATAACCATAGATCATCCCGACATGTCGAGAGCGCAGCGCTGCGTGTGCCAAATACGTTTCTTGCACATCAATCATAAATAACATTAGCAGATTATTATCAGCCGTCAGAGCACGTCTTCGTTAGGCCATCGATAAATACCAAAGGAAAGTCGGATGCAAATGGCAGATCAAGAGTGGCAGGCGCCAGGTTAAGTATAAAGATGATTAGATGAGTAACGCCCGATATGTAGCTAGAATTGAAAAATGTGTAAGTATATTTAAATACTTTGTACACATAATGTTTTGACCTGTTACACGTTCATAACATTTTGGATTTCGACACATAAAAGTTAACATGTTTTCACATGTGTATGCGTAGTACAAGTACAACTCCTAATATTTGCAGTTGCATCTCTTTGAATAAATATAAATAAATTAACATTCTACCCCGATATTGCATATTCTACAGTGCGACAGAAAAAATAGACATTTACGGAGGGCTCCACTGAGCTTAGCAGGCAGCATTGTATATTGTGCATCTCGTTCTGTCTCATTAGTGCGAGCAGCAAGTTTACTGTTTGACTGATGTTTGTATACGAAAATAATGTCATATTTGACAAGAGAACTGGTGCTGTCACTGTGGTTGGCGTTTAGTTCCATTTTATTTTATTCTACGGTTTTTGTCGCACTATCTGCGACAACGAGTGTTGTAATGTACCTACCTATTCGAAACGTTGATATGAAGTTTTAGTATCGATCTGATCAATTTTTGTGTTTTATTTTTAAGAGTCAAAATATCATGCATCTATTTGTACAGCACACAGAACGACAGCAATAGCTATATATGTAGATATGTCAATATGACCTACGTTAATAAAATTAATTATTACGAGTTTTTCCTTTTGCGAAGTATACTTTTGGCATTGAGTCTATGGTGAGTACCTATTTTATAGCAAACTGATGAAATCTGGCCCTAGTAACAATCAGGCAGTTTAAATTGACGATGAATGCCCGACTTCTGTACCTAAAGCAATTGAACGGAACGGAACCTATGACCCAGTTAGTAAGATTAATTGTGCTGGCCTTGGGACTGCAGAACAGTCATTGCTATTGTGATTATTATTATTGAGACGTTATGTCAGTATGTGTTATCGGCTCCAACTGTCTTTGTTTTAGTGGAGATCAACACTTATTTTCCGAACAAAAGTAACTTAATTCTCATTTCTTGAGTACCTAGGTATATAAACACCAAATCATGAAGTTTACCCATCTCTCCCTACTTTTGGAAAAAGAGTCCAACTAAGTCTTGTTAAGATTAAAACGACCTACTAATCGAAATTCTCGGACCTCGACAGCAAAAGCTACTCACATTAAATATATTACAAATGCTAAAAAAAAATGCTCATCATTATTAATGTTTACGAAAATATTACTTATTGTGGAAGGCTTCTTTCATGCTTCTTTCTTCGTAAACAGTCTGGCCCACAAAATCCCCTCTTCAGCCACATTGAATTCTCAACATTTAGTTATCGTCAATCATCTGCCATTCTAACCGACATACTTACTTCACATATAACTGAACAAGTACAGCATATGCAGGAGGTCAGAGCTCGGGTTAAGCTCGAGCCGGGGCACCGCTGACGTCACGCGGGTCGACGACCTCACCCTCGCCATCCTCGTTCCACATCCAGCAACCGACATGTAGGTACCGACTGGCACCGAACTTTAAATTATCACCGTACCACGATTGCATGCTGCATGGCAATCTTAAAATACTTAGTTGTAGTCGTAGGTACTGTATTGTAATACAATAATCTAGCTGTTTTGCTGATATTCTAGTTGGTAGTGAACTGCGTAGTTGGAGATCCTAGGTAAGCATCTCGGTAGGGCATACCATAGAGCCTACCGAGAAATTGTCATTTTCTAGCTATATTATTTGTTACTAATCTACACACTTAGCTCGTAGTCGTATGTAGGTATAGTATGGGGTTGTTAAATTCACGAGAAATGTTTTCTTTTGTAGTTGTATTCCCTTTCCATGATAAGTCATCTACCAAGCATGTCAGTAGAACATACTACAATATTTCTTCTGACAAACTGTGTTGCATTTGTCCCCTAGTTGACGGGACAGAATAACAACAACAAATCATTGATTCAACTATTGTATATCAAAACATTGGTGCGTATAATTATCTACTAGTTAAAAACCGATAGATAGAAATATTGCGAACAATATTTCATTTATCAAACTCATTACATGTAGCTAAAGTATCTAGCCAGGGATCTTAGCTTGATAACTTAGCAAAAGTGCCTGGTTTCAAAGTTTAAATTATTAAGCCTTTATCACAGGCACTTGTATATATTTTAATTTAGTTAATAGATACTGAATATATTAAGTAAATTAAAGGCCACCGCAGAATATAATCACAAGGACTAGTACAAGAAATTCCCCATGACAGTCATATTATAGTGATATGTCAAGGTTTTACTGTGCCCCATAAATCTATTTGTTTCACCGCACAGATGAAGACAAAAAAACTCAGAAATATACCTTATCTCGATGTCCATAAAGTTTAAATCCTAATGGACAAAATACAGTGTCTTCGGTAGCATACATTTTCAAGATTTATGTGGATTGTGTGATATTCATAAATATATATTAATAGGTACATAAATGGTTAGTGTATTTTTATCGCGGTATACAAAACCTACCTAAAATATACATTTACGTCAACGAAATCTGGGCAAAGTGCGAGTCGCAATCGCGTCTCGAGAATTCAACTTTTTACCATGTTTTACACAAAAATAATACGTAAATCAATCAAAATAGGTTAAGAAGAATAAAAGCTAGAGATAACTAGACATATATTCAACTAAAACTTATGAGCAGAATTATAAAGCATTTAGATCCTTTATGTATTTTGTATTTATATATCGCTTTGATAACAATATTAATTTGATGAAGGTACTACGTATAATGAGACAATGATTATATTATTATAAATTATTAAAAAAACATGTATCAAAAC
The DNA here is from genome assembly GCA_949128165.1 of Lathronympha strigana. Lineage (NCBI taxonomy): Eukaryota > Metazoa > Arthropoda > Insecta > Lepidoptera > Tortricidae > Lathronympha > Lathronympha strigana. Next base: position 13,968,802 of record OX421909.1, on the reverse strand, counting down.
ATTTATTACAAATAATAAATGATTTGATTCGTGCTGTACAATTGTATCATATTATTAGTTTACTGTAATAATAGTATACTTCAATCAGTGCATGCAATCAATCTTCGTAACAAATCGCGACATAAAACGGAGAATATAGGTATAAATAAAAACACGTTTTATTTACGAGTAACATGAAATTCTTCCAAAACCCATCTAGTGAGTAATCTAATTTCCAAGCAAAGACGGAGCGCATAAGTTAGTATGCAGCTATATAGTTCAATAAACTATATTACTAATATTACTATACACATATCCGTAAAGTTATCATTAACACAAATAGCAACGGTTCGCCCTCGAGACCGCTGCCGCCAGTTACGACCAGTGTTTAACCGTGACGGCTGAAAACTGTTCTACGCGTGTATTACCAAAATATTTGTAAACCCATTGTTGTTGATCCCATAGTACCTCATACAAAGTACTTACTCGTATTAACATCTGTTTTTCGAAATGTATGAAGAAAAAAAATTGTAGTTCCTTCAGTGTTGGTGATATTAGTACCAATGCTGAAAAAATGAGAGTAAAATCGAACCCTGGATTAAAGCCCCTAAGGCTGCGTTTTACCAAATTTTTAATCCGAGAATAACGCTTACTCTCAGATAGTAACGTCAAATTACTATGGGATTTTGACATTAGTATCCAAGAGTAAGCGTTACTCTTGGATAAAAAGTTTGGTCAAATCCAGCCTTAGTCGGAGACACAGTGTAGTGTGGTCTGTTTGTTGCTCAGTATTTAAGGACCTATGTATTATATTATACGTACTATACGTAGGTATAGTACAGTAAAATTCAGAGTACAACTCTGAATTTTGAGAGAGGTATGGGCACAGCGGATGCATATCGTTTAGTGTGGTAGGGCACAGCACAACGAATGTCGTCTCGCTCAAATGTGGAGCAGAGCCCATCTGGGGAAGTTCCTCCACCTTACAGAAAACCGCAGTTAAATAACACTAGACCCTACTCATAGTGTTGTGTTTCTGTTGGTGAGTAAGGTCGCCAGAGCTCCAAGAGGATTCGCTGTGTTGACAGCTGAGGACCCACGGAGCAAAGCCCTTGGCCCGTTTAGCCCCCCTGGTGTTGCAGGCGTCCATAGGCTATGGTGACCGCTTACCATCAGGCGAGCCCTATGCTTGTTTGTCACCTTAGTAGTATAAAAAAAAGTTAGACTTAGAGTATGTATTTAAGCTGAAAATATGTTTGCTTTCGGTTACAGGCGACCCTGCCTCATGTGGATGCTATCCTTACAGTGACATCATTAATTTAATACCTATAGTAGAACACTAACAAGCTTCTAAAGAAAGCATCCGTCTTTCAATCCCCATCTTTGATCAGTATATTATATTGATTTTAGTAATATAAATGAAACCCACCGGCTCATAACTCAACCTATACTTATGTAACCCATGCTCATATTCTACTACGTATTCTAGTGTATGTTTAAACTAAAGATAACTATTGGATATTGTTATTTAATCGCTAATCACTTTCACCTTCCTTCCACGACAAACATACAACCGGTCAGCTTGTTCAAACACCTTTGACAACTCTTACGCATGAAGTCGTCTAATAGATACATAATTGAAATTAAACAGGCTCAGGACAGGGCTGACGGGGTTCTTGAACCCTGTCTCGAAAGTGGACCATAATGGCTCACCACTTTCATTTTCACGCAACTCTCACTCGCAAGTTGAGATCGAAAGTGTACTACTTTTGCGGCTGCGTGCGCCCGCGCAGCCCCACCAGAGCTCTCCCCCTCCACCCTCGATCCAACTTTCCTGCCTCGGCCGCGCTTTCTTCTGAGCGAGCATCACTTGTGCAATTCGCTTTCTAATCGCATTGTGATCACTTGTGACTGATGCTAAACATCACCTCGTTGCTCCACTTTCTTACAATGATGACCATTCTTTTTCAATTTGAAGTCTGAATAAGAGTCTTTAGCAATGCTGCATTTGAGAGCAGCGATGCAACCGTAGCGTTTTCAATTAATGAACTAAAATCACTCTGTCGTAACTGAATCTTTAATTACTACTATTATTACAGCATTTACATCTGCTTAGTATTGAATTATTTTCCAAACCGCCAAAGTGCAATAATTATGTTAAAAATGTGCTTAATAGAAATCTAAAGGTCGAATTACTGTTTTGGTTAAATTATGAGCATCTGACCTCATTGTATTAATATTTGAAGTAGGGATAACCAGGGAAGGGATAAAAAAACGAAGACTATAACTTTAACGACTAGGCACTAAACAATGCAATATCTAAATGTGTTCCGCTCCGCGTGTCATGTTATTTATTATGATTATGACATTTGAGTTTACTATGTCGTAAAGGAATTGATAGCTAACTGGAGGTCGACAGTCCTAATGCACTTATAGACAAAACAATTAAGGCAACGAGAGTACCAACACGGATTTCAACGAAACTCATTCATAGAACCAGTATTCTACGAGTTTTTAAACCTGTATCTCCATTCGAACGGCTCAAGAACAAGTATTACTAGACAAACAATACAAAAAATATACCCATTCAAGTTAAGGGTAAAACGTGCGTAATGGCTACTTTATTACGACTGCTAGTTGAAATAAGCATCATAATTATGTGTTTTGTTTCATACTTATTTCACTGCAGCAAACAAACTTGTCCAAACGACGGATTTAAAATAGACGAGTAATAAAATAAATAATTTCGGACAGTCTTAAAATAGTCTAAATAAGGCTTGTGTTGTGGGTACTAGATTTAAACTTAAACACATAGAGAACATATATTTGTGATAAACACACAAATAAATGCCCTGACCAGGATTCGAACTCGGGACCTCGTGTTTCGTAGGCATACTACCAACTAGGCTAGGACGCAGTTATAATACGTGGCGTGGTTAATGACGTGTAATTCGTGAACATCCTCCAACTCAATTAGTATGAATAATCACCATGATGTCCCTTACTACGAGTAATTAGACGATTCTGACTGCTGTATTAAGGATATAATTTTAGCCCAACGCTTGTAGTTATTATCCTAACGTCAATAATAATGCATCTGGTAAATCTGGGGCACAAGGCTGACCCTTTCACGAGGGAAATGAAGGACTAATTGCTTGCATTAATATTGTTTAAGCAGGATCTGGAACCACACAGCTCAATCATTTGTTTAGTTATAAACCTTTCCCTAGCATTTATTATAATAAGGAACTATTGTCTATTAACAATATTTATTAATTTAACAGAATAAAACATTTGATATTATAATAACTATTTAAAACGAGATATTTACCATGTATATTTGTTTTGTAAACCTGTTTTAAAGGACTGATGTATAAAGAGCACTTTAAACTGTCGCGTTTCGTACACGTTATTATAAACTTACACCGGGTCTATCCCGAATTTACATAATTTACGTTAATATACCAATGATTCGAAATATTAAGTGAACTGAATTGGCGATACACCCGGTGTAAGAATATAATAACGCTTATGTATATAATTTGAAATAGGTGAAAATATATGTTTTCGATGGGAGCAACGAACCGGAACCTAAAGTTAAACAAGAGTTAACAAAAAGTAGCCGGTACGCCTAGACAGGTTACGTCTTCGAAAAGTTATTGTGCTTGTAAGAAAGTGCATTTCAGTGGGTCACGTGACAACACGTAACATAGACGTGTGTTGCTTACATCGCATTTGTGTTTATAACTACGGTGTTTCCCAATACGATCCCGTATAATGTTCTACTAAATACATTCAAACGTCATAAAAACGTTCTACAATAAGCTTGTATAAGACTTTTTGGTACAACATAGTGGAATACAGGTCATGGAGGGTCCGTATTCGATGTAAATGAACCATTTTCTTCCGGGACAATGCATATGCATGTTTATTGTGTGGCACAGGAAATGACATGTAAAAGTGAACTAGTTTGCTTTTGTTTTGGATAACGGGACTTTATCCAGCTCTTCGGGTCATTTATTTAAAATATGTACAAGTATTAAAGTAGTTCATATACATAAACATAATATTCATATTGATTGATGAATCATACCTAAGATTTATAGTGATGAAAAATGTTTGGAGCTTTGTGTCCAATTTTATCTCAATATTTAATGTTGATAAGTTTTTAAAGCATTACGAAACTTCCCTCTATCGCTTCCTTGAAAATGTAAATCGTTTTTTATTGAATTTTATAATCCCTATTTTATAGTATGGATTTCTATAGCTAAACTACGACTATATGAAACAAGGGCGTAGTAGTACTGGTTGGCGTCACAATTGCTTCTCTCTATAGATATTAAAGGAACGGTTTATTATTACAACACAATTTTAAAGAATCAAATCAGTTATTATTTGTAATTGGTGATCGATCGTCTTGGTCACTTTTTCTGTAATATATGACATCTCTTTCTATTTATAAGTACTATTTCAAATTACGTATAAGTATAGGCACTAATTTGAACAATATCATTTTCTAAATTTTCAGCGCTTAGTTGCTGACTGCCTATTTACTTACTCATACTTAGCTCAACATTTTTTTCTAATTTAGGTACCTAAAATTTCATGCATCGTTTTATAGAAAACCTTTCACCTCATGCCACTAACTACTTTTTAGGGCTCCGTACTCAACAACCCTTATAATTTCGCCATGTCTGTTTGTTCATTCGTCCGTCGGTCCGTCTGCGGCATAGCTCAGCGACCGTTAGTACTAGTAAGCTGTAACTTGGTATGCATATACATATCAATCATGCCGGCAAAATAAGTAATTTTATAATACTTCTTTCACTTTTCAAGCAACCCGGCTGTGGAACTCTCTCCCTCTTGATATAAGGCGTGCTGAATCTGTTGCTTCTTTCAAATCTCTCCTTAAAAAGCACTATTTATCACTTCCTTAGTTCCTGTTCATGTAACTATTGTTTTCCTTTAATTTGACTGTGTAATCTCAGTAATCTGCTATCATCATTTCGCTTAATTAGTTTGTATTTGTATATATGTATTTATATATTTATGTATTTTGGTATGAACTTATATATATGTATGTATATGTAATTGTGTGTGTGTTTGTTTTCTTTTTTTTTTGTAGATTTGTTTTTTCTGTTTATGTCATATATTTTGGTTCTCACATAATACTTTTTCCAGTTTTGCACCACCTACTGTATGTATACTTTTCTTAGTGTAGTGTCTCCTCTACCCAAAGGTTGTCTGGAAGAGATCGCTCTTTAGCGATAAGACCGCCTGTTGTTTGCCTCTTTTTCATGTGTAATCTATACCAGTTTGTGTTATTTTTGTTGTTTTGAGGTGCAATAAAGAGTTATTGTACTGTATTGTATTGTAATGAAATAAAAAATTGAAAAACTTGTATTGTTATGGTACCTTTCATACTCGTAAAGTGGAAGGGATTTCTTTTTTCGATTAAATCCTAAAGTGTGAGGTATTTTTGGATAGTATTTGAAAAATAATAGGGGTTTCCTATAAATGAAAAGATTTGATAGGTAAAGTGAATATTTTCGGAAATAAATGCACCGGAACTTAAAATGTCCCCCCCCCCCCCCCTCTCTCCTCTAACTTTTTAACCGCAAGTCCAAAAAAATATAAAAATAGAGCTTTATGACGACATTCAAGAAAAATTTTTTTTTGTCAGTTGAGCCATTTTTGATTAAAAAAATATCTTCTCGGTTAAAAGGGCGTATAAGTCGTAAGGGATGCGGAAATACTCCTATTTTATAGTTATGAGCATGCCATATCTACTAAAACTCACCTATTGTGGCGTACGGTATACTACGGAACCCTACACTGAGCATGGTCCGACATGCTCTTAGCCGGTTTTTTCCAATATACATAAGCAATTTTCAATATACCTACTTATTCGTCATTTTATCTTTATCATGTTTACTCCATACCAAATTCATCGCTTGATTCTTATCTGAACAGATTAAACTGCAGACCCCAGAAGTATGTCAGTGTTCAGGATGTAGGTTTTGAGCACATGTCTATGTAGGTAAGTTAAGTATGTATGTCAAAACGTAACGAGGGCGTCGCAATCGCGGCTTGTTGGTTGTCCTCGCGGGCTCGTCTGCTGATGCTCTTTTACAAACCAGGACCTTGAGAACTTATGATCAAATACAGTGCCACATAATGCATCAAGGGAACTATACAATTCGCACAAATCCTACAAAGTTAACGAAATATTGGATAACGTGGACGTACCAGTGCTTGACGCTGCACTAGTATTCGACGTGGGCACTGTATGTGCCAAGGTTTAAATTCGAATCTAGAAAAATCTCGTTGTTCAAATTTAGCCGATATATCTTTGACAAAAAGTGCCCATGGTGTGTACAAATGCAGCGTCAGGCACTGATACACGACATGACGCTAACACGTATGTCTTACTAGCACTGATAACGAGTAGGAAAACACAATTTACTTATTTTACAATATATTTCACACTTTTGGATTCCTTATTGACCGAGCGTGTGAAGTGAGCAAAGCCTCTCAGTTTCACCTTGGGCAAAAATGCTTTCATGTGTCTGTCCATTTGTTCTCCTCTACAGGTCGCATTTATCTACCAATTCTTGTGAAATTTGGTAAGCAAGTTCGTTAATTACATATATTTTTATTTGATTTAATTTTTGTGCTTATTCCCGCCATTTAAAAATTTCCAACAGTTCTAAGCGCCATAAACTCCCAAAGGCTCCTTGAGCCTTGTTCCAATACCAGTATAATCTCGCGCGGGCAACTCACAGAGCCACTAGTAATTTAAACTTTTACAGAATGTAACACTTTTTACTACCAACTTTACAAACGGTCTATAAGTAAAAGCATGACTGTTTAACATTAGGTACCTAAGGAGCACGTATAATCACAGTGACCGTATAAATATCGAATCCCGGTATTCAAGAAAATATCTATTTTTACCTGGTTGCCACATAACCACGCTATATAATGTCATCTCACGAAGAATAAATATTTTTACTCACCTAATTCCGATCACTGATAATATACGAGTATATGGACCTATAAACAAGTAGGTACGTACGGTAACGGCGGGAGTCATAATAGGAATAATCTGTTTATTTTACGATGTCAGAAACCGATCGTAACTTTATGATATGACGAGTGCATTTACATGTCATGTTTAATACCTATGGGAACTGCTACCCTTTTCACTGTCAATAAAATATTTATAACCAGTATCGAGCTTTACAATGTGCCGCAAACGTCACCGACCCGTATTAATGTTAACGTCATACATTTTCTATTTAGTTTTTTCAACTTATGTCATCAAAACAAGTTATACCTAGTAAGTTAGTATAGATTTTTCTAAGAATTACCCCGTTTTCAGTTATCGTAAGGCTACATACCTATTTGAGACAGACTGTGGACCTAATTCCTTTAATTTCATTCCAATCCCCACATTAGTACTTAAAAGTCATGTTTTCAAAAAAGGAGTGTAGATACTTATAAGTTATTGATGGATCGGCAACGCACATCTGACACCTCTGCAGTTGCTGGCGTCCATAAGCTACGGTCAACATTTTCCATGAGGCGGGCCGTAGGCTTGTTTGCTACCGACGTGGTATAAAAAAATGACACTTAGTATGGTCATTCTTACTGATTGTGTTTGGTCCGCAATATACAACCCATCCAACCAATCGGCTTAAATATAGTCATGGTTGTAATTTAAATTATATTTATAACTTGCTGTTCAAATATTGTAAATGCGACTAAAAGCATATGTCAATCACGCGCGGTAGTTCTATTTTAACGTCAAGTTCCTCATTCCTGCAGCACCTGCCGCCAGAGTTTCGAGGCCGGCTTTAATCTGGTCTGCCTCACGCTATAAACAAATTACACAGATCTATCATATCACAATAACACTATTAACATTTACTCGACATCAGTTGCATAGTGGACATTTTTGCTTGCGTACAAAAAGGAACACAAACGTCTTCGAGTCTTTGACCTCTTTCATACAGCATGAAAATTAAAAAATTTACTGTACCTACAGTTAAGGTCTATAACAGTGATGCGATATTTTGGTAAAAAATATGCGCAATCGATCAATAACAGTAGGTATCTGGTACAGATACTTTTGTTTAAAAATCGTGTCAAAATCGATCGTTGTTCTTGTTTAGTGTATCGATAAAAAAACTACAAAAAGGTACTCGAAATCATTATTCTTCTCCGTTCTTCTTTCTTAGACCATTTAACCATATGGTGTATGCTTATAACTAACGATCATGTTCATTGTATGGGCTGACGTTTATCTGTCATAGCTATTTGTAACGTAACGTACGAATAGCCATACATTTGAGGTGGCCGCAAAAATCGGCACTTATTTTTGTATAGAAAATTACAGATAATGCCAGCCCGGTTGGTTAATGGTCTAAAACTTTATCCGTCAGTGAACAACAAAGACTTGGAAACAAGTCAGTGGTTTTGCGGTGAACTCCAATGCTGAGACCTGCTCATCTCCCAGCCACCTGCGGCAAAAATCTCCATATGGTCGCAATGAAAAGTAAGAGGCTCATTCGCCGGGGCCTTGATCGCACTGAATTGGCAATATCCTGGAGCCGCGAGAAGCCCGATTGGCGAAACCTTGCGACCTGCAAAAGTCGGTCGGTGAACTCCACAAGGCCGCACCGCGACCGCTTTCTTTGTTGCCGATATTGCAACACCGGGCTTGGATCGCTGTATTACGAGTACCTACACGCGTCTGAATAACAATGTTCATCTCGCTTATTCTGACCCATTTGCCGGGGCGAGGCGAGTTTCTGGAATTTACCCCAGATTAGGGACGAGGAGATAAAAATGTAAAAGTTGTCAACCAGTCCAGATTGACAGCTAAATTGATCAATCCGTTCGAGCTGCAGGGGGTACTTAAAAATTACATTACTTAGAGGAAATATTGTGCCTCTTTTGCTATCACTCGTATGTATAAAAATATTTAAATAGGTACTAAACCTTAAACTATTTCTTGTTTTACTTTCTAGGCGATAAAAGTTAATGCTTATTTTGTGAATTTTTTCCCAAATAAAGTAAAAAATATGTCATATGGATCATGTTATGTCGTAGGTACATTTTGATGTAATGACAGAAAATAGGTATCTTTATCGCACGTGTATATATATATATTTTTTAATTTTATTGACTATAAAATAAATAGGTATTATACTATACCTTCACCCTACTGTCACTGTATATTATTTAAACTTACATCAGATTGCAAATTTTACATTGATCACATCATTCACAAACAAATGTTTTTGTGCTCTCATAAATATTTACGATAGCAATTTTTTTATAAAACGCGAACTTTACGCACGCTAAACTACGAGTACTAGCATAAAAGCTACTTTTGGAACTACTGTGTTATAAACACATTTCTGAAGTAAATAACAGCTGTTAACTATAATTGATTACTTTAACATTGTTTGAAACATAAGCGCGATAGGCACCAATTGCTCTCCCTCAATGGCTGAAGGTGTAACATTATATTACCTATTATTGTTTAAACCTGATCTACTTGAACATACCCGTAAGTTTTTACTGAGCAACGTTTGATGACTCCGACCTGCCTCAATAACTCGAATGTTCACTTTTACTTATAGGCTGGACAAGCATACAAATTAACATGCTCGTACTTTTTGTGTTACTCGTTTCACGACCGAATATTCTAGTAGGGTAGGGGAAGGGGGCACGTTGAGCAGGCGGATAAGTTAGGCAATCGCAATATCTCAAAAACTACTCATGCTACGCGGGAACACCTAATGGCGGAAAGTTAAGTCCAAGTAAGGGGAATCTATTTCACTGATATTATTTGTCATGCGGCGTCGGAGTTGGTGACGGCATCGTTTGTTTTTTTTGCGCTCAAAAGTAAGAAAACTAGAGTGAAGTATTTTTCTTCTAATTTCATAAAAATAAATTTAGGAAATTCTGGTAAAAGCTATCACTTAATAAATTTAAGTGTCTTTTGAATTTTATTACCTTTTTTGATGCAAGTATGACTCATTTAATTAAACCCTATGATTTTCTAAAAAACGTGGCGAGGGGTTAGTTCAGCAGTTCATTGCGGGGTTAGTCGAGCAATGCCCAACACTAGGTGATTGTAAAAAGTGTACTTATAGGTAATATCTTATTGCTAGCAAGAAACATATATTGTGGTCGTGTTGACCTTTTTAAAGTAATATTCAGCTTGTAAGTGATTAAAAATATATAATTTCGAGTTTATGTCCATTACTTAACTTTCTGTGACAAGTATTTGCTAATGAACGTTGATTCCGAATATAAGAATTATTGTTATAAGTTTGATTATTATGAATATGTGTTACTAAACTCATATGAGATTTTTTTTATTAGTTTATCAGATAAATTTTATCTCTATCTCTGCTCAATTTACCCCATACCTATGCTCAACTTACCTCACTATAGGGATAAGTTGAGCAATTCTGACTTTGATTACTTTAGGGCAAATATTTGCTAAAAAATGCACTATACAAAAACATGTCTGGGGATATTTATAGCCAGATACATTTCCTAGCAATCAAAGTGATTTTAATTTTTGTGGCGCAAACCATTAAGAAAATATGAGGCTTTGATTCCAAAATTGCTCAATTTGCCCTGCTCTACCCTACAAAAATAATTAAACCTCGCTTAGAACTTGAGGGCAATTGTAAATATGCAAAATATATATTAAAACAATAAAAAAACTTGTTACTGTTTGTTATGTCATTATTTAGATACTATTTAATATATCATATCTTTATTGATATAGGTACCTACATATAAGTGTATACGAACTTTTACTACACTAACAAACATAGTATTCGAATAGATATCAAATTTTGGTTCATGTTACTTTAGATAGAAACACTATTATGAAGTCACCAAGGCCTCTAGCGCTCAGTGCAGGATCATATGCATATCCGATATTATATATCTTTTCAGTTTGAAGTGTTTATAAATTCTTCGTTTATGTTGCACATTATTTAGGTACACGTCAATGCTCTGTTTAACTCTCAACATGTCAGTCAGCGGCTGCGAATCCGAAAAATTGGCACACGCGACTTGCGTCACAGTTTGCAACAAAGAATTAATGTCAACAAAACCGTACTTTTGCTCTTCTCCTTATGTAATGAAAGTATAACTTATTATGTGGGTAAGTGCTACATTTACGTAAGCAGAGGGCCATTCAATAGCAAGTCACTACCGACAGGTTACGTAAACGTTTCGCGTATCGTTTGCTATTTTCGATTGAACAATGCGAGATGACTATTCCTATTAAACAATATTACTGCGGTGACGCAGTTCTGACAAAATCAGGCCAATTGGCAGTGAGCTAGTCACAAATAATCACAGCTTCATACGGAGTAACAACCCAATTCAAAGATACTGAATTTTATTTAAAAGGGAAAATGAAAAGGTGAAAAAAGTGAAGTAAAGTTTTTTCACGTCGAGTGGCAATCGTTGCTTAAGTATACTTATCTTCTTCTTCTTTCTAGGGTTTTCCCGGCTTATGCCACGGCTCATGTAGGGAGACTGGGGTCCACTTTGCTTACCTAAGATACTTTATATACTTGGAATATATGTTGCGACGAAAGTAACGACATTACAAGCGTTTCAAAAAAATGAAGTGAAAATAAAATGGAAAAAATCGGTTGCGGATGCTTGAGACATACTGGTACGACATGCCAACGAGGTCGTCTTCAAATAACAATCTTTAAAATTAGAGTAGTAGGTGAACTCGAATAAAAGTTTGTAGGTGGGTAATGTGTTTTCCTGCTACCGCACAACTATTGCCAATGACCGAGAAACAAATAGTTGCATCAGCATTTAGTCAGTGTGAATAAAAATGTAATCAGCAAGTTAGTGCTCACTTTGGTTGTACAATTCTATACGCTACGACGGTAGGTATGTCATATGATTGAGTACAAATAAAGGCCATGCATTTACATTTGCTGCTGGAGCGTTGTTTCGCAGTTATAATGGGCTCCATGGCCAAGTTGCAAAAAGGCAGCGCGTGCGCCGCGCGCCTTACCGCCATTGGAGGACCGCGCGGGGCGCGGAGGGGCCACTTTCACCTGGCGAGGCTGCGCGGGCGACGACCCCCGATGCCCTACTCCGATGACCCACTATGAACTAAACGAAACACTTCACTTTCATTTCTGTCCAATTTGTCATTAGGCCCATGGATGCGTCTTGCGTCCCGCGCTGTTGCAGCGTCTTGCGATATTTTTGTTGCCGCTCGCTTATCCGCGGGTGGGGAGATGCGCCTGCGATGACGCGGAGATAGTAGAAAGCGGCTTGCGTAAGACTTGTTGCTGGTGAGAGTAAAAGTGGCGAGGTGGCGACGCAGTGGCCATACTAATGGTCGCGAAACGGGGCCCACAGGGTCCGGTACTCCTCTCTGGGTTAAAGTGTCACGGCGACCGTCAGTTACGTAATCAACTTTTGCCTTCGGAATGGAAAACCATCAACCTGGACATAGGACGTATAAATGGTAACCTTTTCTTTCATTACAGGTTAAAATAATCTTGCACATTAATGATAAGGTATATTCACCTAAGTGACTATGCAATAGTATTTTATCTTCTGTTAAAATTGTACCAAGTTACATCCATAGTTTTTGCTTTTACTTGGACGAAACTTGTTTATTCTCCCTCATAGTTACTGTTGTAACAATAGATTATCAATATACGATTTTAAGCTAACATGGTCCTGGTAAAACAGGATAATTACCAGGTATGGTAATTGTCCCGTTTTAAATAAAAATATGATCAAATATTATAGAACATTCTTACACAAATGGACTAAGTCCCGCAGTAAGCTCAAGAAGGCAGACAACGATTTATATAATATACAAATACATACATAAATACATAGAAAACATCCATGACTCAGAAACAAATATCTGTGTTCATCACACAAATAAATGCCCTTACCGGGATTCGAACCCAGGAACATCGGCTTAGCAGTCAGGGTCACTACCAACTACGCCAACCGGTCATCCAAAATATTCCTTATAATAGATTATCAGATGAATATCGTTGTTATAAAAGCACTCTCATAAATCACAACAATGTAAAAAACATTTCAAATATTTCGTTTTAGTTTTCGCCAAAAATGGACATCGGTTCTTGTGGCTTCAGTTTTGAAGTGTATTCTTGTGAGTCTGACCATTTTTAGAATTGAACGAAAATAATGTTATCTTAAATAATCATATACGTGCCACGAGTAATAAACCTAATAATCTACAGAAATACCCATAATAATAGTATTTTTCAATTAAACTTTGCTGAATATTATTTACTACAGATTTCCCAACGCCATGGTGCAACATTCGAAATTGGCGGCAAACCGTGAATCGGCAATTTCCGTCGGCGCTCGGGCCCGTTCGTGCGCCCGAGCGCTTTGCAGCGACCTCGAGCGACGCAGGGCAACGAACGCTGACTAGGACGAATGTATTACAAAGTCCGAGCCGGCCGCTCCCTGCCTCTCTGCCTTTGAGATCCAGCCTAAGCTCGCCTCTTACTGAGTGCCTACACAGCCAATGGCCTGCAACTCATTACGCCAAGGTGAAATATATGTAGGCAAGCAATCTGCTATCATTTACTTATCCACGTACATATAACGCTGTTTATATAACTATTATTTTCAATGATATCACATAACAATACATACATTATACAAGGTGATCCGATATTTTACTACTTAGTAAATAATAGGTACTTTTTTGTTCAAAAGTTTATTTCAAAGAGACTAAAAGACATTGTCCGAAAACCGGAACATGGCACCTAATTGATATTCTTTATATAGTTTCCCATTTGCATAGCTACGAAGTTTAATTAATTTGGTTCATGTGACCTGCTGCGTCACAGCGGGTAAGATTGATGAGGCTCTACGTGGCTACGAGCTTCTACGCCAGCTGCTACGCTGCTACGGATTTGCAGTGATTTACTACAGCCACTTGACAGCTCTGAATATGTCAGGAGCGAGTCGTTTAGCAGAACGTAAAGTGGTTCTAATTTCTCCATTTATGTGCTACAATATTCACACTGTTTCTTCAAGGCAAAACTAGGCAGTTTATTAAAAAATAAATCAATAAAATATTAAATGTCGTCCCAGCCGATTTAAAACTCATTAAAAACACAACACCATTGAAATATACTTGGAAATTCATATGTTTGGTATGACGTGCAAATATATTGGTAAAACGAAAAACTATGTGCAGAATCCACTTGGTCATTCCACTTGCCACATTGTTACACCGCTCCCTGTCAATCGTAAAGTGCAATGCCATATCAAATGTCACCGAAAGGCAAACACGAGCACTAATCCGCGATTAGTGCAATTCGCTATTAGAATGCGAATTTGCTTAGTGGTTGGCCGGGCGCACGTTCGCAAGATAAGTCAGTCAGGGTCGGCGCGGTGCCGACGAACGGCCGTGCACCCAACTTGCGACACCCGCGCGCCGCGCCCTGCCTCGCCGTGCCAACCCTATTCTACAGTGAAACTTCTAATGCAATGGAACTACAACAAAACCTGCGTCGATAAAATACTCGTCGACTGCGCGAGCGCCGAGCGGTGATGAATTTAGACAGAAGAGCATTGGGGCAATCCAGCAAGATGCATGTGGTTAACAAAGTATGCAAGTCTAGACGAAACATTTTCTGGATAATTCTAACATGTTTTAAGGCTGTTCAGCATTGTTATTGGGTCAAAATCATCAACGGTTACAGTTTTATTGCAGTTTCGAAAATAGAATCATTCGACGGTCGCAACTCGAACAGAGCCATAACCATGAGGAAAACAACAACACCCACGCCGTCAGCCATGACGTGTCTTTTACAACTGTATTTATGAAACATATTACTAACACGCTAGCCCCTTTTCAGTTCACCGCCTGAACGATTGTTCAGCTGAAAAAGTTTCCATTTTTACTAAGTCAATGTCACAAACGGTTGAAACGAGCCAATGTATCGACAAAAGGCGATGCTCGGCCGTGAAAATATAATTAAGTCTCAATAGGAAAACCTGTTGACATATTAAATTCCAATAAAACAACGCTGCTAAGTAAATTTACTGTGTATCTTCGAGTGGCAGACTATAACATAGGTATGATACGTCTATGTACTCGGACAAATATGATAGACACAACTAAATATTTAAAAATCTAAATACGTTTTCTTCACACTAACATGTGATCCCATGTAAAATGATATGTTGCTACTAAATTTAAATACAAATGGTCATGACCAGGATATACGTGAAGTTTATTGTTTTCGTAATGGCGAAATCAAATTGACATTATGTGTAAGAAACTGGATCAGTTTTCATATCTCCTATATAACTTGAGAAAGATTGTTAGTGAATCAGTAGTATTAACGGCCTATCATGTCTACGTTACATCTACTTTAAGATATGGCATCATATTCTGGGCAAATTCAGTAGACTGAGAAAATGCATTCAAAGCTCAGGAAACATGTATTAGATCTTTATGTGGCATACCTCATCCTCAATTTCAACTACCTAAACCAGAATCTCTTAAACCATATTTAAAAAAATTACGCATATTAACTCTTCCTTGCTTATACATTTTCGAAGTTTATTATTCATAATAAATTACAAAATATCATAAAATAAAATTATAACTACCTAGATATAATTAAAAATAAACTTATCTTAAATAAATCTAAAACTAACTATAAAATACACTGATTAAAACTAAATTAAAAATAAATTATTTAATTAAAAAAAACTATTCCTCCTCCATCGAATCCTCCAAACTTTCACCTGGTGGCAAGGTGCCCATCACACAGGCAGCATTCCCGCGCTGGATCGCGATGGCAATCCTTTGCGCAAGAAAACTGCCTGCCCGAGGGTCCCCCGTAGCTTCCCTCAATCGTTTCGAGATCTCTTTATGGAGCTCGCGAGCACCCTTGCCCCACGGGCCGAGTGTCTCGACGCCAAAAGCTACGAACTCGTAGCTGGCGCCGAGACAGCTGTATTTATTTACCTTGGAGCGCTCTCGCGCGTCCGCCGCTGCCCCGGCCTGTCTGGTGGTCGCTAAAAGGTAGGACGCCGCCAGTGCGTCCCAGACAAGCGCGCGACCCATCCTCCACGGAATCAAAGACATCCCATCGGGGCACTTGCCATCGTCCCGCACGATTCGTGGTTCCAAAAAAGCGGGGACGTTGGCACTGACGAGAGCCCTTCTGAGGATGTCATTGAGAGCGGAGTGGCGAGGCAGGCGGCCGGCGCCGAAGGAACACGAGAGACCGTGGTACCCAAGACGATCAACGGAGGCCCCACAAGAGAAGCAATTGTGGTCCGCGCAGATTCCGACCCCAAGGCGGAGGCCGACGGCAATGCGTAGGGTACTTGGGTCGATTAAGGTACCCGTGTTGGGCGAGGGATAGGCATGAAGCCAGTGGCCAGATTCCGGTTTGGAAACAGCTAAAAGTCTAGCTAGATCCCTACCCGTCGAAGTGGCTTTGAGTGCGTTTAAAGTGGCGGTAGAGGCTATGGTGTCCCAGGCAGAAGTGGTAATGTTTGTAAGATGTAATCTTCAATTATTTCATAGCTTTAGGAGTACACGACATAGGAGCAAAATAAATTCAACGTCTTCCAAAACTGCCCTATTTCAGAAGAGTATACTCGGAATGGCCCCAAAACTTTATAATAAACTCCCTAAGGATATTATAGACATAGGAAATGTGATAGATTTTAAGAAACAGCTATTTAAATATTTAGTCAATAAAGCCTACTATACGATATATGAATATTTGTTAGATAATAATTAATAGCAATTATATGTATGTTATCAATTGCAAATAAAATTTGTACGCCTCTCGGCCCGACATGGAGAAACTTCCTCCTTTATTTGTAAGATCTGTATCAATGTTGATTTTGATTTTGATTTTTGATTTTGTAAATCCTAAAATAAAAGAATATCCCGCTAGACTAATCCCTTTACAGAACCGAGATGGTGCGTCACATAACCCGAGTACGATTTGTTTTAGTAGGTACTTGGAGTTTCGAAGTTGATGGTAGGAATGTTAAGATGCGCAAACACGGAACATAATTGGAACATTTTCTTTTAATTAAACACTTAATTTATTGGATTTTAAAAACTTGAATTATTATTATTAGTAATCTTATTGTTTAGTACCTTGCAATTATGTGTTATACGTAGCACACTAGAATGTTCTGACATGATTGAACTTGTGTACTTACAGAAACATAAAAGCTTGGTACATATTTTAACCTGCTGCAATGTATCAAATATTTTATTTATTAAAGGTGAATGCAAATAGAAAATAAATACCTTAACTAAAATGATATATCATTAAGTAAAATAGTAAATTGAAAAATAAATAAGCTTACAGTAAATGTATTATCATGCAAGGTTTTAAGTTTAGTACCCATAAGTTTTTATTTTAATTCATTCCTTGTATATTCAACCAGATAATGATTCGAATGGCAGTACAAGTAATTCAAGAAATTACATTAATTGACAATATCCATTAAGGGTAAAATATATTTAATTCACGTTATAGCAGTGATACGTCGGTAAACACGACAGCAAGGTTACATGCGTTTGTTAACTCTTTATTGATTACGATGCTCTGTAATTCTGTATACGTAAGCCTTTACGAGGTCGCCAACAGGTCATACAATTGTAAATAAATAGAAAGTCAATCGTTTATGTTTATGTAACGTTGTCCTGTTTATTATTGAAACAATAATGGTCGATAGAGAATTAGAGATCATTCTCCTAAAACGCTCGTTTTTTTAGTCACTGAACAAACTCTAAGTAGTGAATGTATATGTCATACTGAACAACTTTTATCATGGGGTCAATGCCAAATATTCCGGCATCACATATGCCGCCGGTTTGGTCAGTGACAAAAAAAACCTGCGCATACAGTTCCTGGTTGTTCTTTAATAAAATAATACTGACAGAACGAATTTCATCCTCTATATCTAGATAGAGGATGAAATTTATTTTGTCAATTCTCGGTATAGTTTATGCCCTGAGTTGTCTCCCGCTAAATTTAATAAGGGTGGGTCAAAATATAATTTACCTATTCAAATTGACAATCTCATTTAGATAAGCTAGATGTACTTTAAGGTTGGCAAATGTGTTATTAAATATGTTGTAAAATATATAATTGCCTATTCCCAACAGTGCATGATGATGATGACGATAATGTTTATGTCTAGTATTTCTGTAGTTTTGTTACTATCTCTTTAAGCCGTTTCAGTAGAAACAGCTAAAAGAATTATATTTCTTATAATATGTAAAATACCTCTCAAGTAAAGGCACGTCGCGTGCTAATGCCAGTATCTAGATAAAGCTTAATGCTTAGTTACCTACCCGTAAGCACGAAGTATGCTAAAGTCCTTGAGGATAGTAGGTGTACCGAGCTTGGGTACGGCTCGGAGGGTGCAGGGAGCGACCTACTTGCGGTTCGACGACCGCGCTAAATTTAACTCTCCCGGGCTCTACTTAGTCTAGGCTTGCATGTGCATTCGTTATCATACGAAATGCTGCTTCGCATACGTACATGTAAATTCCGTTCCATGTTTTGCAATCGGCTGGTACATCGTGACGGACTTACCTGAAAAATTGAAAATATATTTATCAATCATGGATTACTCTACAAAACATATTTATTTTACATTTCTCAGTGTCAGCGTGTTGTCTTCACTCAATTAAAAAAAAAGTTAATTTCTGATAACTCATAAGGGAAGTAAGCATGACAAATCCAATCTAATCTACACAACGTACTAAATTCTTCGAAATAACGTGAACTTAATATTATACGAGTGAAACACTTCAAGCTACAACTGCCGTCAGAGTCAGCGTATTTGCCTAATTGATCAAATATAGTTCACCTGCACATCGCAGACGACAAAGTGTCATAATATTTTACGTTTAAAGTTGATAGTCGTTTGCGGCCAACGGGCGCTCGAGTCGTTACGTTGTCATCGCCCTAATTTTGCAGTGCCCTCGTTTTTGAGGTCAGCATCTAGCGGGTCGACGAACTCGTGCCCTTATGGCGGGGCCTCAGGCGCGCGGCGAGCATCGCTTACGGAACACTTGTTGGCTCTACTCCACACCAGATGGCGCGCTAACGTGGCACTAAAACAATGGGTAGTTAAACTAAGAGCGCACTTCCATTTCTACAGAAGTAGTATTAGTAAAGCAATAAAGATAATATAGGTATATTTGTAGTGTGTTATTTGTTCAGTGTGTAACTTTTCAGTTGCGTAAACTAAACTACAAATAAAATAAAATAACTTTTATGTAAAGTTACTAATTACAGTTATAAATAACCTATGATCTTTACTAAGACATTGAAGTTTAAATGTATGTACTTCATTTATAAAAAACAAAATTCAATGCAGTTTCATTCTCGGCAGTGTTGCAACTCTATCTAGTTGCTACGGGCTACGTCAGAACCGTATGCATAATGGCCCGTATATTCGCCCGTAGCGTAGAATCGTAGCTGCACGCACACAGCGGTGGTATGTCCGTACACGGGCGGTGCGCCTGTAGTGGCGGGTCGTCGGCCGAGAACCAGGGCAGCCTTGCTCCGTCCTCCGCGCCCTATTTCTGTCGCCACAGTCGCCCTGCCCCGCGCCCCCCTACCGTGCTCTCCCTACAACCCTCCACTTCAAAAATTACTATCATAATCAATCAAAATCATAATATTTTACAACTTCAATTAATATAGGTACTAGAGCTCAGTTACATAAGCATTTTTACAACTGCGGTATTAAAATAGATTTACTTTTTTTTAATATTTAATTTGTTTGAGAGATATCAGTCTAGTTAATCATATATTATTCGTGTGTGAAATAAAATTCCTTTGAGTTATATATTTTAATAAGTTAAATATTACCTCTTTCGTTTTAACATGTTCTGTAGAATTGTTTTCGCCTTGTGTTTTTAGGCTTTAACTTTAATCCAGTCGGGTTGTTTTCTTGAATGTGGCAATTTCTTGAGGACATTAAACTGTTACAGTTAAACGGAACGAACAACCTAAAGTAAATACCTTCAAGATACTTACAGTTATTTAAGCGTTATCAAATTCGCAACTTGTAATTAACTAAGTAATCATAAAACGACATTTTACACCTACCTACCCTATTTAGTACCTATTTAGTATAGGTACCTTTAAATACATTTAAATCAAACTTACGCGCGATCTTCACATTATTTAGTAAATAAATAAATAAAATAAAAAATATTATTAATAATATTATCAAGTAATATTTACCCTTACTTTAATGTGTGGTTGGGTGTTATTTAGAGTACTCAAGTAATAATTCTTGCCTCTATGTACAATTGTCTCAGCTATACTTATTTCTTGGCATGAATCACAAGTACATTCAAGATAGTAAACAAAGTGAGAGACGCTTACGATAAAAGTAACACACGCGTCAAATATTATGAATGGAAATGAGGCATGCGTCATAATACTTATTTAATATCATCTAGTTTATTGATCGTGCATTTTTATTCAAGCATAATCAAATAAATAATTATATGACAGTTTACTGTCTCGGGCAATTTTTAATGTTTAGGTTTCCGCACAAATAGCCATTTACTTAATTACCACGTATTTATTTTTGTAATTCGTCAGTTTGCTGATTGTTTTTACGGCCCTGTCCGATTTTGCACAAGTTACGTAAAAGTGAAGTGTCACTCGCCTGTGATAAAAATACCTACAGATCTACTTTTTCTGAAATATGGAACTAACTTAAGTTTCTCTGAACTCAGAACTCCATAAGTTTGTTCTCTTTACATATAGAATCAAACCCGATAAAGTTTAATGATCATTGGTTAGCGACATCACGTACAGGGGGCGCGTGTGAGGGTGTTATGGCGAGGTGTGACGCGCGTTGAGTCTACTTTTACTGCCACTTTCTCGAGCATTGCATCGTCTCTTGCGCAACGCGCACATAACACCGTGCTAGCTCGCGTATCGCGGTGACAGAATTTCTTTACAGTATAGTATAGTCAGCAACAAAAACTGCTTTGCAATTACTCTTATAACAAAGGGGCCGGATGTTTACATATATTTTTGATTACTTCACAAAACTATTTCGATTGCTTACTAGAATAAAGCACATGGCGGTAAAATTTCATATCTTTTACAAATTACTTAAATTATGACCCTAGCCTAGTTGGTAGTGACCCTGCCTACGAAGCAGGAGGTCCCGGGTTCGAATCCTGGTCAGGGCATTTATTTGTGTGTTTATCACGAATATTTGTTCCTGAGTTATGGATGTTTTCTATGTATTTAAGTATTTATATGTATCTGTCTATTATATATATCGTCGCCTAGTACCCACAACACAAGCCTTATTGAGCTTACCGTGGGACTAGGTCGATTTGTGTAAGATTGTCCCATAATATTTATTTATTTATTTATGATACTATCACACTTTTCCACTTCGTAAATTTCTGTCAATATACAGAACCATTATTTTACAAGCCAAGTATTTATCATTAGTTTCGTCTCAAAATAAAAAATTAAAATATTCTATAGGTATAATCAGTTGTTTAATTTTCTGGCACTTTCCAAAGAAAAGTTAAGCATGGAAAATTTCAATGAAAACTTTTTGTTAACGGGATAAGAGGGGGCAGCGAGCGCACGGAGGGGGGCGCGCTGTACGTGCCCTAGTTTCGCGCGGGTGCATGAACTCAAACGAGGTAAGGCCACCGACCGAGTCGGCTCACAAACGAAATTGCACTTTATATCAATCCGTTGACGTAATGTTTTTGTTTACGGACGCGCTGGCAAGCATATCGTCACTCTATCTGATATCACACGGAGTTGCTTATGATGCCAGAACCAGCTTGTGACGCGACCTTCGCTGGTGTGGCCTCGTCGGCTCCAGCACCCCGTCACCGCCAGGTGCATATGGCATCATCACTTTAAGATTTCATACAGCCTTCATTGGGTTTCAAACTGATGTTTATATAAAATAAAAATAAACAATTTACACAATATCGAAGGAGCTGGTTATCCTCTTAATAATCAATTTGTTGTTTATTGGTATTTAAATTGCATAATTCGAAAACGACACCTCTAGGTTCGTGTAAGAAACTGCTCATAGAATTATATCCCAGTATTTTTCAGCAGAAACTTGAAATGCCTAATTAATGCATTACCTAATTATTAAAAAAACTAAGGTGCTTAAAATACCACTAAGGATTTCAATAGCCAAATACCTGTAAATTCAGTATTTAGTTACCTTCACAAACCTTTTAAACAACGAGACTTCGGATCAATTTTAAAGCGGCGATTATTAGATACATGAGTGATAAAGCACCTCAGCCAGTTCATTGGATTGACGCTCAGTGCAATATTCATTAAGTCCTCGTTAGGCTGCACAATTATCTTCTAGGAAAATCGACCAGTAGAATAACTCACCTACTTAGCTGCTATGTTCTATTTAACGATGTATAGTTAAACAAAGAATAACAAGAACTTGTATCTAACTAATGGTTTGCTAAGTAAATTGCAGTATTTACCTTTTAGATAATAATAACTGACACACAGTTTAGTGCTGGTATTTTCATGGCGTAGGCACTCGTACATTACAATAATTAAAATAGCAAAATATTGTTCTGTGCAACGTTACTATGAAACAGTTGCATTATATAGGAACTGACGGACAACATCAGTTGAAGTTAGAACCTTTAAATAAAAACAAAAACTTTAATTTCGAACATCTTGAAACTCCAATAAGTGCTTTCTTTATTTTTTGCATAAAGGGGCAAAAATGCTGTTTAAAGTTTTGACTACTTCTACGCAGTCTTCGCAGGCACTGGCTAATATTAATATAATTCAGTTGCAAAAACGCATCCACAGAAATATGACAAGCAAAACATATACTCATAAGTAGGTACGTAACGTAAAATCAACGAAACAATGCCAATCACATCGGTTTGCTTTTCAAGTGCTGATCAGTATTTAAGTAAGTATGCGTGATGAGAAATAATTCATACAAAGCTTATAATAAATATCGGAGCTTACTAGTACCATTCCACATTCGCAAGCTGACAATTTCTCAGTTAAATATATTATCGGGTTGTTGGGCCGTTGAGGATAAACGCCGTGTCCTGGGCCGTTGGGCGCGTTCCAAGCGCGAGGTGCTGGTTATTGCCACCACTGTATTGTTACATGGGTATTTATGATATATGTGCGGGGATATTACTCGAAATATTAACTGTATGTTAAAAGGTATAGTTATGATACGTGTATATAATAAGGCAAGTTGCAGTTGGTACTAAGAATAACGATGGGCTAGAAAGTCAAAGAACATTACCCCAGGAACGAAAGCGTATATAGTAACTGTACCGATCACGGAACATTTAAGAGCGAATTCGGAGTATCTGTGATATATTTCTGATACCTGTAAAATTGTAGTGTTAAATGAGTTAAAAGTTGAAAGTCTTACTCTTATTTCACAGTGAAAACTAGTCCTATATCACTAAATATAAACATTTCTGCAGTAATTACTGATTGCAGGTTGACCTTGATTCATGGTTAAATCAATGAACGAAACACATGCTGGTTTGACAAAGGAATAAAAAATTGTGACGGTAATTTTAAGCTTAATTCGCTTAATTTCCAAAAAGTATTGACTTAATATGGATTTTTTTCACTATATCCCTTCCAGAAGGTTTTATAATTCGACTTGTATAGTCTGAATGTACCTATGATTTTATATACACAAAGAAAAATGTAACATAGTGATAACGGTAAAATACAAATCGATGCAAAGATGTTCTTCGTCACATATATCTAAATTTAAACTCAGATTCGAGGAGGTTAATTTTAGAGTTTTGGACGATTGAGAAATTAACTGCTAATTAGCATAATACTTGATTAATCCATTTTCAGAAAAGTGGTACTTAACAATACAATACAATAACTCTTTATTGCACCTCAAAACAACAAAAATAACACAAACTGGTATAGATTACACATGAAAAAGAGGCAAACAACAGGCGGTCTTATCGCTAAAGAGCGATCTCTTCCAGACAACCTTTGGGTAGAGGACTTTTTAGGAGGAGGTGACTTAACTATACATGAATAAATAAACATTCCCTGTAGACCCATTATTTAATGTCAGCCACTCTACTTTTGTTTACAAGAGCTGAACAATAGAAACCCCCGCGGCCTTATATGAGATGTCTCTTTTGTATTCTTAAAGAGCGACGATATATATTCAAAAACAAGAGAAAAGACACATAATGCACTTCAATCAATCATAATAAGCGATGTTGTCACGGCATCCAACTTTCTTTATTCTTATCCCTCTTTTGAATGCGGCCGTAAAGGCAGCCGCAGTGACAGGATTCATGAATAATTCTATTGTATTTGTTTGTATATAGGTCACGTCGTCGGATGCGTAAACAGCTGAAGCCGTCGGAGGCTATGGAATAATCCACGACGAGCTATCCCTCGATCTGGGACATCATAACACTCAATATGCACCGTCAGTATTTACTCAAATACCACATCTACTCCGTATTAATAAACTCACGTTTATAAACTGTAGGTATGTTGAAACAAACAATGCATACGTATGCATAATGATGCGTTCAAAGCAAGAGTAAACAACCTTTATTTGGGACAATAAACTTCATCAAGAACGTTCGATAATTATGTTCGATTGTTAAGTAATTAGGTATCTCATTATGTTTTAGAAGCGATAGCGGTTATCAGAGGATTTGCATGGCAACGCACGCGTTCGCGGAGTGGGTGAGGTTGTTGGCTCGGCACAGCTGCGGTTCGCACAGTTTGTGAATAATTCGCAGTTGGTGTATAGCGTGGCATGTCAGTGCAGTATCGCAAGCGTGTCGCTTGAGTAGAGGTAGCGCCGCCCGCGCTCGCGGGAGCAACAAACTCTGCAAGGTTGCGGTGCGACCGACTGCGCTATCGCTAGCTACTGAAAGCTACGATATTGCCCTTCTCCGCCAACTATTTTACTTTATAGCTGTCATATCGGTAACACGAAGGTCTCGTTACAGTGAATGCTTGGCATTTGACCATTCTAAGTAGGCAGTACATTAGGTACAGCCATTTATTTTAAAGTGCAACCTTTTCAACAAAGTCAAACACCATAAGCGGATATCGATGGATATTATTATTATATGAGGATTTTTTACCTAAAGTTCCGAATGTCACGTGATATTCATTGTCAGTTCATTCATTAATAAACACGCACCTAAATGCCTATATTAATAAATAAGTAAAAAGAGCCTTATTCAAGACATATTCAAATTAATCAAAAATCAATTTACGTCTCGAGACATGTTTTCTCCTTTCATTTAAAAATAATCCCTTCTTAGTGGAGCTTTGTAATTTTTAAAGGATATACTAAATACTCATACATATAATAATTATTTAAATTTTAATATTTTAAATAAAAAACATCTAACCCAACAGATAAATCGGTGCGTTACCAGCCAGTCTCTGTAAGTTATGACGCTGTTTTACTGGCTTATATTGTAGAAAAATTAACATAAAACCAATTTTAAAAGTCTATTTTAAACTATAAATAATTTTCTATGTGAACTAAGTACGAGTATATGTAACTTGTTCATAGCATAAAGAGCAAACTCACTCACAAATGGTACTCCTAATGCCACCTAGCGGCAAGTAGCAGAAACTTTACTGTTGTGATTCATTACATTACTTTCATTCCTGCTAGTCTATGATGGTCGGATTTTTATCGTTTACCGACGTTGCTGTCACGTTCTAACAAGTATGTATGTGCGAAAGTGACGCATAGCGTGATAAGCGATAAAATGGCAACCATGCTAACCCTGCTGTTGTATTTTTATGTAACATTAGCTTTAAATGAAACCATTATAATCAATTCACTGTTATGATATTTGGATATTTGGTTCACCTACGTTGAAGTCGGATCTACCGAGCTAGATCGATGCAATTGACACACAAAAACACAGAAACACACAGAAATAGGCTAAAAATTCTACAAGAGTTAGTTAGACGGGATACACACGTCTAACAATTCCATGGAAGACTATATGAAAAATTAATATTACTAATACATTTTCTAAAGTTTATAGCTTTACAAAATAAGACAATCATAACAACGAGCACGTTTTTGGAGAAATATATCAATGTATGCCAGTTATTATCATCAACAAAAACCCGTACCCGAAATGCAACAAACAGATGAGTCAACGTCATTTCTGTAAGCGGAGCGTCGACCGCATGACGCGAGCGGCGTCACGCCGACGTGCCTCGCGCGTGACTCACTCTGACGTGGCCAAACGCAACCGAAACGCAGCTTTACATGGAGGACAAGTATAAACAATAATACTAATTTGATTCCATTAATTTATTTAAAAAAAGGCTCTTATCCAAAACCTTTTATGATAACCTTAATCGGCCTTCACTCGATTGCTACTTCAATCATAATTTAATTGAGATCAACTTCATTATAAACACTTTCATGTAAAAACATGTCCGCCTGAATATATAAGATAAAATATGTGCCTAATTAGATGTTGAAAGCAAAAAAACTAAGCACGAAATAGGTACATGTTTAAAATTACTCTACTATGTAGGTAGAATGTATCTTTTGTTACCAACTGTCAGCAAATATTTTGTTTTATTCAAACAATAAAAAAATCTGTGATTTATTGATATGAAACACAGGCAACAAACAATATGCCATTAACATCTTGTTTAACACATATGTAGCCCTCGGTTTATATTACATTTATTATTATTATTATATTTGAAAAATGTCAGTTGGGTTAATAGTTGTCTGAAAATATTTACTCGACAGCTAATTTTACAGAGCGTTTCTAAGAGCTAAATTCCGCAAAGTAGGTATTTCAATCAAAACTATCCACAATCCACAAAGTAAGTCAATATTAGAATACATTAGCAGTTCAACAGTTACAAGTACACATAACATGGCGCTAAAATATTGAGCGATGGCGTTCTAGTCGGCATAAGCTTATGAAACTTCAATGTTCAGGCGTGAGCTAGGAGCCGCTAGTGCCGCCATCTCGCGGAAAACCGTAGAACTTTTTAAGACTGTAGGCGGCAAAGCTCATTTTAGACATAAGGTGGTGTTACCAGACAACGACGCCACCTAGCGGGCATTTTCCGAACCGCACAGGCTTCGAGGGTGAAACGTTCCGCGAAAAGTCACAAAAGCGCTGCTAGATATCGCTTTCTTCAATGTACTTTTCTACCATTAAATACAGCTTCGTAAAAATTTCTTCAAAAATATATTTTGTTTTTCTCATTTCGAACCATAATTAACATAAAGTTTATCATATCAAGGCTTTACGATACAATATATTATATATATGTTGATCTTAAATTTAAATGTGTCAGTACCTAAGAAAAATAGTACAGTAGTAGAAAAATATACATTACCTACTGCAGAGGCCGTGAAGCAAGGGATTGCAGGACGAGTTTGTGGTAGACGGTTAAACAAGTCCTGCAATCTCTCTTCCGGCCGAGGCTTGTAGTGCTTTTCTCAAACATTGTGAGGAAATATTAACATTAAAATAACTACTGGGTAAATAGTTAATAAGGAAAAAAATGTTTAACTTTCCACCTTTTTATTTTTTAAAGATGCCATTTGAATGAGCTATTCGAGCACCATGTTTCATCATCATCATCATCATTTCAGCCGAAAGACGTCCACTGCTGGACATAGGCTTCCCCCAAAGATTTCCACAATGACCGGTCCTGCGCCACCCTCATCCAGCGGACTCCTGCGACCTTCACCAGGTTATCAGTCCACCTTGTGGGGGGCCTACCCACGCTGCGCCTTCCGGTACGCGGTCGCCACTCGAGAACCTTTCCGCCCCAACGGCCATCGGTTCTACGTGCAATGTGCCCCGCCCACTGCCACTTAAGTTTAGCGATTCGGAGAGCTATATCGGTTACTTTGGTTCTGCTGCGGATGGTCTCATTTCTGATACGATTTCGCAGAGAGACTCCGAGCATAGCCCTCTCCATTGCCCTTTGGGTGACCTTGAGCCCTCTTATGAGGCCCATTGTAAGCGAACACGTTTCAGTACCGTATGTCATCACTGGCAACACACACTGATCGAAGACTTTAGTCTTCAGGCACTGCGGAATATTGGACGAAAAGATGTGTCGCAGCTTCCCGAACGCTGTCCAACCGAGTCGGATTCGACGATTAACCTCTTTCTCGAAATTGGATTGGTCGAATTTAGTTTAATCGCACATAAATATACTCATTAGAACCATAGATTTTGTTTTTTTTTATTGTCGCAAGTAGGTATCTAGTGGTCGTTGGCTGTGTGTAATTTTTCCTTTGTCAGTTTAGTGTTAATACGCAAATTAAAAAAGTTAGAGCAGCGGACAATAATGTTTCGTTCATACTTACGTACGCCATACATTACTTCACGGCCTCCGGCCGCCAAGAAGTAAATGGGGGGAGGAGCCATAAACAAGAAACTTCGTGTCTTCATTTCGTGACATAAATGCATACATTTCCGATCATGTTTGAGAAAACTTACTTTATTAGGTTGCCTTATTCGCAGGACTACCAGGCCGATTGGGGATTTATAAATTATGAAATAATAAAGACCTTTATTTTTTAATTTAGGCACATTACAATGCACTCATGAACGTCGTTAAAAATTTTTACCTGTTTCTAACACTACACCATAGCCCGCGAAGATTATTAGCGGCAAGAAACTCGGCGGGACTTATTTTTTCAAAACAAATTACAAAAAGACATAAAAATGTTTACAATTTGTGGTTCTACAAGAAACAATATCAAAAGAAAATAATTAAACAGAAAAACCACAAATAAAGAAAATAAAAAAGAATGGTCACAGTTTTACACGATATTTATTTATACATCAAACATTCGATATGATTTCTTTCGTGAACTATGTCCTCCACTTTGTAGGCAATAGTATATTCAATTAAAATTTTATTTTGATTTTTAAGTTTATTTCATATTTCATTGGGATCTCCTTTTTTGGCATGTTACCTACCTATTTTATTTTCGAATTTCTTTGGATTACATGGAATAAAATCCTGCATAGGTATTTATCATAACTCGTTCAACGTAATATGGAATGGAAATAACCTTCTCAGGCTCTAGGTACTAACAGGGAATAAAAACCCCATTTTCGAATAGGTGGAGTAAAAAAGCTGTTTACTATATTTTGTCTTAAAATCAATGAGTGACCTATATTGGTTTTAATTAAAATAGTTTAGGCCGATTTATTTATGTGTATAATGTTATTTTTAAATTTATATTTTGAAGAATAACCAGCAATTTAACTCTACAAATCAGGCAATTGAAAAAACAATTATTTCGCGCCGAACTATTGTATCTATCGTGGTCATGCTGATGTAAAAAGTAAACACTTCAGCGACTGCTAATTTATCATGTGTGTGTGTTATCAAATTATACTGAATTGAAGCGTCAATAAAGAAATACGTAATGCAACCTCCAGCCGACTTTCCGACTATCGTCCGGAATAAATAACACGACTGACCTACAAACAGTCGCGAACACAGAAAGATGTAGCCACCCGTCCTTTTCCTACCTCGACTCAACCCAGCTTGTGCGGAAGAGATAGCCGCTCTCGTTACGATGACGAACCTCCGTTCTCAATGTCAAGTTCACCTATTATTAGTGTTCAATGCCACAAAACACACGCAAGCATAATGGCCAGGCGGTGGTCAGGCGGATATACAAATGTACTGACGATTTTCCAGGAATCTCACTGCCTACTAACTGTTGTTTTATAGTTATATTATTGCTAAATATTATTTCCTCTCTTTACTGGATGAGGTTATCTCAGGACCGCGACCAGTGGCGTACAATAAGAGGGGTCTATGCTCATCAGTGGGCGATAAACGGCTGATTTGATGATGATGAATGATGCCACTACCCCCAGTAGCTAACCTTAACATCTTAAAATAATTAATTACGATACATATACCTACCTACTTCAGTTACAGGTTATACTTAAATCTATACCTAGGTAAATACACCGAAACAATGAACATAATTAGAATTATCGCAAAGACGTAACATACTAACCAGACGACCTTTTTAAATCAACATGTGCAGTCTAGATAAACATATGCACTCATCGTTTGCGCACGTCAATATAAAATGTTAATATTTCGCGGAGTCAATCAGGACGACCTCAAAGTTATCTGTGTTGGCGTAGTCATGAGTATAATTAATATGTAAACAAACATTGTTATAAATATATTTTTGTATAGCATAATGCGATGTTGTAACCTATTAGGTAATCTACCTATCTGTGTTTACGCTAATTATCAAACTAAAGTAGTAAAGTTCACTAACTTTACTCGACAAAAACAGTAATAAATAAATAACGCTTGTGAAGAATTTCAATAACATATTTTTGGAAACAGGGCCTTTACATAGCTCGATTGAAACAGGGGGTTACTCGTGTTCCTGAAATACCTCGTTTACATTCGCCTAGTATCATGCTGATAATGTATTATAATTCGTAATGATAATATCCTTACTTTATTTTCTTGTTGGTTAAACAGCGTGATGGATACTGGCATTCTCCGTTTCGTAATCGTGCGTTCGTGCCGCATTTACCTTGCACTTGACCACCGACAAGGTCTTTGCCAAGAGTTGGTGCGCGTAAAACAGACTAAGACTTACTAAAACAAACGTCTCGTCCACGAATAATATAAGGGTTAAGGTAAGCTTTGCAACAAAGATTTTAGAAATCATTGTTATCAAGTATTTTAATTTTAGAAACTGATGACGTTTGAGGTAGCATAATTTTGTACACTCATTATAATCATCGTCGTCAGTCATCATGACATCAACATGAGTTTCAGAAATAAGGAATTCTATAGTTTTTAACGAAATCAAATCTGTTTATACTTGGAGTACAGGAGCCCTATTCGAACGTGCTTAACTGTCATTTGGATGTGAACTTTCGTTGTCAATATCACTTCACATGATGGGATAAAAAGTTTTTGGTTAATGCAATCATTTTTATTGAAACTCAAACAGGCCGACAAATAAAATAAAATATAATAAAAATAAATTGAAAATGAAAATCGTAATCTATTTTACGCGCACTCTCACATATACACACACCCACATACGCTCACACACACATACATACATCATACATCCCTACATCTTCTTACATATATACATATAATTGTAAATTAGACTATAGTTAAGTTCTTTTTTTTAGACTATTGTTAAGTTCTTTTTCCTAAGCACTATCACTGCTTTATATTGACTTCCACCTGTATTATAGGTATTCTTTGTATTTTTGTGGACATCTATTGGCTTGTTGTTTAGCATGTTATTCAATTATCCATTTTTATTGTATTGCTGTTGATGTTCTAAAATAAAGTCCGTTTCAAATGATACCCCAGGCCAACCTCACATGTAAGCAATTTACCTACCTATATTTTGATAGGAGTAAAGACTGCCAACGTACGTAACGTAACCGCGCGTTCGTGCCGCATTTACCTTGCACTTGACCAAGGCGAGGGCTTTGCCGTGACCTAACTACATCTATACCCACAACTATATCTAAGGGCAGTTCTCTATTCCGGCAGAAATACAAAGAAGAAAATGGTCGACAATTCTAACATTAAGTTGGTTGATCCATCCAGGTGTATTAGTAATTTATTAGATGTGTGTCTCCTAATTAATTCGTCGTCATAGTTATTAAACATATCCAATTTAACAAATTCTCTTATAAATCTCATAATCAATCGTGACGTCAAAATGTCTTAAGGGCTAAAATTTATTTTAAGAAAAAGAAAGAAAGAAAGAATTTATTTTTTTCGGATAGTTTACATCCATATTATGTTAGTTAATACTTAACTACTTAGACCTATGTTAAACTTAAACAAAACTATAATTATTTTTAAATCGGTTTCTACTAGATATTCCTTTTCCGTCCATATTTAAAGAAGATACCTGTTTAAATCTGGTTTTGTTAATTCAGTTCAGATGATTATTTTTTGGAACATGTACCGTAAAAACTAAATACCTAGGTAGGTAACTGATATTATGAAATTTTAGACTACATCCACATAATAATAAATAAATAGTCGTGTAGTATATTTATCGAAAGTGTAGAAATAACAAAAAAAAAATAAGCCAACACGTTTTACATATATTTTTATTAAACATAAAACACGATCAGAATTGATGCAACTCATCATAAATATGCAATAAAATCGAACTGTCCTAACACAATATTAAATTTAAAGTTCACATAATAAAACGAATCAAATGACATTTACACTGAACGGCGTATTGTGATATGATAATAAGATGACAACGAAATGTGAGTCGGGTCACTTTGGTTATTTTTTGTTATTATTTTTATGTACTAACCGCAAATCTAGTGCCAAATAGAATTATCTACGATCGGAAGAACTTGCGCCGATGTAATATACTATCGCATTCAGAATTGCATGGGCAGTTCATGAATGAATTTATGCATAAATTAACCAACTGGGGTTATAGAGAATAAAATCTGACGTCTGTCTAACAAAATGGCAATCAATTTAATTTCCAACAAACGGTGACTCGCCCACATAAGATGGGCCCCCACAAAAAGCGACATCTAAGATGGCTCGAAAGAAATACAGAATACATTCGGGAAGGCCAAATTAAGTCGGTTTTTTTTCTTAAAAATTATAACTGTAACATTTTAAGAAGTTTTCAATATCTAATAGTTGACAGCGAGTCACAAAATGATTAATAAGGGTTTGCGTACTAATTTGCGTTTAAATCCCTACTGAACCTGAAATATGAACTTTATCCCCGATAGAAGCAGACGGTCCGTCTGAGCCTATATCACGAAAATCGAACGATTGCGGATTTGATCTCCATCTCTGTCACACTTGCATATTGGAATGACAAAGAGGTTTTCCCGTCAATGCCAATTTTCGATGTTCGTGTTAGGTGTGCTGGACACCTTGCGCCCGTAGCGCCGCCGCCGCCACCGGACCGTCGCCGCCGGCGATGTCGGAAATTGGAGTTAACCCTATATATAACACGAATATTTATTTGATTCTGCTTTTAAGTATTTGTTCTTATAGCGGAAATAGAATTACATAATCTGTGAAAATTTCGATTTTTTAATAATTACAGTTCTTGAGATACAGCCTGGTGACAGACGGATGGACGGACAGGCGGACGGCGGAGCCTTAGTAATAGGGTCCCGTTTTGTCCTTTTCTCGCTACGATCGGCCGCTCAGTCGACAGTGTCGAGGAGTGTCAGCAGTATGTGGCAAATTCTTTAAATTTCAATCTTATCCCGTAGTATTGATAAGGTAAGTAGATGAGATTTTAGACACTCGATCTTATCCCTCAATCATTCCATTTTAACTCGTCTACTTCTTAGACAACAATGTATTTTATTTTTTATTTTTATGTATTAGAATAGCCGAGTTTACCCGACAGAATACAAAAACATAGTCCTTGCCCATGGAAAGGAATTAAATAGTTTTCTATTTTACAAGGGTTTCATTCAACATAACTCTGTCTATCTCATCAAAAAAACATTAAGTCTTCGCCCACCTTACCTTTCTGATATACTGACTGACGCTATTGCTAAAAATACTTTTACAGTGCATGTGCTCGAAAAGTGCGTTTTCTAATGTAGTCAAATCGTGCGGAAAGAAGTACTTTTCCGCACTAGTACAAGAATGGATTTTCATAGCATTATTCCGCACACCCCACCCGGGCCCGCCGGAGCACTGCGCCGCACGCCGCTGCCGTCGGCGCCAACCGCCGCTCGGCCGGTGTACCTAGACCTACTGTGCGCAGTCCTACTACACTACCACTAATAATTATTGTTTATTTCCTCGCACAGCACAATGCATAGTAAAACATTGTATAAAACACGTGCGTAATATGATTTCCGATCACCTACTTTTCGCATTTGTTGCATAAATATCTATTTGAATTATTTAGGTTATATTTCTGGATTGTAATTGTGGAAATATTCAACCTCGTAACCCGAGTAAAGAAAAAGCAGATTTAAAAAGATTTAAAAAAATATTCCGTTTTCGTGCAGAAGTTGACAAAGGGACAAAAATATCTAGGAATTAAGGTACATTCCTTTATGCGCGAGACGATATCTGTAAATAATGTGTGTTCACATAATTCTGGCTAATTTTTTAAACTGGACTGGACCAATTTAAATGTGGCGTGGATGTGCCAGTTTTGTACCACTTTGGTTTATCACTAAATAAATTGTTCATTTAGAACAAATCAATTTAATATGGACAATACGAAATTTAACATGGAACTTTTAATCAGTGTACCAATGCGTTACTTCCACATACAGGGGCACTCTTGAACTAATGTCCGCTTACCCCCAAACCAGACGACACTAAATCGGCAGACATGCGTAGTGCACCAGTGACCGGCAAACGCACGCACTTCCCGTTGCAGTATTGATCGCGGCCGTGACTCACGCCCTTGCCCGACATACACCCCCCATCACACGGCTACCCATCTCGCGTTGGGGTGCGTTTTTATTACCGGAAATAGGGAAATGTAGAAGTAGCTATTCGTGTAAACTCTTATAGAATTCAAGATTTATTACTACAATACAAAATCCACGCTTAACTCCGGAGTTCTATGGCTAACCTGGGGTGGTGGAAGTGGCCCTTATAGACTTACCGATTTTCTAATAACTGGAAATACTTGTAACAGACTTATTTTGTACAGAAAATTACAGAATATGCCAGTCCGAAGCATATACTAAGAGATTACATCGATCGAATATCAAGTTATCAATGTATCTTTGCCTATTATCTTTAAGAGATCTCAGTCCAGAAATGAATTGTTTATTACATTATAGCAACTTTAATCAAAAATAAAACGAGATAAATTTCTTTGTAATTAAAATACTCTTAGTTACCTACGTACTTTGTACAAACGCATATTTGAGTTGCAACGCACGAAACTAACATTGTAAATTTTGTAATCAAATTTACTTTTTCCCTGCATTCCTTGGAAGTTATAGATGTTGCTCTATATCTACCCCGACAACGCTCTACCCCCGTGACCAACACACCCTACTAACTTTTATACCCTCTTTCGATTGACGAAACGGAGAGGGTTGCTAACAGGTAAAGATTCGAAGGAAACTAAAGTAAGGAGGCATGAGGCATGAGGGTCGTGCAACTATTGATCTAGTCAGGGCCTTTTTTTTATCAAAAATGTATCTTATGCGTCGGGAAAATGGTGAGACATCTTACTTGCAGCACCATTCCTCCTTACAATGAATAATGTTACTCTCAAACATGATGATTCCTATAAAGTATTTCGTATACATATTATGGTTATGGAATGCTTGTATAGATATTAGTGTGTATGAGTACTGATTAGGTAACTCTTAAGCATGTAGGTAGGTAATAAGTATAAATAGTGCAAGTTTATACACTTCAAACGTAATTTTACGTTAATATACGTCGTATAATACAAACCTATTTAATGGATCGATTAAGTACGCTCCTTCTAAAATGCTTACTTATTGGATTAAGTTATAATTGCTACATCTAAAATAGAAATAAACCATTTACATTTCCTTTCATCGACTTTATAATTTTATATAATTTACTGAAGAATGTCTTAAGAGTGTGATCAAAGGCCGCTTCTAACCTTGTTGAAATTTGATCTAATTTTACTCTGTAACTTGGATAAAATGGGCCGGAGATGCAAGGACTCAGTCACCCTTCGCGGCAAGGGCACGGGCTCGGGCCTGCCCCAAGGGATTAAGTCATGCTCCTGCCTATGTTAAGGAATTCCTACACAATCCATTTGGATGATGGCGTTATCACTTGCTTTTGTTTTGAAATGACTGGACATAACGGTTTTTAATGCATAAAATAAATTTAAATTAAGGTCTCTGAATATGTCTCTGTATTCTTGATATGAAAGGAACTAAGGTATATTAGGTAATTGTTAATATTAATTTACTATTTCGTTAAACAACAAACACGTACCTAATATTGAGCGCCTACCCTCCAAGGTATGTTTGTAACGTCTAGATACTTGTCTACTGATTTTCAACAGTAAGAGTAGGCACTTCGTGAGTATTACCTAGTACCTTTTTCTCTGAGCACATGTGGCCTACATCTCCAAGAGTCAACGAGTTACAGCAGTTACAGTAATACTTAAGTAATTTCATCATACCTCACGCTCTCGACAGCATGACGTCGTAAGTCAAGTGCAAGCATTGAGGCTCTTTTTCGCAAAGTTTACAATACCACACTTTCCCACGTGGCCATTATAAGGCTGGCCTGCGATAACGCATGGTAGCTACAAATTTCAGGTGTCAAGTTTTAAAGGGGTAGGTAGCGAGTTAGCATTGTGAATTTAGCAAGCCTACCACAGCTCCCGTCCGCGTCGGTATATTTTAAACGACCGTGTACATTGCGCGCCTTAAACCGCGCGACAAACAGGTCTGTTGGGAATACTAGGCCTTTCTTGTTTATCTATCACTGAACAAACTGGAGTAATTAAAACTTGCAGCTAAGAATGACTATTTCTGTCTCACGACAAAGATTCAAACGGTAGGTAAACTCTAGATTGTGCACCGATACCGCCGCGCGTCTGACATCGATTGGAATAGAAATATTGTAGTAAGGTTAACCTAAAACTCAAATAGTGCTACTTAATCTACTACTTGCATACTTAAATGCTAATGTATGTATTTATACAGAATATTTATGAATGTGTCATATTGAAACATGTATAATATTACTCTCTTCATGATCCTTGGTCAGTAGGTAGGTTAGGTACCTATTATACTACCCTACCCATGCGCTGTCCTGTCAGGTTGAGCATTTACGCAAACCAGTGTAAGTGTAAGTGTAACGCGTACAGCGTTTTAGTTCACCTGAATCTCCAACTTATCGTTGTGGCTAAGTCACCCTCGCATGCCGTGAGTCTTGCGGCCGGCGCCGCGGCGCGCCATCGATGGCATACACTTTCCCGTTGCGCGAGGGTATGGCTGCGCGATCGATGCCGCCCCACGTTCACGGTCAACGCCCTCCGCCCGCCCTACGCTTCCGCGTCACCGGCCCCCCGCACCCCGCGACGCACACGCGCTACTAAATATACCCTGGCATCCCTTCAGAGCTGTTATGAAACACAATTAGCTGCACTATTTTGAGATAAGTATTCTGTTCTGTCTGAACTTAAGGCAGGTTTAGGGGAGCACGCTTTTAATCTATATTTGTAATGGTTTTTTTATCGACACGCAAGAGTTCATGGCCTACTTTGAGAATCTTAATATAATTATTTTTGGAATGTACTATTGTAGGTGGAAAAGATAGGAAAACTCTCTTCTAACTTAAATTTGCCCAGATAAAAGATGGAATGCCTAAATCACTAAGCTGTCTTGCAACGAAAATAACATCTTAATAATTGTCGTAACCAACAAAAAGTAAGTTATATTCAATTAGAAATTTTGCTAAATCGTAGTTTCCGGATGTCCTGGGACCATGTATCATAGCAAAATGAAATGTTAGGTACACATTATCGGTTAGATATGTCCCCCTCGTAAATCATAAGGGATGACTCACACTATAACGGGACGGGACGGGACGGGACGATCTGTCAGTTTCTATAGAAAACGCCACGTGACTTCCGAGGGCTTCGAGCTGTCACGTGATTATTTCTATAGAAATCGTCCCGTCCCGCCCCCTCCTGTCCCGTCCCGTACCGTCCTAGTGTGAGTCATCCTTAAACGTCAGTCTATATTTATTTACTTTGCAATCAAACCCTTAATCCGATTCTGAATACGAGTTGATCTTTGAAGGACATATCAAATTCCCGAAACCCCATAATATCCGTTTGTTCGCTGGGCGAAAGGATTAAGTACGTTGCGATCGATTGCTCTGCGCGTAAATATTTATTTAAACATAGGTACTTGATGCTGGCTGTGATTTCGTTGGCTTGAAATTTTATTAAAGTTTTTGTAACTCTATGTTTTTAACCCGCTCAGAGATTCAATGTTGCAAAGTAGGTACGTTCTTTTACTTGTTCACGTTTTATTAACCCTCTGCAATTCGAGAGTTGAGGTTCGAGTAAATCTCAAGTTTCTAGCCTTAGTTGTTACGGCCTCAAGTTTATACAAACTTACAGTTCCCTTTCCACCCTACTGAAGAGGAATGAAATGCATATTTTCTTCTTTTTAATGAATACAAACTATCAACCCCTTCTCTACCTCTCTCTTCTTAGAGAATAATTTTCAAAAAACGCTAAATTAACGTTTTTGTTTTTAATCTCCTGTCATTTTTGCACAAAGTAGTCGTAGAAAAATAGTGCCGCATAAGTGTCTCGCGGTCGAGAAAGACCCTAACCCGAACAGGGTGCGTAGCCAAGATGCCAATCGCTCACGCTCAGTCGCTAACGAAACGCAACTGTCATTGTCACACTAATAAGGAAGAGTGATAGAGAGAGGTAGCTGCGATACGTTATTAAGCGTGAGCGATTGGCATCTTGGCTACGCACGCAGTTAGAAAATGACAGGTGTCTTTCTCGACCGCGACTACCGTGAGATAATGTCGCAACCCTCTTGTGCTAGAGTCAAACCACGTTATCACTTCCAAGCAAATTAACCGTCAAACTTTAAAGTGTTATTTTAAAAGTTAAACTTCTACGAAATTATGACGTTCACAGTCTGTGCTATCGAAATCTAAGAAACATACAGACGACCGGTTGGCGTAGTTGGTAGTGACCCTGCCTGCTAAGCCGATGGTCCTGGGTTCGAATCCCGGTATGGGCATTTATTTGTGTGATGAACACAGATATTTGTTCCTGAGTCATGGACGTTTTCAATGTATTTATGTATTTGTATATTATGTATATTATATATATATATATATATATATATCGTTGCCTAAGTACCCGTAACACAAGCCTTCTTGAACTTACTGCGGGACTTAGTCAATTTGTGTAAGAATGTCCTATAATATTTATTTATTTATAGCATAATAATTTATTCTGTTACCGCGATTGTTATTCATTGAAATAAAACACTTTAGAACGGATTAATCGCGTTTATTAATACCATGATCCTACGTTTCGTTTGTGACGGGGAGAATTCGCATTCTCTCAGTCATCATCTTAACCCTGTGAAAACGAGTGATGTAAAACGCGCGAAACGTAGGATCATGGTGTTAATAAACGTGATTAATCCGTTCTAAAATGTTTAATTTCAATAAACTTAACATAGTCGGACTCTATGGCTTCGGGTCCATATAAACGTTTAGCCCCTTTAAGTAGTATAGTTATACACAATGAAAAAATGTTTAAGCATATGTTAAAAAAAAAACACACAATCCTGAAGTGTTCTACGGGAAATGTTCGAAGAGATACGCAGGTAGAAATCTTTTGTATAATGACTTCATCATAATGGATGTCGCTTCATTCTAGGTAGAACTGATAGCGAGCTTTACAGGTTTGTTTGAATAAGCACAGTTTTATCAAAATTCAAACGCTATAACATTAGCTGAATCTGAATGACTGCGACCTTTTTATGCGATACCGCTTTGAATGTATTTAATTGAGATAGAAAGATAAATTTTGGCTTTTCCGTTAAAATATGATGCTAAACCATTATTCACTACATCTTTATGACTAATCTTGTTATGGATGTATCTATGGGATGAGCTCTATATTAATCTATGTTTGTCTTAAACAATCCTTAATAAGGAAAATTCACGGACGTAACAATTCCTAAATAACGTTAGGTTATTATGTTATACAACTCATTTTAATCCCAATTGAATTACCTATATTATTCGAAATCAGCAAATTAACTTTCTTAATAATCTTAATCAAATATATGTATAACTAGGTACCTAATATAAAAACAATTTTGTTCCTTTCGGCGTCGTGACCTTTGGTCCGTGGGGCCCTAGCGCTCTGAGTTTCTTCAAAGACCTATCGAAGAGACTCAGAGACGCCACAGGAGACCCAAGAGCTGGCAGCTTCCTCACTCAACGGATAAGTCTTGCAATCCAGCGAGGAAATGTTGCCAGCGTCCTCGGTACCATGCCGCAGGGGCCTGTTTTAGATTTATTTTAGTTTTTATTTAGTTTTATTTTAGTTTTTATCTAGTTTTATTTTAGTTTTTAGTTTAGTTACGCTTATAAATTTAAATTTGTGTGTTTTAGTTTTAGTTTATTACAATAAAGTTTAAAACAATTGGTAACGTACGAAACTTTTGGTATTGTCCTTAAACTTAAACTATCGTGAGACATTAATAACTTACGAATAGCAATCACAAGGGACGTCGCGAGCGGTACTCAACGCTTGATTCGGGAGACCAAAGCTCTCCGAAACATGTCGCTGAACTGAAAACGTCGTGACTAAACGAGTAAATACGTGAGCGTTATCCATAATTTATTATAAAAATTTTATTTTGGTAGTTTGTATCAATTATTAACTAACTAGTTAAACCTAAAAGAACGCGTTACTCGTGTTTAGTTATACATTAGGCTCGATATCACAAAGGCTAGTTAGCAGGCAACAGTCCATTGTTCCTGGTACCTTTGCGTGCACTATGAATCGCGGTTGTTTAAGTTTCACCTAGAAATCCCAGGAAACCATGCTAAGGTGTCTTATGACCTGTTACCCTAGAACCTTTCCAAGTGGCACATTAAAGATCAGGTTACACCCACAGTGTATGCCTCCCCTACAGGTACTTAACTATCCAGCAACTTAATCTGTATGCGGATTCAAGTATACGCCATATTCCGACGGTATATTCAATTAGTTCGTCTCAATGTAGCATTCCAGTTACTCGGTATTGATCGAGCCATGGTTTCCCTACTGACATACGCTACAGCCCGCCACCATGCTATAAACTTGCATAGCTACATACAGAAAAGTAACACAAAATAGCTTCAAAAGCAACGAGGGCCCTCAGACGATTTCATGTACCTATGTATAAAATATATTGTATAGCTACAGTGCAGTGAGTGGGTGAGCAGACTGCAGGCAAAGCCGGCTGAATCCCGGAAAACTACCGACCCAGTCTAGACATGGGGGCACTTCCCCTCGGGCTCCCGCCTCCGCCGCGCACCCTGTCCCGCAGCCCTGGCGCTTTCACCACCGACTTGCAGACATTATAAAAAGAACATGCGCCAACGCTTTTGAGTGATGCGTCGTGTGACAAGCGAACAAAACCCGAGGAAATGGAGACGAAAAATTATGAAAGGTGTTTTCAGCTAGCTCTCAATGAGTAAGGGAATGAACACGAACATGAAGGAACGTCTGCGAAACGAGCTGCGTTAATTAAAGTCAACACGAATGATTACCTTCGTTTTAGAAAATCACTTATATAAATTTCCGTTATAGCCGCTTCTGTATCAAATGTTTAAAAGTTATATATTTTTAGTTATGTATACTTTACATTTAGTTTCCACGGAGAAAAAAGTCTAGTTCCATGTTTTTTTTTTAACTTATTAATACAATTCTAGTACCTATTAATAGCAATATCTATTGCTGTTAATACTAGATTGTTGTAAGGAGCACAACTTTCTTGTAATGAGTAAAAAATAAAGACGTCAAAATAAAAAAATCTTGTTGGAACACTTTTTTCGTATTATTTATCGACTTTAGATCTAATCAAATTAACTTGTTTTTGAAACATGGCCGTTTGACATATGATGCAATCTGGGTTTTTCGCGTGTAATATAATCAAATAACATCTAAGTAGTGTCCACAAAATCAAAACGTAGGTATTGCAACGAAAAAATTACGGCTTTAGTGAACCGTTTGTGGGTGTACTTAGTTGGATAGATAGGTTATGCATGATTGACTGTGCTGCAGTGGGTTAGTGAGAGTGAATTGCAGCCGAGGGGGTGCGCAGACTGCAGGGGGTGGCGGGCAGACAGCGCGGTCGGGGTGTGGGGCCAGACAGGAGGCCAACGCACCGCTTCCGCACCGGCGAGCCCACACCTACAGTTACATGCACTACGGTGATTACACTCGCCCAACAATTCCGTCTGCAGGCTCCATTACTACCTACATACTCGTATGCTTTAACATGGTAAACAACAAGTTATTATGCCAAAGGAATTCCCAGAGGGTGTTTCAAAGGGGCGTAGTTTGTGCTTTGCGTTTTTTTTATTTCTAACAATGTTGAAATTTAAGTAGTTATTCCAGGGCCTATTATGTAAATTAAGTAGTAACTCGGCCCGGCTTGCCTCAACGTAGACTGAGTTACGATTACGTGTCTACATACGCCTACGTAAGTCTACGTACGGCTACGTTTGAACGTACGTGCCTCATATTAATTAGGTCTGAAATATGTATACCGACACACCATAATCATCATGTCCTCCCCTCCTCCTCGCATCTTATTTCTCGTGGGGGTCGTGATTCCCCTGGTGCGAGGTCAATTTTTTGATGATGAATGCTCAACTATCTGCGTCTGTACCTAACGTCATGGAGAAAACTATGTAGTTTTGTATCGGGACTTGAGTGGATTTGGATTTGGTAAGACTGTGACATGTCTTCTAGCGTTTTCCCAGCTTACCTATGCCATGGCTCAGGGATCCTCGGGTCCACTTTGGTCTACTCCCAAGATTTGGCGTAGGCACTAGTTTTACAAAAATGACTGCCATCTGACCTTTATACCCAGAGGGTAAAACAAGGTCTTATCGGGATAAGTCCGGTTTTCTCACGATATTTTTCTTCACCGAAAAGCGATTTGTAAATATCAAATGATATTTCGTACCTAAGTTCCAAAAAACTCATTGGTAAGAGAGAGCCGGGGTTTGAACCCCCGCGATATATGTATGTATGTTTGTTATGTTCGGCGATAACTCTGGTATCGTTGATCGGGTCGTCGTGAAATTTGGCAGGTCGTTAGTAAAGGTAAAAATATTTGTTATGTTTGAGTATGAGCCAAATCGGGCAAAGGGTTGTCGAGATATAAGAAGGCTCGCGGGTCAGGCCTCAAGTTCGGGGCGAACCCCTAGTATACCTACAATAGAAAACCGGCCAAGAGCATGTCGGGCCATGCTCAGTGTAGGGTTCCGTAGTTTACCGTCCGTCACAAGAGGCAACCTTAAAAATTGTTTTAATAGATACCATAATTAACAATTCGATGATACTTTCGATCACACCCGTCCCGATCCCACCAACTCCGGAATAATCTTAACAGCGCGAAGCAGACCACGGTACAGCGCCATCTCTCGGGAAATTGGAT
Source organism: Lathronympha strigana (assembly GCA_949128165.1). Taxonomy (NCBI): domain Eukaryota; kingdom Metazoa; phylum Arthropoda; class Insecta; order Lepidoptera; family Tortricidae; genus Lathronympha; species Lathronympha strigana. The sequence continues at coordinate 13,925,487 of OX421909.1, read as the reverse complement.
TACTAATTTATACAAACTAGACGGGTTACGTATGTTGGGTTTTCGGGGGTAACTTTTGAGCGCGTGAATCTATTTGAATCATACTGTTTTTAGTAGAAGGAAGGTACGTGTGGGATCATAAATTAAGAACTCAAGATTTAAAAAAATTTTTGCATATACGGTTAAATTACAAACTTAATTCAGAAATTATTTTGTACAATTTTTTAAAAACCGTGCAAATAATCAACTTCAAAATAATTTTCCAAGAAAGTTCTTATTATGTTCTACTTTTGTAATTTTTTTCATATTTTTTCGCGTCAATCGCTAATGTAAAACGGGCATTAGAATTAACTTTACTAAGTAAGTGATAACTATGACATATCCGAATACTCATACTCCGTGTACACACGTGCAAATACCATATGAGATAAAATGAAAGTAGTCTCTGATTATCTTCTAAATGGAGCTAATTAGAATACCAGTGTCACAAATCAATAACTACAATCTAAAACGGGATATTTATTAACAATATGTTTCTTTTTCTGAGCACCCGAAATTTCGGAACTGTTGCATGCGCCATGTTCACGGAGCAACTGTCGTGACATGACGCTTGCAACAGCGCAATATCGGGTGCTCAGAAAAACAGGCATGGATCATAATTAACCCTTTTTAGATTGTAGTTATAATGCAAATGACCATGTTAGCTTAAACTAATACAAACATTATTTTCAAAAGTTTGTAATATTTTGGGGACACATTTTTATTTCAGAATTCCATCATTTGACGCTGTATTTTTATCAAGATTAACTTCCGAACTTACACTTATACTTAGTCAATTTGTTTCAATACGATACGTTTAAATCAAGAATCTTTATACGATACCTCCTACTAACATACATATAATATGATTCGATAGAATGAACGCTGTAGCATCATGGGATACAAGTTTCTAAGTTAGCTCGGCTAGTTAGAACGTCCCTGACCGCTCGGGCCTTGGCCGCGGCCGACGCCCCGCCCGCCCGGGCATCCGTATCACCATTTACACTTATACGCATTCTATGATAGCTCCTATCTAAACCTATGCGTAAAAAGGATAAAACATAATCGAAACTGATTTTGACGCCTAAAATACCCCTCGATGGCTTCGCAGTCTCCAAGTCGAACTTTCGGGAAACTTTTGCAAAGTTCTCGTTACCGAGTTAACATAAGCTGGAATGTTTTTATGAGCTACCTGTCCTTTTAATCTAATTTTGTTAGTTAGATATTAAATATATACAAAAAGGTACATTTTGGTTATATTTGAGTAATTTCTTGTCGATAATAAAGTAATATTACAAAAATATATAAAACGTACACACGCGTTCAAAAGTGAATTTGTGAATGAATTCATTCATAAACTGCCCATGCAATTTTGAACGCGATAGTACATCAGTTACTCCATAATAAAATATGTAACCTACGCATAATAGTGTCTGCAATTATTTTATTGGTGGAGCAGAAATTAATGATGCTACTCGTAACTTAATTATACGTTGAGAATAGCATGCCAAAACCTCTGTGCCTTCAGTTTGAGATTAGTTTCACTACAATCCCCTCCCTAAGAAAATTCTGCTTAGCTTTACAAACGCGTGGTGTTGAAAAATGGTTGCACCTCAGCTAGAAGGGCGGCAGAGGTCAACCGCCGGCGCGGGTCGTCAACCGGGTCGCCTGCACGCTGCAGCGCTGCCGCATCTGAATGCAGCGGCGGCAAAAACTGCCCGCTCTCTGCACCCGACGTAATTCCATTAACATTAATAACCTCGGCTCACCTGCGTTTACGTTGAACCAATAAATTGTGATAAAGATAGGGTGTATTAACTCGTTGTTGTGTAACTACACACGTAAGTTTCAATGGATAACAGGGTAGGAAATGTGGTCTAGTTAACTGCGGTTTTACTACATTATTATTGATTGATTGATTATTAACTAACTTAAATTATTAACTTAATCAATTAATAAGCATGAAATTAAATGAACAAAAGTAGGATTTAATTTAGCTAATGTGTTGTTATCTATTTCAATTACTAAATTAAACAAATTGTTTTAAATAAATTTAAAAGTAGTTTCAAGCAGAAAGCATATATCCCAGTGATGGATATAGCTACCTTTTTTTCAAACCCAGCCTCTGGAGCACCTGAGGCCTGGGAAATAACAGAAAAAACCCCACGCAACGGACCCGCGGGCACAGCGGATTTTATAGGTAGGTAAGTGTAATTTATCGCAAATAAAAAATATCCATATAGGATGTGACCAATCAGCAACATTGTACGAGGTATAATTTTAAACGTACGAGTGCCACTCGTTTTGCAATTAATCATCTAATAAGGTGAGGTGGCAGGCTGTAATTCTGAGACTAATATAAGGCTGCAGGGTTTTCCGGATAGTTTCATTTACCGAGCTGTGTAATTCCACGTAGCCACTCGGTTTCACTCAACTGTATAGTTTCACTTGCACTTTCCACAGCAAAGCAAACAACTACATATACCTGGTGTTTAAAATGCATATGATTTTCCATATTTTCCAATACAGTTTAACCTTTTATTATCCATGCAAACGTTTTATGGGATAGACATTAGCGCTTTCATTTTCATTCTTGGGCTTGGCACTATTTTACCTGAATCAATATAATACCGCAGTTGGATTATGTTGAAATTGCTATTGGTCATTAATACTACCTATAGTATTTTAATGCTAGGGTTTAATAGACACTTGATGATGATGACATTATGCAGAAACGATTCCCAATAACATTATATAAAAAAATGTGGACCGATCGACATCTCAAACTAATCTAGGAACTAAGTATTTTAGTTTCTCTTTTTCACGTGTAGAGAAAATAACAAGAAAAATAAATAAACGAGTGCTCATAAGTATGCTGCTTTTAGGCAGAAGCGCAAATAAAGTGTTATGTATTCTGAATTGAAATGCAAAATCCTCGCGCACGGCCACTATGCGCGGTCACGGAATCGCAAACGGCGTATTTACACCTTATCAAAATTACTAATGTGGCGTAGACCCCTAATAATGTATTTGAATGTATGCATTAGGACATTTATCTGTACGTCAGTAAGGTATTTTGATGGTGTGTAAAGGTTGTTGTTCTCTACCGAGGAAAATAATAGTGTTCACTTCAGCCGCTCGACTAAAAAAGATACGAAGATTCTGTTTGGGTAGCGTATTCAGTAGTATTTATCTAATATTATAAAATACTTAAACATCATTACTTCGGTATCATAGACTATTTATACGACGTAATTTATAAACGTAACAATGTTGTTTCATTATGTATTTCTGTTCTCGCTGCTAATGTGTAAAGTTGTATGGATCACACTAAACCTAAGTTATTTGCACCTTGGGCCTATGATTTTGTCTTTTGGTTCAAGATTCTTAATTAGAAATATTATGGAACCTTTCCATTGCTCATTCAAAATTAGTACTCGTAGCAGCAAAAAACCACTTTGTTTTGTACAATGGACGAAACATGCTTTGTGGATTTACTTTTGAATGAATGTTGTAATTTTTTTTTATTTCAGAGCTACAGTTAAGTGTGGCTCACGCCAACGCCAACATTCTATAGAAAAAGACATATCGATACATACTTCGCACATTTACTTACATTACACCGTAAAAATATGTATAAGTAAGTATGTAGGTAATATTAGAACCAAAACCAACCAAATTAGTACCAAGACTTAGAACCAAAAATGTATCTACCACTAGATATTTATAGTAGGTACCTTTTACTAACTATGTACACTCTCCGTAAATTACTCACTTCGTTATTATTTGTTATTGCTATACGAAAAACCTTTTAGTTGATATCACCAAAATTCAGATATTGAGTTTGAGTCACACAGAGCCTGAAATAGGACAAACCTTTGAGTCATAGGTTAGGAATTCCCAAATATATGACTCACAGCTCCTGTAAGGGAGAAGGACGTAATACTGCCTTTCGGATTTTTATTACTGTCCTGTAAGAGTAATCCATTCTGCCAATGAATATGCTACGAATAAATACGAGAATAATTTTGTAACTATTAAGTCGTAGATAAAGAATCGTACCATACGTATTTAGATAAATATTTAACAATGAGATTAAATTCAACAATAGTATATGTTAAAAATTAGATAGTTTTATAAAAATAGATGATTTATATTAAGTTCATTTATTTCAAAGTTCACTTTATTGAAATATTTAAAAAAGAGATAACATTATACTGTAAACATGTGTTATTACCTAGTCAGCCAGCAGGTAAACAAATCTACAAGTAGTAGGTATCTACGTTTCAATTTCCTTTAATACCACAACACTCTTCCAACCACAAGCGGCAAGAAAGCTTTTCAATTGCATAATTATGCCGACATAGTCGTAGCAAGCTCGTAGCGCTACGACCAGGTCACTGGCACTGTGGCCACTGCACCCTGCTTAGATACTTCTAACGCTGCTACTTTTTTACTCCTAACATTCCTGTTTGGCAGCATTAGAACCACTTTTATACATGTACATGTACATACAGCTAGTTGTGTACAAGTGAGCGTTGGGTGTAATTTGCCCTTAGAAAATCGCGATTCTTAAGTACCTACGTGTAAAGGTGTGGTGAGTGTATTGGGATAATTTCGAATATCAGAAAGCGTAGAGTAAATTTGAGATTATAGAATTATGGGTGATTTTTCTGTGAAATTATCACAATACACTGTAAATCCTTTGCGAAAAAAAAATGTTTTGGCAAATATCTTCTTGCGGCACATCATCTGATACGTTTTTTGAAATAATATACAGGTTTTTTTTATGTTAATTTTGTTATTGTCGTGATTTGATTAATTGAATATTTTCCGCAATAATCGCTCTGAAAGTCTGAAAAAGCGTCCCTCTAACTTTGAACGGGAGGTCTAAAAATGTGCAAACACTCGTATAACTTTATGAAACCCTCACTCATGCGTGGTCCAACACCCACTTGGTCGGTTATTTTACATTAGTTTTTTTATCTCTAGATATTTATAAACGTGACTGTACGTGACCGGACAAGGACAAGTAGGTAAATAATAGATTTTAATTATTGTCATGCAAAAAATATAGCGCTAAAGGCTAACTTAATATACGTATAAACAATTATTGTTTTATTTCCAATTTAGTAGTCATGTTTCAACTGCTTTTTTTAGGTTTATTCACGCAGTGCAATAGTACCATTATTCACGTTCCACACGTTTTTAATCATTAATAAAATATTTTATTTCTAGTTATATAATTGAGTGCTGACAACAGCTGTAATAAATGCCTTAATTTGATATTATTATAAAAGATTTTAATGAGAAATGATGTCTTAATATTGTAATGAGTCTACATGCATTTTACATTTCATACTCACTTTTACATAACAATTGAATACTTTCCATCCACATAGTAAACAACACGCAATAATTCATAACATTAACCGATTGCCGATAGCGTTTAGTGGTTAGTGTGAATGTGAATCACTTTCTCGGTGCAGCACGGCGCATAGAAAGTGCAATGCCCTTCGCGATGAACTTCGCGACTAAGTGGGCCGGCGAAGCGCATCCGAGCCAATAGCTTTTCTATTGCGTTAGTATCCACACATTCCTCTGTGTTCCCGATTTTATATAGACGCTCTGAACGTCTGGCCGCGATAATATTTAATTTTAGGTATGGCAAATATAAATTTAACAAAATATTCGTGATGCTGATTTTATGGCACATGCGCATAAATATTTGTTTCCAATAATAAACCTATGCAAAGCAACATTTTCATTTTCATGGTAGTAATAATCCTGACCTACTTAATTTTTTTTCCAGGAGTCTATACTATGGCCAACCGGTTTTTAAAGAAATGGTAAGAAAAAAACTATATAATACTGCCAGTATTATACGTTTTTTTCTTACTATTTCTAAGGAGAAATTATTTCTCTCTGACGTTGCACGATTAAGAAGAAATACTGTCCAAACTAAACAAAAAAGTTTTTTTTTTAAATGTACTAGAGGACTTTAGATAAATACCAAAATAAAAGCACCTTACACGTTCATAGATATCCTTATTTTAATCTTAAAAATATTTTAATTTGAAACCTTTTTGGCTTACATTTCAAAGGAACCATTCTCAGCTCTCTCATTACAGGTATTTGTGTAATGCACAAAGCAATGCAGGGGTATGGTATCTAAGCGTCTGAAATAGTCGGGACGGGATCTATTTCCCGGGCAGCTGCGCGAGTACGTTGCCCCGCCAGGCGCAGGGCGTTAGAAGTCCAACGATCCCTGTCGTAGGGCAAGTACACGTAGTGCATTGACAAGAGCTAGACGTGCCGTTGATGTCGCCATTAGATAGCTGTGCCAGCAACAAATGTTAGGTTTGTAACCAGAGTCAGCTATGTACAAACAGATGGAATTTTAAATAAAATCATATTAATATTCGTATTTTATAAGTGTTCTTTCCTACTTATACAGAAAATTATAAATACCTATGTATATCAAGCATGAATAGGTAAAGCTCAGTCATTTAGTATAGAAACAAAAAAATAGAAAAATGGCTAAATGGCCCTGACCCTAAATAAACGTTTTTGGTTGGTGTCGCGAAATTTTCGAAGGGCACAATATACGTAAGTATCTACTAAAACTAGCTGTTTCTCGCGACCTCATTCGGGTGGATTTTTTTAACCGCCTTAGCTCCCCTTCCACCAGCCGGGTTTGCTAACTAACCCAGAGTTAAGCGTCTTTATAGTATGGAATTTGGTAGTTCACTTCAGATTAGTCCGCTAACCCAGCTCAGGTTGGTGCAATTGGCCATTAGGGTTTTCATTCCGCATTCCGAAAATCTCTTCATAGTCGTTAACCAAACTTATGTAAGTATATAACCTACTGAAAAAACAACAAGCTTCTATATTTTTATAGTTTGGCTTTGCGTTGGTTATAACTCCGTCATAAGTATTTATATACATAGAAAACGTTCAGTGTGCATCAGTCCTAATAATGGCAAGCGCAGCTAAACTTGAACTGCGTGCAATGCGCGTGCACCTCACCTTCGCTTAGAAATCAACGCCTATTACATCTGAGATCACCGCGCTGCGCCAGCGCCGCGTAATCGCCGCTCGTTGAAACTAAAAGCGAGAACGCTTGGTTCTGGATTGCATATTATGAAAGTAGGTAATATCAGGTTATAAGTTCCATAAAGATAGTATGGTGTGGTGGAATAAATAAGAATATTTATAGAATATTTATGCTAATTGAATTATTTAACGTATAGGAAAATGTATACGTATAGATTGCTAAGTAACAGCCGTGGAGACCCAAGTGACACCCCTGGAGTTGCAGGCGTCCATAGGCTACGGTGACCGCTTTCCACCAGGCGGGCCGAATGCTTGTTTCCCGCTGATATAAAAAATAAGAGATAAGAGGTGCTTACGCATTTATTATGATATTTTTTTGACTCTCAAACCAAAAGAGGTGGGAAACCTACAACAAATCCATATTTATTAAAATAATATTAGTAAGTACTAAATAAAATATTGTCATTGAAATTGAACACTCATCTTAACCCTGTGAAAACGAGTGCTGTAAAGGGCTCGAAACGTAGGATCATGGTGTTAATAAACGCGATTAATCCATTCTAAAGTGTTTAATTTCAAAGTACTAGATAAGATTAAAAGAGCCATATATTAGTACGTGTAGTAACCGTAAACTTTGTTTTGAAGAAAATGTATCTGAAAAATCAAAAATCTTTTGGAATACGAGAAAATAATAAGGCACTAGTTTATACAAAAGGAACTAATTTCTTGAGGATGAGGACTAAGATTAAATAGCCTGATATCCTCACGACCTAAGCATTCATCCGTACGACCCGTGATTCGAACTCCTGACCTCCGGTTTGAAATCCCACGGCTACTGGTAATCCTCTGAGTATTCTAAGTATTCGTTACGTTTCTTTATCAGTTAACGATCTTTAAAAAATGCAACAGAGCAGCCATATTTAATTACACTGATATTTACAAATTATCGCCATCAGTGCAAGCTAAATAATTACTACTAACTCCGCTAGCACGCACATTTCAATATGTTGTTTGTTTAATTGGCCAGTGTAACTCTCACGCTTTCTTAATTGATCATCTCAATCACCATTATGCTATATGGATCAATGGGAGTAAAGAAAAATATTTATACAAGTGAATGTTATGACTCGATTAAATTGATCGATCAGTTAGTTTATCTGGTAACAATCGGAAGCAGTAGACCTTTCTCATAACAATTGTGCGCTAACAAAAAATAACCTATACATTTTATACATGTTAAACTTCCGTGACTGGTTCACTGCGAATGTATGTAACTATGTAATACAACGTAACTAACTGCAAACATTAAATTCGTTCAAAGATATGTAATAGAAGATATCTTGATGACAAAACGAGAAAACAATCGTTTTTTTCTACTACAGCAATTTTATCTATCAATTATATGACTGAAAGCGACATTAAAAAAGTATACGTTATAACGTTGCTTATGGTATTCCATAAGAACACCTTTAAACGTTTTTACAAAACTCGTCTATGTCTCTTTTTGTAACAGCGACCCTTGAATTTTAATAACCCGTATTATAAGTTATAATACGGGTTATTAAAATTAACACTGTTGCATAAATTGCTATTAAATGAATAAGATAAATAAATATTTTTGGGACAATATGGTATGGTATGGTATTAAATAAGAAGTTATTCGACCATTATTGGGTCCTGTTGAAATCTCGAATTATAGGTACCTATATTGAGGGTGAAAGTATGTTTCTATTATTATTTGCAAATGTATTTATATACAAGTATTTTGAAAATTGGTTTAACACAGTACGATAAAACACTTACACAAAAAATCTACTTATCTTAAATTTTGGTAGTGCTTCTAAATTGATAGAGTAACTTAAAATACCTACTTCACACACTAGGAATTGGAAAAGCATATCCATATCACCTTTAAAAAATGCACTTGATATGCCAAATGAAAATAACGTATATAAAAAAATAGCCTTTTTTAAGTGTTCCTACATTTTTTTAAGTCTGAAGCAGAATTATTGTCATATCTCTTACATCGCTGATTCTCAGTCAGAATTAGTCTACCAATGCGTTACTATAGGTATGTATAGTAAAACTGCATACAATATTCTCTAGTATTATGATGCCCTAGTACTCAGTTGCACTGAAGTGAACTGCATTTCAAAGCGGCGCGCGTGGCACGGAGCCACCCCCGATACGCGACGACAATGTTTACTTAAAACATTTTCTTAAATATAATCATTTATACACATGTTACAATTTGTAAATGTATATGTGTATTCGGTGCATATTATTCCGAATACCTACATGAAAACGTGGGAAATTCTTAAAACCACAGGATAATAAACCCATAATTCCATCGTATAAAGAGTCCCCTATCGGTGTCAAGCTCGTTTAGCACTAAAGACCCTGCACCTATTTAATCCTTCTGGTTCAGCTCATTGGTTGACTGGTAAAGAATGCGTTACAAAATGCAAAGTTTAAATTAATAAATAAATAAAAATTATCCGGATTTCACTGATGTCTGAAATTAGCCGAAAACTCCTTAATACGTATTTTAATGGTATAGAACCATGTAAAATAGACGATAAGTAGGTATACCGACACTGGAAAAAGAAATGTATAACGCTGGAAAAATTTGCTGGGGTTTTCTCATTTTAATAAAATTGCTAAGTAATATTTAAATGAAAAGTATATTTATTATATTACTAAGTAGTGGCACTCGATTAGTTTTTTTAATTAAAAATATAAAATTATAATGCTCCTTTGGTTTAATAAACTAAATCATTAAAAATATGTCTCAGGGAAACTTGCAGCTGAGTGACGTGTTTGATCAAACAGTAATCATGAACTGTTAGTTTCACTTTAGAACTACCAGGGCGACTGAACACTCGAAGAGATTGAATGCGCCAAGGAATTGACGCGTTGCAACCACATGCACTTAGAGAGCTATATCTGCGAATAGTGAGTGTGAGGGGGATGACTGCATTCTGTGCATGTTGCTAATGCGTTTCTGACGTCTGAATTGCACGTGTTCGTAGTTACGCATTTTCCATTGGTTGATGATATCTGTGCTGGTGTTTGATTTAGCTTGTTAGCGGTGAACGGTGGCATTATGTAGTGAGCACATCTCGTCAATATAGAGTGCTCTGTCAAGGATATATTTGACCATCCTATTGACGGGGCGATTTTTAGTATGTTGAGTACCAAGCAGATGTAGGACAATGGAGGCATCATTTTCGATTCTGCAATCAAAATGAGTATCCAGTTTTGCAGTTGCTGTAACTTATTTATCCAATAAAATAAAAAATAAACATTTGTGCAAAATATGCGTAATCTAGTTTAGAATAGATGATTTTTTTTATATGTCACATCACATTATATTATTTTTCTAGGTAGGAATATTAAAAATTAAGCTTAATAAAAACAGGATAATTTAGAAATTTGTTTGCTCGGTTTGTCCCATAGAGTTTATCTGATAAAACAAACAAAATAAAACATATGTTCCAAGTATTTTCTTCGGTTACCGCGATTAGTACATTTAGTACTGATTACAATGAAACGTAGGGAAAATAGTCAATATACGCGATTAATCCATTTTAAAGTGTTTCATTTCAATAAGTTACACTTCCGAAATTTGTGTACTTGTATATGTATATTATGTATACCATCCAAGCGGGCTGATATCCTGTGAAATTATTAAACGTTTCTCTTTCATTTGACCTCTTGGGACGACGACCTGCCGTTTGTAAGACCTTGGTGTTTGGAAAGTCATGTCAGTTAGTTTGAAAATAAAAATTGCCCAAACGACTAACAAAATGCTGATCATACTAAACTTGATTGTTAGGTTTGTTATCTTTAATTGAATTTATTATTTAATTCAGTACCTATGATTTGTTTTTTATTAAACTACCCGTAATAAACAAATGTTTTAGCAGCGCTGTAGCACATGTGATAGGTACGACGAGGTTAATAAAATTTAAATAGTTCTTTATTTTATTAATGTGCGTACTAGTGGTACTGACTTTTCTAATTTATTTCAATTTACACCGATAAATAAGATAAAGGAAAGACCTAGCAATATTTATTCATTTAATACAAATGCGATACTTATTTTCTATTACAAGAAAACTAAACTAAGGCAATAAAATGAGAATTGCATTCCCACATTACGTCTGTGTGGGTTTGCTATTCTGTGCATTGACCCGACCGCGCTGCAGCGTCGTGACGCGACAAGGGCGTTGAGCGACGACCACCTCGCGCGCTCTGCACTCCTGGTGACGAAGGTTCGTTTACCACACAACCCTTTTCTGGTCCTAGAACTATCGCACTGTGAAAAGGACTTAGTTGAGCGTGCATTGTTTGCAAATCACTCTGCTTATGGCTGCGTGCATAATAAAACGAGTGCCGGCAACTCGGCGTAAGTTTTGGTGGCTACGTGATTTAATTCCTTGCCCGAGTCTGACGTCCAAAGGTTCTCCGGTCAAGGTCGGACAATGTAAATCAGGTTTCATGGAAGCGTGTAGCTCTAGAGTCAAGACACAATTAAATGAACACACGCTCTTTTTGCAATGCGGTTTCGCGTCTACATTATTTAGTTTACACACTTAGCTGGTTGTCAATTACTGATCAGACACAGTAAGTCACTGGTAACAAGCGCATATATATTTACATACATACGAATTCTAAAGTTACCTATGAGCATGTGGCTAAGTTTTGCTTTTATTCATTTCCATTTTTCAATTACCGGGCAAGATAAGGTAGGAAATTTGAAGTATTATGAATAAGTATATAAAAAATCTTAAGGCAAAACCACATTTATTTAAAGTATTGGGCTATAAAGATTTTATAAAGGTACCTACTTATTTTCAGAAAATTATTTCGTCACACGTATGAAGAAGTAGGTAGGTAGCACGTGTGCAAAGAAAACATGTTCATATCACGTTCTTTACTATGATCAATGATTTGGTAAGATATAATGTATCTGTAGCTGAACTGTGGCATCTTAGGTTATACATAAGAATTAAATATTGAATATATATATATATATATATATATATATACAATACTTTTCAGTAGCAGCGTTGGTAGTCCAGCGGTAAAGCGTGCGACTAGAGTCAAACCACGTTATTCTTCCAAGCAAATGAACTGTGAAACTTTAAAGTGTTATTATATTAAACGTCAAACTTCAATGAAATAATGACGTTTATGCCACACCTGGCCATAAAGTGCCTTTTTCCGCACGCTACGCGTACGCAAAAAGCCGATTTCTGCCCAAGTGTAGGCATAAAATGATGTACCTAACACGTGAGGTAATAAATAAAGCCCTTGATCGCATATTTACGTCCCTCGCTTGCAGCTCGGGTCACAAACATCTGCGATCTCGGCCTTTCTTTGTTTTACCGCACTAGTTAGGTAATGTACTATTACTTAACACTGCCATAGTCTGTGCTATCAAAATCTAGGAAACACCAAAATCGGACTTTAGGGATTGCCATCCGGATCCAAAATATTTCGACTTATTCTGATTTTCATCCGAATCCGCCGGATCTGCCATACATTTCGGATCCGCATTGCACCCTACGTGCAACATTTAAATCCGAGATTTTTTTTAAACTTATGTACGAAATATTATTTGATATTTATTTACCAATCGCTTTCCGGTAAAGGAAGAGATCGTGAGGAAACCGGACTAATTCCGATAAGACCTATAGTTAATCGTCTGGGTTGAAAGGTCAGATGGCAGTCGCTATCGTAAAACTAGCGCCTTCGCCAAATCCTGGGATTAGTTGCCAAAGCTGACCGCAGGTTCCCTGAGCCGTGGCATAAGCCGGAAAAATGCTAGAAAGAAGAAGGGATCCAATACTCTAATTTTATTATGTTAGATCTGAAGTCACGATACAAAATAAGGGAAAATATGCTTGTAGCCTGCAGGCCTACCACTAACATAAAAAATTGCCATTGACAGAAAAACCTCTTTATCACTCCAATATGCAAGTGTGACAAGGAGAAAGATACAAATTTTTGAAGTTCGATTTTCGTGGTACTAGTCCTGTACCTACTCCTGTTATGTTGATGGCAATTTATTTAGACAAATAAGGGTGGACATCCTTTCTTTATTTATATCCATAAATTTATTGCATATATTATGAATGAATTCATTAATTAATTGGGTATGCAATTCTGTAATTGATAGTACAACCCAACAGGAATTGAAATTGGTAGCTTCATTTTTATAAAACAAAAGAGGAAAGCCAAATGTTCGCATACTCTCGATTTTTTTTCAGCCTATTGACAGGTCGGGGGCGTCATTATCGCAGGTCTTAATTGTATCCAATTTTTTCGGCGCATAGACCTTAGGTTAAAAAAACTCAACTTCTATATTTGAGAATCCAGGGCACCGAATAAAATGGATGGACCTGTGTTTTTGCCACCAGCCCTAGCAGCAGCCAGAATTAATATGTTCACGATAAATACCTACATAACTTTTCATTGATCATCGACAAACATTTTATGAAACCCCGTTTTACTTTCACATCTAAGATTTCTAAAACCGTAACCGTAACCTTTAAATATAGCAGCTAAAAAACCCTTAAAAATAAAGATGTAGATAGGTTGAAAAACTTTTATATTTATTAGGTTTCAGTCTCAAAATTTCGTCAAGAAGAGACGTAAATAAGTACCTATGTACTTGCGCCGACCTATGTACTTGCGCCTAACTCGAAGGTCAAAACTTGCTCGAAGCGTAGACTTGCTCGTCGAGCGAATGTTTCATAGCCTTAATATAGGTGTTTTGGTCTAAGTACACCAAGGGCTCACGTGCAAGGCCGACGCTAGGGCTTTCAATACCGGGATACCGATATCCTGGGATCCCGGGAAACCGCCTTTTTCAGGACAGATTTTAATACCGGGATCCCGATATTTTTAGAAACTAAGTAAATATGCAAAAATAACCCAAAATACCTATCGAAATGGCAACATTCGGCATCGCCACGGAGCTTCGCACGCGTATATTCTACAGCTTTTACTGTCTTCAAGCGATACGTGGTGCGGCAAGTGATGTCGCCAATAGGTTCAAGCTACACATCATGCCGTAGTTTATACTACTCCTGATTTGAACCAGTTAAAGCAATTCTTAATTACAAAACCTACGTGAAAAACATCTGATACGTGGTCGGGCGCTTGTTAAGCCTAAGAAATGCTGCAACAAAGGCTCTAATTTATTTAAACACTAAGACCAACTGGTCCTACGCAAGGTCAGCCGCTAACTCGGAGTTAAGCTTTCATATTCTATACAAAAGACGCTTAACCCCGGGTTATGTAGCTAATCCCGCGTGGTAAAATACAAAATACTATTTGTAAGCCCTATCCGACGCGTGGGCTATCTCCCTCCAGCCACCATATTTAGGGGGCTTTATTTTTACACCCGCGGTCATTGACACGATCGAACAAACAATGATGAGAACTTGTCAGCCATTGCTAAATTGCACGGTGATTTAGGCTCACTTGCACCACACAGGGTTAGCCGCTAACCCGGCGTTGAGCTGTCAAATTCCATACAAAAAAACGCTTAACTCCGGTGTATGTGGCTAACCGCGGGTGGTGCAAGTGGCCCTTATGGAAATAACAAATGAAGTCATTTTTATAATGGACCTATTCTGTTTCAATTTGTACTCGATACAATGACGTCCAAATAAGTAGGTAGGAGGGTGTCCTACCTTCTTATTTTTGGACCCAATTAACGTGTCGGAATGCAAAATTGTGGTTGACTGGAATTATTAGTAGGTACTAATCTGTCCATCCAGAATACGTTATCTTTGCTTTAAAAAAATGATCAAGTTACCTATAATGCTAGCTAACCAATGTGTTTTTGTTTTTCATTTGTATAATTGATTTCAAGATGGACTGATGCGGTGAAGAGAAGAGTCGGCGACAGCATACAACGAGCGGCCCACACGGCCCATGACCGCACTCAATGGAAGAAAGCAACATGTGGTCGCGATCCTCAGCAATGGAAACCGAGGAAGAATTGATTTCAAACGGCTTTAGATGTTGCGAACGGCCTACCGACGGCACCGACGTGATATCAAGGAACCTCCTCGTTCCTTGAATTATTTTGAATGTATGAAGTAAATAGTAATCGATAGTAAATAATGACTATTTTTTGTAAAAAAGTTACGGACAACACTCATGTATAAAATTTAGTCACTGGAATGTTTCGGAAACTTAGGTCCCCATTTTCAAGCGTCGAGTACATTTTGATGTCACGCGTACTAACAATACGTGAGTGCTATCTGTAATTTTATTATAATATTAATAATATTAATATGACTCTTATGATAGTTCAAATTCCATACTATGTATAAGTACCAAAATATATTGCTGATAGTGATTCCAATCCAAAAAATATGTAAAAGGTTTCCTGCTAGGAATGAAATAAAATAACCATGTACAGTGTTGGTAAGCAGACGTTGCCCGGGCAAGACCTTTAACCGTGAAGGTCCCAGCCTTCAACCTGCTCGCGCTCAAGGCCCAACCAAGGTCCCAATGCACCCGGGACCATCGATCGGCCGTGGCCATGGCAACGCGAGCTCTGCCTGTGGGTCACGGACACATCTGAGATTGCTTCCGACATTAGGCTTGTAATGTTATAGTGGAAATGTTTTAGCCGTGATAGCTGAATACTTTGGAAATCGGGTACTTAATATTGTCGTTTTGAAGTATGTGGATTTGTTTACTAGGCTGTTTGGTTTAGTTAATTGGTCTGCTTAAGAATCTTCCTAATAAGGACTTATAAAATAAAAATATATACGACACTGCATGTCTCTCTAAATCTCTACCGTTTTCAAAAAAACCCTACAATTAAAAGGATTAAAGCTATGAGGCACGTCATTGCCTAAGATAAACCATCTGACTGTATACGGTTTCCGTACTTTCAAACCACCCACCCATATGTCTCTCATACAGCGCCTACACTTCGGTTACCGCGATTAGTACATTTAGTACTGATTACAATGAAACGTAGGGAAAATAGTCAATATACGCGATTAATCCATTTTAAAGTGTTTCATTTCAATAAGTTACACTTCCGAAATTTGTGTACTTGTATATGTATATTATGTATACCATCCAAGCGGGCTGATATCCTGTGAAATTATTAAACGTTTCTCTTTCATTTGACCTCTTGGGACGACGACCTGCCGTTTGTAAGACCTTGGTGTTTGGAAAGTCATGTCAGTTAGTTTGAAAATAAAAATTGCCCAAACGACTAACAAAATGCTGATCATACTAAACTTGATTGTTAGGTTTGTTATCTTTAATTGAATTTATTATTTAATTCAGTACCTATGATTTGTTTTTTATTAAACTACCCGTAATAAACAAATGTTTTAGCAGCGCTGTAGCACATGTGATAGGTACGACGAGGTTAATAAAATTTAAATAGTTCTTTATTTTATTAATGTGCGTACTAGTGGTACTGACTTTTCTAATTTATTTCAATTTACACCGATAAATAAGATAAAGGAAAGACCTAGCAATATTTATTCATTTAATACAAATGCGATACTTATTTTCTATTACAAGAAAACTAAACTAAGGCAATAAAATGAGAATTGCATTCCCACATTACGTCTGTGTGGGTTTGCTATTCTGTGCATTGACCCGACCGCGCTGCAGCGTCGTGACGCGACAAGGGCGTTGAGCGACGACCACCTCGCGCGCTCTGCACTCCTGGTGACGAAGGTTCGTTTACCACACAACCCTTTTCTGGTCCTAGAACTATCGCACTGTGAAAAGGACTTAGTTGAGCGTGCATTGTTTGCAAATCACTCTGCTTATGGCTGCGTGCATAATAAAACGAGTGCCGGCAACTCGGCGTAAGTTTTGGTGGCTACGTGATTTAATTCCTTGCCCGAGTCTGACGTCCAAAGGTTCTCCGGTCAAGGTCGGACAATGTAAATCAGGTTTCATGGAAGCGTGTAGCTCTAGAGTCAAGACACAATTAAATGAACACACGCTCTTTTTGCAATGCGGTTTCGCGTCTACATTATTTAGTTTACACACTTAGCTGGTTGTCAATTACTGATCAGACACAGTAAGTCACTGGTAACAAGCGCATATATATTTACATACATACGAATTCTAAAGTTACCTATGAGCATGTGGCTAAGTTTTGCTTTTATTCATTTCCATTTTTCAATTACCGGGCAAGATAAGGTAGGAAATTTGAAGTATTATGAATAAGTATATAAAAAATCTTAAGGCAAAACCACATTTATTTAAAGTATTGGGCTATAAAGATTTTATAAAGGTACCTACTTATTTTCAGAAAATTATTTCGTCACACGTATGAAGAAGTAGGTAGGTAGCACGTGTGCAAAGAAAACATGTTCATATCACGTTCTTTACTATGATCAATGATTTGGTAAGATATAATGTATCTGTAGCTGAACTGTGGCATCTTAGGTTATACATAAGAATTAAATATTGAATATATATATATATATATATATATATATACAATACTTTTCAGTAGCAGCGTTGGTAGTCCAGCGGTAAAGCGTGCGACTAGAGTCAAACCACGTTATTCTTCCAAGCAAATGAACTGTGAAACTTTAAAGTGTTATTATATTAAACGTCAAACTTCAATGAAATAATGACGTTTATGCCACACCTGGCCATAAAGTGCCTTTTTCCGCACGCTACGCGTACGCAAAAAGCCGATTTCTGCCCAAGTGTAGGCATAAAATGATGTACCTAACACGTGAGGTAATAAATAAAGCCCTTGATCGCATATTTACGTCCCTCGCTTGCAGCTCGGGTCACAAACATCTGCGATCTCGGCCTTTCTTTGTTTTACCGCACTAGTTAGGTAATGTACTATTACTTAACACTGCCATAGTCTGTGCTATCAAAATCTAGGAAACACCAAAATCGGACTTTAGGGATTGCCATCCGGATCCAAAATATTTCGACTTATTCTGATTTTCATCCGAATCCGCCGGATCTGCCATACATTTCGGATCCGCATTGCACCCTACGTGCAACATTTAAATCCGAGATTTTTTTTAAACTTATGTACGAAATATTATTTGATATTTATTTACCAATCGCTTTCCGGTAAAGGAAGAGATCGTGAGGAAACCGGACTAATTCCGATAAGACCTATAGTTAATCGTCTGGGTTGAAAGGTCAGATGGCAGTCGCTATCGTAAAACTAGCGCCTTCGCCAAATCCTGGGATTAGTTGCCAAAGCTGACCGCAGGTTCCCTGAGCCGTGGCATAAGCCGGAAAAATGCTAGAAAGAAGAAGGGATCCAATACTCTAATTTTATTATGTTAGATCTGAAGTCACGATACAAAATAAGGGAAAATATGCTTGTAGCCTGCAGGCCTACCACTAACATAAAAAATTGCCATTGACAGAAAAACCTCTTTATCACTCCAATATGCAAGTGTGACAAGGAGAAAGATACAAATTTTTGAAGTTCGATTTTCGTGGTACTAGTCCTGTACCTACTCCTGTTATGTTGATGGCAATTTATTTAGACAAATAAGGGTGGACATCCTTTCTTTATTTATATCCATAAATTTATTGCATATATTATGAATGAATTCATTAATTAATTGGGTATGCAATTCTGTAATTGATAGTACAACCCAACAGGAATTGAAATTGGTAGCTTCATTTTTATAAAACAAAAGAGGAAAGCCAAATGTTCGCATACTCTCGATTTTTTTTCAGCCTATTGACAGGTCGGGGGCGTCATTATCGCAGGTCTTAATTGTATCCAATTTTTTCGGCGCATAGACCTTAGGTTAAAAAAACTCAACTTCTATATTTGAGAATCCAGGGCACCGAATAAAATGGATGGACCTGTGTTTTTGCCACCAGCCCTAGCAGCAGCCAGAATTAATATGTTCACGATAAATACCTACATAACTTTTCATTGATCATCGACAAACATTTTATGAAACCCCGTTTTACTTTCACATCTAAGATTTCTAAAACCGTAACCGTAACCTTTAAATATAGCAGCTAAAAAACCCTTAAAAATAAAGATGTAGATAGGTTGAAAAACTTTTATATTTATTAGGTTTCAGTCTCAAAATTTCGTCAAGAAGAGACGTAAATAAGTACCTATGTACTTGCGCCGACCTATGTACTTGCGCCTAACTCGAAGGTCAAAACTTGCTCGAAGCGTAGACTTGCTCGTCGAGCGAATGTTTCATAGCCTTAATATAGGTGTTTTGGTCTAAGTACACCAAGGGCTCACGTGCAAGGCCGACGCTAGGGCTTTCAATACCGGGATACCGATATCCTGGGATCCCGGGAAACCGCCTTTTTCAGGACAGATTTTAATACCGGGATCCCGATATTTTTAGAAACTAAGTAAATATGCAAAAATAACCCAAAATACCTATCGAAATGGCAACATTCGGCATCGCCACGGAGCTTCGCACGCGTATATTCTACAGCTTTTACTGTCTTCAAGCGATACGTGGTGCGGCAAGTGATGTCGCCAATAGGTTCAAGCTACACATCATGCCGTAGTTTATACTACTCCTGATTTGAACCAGTTAAAGCAATTCTTAATTACAAAACCTACGTGAAAAACATCTGATACGTGGTCGGGCGCTTGTTAAGCCTAAGAAATGCTGCAACAAAGGCTCTAATTTATTTAAACACTAAGACCAACTGGTCCTACGCAAGGTCAGCCGCTAACTCGGAGTTAAGCTTTCATATTCTATACAAAAGACGCTTAACCCCGGGTTATGTAGCTAATCCCGCGTGGTAAAATACAAAATACTATTTGTAAGCCCTATCCGACGCGTGGGCTATCTCCCTCCAGCCACCATATTTAGGGGGCTTTATTTTTACACCCGCGGTCATTGACACGATCGAACAAACAATGATGAGAACTTGTCAGCCATTGCTAAATTGCACGGTGATTTAGGCTCACTTGCACCACACAGGGTTAGCCGCTAACCCGGCGTTGAGCTGTCAAATTCCATACAAAAAAACGCTTAACTCCGGTGTATGTGGCTAACCGCGGGTGGTGCAAGTGGCCCTTATGGAAATAACAAATGAAGTCATTTTTATAATGGACCTATTCTGTTTCAATTTGTACTCGATACAATGACGTCCAAATAAGTAGGTAGGAGGGTGTCCTACCTTCTTATTTTTGGACCCAATTAACGTGTCGGAATGCAAAATTGTGGTTGACTGGAATTATTAGTAGGTACTAATCTGTCCATCCAGAATACGTTATCTTTGCTTTAAAAAAATGATCAAGTTACCTATAATGCTAGCTAACCAATGTGTTTTTGTTTTTCATTTGTATAATTGATTTCAAGATGGACTGATGCGGTGAAGAGAAGAGTCGGCGACAGCATACAACGAGCGGCCCACACGGCCCATGACCGCACTCAATGGAAGAAAGCAACATGTGGTCGCGATCCTCAGCAATGGAAACCGAGGAAGAATTGATTTCAAACGGCTTTAGATGTTGCGAACGGCCTACCGACGGCACCGACGTGATATCAAGGAACCTCCTCGTTCCTTGAATTATTTTGAATGTATGAAGTAAATAGTAATCGATAGTAAATAATGACTATTTTTTGTAAAAAAGTTACGGACAACACTCATGTATAAAATTTAGTCACTGGAATGTTTCGGAAACTTAGGTCCCCATTTTCAAGCGTCGAGTACATTTTGATGTCACGCGTACTAACAATACGTGAGTGCTATCTGTAATTTTATTATAATATTAATAATATTAATATGACTCTTATGATAGTTCAAATTCCATACTATGTATAAGTACCAAAATATATTGCTGATAGTGATTCCAATCCAAAAAATATGTAAAAGGTTTCCTGCTAGGAATGAAATAAAATAACCATGTACAGTGTTGGTAAGCAGACGTTGCCCGGGCAAGACCTTTAACCGTGAAGGTCCCAGCCTTCAACCTGCTCGCGCTCAAGGCCCAACCAAGGTCCCAATGCACCCGGGACCATCGATCGGCCGTGGCCATGGCAACGCGAGCTCTGCCTGTGGGTCACGGACACATCTGAGATTGCTTCCGACATTAGGCTTGTAATGTTATAGTGGAAATGTTTTAGCCGTGATAGCTGAATACTTTGGAAATCGGGTACTTAATATTGTCGTTTTGAAGTATGTGGATTTGTTTACTAGGCTGTTTGGTTTAGTTAATTGGTCTGCTTAAGAATCTTCCTAATAAGGACTTATAAAATAAAAATATATACGACACTGCATGTCTCTCTAAATCTCTACCGTTTTCAAAAAAACCCTACAATTAAAAGGATTAAAGCTATGAGGCACGTCATTGCCTAAGATAAACCATCTGACTGTATACGGTTTCCGTACTTTCAAACCACCCACCCATATGTCTCTCATACAGCGCCTACACTAGTGGTTCGCCTCGAACGTGAACTCGTGACCCCTATATCTCGGCAAGCCCTTGACCGATTTAGCTCATATTCGAATTTAAAAATTATATATTTTTTTTTTATACTACGACGGTGACAAACAAGCATACGGCCCGCCTGATGGTAAGCGGTCACCGTAGCCTATGGACGCCTGCAACTCCAGGGGTGTTACATGCGCGTTGCCGACCCTTTAAAAACTTTAACACTCCTTTTTTGAAGAACCCCATATTGTAGTCCTTTGGGAAAACAGTGGCAGGGAGCTCATTCCACAGCCGGAGCGTCCGCGGGAGGAAGATATTTATCTAATCTAACCACATGCCAAATTTCATGACGATCTGATCAACGGTAACTTGAGTTATCGTCGAACAAACATACATATGTATATACAGACGACAGATTGTCCAAGAAGATTGGGAGAACTAACCTCGTTTCGCTCGCTCGTTCGACTAACTGCAATAGTAAAGTCAAGTTAGAAACCACTGGAAAGAACTTAACTTAACCACATAAATATCGAAAGACGGGTAAGACAAGGAGACCAGCTCTCTCCGACTCTATTCATAACATTTACATTTAGTTATGAAAATTCAGAAATGGGAATCTAGAGGAATAAACATAGATGATCATACTTAGCTTTTGCATAGGACAAGGTTATCTAGAAGAGTGAGCTGTATACAATTCATGAGAAACACTTTGCACGCAGCTAGTAAGAACACTAAGAACATATGCCGTAAATTAAATCTTTAAACATACATATATATAACATACAATACATTTAAGTCAATAGCCTAACAATAGCTTTACTTTAAATATATTTTACGTATTGGCTCTTAATAAAACTCTTCGCTGTCGCTAAAGTTTTTCCAGTTTTCATCTGTAATGTATGTCACACTAACATAGTTTGCCTTAGTTATGTTTTTATTGCGTAAAAGCATAAAGCAATGTTGCGGATTTCTTATCAACGACCTTCGCTACGAATCATTACGTTTTCCACGTTGAGTAGAAGTAGGTACCTAGTTGTTCTCTATATAAATACCTATCTACTTCGGCATTGAGTTTCCATCCGTATGTACTTGACGGTTGCTGCGCAAATCCCATGGTGAGAAGATGGAGTGATGAATCACACAAAGTTTAAATGAATTTCTGTAAGAAATACTATTTCGATTTGATATAACGAGTATGCTTAAACACTTGAGCCAATGACAATTAATTTATTTAATATGTAAATGCTTCTATTTCTGTGTTTTATTATTTATGTTCCTTATTATTTAATCTGATAAATTTTTTTTGATATTGTTTAATTTTTGCCCTGTTTAGTCTGTTTCATATCAAAGGTCATAAAACGGATTAACTGTTAAACTTCCTAAATAAAATGTTGCATGCATAATTTATATCCAAAACCTACTACTTATTTAAATTTAAATATCTTCATTGAGAGCGTCATATCAGACACGTGTTCCAAAAATATACAATGATCGGCCCTGACCCCGGTCGGTCACGGAGGAATGAGGCGGATAGGGGCGGGGGCATGAATAGACCTTTCCGAATTTCACTTGTTTCCATACCAACAGTTGGGAGGTTTCGGTACACAAATCGGGAAATGTATCTAAGAAACTCTTTTATCCATTGATGTAGGTAGATTAGGTACGAGTATGTTATGAAACTATGTGTCGCGAGTGACGCGCCGTGACCTCGGCCAAGGTTGCGAACGAGCACTTCCCTGTACTCGATCGTCCATTATGTGTACTAGTACTGGCTTGACTAGTTTATTTGCACCTCGATACTCATCTTGTCATTGTTTCCGTGTCGACATCAAACCATAAAATAACTAGAACAATAATTGGTAAGAATTATTTTATGTATCAATTGGTTATTAGGTTATTACGTAGGTAGGTACATGGTGGTATAGTACCTGCCCAATTCAAGCTTTTCAAAAGTTAAGAGTTTTTAAGCTCGCTTAAGTAATTACCTACTAGGTAATTAACCAATTTAGCTGAATAATATTAAAGTTCATAAACCACCGGCACATTATACGATTTTAAGCTAAACTGGTCATTTGCATTATAACTAATATCGGGTGCTCAATAAAACAAACATACATGGTAATTATCCCGTTTTGAATATTAGTTATAATACCGGCACATTATTTAGATTTATTGTAAACAAAAAGTCTTCAAATCAATCTTAAATCCTCCTAATATGTTGTTCTGCGATAAAATCACGAACATATAAATGAAGGAAAAAGTTATAAAGTACTTAAGAGAAAAGTAATGATCAACAGACGTTCCCTTTTAGTGTGATAAAATATACGCCAATTAAGACGAGATTGCGATTGCAATCCAAAAAACAGTGCATAAACATGTAAAATTCCGCACTAAAATGACTTCGTCTACCATCTGGGTATATCTATGATTACTATTGATTACCAGTTATGCTCCGACTAATATTAGCTATTATTAGTAGGTACTTAGATACGTAGCGCGTAGCTATCAGGAAGAGCAAAAGTGATTATACGTATACGTAAATAGTTAGTTGGTTAGCTTGGAACATAATCGCGTATCACATATCAGTAGGAAGTAATTTGCTCTTACAGAAGGTTACGTTGATAATGATAACACATATACCTACATTGAAATAATATTTATATATGCGCCCTTGTCCTTGTATATGCGAAAATCACGCAGATATGGCAAGTTTTGGAACGCAATTTTGTGGCAATGGCGAGTCCACGACCACGTTAGTACGACTAGAATCAATAAAACCTTATCTCTTAATCTGTATCACCTTTTGGGCATCAAGGTAAAACTGGGTTACAAAATTTAATTAGTTTCTTATAAGTGTGTAAAAAACAAAGTATTTCGTAATGTGGAATTCCACATTAACGTGATTTTAGACGCTTATTTACTAACTCCACGTGGAACTTAACAATGGTACTTATGACAAATTTTAATTCATGCAAATCTTCACAATTAGGCGTAGTCCGCTCATCCTGACATAGGTAAAAATCGCGTGACAAAAATGTAGCTCAACTAATAATTTTCAGGTAATACGCGGTTAATTAAATTCTGCATTTGAAAACTGATATAAAATCGTGCAATCTAAATTAATAACGGCGGTTGACTTAGAACAGTTTGAATGCATGTGTCGGTTATTGAAATGCATAAGGTTGTTAAAGCAAGTACTGCACTTAATCAAAATAACCAGCACGTGACTCAGGGGACACCTTAGTGTCAAAACAATGATACGGCGGTGATACGCAGGGCTCGCAAACAAGCAGGGTGCAGGGGTCGCACCTGCGCGCGCGCTTCTGACATTGTCAGATAACCACCGACTATTATTTTGCCCAATGTCACATTGACCTCAATGACACCGACGCGTCATCACCACACGACTATGACCTTGCCATATTTATCTAATCTTGCCGCTCGCGAAAATAACATTAACAGGATTATTTTCAACAGGTAGGTCACGTGTGTTATAATGTATTATGAAAGTTAACACATGTTTCTTGTGATTATCGATCTTTACACTTTTTTGTGGCAGTTTGGCGTTTAACGTGACTCACTAGAACAAGCCGGGACGGGAAGATCTGTCAATTTCTATAGAAAGAGTCACGCGATAGCTCGAAGCCCTCGGAGGTCACGTGACGTTTTCTATAGACTGACAGATCGGCCCGGCCTCGTCACATCCCGTCCCGCTCTGTTGTAAGTCATCCTTAAATTGGGCGTAAATATTTTTATAGAATAACCCACTTAAATCTCAAACACTACTCGTATATTTATTGAAGGTATCTAGTTAATCTAAAGTTCAAAATAAATGTAATGGTAATTACTGCCTCAACGCTTATAATTCCAATATTTCTATGCCATATTGGCAATGCATTGCAACAATACTATGTGGTTTGATAAATACGACCTTCGCAACGCGTCATCACCCGGAAATCACTGTTAGCTGTTGACGCGTTGTTACAATTTTCCGAAGCAGGAAGTACAAATCCTCGGCCAAGGCAAAGGAAAATTGTTCCTATTATGTGCGTATGATAGTGACCCTGAAACCGTGACCTAGTGGTCGGGAGAAGCCTCTGCGCTCGACGGGAGCATCCTGAAATAGGATCGTCTTTTTAAAGAATAGGCTGCTGTACTTGTAGGTCTTCGGTTACAATTTAATCGACAAGATTGAATTGAAACGTGACAATTTTAAGGTTTAATCTTGGAGTATTTTTATAGGTTGACCGAATAAATATGCGAATTCTAATTGGTTTCACAATTTAACCATAAAACGCGCAGTAACAAAAGGATCAAGTATAGCCAATATCCATGAACGTAATTTTCACGCGCGCTGTTTGGTTGAATAATAAAATTGGTGAAATTGCCAATGGGACCTCATATATATCAATGGCTACGAGAAAATACGCGTAAAAATCGACCTTAGAAATAATGGTGCATACTGCATATAACCAACAAAGAAACTCTTTTTTATTCGTCCGCAGGAGGGACTGAAAAACAGACTCCAATCAAGAGCTGGATATCACAGGGCGACCAAATAATCGCAACATTTTGTCAAAAAGAAGTGAAGTTAAGTCAAGAAAAGAAGTATATTAGAATTTTATAAAAAAAAACTTGTATGTTTAAGTATTATGTGATCGAACCTAATTATTAGAGAAAATCCGTCTCTGGGGCAATGGCACTTGGTTTAATAGCTAAGGGCTGGTATATGAGCATTACCAAGGCTTATAAAATGTCCGTAGGTATACCCTTAGTGTCCCTTAGGACATTGACAATAAGGTGTAAGTGTTTACATATCATGCATCCAGCTGCGCAGACTATACTAATGAACTCGATTTACTCGTAGTTCATTAAATAAGTCAAAGGCCTAATAGGTATAAGAAAACTTTATTGATGGAACCGTGTTGTACTTGTTAATGATCAGCATACAAAAACCCATTAAGTCCGTGAGGGTGCAATTGTATGGCCTGGACGTCACTGTTGCATAGGTATTCTGAACCAACTGAATCTAATGATAGTGTCAAGTAAGAGTGACAGTTAATTCGCATATCACGTCTGCCACTGGTTTACGAGCCATGTGCCTATTGACCTAGGTCCAACGTGACTTCCTTATTGCTAAACATCGTAGCACTTAACTTACCTAGATCAGGAATAGAGCTGGAAGGTTCCTCGAAGGACGGCGGCTTGTGGAGCCTCGGCTGCGGCGGCGGCGGCGGCGGTGGCGGCCGCATGCACTGGATCACCGAGTGCGTGGGCGCCGGCATCAGCACCGGCGCGCGGAACTCCTTGCCAGGAGGCGCCGGCAGCTCCAGCCGTCGCACGCCGGGGAGCAGCTCCGGCTCGTAACCATTGTCCATAGGCTCGCGCTTAGGCGACAACTTCGGATAACACTGCATTGTTCCTTATTTAATACTGACAAGTCTCTACCTTAAAACTTTCGAACAGTCATAAAAAGTTTTTACACATACTTAATTATCGATTCATGCGCGTTAAAAGTCCTGAAGACATTTTTTTTGGCATCAAATGCAAGGGCGGCAATGTTGCAAGCCGGCGCCGGGCGCGTACTCGTAACGTGCGTGCGGTGCAGCGAGCGCCGCGAACGCGAGACTCGTCCGCTCGCCGCGGGCAACTTTCTCTCACTGGCAGGCGGTCGCGGCCGGACGAAAGTGAATCTGCAGCGTGCGCCCCGCCGCCCGCGCGCCGCGCCCGCCCTCATCTCACCCTCAGGTGTCCTGCACCGCCCGCCCAGCGTCGCTGAAGCCGATGCAACGCCCATCCGACATCAACTTTAACCTTAACTCTGACCTTTGCTTGGGTGCACTGCACTCACGCCCTGCGGTTGTTACACCTTGCTAAATTTCAGATTAAAAAAGAAAAAAAATACTTGCTATATTTATTTACATGGTTACCAAAGTTCAAGTATTATTTTTGATATTTTAAATATTTTATATAGGTACAGTTCGACAAGTACAATCTAAAACGTATTAAGGGTGACTCACACTAGCACGGGACGGGACGGGACGGGACGGGGCGGGACGGGAAAATCTGTCAATTTCCATAGAAAGAATCACGTGATAGCTCGGAGCCGTCGGATGTCACGTGACGCTTTCTATAGAAATTGACAGATTTTCCCGTCCCGCCCCGTCCCGTCCCGTTCTAGTGTGAGTCATCCTTTAAACGTCATTATTTCATAGGACGTATAAAACAACACTTTAAATGTTTTACAAGTTATTTGCTTAAATACCTACTCAAGTGGCAAAGCTTTTTTAAATCAAGGTGGAGGTTTAGTGAAGTGTCAGCTTAGGAGCGTAGTTTTCCTGGGTTTTAATAACTTTTTACAGCGACAGCGTTATGAACTCGGACTTTGGCAGCCAATTTCTCATGATACATTTTTGGTGGAATTTTCATTTCTACTACTTTCAAATTTATACACACACATTTATGTTATTTCTAAAAAAATGACAACCTTAGATGTGCCATATAAACGAATATTTAATAAAAAGTTACATTTATTTACAACGGACTGTGCTTTTATTTCAACAGTCATCTACTCAGTACTTACTGACCGAGAAAATCCAAGCAAAAAGGAAACTTGAGGCAGTTGCGTTGGTTTATCACCTAGTTCCCCAATTATAAATATACCATATAGTCGGCCATATACGTTTGGACAATCCCTAAGATCTCTATAGTGAGAATGTCCGCCGGGCATCCGCCAGACTAATTTCCCATACATTGATTGGCAGATCCTGCGAATATGCCCGAACGTTTATGGCCCGCAAATGGCTTTAAGACTTGGCCTAACTACCATTTAACTAACATTATCTAGTTAAATAGAGTTCATGAATTATGTTCTAGTCTAAGATGGGGCTAATTGAAATGTAAACTGTGTATAAGGACTTTAATAAATATAATTCCTGCATCTAACCACGTTAATGATACAATGCATTATAAAAGCAATGCAGCTGATGTGACGCATGTCCGTAACTAAAGACAAAAAAAATTATATGCAATTAAATTTATTAAATCCTTACTGATTTGATATTTCTATAATATTTTCCAGAGTGCAGCTCTCACGCACTTGTGCATAGAGAAGTCATTATCATAAAATAGCATATCAATAACCGATTTTACCATTCTGAATGTCACTTCATATCGCAAAAATTACAACCTTCAAATATTTCATAACAAAGGAAATTCGGTCAGTATTAATACCAGAAGCTTCCCTTATCACCGTGTTTTATCAAATTCGGTTTGATAGTGAATGCACGATCGATCCCCGGTGACCGCCAAGGCACGCTCCCTGATAACGCTGATAACGATCAAGATATATTGAAGACACAGCACGAAGCAATGTGCGGCGACGGAGGATCAAATTGACCATATCGAGGTGCGAGATAGTACACGAAGTTGTGATAATGGATTGACGTCATATTTGACTGTTTGATCTTCATTGATGAGGTTAAAAAAACTAAGCGTATTTTACCATAAGTAGGAAACCTAAGTACGCTGTTCTTATTAAGGTTCCGTACCAAAATGGCAAAAAAGGTACGCTTACGGAGCTGCTATCTCTGTTTGTCTGTCTGTCACATCGTTAAATATCTCAGGAACTACTTAAGCGATCGATATGAAATTTGGAATAGCTACAAAGAAAACTAGCCCAGACCAGAGTATAGAAAGTAAAGTTTGATTTTCTATGAAAAATGCTTGACATTATGGGGCCAAAATGAAATATTTAGTTGCTAGATAATGTAAGGTATCATTTGAAGGGACTGGATTTTCACATTCTAACACATTTTATTTTTATTTTTTTACAATGAAAAAAATAGATCTATGAAAGCAAATGTAAAAAAATACCATTCCCCACCCCATATATCTAAATTATATATATTATTAAATTATAAGTAATGGTTAGTTTTATGTTATTATTTTCTATTTCATGGTTGTAGTGCTTTGGTTTTTACTGTAGGTAATGCTGAATTTTTTTATTTAAAATAAATAAATAAATATTTCCGAAGCTAACGAAGACGAAAATATGAAATGTTTACACTACGTTAACATTATCATACTTATTACATGATAATAATATAAAAAATGTACCGTTTTAAAATGTATTTTCTTTTCTATACCTTAACTCTGCAAGAAGTTTGACAGATAAATATACATAAATGAAAACCTTTAAAAAAAATAACGCGACTTCACAATAAAATAATCAATTCCTTTTTCGTTCAGTACTATAGTTGATGGCAACATCCAGCCTCATCGAGTCATCACTTAGTTATTTCAGTATTTAACCGACCGACTTCAAAAAACAGAAGGAGGATCACTTATTTAAACTTTCACGATTTTCACACATTATATATTTACTAAAACGGGGCTTAATCGTCGTCGGGGTTGAAACGTCGGAGGTTTGTTTTTCAAAATCTATACACGATTAAGCCCCGCAGAAGGAGGATGTTCCCAATTCACCAGAATCTCTTTAGGGTACCAAAAAGGTAAAATGGGAACCCTGTGTGGATTTATCATATATTTTATTTATTTTCAATGAGAAATGCCCGATAAAATGGGGGCAAATAATAAAGGTGTAGTTAGTAAGTCAAGTGGGGAATCACTTGAAAGGGCGTGTTTTGCACGTACTAGAACATTTTTTAAATAACGGTTTACATACTAAATTGATATATGATGGAAAATGTAAAAAAATATTCAAAAAATATTATTGTTAGCTATCTCCGAAGTTTACGAAAGAAAAATGTAGAGATTATAAAAAGAAAATATAAAATATGGTTTATAATTCTTGTGCTTCATTTTTGGTAAAATTTATTTGATACAACACTGTCAGTTAAAAAAAATCGATAAACGAAAGGAATTATCAACGAAACACCAACTCACATATTAACATCAAATAGGAATGTTGGATATCGGCTCAATTTTTTATCACGGCTTTTTTGAGTGATTTTTATTCATTGAAATTGGATACTGGAACGGATTACGGATTTACGGAACGGGTCATCCATCATCTAAACTCTGTGAAAACTTGTGCTGTAAAGGGCTCGAAACGTATGGTCACGGTAATTTAGTAACGACGTACGTATACGTTTGCACTAAACTATACAATAGGTATGTAAATTGTGCACCGATTATAATTTAAAAATCTTAATTTAATAAGTAGCGCATATTGCTTATCCGAAGCGCAGTTTAAAGAGCAAAACCCTACGAAGGGCTTTTAAAGGGCAACTACATATACAGCTTAAAACCAAGTGTCTGCACTGATGTTGATATTCAATCCAATACAATTGTTGTACGGTGCATATGGGTTCAACATATAATACTTTAATATATATATCTTCTCGTGGGCACACATTAGATGATATAAAGCCTAATAAATAGTTACAACAACGCCTGTTGACTACAGGCGATCTAAGCGTAAAGCGTCAGAAGGGTGACCGCGTTCAGTCCAGCAGCCCTGGGATGGGGAGTGCAGTCGGGAGGGCCCAGGTCACTGCCACCGAACTACGTCTATTTTGGAGGCTAGACAACGACCCCGCCAATTTCAAGGCTCAAAATTTAATACGATGAAATTTTAAATTTAATTTACTTTGATGGAATTTGTAAAAGTATGAGCAATTGAGCACTGTTATTGAATCCCTGCACCGGCTATAATAAAAGTTTATGTCGTCTAGAAATCCACTCGGCGCAGCCGAGGGTCGATAATGGAGGTTTTCGGAGTTCAAGACGCAGTGACCTTATGACCTTGAAATATTTTAACCCTGAGCACTATTTTGAGAATAACAAAGAACGTTTATTCAAGATATGTTTTTAACAAAGGTATTTTCAAAACATATCTTGCATAGGTATATATTTGTTTTTATAAGAAGACATTATAAGTAGGAGGAAACTATTGTCCTGGATTCAGTTAATCTTCTATCAGCTACAATTAATGTTTACAGACATTTCATTTTATTAAATATTATACGATTTTAAGCTAACATGGTCATATTGGTCATTTATAACTACAATCTAAAACGGGATATTTACCATGTATGTTTGTTTTATTGAGCACCCGATATTTCAGCACTGTTGCAAGCGCCATGTTCACAGAGTAAACAAACACCGGGTGCTCAATAAAACAAACATACATGGTAAATATCCCGTTTTAGATTGTAGTTATTAAATATTATTCTGCATTAAGAATATTTGTTTTAAAAATATTTACTGTCATTAATGGTGAGTTTCACAATTCACCATTCACATACTATTTGATAAAACTTTTTTTTTTCGAAATATATACAGTAAGTGTAACTTACCTAACGACCTACCTCTACCTACCTTAAATCTAAAATAGGTCCTTGAGGCATTGTACCTAGGATGCTGGCAGCATTTCCTCGTTGTATCGTAAATCGCAATGCTGATACTTGTTTATCTATAGTTGCAGAAAATTATTGAAAGCACTAGCTATATTCGTGCTACACAACTTATTTTAACACAGATAAATCAAAACCTGAATTATTTTAATGATATCTTAACGATACTCGTAAAAATATATTATGTGCGCTTGAAAACGATTTATAAATCTACATCGATACAATAAATATAATCAAGGTCTCTGGGTGTAATTAAGCAATCTGTAATGTAAGTGATAACCAGGCGATAGGTTAAACAATATTTTAAACGTAAAAACGTGACGAATTAAATAAAAAGTTTCTGAGACGTGTTTAATCAGTAAATATAAGATAATATCTTAAAAGTGATAGGATTTTCTATATTTACTCATGGACGTATGTAAATGGAATACAGAATTCTTGAAGAAAAACTGGCCTTAACGTTCTGTGCAGAGTTCCGTAGCCGCTGCTCCAAGACCTACTTACTCGTAGTTTTAATATTTACTTCTTTAACAATACAAAAAATCACAATCAAAAAAGTACAATCTCGATTAAAATCGAACAAATGGATCACAAAAGGCATTAGAAAATCCAGCAATACTAAACGTAAATTATTACTTATGGCTAGAAATACGAATGATAACCATTTTATGGAGTATTATAAATCATATAAGAACACTTTTAAATCAATTATAACACATGCTAAGAAAATGCAAATACATAGAACCATTTCATCTGCCAAACACAAGGCTAAAACCATTTGGAATCTGGTAAAAGAGAATACGGGCAAGGGCTCTAAGGCCTTACCGAATTTAACACTAAATTTAAAAAATGATGAAGTTAAAGATCTAAACATAATAGCAAATGCCTTCAATAGATATTTTCTAGACGTGGGGAAGACATCTGACACCAGTGTAAATTCAGAGCACATGAAATATATTTACAATTTAAAACTGGACAACAGCAATTCATTATTTTTAAGTCCTATAACAGAATTAGAAATCATTAGAGTAGTAAAGAACCTTAAAAATAGTAATTCAACTGGACCAGACAACTTAAGTTCAAGATTTGTAAAAATCAATATATGTTTTCTATGTACACCATTATGTATGATATTTAATCAATGTTTAGAAGAAGGAGTTTT
The DNA here is from genome assembly GCA_949128165.1 of Lathronympha strigana. Lineage (NCBI taxonomy): Eukaryota > Metazoa > Arthropoda > Insecta > Lepidoptera > Tortricidae > Lathronympha > Lathronympha strigana. The sequence goes on along the minus strand of OX421909.1, from coordinate 13,892,447 downwards.
TCCGAATGTTTTGAAAAAAGCTAAGGTCATCTCAATATTCAAAAAAGGAAGTCGTTCTGAGATGAATAATTATAGGCCTATATCTCTTTTGTCAGTAATCTCAAAAATATTCGAGAAATGTTTAGCCAATAGAGTAGAGAGGCACTTTGAAAAATATAACTTATTTACTTCGCGTCAGTACGGCTTCAGAAAAGGAAGAAGTACCTCTGATGCTGTTATCAACCTGGTAACCGAGGTGTTGTCGAACTTAAATGCAGGACAATTCTGTGGTGGCGTGTTCTGTGACCTGACAAAAGCATTTGACTGTGTCAGTCACAGAATACTGCTCAATAAGCTTGAGTATTATGGTATTCGTGGCTTAGCTCTAAGTCTTTTCAAATCATATCTGACCGATCGTACACAATATGTAGAGATCCTAGGCGGGGATGCTGATAAAGTTTGTCGGTCTGAAGAGGGTACATTAAAATACGGGGTACCTCAGGGTTCAGTACTTGGCCCCTTATTATTCCTTATATTTATTAATGATTTACCTGATTGCCTAACTTTTGGGACACCCTATCTATACGCGGATGATACCAGCGTCATACTAAATGCACACACTGCTTACGAGTTCAACTTAAAAATCGAAACTTGCTGGAAGGAACTCGAAGGTTGGTTTAATTGCAACGGTTTAAACATTAATTGTGATAAAAGCTCGTATACTGTCTTTCGCAGGAGTTTCAAAAGTACAGACATAGATTGTAATATACCCATAAAAAAGTCTGATTGCATAAGATTCTTGGGAGTAGATCTCGATCCATATCTGAGGTGGCATAACCAAATAGAGACAATTTGCAAAAAACTGACTAGTGCGTGTTATTCTTTGAAAAGTCTTTCCAAAATAGTCGATAAAACCACCTTAAAAACTGTTTACTTTTCATACTTTGAGAGTATAATTAGATACTGTGTCGAAGTTTGGGGAAACGGTTCGGACATTAACTCGGTGCTACTATTACAGAAAAAAGCCTTACGACTCATTATGGGTTACACACGTATACCAATTACCCACAGAGACATGTTCAAAGACCAACAAATCTTCACAATTGTCTCTATGTACCTCTACCGCATCTGTGTCTATGTATTTGTAAACAAGGAAATGTATCCCACAACAGGTGAAAGTCATCACTTCAACCTAAGAAATAAAAATAGTTTGGCTCTAACTAAATCTAGCTTCGTCCACTTTAATAATAGTTTTAACAATATAGCAATAAAAATTTATAATAAGTTAAGCCAGGACATCAAAGATTGTAATGACTTCAGAACATTTGACAAAAAAGTAAAAGACTTCTTTATTAATAGGCCATATTACACTATAAATGAATTTTTCGCCAATGCACTTATTTAATTATTGTATGTAACCATTTCATCTTAGTTTTAAAAAAATTGACATGTACCTGATATTTCTAGTTTAGATTTTAGTTTAAAATGTATATTTGCATGTACTTGTACGTTAAAGCAAATAAATGATATGAGTATGAGTATGAGTATGAATAACTTATTAAAAAACCGGCCAAATGCGAGTCGGACTCCGAGGGTTTTGTATAAACTTCATGTTGCAACTACACCTAGAAGTAGAAATTTGACGTCAGCCAAATGTATCTACAGATTGGGTCAGTCGTTTGTACGGCATGGAGTTAGTATGCGAGTTTGTTTTTCTTCGATATATTTTTATGACGTAAACCAATTTTTTTTTCACTTTAGTTATAAGACAGTATTTTCAGCATGATATCGCATAAATTTAAAGGAAAAAGAACTAAGTTGGTTGAATTTCAACTTTTGTTCCGAAAAGTTTTTATTTTCATAAAAAAAAAGTTGATGAAGTTAGGGTCAATGTTATATTATTCCTGTAATGTATATGATAATATTAACCTTGTGTATAAAGATCATATTTTTTCCTTCACAAACTTCGGAAATAATGGTTTTTTTTTACATTTTCTATTATAAATCAAAAAAAATTGGTTTAGAATGTGCAAATCTAGCCCTTTTGAATGATACCCCACATGACCCAGTAACTAAACTTTTAAGTTTTGCCCCCTCTCTTATCGGGCATTTTCATTGAAAAAAAATCAAATAAATCTTCTCTCAATGTGTCTGCATTATCTTTGTCTATAACTATTCCAAATTTTAAATTGGTAGCTTAAATTCCAAATTTTAAATTGGTAGCTTAAGTATTTCTCGAGATATTTAACGTTGTGAGAAACAGACAGACAGACAGAGTCGCACCTTTTACCATTTTGGTACGGAACCCTAAAAATTGCGTAGGCTACTTTTCACCTACTGGTTTCACAAGCGGATTCTATCAATTCGAATTCGAGTCGTCGTCAAAAAATAAAGATAGTCTAAGGATAAAGGTCATTAAAGGATGACTCACGGTAGTCCGTTCCGTTCTGATCCGATACGGCACGATCTGTCAGTTTCTATAGAAAGTATCACGTGATAGCTCGGAGCCCTCGGACGTCACGTGACTTTTTGTAAGTATAGAAACTGACAGATCGTCCCGTATCGGATCGGAACGGAACGGACTACTGTGAGTCATCCTTTATTCAGACACAACATTGCGATTTGTATTTTTATGTACGATTGGTATCTGAAGAATTCAATTCACCTACATGAACTAGGTACATGTCGCATCCTCGGCTAAGCGAATTGTATGAGGTATGCAAATCATTTGAAGAATGTGTCTGTGGAGTCCTCCGGACTGGGTGTGGGGTAAAAATATAAGGCGTCTCGAATTCGAATTCGAGTCTTTGTCAAAAAATAAAGATCATCAAAGGACATTAATTAAGAAACAACATTACGATTTGCATTTTTATGTAAATATTATATCATTTATATCTATTCTGAATAATGTAACTATTCTACATCAAGTACGTGTCGTATCCTCTGCCGCTAAGCGAATTGAATGAGGCATGCAAATCCTTTGAAGAGTGTGTCTGTGGAGTCCTCCGGACTGGGTTTAGGGTAAGGATACAATGCGTCTCGCCGCTGCATATTGATCGACGGGCCCGCCGCCGCCGGCTGTCTGCGTTGAGAATGCACTCACACCGTATCTTGCATTTAATGCAAGTCAAAAATATAGTAGATTATAAGTCAAGGGACCAAAATCATATATTTCCGGCGAGGGCGTACATTGAATTCCGAATGAGGTAATAGATTTTAAAGCCCAAGACGAAAATAATCTTGATACCGTGTGACACATACTACTTTTCACACCAACTAAAAGGAAATAAACAATACCGAAAACCGCATCATACCAACACCACGATGCCACTGTGAATGCTCGAAAACGTAAAAATATTTAGTCCTTGAACAGAAAAGTGCCATTTTGAGCCCTCCCAGCAGTGAAGAAAAGCACCACTTTGATCCTTCCTAGCTTGAACAGAAGAAACCCTTTTATGAACAATTCCTCCCTGTTTTATTCACAAATAAAACAGGTAGGGCGTAGGTACCTACTAGGTACTGACTGAAGTATGGATGATTTAAATAAAATCATCTCTAATAGCCACAATGAATGTCGAGTTGCAGAAAAAACCCAGAAAAACTAACTTCCATAAAAATAATTGTTGGTGTCTAATATATCTCAAAACAATCACTAACGTATTATAGTAACGCGACTTTTTAAACACGCTTACATGATAATTGTATGGGCTACATCAGCCGTTCCACACCAACAAATTGTTTTCGAGCGCAAATGCACGAGTTCTGAAAAGAATCCGGCCAACGAAAAACTTCTCCTTTTTAGTCTAGTTAAAGAGATTATCTGTTTTCATTACTCATGTTTTCATTATTGATGGTTTTCATTACTCACGCTGCTGCTGTATTATATGAAATACCAAAATTAGCATTTCCAAATGTAGGTTTAGGTGAATTGAATATGGTAGTCACATTTTCATCATTATCGATAAACTAAACTAAAAGAGGGGTCCGTGCTATCACGTGATTGTTTCTATAGAAATTGACAGATCGTCTCGTCCCGCCCCATCCCGTCCTAGTGTGATGTATTCTTTAATAAGTAAGTAAGTTCTCTTTTCAACCGACTTCAAAATTCTATATTCATGTAATAGTAATAGTAATTTATTATACAAGGGAGCAAAGTTGTTGGGTATACACCCACTTGCCAGAATTTCATTTGCCATAATAGTCAACAGCCATAATATTGTTTCCCATTATTACATATGCAATACTTATTGTTTACTATATTAGTCGATCACGTGCCAGAAAGTTTGTTTCCCATAAAATCAATATCAATAATATCATTTGTCATCATCATTGTAAGCCATAATTATCACTAGCCATAATATAATTTGCCATCCAAATTAGGTTAGGTTAGGTTTGGTTAGAACTGTGACCTTTCAATATAATAATATATAATTATTCAACTGTAAGGCAGGTCAGTTTAGGTACGACGACGAGCGAAGCGAGGAGGAGTGTTAGGTTGAACCGTGACCTTACAGCGCGCGAGTCGAGCGAGCTAAGCGAGCCTGCCGCGGCAGCGGCCGGCGAAGCGCCAGAACCGACTTCCAATATAATATAAAATTCTATTTAATAATATATAAAACAAAATTATGATAAGTCAGAAAACTTCCCTACCTATTCAACTCTAAGGCAGGTCAGTTTAGGTACGACGACGAGTGAAGCGACGAGGGGTGTTAAGTTGAACCGTGACCTTACAGCGCGCGAGCCGAGCGAGCGAAGCGAGCGTGCCGCGGCGTAGCAAGCTAGCATGCATGGATTCGGGGAAACACCATTATTTAGTATGGCGTTTAAATATTCTATTAAATAGTATTAGTACAATTAATAATATGGACAACAATTAATATGGCACTCGTACGTTCTGGAATCTAATAATCGGGTAAACAAAGAGTATGTCATATCATTTTTATGGTAAACAAACAATTCGGGCAAATGAAATTCGGGCAAATAAAATTCGGGCACATGAGTATTATTTTATATAATTTTCGGGCAAACAATAGACAACCGTAGCGAGTCTCCACGAGAGCTTTACGAAAGTCTCAAAGCACGAAATTTGGACAAAGTTTGTAATAGAACATTTTTGACGTCACATCGCAATAGTAATTGAAATTATCATTTCAATTTCGATGCAAGGACCTAAACTGAGTCGCTGCCATACAACGGGGCCCATACCATGACGTCTTAACGCGATTCAGTTTAGGTTCTTATCTGTGTCAGTTGTATGGCAGCGACTAAGTTTAGGTTCTTAACTGTGCTCAGTTGTATGGCAGCAACTCATTTTAGATCCTAAACTGAATCGCGTTAAGGCGTCATGGTAAGGCCCCAGTTGTATGGCAGTCACTCAGTTTAGGTTCTTAACTGTGCTCAGTTGTATGGCAGCGACTCAGTTTAGGTTTTAAACTGAATCGCGTTACGTTACGACGTCATGGTAAGGTCATTACTGCGTGACCTGCGTAATTCTACTGAAGATGAAACTCTGCATACACTTATTAATTAAATAAGTCGTTTTCAGATCCATTCAGTCTGTAAAATTGTTTTGGATAACTACAAAACTATATACTCGTAGTGATAGTAAGGTTACATCAAAAGTTACGAGTATTTATGGTTTCGAACTTATGACATTAACACAATACATATAAATATGAGTAAACAAATTTTGTTTCAGACATGACATGCTTTTTCTCTCAGAACAAATTTTCTTATGCGGTAGATAGGCTGTTTTTTACAAAATTTGTCTCTAATTTACCGGCAGAATAGAAGTAAATTACGTTAGTAATCAACAACACTTAGTAAGTATAGTTTTTCAGATTATTTTAAAAGGGTAAAAGAAAAAAAGTATTTATGACAATGATAAGCGTGTACAAAACATATTACGCATATAAATAATAACGCCGATGAATCCATCGTTGCGTGTAAATGCAGCCGCTGCATGAGCGTCCGGACGCATGCGCGCTGCACAGACGACACCCTCGGTACCCTCGCTGCCCCGGTGCCCTTCCCATAGCCAACTTTCACTCCCGAATCCACCGTACCTAGCTATGAATAGATGCACTGTCTGCTGCCTTAACTGCGCATCAGTTTACTACAAAATCAATGAATTCTAGTCTATATGTGAGGTGAGGCTGTTGCTACATGTTTTATGGGGAAAAGGTTGAACGTAAATTTAATATAGCCCAGCGGGTCAAAAAGGTGATTCGTGTTGTTTTATGTACTGTCCTTTTTTTATATAGGTACTATGTCCCTTTGTATTGAACTGCTGCACCACCATGACTAACTCTGAACTTTGTTTCTAACTATTTAATAGTACTTTATGCAACAGTGATATAATAAGGTTCTTAAAACTTGAGGGTCGCCGTTACAAAACGAGACGAAGTCGAGTTTTGTAATAATAGACCCGAGAATTTTAAGAACCAATTATGAGCTGTTGCATACGCTAGTTTTTCTACGACCGCTAAAATAGCGAAAAAAGCAAAATCACGAAACACAACACGTCGTTTGCCCATTATAAAAATAAAATAAAAAATCAACAGTGCTCATATATTGTATGAAAATCCATAGGAGCAGTGTTCCTATGGAATACCATAGACAACGTTATAATGTATACTTTTTTAATATCGCTGTCAGTCATCTAATTGACAGATAGAAGTGATGGAGTAGAAAAAATTATTATTATTAGTTCACTAATGCATTGCATTAGTAGATATAAAGCTGTAAGCTGTATAATAAATCGCATTAAATTCGCTAAGGACCGTAGTTGAGTTTTCATTATTTTTAGACAATATACAATACTTGTAACACAAAGGGTAAAGTTTGTTGGCCCAATACTTTCATTTTGGTGGGGACTCCACCCCTCGGGTGGGCCTCGAGGATTGCAGCAGTGGAATGCCCTTGCAAGGGTAACTCAATGTCGGCCTTCAGGTGCCAGTCGACGCCCTGCGAGTTGCGCCCCTCTCCCTAACCCACGCTCCGCTCCCGAAACTTCATAATAGATGAAAACGAAGATTACCACGGGCGGTGTAAACAGACTGTCTACACTCATGCATCGTTCTATTGTTTCTTTCGGTATTCCAATTTAGGTGACTGATGCAGACTCCACTCCATACCTACTGCCTCAAAGTAAGGTTTCATATTACGGATGCGCTCAAATGTTTTAAGATGTGATCGTGAGCCGTGATCGGGTAGCCCAGTGGTTAGGGCGTCTGCCGCGAAAGCAGGAGGTCGCTGGTTCGTTCCCAGCCCTGCTCACCGGGGACCTTGGTCACTTTTTCTTTAGTATATGACATCTCTTTCAATTTATGTTTTAAGATGATTTAAAAATGTAGTTTATTACATTCTTATACCACATAGGTACCTAAAAGCGTTGTGTTTAAACATATAAATCGCATCGCACTAAAATGTAACAAATTTTAATTTGTAGCTTTGCTTAATAACGTGCGTGACAACGCCATGCGACACGCGACTGCACGCACCTCGTAGAGTCGCAACTGACTTAAAAAACAAGGTTCCTATATACAGTCATTTGTTAAAATATGGGTGAACACATTTACTCAAAGATATGTCCAATAGCATCTTATTTCGGTGTAATAAGAGCATAGTAGGTACCAGATTTATGAGATGATTTTGTCGATACATATTTTTGCACTTGACTGTACTCAACTGACTGTGTTTTATTTCTTTGTTTGTTACGTGATTTGATTAGCTCATAGATAATTAATTTATTATTTTGTTACAATGGATCTGTGATGAGGAACGGGGGAATTACTTACACACTTACACAAAAAAGCTGGTGATCCGTTTAAGAGCGGAATCAGTAGCATGGTCTGATAAAGGAAAATCAAGGTAAACAAATTTAGACGCGATAAAAATTTGGACCCAATTTTTTTTTGTTTAGTGTAGGGCGTTCGTATACGTACCTACAACTACATACAAAACAATTTTTTTATAAACAAAAAAAAACTACTTTTTCCTACTTAATCGTACCAAGATACTGGCTAAGCTCCCTTAAACGGATCACCTTCTAAAAGCACATTAGTGAACCAACTAAGTATTTCTCGTTATTATTCTGTCCCGTCAGCCACAAATGCAGCACCGTTTGTTAGAAGAAACGTTGTTAGTATGTTCTACTGACATTACAGGCTTTGTAGATGGCCAATCATGAAAACCAAACAAAAACATGTTATGTAAATTGTAATGCCATAAAACCGTGATTTTAAACGTGGCCCAGAAGACCGTAACCATGCCAACTAGTGACAAGAAATAGTTAATTTTAACCCAATGCATGGTGATTTTAGTGATTTCTTTATTAACACCGGATTTCTCCACAACCTTATAAATCTATATGCCTCCCTTTTTCTCTCATGTGGAGAAATAGAAAGTCACATAGACTATGATCATAGATATGTGATAGTGTAATATGGGCCTTAATACACATTAAATGACGAAAAATAGATCTACGAGTGCAACTGGTCATTTGCAGTTGTCTTTTAGGTGATTTTTCGCCTCAATGTATTAATTTGCTGTTTGTCTATCTCATTATCTCCCGTTCATCTTATAGCGGTATAAGTATTCATCTTTATCCCAGTAGTGTCCTTAGAAGCATAGGACCGGCAGAGTCTGCTTTCCGAGGTTTCCTCCTCAACCTCGCACGATCTTCGACATTTAAAATATAAGCATATACAAAATCTAATTGAAAATACAATTTATTGAAAAACATAAGTCAAATTACATAAATGTTCATTATATTTTATTATATTCATATCTCCGTGACACATGCTATTGTACGTGTCATTATTGCAGAATTAAAAGACTGCACTCGTGTTTAGAAAACTGACAGCAAACAGTAGAAGGAATTTAATCTAGCCAGTACCAATAGCATATCTCCGAGAAAGTAAAATCTTAGATGCATGCAGTAAACATATTATGGTTAGTCGCTATGTTATCGTGGTCATATATCAGTCGCCGCACTCAGCGAACGTATAAAATTTGATATATCTCAAGCACACACCTACTTAGGCACCTATGTAAAATATGTCACTATGGTAGTATGATCTATCGAATCGATGAATTTTTAAGTAAAATATATAAGTAAGTCTCTATTTAATTAGTGAAGCATTACTCTCGTTGTTGGGGTAAGTACTCTAACCACGAATTTGGCATGGCCATTTTCACCAGTATTCGCGTAAACTCCTTGTTGGTGCATCTCGCTCCCACCATACGAGTAAGATGCACTTGTAGTGAGCGAACGCTGTTACTAGTGATTACGGCTGCTGTGAGAAAAGTAGAGTCCGACTACTAGTGTAGTCGCGTCGTGTAGCGTACGTCAAATATCAAAATCGATGCTAAATTAGTACGTTTTATCAAATTCGATATTAGACCTAAAGATCGGATCGGGCCAGACTGTTCGGTTAACTTAAGTTTTAAAATATATTTTTTACGAAGAGTCATTGAGATCGGAGGGCAGAAAAAATGGCACTAGGACTTTGTACTAGGTGATTTTAATGTAGGTATGATTTAAGTAGGTACTTTATACAATTGTAAAGCATGAATTAAATCATTTATTATTTATAACAAAGGTTTCGATTCACGTTTTTAAGTAGTCACACTGCTATATGTAAATGGAAAATAATAAACCGGCACAGAGAAATAGTACTAAACATGCGAATAGAATACTAACTGGACTGTGTCAAATACTGGTAGTTAGTAAGTAAATGAGCATTCGTAAAGTTAGTATTTCAGTAGGTTAGGTTAGTATTTTTTCGGCGGTTTTATTACTATCCTGTATAAATTTTAAATTGGAAGATATGTCATATATATACTACAGAAAAAGTGAACAAGGCCCCCCAGTCTGCCGCGAAAGCAGGAGATCGCTGGTCACTTCTTCTGCAGTATATATATGACATCTTTTTAAATTTATAGGTACCTACTTTATAATTTATGATTAGTTGCTGGGTGTTTTATCGCATAAACAAAATGTGCTCTACCAAATACTCACTTCATATTATGTAACTGCTTACAAATAGCAGGTAAAATACTAGTAGGTAGTGTTTTGATCCACGTATTTTTTTTTCACTTAATGGGCACAGAATTAGGAGAAAGGCTGGGTAAGTTGGTACTTACTTTTTTTTTCACCTAGTAGTCTCATTTTTAATCGATTTTTTAATAAGCGGGAGGTTCAATAATTCGACTTTATGTTTAAAACTCTGCATATTTTTACACTTTTTTTAAACTTTGTATATTTGTTACGCCATGACTTATTAAATTATGAATAAATTTTAATCCTGTTTTAGTTTAAAAGAGGATACCTCCGAGGGCTTCTTCTAGGATCTACTAGGAACAGATGGAACTCATACTTGTAAAAGGCACTGGTGTGGTGAATATTGGTATTTTCTCAAGAATTTGTTCCAAAAATCACCAATTTCCCCGCTAAGGTTTTTTTTATATTATTGTGCCATCGACAATTGCATGACGACCACCAGAACAAAGTTGGACATGTCTAGGGAGTGAATCCACCTGACAAGTGCACGATCAACTTATCATACAAGATGTAACAAAAAAAACCGGCCAAGTGCGAGTCGGGCTCGCGCACAAAGGGTTCCGTAGCAGCAAATATAATAAACTTATTATGTCAATTTATACACCTGGTGAATGGAGCCTAAACTCTCCCGATATTTTGCCTTGTACTTTTATGTATGAATATTAATTTTAACTTAACCAAAATTACAGTTAAATCAACCTATCTCAAAAACTATAAGAGATACTTTGATCAAACCAAAAATCGTTGAAAGAGTTAATTAGCATGCATCACCTCTATTTTTTTTAGAATTTTATACCCCGTAGTTATAAAAATAGAGGGGGGGGGACATACTTTTTACGACTTTGAGAGCTGATATCTCAAAAACCGTTCACTTTAAGAAAAATGTTTTTTAGAAAACTTTATATCATTTTAAAAGACCTTTCCATTGATACCCCACACGGGTATGTACATCGAAAAAAAAATTTTCATCCCTCAGTTACATGTATGGGGGGCCCCACCCCCAATTCTTTTTTTTACTATTTAGTGTCATAATTTTGTAGCGGTTCATACAACACATATTCCCATCAAATTTCATCACTGTAGTACTTATAGTTTCCGAGTAAATCGGCTGTGACAGACGGACAGACGGACAGACGGACAGACGGACAGACGGACATGACGAAACTATAAGGGTTCCGTTTTTGCCATTTTGGCTACGGAACCCTAATGATAGCGATCTACTACGCGAATACATTTTTTCCCGTTATTTTTTTTTCTTTTTTTTTCCCAATTACACCACCATACTGATTACATTCACCAACCCGTCCACAATTTTCTAACATTGTCTCATCCCATCTCGAAATATTACAACAATTGGAAGAATGCGATTAAGGAAATTACAAATTATTAAGGTCAAAAAATTAAAGAAAGAATGCCGAAAATGAATTAGGAGTATCAGTACATAAATTGCCTAATAAAAATATAAAATAGCCTTCGACCGCCACTCCGGCCGCGAAAGAGTTGTAAAACGTTTAATCCCTTTTTCACCCCCTAAAAATGTATGTACTCGTACATTATTTAGAAATCCTCTCAAGCATTTGCAAAATAAATTTTAAGGTTAGAAGGTTGGTATATAGTGTTCGTTTCGGGACTAGATGCTCATACGATTGAGTAATGCTCTCTTACTCGTAAATACTCGTATCATTTATGTGAAAGGTAAGTTGTTGTAGGGCTTACGCAATCAGGCTTCAAAGCCAAGCTTCAAGCCACTTAAATCTTACTTTCATCAAGCGTATTTTTCTACGCGTAATAAAAAATAAAGTTAATATAATTCGTGGAAATGGTATCAGTGCGGGTTTGAGCCGTGGGGTGGGCAGGGTGGGGGGGATATTTAGCACGAGCGGCCCGAGGCCGAAGCCTTCGCTGTCGTTGACTCCTCCCGAGGACGCGCGGTCCAAGGTCACCAACTGCCAACATAGGTAATCCTGAAGGAAAATAAGTATCGATAACTTTCCCGGGTAAAATGATACAGGTCCTTGTGTATTGTTTCCTTGTGACCAACCGACCGAACTATTAGTATAACATGCTTGTATAAAATGTTGGATCTTTGAGCTAGTCATGAATTAATTGACCACTAAAGGGTCAGATGAAGGTTGTGAAACTTTTTCGCTTGTGCGGTTTTCGAGTGATCAAATCTTCTCTTTCAGTAAGAGAATTAATGATATTAGTGATATTTTTTTCTCTGTGTTTTGTCTGTTACAGAGTTCGTACAGTTAAACCTTAATTATTGAACAAGTCATAATATGTTAAAGTCAAAATTATAAATATTGAGCATATAAATAGTTTATATTACAAACATTTTATATTACAAAAATTATACAAAAATTAAACTTTAATACGATACAAAACTTCATTAGACTCGCCTACTGATAAGAGTATAACAAAAATAAAAATAACCTAACTTAAATAGTTATATCTCCCTAAAGTCACAAGACTTATAGTTAATGAGCCACCTATCGTAAACTTATTATACTTCTTTGTTTTTGTTACTGTCACCTAAACGAATATAAAGCTTTTAGATAACTTACTTAATGGACCAATAAATTTAACGTATAATATATGGATAAAGTTGACGACGGACAACTTACAGTGCGACAGAAAAAGGTAGAAATTAAAAAGAGGCAACATATTATCAGCAACATATATCGTAGTGTCGTCCCTTTCAAATGAATGTAAGATGAATGTAAGAAAACGGCACGACACCACGATGTTGCCACTTTTTAATTTCTACCTTTTTCTGTCGAACTATACCTACGTAACAATACTAGTGTATGAGACTAAGAGACTAATCAAAGGTATCTCTACCAATCCCTAATAGAATAGCTATACGAAAAGCAATGATGTCTCTAACTCTCTATATATAAATGTAAAATATATTTTTCTATAGCAATATTTATAAAAAAAATGTCGTTTTTGTTTGTATGAAGGGTTGTCGACTACGGGTCAAAAGTATCTCTACCGATCCTTAATAGAATAGCTAATCAAAAAGCGATGTTGTCTTTGTACATAAATGTACAATATTTTTGAATGTAGACTTATAGAGCTATTTGCTGTTGCCAATAAATGTATGGGAAATTTGTCTGACGGATGGCCGGCGGACCCACCCACTATGGAGATCTGACGGATTGCCCGATGGTATATGGCCGGCAATTTATGTAACAAGTCCATTTAAAGATAGTAGAAGTAATGTATGAAATATGGCCGAGCAGTCTGGGCATGTCATTCACTTGTCGGACGCCAGTACGACAAGATCTCCTGCATCTCCTGAGGATGCCTCTTAGAGAGGCGAAACAAGTGTCGAAGTTTATATTATTGGTGGTGGTTTTTCATATCTACCTATTTGCGTATTTATTTTTGCAGCGGGAGGGTGGGAACATTACTTGCATGCAAAAAATACGCAAATAGGTATAACGGGTTGGCACTAATTGACTAGCACGTTTGGCGGAATAGCAAAGTAACATTATTTTCGTTGATTAGTAGGTAGAAGATCGGACTGCGATATTTTGGTGCTAGTATCCATACTTTTGATTTTGTAGCGTACCGTGAGCATCACAAAGATATAAACATACATACATACATAGGATCAAAAAACACAACCCTCCTTCTACGGTCGGGCACATTGGAGGGTGTCAGACACTTTTAGGTGCGTTGTTTTTATCCCCAACTCTGTTGACGCTGACTGAAGGTGTAGGTAGGTGTAGCACTTATCTACGTTACCATAACATTGAACTCAAAGGAATAACTGCTAAAATGTCCTGAATTTGACTTTAGGGGAAGATTAGCACGGCACTAGCCCTCGGCAAGGTCACGGGTACAAATACATAACCTTGATCTTTGACCTTATGGACTAAAACTTACATCATAGTCACGCTAACTATTATATTAAATAAGCGCACTTATTTTAATATTGTATTTTACGTGATTTGTCAATCTATCGATTATCGATTCGTCTATCAATTTATACAATGACAGTACTTGCAACTTTTAAAAATATCGGCCAGGTGCGAGTTGGTCTCGCGCCCTGACCCTGAGGGTTCTTTACTGGCTTACGCTTAACGTATTGTTATTTTTGGTAATTGACAACATTTCATATTATTAAATGCTTTTTAATGTATGACTTGAAATAATCTGTCTGTCTGTCACATCCTTAAATATCTTGAGAACTACTTAAGCTACTGATATGAAATTTGGAATAGTTAGAGTACACAAGACTAACCCAGACACATTGATGAATATATATTTTAATTTATTTTAAACCTAAAATGTGTGAGATATTATTTAAACGGGCTTGATTTGATATTTAACGAAAATCAAAAAAAAAAATACCATTCCCCCTTCAAAATTCGGGGAAAAGGAGCCCCCCTCCTTTATCTCCGAAGTTTACACAATGTTAACTTTATCATAAATATTACATGGAAAATATAATATTGACCCTATCTTCACTATTTTTTTATATTAAAAAACGTTTCTGATCTAAATTTGAAATTTGACCGCCTTAGATTATTTTTTATTTCTTTAAATTTACCCATATGATATCATGCTGTAAGTACCGACTTTGAAATATATAAATAAAACGGTAACAACAAACTCGCATACTATATTAACCCTATGCCGTGTAAACGAGTGACCCAATCTGTCGATATATTTATTTATTTATTTGTTTAATCTTTAATGCACAAAAGAAAATACTTATAGTACAAAAGGCGAACTTAATGCCATAAGGCATTCTCTATCAGCTAACCTTTTCTAGGTGCAGATGCAACTCAAAGTTTGTACGGACCCTCGGAGCGCGAGTCCGATCCGCACTTGGCCGATTTATTTATTTGCGGAACTCCTATATTTTAATCAAATGCTTTGTATTTATATTAAGGGAGTTGTGAAGTCACGACTGTGTTTCAGTACTGAATCAGCTTCGTGACGCTAACAATTTTTAAAGATTTTTACTAAAATACTCTGAGAAGAAATTTAAAAAAATATTTTTGTGCATTACAAGCGTTTATCTCGAAATAGTTATTGATTTAGGGGTATTTAAATTTTGAAATGTTGTCAATTACGTAATACAATTGTCTTTATTAAGACACCCATATTTCTGTAGATTGGAATTCGATTGTATTTATTTCGATAGTAACGCAGTCCAAAGTTTTTTTTTAACAATATAATAAGTTATACGAAATTGAACTGTTATACCTAATAAGTACGTTGAACTATTTTCGAGTTCGTACAAAGGGTCATCTGTCGAGATAAAGAGCGCTTTTAAGTCCTATTTTCGTAACGGCTATGGGATATGGATGCGTAGCTATGGAATGGAACCCAACACTGAACATGACACAAAATTGATCATACATTTATTTTCGAAATATATACAGTAAGTTTAACTTACCTAACTACCTACCTCTACCTACCTTAAATCTAAAATAGGGCCTTGAGGCATTGTACCTAGTATGCTGGCGGCATTTTCTCGTTGTATCGCAATGCTGATACGTTGTGCGAGGAAGCCACCAGTTCTTCACCCGAGTCACCCGTAACATCAACCAGACGTTTCGCGATTACTATGAAAAATTTACATGCGCTGGGACCCCATGAAACAAGAGTTTCGACCCCGAATGGTACAAAAAGGTACTCTCTGCCCAGGCTCTTATAATTTTATCTTATCATTTCTCTGCCCACTTTTACATTAGTTCGTTGGAGATGGGACGATGCCAGCGTGTCTACGCAGGTAGCATCCCACACTAGCATCGGTCCCAAACTCCAAGGAACCCAGGACACCCCATCGGGACTCTTGCCATCATCCCTGAAAATGCCAGTCGGCTCAAGGAGAGCAGGCACGTTGATGGTGGCAAGCAAGTGGGTCTAACGAAGCTAAATTTTAACGAGTTTTCATGTCTCCAGGGGTGTGGCCAGAGACGCATTGTGATTGGCTAAAGCGCGCGGTAAGCGATCGTGTGACGCGGCGCTAGAGAGGAGTATAAGTCGATAAACTGTTATCCATTGATATTTGATGCGCTCTGAATATTAATAAATACAGTAAAATCCCAGGACAACCAAATCAGTCGTGGTTAAAAATATTGCAGAAAACGATGTGTAACAATAATTATAATCATGACCATATTAAGTATATTGACGTTAAACCCGTGTGTATGCGTTACGTATACGCATACGCATTGCCTTTCGCAGGGGCGCAAGGCACTTTGATAAAGTAACCACAAGATGATATTGTATTGCAGGTTCCAAACGTGGTGGTAATATGGGCCATTTTTGATTAATCAATTACCTCAAACCACGTTATATCTTCCAAGTAAATGAACTTTCAAACTTTAGAGTGTTATTTTAAAGTCAATATTCTATGAAATAATGACATTTACTTAACACTTTCATACTTCGTGCTATCAAAATCTAGGAAACTCAGGATAGACAGACCTTAATGCTTTATAGATCTAGTTTCATTAAATGAAAACAACTATTTATGATTCAAGATCATTGCATAATGAGCCATCCTCCAGCTAACGTTAATAACATGTTAAAGAATATCCAAGCATCAAATTATCCAAGCGTTCTGAGCAGGTGTGAGGTGAAACAGAGAAGACCCGTAAGTATTTTAATTTCCGACATGTGTACAGAATGAGCCCTGCTATTTACTGTTAAGTACACACTTAACAGTAGCAGGACTCATCTGTATAAAGGTCGGAAATTATAATAGACCCTGGAGGGAAAGTGTCTTAAAACCTTAAGTTAGCTCGTTTTACTCAAGGGGAACATAAAAAACTGCTTTCAAAGATTTTTTGATTTTCGCTTGTCTCGCCTAGGAGTCGAATTCAATACAAATTAAAATAAAAACGTTATTTTATTACACTTGTCCATACAGTTAATGTCAATGGTAAATTTTCTCCCAGAAACATTTTAGTCTTACACTCGTCGGACAAAAAACCTTAAAATTGAATAGATAAAACATAAGTCGTTTGTATTTTTACGCCTACTATGTAATTTAAAAACATTTTTCAATTTGTTTTTATGACATTATTTAGATTGTTACCTGGAATCAGATAAATACAAATATTCGAAGATAAACCATAAATAAAGACGTCTCATCAAATATACCCATAAAAACAAAAATTTTGGACATAAAACTTTAAAAAGTTTGGGTTTTAACATACTCGATGTTACCCTTGATTTTCTTTAAATGGATAACAAACACTACAATAATAAATAGATACAGATACAAAATAAATTTGTGTATTACACAAACCTACCGGAAACCGAAAATGTAATTTCTTATTTGAGTAAAATCAAGCCAATCATTTATCGACACACATCGGCACGGGTGCATCGCTTCTCTAGTTCCCGGCAAGGCACAAGCGGCCGTACCAAGTAATAATCATGTGGTTGTGGATATCGCTAGCAATTCGATACATTGCGCGGCTGCTTAACAAATTGCATCGCGACACAACTTGTTTGCTATTCTAAGCCGTCAATGTAAAACGCCTGTACAATTTGTTACAGATCAGTTCAACCAATTAGTCCGGCAGAGTAAAATCATACGATCCTGGATATATTTGTAAAAATGCATGATTTTATCAAGTAAAAACGAATGAAATGAATACAATACATGTGGTACGTGACTCCTTAGTCCTTGAAGTTTTTGTTTTCATTCATATTTTTGCTCGTAACAACGCAGCAGTTCGGCATTTTACGAAAATATCGGAGCATATTTTACGATTGCGGCTAAGATGCAACTGGCTCGCGTCGAACAGTAATATAGCCATCTGGCCTCATCGCTGCAACGCGCGACACGCCTCCGTTAGCTATCTATTCCTTTTTCTTTTATCTATGGTGGCAAGAGACCTACGGAAAATGGCACAAAATGCTCTTAGCCGGTTTGCACATTGAAATTAATATCACACACAGAAATCCCTTGAAGCTGTGATAAAACCAACCCTCTACTTACGTAAAGATACGGCCGTTTATGTCGCATTTCCTATACATTTGCAAAGGGAATCAAAATGTATAGGGTACTTCCCATTGACCTAGAATCACGAAATTTGGCAATACGCAAGAGCTTGTAGCACAAGTACAGGAAAAACCGCAAACCGTGTAATTGCCGCAAACTGAGAGTTCCGTGCCACCAGTAGTTATTTTTAAGTACATATTTATAAATGGGGGGAGGGGCATCCTTTGCTCGGAACCCTTGGTAGGCGAGTCCAACTCGCACTCGGCCGGTTTTCTTTTTTCTATTTGTTCTTAAGCAGAATAGGATACTGATTACGCACTTAAACGGGTCATACTGTATATTATAAATGCATCCTTACAAAAACGCTGAAACATTATGAGAAGGTGGTTTGCTGTACTATATCGTTTTCAATTGTGGGCATTTGTATTGTGCAGAGAATATAACTACGTATACATTGGCTTAATTATGATAACAAAGCACGATAAGACAATAAAGTCCTAGGCGAGCTGTGCTCCGCAGGTTCAAGGCCCCACGGCCAGCCAACCGCCATTACTTACCCACTATCGTTATCACAGGACAACATTTACACAAACACAAGAAACGTGTTTCGTCGTCTTCATAAACGTACAATATGATACCGATTTGAAAATGCGTTGTCGGCGTTGTCGCGACTCGCGGTGACACTCTTATACGTGTGTGTGCGAGTGAAACTGGAGTGAAAACGCTGGTATACAACTCAAATTAAGAAATATTAAATATATGGTTATAACAAGCCTCTTTTACAAAACAAGACCATCCTAGAACTTAAGGAATGAATTATTTCTATTTAAAAAAATATATGTATATTGTTCCTGTATTCATGGGAACGTTAACAATACAATACAACAATACAATAACTCTTTATTGCACCTCAAAACAACAAAAATAACACAAACGTTAACGTTATGTAAAAAAAAAAACATTATTTGCCTTTGTAAACTTTAGAGATAAGGACGAGGAATGCCATTTTTTATATTTTCCTATTTTTATTATTAATTAAATAAAACATTTGTTAATAATATAATAAAATAATGTTTTCATTTCTTTGATCAAAAAGTTCGACTTTAGTTCGGGACATAAAATCGTTTTTTATGCTCTAAGGCATAAAGTAAAATCGCAGGCGGCCAGCACTAACCGGGGCCCCGGCTGCCTGCAAGGGGCGCGTGGCAGGTGAGGATGATCGCGCCAATGCACGACATGCATAAATGTTTCATTTTCATTGATTTAAAGTGAAATAAAACCTAATTTTTTCCTTAAAATCGATGTGGAAAGCACTGTATACCACAGGCATAAATACCTGCCCATCCTTGACTACTATATAGGTATATTGGTCCTCGTTGCATTCGGACCAATAAAGGATGACTCTCACTAGGACGGGCCGGGACGTCACCGTTCCGGACCGATCTGTCAGTTTCTATAGAAAGAATCACGTGATAGCTCGGAGCCCTCGGAGGTCACGTGACGTATTCTATAGAAACTGACAGATCGGCCCGGAACGGTGACGTACCGGCCCGTCACAGGTGACAGTCATCATCAAATAGCGTCGGCTAAAATGGGTTACTTTATACGCTTGATATACAATCTACTACTTAGTAAGTATGTGCAAATCAACCTCTTTCCAATGATACCCCCATGACCTAGTAACTAAACTTTTAATTTTTGGCCCACCAATTTTAACAGACATTTTTCAGAGCAAATATATAGAACATATGATATATCCACTTGCATTGGGTCTGAGTTAACTTTCTTTATAACTATTCCACAAATCTATTGCTTATGTTGTTCTCGAGATATTTGAGACATAGACAGACAGTCAGACTGACTGAGTCGCACCATAAAGGGTTTCTTTTTTACGTTTTGGTACGGAACCTTTAAAATAGTAAATCCTGTAGATCCTCTATACCGCCTACTTATTAAAAACCCAGCCTTGATAAAAATCTTAAGTTAGGTAATGAAATGGAATCTGATATTATTTTTACCACTGGCAATATTCTTAAAAAGGTTTTTTCTACATTCAGTGGCTCAGATTTCAGCGTTTCGTTTTCGCACATCAAATTTGTGCATATTGGCTAGCACATTTCGTTTCGTTCATATTTTGCGATGGAATTATCGGCGGTAACGAATTTTCCCATACATTTTTTACTTCTCACTTATCGCATGTATACGCTTTGCAAATGGCATGTTGGCTAGGCCCCCTGGTAAACATGAAATTATAAAAATAGACAGGTGTGAAAATTAAAAAAAAACCCTGTTCAAATTTGTTTACCATCTTATTTCAGGTCAATAGCGCTTTCAGAGAATGTGGCTAAGGGGGCTGCAGAGGTCTGGTGCCCCCTCCAGTCTAGGGTGGGAGGGTTACAGTGCATCGTACGAAAGGGCAACTGCAGATAACGCAGCCTGGGCCCAGACAGTCAACGTCCCGATGCAATCCCAGCCCCGCCCGGCCCCCCGCGCCCCGCGACCCCCGCTCGTCCTGAGTCCAGCAGGAACCCGTATCCCGCCATCGCACCACGGTTTTTGCACCGCGGTCCATTCGTTTAAGTAATGAAAACGATTACCCCGTCGCATACTTGAGACAATAAGCTGGGGCCCGATTTTTAACTTTCGAGCGCTCGAAACCAAACAAACAAAAACGCAATCAATTATTTATACAGCCACGATTTTAAGTTTGTATCGGTTTTGTTTCTAAAGTGTAATTTCATCGATTCTGAAAGAGTTTTAATTGACAGAGTCGAGCACTCGAATCTTAAATTGCCCCCTTCGTCAGTTAATGTCCCCTTCGACTTTTTTTACCACTGCAGTTGCAATGTAATCGAGACGGTGATTACGTACGCATGTCGCATGCAGACTTCTCTAATAAAGTGCATGTATGGATATTTCTATAGAAAGTGACCAGTTCTTATTGCTCTTATATTGGGGCTACCGCACATCCCGGCACGCCGAGAGCTGTTCCGTTTGTTTTGTTTTCCAAGGCAATAAGTTTGTCCCTGCACCCCCGGCTTGTAAATATCTATCCTAATTCCTACTATACTTACTCTACTTTTGCTTTATTGGTCGCTATTGACGTTCTCAGATTTAATGCAATACTAAGTAGGTAGGCATTGTATAATTTGTATCTTGGCAATAATTTCGTTATTCATGAATCAATTACATGGGAATTCAAGGAGAGAAATAGATCTACTTACACTCAACAGCAATATGACATAAATGACCACTGTTACTATGAAAATTTCCACCACACTTACTTCTTCTTACTTCCGGTGGCACTACAACCCCTTATGAGTCTTGGCATCCTCCACTATCTTCCTCCAGGAGTCAGGATCCTCGGCGGCCCTCCTCCAGTTAGTATACTGTTTTATCTTGCTGAGGTCACCCTCCACGCAGTCTAACCATCTTTTCTTAGGTTTACCCCACTTCTGCTGCCTTTTCTGCTGTGGCGTCCACCGTGACATAATTTTTGCGGCTTCACCACACTAGCAACTTTTAATTTCCGTAAGGTTCCGTAGTCAACTAGGAACCCTTATAGTTTCGCTTTGTCTGTCTGTCTGTCCGTCCGTCCGCGGATAATCTCTGTGACTGTAAGTAAGTACTAGAAAGCTGTAATTTTGTACAAATGTGTATATCGGTCACGCCAACAAAGTGGTCAAATAAAAAGTGGTTAAAGTATTTTTTTAGGGTACCTCCCATACAGAGTGATTTTTTTTTCATTTCAACCCTAGTGTGTGACATATCATTGGATAGGTATTTGAAAAATAATTAGAGTTTTCTAAAAGCAGTTTTTAATAAAGTTAATATTTTCGGAAATAATCACTCCAGAAGTTTAAAAAAATGTGTCCCCCCCCGCCTCCTCTAACTTTTGAACTATGCGTTCAAAAAATATGAAAAAAATTACAAAAGTAGAATTTAATAAGAACTTTATTGGAAAATTATTTTTAACTTGATTGGTTGAACGGTTTTTGAAAAATTGTACAAAATAATTTCTGAATTAAGTTTGTAATTTAACAGAATATGCAAACATTTTTTTTTATCTTGAGTACTTAAGTTCCCAAACATTTGCAATGGGAATCAAAATGTATAGGGTACTTCCCGTTGACCTAGAATCACGAAATTTGGTTAAAAGCAAGAGCTTAATAGCACAAGTACAGGAAAAAATTCGAAAAAATATAATTGCCGCACACTGAGAGTTCCATACCACTTAAAAATTTTAAATACTCAAGGTTTATATGTGTGTGTAGTCACGTCGTGTCGTCGTATCATCAATTGACTGTCACTTGGCCAGTTATTTTATTCTTATACCATTCTAAGAACTTAAAAATTAAAGAAGTAAAAAAAAACAATGTTGACACAATGAAAAATAAATCATAAAACAAATAGGAAACCGGGCAGAGCAACTGAAAGCGATGAAATTTAAATCGAAAAAATATAAGAGCCTGTTCACACTCACACAGTAACTTTTTGTACCATTTGGGGTCGGAATTCTAGGCCCATGGCATCCCAGCGCACGCAAGTTTTTTGTAGAAATCGCGAAACGTCCGGTTGTTGATGTAACTGGTGACCAAAGAGCTGGTGGCTTCCTCGCACAACGTATCAGCATTGCAATATAACTAATAAAAGCCGCCAGCATCCTAGGCATCCTCAAGGGCCTATTTTAGTTTTAAGGTAGCCTGTAATCTACTGTATAATTTGTTATTTCTATTTGTGAATAATATTAAATACATAGTAAATATCCTAACTAACGTAATTTGTGGGTATTGATTTTTACATGCGTAATAAATAGTAATAATATGTAATATCAAATAAATTGCCCCGATGTCACGAGTCGACGGCAAAATGGTTTACACACCTAATTGACAGAGCCAGGTGGCGACTGCTGGCCATGCTTCATGCTAATTTAGTTTATGGACCACCTTTAGGTATTCAATAAAAATATGGGTAGTTTATTATTAATAAACACATGATTAATTTAAAGTAAGTTTACATAATTACATACATCGTGTTCAGGCAGAACCCGAACCAATTTAGCTACATATGTATCCTGGTCATGTTTAGAGACAAAAATGTATTAGTAATACATTACTGTCTAGGCATGGAAAAAGGCAATATTCAGGCTGAACTGAATGAATATTATGTTTAAACGGACGACTTTAGAAGGGGAAGTTATTTTTTTTCTAATTCAAGATATAGTCTGACAAGCCAAGGCTGCAGTAGTTTTTTTTTTTAATTATGTGTGTCCCTTTTTTTCGGTATGAAAAAAATATGGAGGCATATTTATTACCAAAAAATTCTACTGCAGCCTTGCCATGTCAGACTATAAATAAAATGTCGCAGTACCAAAATAATAATAAAAATCGCCGACCTTCTGTTTTGGCTGCTTAGGGACACTGCCTTCAATAGAGTCAGTCTATGCTAAGTTTCCTAGATTTTCATATCATATACTGTGAAAGTGTTAAGTAAACGTCATAATTTCATAGAAGTTTGACGTTTAAAATAACACTTTCAAGTCTGACAGTTCATTTGCTGAGAAAAGTTAACGTGGTTTAGTTAGTTAGTTAGTTTCTCTGGGCTTTTTTCCGCAACTCGACATCCATTGTGCCTTTTTTGCGTGTTAACGAGGTAGCCCTATTCCAACCACCCCAGCTCCTCAACGAAACCAAGCATCGGTTTTAGGTTGCTAAATGCCTCCTTGAGTGTTATTGGAGTCCCCAAATACTTACTCCTGTATTCTTCTACCTGTTTGCATTCTAGGAGAATATGTTTTGCTGTTTCCTCATTTTCCATGCAGGCTCTGCATATGGGGCTATCTGTTATACCCATATTATATAGGTGTTTGTTTAGTGTATTGTGTCCTGTGATTAGCCCTACTATTTTCCGGAGTTGGTGTCTGGGTGTCCTGAGTAGGGTTTTTGTGAACTTTTGGTTTAACTCTGGTAAAACTTCTTTGGTTTGTCTACATGTCACCAGGTTGTCCCAGTATTTGTTGTGAAGGTGTCTGTGATATTGATTTAGTTGATTTTGTATGTGCGATAAAGGTAGTGGTATGATAGGTTCCGGTCCGTATGTCGGTGTCTCTGACCCTTTCCTTGCCAGTTCATCCGCTGCATCGTTTCCTCTTGAGCCACTGTGTCCTTTTATCCATTGTACGGTTACCTTGTTTCCTTCTTCACTCACCTCCGTTAGGCTGTTGTGACATTCGAGTGTGAGTTGCGACGTATGTTTATCACTAAGTAGCGCTTGTAGTACCGATTTACTGTCTGACAGTATAAGTATATTTTCATTTTTCGTTTGCCGTCGCTTTACTGCTTTGCAAGCTTCTATTATTCCAACACATTCCGTTTGGAATACTGTGTTGTATTTTCCTAGGGGTTTTGAGATGTGTATGTTTAGGTCTTCTGAGAAGACACCACATCCGGTTCCTGTATTTGTTTTTGAGCCATCCGTGAATATTCTGAGGTTTGTTTGATTTAATCCTTCCTTTTGGTCCTCCATCAACGATATGGCATAGTCTTTCCAGAATATCATTGTTTTTGGTATTTTGTCTTAACGTGGTTTGACTCTACATAGTATGAAAGAAAGTCGCTTCCCGCTGTATGTATGTATGTATGCTTAAATCTTTAAAACTACGCAACGGATTTTGATGCGGATTTTTTTAAATAGACAGAGACTCTATGTATATTAATAACCCGTGCGAAGCCGGGGCGGGTCGCAAGTCATTTTGTATGACAGTTTGAATTTTTTTAAGTTTGGAGCTCGACAAATAATGGAATTAGTACTTATGCAACATTTCTGTCGCGAAATCGAGACTGAAATTTCTGTAACTTTTAAATTGTTGATTGACATTAACTATTACATTACATTACTGTCCAGCACGCCTGCCATAAACATCAAAAATTGGCATTGACGGGAAAACCTCTTTGTCACTCCAATATGCAAGTGTGACAGAGATAGAGATACAAATCCGAATTCGTTCGATTTTCGTGGTACAGGCCCAGGCATGGAAAAAGGCGATTTGCAGACCGAATATTATATTTAAGCGGATGACTTTAGGAGTTCGTTTAAATGAATATGCACCACAAATGGTCCAAATAAACCAAAACCTGATAAAATTAAACCTTTAATTACATACTTGCCGTAGTTGCGACGAGCGTTTTGACATGCCGCCCATATTTTTTTTAAATAACATGTTATATCTGTATTTATTCTTCTATACGCGCTTTAAGATAACTAAAATGTCGCTGTACCAACATTAAAATAATAACTACCGACATTCTGTTTTGGCTGTTTAGGGCCAATGCCTTCATTTAATATGAAGTTTTAACTTTTTTTTAAAGTTTGAAGCTCGACAAATAATGGAATTCATATGCAACTTTTCTGTCGCGAAATTGAGACTCCAACTTCTGTATGTACTTATTTAATTTTTCATTGACCATAAACAATAGTAGATTACGTACCTACCTGTAAAGTAAGAAATTTCTCAGATCTCGTGTAATGTCAATGTGATCTAAGGCTTTTTTATTTACAGGCCAAGGTATGTACACTATTTTTCTACTCGATGCAGTCGGCAAGCGGCGAATTTGGTTAGTGAAGCGGCCTGCAATTCGCTGCTTGCCGGCCGGAGGGCAGAAAAGCACTTTACGACCTAATTTGTAACCGGGAAAGTCGACTTTGCATAGCATTTATGAGAAAAATAAGTATTTCCTTTGCTCAAAAGCACCTTACATATGTGCATTCGAATTGGAAAATTAAGCCGGGATAGTACTAAAACTACTAACGCTGTCAAAGCTGAGCATGTACCTACCTAATACAAAATAAAATATCTTCATACCTGCAAGATTCTAAATATATTTTCCTTCTTTGTAAGTAGTTAAGTGCGTAAATAAATTACAAAGGATCAGGGTGACAGGCTGTTTATGAGGCGTTAGTGTCATATTCAGAAGGCAGTATTTCTAATACCAATTCAATGTAATATAACTTCAAGTATCTTTTTCGCACAAGTCCGGTTTTAGTATATAGCGTGCGAGTACACGCAAGCAATACATTTCGGTATGACTTTGAGATGCCCTTTTGAGAATGAGAATAGAGGCCTTGGGCTTGCTCGTGGAACTGGAGTCAAGGTCGGCCGCCCTCGTTACGGGAGTTACAACCCTCGCGCCTCCCTTCTTACGCAATCATTCCTTTGTGGGATAAATATCGATATTTTGTAGGGTCAGCATCAAAAGTTCGTTAAAGGCCTATCATTAGATGCACGTGCACGTGCAGGCATAGAATCACTTTAGGTATTTTAGGTACCATGCCTGCACTTTATTCTGATTCTTCAAACCCTAGGCTATGGGAGTTGACCGGCCAAAACCCTTTAGCCAAGGAGATACTTGTGTAGAAATGGCGCTAGTTAGGGCAAGTTTTAAGAAGGCCAAACAACCAGTACAACCGCCTATCCAAGCAAGAGCTGACTTAGCAAATCCCTGGAAAAAAGGAGCAAAGTTCTCCCGCGTATTTATTTTTTGCGGCGGGAGGGTCGCTGCGAAAAATAAATACGCAAATAGATATAACAAACTACCACCAATAATATAAAACTCGACACGTGTTTCGCCTCTCTACGAGGCACCCTCAGGAGATACAGGAGAACTTGTCGTACTGACGTCCGACAAGTGAAAGACATGCCCAGAAAGCCCCATTAATGTCGTTAGATTTCAAAATTTAGTAAATCGTATCTGAAAATGTACCAACGTACGTAATGCTTGCCTTGAACTTTCTAATGGGATTAGAAGATTGTGCTGCATACAACATATTATTGATCAAATTATTTTGCTTCGTTCTGATGAAACCATCTACAATAGACCTATCGTAGGCATTAGAAATCGCTAAGTGATAAGTATTATTTAATTCCATCTGATAATGCTCATCAGAAAGAGACACGGTCAACAACTTATGCACGTAACAATGACACGCAGCTAATTTATGCTGCCACGGATGCGTGGCAGAAGCCGGGATGACTGTGTCAGTATGTGTAGGCTTACGATAAATTCGGAACCGATGCTTATGATTGACTCTAGTGATACCTAGTTAAATCCAGGAAATTGAGTGCCCGGCCGGTCTGGCCATGTCATTAACTTATCGAACGCCAGTACGACAAGATCTCCTGCATCTCCTGAGGATGCCTCGTAGAGAGGCGAAACACGTGTTGACTTTTATATTATTGATGGTGATTTGTGATATCTATTTGCGTATTTATTTCTTGCGGTGGGAGGGTGGCAGGCAACATTAATTACATGCAAAAAATACGCGAGTAGATATAACGGGTTGGCACTAATTGACTAGCACGTTTGGCGGAATAGCAAAGTAACATTATTATCGATGTCAAAACGTTTGTTGTACTTATTTGTGAGTCTGTTATTGATGGAACATACGGCCTTCATCGAATTGACCTAATACTATTAGGGCTATTATATCTTCGAAGGGCATAGCAATCATGTGTATTAATAATTTAAACAACATGTACCTACAACTACTTGTATATGAATTTCCAAGGCACTGTCAAGGTTTCCATTCAAGGCTGGAATCTGAGCGATAGCGTCCGTGGTGTCTGTTAAGAGTTAAGAATGTCTAACCGTACGCTATTTGTATGTTCCTATGGAGAGGCATTTTAAGTACTTATATTGGAGTATGTTGAAATTCGTAACTTGAATAAAAAATGTGTTTACACTCGCGAGCAAGAGTTCCCGGTCACTACGATTTACTTGTTTATATAATCTTGAACGAATACAGCTAGATTAAAATTAGCGTATTAAAATAAATTGATCCTTATAGAGAATTTAATTTAATCCTTAATTTCATGCATAAAAATGTATTGACTGACGTGAAGTAATAAAAATTATAGGGTTGTTTTACTATTTAGAATTTCTAAGTTTTACAACTATCTTTGCTTTTGTTTTTGTTCTGTCATAAAATTTATTTAAAATAAGAAGTATCGCAAATATAAAATATATTAAAAAAAAGTTCATATTTATTTTTTATTTTGCAAGGAAAATGACGCCGTTTTTATCATTTTATACAATAGTAGTGTATGTGTTGTAAATAATGAAAAGCATTAAAACTCGGGTGTAGGTTTATGAAACGAGGCGTTAGCAGAGTAACAACATCACACGAGTGTTTATTTATTTACAATACGCCTAATTATTTACAATTACATTAACTGCTTTATGCGCACACATATCATACCATCGTGATTCTAGTTAAACGGGAAGTACCCTAAGCATTTTGATTCGCTTTATAAACGTATGGGAAAACACCCATTCAGGCACGGAACTCTCAGTGTGCGGTAATTATTGTCGATTTTTTTCCTGTACTTTTGCTATAAGCTCTTGCTTTTTGCAAAATTTCGTGATTCTAGGTCCACGGGAAATACCTTAATTATAAATTATGATTCCCATTGCAAATGTATGGGAAATGCGACATAAACGGCCGTATCTAATGGTCACATCAAAACACAAGAAGATATTTCAGTTAATTTTGAATTATAGTTGAGAAGTTTTGGAGTACTTAAGAGGTGGATAGTTTTACTGAACCAGTACATAAATGAAAAATCTAAACACATAAATTCACCGTCAGGGCAGTCTTAATAACGAGGGAGTGAAGTAATTTCTTTCAGAACCGCCTACGTTCGTACATAGCGGGGAAGGTAAATCGATCTTGTAGCAACCCTGAAATTCAGGCCCTGGTCGACGACCTTAGAGGAAATCTTCCAGGGACCTGACCTTGACCTTTCAGCGCGCACGCGCTGTGCCTCTTACCCAGTACCCTGACCCTGTTACAAAATGATCTGCTTTATATACTTGCGCATTATGTAGCCAGTAGGGTTGCCATGCGGGAAAATGTACCTATTATTTATTATTAGATATTGTGAAATAACGTGAATTAATCTACTGTTTAGTTAGTTAGGTAAGTTACACTTACTGTATAAATTTCGAAAATGAATGTATTCTTTTCTAAATCTACTGTATTGAACAATTACGCTACAAATGTGGTTATCAATTTAATACATGGTCATACTCTGAGTACATTAGGTATGTCACAAGCAGGAAAATACACAGTCGTCTGCCGATTGCGGTAGTGGTACTTACCTAGATTGCTAATTTAAAAATATGAATATTTGCCCTAAAGTACTTAAAGTTTAACCAAATGATAAGTACGGTAGTAACCAAATGATAAGTTTAAAATATAAATACTTACTATTTATCGAACAACAAATCTGTATTCGAATGTTAGGTATTGGTTTGAAAATAAGGTCGAATATTACACCTACCTACACAATCATTTTATTCGATAAATGGCTTAGATATTTTGGTCGAGTCTAGAACATTTTTGGCACAAATAGAATATTATTTAAAAAAAAGTCTACGTGAACCTACAAATTTGAGAAAGATCGTTTAAAAACGGATTTTAAAATGCATCATTAATACCGACTGAAACCTTACGTTATTAGCCGTATTAGTACGAGATCCGAGTAATAACATAGGTAATTCTCTATTAGCCCTAGATACACTTAAGTATTGCGGGCGTTAAACTTAGATGTCTTTGCACTAATAGCTGAACAAGAACTAGCACACTATTTGTGCTTATTTTAGCAAGAGGCACCACTTTATCCGTTGCCGATAAGGTGATAGCATCCATAAAGATTCGTCGAAGAATGAACTAAGAGCGTTATCAGTATCACACTTGCGATTTGCGAGCGAGTTTTGTAAGAAGGCGAACACGTTCGCGAGTTAGCTGCGTACAGGAATACTGGAATACACAGGGTACAGGAATCGCATTAAAATCGCCCATGTGAGATAAGGCCCTTAAGGTTCACAAGCAATAAAGTGGTGGTTTTACTTAAAACAACCTCATTTTATCCAGGAAAAAAATCATTGATAGTCACCCTACAAGAAGGCTACTCGTGCCAAATGATACCTACGTGTCGCGAGATTACTACCAAGGGTGAAGTTCGTTAACATGACGGACTGGCCCACCGAATATTTTGAGGGCCTCAGAAAATTATACACGATTTAGAAAGGTAATACCAAGTGTGCATCTTGCTCGTTCTTAACTGGTGGGACAAGATGCAAACACTATCAAATCGTGTAGCCGCTAAACGTAGCTTTATCGGCCCTTGTTTTTCAATGAAATGCTCCATTAACATGAACGACTTCTTTTTAAAAGCATTTCAAGGCGTTGGTATACATAGGTACTTTGTGAGGTCTAAGAGACACCTTTTGACATTTTTCTATTAAAGTTTGTAATGATGATGAGGCTAAGAAGTATTGGTTATCAAATCTAGCAATTATTGACGATTTGGTAGAATCGATTCGACATTCGCACTCATTTTTTTGACTTTCCAAACCTTATACTCTTTTGACTCGTCTTTTTATCGTGTTTTGTCGCCTAACGCCTAAGCCTAAAAATGATAAGATTATTCTTTTTATTAAAAAACGTAAATTTACAAACAAGTCCAGCATTAAAGCAAACATGTCGTAAGCGATTCGTACTCATAATAACGCCAATACATTTACAGCTACAGATAAACATTCCACACATAATGATTTTTTAAATAAAAAAACTATGTATAGATAAAGAAGGCCTAGATAGTGTGTCCGTACCAGCAATGAAGCCACTTCAATGTTGAAAAATGTTCAACATTTGGAATGACGTCTGATGAACTCCTAGCCGATTTCGGCCACAGCGACTGCCTGTACTGGACTGGACTAAGGCATTACTAAATAAGTATTCTCAAATTAATTATTTGAGCGCTTAAAAAATTAAGTAATAATGGTTGGTTGTGCAGTGATTGGGTGTTCTAACTTATCTTCCAACACAAACACAGCACGTAAGATCACATTCCACTTGTAAGTATTAAGTTTTATGTTATATTTTTACGTATTTATAAATGCAAAAAATTCAAACGCCATTGTATGAAAATGTTGCCAGTACAAT
This sequence comes from Lathronympha strigana, assembly GCA_949128165.1. Classification (NCBI taxonomy): domain Eukaryota; kingdom Metazoa; phylum Arthropoda; class Insecta; order Lepidoptera; family Tortricidae; genus Lathronympha; species Lathronympha strigana. Next base: position 13,861,413 of record OX421909.1, on the reverse strand, counting down.
GATTATTTTTCCCTCCGATTGGGGCATAATAATTACGTTCGAAAATGTCTATTTTAGATTTAAGGTAGGTAGAGGTAGGTCGTTAGGTAAGTTACACTTACTATGTATATTTCCCATGTTGACTTTTTCACCCCATTTCGTACTCCTAATTACTCATTTCTCGTTAGGAATACTCCTGTGAATAAAATAATCTAATAAATCTTGTTTTCCGATATACAAATCCCACTTCACCCCTTTAAGAGGAGAATTCTGAAAAATCCTAGCTATTTCCCGCAGCTTCGCCCGCGTACAAAATATACCGTAATTTCAAAATTAAGTTAGTGGCTTTGATTCGTTATAAAGAACCTGTTGAACCCTTTGATATGTACCAACCGAGTACATATTACGATCAATTTTGACTTCTGATTCCTTAGAAAGAACCTTTCGGATTCACAGATATTGACCTCTCGGATCTTCTTCCTTATCTCGATTAGAAGGTGAATACTGAAAAATCCTTTCTTAATGCACCCCTACACCTTAATAAGAAACCTACGTGCCAAATTTGAAATTCTAGAAACAGAAATAAACAACAAAACAACACTCATATTGATATTTTGAGATTTCAACCCCATCGCACCCCAACAGGGCAGAATGGTGTATCTTACATCCACCTCATTAGATTTAAAATGGTCGTTGTTTTTGTAATCAGCGACCCGATAAACCATAAAACGATACCCATTTTGTTGTTTTTACTGCTTCACCCCTTTTCCCCCTTATATGGGGAATATATCATTTACTCCTGTAAAGTTTCAAATGGAATAGGCCAAGTAATCTTGTTTCCCCATAAAAACTTTGGACTTCCAAATCACCCCCTTAGGGGTTGAATTTTGAAAAATCCTTTCTTAGTGCACCTCTAGACTTTATAAGGAACCTACGTTTCAAATTTGGAATCTCTAGAACCAGCGGTTTAGGCTGTGCGTTGATATGTCAGTCAGTCAGTTAGTCATTCAGTCAGACAGTTTCCTTTTTTTATATATATAGATAAAAACACCTTTTTTGTATTTTGATGAGAAACCTTTAAGTACATATAAAATAAAGTCTCTAGCTTAACAGAAAACCTTCCGCCATACAAACTTTCAACACCCTTTTCACCCTTATAAGGGTCGAATTTTCAAAATCGCTGAAATTAATTTTTTTAAACTCTAATGCGGATTCTTTTCACAAAGTTTGTAGTGTATAACAAAAAGAGAAACGCTTCCGCCATACAAACTTTTAACACACTTTTCACCCCTTTTGAGGTTGATTTTTCCAAAACGCTAAAATTACTTTTTTTGTATTTTAATAAAAAACCTTTACACCAACTTTTGAGTCTCTATCTAAAACAAAAAACTTTCTTCCATACAAACTTTCAACCCCGATTTAACCCCTTAGAAGATGATTTTTTCAAAACCCCTTCTTATTCGTTACCTTTGTTAAACACTTAACGTAATGTGAAAATTTCAGGATCATACGTTTAGTAGTTTCGGCTGTACGTTGATCAGTGAGTCAGTCAGTCAGTCAGTCAGGACTTTTCCTTTTATATGTATAGAAGATTTTAATAGAAACTCTACAAAGTAAAAGTCTTGACTTGCCTAGACTTAAAATTTTCACTTTATACTTATAAGTAAAATCAACGACATCTACAAGTATCTTTGTTAAACAGGTCCTTATATAAACCTCAAGCTCAAATGCTATAAGTAAGCTGACTTTTATAATCGAGCTTTAATGTTTCCCCCAACTTCTCGTTAGATGGCGTCAAAATTAAATGCGTACGGGCAACCCAGCCTTGTACCGAACTAACTAATAGCGGAGGAATACCGTTAGGTGCCGCCTACTTACATGTTTTTTTTAAAATAATTTATACCATTTGGTTTTTATTTATTATTTATTGGATTACATTCAAACGGTATAAGTGTTTTATCGGTATTTATTTATAGAGAGTTTATAGACAAAGGAAACTGCCCAATTGCTGATTTAACAAACGGTAATCAATTCATTGCTATAATTACGAGTATGGCATATTCATACATTAGCAGTTTTATTAATCTGTAAATCAATCTGTAGGTCTTCTTGTCTCACAGGATTTGCGTCTGTTTAATTATATTTAAACAGTAATAGATGCAATTTCAGAATTAACTTTCTGCCTTGAGTAGGTATTTCTGTATCAAAATAACGAAAATAGCTCCCAACAATTTTGTTAGACAGTCACGGGATTATTCCGCGTGGGAAGCTGGGATGCAGCAAAATATATTTACCTACTCCACAAACGTAGGTGTGTATTTATACCAAGAAGATATAAATAATACCAACTTGGCAGCCTAGCATATAGGTAACAGCGTTGGTAATAGTAAAGAAATTTGTAACGGACGTGGTGACGCAGTATTGTATCTACATAAATATAATAATTATCTGAACTGTAGAAGAGTATACAATGCGTGGTCAGCTATGATGGGCCAATTATAATACAATGAATTACATCAACATCACCATAGTTACCTATTTTTAGCAGACTTATTTTTTTTCAACCGTTTTAAACATTGACTACTTATTTAGTCAGCCGAACTGGCCATATCGGTCATTTTCTATATTTTGCGGGGGCGGGGCACGTCAAATGTACGGTTATTAGTACGTAACGTACACATAGCTAGCTACGTCAGATAAACGTCGGTCATACAATGAGTATGATTGTTTATTGTTTTATGCATTCGGCATGGTGGATTTCAAAAACCGGAGAAAAGTTACGTGTCGGTCTCTATAAAAAAAAGTAGTGAGTTTTATGTTTTGTAATTTTTTTTGTCGTTACCAAGTAGTTTTATCCGGAAAGCCCTTTATCCAAAATAACAAAAATCTATGTAGTTTTTTTTAAATATATTGTTTCATATGTCACAAATCATCACCATCAAACAAAAAAATCGGTATCTCTACGTTTGGAGTGAAAATTATCGCAAATCTAACGTACGATTGCGAATTTTATTTCAGTAATAGTTTTTCAACATTCTCGTTATACATATAAAAAAATATGAAAAACTTCCTTCATCAAGTTAGTAGTTAGTAGCAAAGAACGATTATTTTCAACCGATTTCAATATTTTCAAAGGAGGAGGTTCTCAATTCGTCTGAATTTTTATTATTATATGGATTTTTTATGGATGTTACCTCAGAACTCCGTCATTACTGAACAGATTTGAATTTTTTTTTGTGTCTTAAAGTAGATGGTTCCAGGTTGGTCCCGTTTTTTCAAAATCCATTTCTGATGATGGGATCCATGAGGAACTGAGGGAACTCCTTAAATTTGAAAGGCAAATGCATAGTAATTTGGGTATTTTCTTGAGAAACTCGAGCATTTCTTCACAAAACCTACCAGTTTGGTGGAGCAGATCTGATGATGACGACCAGGTATGTCAAAGAGGAACTGCTATATAATTTGCTCAGAAAAATGAGCATGGTAGGTACCCATTTTATATAAGTTTGGTCACTTTACCGTAAGGTTTTAAAAAATATCCCCCACTTTACGTGTATGGGAGGTACTCTAAAAAAGAAATTATAACCACTTTTTATTTTACCACTTTGTTGGCGTGACCAATATACACATTCATACAAAATTACAGCTTTCTAGTACTTACAGTCACTGAGATTATCCGCGGACGGACGGACGGACGGAAGGACAGACCGACAGACAGAGCGAAACTATAAGGGTTCCTAGTGGACTACGGAACCCTAAAAATTGTGGATTTTTCAAAAACTGAACAAATTTGAAAAGCTTTTTTATTTATTCAATTTAGTTTTTGTACTAAAACATGTAAAAATGTTTTTCTAACTATGAAAACTCATGGAAAAAAGTTGAACTGAATCGGCCACATTTATATACCGGCCTCTTAATGCCTTGCACTATATAGATACAATCACATAAACTACTATTAAACCCATGCTTATTCGGAAAATACAAGGGGGCAAAGTTGTTGTTTACCATCGCAAATAGTGTTGGGTAGGACATCATTTTAAAATACTCGTAAGTTTTAGTGAGAACTTCATTATCTGAAATGAGGTGGTATAATGCCATACCTCATTTGAGGTGAGGTACTCACAAAACTGCAGCATCATATCATCGACTTATCGGCAATCAAAATAGGCAATATTAATTGTACAAATGTAAATTTTTGATGTGAGGTACTGTGACAAACGAGCAAAATGAGTGGTACAAATTAGGTGCCTTTCGAGTGAGTAACCCAACACTAATCGCAAAGCTCAAGATACCAGTTTTTAACCATTTGCTACGATTGTAGCTCAATAAAATTATAGAATTATTCGCTTGCTCAGCGTGCGTAGCCAAGATGACAATCGCTATAATAACGCTCAGTCTCGAACGAAACGCAGCGGTCATTGTCACACTAATAATGAAGAGTGATAAAGAGAGATAACTATGATACGCTACGTAGCGTGAGCGATTAGCATCTTGGCTACGCACGCTGGTCACAGAAAGGCACCAGAGGCACATTTTCGACCTCACTGTATAGCGTCGCGTGGAAAATAAACACAGGCTATTGTTACAAATCTCATCCAAAAATTAATTAATGTGTGCGATGTTTATTACTCAATCAAATCACTCACTGACTAATCAAAGCAGAGCCGGAACTACTGAAGTTAGAAAGTTGAAATTTGCAGGGGATCAGGTTTTATTTGTAACGTGTACAAGTAATAAGAAACGCTTTAAAAAAATAACTCTTCAAAAAGAGGGTTGAACGTTTGTATGGGAATAGTGTAAAATTTTAAGGTACAGACTTAAAACTTTGTGTATAGTTTGCTTATTAAAATACAAGAAAATTAATAGGATTTTTACAACTTCATAAAGGGGTAAAAAAATGGGTCTAAATGTTGTATGGAGGATGTATGATTTTTCAAGCGAAAGCCTTAAAAGTTGGTCTATTGACTGCTTATTATGTAACAAGAAAAATTATGTCAGTGTTTTGTTTACTGATATTTATCCCCATAGAGGATAAAAAGGGGTTGGTATTAACGCAGAGTCAAAACTAGTGATGCTAGAAAGTTTAAATTTGCACAGCTGGCTACTTATACAACGTATACTTACTTAATAAGAAGTGAGGTTGACGTTTTCAACCCTTAAAGGGTTAAAAAAGGGATTGAATGTTTTATGGGAATAGTGTACATTTTTAAGTGTGATTTATACTTTGTGTATAGATTTCTTATTAAAATACAAGAAAAGTGAATTCAGTTTTTTCGAAATTCGTCCCACAAGGAGTTAACAACGAGTTGAAAGATTTTTTGGGGGCTATGTTTTTTTATTAGATAAGAGTCTTAAACGTCGTCCATAAACTACTGATTGTATGATGTAAACTAATTTCAGCGTTTTGTAATATTCCTCCCCACTGCGGATAAAAGAGGGTTGAAAGTTTGTAGTAACGTAGAGTCAAAACTACTGAAGCTAGAAAGTTGGAATTTTCACAGCGGGCTACTTATACAACGTGTACACACAATTAGAAGGGAACTTGATATTTTCAACCCCTGAAGGTTAAAAAGGGGATCAAAAGTTTGTATGGTGATAGTGTATAATATTAAGAGGGCGTCGTACCTTCCAGTGGCGCCCTCATTGGGACGATTGTGTTCCATGTCTTTATATCTCGCCATAAGATCGTTGTAGTCCTACTAATCCCCTAACCTTATTGCTTTATCACTTACACGGAAAAAAGTGGCCATTTTTTGCCATTTAGGTGATAAAGCAAAAAATATGCCAAATGAAACTATGTGTCAGTGACCAAAAGTTAGGCAATTAGGACTACAACGATTTTATGGTAAGGTACAGAGAAATGGAATGGTTTATTAGAAAACACAACCGGCCCAATGAGGGCGGCCCCCTCTTAAGTGAGAGACTTGATACTTTGTGTATGATGACTTATTAAAATACAAAAAAAATTGATTCTAGTGTTTTTTGAAAATCATCCCACAAGGGGTTAAAAATGAGTTGAAAGATTGTATGGATGCTATGTACTTTTTCACGTGAGAGTCACGGAAGTTCGTCCATAGACCACTAATTGTAAAACAAGAAAATTAATGTTCTTAGAAGGAAAGGAAAAGTGCTTACCAAACTATCTAAGCAGAAACGTCTGCGAACGATACCAAATGTTTCAAAAAGAAAGAAAAAGTGCTTACCAAACTATCTAAGCAGAAACGTCTGCGAACGATACCAAATGTTTCAAAAAGAAAGGAAAAGTGCTTACCAAACTATCTAAGCAGAAACGTCTGCGAACGATACCAAATGTTTCAAAAAGAAAGGAAAAGTGCTTACCAAACTTGTCATAGAAAATCTTATATATAATCTTACTCGATCATTGCAAGAAAATACAGTTACTACAAATATACCAAAAAAATACCGCATAATAAAGCCATGGATTACACAAGGCATGCTTCGGTGTATCCGAAATCGCAATAAATTACAAAAACAAGTTAAAAGTGACCCTTTTAATGAAATCAATAAAATAACATATATTAGATATAGAAATTACTGTAATAAGCTTTTGAAGAAATTAAAAAGAAATTATGAAAAAGAATTGTTGGCTCAAAATACAAAAAATAAAAAAGAATTATGGAAACAAATTAAAAACATCACATACTCTAATACAAATAACAACTCCAATAACGAATTACTTAACCTCAAATCAACGCCTACCACTTCTGCTAATTTTGTAAACGACTATTTTGTAAATATTGGTAAAAACCTCGCTCAGCAAACTCATCCTTTAATAGATGAGCAAAACTGTTATTTGCAAAACTTACCGTCGCAGCCGAACTCATTTGTTCTACTTGATGCTGATTATAAAGAGGTGTATTGTACACTCATGAATCTCAAATCAGATTGTGCTCCGGGCTGGGACAATATCCCCACTAAATTTCTAAAAATGGCAAATGCCGAAATAGTCCCTGTGCTAACCCATTTTATTAACCTTTGTTTCAAGAAAGGAATATTTCCTCCTCCATTAAAACAGGCAGTTATTACGCCAGTCTACAAGGGTGGCAGCAGAGATGATGTTAGTAATTACAGACCTATATCAGTGCTATCGGCGATCTCCAAAATAGTGGAAAGATTGCTTAATTCCAGATTAATAGCTTACTTAGACCAATATAAGATATTATCAACAGCACAATTTGGATTTAGGCAACGTAAATCGACCGAGGACGCAGTATCCGCATTAACCTCATTGGTTGTAGAGCAATTAGACAATCGCCAAAAATGTATGTCTGTATTTTTAGACTTGAAAAAAGCCTTCGATACCGTCTCTGTTCCCATCCTTGTACATAAGCTAGAAAGGATTGGAATAAGAGGAACTCCGCTTTGCTTATTTAAAGACTACCTAACTGACAGGAAACAGAAGGTAAAACTGGATAATTGTACAGGGGAGTCTAAGGAAATCACTTATGGCGTGCCGCAGGGAAGCGTTCTTGGTCCGACCTTATTTCTCGTATATATAAATGATCTCTGCGATATGCAAATCACTAACGCTAAAATATTCTCATACGCTGATGATACCGCTATAGTTTTTACTGGGGCTACTTGGAATGAAGTAAGGACACACACTGAGCAAAGATTACGACAAATTCAGAAATGGTTACATAATAATATACTTACCCTAAACACTATAAAAACAAACTATATCTGCTATAGCATTTGCAATAATACACAACCTAGCAATAACTTTACTCTAAAAATACACATCTGCGATGATACAGCGACTTCAGGAAACTGTAATTGCCCTATCATCCAGAAGGTTTCTCACACAAAATATTTGGGCGTTTTCATAGATCAGCGACTCTCCTGGTATCCACACCTTGAATATGTCTCCTCACGTATTAGAAAATTAATCTGGATCTTTAAAAATTTAAGGCATGTGGTTCCAAGGAGCGCAACTGCGTCTGACAATGATCTACTGAAGGAGATATATATTGCTTTGGTTCAGTCTATAATAATTTACTGCATACCTATCTGGGGTGGTGCAGCCAAAACGCGCTTCTTACAACTAGAACGTATGCAACGCAGCCTACTGAAGGTCATGTATTTTAAGACAAAAAGATTCTCTACTGAAATACTATACAGTATGACAAATCTTCTTTCAATAAGAAGATTGTTTATTCTTAACATAGTTCTAAAAAAACATAAGGCTTTACCATATAATGACAGTTGTACTCATAAAAGAAGAATAAATAAAGTTGCTACTGAATCTCAAGCCAAAACTAAATTTGCAGAACGGCATTATGAAGCACTATCTGCACGTTTATATAACATTTTAAACGGACAATTAAATATACACCGTATGCAATTTCATGAATGTAAGAATATAATACCGGCCTGGCTTAAAATGAAATCATACGAGGAAACTGAAGAATTACTAAAACTGTAAATATAATATACACTTTACTTATTATTATGTACGTAGACACGCACACACACACACACACTCACACACACTCACACACACACACACACACACACACACACACACACACACACACACTCACACACACACAAACGGGATTTTATGATTGATCTTGATTTTGTTCATACCTTTTGCATGTATTGTAGTAATTCGCTTTTTAAATCATGTTATTAATTATTGTACCTTTAATTAAAAAAAAAAAATCTATCATTATTAGCACAATTTTGTTAAGAATACGTTAGCTAAGGAAGAGCGGCATCTCCTGGCACAGGCTATATTAAAGCTTAAAAGGAGGTGCCAATCACTAATTTTAAGATGATTATTGTGAACGCAAATAAACATTTTTCATTTTCATTTTTTTTCATTTTTTCAAACTATCTAAGCAGAAACGTCTGCGAACGATACCAAATGTTTCAAAAAGAAAGGAAAAGTGCTTACCAAACTATCTAAGCAGAAACGTCTGCGAACGATACCAAATGTTTCAAAAAGAAAGGAAAAGTGCTTACCAAACTATCTAAGCAGAAACGTCTGCGAACGATACCAAATGTTTCAAAAAGAAAGGAAAAGTGCTTACCAAAACTATCTAAGCAGAAACGTCTGCGAACGATACCAAATGTTTCAAAAAGAAAGGAAAAGTGCTTACCAAACTATCTAAGCAGAAACGTCTGCGAACGATACCAAATGTTTCAAAAAGAAAGGAAAAGTGCTTACCAAACTATCTAAGCAGAAACGTCTGCGAACGATACCAAATGTTTCAAAAAGAAAGGAAAAGTGCTTACCAAACTATCTAAGCAGAAACGTCTGCGAACGATACCAAATGTTTCAAAAAGAAAGGAAAAGTGCTTACCAAACTATCTAAGCAGAAACGTCTGCGAACGATACCAAATGTTTCAAAAAGAAAGGAAAAGTGCTTACCAAACTATCTAAGCAGAAACGTCTGCGAACGATACCAAATGTTTCAAAAAGAAAGGAAAAGTGCTTACCAAACTATCTAAGCAGAAACGTCTGCGAACGATACCAAATGTTTCAAAAAGAAAGGAAAAGTGCTTACCAAACTATCTAAGCAGAAACGTCTGCGAACGATACCAAATGTTTCAAAAAGAAAGGAAAAGTGCTTACCAAACTATCTAAGCAGAAACGTCTGCGAACGATACCAAATGTTTCAAAAAGAAAGGAAAAGTGCTTACCAAACTATCTAAGCAGAAACGTCTGCGAACGATACCAAATGTTTCAAAAAGAAAGGAAAAGTGCTTACCAAACTATCTAAGCAGAAACGTCTGCGAACGATACCAAATGTTTCAAAAAGAAAGGAAAAGTGCTTACCAAACTATCTAAGCAGAAACGTCTGCGAACGATACCAAATGTTTCAAAAAGAAAGGAAAAGTGCTTACCAAACTATCTAAGCAGAAACGTCTGCGAACGATACCAAATGTTTCAAAAAGAAAGGAAAAGTGCTTACCAAACTATCTAAGCAGAAACGTCTGCGAACGATACCAAATGTTTCAAAAAGAAAGGAAAAGTGCTTACCAAACTATCTAAGCAGAAACGTCTGCGAACGATACCAAATGTTTCAAAAAGAAAGGAAAAGTGCTTACCAAACTATCTAAGCAGAAACGTCTGCGAACGATACCAAATGTTTCAAAAAGAAAGGAAAAGTGCTTACCAAACTATCTAAGCAGAAACGTCTGCGAACGATACCAAATGTTTCAAAAAGAAAGGAAAAGTGCTTACCAAACTATCTAAGCAGAAACGTCTGCGAACGATACCAAATGTTTCAAAAAGAAAGGAAAAGTGCTTACCAAACTATCTAAGCAGAAACGTCTGCGAACGATACCAAATGTTTCAAAAAGAAAGGAAAAGTGCTTACCAAACTATCTAAGCAGAAACGTCTGCAAACGATACCAAATGTTTCAAAAAGAAAGGAAAAGTGCTTACCAAACTATCTAAGCAGAAACGTCTGCGAACGATAACAAATGTTTCAAAAAGAAAGGAAAAGTGCTTACCAAACTATCTAAGCAGAAACGTCTGCGAACGATACCAAATGTTTCAAAAAGAAAGGAAAAGTGCTTACCAAACTATCTAAGCAGAAACGTCTGCGAACGATACCAAATGTTTCAAAAAGAAAGGAAAAGTGGGATAATTAATGATCTCGGGCGGGACTTGAACCCGCGACTCCCACCGCTCTGCCAGAGTCACGGGTCGAGTCCCGTGGACTAATTATATAACGAACACAATATATAATAAGCGACGGGTTTTTTTTATTATACTCCAAATATTTAATTGTCTAACAAAATAACTACAAACAAAATTGAATTCTGCGCGTACGAAGTTGCGGGCAACAGCTAGTTGTTATATAGTTCGTGCTCTCAGCTAACATAAAGAAACAAGTCAAATTGAAAGGTCAAATTACTTTCCCCGCTAGTGGATAGAAAACGTTTTTACCCGCTCGTTTTAAAGGATTCCTACCTAATGCAGGCTATCTGACAAACAAGTAAATTTAATGGCAAAGCGGTATTCAGAATTTTAAATTTTGATTTATTTTGGTTAGGTACATATTAATATTTTCTGTATTACGGTCGCTCCTTGGTCTGCGCGAAAAGCCTAGAGCATTCTGTCATTTGGCATCTCCCTCGCACTTATTGGCGTTCGCGTTGTGACTGGGTCATGTCAAGGTCGTATCGCAACAATAACAAAACCAGTTCGAATTTTAAAGTTACAATCGGCCTTCGGGACAAGCTAGCAATTCAACACTTTCACTGAGTTTCAACTGCGTAGAGCTGCTACGTGCTACGCCGCTCCGTACTCGTAGCATCTACGGAGAAGAGACGAAATTCGTTTAAAAAGTTACTTAAATACCTATTACAGTAAATTTTATCTGAAATCAATCAAGTCAATTGTTATCAAATGTAATTGGTCTAGATTCATTTATAAATTCTAATTCCCAACGCAGCGCGAGAGCGTGGAGCGTGGAATTGTTATCTTACAAATAACGGAGCTGCGTTACACAACAAAAAGCTTGTATACAATAAGTTGTAATTTCATTGTTTGCACTTTATTTTTCTACGTCATACTTCATACTTCGTCATACCTCTATATTTCTTACGTTGTATTTCTAATATGGTTAAAACACAAACAGGGAACAAGTTACATAAATTGTAGCTTCATTAAAACGCGACACAGGTCACAAGAAAACCAAAAATAAATCTTGGAAAAAAGTCAACCGTCGGCAATCTAATCAAATTTCACCACAGCATCAAAATTCCATCAAGTCACTTTTAGTTAATTTCCGTGTCACCTAACACAATCTTAGTTAGGCAGCTATGCATAGGTTGGCATTACATGGGTGGCAGCCAGCGATGCAGGGGAAGCGAGCGTTAACCCTTCTGCAGTTCATTCGCCGTCTGGCCTCACCCCTGCCAACCTCCCGCCACCCATCGACTGCAAGCCTGGCTATACTGCAACCCAACACTTTTTTATACCTAGTACCCATTTCTGCGAAAGTCATTATAAGACCATGTGGAATTACCCCCTCTCGTGTTTTCATTTAGCTGACATCGAGCTGACATTGGGACTTTTAAAAAAACTATTTTAGTTATAGGTATACGAAAAATATAAGACGTAGGTAAAAGCGATGTAACGAATACTCGGTTTCGCCAATATTCGCACGTTTTTAAACATTCGCAATCGCAAAATATTGCGAATATTTCAATTCATAGGGTAGGCAGTAGGTACAATCATTGGCCCTTTAAGGTGAACCTCGAGTTTCAACATTTTTCCTTCCCAAATAAGGTGCTAAATAATAAAACTTCTGATGTCAAGTTATCCCTTGAAATGTTGAGAGTTTGAATAAATCACAACCATAAATATATTTACAACCAATTGTGAACTTATAATGCAAAAAACCGGCCAAGAGCATGTCGGGCCATGCTCAGTGTAGGGTTCCGCAGTTTACCGTCCGTCACAATAGGCAACCTTAAAAAGCATATTGAGCATGGTATCCTCATCATGGTAACATCCGACCCCATCAACTCCGGAAAAATCTTAACAGCGCGAAGTAGACCACAGTGCCATCTCTCGGGAAATTGGGTTACCAATTTCTACAAACTAGACGGGTTATGTAACTTGGGTTTTCGGGGGTAACTTTTGATCGCGTTAATCGATTTGAATCATTCTTTTTTTATTAGAAGGAAGATACGCGCGAGATGATAAATTAAGTACTGAAGATAAAAAAAATGTTTGCATATACGGTTAAATTACAAACTTAATTCAGGAATTATTTTGTACAATTTTTCAAAAACCGTTTAACCAATCAAGTTCAAAATAATTTTCCAAGAAAGTTCTTATTAAGTTCTACTTTTGTAATTTTTTTCATATTGTTTTAACTTATAGTTCAAAAGTTAGAGGGGGAGGGGACAGAAAACCCTCATTATTTTTCAAATACCTATTCAATGATATGCCACACTCTAGGGCTAAAACGAAAAAAAAATCACCCCCCACTTTACGTGTATGGGGAGGTACTCTAAAAAAGAAATTATAACCACTTTTTATTTTACCACTTTGTTGGCGTGACCGACATACATATACGTACAAAATTACAGCTTTCTAGTACTTACAGTCACTGAGATTATCCGCGGACGGACGGACGGACAGACAGACAGACAGAGCGAAACTATAAGGCTTCCTAGTTGACTACGGAACCCTAAAAACCAAAAAATGGGACGAAAGTATAATCATTGGCCCCTAGGGTGCATATATTGGCATACCAAGAGTACAATGATTGGCATGCCAATAATTGTACTTTGTGTTTATTGGCCCTTCCAATGATTATACCAATGGGCCAATCAATATACCTGTTTATTATTATTGATGATAGTGATGTGCCGAGCAGCTTTTTTGAAGATCTGTTTGTACAATTATTGGCATAGGTAAAAGTACAATGATTGGCATGGCCAATGACGAGAAAGTATAATTATTGGCCCTGCCAACATTTAGTTAGGTACTGCTATTTTAGACGAAGTACTATTATTAGCACAGGGGCCAATCACTAGTCGTTCATATAAGCCATAGTTACTAATCAAAGCCGGCCTATTTTTAGGTCATCTAAGTCATCTTGAGTCGTTTTTCGCGGATTACGGCTTATAACGCTAAAAGAAACTATAACGGAAATGAACACAAATATTATATTTTGAATAACAATAAAAAGGGTAAATAACAGTTTAAAAGTACTCAATTCTTGTGATTTTCATAAGTAAACACACCTATAGTACAGCTTCGATCGTTGCAAAATGTTTTTTTTTTTATATGTGTTCCGGCTGTTATGCTGGAAACTATCAATTACACTGTATTGTGTTGTCAGCAAAGAAAAATATAAATATAATATAATTACTATAATTCAGACACAGGGTGACGGTGGATGGGAACATTTTGCAATAGACGAGTATACCTATCTGGGCCAGATAGTCTCCTTCACAAATCGCCAGGACAAGGAGATCGACAGAAGGATCGAAAACGCCTGGAGGATCTTCTGGTCCATGAAAGAACTCTTGAAAGGTAAACTTCCAATTGCACTGAAGCGCAAGCTCGTCGACATGTGCATTTTGCCCATTCTCACCTACGGAGCCCAAACCTGGTCACTAACTGAGGCGCAGAAATCCCGGCTCAAGGTTTTCCAAAGGGCAATGGAGCGGAGTATCCTAGGTGTTCGTAGACGTGACAGAGTGAGGAACACAGAGATGCGCTCAAAAACCCAAATCATCGATGTTGGGATGAAGACCGCCAGGCTAAAGTGGAACTGGGCTGGACACGTCTGCCGGATGAATGGGGACAGATGGGCCAAAATAACCACTAGCTGGCATCCCCGGTATAGTCGTGGCAGAGGCAGACCGAGAAAGAGATGGCGGGACGACTTGGATGCGTTTCAGCGGGATTGGTGGGATCTTGCCCAGCACAGGGAGGGAGGATTGGATAAGGAGAGGGGAGGCCTTTGCCCAGCAGTGGGACACAAAAACAGGCTATTAACCCTTTCTGTACGGGTGACAACCAGAGTTGCCTCACTGTAGTACGGGTGTCAACTATAGTTGATCGAAACAAGGACGAAGTTCGATATTTTTTTTCAACAAACTTAGACCTTATGTCTTGGTAATAACGATAATATTTAGTAGTAGCATTAGTATAGATACAAAGAAAAAAATGCCAGGACATTTCGGTAGATGGCGTTGAAACAAATACTTTTTCAAAAATCCCGCATTTTTGCTGTCAACTGGGGTTGACACCCGTACTCCGCAAGTGCAGAAAAGTAACTCAATATGACGGCAAATAGTGTTGTTTTATTTTTCATCCAGTTTTAGTAGTGGGTCAGTTGCAAGTGTTATGGTCGTAAATTTTAAGTAAGATTAAAATAGTAATGACCTCTGCTACTCTTTTTTAGTTTTACCCGTGAGCATTACAGATAATTATCGACAACTGTATCGATAGATGCACATCACTATTTTATACAAAGGGCAGCAGTCGTGTTTTTATGTTGCGTTTAAACGGTTGATATTTTTGCATTTTGTTGATAATTATTATCATTTCAAGGCCTGGTTCTATTCAAAATATCATACACTAATATTTACAAAACTAACAATAGTTAAAATCGCTTGTAGGAACTTAAATTTTTACTTTTTTTTGTGAGAGATATTAGGCGTGAAATATATAATATTAGTGATTATCAGTTATAGTGAGTAGTTATCAAACGTGCATAATGTTTTAAATATGTGTATAAAATTTCAAGCACATAGCTGTTATATTTCAGAAAATACACGTAAGTGAAAAGATGTCGAACCGCCGACTCTCGCAAAAACATGCCCGTATTGAGGCGGTGCTAGGGCATTCAAGTCCCCGTACAGAAAGGGTTAAAAAAAAATACTATAATTGCAGATATTACTTTAGAAATCTTAAACAAAAATTTGTAAATAAACCAGGAAACTTTTTGTTAAAGATAAAACATAAATTATACACAATTTTCCAATTATTCAAATACAGTATTTCTGGCCTACCATTTTTTAAATTTATAGAACCAATGAGAAATACATTTGATCCGAAAAATCAAATTAATTTAACTAATTTACACCTTTATGATATTAATCGCTACAATACTTAAATTCCAATCATTTGAGGGAAAAAACTGTACCCGTGGATTTGTTTGTGGTGTTAGTAAATAAGAATATTGTTGACACTTTGTTCGGCTTGGTGCTTCCAAGTTGAGAACCAAGGGGAATATATAAGTTCGTTATGAGTAATATCTCAAATATCGTTTTTTTTTATAATCTTTTTTTTTTAATACTACGACGGTGACAAACAAGCATACGGCCCGCCTGATGGTAAGCGGTCACCGTAGCCTATGGACGCCTGCAACTCCAGGGGTGTTACATGCGCGTTGCCGACCCTTTAAAAACTTTAACACTCCTTTTTTGAAGAACCCCATATTGTAGTCCTTTGGGAAAACAGTGGCAGGGAGCTCATTCCACAGCCGGAGCGTCCGCGGGAGGAAGTTCCTCTTAAACCGCACGGTACGAGACCATTTAGGCTCCAGGGTATGCGGGTGAACACCCTGCCGACGGCGAGCGGTGCGGTGGTAGAATGCAGCCGTTGGCATCATATCAAACAATTCCTCAGAGCACAATCCATTGTACAAGCGATAGAATACACATAAGGAGGCGAAGTCTCTCCTTAGACTTAAGGGTTCGATATCGCTCGTGAGTTTGGGATCGTTGACAATTCGGACAGCACGTCTTTGGATCGAGTCAAAGGGGCCCAGCTGGTATCCAGGTGCTCCCGCCCAAAGATGGCAGCAATACTCCATATGGGGCCTGACTTGAGACTTGTATAATAACAGTCTTTGCCCCGGAGAGAAGTATTGCTTAGCTCTATTGAGCACACCGAGCTTTTTGGATGCCAGCTTGGCCTTCCCTTCCAGGTAGCTACGGAATTGGACGTCACTGGAAATGTCAACACCCAGGATCCCAATACTCTCTGACATGGTAAGGACTGTGTCTTGGAATTGTGGGACCACAGTAAATGGGGTTTTTTTAGCGGTGAACGCGCAAACTTGTGTCTTAGTGGGGTTAAATCGGACAAGATTTTCCTGGCCCCACAGTGAGATATCAGAGAGAGCACTCTCTATGTCTGACACAAGCTTTTCACGACTCTCTAACACAACGGGACGAGGGATGTTAGCACGGCCTGTGTAATAGGCATCCCCAGTACTGTCGTCTGCATAACAATGAATATCGCCAATGGACAACATGTCATTGATATGCAGCAAAAACAGCGTTGGGGATAGCACAGAGCCTTGTGGGACACCAGCATTTATGTCCATGCTATCGGAGCAACTTCCGTCGACTACGGCTCGTATGCATCTGCCGGACAAAAAGCTGGCAATCCATTCGCATAATCCCCCGGGCAGTCCGTAAGATGGTAACTTCGATAGAAGACCCCCATGCCAAACCCGATCGAACGCCTTCGCTATATCCAGGCTGACTGCCAATGCCTCACCTTGACTCTCAATAGCTGAAGCCCAGCGGTGGGTGAGATACACTAGAAGATCACCAGTGGAGCGACCATGGCGAAAGCCATACTGTCGGTCACTGATCAGATCGTGATCCTCTAGGTATCCCAGGAGCTTTGCGTTGATTATGCGCTCCATCACCTTGGAGAGAAGGGAGGTTATAGCGGTTGGCCTGTAATTCGACGGGTCTGATCTGTCACCCTTTTTAGGCACAGGGTGGACAAGGGCGGTCTTCCACGAAGACGGCACCTGCCGTTTGTGATATGAGAGCGTGAAAAGGCGCGTGAGCACTGGACACAACTCGGGAGCACACCGCTTGTCGTAATTGGATCAAAAAGATATTAATGTAGCACCGATTTTCAACCAAAAAAAAACGATAAAAAAATGTCTGTTTACATGAGGCAACTTTTACGGTCGTCATGGCAAAGTAACTTACATTTACCACCCCTTAAAAATAGACCGCCGAATTTTCATAGAAATTCGGCGGCATTTCCTCCCCGCGCGCCCCTTACCACACTGTATGGAATACATCCCTACGCTGTGGTATTACCAAGCAGTTCCACTTTGCCATCCCTGGTCTTCATCATCAGGTCCACTCCACCAAATAGATGATAATCGTAAAGAAATGCTCGAGTATCTTAAGAAACTAACCAAATCATCATGCATGTACCTTTCAAATTTGAGTTCTCTCAATTCCTCATAGATTCCATCATCAGAAATGGATTTTGAAAAAAACGGGACCAACCTGGAACCATCTACTTTCAGAAAACAAAAAAAAACAAATCGGTTCAGTAATGACAGAGTTCTGAGGTAACATCCATTAAAAAAAAACAGACGAATTGAGAACCTCCTCCTTTAGAAATATTGAAGTCGGTTAAAAAGTAATAAATGTACTTGACGAAAAGCTATAAGACCATATATATGCGCGTGGGTAAAGTGCGTCGCTGGACTATATAGCAGCCAGTTAACTTAAAGCTTAACTACTTAAATATATAGTTTTGTTTCCTTTTTATTTCTTGGTGTGGTATTTATTTTTTGTGAATATTTAATTGAAAAGTTTTAATAAAATTGTCCATTATCGTAGGGACTGTGTTATCGATTTATTTTAATGTTTTAATATTCCTAGAAATGTCCATATAGGAATTTAAAATTTTGTTAAAAATAAATTGATTGGTTGATTATTATTTACGCCATTACCCATCAAAAGTCACTGGCGTCTGAATTGCCTTATGGCGTTATTCATAAACGCACTTCAACAATTGTTTAGTTAAATGATTGTTTGTCCTTATCCGTCTCTTTGACAATCGCGTTTGTCAGAATGGGTGAAAATATAATTTAACTTAAACTTCTGTTAACTTTTTTATGAATAAGGCGGTTATCTTTATGGAGCATGCTCGTCGATGCATCGTCACGTCATAAGTAAAACTGTCAGATACGGAACCCTCCGCATCTAAAATTGTATGCGAACTTGACACTGGCCCGTGACCGTTTATGTAATTGCTATGTGTTACATATGTAAAGAAGTGTGCTACACAAATTAAAAAATATCATAGAATCGGATTCTAGTTCCACGCCGGCCGAAACCAGTAGCCACATTTGAGTTGAGTAGCATCCAGATCGGGAAATCAGTTTTGCCCATTGTTCCTAATCTACTACCTATCGACCATAACTGTGAACAACAGTTTTATAAGTTGTAGGTAGATCACTAACTCTTAGATATAAAACATGACATTTTTATAAATTGAAAGAGATGACATATAGGTACTACAGAAAAAGTGACCACGGCCCCCAGTGCCCAGGGCTGGGAACGAACCAACGACCTCCTGCTTTCGCGGCAGACGCCCTAAACACTAGGCCACCCGACCATGCCATTTTTACCACATGTGAACGGATTAACTATTACCTCTGAACATTTTTACCACCAGTAAAAATGCAAAAGAGAGTAATAATGAAGTACCTACTTCAATTACACAATTATCAATCATCAATTTTCTCAAGGCAGATAAAACAAGAGACGAATGCAGTCTAAAAACCAAATATTTAATCAGGTATATTCACTTTTTATTGGAAAGTTTATGTTAACAACAATTACCACAATTGGTTTAGTAAAAAGTGAAAGTTTGCTTACTAACTATTCAACTGGAAGAAACTAAAAACCAACTTCTGGCACTTACTAATACTAACCATACAAATTCTTATACCACAAAGAAAACGAACGGAACCAAAAAAAAAATCTTATACCACAAAGAAAACGATGCGTACATACTAGCGTGCATGCTATATATTTCAGATTAATCCTTATCAATTAAAATCACAGCTTCTTCGAATTTAATCACTATGTATGTAGTGGTCCTGTTATGAATCACATTTCTTCGAATTCGTCTTTACATTCGAAACCACATATCCAAAAGATTGTTGCTTAATGCTCTTGAACTTGTCTTGCGAGGTGCGGCTTGTCCGCGGCGCAACTGCAAGTACTTGGCTATGACTGCTTTCGTCAAGTGGATGTGGTGGATACGATGATTTGCTGGTGACAGTCTCAACGCACGAGACAGGAGCCGCCGCTGGACCGGGCCATTCATTGTTATACGCAACGATCGTTCACATTCCCAACATATCCTAAACAGCTCTTCACTTGGCAGGCAGACCCCTTTCAATTCTTTTATAGTTATGTACTTATGGAACCAAAGTTTCTCATTTGTGACCATTCCGTCTATGCATTCCTCACATCGCAGATTATTTGCTAACTCAATAGCCATATAACCGGCTATGTACCCAACCATCTGGTATTTCTCAATCTTGTCGTTTTCTTTATCTAAAAGTTTAACGAACTTTGTGGTATTTGCGAGTGCTCGCTGGTCGTCTTCAGTTTTGTGTCGCTTTTCTTTAACAACTGAGTAGACCTCGTCGAAAGCGCGCTTGCCACTCGATTTTTTTATGGCGTCCAATGACAATTTAAGGTTTTTTGAAAGATTGGATGATGATCTCTCTATTTGAATACATCCTGTTAGAGTAAACTTCAATTCACCAAACAATCTCTTATATATTGGTTGGAATTTACTAGCATCTTCTAGACAATTGTGTTTGCGAATAACTGCAAAAAAATCATCCATTTGCTCCCAGCTAAGCCTATGAAAAGGAATGCAGTTCAGACTCCCTTTTGCCACTAAAGTGGTATATAAATGTTTCAGGGTTTCAATGCTTATCAACAAACCTTTGAACCCATCTACATGGAATGCAGGATCCTCCACAGCAAGCTGCCTACCCTTTCCAAGTTTTTCGTAGGTAATAGAAGCAACATATTTCTTTGCCTCTTCCACAAACTCAAGAATTTCTTTCCCATTTTCTCGACAAATTGGTTGGCTATAGCCAGATTGACCCACTT
Organism: Lathronympha strigana; assembly: GCA_949128165.1. Taxonomy (NCBI): domain Eukaryota; kingdom Metazoa; phylum Arthropoda; class Insecta; order Lepidoptera; family Tortricidae; genus Lathronympha; species Lathronympha strigana. The sequence goes on along the minus strand of OX421909.1, from coordinate 13,841,019 downwards.
TTGAATGCAAAATGTAATACAAAGTGTTAATCATGGTGATGTATTCTATTGTGGGACCAGCAGCTGCATAATCTGGGAGCTTTAATCTATTCTTGCAAATTTCTAGAGCAGTGCCTATGCTTGGCAACATCAACTCAGAGATGAGGTCAATCTTCATGAGCATATTTCTCAAGTCTAGCATGTCAGTTGAGAAATTCAAGTGGAATGTTTTATTTGCAAGAATTGTATGCAGCCTTTCAATGAAGTCTAGACTTATTTTTCCTCTATGCCTGTTAAATAATATTTTTTTTGTACAAATGGTATGATAAAGGCTTCTTAAACTCAGGGTAGGATCTGCAAATAAAGTTACTGGATCACCTGATACCGGGTGTTTGAAGGTGGTCTTGAGTTTCTTATGATTGTCAAGATCACCACCTAGGGCTTTGGCTATATGAGTACTGGTTGTAACAGAGACAACATCAACACCAACCTCATGACTGCGGCACAAACACATCATAATAAAATTGGCTTGAGCCTTGTGGTTCAGGTTATTATCACACATCAGATAGCATACAGGAATCTTCCAGTTTTCTTCTAGACTTACAAGTAATATTACATATACTTCTCTTTCTTCAGTTTCATCATCAAAGTCACCATCTAAGGGACCAGAACCCACATCAACATTCACTGAATGATTTCGGACAAACAATCGGAGGTGATCAGCCACAAGCGAGAAGATTTGTCTCCTGCCTTTCTGGTCACTCCTCTTTTTCAATATTTCAAAAGCCTGTTTAGTAAATCCTGGCTTAAATTTGTCATTTTCAAACCAACTCCCTAACACTCTGATGCTAGGCAGGGGAGAATTATAATTGTCTACAATATACTCATAGGCTTCAGGTGAGTAGTAGTGTAAAAAACTAGCAAATAATTTCAGACTCTTGGTAGGATCATGGAAGATGATATCTAAAGCTGTATTTTTCTCATAGTCATTGTCAACATCTTCAGCTGCATAAGTTAATACCATCTCCTGCTCACCCAGTAACTTCCTTTTTTTTACTATCTCTCTCAAGATATCTTGCATACTCATTGTTACCTTTGTTCCGGGTAGTTTGGCATTAGAGGGGACATTTTCAATGCTAAGATGACTTGAACAAGAATCGTCAGTACTCATATCTGCATCTTCGGAATTAGACGCGGATAAACAATCGCTTGAGTCAGAATCTTCGGCAGCGCTCATTGTACATTGTAGACTTCTGTAAGTATATGATTTCTTTAGATAAGCTCAGAAATTACATTTGCATACTATCTCTAGTCGTCTTTAGTCATCAATAAACAACGAAAATAATTAAAAAAGTACAAAATTCATGCTTACATTCAGTTTTTGTCGAAATAATCTTGCTTTTCAAACTATTATAATATCTAGCTATATATATTATAGTATATACTAGTTCAGATATCTTGAATAAAGTCTACGCAGACTTAATAATATTTTCTTTTTTCAAATAAAACTTTGTTCTCTCGTCGACCGTTTTCACACCGTTTTGCTTTTGAATTTCAGCAACGACATAGATAATATAAATAGATTGCTTGCAGTATCGAAATGACTTTAATGCTACGGTTGGCAGCACTGCAAACACTAACATTTTTACTCTAACCTACCAATGGCTATATATAAACAAAAATCTCGACAAAAAATTAAGCATACGCATTATTATTATATTAATATATTTTTATATGCATGCATAAAAATATATTGAAAGCTTTTTGTAGTTCCTAAAAAACTGCAAGGAAAGTAAAGCCCCTCATTCACGGCAGTCCGCCGGCACCTCCGGCAAGTAATATAGCATCGTGAATGTCGTTGCCGGATGCGTGCCGTACGGCAACATCCTGCTAGCTCCGCCCACCTCCTTGCAGTCCGAATTGCACTAAATTACAGTACTAAACAATTGAGAAATGCGGCAATGCATAAAATATTAATTATTCATTATTAAAAATGAAATAAGAGATGGCGGCATTTTTTAAATTCGAGTACAGTGTATGCGCTACAACGCAGCGCTGCGCATCTTTCAACGAATAAGTGCGAATTGGACTGCCAGGCTGGGCCACTTGCACACCGTGTGTCCGCTACATCCAGCCATGCCGGAGTGCCGGCGGACTGCCGTGAATGAGGGACTTTAGTACTCTTATCTGTGTTACCGTGCGTTTACATGCTCGGGCTCTCGGCCGAATGTTTCGGCCATGTTAGTTGTCTCTGGTCTGGCTTAAGTTTTCTCTATATAGTCTGTCTCGAATCATCGTGTACTAACATGGCCGAAACATTCGGCCGAGAGCCCGAGCATGTAAACGCACGGTTAAATAATTTAAGTATGGTAGCACTGGCATGTCTGGCATAACATAATCTATATTGAAATAGAATAGATTCTTTTGTGATTTGACAACCCCAACCACACCGTGCGTGGCTGCTTGTCAAGAACATCAGTCAAAGAAAGCAAATTCATGAGATTTTTTTTAGTATAATTGTATATGTTTGTACTCAAGAGTATATAAAACATGCCGAAAAATAAAGGAAAAGGAGGTAAAAACAGGAGGAGGGGTAAGAACGAGAATGAAACTGAAAAGCGTGAATTAGTATTCAAAGAAGACGGACAGGAGTACGCCCAAGTCACAAAGATGCTCGGTAATGGCCGCTTGGAGGCCATGTGCTTCGATGGCACAAAACGTCTTTGTCATATTCGAGGGAAGCTAAGAAAAAAGGTATGGATAAACCAAGGTGACATCATACTGATAGGTCTACGAGATTACCAAGACGCCAAGGCGGATGTCATCCTAAAGTACACTCCTGACGAGGCAAGGAATCTGAAGACGTATGGGGAGTTCCCAGAAACAGTGCGCATCAATGAGACCGTGGTCTATTCTGTGGATGGTCTGGATGAGGACATTGAATTCGGCGATGAAGTTAGTTCAGAAGATGAAGCTGATGCGGTAGATGCTATATGAGAACAGCAACCTATATTTATATTGTTTACAGTAAGTCCGTGTACGTTGTTTCCTTGTTATGAATAAACATGACTTGGTGATTTTAGTGATCAAAATTGTTTCATGAACCTCATTTTTAAATTGTCTAGAACTATCAGCATAATTCTTAAATGAAAACTTTTAGTGAAGATTATATTGTTATTTATTTCTATCACAAACAACATCATAATATTGTGCAACATTCCTTAGATTAATTATTCACCACTTACTTGATATTGTTTCACCAAGTTTTAAGGAATGTATATAAATTAAACTTAAAAACCAAACCTGATTGTAATTATTTACTTCTAGTTTAGTAGCCAATGAAAATTGATTAATTCCTAAATAGTTTTACTACACAAATATTGACTGTTCCAATAATAATATTGGCGCTCATAACTGTTTCTGTTCTTTGCCAAGAAATGTTCATATTCAATTAGTGAATGTGCAGAAGTTTGACATGGAACATGTCCAAGTAATGAAATAAAATCAGGGATAATAAACAGCACAGCTTAGCTCAATGTGCCTGCACTGAGTTTCAGAGAAAAACTGCCCTGTTAAACAGAAGTATATTTAAAGATTTGGTGCCCTGGGTTACTGTTGCAATGGGTATCATTGCAACAGTAACAGGGGTTTAAGTGAGGTATGGGCACAGCGGATGCATATTATTTAGTGTGGTTGGGCACAGCACAACAAATGTCGTCTTGCTCAAATCTGGAGCAGAGACCATCTGGGGAATTACCTCCAACTTACAGAAAACCGCAGTTTAATAAATAATAACACTAGACCCTAGTCATAGTGTTGTGTTTCTGTTGGTGAGTAAGGTCGCCAGAGCTCCAAGAGGATTCACTGTGTTGACAGCTGGGGACCCTCGGAGCAGAGCTTGCCCCTTTAGCTGTTAAGACAGCAAATACTCCTATTTTTAAGTGGGTCGGCATGTAACACCCCTGGAGTTGCCGGCGTCCATAGGCTACGGTGACCGCTTACCATTAGACGGACCGTATGATTGTCTGCCATCATCGTAGTATTTTAAAAAAAGCTCCTGTGGGGCTTCTTTGTGACTCATTGTAGCCTGCTACCCTGGGGCCCTAGGGTAAATATGCCTCTGCAGATATCACCTATATTTGAAACCAAAATTCAATAATTTATTCTGCAAGTAGGTCTCAAGGGCACTTTTACAAGTCAATAAGCATTACAGTAAAGCATTTGCATGTACTAACATTTACAATATATAGAAGTAAAATTATAATCTAAATGTTGATAATACAACAGCCAAAACCTGGGTAAAGAATATTAAAATAAATAAGTAATATGTGCAAGAGATGTATAGTCTCTATAGTTAAAAATAAATTAAGTGTGGGAGATGTAAAATGTCCCCCCACGTCAAAATAAAATACGAATAAAATTTGGAGATGTACGTAAAGGCTCCCCAAGTGTCAAAATAAAGACTGGAGATGTGAACGGTCCCCATCGTCAAAAAATAATACTAATAGGATTTGGAGGTGTAAAGGCCTCCAAACGTCAAAATATAATATATTTATGATATAAATACCACAAGTCATCAGACTGTTAAGTTAACAGTCTTAGATCTAATGCTACAGAATACATAACTAATATGTATCCAAAATCAGACCTAGGTATTTAGATGGCTACAATGGCAAGCAAAAAGTTTGGAAAAAAATAGGGTTTAATTTAAATCAAGCTGCAGAAGGTGCTAACATAATGTAAAATAGTGTTGAGTGTCCTTGGGTTTGTCATCATTGCCACAAACAAGTCTGAGGAACTTGACCATATGAGAAAATACATATAGTAGTGATCATAAGTATTTTGACAAATAAAAATAAGTATTTAAATAAGTTTATGAAAACAGTAAATATTTAATCATTACTTCTTAGTAAGTACATTAAGTAAGCCTATTTAGGCATAGTTTTTTACATTCTCTTCTTAAAAGTAACAACAACCACAAAAGAAAAACTTCAAATTTACTAATCTGGTCGCTCAATAGTAGATTGTACATCAAGGGCATAAAGCGACCCATTTTAGACGAGGCCATTTATTGGTCCGAGTGTAACGAGGACCAATATAGTAGCCGAGGATAAAATGGGTACTTATGCCCGAGGTATACACTCTGCTTTTCACTTCGATTGTAAGGAAATTATTAGGTTTTATATCACTTTAAATCGTTGAAAATTTAACATCCATACTCGCGCGCTTGGGTCCTCCCCGCCGCGCGCCGCCTGCAGGCGGCCGGGCGCGCGGGGGCGAGGCCGCGGCGAGCGCGCTCCACCTGCGATGTTACTTTATGCCCTAGTGCATGAAAAGCGATTTTGTGTCGCCTAGCCACGACACAAAGGTGAACTTTTCGAGCAAGAGAAGTGAAAAAGTATTTTGACACGTAGGTATATAAATAAAATTCCCTAGTTTAAGTGGTAAGATTGCACCATGCGTTCAAACATGTTCATATTAAATGTTTAAGGCCCAAATTGAAGTCTTAGAAATTTAACAAATAAAAAACCGTCCAAATGCGACTCAGACTCGCGCACGAATTTAAGGCCCAAATTGAAGTCTTAAAAATTTATGAAATAAAAAACCGGCCAAAAGCATGTCGGGCCATGCTCAGTGTAGCGTTCCGTAGTTTACCGTCTAGTTCAGTTAAATTGTAATTTAAAAGGCCCCTCGTGAGAAAGTTATGGGGTAGTTCTGATTTATTTCATTCCATGTGTAGTTTGGGGTGCTGAATCCGAATCTGAGGTTTGCATACTAAATTTCGTGACGCAACATTTAAAAAAATTAAAAAAAAAGAAAAAAATCGCATTTTTTCCGGTTTTTTGCTTAAAACTCGAAAACTATTAACTTTTAGTAAATAGTCTATTTACAGAAATTAAAGTACATAAAATTTTCTACAAATATCACTATTTAGTTTTTTTTTTCGAATGAGCCGTTCGGTCTCAAGCGCGCGTTAAAAATTGGCAATTTTCAGCGGTTTCTACAAAACTCACTTTAAACGTTCCAAAACTATTTTTTTTAATTAGATCGCAGTATGAAAAAATTATATGCCCCGGCTGAAGTTCTTCGGTGACGTTGGGTCCTGGTACATATTCTGCTTGACCTGTAAAAAAAAGAAGTGGAGTCATTTCTCAAGAAGAGAGAGGAGAGAGAACGGATGAGGATTACAAAATTGATCGTGAGATTAAACATACCTTCCGCATCTTGCTGAGGTTTTTCGATGACATCAGGTCCTGGCTCAGGGGCGCCATCGTCAGCGTCGGGGGCTCTAAAAGATAAAAGAGGCGGTGAGACACTGACGTGTGATCATATATCTAGGAGAGATGAATGATTACAAAATAACTTGTGAGAATCGACATACCTCTGTCTTCTGTCTCGTCTACGTATATCTCAGAGCTGTCTTCCGGGGGCGCAACGTTGTCACACAGTCCTTCCTGCATCCACAATTTCGCTGTCAACACCGCGTGTCATATAATACTAGCTTGGTGGAAAATGCAGGGGAAGGCGATAATCGAACCCTAAAAATCGTGTCATGTAACATTGGCTTAATGGAACTTTAGGGGGTCAAGTAAGGGGCAGGGGCAGACTCTAATCGGCTCGTGTAATCGACTAATGGCCACTTGGATGAACCCGGGTTAACCAATTAACCCAGAGTAAAGCGATTTTTTGTTTGAAATTTGACAGCTTAACTCCGGGTTAGTGGCTAACCCTGGGTGGCGCAAGTAGCGCTAAATGGAATTTAAGGAGTCGAGGGAAAGTAAGAGGAGTACAGGGACAGGTGATATTTGGCCCCGAAAAATCGTGACGTGTAATACTAGCATAATAGAGCCCGATAATTTTGTTCGAGAAAAACGCCTCTTCTATTAATTGTGTAGATGTTGCCATACACTGCATTCGCCATATTGAATTTTGTTGTGCTTCGGAAAACATTGTGAGCACGTGGACTGTTGGATTTTTAATAAGGCGAAATTGGATAGTAATAACAGTAAACTTGTAGATTTTGTTGTTTTTCAGTTCTTTCGGAATAACATCCATTATTTATTGTGTGATTTCAAAGTAAGTATACTAGATATTTGCCGGCGACAATTCAAATTCCACATTATGGTCATGGGGTTTCGATGTAGATCACGATACTAAAAACTAACACCTAAACAAATAATTATTTCATTTTCAATAGTCGTCTATAATAACATCCTTAATGAATTTAGGTTTACGACATACATCAAATTGCGTAACCTTTTTTAAATTCCTCTAGCCTACGTGTTGCCCGTGAAGGTTTTTTTTGTACGTTGCTATTTGCTCGTGACCCTCAGGCGAGGCCTCGTTATTTGCCGAAAAACTGGATACATGTGGTCTTGTTTCATGTAACGTGATTGATATAGAGCGTTTACTCTGTATACGTGTCGTAAATACAGTTGTTGGAAAGTGATTGTGATAGTCGCATAACACGAGTCGTGGCTGATATCGCCTGGAGCGCTGACGGACCGCCGTGTGCCGGCGCTTCAGATAGAGAAACGATACTTTTTACCTCAATTATTTAAAATCCTTCCTCTAATAATTGTTTGTGTATTTGTTATATTCCTTTATCTTGTGTGACAATGTGTCAAGTTATTCCGTTAAAATAATATTTCGAGGACAATAACCTATAAATCAGTAAGCGCCAACATTAAATTGCCATGTGATTCAGATTAACAATTGCAAACATAATATGGATTTGCCAAAAGTAAGTAGGTCAATTTCTTATCTTATATTAGATGTTATAAGCCACATGTTCACTGAGTTACTTCTTTGTTAACTATCACTTCTATTTGTTTCTTTTCTTTTTTGAATTATGGTGTTAGATTAGTATCAGGAAACGGCATTGTTTTGATTAGGCTATCTAAATGGTGTGTTACAATAACATTTTCTAGAATTCAATAGGTTTGTAGTTCAGCTCTAATACTTTGATTTGGTGCAGTGTTTTTTATTCAACTTTTCAAAACATCTCTATCCTCATTACATTGTGTGTGTGTTTACTTCATATCATTATCAGTGTGTCTAATTTGACTACAGCTTTAAATTCACCATTTCATGTGTTTAGTGCATGGTTTGGAATCTTGGCTCTGTATGTAACAATTTAAGATATTTTTTATTTCTGTATCAGATTTTTTGGTATGATATATATAATTGAACTTTGATTTAGCTCTGACTGATCTCTGTCATCAATAAGTATGGCTAATAATTCAGATAAAGCTTAAATATTATACTATATGATTTTAAGCTAACATGGTCATTTGCATTATAACTAATATTTAAAATGTTTTATTGACAGTGTCAATAAAACAAACATACATGATAATTATCCCATTTTAAATAATATACTGCTTTTCTGCCACAGGTTTCAAACTTAAACTCTTACTTATAATATATTCCAAGACATTCTCTGTTTACCATTATCTTAAATGTACCTACATAAGTTACATTTGTGAATTTGTCAGATGTCTATTGATTACCATTACAGATATATTTATATATCTATTAAATCTACCATTAAATATTGCTAGTATTTTTAAAATATTGGCATGTGCATGCATAACTAGGCTCTTACAATCAATAATTTTAATATGACAAAATTAAATCACCAGTATTAAACTACATTTGTTGCTAAATCAATTATTGATAAAGAAGGTAAAAAACTTTTTAAATTACTTTTAATCATATTATTTATGTATAATGAAATAAAACAAACATTATACGATTTTAAACTAACATGGTCATTTACATTATAATAATTACTATTTAAAACAAGATACATGGTGGTTAATACAATACCGAAATAACGGTGGCTCATAAAAACAATATATATATATGGTAAATATCTCGTTTTTAATAGTAATTATAATAAAACAAACATGTTTTAAAAATATATAATAATTTTTTATATTTCTAGTCAGTTATAAAATAAAGATAAAATAATAAAACAAACTTAATTAATATTGTGCTGTAAACAGTTACAGTCTAATGATAATGAAGTTTTTTATTTATTTATTATAAGGTAACCACTAATTTCTCCACACAAGGCTTATATAAAATATTCTGAATTTGCATCAACTATTCGCAAGCTATCATGCCATGCCACAAACGGGTACAGACTTCAAGCTTATGCACCTCTGTGTTTCTATTTCAGTTTAAGTTTAAAAATATATTTTGAGCTATAAAGAAAATAGGTTAGAAAAACGTTTACTTGCTGTTTTGACATTAAATTTTTTTTTGTGTTGATATAGTGGAAGTTTTGTGCACAAACAATGAAAAGAAGTGTATATCATGATCATTTCATCCCAAATGTAAGGAATTGAATTGCAGGTGATTGTTCATACATATGGGTAGTTCCATTAAGTACAACATTTACAACTGACATGACATGAGTTACCATTATGTTGCGTATTTTTTTTGTTTATGAAACAAATTTTATTGTTAATTTATCTGTATAAATGATTTTTTTTTATTAGGGAAGGCAACTAGTTAATATTTAGTTTGAAAATAATCCGTTATTATCTGGAAGTACAGTTATTTCCATACAATTGTAACATGTTTGCATTCGTTTTTATTTATAGATATTTAATAGGTACACAATTTGGATCATTAATAAAAAAACATGTAATGAACTTACAATACTATTTTTAATTGCTTATGTAGATTCAATATTTGAGATCAACATAATAAGATGCATTTTTAGGGTTCCGTATTCAATTAGGAACCCTTATAGTTTCGCCAAGTCTGTCTGTCTGTCCGTCCGCGGATAATCTCAGTGACTGTAAGTACTAGGAAGCTGTAATTTTGTACGAATATGTATATTGGTTATGCCAACAAAGTGGTAAAATTTCCCGAAAACCTAACATACATAACATAACCAGTCTAGTTTGTATAAATTAGTTACCCAATTTCCCGAGAGATGGCGCTCTACCGTGGTCTACTTCGCGCTGTTAAGATTTTTCCGGAGTTTATGGGGTCGGGACGGGTGTGATCGAAAGTATCATCGAATTATTAATTATTTTAAGCATATTGATTATGGTATCTATTAAAACACTTTAAGGTTGCCTATTGTGACGGACGGTAAACTACGGAACCCTACACTGAGCATGGCCCGACATGCTCTTGGCCGGTGTTAAGATTGTTTTTAGCTCCAAACCTCAGGCTCTATGTAGCCTAAGTGTAGATGATCTTAATGCTTAACATGCACATGGTAATATTATCTCTTTCAATTCATCATTTAATTTAAATTTAATTCATTTTTAAACAATAACAGCCCATAATTATTTTAAGTCAATTCAGTTTCATTCAAACTCACTATTCCATCTCTTGCTTCTATACAATTGAATTGTTCAGGGCAAATTAAATTTATTAGTTTTATTACTAGACACAAAAATTATCCACATTTTCAGTGGAAAAAGTTACCTAGTGATGTACAAGAGGAAAAAACCTCTTAGCCAAAAGAATAGAAATCTAGTGGAAGTAGAGTAGGTAAATAGATTAATATTTCACAGGTCCCTCACAGGGATAATGTTGCAAGAAAATAGGTGGAATGGTGGAATAAGCAATTTGTGGATTATGTTTTTATTTTCTGGTAATCAATATCTTCATATTTTTTAAATAGCTACAGATGTCAGATTGCTGTACCTAATCTTAACATAGAAATAAATAGACTGATAATGCCAAAAAAGTCATTTAAAAATGTGTTCCACTTTTACACACTTAAAACCATAATTTATTTTAACTAACCAGTCAAATATGCACAGTTCCCTTCTTTAGAAGAATGGTCATCATCATCATGTTTTGATGATTATGTCGAACCATATTTTTGCACTTGACTGTACAATCCAATAGAAGCATTATATTGGATACAGTGATATTAGTACAGAATTAAGTTATGTTCAGGGTAAATTCTTTGCATTTATTATCAATTCATTCAATTTCACGCTATCGTATAGTTTTCTGATTTATGAATAATAGTTGCTTGTTTTACGAATACTGCAGTTTTCATCATAATTCTCTTTTACTATAATAAATCGCATCACAGTTTTTACAAAGTAAGATTTTTTTAGGTATTATAGGAAGATGTTAACAATATACTGAAGCAAACTTTTTGTTTTAGATTGTTGATAAAAGTGGCTCATTACAATGGTTCCTTGTCGCCAGTTGTTTATGTGGTCAGTCCCATCTATAGCAGTGCTGTTTGGGATTTTCTGGTTACGAAAAAAGAGGGAATTTGCCAAATCTGACCCAGGTGGAAGAGAAAGGATAAAGAGTTTGCAGGAGGAGCTAGCAGAAGCCTTGAAAGCTGAAATTGAAGCTCAGAGAGCATGTCCCCTGGGTAGGGCAGAGCGCTCTATTATCAAATCTAAACCAATTGACATTCTACCTCAAGGCAGCAGCTCCCAAAGGTCCTCTCCACTTGAGCTTACTGATGAAGAGATTGACATGGAGATTGAAAAGATAATAAAGAAGAAATCTCTGGAAAAAGAAAAAAAGTCTTCATTTGTTGGCAGCCAAAATTTGTCAATAAGCACTAAGCAAGCCTCATTTATTGTGAAGGAGTCCCCACCGAAACAGACGCCTCCAACTGAGATGGCTTGTATGAAAAAAGAATTTGATAATTTGTCACTAAAATCTGTCAATGGCACAAGTGCAAACTATAAAGATATGTCTGAATCAATAAAAATATCTCAGACATCTAGTGTGAAGCAGGAGTCAGCTTTTTCAGATGTTAACACAGTTGAGGAGAGTACAAAAGCCGACACAGAAGATACACACTCTAATAATTTAGATAATCAATCTAGTGATAGTAGTGACAATGGTAGTAATAGGTACTCAACAGCTCCAGATAGACGCATTTCTGAAAGAGATTCTGCAAACCACAGTCCGGTTGATCCTATGTTAGCTAGTCCTTCAATGTGTCACTTCTCTGATAACCATAGTGAGGTAATCATCAGAATCATTTATGTAGTAAACTATAAATGCTCTCGCTTTTTACTTTGACTTTTATGAAATATTTATTTACCTGTTTGATTTTATATGATTGCCACATTTTTGTGTGAACTAATTTAGCTTGAGATTTGTTTGGTGCTTATACATCATTCAGTGGGTTTCACGTCATTTGTTTGTCCTATTTACATTTTTCTAACTTGGACCGGGAACAACCAATTTCATTAGCCAGCAATTTCATGCATATGTATTACTATAACAATCGCCACATGTTATATAATACAATTGTAGGTGATGACAATTAAAAAGTGTTATTGTGAGGATAGGAATTAAATGGCTTTGGTATCTAAATACATACATTCTTTGTTGAACATTTCCGTTTCGCAAATTGCTATAAATGCTATGATATTTATAGTTCTTCACATATTAAACTGTTGGCTATGTTTCAGGGCTCAAGTGACAGTGGTAAAGGTTGCTCAGAGGCAGCCAGCCCTCCACCTGTGGGTATGAACATTGTGCCTACTGAGGCTGGAATTAGAATACATCAATTTGTAATTTCTCAGACCCTGGTTGGTCTTTTAATAGGAAAACAGGGTTCATTTGTAACCCAAATTAAAGCTAAAACTGGTGCAAGCGTGTACGTCAGGAGGCATCCGGAATCTGTGAAACAAAAGATTTGCGCAGTTGAAGGTGAGAATATGAGGATCAGTCATCTTGATGCCAAACTACTAACGTATGTTTGGCCTAAAAGTTGTCATTATTCTTAAAAACATTTTTGTTAATAGTTAAGTATTTTGTTGAACTTATCTTTAATAATGTTTACAGGAACTCAAAGTGAAATTGAGGCAGCATTAGAAATGATAAAGGAAAAATTCCCTGAAAAGAGGTTTCCAAACTTTTCCTTACAAGAAATTAGTGCAGAATTGTATCAAAAACTTGTACCCCTGGTACCAGAGTTCCTTCAAGTAAGTGAAATACACAACTTACATCTTTTATAACATGTTTGTTACTAATTGCTGGGTGTTGGTCTACAAAATAAAGCCATCTTAATACATATTTGATATACTACTTATCTCAAAAACATATTCAATGTCTGCTTCTGACAGAAAAAAATCGCAATTCAGATGATCATTTACACCCATTACCAAGTTCAACCTCACCCATCAAAGTATTTATTGCCATTACAAAAGACATCGTTTAGTTGCGAACATGGCTGCGAGCATTTATGCGTCACCACGTTAGTTGCAGCTCGTGGAGTCTGTGAACAACGACACGATCATGACGTGCTTGGTGAGCGCGGGACACTTCTTCCTGCAGCAGCCGCTGCACCCCACCTTCCCCTCGCTGCACGCACTGCACCGCCTCATGGCTGCCACCTACCAGAATCCGGATGTGCCCGCGTTGCCACGCCCTGTGAAAGGTAAACGACATAACTACCTCCAAACCGAAAACCTCTTATGTCCGTATGCGACGCGAACGGACATACGACTTTTTGGCTTAGCATGGTGACTAACCGGTCCGCATCTAGGTCAACATTGCAAATATCGCATTTTTTAAATACAAGTAAAGTAGTTTGCGCCGACATATTCTGAATTGGAAAATTTATCGTATTGTTAAAAGGCGAGAGATACACAAAAGGATAAATGAAGCCTGTAATTACCAGTTATTATTTCGCAATTTCAAATCAACTATTATTTTTTCCTTTGATCTTTCACTTCATTTAGCCGTTCATATACGTTCGGACATATCCGCCGGATCTGCCAATGAATGTATGGTAAATTTGTCTGGGGGCGCCCGTGTGGATGTGCCCTGAAGGTAACCAGGCTATAGGACATCATTATGTATAGGTACTTTATAGTTGACCACGATAAATGTTTGCCTCTGATATTTTACTTCATCTAGAATTTTGTATTTAATTTATGTACATACTTGGTTTATGGATAAGCTACAACAACCTCGAAATTAAACATTTTAAAACTGATTAAATCTCGTATGTAAATTACATCCCAACGTTTCTAGTCATTTGGAATGGGTTTGAGGATAATGATGACACCATTATCCTGTAACAACGAGAGCTGTGATGGCTCAACGTCGAAAACGAAAAAAAAATTTTTTTCTATTAGAAGTTCATTCAGAATAATTTTAGTACTTATAAAGAAATGGCTTTTGAGTTATCGCAGATTGAGGTCGTTCGCGTACTGCATTATTATTTAATCGTAGTAAATTATTCCAACCTTCGTTATAAGTTTAATTATAATATCGTATCGTTATTCTAATTAGGCGTAAATATTGATAGGACGCCTTTCGGAAACACGTGTATTTGAATTCTATTGATCCAAATCATAATTTTCCACGAATGCAATGCAGGCCATGCTCGCATTTATTTGCGTTGTAGCCATGTAATAAACAGGTTTTATGATGAACTTTGCATAGCCTTCTCACAACATTAATATGTAACTGACTTGAATTATGAGAAGGTTATGTTTATTACCATACTACTATGAGTAAAGTATATATTACCATAGTTTTTGGTGTTAAATAGTTGGAAACCATTAATACAAAGCTTTACGGCTTTTTGTGTCCTTTGATGTATGTATATACATGCTCTGCTAGGAACTTAGACTCCCTCTGGCTCAGTTTAACACTAAACAACACAATAAACACTAACTACTTGGCACTAGCTCTTGTCGATCAGTAATGTCATTGTCATTAAATTGCCAAGACCTTTATGAGGCTGTTGTCCTCGCGTTACCAGGCAACCTTGTCGGCCGGCTAGTACCGGTAGAGAAAAAAAGTCCCAACTGTGTTCTGAACTCACAGACCACCATAACTAATATGCAGTCCCTTAGTACCTAAATTAGTATGGAAACGCGACCGCTTATTTCAATTGCACTTACATTTACGATCTGTTCTATTGAACATTAAAATTATCGTGTTGTAGGGGTGAACCTGGAATAGGGATGACGACTAGGTTGAAAAACTATTATTCTAATTAGTCCATCAGTTAGATTATCTAAAATTATTTGACACGTATTTTTTCCTTTTTCAATTTAACTAAAATTGACGAAGATAAAGAGCATCAAAGTTCCGGGGTGGGGGCTTGTGACGTCACTCCTAGGTAAGAATTGTACCTAGGAGTGACATTACGCAAAACTTGAACGCATTGTATTTTTGTCATTTTTGACTTGACGAATAAAAGAAAAAATACGTGTACAATGTTTTTTTATAATCTAAAAGACGGACTAAATAGATTTTTTCATTCGTCTAGCCTATTGTGTAGTACAAAATAGTATAGGGTTGCAATTTTTTTAACATAGGTAGGGAGGGAGGGTAACAAAACTGGGAGAGACAACTTTAAAATAAAATGGCCCATGAAACTTTTATTTATAAAGAGTATGATCATAGTAGTAAATGTCTACTTTTAGGTGCATTTGCAACTTAATGTTTCGCTTGGCCGGTTTTTAAACTTTCATTCCGTTACCGCCATACAAAGTGTGACAATTGTGACAAAATGGTAACGGAATGGGAAAAAAACTTGAGACATTTTTTTTTTCTCCTATTAAGATCGAACGAGCTCGCGATTCCTAGTAGAAAACATATGTACATAAAAACTATGAAATAAATGACCCTCATAATGCGATGTCTGTGTAGTCTGTGGGTCAACTATACTTAATACCATGTTGTTATTCAACAGAGGGTTCTATCTGCGCGGCGCCCACAGAGAACAACTGGTACCGCGCCCAAGTGATCTCAACGTCAGAAGAGCAGGACACCTCCATCGTGAAACTGGTGGACTTCGGCGGCTACCTCACCGTCGACAACGACCAGCTCAAGCAGATCCGCTCTGACTTCATGACCCTGCCCTTCCAGGCCACCGAAGCCCTTCTGGCGTTCGTCAAGCCAGCGAATAACGGTTCTAATTATTTATTTGCTTTATAATGTATAATTAGCATCAGGGTAATCAACTTTTGTTGTTGTTCCGTCTTGTAATATATAACGTAGTCACCTGTAAAAATATGGGTGGACACATCTGACTCAAAAATATGTCCTATGGTATTTTATTCCGGTGTAATAAGAGCGTAGGACCATATAAAATTTATGAGATAGTTATGTCGATACATATTTTTGCAGTTGACTGACAGTTGTTGTGTTACAATTCATTCATAAACTGTCCATGCAAATTTGAACGCGATAGTACACACATATGAGCGCGTATTCAGAAAATAGTAGGTACTCAATCAGCTTGCATTGTTATTAATAGTACATAACATACCAAGGCCGTTTAAGTGGGAGATGCCTCGGATCCCATGTAATTGTCGGCCGAGGCGAAGCCGAGGTCGACTAACATGTGATCCGAGGCTTTCCCATTTACCGGCCGAGGTTTGTATACTATTTTTCAGCCCGACGGAGCCGGGAGGCGACTATTTAGTTTTGCGTAAAGTGGCGCTTACCGGCCGGAGGACTGAAAAATACTTTAACAGCGGGCAGTTTTGTGACGCCAATTAAGCATTAAATTTTAATCAAAAATTGGTCTTGTTGTTAATTGATGTCTTTTAAATAAATACGTCTTATAAACTACGAGCAATAACGTGAAAACAATTTGATAATCGTAAAGATTTCATGCTTAATTGTCGTCACAAAATTGTCTGCAGTTAAATTTCTCAATGCACGGTAATTGGGTATTTTTTTTCCTAAATCGCCCAACATTTGATGTGAAAGTTACTTTTATCGGTAGCCATGTTTACTTCTTGATTGTTCCCAGCGGCTAAACATGCCGTATTTTAATGAGTTTCACCCATCATTTAGAATTTGCTTTGTCAATAAACCTGGTTTCCGGAAAAATTGTACTTCTACTTTTATAATTAGCAAAACAACATAATAGACAGTGTAAAAAATACTCTTTTTTTAAATAGTTTTCTGATACTAATCTGAACAAGAGTTGATTGACCCGTTTAATATATATATATATATATATATATATATATACTCTTGCAAACCAATTATTTCAGTAGAAAAGGCTCGAAAGTTATATTTTCTGGTCATTAACTCTTCACGACAACATTACCTAAATTACCCCCGTTTTTCTACTGATGGAAATGGCTTGCCAAAGTTAGGTTAAGTAAATTATAATGGTTTTTATTTATTGCTTTGCTTCAATGCATGCTAGTCAGTTGTGATATTTATGACATGTTTCTTCATAATTTCCCTTTATGTTAATCTCAATGACGCATTCTCTAATTCGATATCGTTAATTCATTCTAGCCGCCTAATTTTATTTGTTTGCTTATCTACTTGCTTGTGGTTGACTGTTGATATCACCTACTTGAATTTGTTGCTAAGACATTGTTTATAAACGTTCACTGTTTTCAATTCTTTTTAATTTTCTATGCAATTTCCACTCTAGTCACGTAGTAGAAATGAGAAAAATCGCTTTCATAAAGGCATCTCGGCGATTTTTGTACGTGCCTAGTTTACGCCTTTAGCTAATATTTCTTAATCAATTTCACTGTGTTGTTACACAATGGAATCAATATAATAATCAATTTAACCTTAACTTGTAAGGCCCAATGCTATTTATTAACAGGGTCTAATTACTCACATATTTAAATATGAACCTGTTATTATTCCATTTTAGGTCACAAACATCCTAATCAACTTGGGTCTTACGAGTCCAGGTCCGAGTGAAGATAACTGTGTTTGACAGCTTGGCTGATACAAACTTTTCTATCTGAATTATAGGGGATAAATAAACACTATTAACTTATTACAATGTAATAAGTTTCAATAATGTAAATGTATCTATGACGAGTATCTTTTACTCCATACATAGCTAAAACCTATTTAATATTTGGTCATGTATGTAGTAAGCGCTCTAAGACTTATTTTATTTCTCTATGACGAGGTAGACTCGAACACGCCATTTCGTTTCAATCGCATTGTCGGGCACATTGAAATAGTTTAAAAGCTAGTATTAGTGTTGTGGTATTAAGTCAATATTTTTTAAAAATCTGCCGCAGGCTTACGATCCAATGTGTAAATGTCAACATTTTCAATAAATCTAATTCAAAAACCATTTCGAAAGCTACGATAACATTTTTTTTAAAGTATTTTAGTAAAAATGCTTAAACATAGTTTGCGTCACGATTGTCACGAAGCTGATTCAGCAACTAAAACCGACAATATGGACGTCACGATTCTCATAATTTAAATAGATTTTTTGACTAAAATATAAGTATTACGCAAATAAGAAAAAACACGGGTAGGTACAGTTAATTAGTGCATTCTTTCAAGCCCTATAACAAAAGTAGCACTTAAAATATGAAATGTTGACAATTATGCGTTCGTAGTAGCGATGTAACGAATATTCCTATTTGCGATTATTCGCATGTTTTTAAATATTCGTATTTGCAAAATTCGATGCGAATATTTTAATTCATATATCTCATACATTTTTTGATCAAACTACGAAAGTGTTAGGATAGCAAAAATGTCACTGGCTGCAACATACAACATTATTATTTAACTAAAGATATCGACACTAAAGCATATGGTATTTGCGTTCCATTGCATCTGTGTAATATTTTTGCATTTTAAACGAAATTTTGTTTATAATAATCATAATAGTGAAATATGGGGAGAAACCAATATTCGCGATTAGCAAATATTCGTATTCGCATTCGTGAATATTCTAAAACCGATATTCGTTACATCGCTAGTAACTTAATCGTATTTTGCTCACCTTGCTCTTGTTTCTTTTCTTTACTTGCATTATTGCATTCTGCTTCTATCTACCAAACGTTTTATGCATTTCATAGATATCAATTATTTTAGTCAAACATAAAACTAACTGATGTGTAGAGTAATGTAATTAGGCAAATGTGGTTATTATTATTTTTAATCAATTTTCGATGCTGGTCATAACTGATGAATTGACATGTTCCTAGAGTGCTAACGTGTAATTCTCATGGCAACATTGTTTCTTAAGAAATGCACGTTTAAGTATTCCATTCTAGTTTCAATTAAATTGACTTGAGACTTTCACATGTTACTTTCGAGAATCACACTTTAGGATTACAGTTCAAATATATGTCTTGCTACAAACGCTTTTGCTAATTTATAACTAATCCTTCATTTTCCCACTTTTAACTGAAATCTTATTTGTGATGTTTTCAAACTAAAGGTAGGTACAGATCGATTTACGAAAGCTGGCGCGGAAAATGTATGAAACTCATTAATTTCATAGACATTCCGCGCCAGCTTTCGTTGATCAATCTATACTACATTGTAGGAATTAAATAAGTCGCAAATGTCATAAATCGTCGAGAATAGTGCAATACCGCCTAACTTAGAAATTAAATTTTAATATTGAACAAATTAAATACACAAATGTCAATAATAATACACAAAAGTCAACTTAAAAGTACTCTTAACCTAAACCCTGCGATACTTAGAACAAAAAAAATTAAAATAAAACACAGGAAAAAGAAACATACCTAAAACATATTTACTATCCTAAATCTAAAAACCGGCCAAGTGCGAGTCGGGCTCGCGCACAAAGGGTTCCGTAGCAGCAAATATAATAAACTTATTATGTCAATTTATACACCTGGTGAATGGAGCCTAAACTTATAAGGTTCAGCCATCGTTTTCAGTGTAAGCACAATAACTTAACCAAAATTACAGTTAAATCAACCTATCTCAAAAACTATAAGAGATACTTTGATCAAACCAAAAATCGTTGAAAGAGTTAATTAGCATGCATCACCTCTATTTTTTTTAGAATTTTATACCCCGTAGTTATAAAAATAGAGGGGGGGGGACATACTTTTTACGACTTTGAGAGCTGATATCTCAAAAACCGTTCACTTTAAGAAAAATGTTTTTTAGAAAACTTTATATCATTTTAAAAGACCTTTCCATTGATACCCCACACGGGTATGTACATCGAAAAAAAAATTTTCATCCCTCAGTTACATGTATGGGGGGCCCCACCCCCAATTCTTTTTTTTACTATTTAGTGTCATAATTTTGTAGCGGTTCATACAACACATATTCCCATCAAATTTCATCACTGTAGTACTTATAGTTTCCGAGTAAATCGGCTGTGACAGACGGACAGACGGACAGACGGACAGACGGACAGACGGACATGACGAAACTATAAGGGTTCCGTTTTTGCCATTTTGGCTACGGAACCCTAAAAAACGGTCTTTAACTCTTATCTTATTTTGTTACTTACGGGATATTGCACCGTTTATGAAAATAAAATGAAACTTATTAACAACCTATAATTCAATGGGTATCTTTAGTCTGAAAACGTTACATTTATTTGACGTATGTATGGTGTCCTCAGGCAAACGCTAGAACTGCTTTGTTCTTACTGAAAATGGCTTATAAGACTTTGACGCATACCTTGTTTAGAAGATTTTGGAATAACATTTTGTTAGTAAGGTGAAAAAGTTACTTATCAAGCAATTGACATTAGATTTTAATAATTTTAGTTAGATGCGTTCACACGAGACGAGCCGCCCCGTATAAATTGCTGCGCGAAGCAGTTCGGTCTGTGTAGACATGCCTCGACCTAAGCATTAACTGCGCATACTTCGGCCGAGGCGCGTCTACACATACCGAGATGCTTCGCCTCATTAGGCGGGTCCACACAGAGCGAGCCGCCTTGCGATGAAATTGGCATGCCAAGCAACTCGCTCCGTGTAGAAGCGCCTATTCGGTGTATATCCTATTTGTGACAATGTTAACGTAATGTACAGAGCTGGAATGGAGCAGCGAGGCGCTGCGCATCATGGCGGGGCTGACGGCCGGACAGCTGCTGCACGCGCAGGTCGCCGGCTACGACGAGGCTGGCTTACCCCTCGTGCACCTCTACCTCACCCTCCATCCACAGGTATGACCGCACCACACTTCACATATCAAATTTGCATACAATGATTCTGAAATATAGTTTGACCAGGATCACATTGCATAGTCAAAGCGTCATACTGTATTTGTCTTACTCTGAAAAAAAGGGGGGAGTTTATAACTAGGTTACTACTACTCGTCAATAAAAAAATCTATACAGCGTCTACCATTTAACTGATAATGTTTTGCCGGGTGGTTTTCGTCATGATCTATCTTAGTTATAGGACCAAAATCAGTTACATTTGTACATTTTTTACCTACTATCACAGAATACGTAATAGTACTAAAGTACAGTCAAGTGCAAAAATACGTATCGACAAAATCTTCTCATATATATGGTACTACGCTCTTATTACACTGGAATGAAATGCTATGGGACATATTTTTGAGTAAGATGTGTCCACCCATATTTTTACACTTGACTGTACAGAAGCTTCTCTTCCTACATTTGACGTTTAGCTTGTCAAGCATACACATGTCAAGATGACATTAACATTAGGGTAACATTAGGGTTGTCAACATGCTGTCAGGTGCGTATGGTGGTACAGTCAAGTGCAAAAATATGGTTCGACATAATCGACTCATAAATATGGCACTGCGCTCTTATTACACCGGCATAAGGTGCTATGGGACATATTTTTCAGTTAGATGTGCACCACCATATTTTTACACTTGACTGTACAACAATTTGTATAAACATATAAATAGGAACAAAAGATGTATCAGAACATTATTTGTAGTATAAGAACACGTTTTTATTAACTATTTATTAGTAATAAATAATATTCATTTTACTAAGTATAAATGAGTTTGTGGTGTTTGAAATATAAATATATCTGAACGCACCCGTGAGGTAATGCGTGTTGCGCGAACCCTGACAGTTTATGCCACCCATGGGCGGAAGAATTTGT
Source organism: Lathronympha strigana (assembly GCA_949128165.1). Lineage (NCBI taxonomy): Eukaryota > Metazoa > Arthropoda > Insecta > Lepidoptera > Tortricidae > Lathronympha > Lathronympha strigana. Next base: position 13,819,231 of record OX421909.1, on the reverse strand, counting down.
GTCAACGTAAATCGCGGAGTGACACCCCCTGCTACTATAATAAGTAGATTCATTCAGTCAATTTTTTCACAGTTGACGTTATTACTAACATCTTTTCAGGTAGCCCTATAAAGCTCTGTTGTTATAACTTGTGTCTAATTATGGATATTGTATATGTTCATACTAAATGCGTTCAAGCGAAGCCATGAATGGTCGGTTATGGCGAAACTACAAGGATTCTTTTAACCCTAGTTAACCGAAAGTTCTAGAGCACTAGAACTGACATATATATCAAGAGTAGGATAAAACACATATATATCAACTAACTGTTGCCTGCGACTTCGTAGAATTTAATTTTGTTTGTAATTATTTTCTTAGTCAATATAATATTTGGAGTATAGTAAAAAAATCACGTCGCTTATTATAAATCGTGTTCGTTAAATAAGTAGTCCACGGGATTTGAATCCGCGCCTCTGGCAGAGCGTTGGGCTGGTATCCCAGAGCCGCGAGTTCGTGTACCGCCCGAGGTCATGAATTTCTACACTTTTACTTTCTTTCTGAGAAATTTGATATCGTTCAATCACGCACGATATCGTATCGTGAAAATGTCAACCTTACGTCTTAATATCTGTATACGTTGTATAAGTAGCCCGCTGTGCAAAAACTTCCTAGTATCACTCGTTTTGACTCTGCAGTAATACCTACCATCAACCCCTTTTTATCCCCTTTGGGGATGAATATCAGTAAACGCTGAAATTAGTTTTCTTGGTATAAAAAAAGCAGTTAATAGACCAACTTTCAAGGCTCTCTCTTGAAAAATCATACAGCCTCCATACAACATTTCACCCATATCCCTTTAGGGGATGGATTTCCAAAAACCCTGAAATTACTTTTCGTGTATTTTAATAAGAAAACTATGCAGGAAATGTCAAGTCTCTAACTTAACATTTTACGCCATTCCCATACAAACGTTCATACCCATTTTTAACCCTCTAGGGGTTGATTTTTTCAATTAAAATGAGTTTCCTACATATTTTATAAAGTAGAAAATAAAGGCAATAACCACCCACATATGTATACTAAAGTCTGATACTAACGTGTTTGGTAGCATAATGTTAACGCCTTTTTTTGTCCGTTTCCAGCAAGTGATATTCCTGAATAGGGAGCTGGTGGACCGCGGGCTGGCGGAGTGGGAGGTGCCGGCCGACTCGTGAGCCTCCGCCCCTCCAACGCTGACTAGTAATATGGGATTGCATTTCAATCGACGTGTTATCGAGTGCTCGGACCGGGCACCGCCTAATGTAGTTAAGCAAACGCGGTCTCGCAATTTGATTTGCGTACTTTTTAGTCTATGACTTGGCACTTGAAGCTCTTCAATAAACATCGTTTATTTAAATACCCTTTGCTTATATGTATTTGAACACAAAACTTATCTCTAATTTTAGCTTATTTATGTATGAGTAGTAAATTACAATGACGATGAGGTCTATAGTCTATAGTGACCCTCTAGTGACGTTATATTAACACAATGACGCTCTGAATCGCTTCTAACTTACTATTGATGCTGTAATATGTCTAAGCTCCCACGACCGGTAAACTAGTTTACAATACGCTTATAATAAACTGTATTCCTAGTAACTTCAACTAATTCGTGTCTGTTATTATTTAAGTTTATTTTTACGTCACATAATTTTATACTCACGTTTGATTACACGACGAAAATGACGCGGTGAGAATTTAACGAGAGTTTCAGGATGCTCATTATATTATTAACAACACTGCCGACTGCATTTTTCTTTAAAGTTTTCTCGGCGTAACATGCAGTGGTATTATTAGCAGTAACCGTTAATCGATTTGCATCGTTGGATTTAGTTTCATCTTCATTGTTTCATTAGTGCCAAAATTTTCAGTTGATGTTGTGTGTGTCGTAAATGTGTACAAATATAAACGCTTCATGTGTATACATGAATATTTTTTTATGATATGAGGCTATATAGCCTTGTAAGGATGTGCCTTTGAAATGGAATTCTTCTGTTATACTTCCAGCATACACCGATGTATGTAAAATATTATTTGTCACAAAGACAAATATGTTTAAATAAATAACATTATAATCTGGCGGAACTAACGGCATCACTGGGGCAGCGCCCATTTCACAGTGTTACTTAACTCGAGGAACGTACTGATTTGTATTCAACTAGGCCGGATTCAATGGGACGAAACGAAAAAAGCGGACATTCGTATTCTTTTGCGAAAATAAAATGTCGATAGTTGATGATTTTGACTGGACTAAGAAGAAAAAGGGGCGCCTATTAAACTAGGCTGATTATCATTTCGTACTCTATTTAAGTAGGAAAATAATATTCTGAAGGTAGTTAGTCTAGGTAACTCACCATTTGGGTCTCATAAAAATAAAACGCATATTATAATTAACGTATATTTAAGGCAAAAGCCTTAAATATACGTTTTTTTGAAAAATGTTACTCCACATTTATTGTTCTTCGTGTCATTTTCTATTCAATAGTATGTTTTCAATAAGTTTTTCGCAAAAAGTACGAATATCCGCTTTTTTTCGTTTCGTTCCATCGCGCGGCCTTGTCCCTAAAAAACTGTTTAGTTTCGCCAATAAAATCTAAACTTACATGTATAAATTGTTTGTGACAAACAAGTATTTTATTTATATTTTTAGATTGTAAATTATCCCTATTTTGGGAATTTATGCTTTTGTAACAAATGACTGAGAATAAATGTAAATTATATCTGTATAAACTGCAAGTGCGTTAAACGTAGTGTGAATGAAGCAGGTGATATTGTATCGGTATGAACTTGTCAACATTACTCTTGTTTGTGTTATTGAGGAAGATGGCTAGACATCTTGAAATACTTTAACAACTCGTAATACTGGAACAAGGGTCCTCGGCTCAGAGAGTTGTCTACGCTTAGTTTGCGCCATTCTTGACATAACACATGGCCCGCAAACGGACTCCGGTTTTTTTTAACCAATTCTTGTAGTCAAACTACTTTCAATAGCAACACTGGTGCAATTTATCTAGCCATTTCAATCAATGATCCTTCCGCTTTCACAAAAAGTACAATCAGTTTGCTTTCTTCCAGATATCGAAATACAGAATATGATAACCGCAATGTCGTAATAAAAATGGTAAATTTTGGAGTTTGTATTATAATTGACGTATAATGAGCACGTTGGTTATCCTGACTTTCATAGTCTAATAATAGTGTACATAATAGAAACTTTTAAGTAGATTTAAAGATATTTGATATTTGTAGTATTTTTAATACGTTGAAAAATTAAGTGGTTGTCTTTAGTGTATTTGATTTTTGTATGCGTATTGTGTAGAACTTGGCATTTGGGATGCTTAGAATGTGACTTTTCGTTTGTAGTTAATTGCAGGTTGCAGTGCGGTTTGGCGCTGAGTAGGATATATTACTTCATGGAGGAACAGCCAGTGATCGTTTTTATTAAATTTACGTGTCGTACATGTTAACGGCGACAAAACATTTATTAGCGTAATGATTAGATTACACTTGGCTCGGTTTGCATATTGTTGACGTCCCTATTGTATATAAACTAATATATTTGCGGTTAAATCAATAAATTATCGTTTTGAAAACCACTAAGACTTTCTTTTAATTTAACATTTGTGTCTTAACTACATATATAGTTTGGCCAAGATCTGTTCCCTTTCGTGCATAATCACAAATAATCTTACTATACTGGCTTTTTCTTACGCTATTATTACCTCTCCAAAAACATGGGATGGATATAGCTCTTGGTTGGCCAGACTATCGATATTCTATCTAGATACTACTCTAGATAGCGCGATTTTTTTCACTCACACGGATTTATTCGTGACGTTTTGTAGAGTATGAAAGCAATGAGGATTACCGCGAGTCGATTTTCCGCTAGGGCCGCTAGTGGAAGGTGGGTCCTGCGGGAACATTTCAAACGTCACTTTGACAATTCTCTCATACTGACACAGGACCCACGCGTGAGTGGCGCCGCCTGGTGAGCGACAATACGGTAGCTCCCATTAAGGGTCAGAAGAGGGGCTTGGGGGAAAAAGCCCCGCACAAAAAAATAATTGGAAACACCGTGACTCCTTATTTTACTTGCATAGGTTAAATCCTAACATTTTGTAGAGTAAGAGAATGAAAAAACCTTCACTTTTTTGTTCACTTGCGTAGGTTTATTCGTAACATTTTGTACAGTATAAAACAAAGAGTATAAAAGCAATCAAAGGCCAGAAGAAGGGTTCGGGGGCGGAGCCCCCCGCACTAAAAGAAAATGAAAATGGCTTGCATTCTTATTTTACTTGCATAGGTTCAATCCTAACTTTCTGTACAGTACCAAGAGAATGAAAAGACCTTTATTAGTAAACTTTTGTACAGTATGAAAGCAATCAAGGGCTAGAAGCCGCCCCCCGCAGTAAAATAAAATGAAAACACCGTGACTCCTTATTTTACTTGCATAGGTTCAATCCTAACTTTCTGTGTAAAGTACGAAGAGAATAAAAATACCTTTTTCAGTCCTCCGGCCGGTAAGCGCCACTTTACGCAAAACTAAATTGCCGCCTGCCGGCTCCGTCGGACAGAAAAATAGTATACAAACCTCGGCCGGTAAATGGGAAAGCCTTGGATCACATGTTAGTCGACCTCGGCTTCGCCTCGGCCGACAATTACATGCGATCCGACGCATATCCCACTTAAACGGCCTTGGTATGTAATCTACTATTCTTTTTTTAACTAGCGTAGGTTTATTCGTAACATTTTGTACAGTCCAGTCCATGAGGAACTGAGGGAACTCCTCAAAATTGAAAGGCACATGCATAGTAATTTGGGTATTTTCTTGAGAAACTCGAGCATTTCTTTACAAAACCTACCAGTTTGGTGCAGCAGACCTGATGATGACGACCAGGGATGTCAAAGAGGAACTGCTCTATAATTCGCGGGCCCCAGCTGTATCTTCTGATTTGAGACATTCATCTTTTGTTTGTTACGAAATGCCTTCGAGGTAGTCCTATTTGATTTTAATTATATTTTTATGATGGATATCATGAGGAATTAATGGAGCTGATGCTGAACCCTGGCAGTAACTAATGGAACTCGAGTTTGGTTCAACATACGCGCCTTCTGTTTACGTCATTCGACTCTTGTTAACGAGCAATCAGGTAGGAGAGAAATTCACAAGATCGAGCTGGTGCTGAACCCTGGCAGTACCTAGTGGAACTCAGGTTTGGTGCAACATAGGCTACTGCTGTTCTCATGATTTGATTCGTATTAACGAGCAATTAGGAGAGCAGTTCACAAGATGGAGCTGATGCTGAACCCTGGCAGTACCTAGTGTAACTCAGGTTTGGTGCAACATAGGCGAGTGCTGTTTTCATGATTCGATTCGCGTTAACGAGCAATTAGGAAAACAGTTCACAAGATGGAGCTGATGCTAAACTCAGGTAGTACCTAATGGAACTCAGGTTTGGTGAAACTTACGAGAATTCCGTTTTCGTCATTCAACTCGTGTCAACGAGCAATTAGGAGAACAGTTCTCAAGATGGAGCTGATGCTGAACCCTGGCAGTACCTAGTGTAACTCAGGTTTGGTGCAACATAGGCGAGTGCTGTTTTCATGATTCGATTCGCGTTAACGAGCAGTTAGGAAAACAGTTCACAAGATGGAGCTGATGCTAAACTCAGGTAGTACCTAATGGAACTCAGGTTTGGTGAAACTTACGAGAATTCCGTTTTCGTCATTCAACTCGTGTCAACGAGCAATTAGGAGAACAGTTCTCAAGATGGAGCTGATGCTGAACCCTGGCAGTAACTAGTGGAACTCAAGTTTGGTCCAACATACGCGACTTCTATTTACGTAATTCGACTCGTGTTAACGAGCAATTAGGAGAGAAATTCACAAAATCGAGCTGGTGCTGAACCCTGGCAGTACCTAGTGGAACTCAGGTTTGGTGCAACATAGGCGAGTGCTGTTTTCATGAATCGATTCGCGTTAACGATCAATTAGGAAAACAGTTCACAAGATGGAGCTGATGCTAAACCCAGGTAGTACCTAATGGAACTCAGGTTTGGTGAAACTTACGAGAATTCCGTTTTCGTCATTCAACTCGTGTTAACGAGCAATTAGGAGAATAGTTCACAAGATCGAGCTGGTGCTGAACCCTGGCAGTACCTAGTGGAACTCAGGTTTGGTACAACATAGGCGACTGCTGCTCTAATGATTTGATTCGTGTTAACGAGCAATTAGGAGAGCAGTTCACAAGATCGAGCTGATGTTAAACCCTGGCAGTACCTAATGGAACTCAGGTTTGGTGAAACATACGCGTGTGCTGTGTTCATTAATTGACTCATGTTAACGAGCAATTAGGAGAGCAGTTCACAAGATGGAGCTGATGCTGAACCTTGGTAGTAATATGTATATGTACTCGTACGTATGTAAGTTTTAAATACGGTGTAAGGAAAATTAACAAAATAAAAACATAAATTACATTTTACATAACACTCCCGTAAGTATTTACCTACTCTCGTCAATATTGTCGAAAGAGCTCGACATGTTTCGGATTTCACACTGCGCGCAGCAGCTCGCTCGCATTCTTCCTTTGTTTGTGAGAAGGTACCTCGAAGGTGGTCCCATTAAATTTTAGCTGTGATTTTATGATGCAATCCCTGATGCATTTGCATTTAGAGAGCTCCTTAACTTTAAAAGGTAGTTACTCATATGGTGATTAATATGTTTGAAGTTAACTGCAATAATTCGCTTACTTTAACTTTTACCGGGAAGTCCAATTGAAGTCGGTTTTTTTTCTTTAATAGTTATTTATTATACAAGGGGGCAAAGTCGTTGTTTAACTCTCGGGCTTATATTGAGACCCGAGCAAGCGAAAGATTCGAAAATTGAGCCACGAGCGTAGCGAATGGTTCAATAACTGGATTCTTGAGCTTTACGAGGGTCTCAAGGCACGAGAGTTGAACAAACTTTGCCGCCGAGTGTAATACAACATTTTTCCCCTCACTATTGCGAGGAAAATACAGACTAAATATGATGATAAATCTTATCCACGTGTAAGTTATCTTGAAGAAACCATCAAAAATCAATTTCAAAATTTGTCATAGAGTAGGTACGCTCCTGGTACTTAGATATTGCCAACAGCTTACCAAGTGCGGGATAAGACATGATCACATGACCAATTTAAGGTGTGAGCTCCGATTGCGCATACTTACTATGGGCATAGTAGTCACTTATACTGGACTGGTGGTATAGTGATAGGAATTAGATTACTTTGCCCCACATGTGGATAAAATGCGTTTTTTAAAGCTAGTTTTAAAGGACAAAACAGCGCTTTCCGAGCTAGTGAGGGGAAAAATTATATTCACTTGCGTAGTTTATCTGTAACATTTTGTATAGTATTGTTACGCCGGTCATGTGAACAAAACTTTAAATGTGATTTTTCATGCCTTAGAAGCGTTTTCAGCAGGCTGAAAAATGATTTCAGGCCGTTTTAGAGGTGCCTCTTTTTAATTCATAATTCATAATTCATTTATTTGCAGAAAATAGTGTACATTAAAGATGGTAATTACAATAAATTTCATCAACCATTTTACTACATTGTAGCATGCAAATAATTAATCTACAACTACTATACATACAGTCATTACTTAAGGGAAGTAATTAGCAATTAATTAATATGTACATCAAGTCATTTGTTAACAATAAGTTATTTATCTATCTATATGAATATTTTCTAAATTATAATAAATGTCATGTCCAAAATAATTAATTGTCTACGTTATCATCAATGTTATTATTCAATAAATCATTTACAGAGTAGTACCTTTTATCTAATAGCCAATTATGCAAAGCTTTTTTAAATTTCTCATAAGGCATCTCTTTTATATATTGAGGTATTTTATTATAAATGTTTATGCACATCACACTACAATTTTTCCTTAACATGGCCATTTTTTGTTGTTTACCTAACACTAATCTCTCCTTATCTCTAGTTCCTCTTGGAAATATGTCACCAGCTGTACTAAATAGTTCCATATGCTCTTTTACAAATTTTGCAGTTTCGTATATGTAAAGACATGGCAAAGTCAGTAAGTTTAGGGTAGAAAACAATGGCCTACACGATTCTGCTGGAGACATCCCCCAAATGGCACGTACACAATTTCTTTGGCTTAAAAATACTTGACTTACATCAGTACCATTTCCCCAAGCAATAAGACCGTATCTTAGAGTGGATTCCACATAGCCGTGGTAAGCCGCTAGAGTGGTTTTGCAGTTAGTTGTTCGTCGTAGTCGCTTTAATACATATACAAATCTATTTAATTTGTGACATACGGTTTGAATTTGGTCTTTCCATCTCAGCCTATTATCTAAGTGAATACCTAAAAATTTTGTCGATTCAGAGTTGACTATATCACAATCATCATAATTGACATTTAAGGATTTAACATTACCATTAAAATTTAGATAGGTTGTTTTCCCCACGTTGACTTGTAAATTGTTTTTTTCTAACCATGTTACCACATCTTTGACTACGGTATTAATTTCTACCTCATGTTCTGTTTCCGAGTCGGATTTATTGTTTGTCACTATTATTGATATGTCGTCAGCAAACAAAATGCATCTATGATTTGTTATATTAGGGAGATCATTAATGTAGACCAAAAACAACAGCGGCCCAAGTACGCTGCCTTGAGGAACTCCAAATTTGTTAATGGCATATTGTGATGTGTAGGACTGACTTGCATTGTTATTGCTTAGTTTATTTATCAATACGCATTGAGTTCTGTTTTCTAAATAGGATTTTATCCACTGCAATGGTGGTCCTCTCACCCCATAGTGGTCCAGTTTATTAATTAATAAATCATGAGCCACAAAGTCAAAGGCTTTTGACATATCGAAAAATAGCGCTGTGGTTAGTCTTTTATCGTTACAGCTTGCTGCAATCTCACGCACAACATGAAATACAGCCAGCGTGGTAGACTTATTGTTTTGGAATCCGTATTGATCCGCTGTGATAATGTCATATTTTGAGAAGTAATTTGTTAATCTACAATGCATTGCCTTTTCGAATACCTTGGACAATATTGGCACTAGTGTTATTGGGCGATAGTTACTTAGATCCGTCTTGTCACCCTTCTTATAAAGGGGTTTTACTAATGATTTTTTCAATGTATCAGGAAATGCTCCGCTTAATAATGAAAAATTGACCAAATATGTTAGTACACTTGCAATTTCGGATTTCGATTCCTTGATTATTTTTGTAGCTATGCCGTCATACCCTTCAGCGTTCGTATTTTTCAAAGAAGTTATAATGATTAATATTTCCTTTGTAGAGAAAGGTTTCAGAAACATCGAGTTCATGACTTTTTGCGTTAACGTCATTTCTGTATTATAGTTAGATTTATTCGTTAATTCAATAAAATAATTATTAAGTGCCTCTGCAATATGGCCAGGCTCAGTGACATTGTTATCTTTATAATTTATTGAATCAATACACTGCTTATCCTTAGTTATTTTTACTTCGTCTTTTATAATCTTCCATGACGCTCTACATATATTTTTACTATTTATTATAAATTTAGCATTACTAGATTTTTGTGCATATATTATACACTTTTTTAAGATATTTGAATAAGCTTTATAGTCCATTTTACTTTGTGATGATTTATTTTTGTAATAGCAGAATCTTAGTTTTCTTTTGGTTTTCGTACTAGTTTTCAGACCTTTAGTGATCCATTTCAGTTTACGGTTTGTCTGAATTTTGACTTTAATCTGAGGAAAACAGAGATTATAGAATAAAGATATAGCGTCATGAAACTTTTGAAAGGCTCTATTAAAAATTGGTTCTTCATAGACTTCAGAAAACGAAAGACCTTTTAAACATTCTCGATATTTTAAAATATTTTCTTCTGAGTAGTCCCTTCTGGTGACCCATATTGAGACGGGTCTACTAGGTTTCTCTTTGACATGAAAACTGAGCAATTGGGCCGTGTCATGATCCGATAGTCCCAACGATACAATTTTACCAGAGGCTTTATTTATATTGCTGAAGAAGTGGTCTATGCAGCTATTGCCTCGGGTGGCTTCAGTTATGTGTTTTTTCATATTAAATGTTTTGGCAATATTTAGAAGATTTGTAGTGGCTTTGTTTATTTTAAGAGTATTAATGTTGAAATCTCCTGTAATGACCATCTTTTTTTTAAAATGTTTCTTTTGTAATACATGTAGAAGAAGTTCTAGTTTACTTAAGAATATACTAATGTTTGATGTAGGAGTTCTATATATACATATGATCACTAAATTTATTTTTGCTATGCATATACCGCAACATTCAAAGACATTTTCTTCTACATGTTCTTGTAAATTTAAGGCTTGGAAATCATAACCCTTTCTTATTAGGATGCTTGAACCGCCTCTTTTTTTATTGTTTCTAGAGTAGTTCGCGGCCAGTTCAAAATCGTTTAAAATAATGTTTCTTTCGTCGCCAGATTTTACAAACGTCTCGCTAAGACAGATAACATCTAGATGTGTTCCTGAATCGGCCATTTCGGACACTGCAATTTCTAATTTGTCTTTTTTTGCAAGGATGCTAGCTATATTCTGGTGAAGTATGCAAAATTCCAGACTGTTTTTACTATCAACAGGAGGTACGAAAAAAATGGGTTGATTCAGCATCAGTACTGCCCTTCTTTTCGGGATCCCTTTCTGGTCTGCGCTGTAATTTAGGAAAGTAATAGGTGATAGTACCTTTTTTGGGCCTATTGTCGGTAGAAACGGCATCTAAGTTTAGTTTTTTTGGTAATGTTGTAAAATAATACGGGATAGTTCCTCTTTTTGGTTTATCAGCACACAGAGCAGATGGAACAGAAGTTTCAATACGCTTGGCGTTAAAAGTTAAAAACTTCAATCTGTAAACATAATAATCAATAGAAAGATTAATGCGTTGGCATCCTGAGTTTATATAATATCTTTGGCCAGTTTGATAATTAGTTTCAAAATAAGTACAATTGTGATATGTGCTTGCTAATAATTTCAAGTTTTTGTTTATCATTGTTTCATTTAAACGCTTATTGTCATTTACAGGCATTAACAATACATTTGTCTTCTCCAATGTATTTAAAGCTACAGACAAATTACATTGTATTTTATTAGGATTAACATCATTGTTACCAGTGCAAATAATTACAAAGTCATTTTTCATTTTTTTTTTCATCATACTAGAAGATTGAAAATTTACCCCAGTTACCGTTGTTTTCAGGCGCCTGAAACATGTTTTCAGTTCGTTTCAGGCCACCCTCTACCAGATGGCACAATAACCTGAAAACCCGTTTTCAGGCGTTTTCAGGACCCCTTATGGGCCCCTGAAGTACAAATCAGTATATGGCGAAATTTCTCGAAGGAGTGAAAGAGACAGCACTCTTAGAAAGAGATAGCTATACAGAACATTCGAGAACTCTGTGAAAGAGACCACTCTTAGAAAGAGATAGCTATACGGAACATTCGAGAAGGGTGTGAAAGAGAAGGATAGAAAGAGACGGCAAGAGTCGAGAATGTTCTGGAATGCTCGCGGACACACCTGCCTATTACCCAGCAGCGTCTAGAAGCATCGCGAGAAGTACTTAGGTACCTACTCGCGAACGTAATAGAATCGAAGCCGACTTGTCGAGGCGAGATTTGGCTGGAACATTCTGGAACCATCAGGAGTACCGCCGACGGGTATATATAGCGGCAGCCTGCAACCACGGAGTAGTTCAATACTAAATGCGATACAGTGCGGATCAAGAGCGAATCGGAGTGAAGTAAAAGTGACGAGTGCGTTAAATTAGTGTGTGATAATTGTGTTCAAGTACTGTGTTTAGTGTCTTGTAAGTAGCAATAAAGCCTCAGTTTTAATTAGTGGTTATTTAGTGCATTTTTTATAAAGTACCCACCCCTCGAACGTAACAGTATGAAAGCAATCAAGGGCCACAAGGGGGGTGGGGGGCGCCCTGCTTGGATCACTCGTTTTCAACTTTTTCAAGGTATATTATATTTCATGCAGTTGCAACTAATGTTTGTACGGAACCCTTGGTGCGCGAGTCCGACTCGCACTTGGTCGGTTTTTTTTTGATGCCAATAGATTCCATTCCTATATCGGGATCCCTAAAGTTTTTTATCCTATTTTTGCGTTCCCTAATACTCATCGTCATAATAATCATTTGTCCTATTGCTGATTGCCCTCTCATCGAATGGATGATTTTAGTTTGCCCTAATATGTTTTATGTCCTAAAGCCCCTCATTCACGGCAGTCCGCCGGCACTCCGGCATGGCTGGATGTAGCGGACACACGGTGTGCAAGTGGCCCAGCCTGGCAGTCCAATTCGCACTTATTCGTTGAAAGATGCGCAGCGCTGCGTTGTAGCGCATACACTGTACTCGAATTATTAAAATCGCCGCCATCTCGTATGTCATTTTTAATAATTAATAATTAATATTTTATGCATTGCCGCATTTCTCAATTGTTTATTACTGTAATTTAGTGCAATTCGGACTGCAAGGAGGTGGGCGGAGCTAGCAGGATGTTGCCGTACGGCACGCATCCGGCAACGACATTCACGATGCTATATTACGTGCCGGAGGTGCCGGCGGACTGCCGTGAATGAGGGGCTTTAAGCCCCTCATTCACGGCAGTCCGCCGGCACTCCGGCATGGCTGGATGTAGCGAACACACGGTGTGCAAGTGGCCCGGCCTGGCAGTCCAATTCGCACTTATTCGTTGAAAGATGCGCAGCGCTGTGTTTTAGCGCATACACTGTACTCGAATTAAAAAAATGCCGCCATCTCTTATGTCATTTTTAATGATGAATAATTAATATTTTTTGCATTGCCGCATTTCTCAATTGTTTATTACCGTAATTTAGTGCAATTCGGACTGCAAGGAGGTGGGCGGAGCTAGCAGGATGTTGCCGTACGGCACGCATCCGGCAACGACATTCACGATGCTAAATTACGTGCCGGAGGTGCCGGCGGACTGCCGTGAATGAGGGGCTTAATGTCACCTGCCATATTGATTAGATATCCGAATGTCATGTTCCATAATACTAATTTTGCATAATTACCATTTGTACTAAAGATCTTATATCCTAATCATTCGTAATTTTATATGCCCTACTGACGTTTATCCTATTATTGTATTACCTAGGTAACATTATTTTTCCAAACGATTCTTAGCCCAAATTAATTAATAAATAGAAAGTTGTAGTTCGTAAAGAGTGTTACCGTGCGTTTACATGCTCGGGCTCTCGGCCGAATGTTTCGGCCATGTTACCGTGCGTTTACATGCTCGGGCTCTCGGCCGAATGTTTCGGCCATGTTAGTACACGATGATTCGAGACAGACTATATAGAGAAAACTTAAGCCAGACCAGAGACAATTTAAGCTTTTTCAGGTAGTTTCGGTGAGTTAAACGGTGTTTTAAATAGCTTTGGTTATTGAAACTATTTAAGACACTTTTTAAATAGCTTTACCCGAAGTGATATTATTTAAGACTCCTTTTCAATAACCAAAGCTATTTAAAACACAGTTTTAAGCCCCTCATTCACGGCAGTCCGCCGGCACCTCCGGCACGTAATGGTGCTTTTACATGCTCGGGCTCTCGGCCGAATGATTCGGCCCACCCTAGTACACGCTCATTCGAGACAGACTATATAGATTAAGTTTAAGCCAGACCATAGACAATTTAAGCTTTTTCAGGTAGTTTCAGTGAGTTAAACTGTGTTTTAAATAGCTTTGGTTATTGAAACTATTTAAGACACTTTTTAAATAGCTTTACCCGAAGTGAAATTATTTAAGACACCTTTTAACTCAACCAAACTACCTGAAAAAGTACTTAAATTGTCTCTGGTCTGGCTTAAGTTTTCTCTATATAGTCTGCCTCGAATCATCGTGTACTAACATGGCCGAAACATTCGGCCGAGAGCCCGAACATGTAAACGCACGGTAATAAAGTACCGTGACCGCGCGTTTACATGCTCGGGCTCTCGGCCGAATGTTTCGGCCATGTTAGTACACGATGATTCGAGACAGACTATATAGAGAAAACTTAAGCCAGACCAGAGACAATTTAAGTACTTTTTCAGGTAGTTTGGTTGAGTTAAAAGGTGTCTTAAATAATTTCACTTCGGGTAAAGCTATTTAAAAAGTGTCTTAAATAGTTTCAATAACCAAAGCTATTTAAAACACCGTTTAACTCACCGAAACTACCTGAAAAAGCTTAAATTGTCTATGGTCTGGCTTAAATTTTATCTATATAGTCTGTCTCGAATGAGCGTGTACTAGGGTGGGCCGAATCATTCGGCCGAGAGCCCGAGCATGTAAAAGCACCATGAATGTCGTTGCCGGATGCGTGCCGTACGGCAACATCCTGCTAGCTCCGCCCACCCCCTTGCAGTCCGAATTGCACCAAATTACAGTAACAAACAATTGAGAATTGCGGCAATGTATAAAATATTAATTATTCATTACTAAAAATGACATACGAGATGGCGGCGATTTTTAAAATTCGAGTACAATGTATGGGGATACAACGCAGCGCTGCGCATCTTTCAACGAATAAGTGCGAATTGGACTGCCAGGCTGGGCCACTTGCACACCGTGTGTCCGCTACAAGCCTCCCGTCAAAACTGAAAACATCAAAGTCATAAACTCGTCCTTCACTTCCTTACCAAGTAAAGGAAGTGACAAAAAGAGATGTATATATGTTTGTTATTTCTCCGATGCCGTAGGTTGAAAACAGTTTTGCTGATCTCTTTTGATGCAATTGGTCCAAGCAGCCAAATTAAACACATCGTTGTAATTTGGTAGTCGGTATCAATGCATTACAACTTAACTTGGTCGCATATTTTGATGGTGGATTTTACAAATGTCGTAAGAGGCACGTAATTAAGTTAGACTTACGACATTTGAGAAATCCACTGCCAAAATATAGATCGCTCCAAACTGTTCTCATTTGACAGTTATAGTACTACTTCCACGCTAGTTATTCTTCCGTGGTCCGCTACATCCAGCCATGCCGGAGTGCCGGCGGACTGCCGTGAATGACGGGCTTAACTCACTGAAACTACCTGAAAAAGCTTAAATTGTCTATGGTCTGGCTTAAACTTAATCTATATAGTCTGTCTCGAATGAGCGTGTACTAGGGTGGGCCGAATCATTCGGCCGAGAGCCCGAGCATGTAAAAGCACCATTATGTCAAAAAAGTCGGATCTGGCGCTTCGCCAGGCGCTGCCGCGGCACGCTCGCTCGGCTCGCGCGCTGTTAGGTCGCAGTTCTACCTAACACTTGTCCTCGCTTCGCTCGTCGTCGTACCTACACCGACCTGCCTAAACCTTCTATCTTTGGAGAGCTCTATCTCAGCGATTATCAATTTAAGAAAAAAGTTTTTCCCCCCTCGCCCCTCGGCTGGGGGTGGTGGTGGTGTTTTAGGCTATTACGCCAAATATTGTTGAGTGTCAGCAAGATCTTGTAATAACGGTTGGTAGGACAAGCGAGACGGGTGCATATTTTTGACCCGCTCATACAACTTCACACTTCTGCATCTAGGTAGGTATATAGGTACTCAAGTACGCCTGCCCCGAACACGAATCAACTTTAGAGCGCTCGCCAACTGGTAGTGGCTCCAGCGGTTCTCAACCGGACCTACGCTGCGCGCCCACTCCGAAGCTATCCCCCAACACTAAGGAGCATCAGAAGGTAACGTTGCGGAATGGTAAAGGAAAATATAAGGCAGAGCATGCCTGCAAAATGAAAAGGGGTGAGTGTGGCGAGGGGTTAGTTCAAGTTGAGCAGGTTATTGCGGTGCTAGCCGCAATAACCTGCTCAACTAACCCCTCGCCACGTTTCTTCGAAAATCCTAGGGTTAAATTGAATTAGTCATACTTGGATCAAAATAGGTAATAAAATTCAAAACGCACTTAACTTTCAGACTTTCAAGACATATTTTCATGACATTAGAAGAAAAATACTTCAATCTGGTTTTCTTACTTTTGAGAGCTAAAAAAAAACGAACGATGCCTGTCACTAACTCCAGCGCCGCATGGCGAATGATATTTAGTGAAATGGATTCTCCTCACTTAGACCTAATTTTCCGCCATTAGGTGTTCCCGCGTAGCGTGAGTAGTTTTTGAGATATTGTGATTGCCCAACTTATCCGCCTGCTCAACATGCCCCCCCCCCCCCCCCCCCTACCCTATATATTCAGATAAAACCCCCCAGCAACCGAGCCATTTCAACAGCTGAAAAAAGGAACTAGAAGATTGAAGTATGATGAGATGAAGTAGTTATTCTTTTGAGAAATAATAACCGAAACCGAATTTTTTCATCGTATGACGGTACGGAACCCTCAATTATGGCCGGTTTTTTTAATATATTTATTATATAGGTGCACTCGTCACAATTAAAAACGCATATAATATAATACTTACTTCTGTTAGATACATAACCATTAATCCCAATGAAAACACAACGTAATATAAAATTGTTTTAATAATGTCTCATAAATACAAAAATACATAAAACTTTTATATACTTAAATCTATTCCCAGTCCACTTAGTTACATAAAAACATGACAACAATTTTTTAGTTTTTAACTTGTACAAATAGGTACAACAATAACAATTAAAACTCGTTCAACAATATATGTATTGACTATGTTTTTATATGTAGACCAATTAATCACTTTTCCACTCGAGCGTATTACGTCTGAACAGGAAATAACTCAGAATAGCAATTTACTGATTTGATTCTAACGACCTTGAAATCATTGGTTTATATTTCCACAGCTGATCTATGAGAACTGCAAGGAAATAACTTCTAATGGAAAAGTAATTAACACAACCATATAACTGTTTGTTCTGGAATATAAATAACGAATAACTCGAATAAAGTACCTAATTAAACTTCAGTATATATGTATGAATAAATAATTCTACGCTCAATCACTTAGTAATCGAAGGTCAACAGAACAATGTATTTAAAATAACCTAAGGTTACTGTAATAACCCAATTGTTTTCGTACGACCATGCAATATACAACATTGCTATTTAATGTAAGGTTCAAATTATATGAATGTTGGATATATACATTTTACACTTAAACTTAGGTAACTTAACTGGGTAAAGCGGTAAGAATACAAAACAGTATACTTAGGTAAAATTTACCCGGTAAATAATTAAAAGTAGAAACAGCAAGGAAGTCCAATTTTTATTAGCTTAAACAAAAGCTACTAAGTAATCTTACACTTATTTCTCAATCATCTGTTTGCCTTTAACTGAAAAAAAGTGTCCGTAACTGAAAGAAACAATACCGATGTCTTGCGCCCTAAGCCCTAGCGATACATTTTAGCCATTTGCATTCATTCATGTTTCAGTTAATTCATCATAAATTTTTTAGGTCCTTCTTTGTACGGAGGGTAGCATTTAACCGACAGAATAATTTCAGTTCAAACAATCAAACCACAAACTCTAAAATAAACCGGGTTAAAAGTTTATCAACTTCTTAGGAATTGGTTAACTCAACTACGCCGCATTGCAAATGCTACGAAATTTAAATTGACGATGTCCAGTGACGATTGACGTCATTTCATAATGCGGAATGTTCAACTACGAATGTGTGTGTAAGGGGAGAGATTATTCGGCTGAATAAGTAAACTACCAAATGGCTTACATCAGTAATAATCATCACTACACTACTGTTTGCCTCGGTTTCATAAGCATACACTTTGTCCTCTTAGGCAACTTATGAATAACATATTTATTAAAAAACCAAGTTACAGCAACTTTAAAGGAAGGTCGATGTCTAAACAATGTATGAATATTACGTAACGTTGTAGGTGGTTTGTGCTGTCCTTAATTACTGCAAGGGATACTTCTCATATTGTGAAATCCACGAGCAATAGAGTTGAGCATTGTTCGAATAGTGCGAGTTCTATAGTGACTGGATAGTCTGAAAAGTTAAGAATGTTCCTGGGAGGACTCCCCCATAGTAAGCCGATCGTTTTGTCGTCTCAACATTTGCTAATTTGACTCTGTAAGTAGCCTGTACTCGAAAATAGTTAAATTAATTTACCTAACTTGTGACATAAATATTTTAACTCCATACGTCTGCGGAATACTTTTTCATGGACTCGAGTTTCTTGAGGAACTGCACAGCCTCAGCCTCGGTCTTGCCGCCCTTCTCCTGGATGGACTTGAGGATGATGTTACGCACGTCCACCGCCATATTCTTTGCGTCACTGTGAAACAAGCGGACATTAGTCTCGTCGAACAAGTAATTAACCTTGAGTCTATATAAAACCGGATAATATCGAGTCTCATCAACAAATAGATAACTGAGAGACAATCCAATAGACTGAATAGACTACTTAATCATCGGTTTTAATTATATGTTAAATGTAATTTAATAAACTCATTATGGTAAATAAATTACTCTAATGCTAGAATTGTTGGAAAAAAACTATGAAATTAATATTTTCTTCGGTTACTTCTTCATTTAAATTAAACACCTTAAAAAAAGGGCGTCTGCCGCGAAAGCAGGAGGTCGCTGGTTCGATCCCAGCCCTGCTCACCGGGGACCTTGGTCACTTTTTCTGTAGTATATGACATCTCTTTCAATTTAAAACTTTAAAACGAATTATATACAATAATCTTATTTCTTATGGTTTCTTAATAACATAATCATTAACACTAATTTATGTAGTGTAAAAGCAATGATCGACTTTGAAAGTAATAGAAAATATTTCTAGTTATAATTTTTAGGGAACTATACTGAACTTACCACGAAAATTATCTTGAACATATTCGGTCAAGTCGTTTTAATTTTTTTTCCCAAAAAACTATTTATTACAAAAGGACGTATTAACAAATTCAAAACCGAGTTATCAACTCTTCTAAAAATAAAGAAAGTTCCAAAATCAAAAACACAAAAAAATGCTCTGGGACTCAGGAGAATAATTCGGTCTAGACACTACCTTTACGAGTAATTGCACCAACACTGTGGACATTTGTATCATGCATTTAACTTTTTAGTTCATAAAAGAAAAAAAAACGAAATCAGAGTAAGTACTAACAATCAAACATCCTGTTAAAATGTCACTCATAAACCTTATTGTACAGCAGTGTTGGGCATAAGCATAATTCAATTAACTTGTAATTAAATTACAAATAAAAATACATTTAACGCTATTGTTTGAATTGAATTACGCCCGCAATTGAATAAATTGTAACTTAAATTGCTTGGTAATTTTTAATTGAAATGACTTTCATTTGTAATTGAATTACGAAATTACGTTATGTAAACTTGTTTATTACTTACACAAAAAAGATCAAATTTACCGACTTGGAATGCGACATTCTTTTCCGTATATCGGCAAAATAGATAAAGGCAAGATAAAATATCTTGCAATTATCTATTTAAGGCTGAAGAGCTTATCTATAAAACAATAGTTGCCCTTTGTCAAATTCGAACGCTCCGCTCGTTATCAGTTCAGAATGAAAACTTGAATAGAACAATGTAACAGAAAAATCCGTTCAAATGCCGCCTGCTGCCTTTAGTCTATGCAATAAGGTTCTATAGTAGTTGTAATAATAATAACAGATAATTTGGATTCTTGTCAGGTAGGTATATTGTGCGTCATGCGATGAAGGTCTGCACTCCGGCTAGGACATTGGTTATTGATATTATTGGCCACGAGATAAAATACACGTGTTGTATATATTACGACAATTTGAGTATGTATTGATGTAAATACTGATATTATGTCTGATAGTACAAAGCGATAGACAGTACATACACTTGACATTTTTTGATGACAGAATAGCTAGGAAAGTTAATTTTGATGTCATAATTCATGTTAAAAATGCTCGGAGTTCCAAGCACCGAACCGAAAAAATCTTAGTTTGTTCTTAGTTGATTTCTTGTTATTTTTTTTATCCTTTGTACAAAGTCAGTCAAAAATAATGTACAGAGTTAAGACCTGAATCAAACCTAAATTAATTCCTTTTTATCAATCAATCAATCAACCATTGTCAATCAATCGAATCAGTGATTTTCTGGATCCCCTACCCCTTGATTGGTCCTGTTCAGATTTTAAAGGTGAAATTTTGTGCATTTCAGCTGTATTTCATAAATATTGGAGACAAGTTAACGTCTAACAAACTATCAAAATTGAAATATCATCAAAATGTACCACCATCCCCAATGTACCACCATCCATCAAAATGTACGCCTCAGGTGGTATGGCCATATTCAAAGACGCCCTGACGACCATATGGTGAAGCTTGCCCTCGCCTTACCGACCACAACACGTTCTCGTGGCAGACCACCCGCCACCTGGTGGACGACGGTCGAAAAAGACCTAAAAGAGGCCTGCCTAGATAAAGACGCAGCACAAAACCGTGCTAAATGGAAATTGCGGACAAGGAAGGCCGACCCCAAGTAAATGGGATAGGGTCTAGAAGGAAGAAGAAGATGTACCACCATCCCAGTAGCTAACGTCCGAAATTTGATGTAAGAGCTAAAATACGTACTAAAAAACTTAACAAGTATGACAAAAAAAATTGCTAAATTTTTTTATGTTGGATTAATGGATGTTCCTATTATAATAATATTATATTGAAAGTATTGAAACACAAAACCACAAAAATACATACTAGCATGCTATATAAAACCAATAAAAATGTATTCCTAGGTGAATGTATTTTTTAATTTCATAAAGTAATGCATTACTAATTGCATTGCAAATTACGTTTTTAAATTCAGTGAAAATCGTAATTCAATTAGAAATTACAATTCTGTAATTTCAATTCTGTTGTACAGTCAAAGTCGAGTATGAAATCGAGTGTGAGATCGACCTTACTGATATTTATTGAATATTGTCTAAGAAACCGCATTTATATTTTAGACCTTCACAACAAGATAAATTCTAACAGTCTTATATTGTTTAACACATTAATTGCCACCCAGCCAAACAAGATATCGACGCCAGGGCGCGTGCTTTAGTCATATAGGTAAAGATCCCGACTATCGGGTCGTCCGTTCTTGGACGGAAATCATAGAATACCCAGTCAGGTTTGCAATCGGTTTATCTACAAGCTATAAGAATGTCCTTACCCGCAAATATAGAAGTGTCCGTTCCTCTTGCCGATGACGTCCCAAATCTGCTCCATATTCTTCTCGAGCAGGTGCGTCACGTACACCTTCTGCGCCTGGTCGCGCGAGAACGCCAGGTTCAGCTGCACGTTGCCGTTCTTAGCCCACTCCTCGAGTTCCTGCAACATTCAATATCGTAACGTGTAAATAAATTATGGCAAATTATGGCTTCCTTAACAAATTAACACAATCATATATTTATTTACCACATCCATTGCCACCCAAGCAAGGTATCCGCGCTAGGAAACGCCACACGTCTTTAGTCATGTAGGGATATATATATGTAGCTGTAGTACAAAGATCCCAACTATCGGGTCGTCCGGCCTGGGAACCAAATCATAAAATACCCGATAGTCGGGTATGCGGTACTGAGTGTGTTAATCAGTTACAAGGACAGTAATAGTTGGGTACAAATGTAGTGCATAATGATTTACCCTCGTATTTTCTCCGAAACGGTCGTTTATGTCATGCTACTTCAACTGAGTAAAATAGCATGACGCGTTCGGGTGTTTCCGTGAAAATACGAGGGAAAATCATTAATATTATGCACTACATCTGTAGACTATTTCAATTAGTGCCAAGATACTAAGAGAATATGTAGGAGTATGTACCTGTAATAGTATATCTTCCGCTATGAAGGCCGCAAAAATATCTGACACACTCTTATGGCTGTACAAACAAGATTGTGTTAAATATATCTGCGCCTTCATAGTGGAAGATAATTATGCAGGTGACTACTAATGAAATTTATTTTCTAGAATCCAGCTGTATATATTACCTAATTACGTCAAAGGTATTATGAATATGAGTCAATGGAGTCATTGTCAACATACACATCCGTAAATAATATAGCAACAGGTATTTGACTGTACGACATTTGGAGATTTACACTGCCAAGTACAACAGTACTTCACACCTGTACAAATAGTTATTAATATAACGAGTTTATAAACCGACAGACCACATCAATTCCATTTTTTTTACATAAAAAACTCTTATTGCAATGTTTTCATTTGGCGTCATTACAACAATCACAATCTTCAGGGTTATAATTTTTTTTAAATGGCGAATGTCAATCAACTATAACTAACTTCATTGGTTTTCTTACATAAAACATAATTATAGTGAATTTCGTTAAGGTGGATGTGCACGGCACGGGTCATTTATCAGACAGCTTTATGACGCATTAGGTGTATATTGTTCCATTTAGTGTACACAAAGGGAAATGTTTCGTTGAATACCACGACAAGCTCGACAGTAAACTAGTTTAAAATTTTAACTTCGTTTTTGTCGAACAAGTTTAGTTTAAGGTTTAAATAATAATATAAATTAATATGTTTTATTAATAAGTCGTATCTAACATGTACAAATATGTAAGTATACTGTTTTATTTGTTCAATAAATGTCGCTATTTAAAAGCATTTCGTTTAATTTTTATGTACACCATCACTCGTTTGAAATAATCTATTTTTATTACACTTGTATTATAATTTATCTATTCTTATATGTTACCTACTGCAATCATAATTAAAAAAGTTGAATAGAAATAAAAAAAAATGGCTAGGAAATATGTTGCATAAAATCGCCCAGCTGGCCGGCATCGTAAGCGGCGGTCTATTTAGCGTACGCGGCAGGCTCGCGGTCACGACCCACTAGATGAGCCATGCGAATAAGCAAAAAAAGGTTTGTATGGTGGCCCAGCGTATTGTGTTCGTTCGCTCGCCGTAGCTTGGCTCGGAATGGGTTAACTTATTTTCGCAAAGTTGATAAACATTTTAGAATTATTGTCGTGATTAAGCTTTGGTATGCTTAGGAGCAGATCTGCTCGTAAGAGTTTGAACTTTTGATTTAAAATTTCAAGGTCAAACTCCGGGTTATATGGCTAACCCCGAGTGCTGCAAGTGGCCCTTAGTGTGCTAACTAACCTCCTGGTAGATGTAGTCCTGGTCGCGATGCCTGCAGCCGAAGTAAAGTATGTTGTCGCCGACCTCCTTTCCGCTCTCGCGCGCCTGCGCCCGCTCCTGCAGGAAGCCGCGGAAGGGCGCGAGCCCTGTGCCTGGCCCCACCATCAGGATCGGAGTCTGGGTTTGCAGCGGCAGCCTGAAAAAATTAACACGTTATGCTATTGTTTATATTTAAAATCTGTCGAACCTATCTAGCTTAAAATTTCGATTCCGATCCGACAGGAATCCTATTTATTTTTAAATGAAGTACAAAATGTTTAAATGTCGTTTACTATGTTGCACTTACAAGTTGCATAAAATAGAAGCATCGTATTTTTCACCACGCCGGGTCCGGCAGGCATTCCTTATTCTTAGAAATCTCTGTACAGCTGTTAATGCTAAGGCTTCTTCTTCGTGATGGCTGTAGCCCTAGCACAAGAGTGTCGCGACAGTGTCTCGTGGTCGAGAAAGACACCTGTCATTTTCTAACTGTTCGGATTTGACAATGACAGTTGTTTTTCTCAACCGCGCCATACTGTCGCGGCACTCTTGTGCTAGGGCTACTGGAAGAATAGAATTTAAAGAGGCCTTACGCTTTTGAAACATTCTTCAACTCAAATTATGACATAAGTATTAGTACATTGTGTGTTTGCATCACATTTGCGAAGAAATAGATAAACTTACTAGGCAGAGTAATAAACAATAATTATCAGCGGTAGTGTAGTAGCACAGTACACAGTACTCCGCGGTAAGCGGCGGCTACCCGGCTACACAGCTCCGGGCGAGCGGTAAAATGTATGAAAACCCATTACGGCCATGGGTGTAATACAGCCCATTAATTCTAAGAATGCTTGCATACAATATTTACGAGCTCTTGCTCGTGATGAAAAGGTAATTTTTACCAACCGTTAAATATATATAGTCCAATATAAGTAGTCCAAAAGCCAAAACTTGAAAGTATATCGTGTACTTAAACCTATATAAGCGAGAAAAACGATTTTTTGCTAACTTGCTCAATTTAGAGTGATTTTTGAAGTGAAATGTTTCCATAAAATTTACTGAAATGAAATAGTTACATATAGGTACGACGTTATTCATAAACGCACTTCAACAACAGTTTAGCTAAATGATTGTTTGTCCTTATCTGTCACTTTGACAATCGCGTTTGTAAGAATGGGAGAAAACATAATGTAACTAAAGCTTCTGTTAACTTTTTTATGAATAAGGCGGATAATGTTTATTCTATTAGAGCATACCATAACATAGTAAAAGGAACAAAACATTATGATTTACGTTAAATAAATAAAAGGTACAAAATTCATGAGCGAACTTTAAGGAATAAGGACTCTTAAGCGATGAATTTATAGTACCTACTTTATTTTACTGTAAACGTGTTTCGCCTATTATTAGTATTGATTTCCTTGGAATCGTTTTTACGATAAAATGGGCATGATTTCTTTTAATATTCTTCGATAAGATAAGACATCGTAACGCGGATGGAGCGGCCACGATCGACTGAAGGTCAATTAATATATTCAACAAACATTTTTAGACATATTCATGTTCGTCGCCAGTATGTAAGCGATATGCAAGCTCACCCTACGTAGGTTGCAGTGGTGGTGATCACTAAACCAATGCTACCAAAATGCGAGAGAAGATGCAATATTGTATATTTTATCATTTTTATGTTACACTTTACTACTCAAGGAAAAAGTCCGATTAAGCCAAGTTTGCATCGATTTTGATAGCACACTGTGAAAGTGTTAAGTAAATGTCATGATTTCATAAAAGTTTGACGTTTAAAATAACACTTGTGCAGTCTCTAATATCAAAATCGATGCAAACTTAGTTGGTCTCACTCTATTATCTTTCTTCCAATTCTTGCTTCGTGCGTACTACGTCATTTTACAAAGTGTAATATTGAAATTAACCACTTTAGAACGGATTAATCGCGTTTATTAACACCATGATCCTACGTCATCATCTTAACCCTGTGAAAACGAGTGCTGTAAAGGGCTCGAAACGTAGGATCATGGTGTTAATAAACGCGATTAATCCGTTCTAAAGTGGTTAATTTCAATGAATAACAATCGCGGTAACAGAAGACAATATTAAGTGTAATATTATTTAATAATGAGAAATAATAACTTTTCAATGTTCATGTTCGTCATATTGATTAATGGTCACAACCACTAAAAGTAAATGTTAATTAATAACTAATTAGGTTAACTGTTTATTTACCACTTTAGGTATAACAGTCTGACAAGCCATGTCTGACAGTTATTTTTTGTACTCTTATGCCTTTTTTTTTCTCCGAAATAAAGGGAGGCATATAAATAAAAACATCTATGTACCTACTGTCAGACTTTGTTTGTCAAACTATAGTAACGTTATATAATATAAAACAGAATGAATATATGTATATTTTCATGTAAATATGTTTTTACCTGAACTGCGACTTCCGTATGAAGACTGGTACGCGCGGGTACTCGCCGTCCTTGGGCTTGTGTTCCGCGAGCCACGTGGTCGCCACCCCCTTGTTCAGCCGGCCCGTCGGCGTCTTGTACTGCACCACCACTGCGGTGATGTGCACCGTCTCCGGATGGAGCTACAGAACAAACACTTCATTCAATTTTGCAACTTCAGTTTAAGCTCTTTGTAATGATCTATTAGGTGTAAAGTACAATAAAGAAACCCCCAAGACAAAGCTTTTTTATTATTAAGCAATACCAGCACCGCTAGCACGCCTAGGGATGCTAGGTGCTGGTACTGCGCGCGACATAGACCACCCGTACCTATCTTCAGAATGTCCTTGAGCATTTGCTTTAACTTCGTCATGTGGCTTGGTATAATTAAGGAAACAGAATGGCATAGTTATTTTTATTAAATTCGTTAATTTTTATTTTTTTAATTTCTCATACAATTACATGTTGCATCAACCGCTAATGTAAAACGGGCATTAGCATTGACTTACTAAGTAAGCAACAACTATGACATATCAATGTTATTTCAAATAACTAGGTACTCATACTCCGTTTACACACATGCAAATCCCATATGAGAAAAATATTAATATTTTCTAAATGGAGCTAATTAGAATACCGGTTTCTTTGAGAAATTAACTTAATTTAAGCTAAAGAATGCCCTTGAATTTAAAGCAATTGTTCAAAAATACGTTGTATATCTACTTGTTATAATGAGACAGGTGGTCTATTGATCTGTGAGATACTATCGCAACGTTCTTATGTGAGGGGTGCAGATGTCCACTTGACATCATCAGTCATCACCTACTAAAACCAAAAATCGGCCAAATATGATTACATGATTTTTTAACGAGCTCCTATATTTATACATAGACCCAACATTTCCAAAAATAAACTTTTCTCGTCTTTTTTTAAATAACGCGTTGTCATGTGTAATCGTATATCTGAGGCTGGCGGTCAAAAGGCTGCGCAGTCAATGCTCCGCCGCGACCGCTTCGCCCGGAGAGTACCTGTACCTACTCAATAATAACCGCACTCGATCCGGCGCGGAAGACACAACAAAAAAAAATCCTAAATTATCTATACTTATATTACACCTCGTTTTTTAGGATTAGCGAAATAATTATATTTTGATCATCATTATTTTCATTTCGTTAATGATGTGTTCATGAAAATGAGAGGTTATCAGCGAATTTATAAAAATTGTTTTTCATACGACTATTATAAGGCAAGATTACCTGATACAACCTCAGCAAAAAATTACCTTACCGACTAGCGACTAAATTATTTGTTAACATAACATTGAATTGCAATCGTGTTTCGAATCATCCAGACTATGTAAAGAGTATGTATATGATAAACGGTTGTCTCTGCTACGTGTTGTGAATAAGTCGCAATTCCCAAGTTATTACCTGCATTTAAACTCTTCTATAATTATTCAATAGTAATAATTCCCCATCAATATGTAAATGTACGTCAATATGAATGCACATTAAGCGCCAGTTGTAGATTATTCTGTAAATTCACATGCGACTTGAATATAAATATTTTATAAAAAATTGTTTTTAAATACAAACGTTTTTGCTTACTGTGCTGATCATATTATAGGTATGTAGGTATTGCGTTGTCATTGAATTAACATACACTGCGTAGTTATGATAAGATTGCGACCAAGAACATGAACATACTTATATACATAACTAATTACGGAAATAGCGCCACTAAGCAGATTAGAGTTTTGATTATTAAACTTTTAATGACAATTGGCAAATAAGTCAAATAATTCGACGTAATATATTTGTAACGTACGAAATTACGAATAGTACCTACTTGATGATTTAATCATCCATTAATATCGGCCCCGCGTTTGTTCTCTAGATTCTCTAGAACGCCACATGAGAACAAACACTTACTTAAGACTACTAGACATTAGATAGGTAATTTAATTATACATTAATTGCGTCGTGCAGATATAAATCTGCATGCCACTCGCTAGTTATAGTTACACTGTGTTGCACGATGGACAAATTTTGAGTCAATACTTAAGCTTAAAACTAAATAATGACATGCAGGATCCAGATCACGTGCGGCACGTACAGTCAACCAATTGGAGCCCTAGGCCACTCTAGAACCATATCAAAAATATCAAAATGACAAGCAGTAATAGATTTCTTACAATCTGATTTGTAGCGTCACTATGACCTAGTCCGACTAGGTTCCAATTGGTTGACTACGTACGTGCGCTGCAGTAGCGCGCACTGCTGACGTTGTTCTCGCTATATTGGCAGTTCGAAACATTGCCGCGCAAAAACTGAATTTGGTTTTGTATATTTTAATAATGTACTTTACCTTAGGACTAGAAGAAATGGAGTAGTATCTAGGCTGGAGTCGCGGCAGTAGCTCGCAAATGTGGTCCAATGGGGGTTTACACGACTTTATGTCTTCGAGAATGTGCACAATATTCCTGCACGCTTCGACCACAAACGACTGGTACAGTTCCTTGCCCTCTTGAGAGTTGGTTGCCATTAATAATAGCTTCTTCTTGTCCTGGAAATAGAGAATTGCTATGCAATAATCCTGCCTGTCACATGCCCACTCATTTTTCAGAAGTGGCGAATTTAAGCTTGACTAGCAGAAATATATGAAATATTATGATTTTGTCATCTGACTTACTTGCACAATCACACGTGTATACAATATCAGCTTATTAAAACACGCCAGCAGTGATCGTTCTTACCGATTTATTTCCAGAAAGACTCGTGAAAAATGTAAATAAAGATCGAGGAAGCCGATACGTACGATAATAGCGATATTACCATACATGGACCGTATTTGGGGCCTCTAATGCAAATCAGTTTATTTAAACATTAAAGCAAGATCATACCTCTTCGAGATGGAACACTTCGTGACGGATTAATCGCGTGTATACGCATAACAACATAGAACATAGGGGAATTTAGTCAATAATAAGTATTTATTATTGACTACATTCCCCTATGTTCCTTGTCCTTTACAGCCATTGTCGTCACAAAGTTGAATGATGACTGGTATTAATCCGTTTCGAAGTGTTCCATTTCAATGAGTACCTACTTATCGCGTTGGTAAACAAATAAAATATTAACACACCTCTTCATCAGTACAATATTCAGCCAGCTCTCTCAAGATGTGGGTTCGAGGCAGTGCTGTAATCTCAACGTAGTGCGACAGGGCCGTCCTGTACGAGGTGGGGCACGGGAAGGGGTGCTTCTTGCTGCTTTCCTGATCAGTGTTGATGAGAGAGAATATCTCGTCAAGGTTTGCACCAGTCAACATTCCTAATTGATCTACTAATTTAGTGTCATTGATGGGATATACAGCGACATGGTCACCTGTAAAATGAAATGTTATTTTAAGCACTGTTTATTATTTCTTTGTTACCTAATATTAATTCAATGAATTCTAAAGAGGCCTAATATGAATGTGTGACTTATGTAAGGAAGTGATGTTGTTTTGTATAATAGTATACATTAGTGTTCGACCGAAGTTTCGGTTTCGGTTTCGGCCTAAAATGTTTCGGACAAAAACCAGCCGAACCTTTCGGCCGCGCCGAAACTTATAAAATCGTACTTTCGAGTCCCGTTCGACTGACGTCAGGTGAGCTCGACATGGCTGGCAATATGACATCATATGATAATGCAAAAATGTTAATCCGAGAAAAGTGAAATCGGACAATGGATAGGTTTCGATATTAATATATTTGAAATAAACGGCTCACTGACCTTTTATTCAGCGTTTTAGTCACATTTATCAAAGGTTGGTTTCGGCCGAAACAAGAATCAACATCGAAGTTTCGGTTTCGGCAAAAAAACTATGTTTCGGTCGGACACTACTAGTATACATTTAAATGTTCGTGTTCTATTTTTAAAATGATAAATATGGATGAAAATCCTGCACATCTTAAAAAAAAATTAAAATAGAGCATGGAACTGAAGAACATATGTATTTTGGAATGGATGTCTGATTTTCTATCCCTCTTAAGCATGTAGGTAAGGAATGAACACTTGCTTGAGGACTTGCTACATTGACATTACAAGCAATAGGTACATTGATTTTACTACCACTACCTAGGCTACATAGTACCTCAAGTACTGACATAAGACAATGTACAGTGTATAAACATTAGCAGTCTGTGCTCATTATGGTGTATGCTTTGCAAATCCGTGACCATGACAATATGTCATTATTAATTAAATATAAACAAATATTTGGGGACAATCTTACACAGATTGATATAGCCCCAAAGTAAGCAAAGCTTAATTGACATTTAAATTGGCTTTATGAGTTAATAGGTAACAGCAGTTAAAATTTTGTTATCTTCAAACCCCTCTTGAACTTGACTGAAACCTGAGCAGCTTCATGTGCTCTGTCTACCCCTTTTGGGTATAAAGGTGGGAGTTCAAATATGTAGCACTAATGAAGACTATAAATACCTGCTTCATATCGCATTTTGGAATCAGAGATGTCTAGTTCGACATGTAGACATGACCTGCCGCCACCTTTGTGCAACTCCCTGTTCACCTTGATTTGCGCCAAGAATGGGTTCTTTGCATCATAAGGTCTGAAAAATTAAATACACATGATTCTACCTACATTTAACATGATATACCTAGGAGAATTGTTTTAAATGTACTTGTATACAGCAGTAAAATAAAAAATATAAATAAAGCTACCCCAAACAACAAAAAAAAATTGTTTCTATATATTAATTCCAAAAATAAAAGGTGCCAGCTGACAGGCTTATGGGACTATGTTTTTTTGTACAGGATTATACCCCGTTAAAGTAACCAAGTAACCAAAAACTATAATAACAGTAAGTTTGCCTGCTCTTCATACTCACGGCCTCTGCACTTGAAGGGAATGTAAGCGAGCAATTTCTCCAGTAAATACACTGTTTGGCGTAAGGTCTTCAGGGGTATGTGTCACGAGGCGGAACTGGCGAACTAGCTCCTCTTCACCTGTACTCTCAATGTTGAACATCTCACACACAGACGGCCAGAACTTGTCTTTCCATGTGATAAAATCATCCTCAATACTAGAAATTAAATAATCATGTAGTAAGGAGACTAAAAAACCAACAACATATGTAAATTATAAACAGAGATTGTTATCGCCACTGCATAAACAATAAGGCTGTAGTCGAAGATAATGATGACAAACTAATACAGTAGAATCCGATTTTAGCGACGTAGATATAGGCAGATGGTTGGTTTTCATACAAGCCACTATGAAAGTGCATCCGTATAGTACGACTGCTTATATCGACAGACCGCTTTTAACGACGGGATTTCACATGAAATTGTATACAACTTTGTTCCGTTCGGCGTCGAGACCCTCGGCCCATGGGGTTCGAGCCCCCACACCCTCTTTAAGGAAATTTCAAAGAGGCTTGTGGGCGCTACCGGCGACCGTAGAGCTGGCAGCTTCCTCGCCCAACGCATTACTATTGCAATACAGCGAGGAAACGCTGCCAGCATCTACGGTACCATGCCGAGGGGGGAATATTTACTTTAACTTTTATTTTATTTTAGTTTTATGTGTTTTTGTTACAATAAAAATATATTAAACTTTAAAATTGACAGTTTGTTTAGTACGACTTCCAGTTAATACGACGTGATATCGTCGGTCCCTTCGACGTCGTTATAACCGGATTCTACTGTATGTTAAGTAGCATTCAAAATATCTAAACTAATATTGTTTACATCCAATTTTATGATTCTGATATTATATGCTATGAGTAAAACAAGCCTAGAAAAATGTATAAAATAACCATCTCACTGTGTATGGTTTTTTTTTACCACTATCTGTTCTTTATTTATTATTTTTTACAAAACGGTAATAATATATGGTTTCAAAACTAGCATTTCTTACTTGGCATCATCATCTCCCAATCCCACTTCATAGACTCGGGTTCCTCCTAGCTCTTCCATCCTTTTGTCCAAGTAAATAGCTACGGCATTGTAATGCTCGTATGTCTTGTTGCCCAAACCAAACACCTGTATACAAATTATATAGTTAAAATAACATAATTTGAATACTAACTTAGATCAATTACAATTTTAAATGAATAAAGATTAATTTCATAAAATCACACCATAGTTTAAAAAACGGTATCATTATTAATCAATTACATAATACTAGCCACATATAATTTTTTTTATTTCTGAAGATATCTTGCAAGGCCTTTTACATTGTAATAGTAATCTTATGAGGTTATACTTAACTAAATAAGGAATAAAATCATACCATATATCGAAGTTTAAGCCATGGAGATAAACTACGTCTTTTACACATTATTTTTCTAAAAAATAGGGGTAAAGTCCGCACCACAACACTCATAATATAGATGTATTCAACTGTAATTGTATTATGAAGGGCGATACATAGAACGGAAATAATAGAATACCACTTTGCAACATAAATAGTCTAATTGTTGTTTTTATATGCATTTAATTCATAAGAAACTCATTATAAACTATTATTTCATTTAATTTTCATACAGAATTTCAACATTGACCGTGATCATCTGTCGATTCTGTCGACTGTCTGACGTTGACATTACACTGTTGACACTGACAGCTAATGTCAGTCGATGTACGTTCGTAAACGGCTGATAATGTGATAGGAAAAGGGAGTATCGTGCGCTGACGTTTCGAAATAAACTAGTTTTTGATTGCGGAATACAACTTGTCCTCAAGTGGCTTACACAATTCAAGCAAAAATGGAGTAAACAAAATAAAATAGCAATTATTGGATTTTTATTTTCTCCGGTTTAGTTTATTTTTAAAGTAGATTTAAAAAATTGCATGCGACATCGGCGAGATCTATAGACCGCTTTTTCTGTAGATCTCCAAAAAATATTGTGGACATGTGCTTTTTTAGTTTTAGCTATGGTTTTAGCGATTTATTTCAAATTGAAGTTTTCAAACTTATCAAGAGCAGTTTTTTCTGAATTTATTTAAGTTTTAAGTACGTAATGTGTGTATGTATGTTAAATTTGATTTCTTAACAGTTTACGGCAATCAAAATGTACAGGTAAGAGAATATCATGTAGGTACTTGCCTAGTTGATTATGGTCCTCAATTCTACATAATGTTTCTAAGATTTTTGTAATTACTAGCTGGTGCCCGCGACTTCGTCTGCTTCACATAATATCTTTATAAATTGTAGCGTATGTGTTATTCTGATATATAAGCTATATTATTATAAAGTTTCATTAAAATCCATGCAGTAGTTTTTATGTGAAAGAGTAACAAATATCCATACAAACTTTCGCGTTTATAATATTAGTAGGATGTAGTCAAGTATGTATGAGATAAGATTAAGTTTAAAAATAATGCAGAACACATAATTCAAGTAATAGACTTAACAATGGATGGATGGCATGGATGGTGTAAATCTGTAAATAAACATTACCTACTAATAACTATCCTTCACAAAACAGTTTGATATGTTTGAATGATAGTTTTTCTAAACAAGGGTCTGGGGGCTTTAAAAAAGCTGTATGCAACATTCCTATTACGTACTCTTAATAATTATAAATATAAAGCTGTAGAACTTACGGCATAATTTAATCCCGTTAGGTCAGGGTCTCCATTCTTCAGCCATTCATAAAACTCCATAGCATTGTCAGTCGGGTCTCCCTCACCGTAGGTGGCCATACAAAACACAGCCAAAGAGTTAGGTATTTCCTTGAGTTTGGTTAACTCTTCCTTAAAGAACAAGGAAAAAAGTGATGACTTCTTGTATTCGGCACCGGGGGTGTCTAACTGTCTATAGGACGCAGCTTCCACCAACTTGCCTATTTGAATTCTTCTACAATTTGAATATAGTCAGTGGAAGTAAAGTTCTACAGACACCCCCTGTGCCTAATAAAATAACTGACTTGTCTAAATACTGATATAGGTAAGTTTAAAATTTGGAGCTTCTGGGCCTGCTAGAATTACCTTAGATTATTGATAATTGGCGAGTGAGTCCGTAACGAAACTAAGGAACTTTTGACGTTGGATAGTTCTTTAACTACAAGTTCAAATTACATGTTATTGAGAATATATCAAGTAATGTAGTATAGCCAACATGACACTGAAAATTCAGAGTTCTAGCTTTAAGCCTTTAACCAGCCTGAAATTACAGGGGGTGGAAAATGGCCTGAATTTCTTTGAGAAAAGGATGATACAGCCGTGCCTTTGTTTTGCTTGACTTGTTGGGGGCACTGCCATGCCCCCAGATAAGCACACAGTACTATGATTCTGGCCCTTTGGACTCATATCTTATATTCTATATTGTTATAATTAAATGTTTTTTATACAAATCACCACTTACCATATCACATTCTTCAGGGTCAGCGACCATGCCCTTCAGCTTGTACCGGATGCCCTCCTTAGCGAGGCGACCAGCGAACTCCTCGCCAGTGCCTGTTTGAGATCCATAAAATACTACTAAGCTTCTTCCAGACGTTTGCAATTTCTTTATGAAAGAATTTTCCGCAATTTGAATTGTGCCTGCTGGTCTGTAAAATATTTTAAACATTATTTTTTTTGTTGTCGTAGCCTTCTGTTTTGTTACTATTACTGTAATATATAAATGTAAATAAATATATATACTATTTACATCGGTTGAGACAGTAGAGTGTATCGGCGCGTAGGTAGCAGCACAAACTTTCTATGCAGGGGGGAGTCACTTAACTCTGCAGGTGACCGTACCTATAATGTTTTAGTCGTTCTATGCAATCTCTATACATTTAGTGACTAGATTTAAATGCTTTTGAGTGTAGATACTTCGTAGAGTAGGCGACCTACGAGAAAAAGTCAGTTGATTCCAATACCTACTGAAATAAATATATGTCAAAATGTAGATAAATAAATACCATCCGCCAATCCAATCTCACTAACTCAGTAAGTCCCTATTTTAGTTTAGGCTACCTAGTGATGGACCTCTGAGCGGCCCTGCGGCGGGCCATGCCCCTGGGTTACACATGCTGCATTCATTCAATGCCAAGTGGGGCGATGATAGTAAAATGTGTATTTTTCTATCACCGACCGCATAAGTAGCGCGTACTAATATGTTATCATTATAACGAAAAGGAAACGTATTATTACCTGTGTGGTACCTGTGATTATTACAATATGAATAATACTAGGTAGGCAATAAGCATGCTTGTACCGCGTGACGGGTGTTAGATAATCACGTTGCCCGAATCGACCGCGGCCGTCATTTATAGTCACAATAGGTACCTTGATAAAGTAATGTTTACTTGATTGGTATCCACTTTGCTTTGTTCATAATTAATGCTCTCGTATCTCAAATGCTACGGCGCAACATTGACTGTAGCAAAGACAGGTATTTAAATAATAAAAAAAACGATCGGTATATCTAAGTACACGAGTTCGTCATGAGCGCCTTTTGTAGGCATGTATATTATACATATGGTTAATGATAAACGACGAGAACTGCACGCCTACCATGAACATCAAAAATTGGCATTGTCGGGAAAACCTCTTTGTCACTCCCATATGCAAGTGTGTCAGAGATGGAGATACAAATACGCAATCATTCGATTTTCGTGGTATAGGCCCATATAAGCTGAAACCTAAGCAAAATGTGGTTTTGGAGATACCTATTTGGATAATGTATTTACAATCTAGTGGTTTGATTACCAACTTTTTGAGGACTAGAAACCACAATAAAACCAGTTATTTGACCTAAGTATGTGTCTTCGATAAAACCATTTATCTTACATTATTGCGTTTATTAGTGTTTGACTGGAACTGTTTGTTGACAAAAATGACAACCACCACTTCTCTACTCAAAGGCATGGGCAGATTGGACAGATGGCGCTGCATTCGTTTAATAAAACCTACCTTGCTACCTAGGTACCTACCTAGGTAGCAAGATATTTCTGCACGTTCTGAACGCTAGATTACGGGCTTTTCTAGGTTGGCAAATACCGCAGAACAGGCAGGTTTTTCCAAAAGGAGAGGAACAAGAGAACAGATATACTAAACCTGCGTCTGATAAGAGAGAAATGCTATTAATACAACTCCCCGACGTTTATGTGCTTCGTTGACTACTAAAGAGCATTCGACTGTGTAAGATGGGAAAAACTGTGGCAAGTGCTCATTGAGACAGGAGTTTCACCACACCTGGTGTCAATTATTCGGAAGTTGTATGAGTCTGGATATGGCACTGTCACAATTGGAGAAGCAACCTCAAGCCATTTCAGGTTTCATAAAGGTGTTCGACAGGGTTGCATGATCTCTTCCATCCTATTTAACATCTATGGCGAGTACATCATGCGCCAAACGCTCGAAGATTGGATGGGAGGCGTAAAAGTGGGTTGAGTGAACTTTTCCAACCTCCGGTATGCTGATGATACGACCCTGTTGGCATCCTCAGAAACAGAAATGGCGCAACTATTGAACCGTTTAGAAACTGTCAGCCTGAGTATGGGTCTATCTATTAACAAAAATAAGACTAAAGTTATGGTGATAGACCGTTTCGCGAGTATCCAGCTTTCTGACCTCCTACGGGAATACAAGTCCGTAGATCAGTTTCAATATCTCGGTTCCGTAATAACAAATAGAAGCAGCTGCGAAACCGAGATACGCCGACGAATTGGCAAGGCCAAAACTGCAATTGACCAGTGTGGAAAAGCAGGAATATTACCAACAAAACTAAAATCCACCTAGTGCGCACACTTGTGTTCTCAATCGCGCTTTATGGTGCAGAGACATGGACACTCAAGGCCGCTGACAGGCAAAGAGTTGATGCTTTGGAAATGTGGTGCTGGCGTCGCTAATTGAGTATCCCATGGACCGCCCACCGTACAAACGTCACTGTACTGAAGGAGCTGAAATTGGAGGGCACAGCGGCTGTCGTCGATTTGCTTGCAACGTATAGTGCGGTATTTCAGTCATGTAGCACGTATGGGTGCGGACAATTTAGAGAGGCTGGTGTTGACTGGGTAGATAGAGGGTAAAAGACCTAGAGGCCGAAGTCCACGACGCTGGTCAGACCAGATATCTGAACAGTTAAATTTAATTGTCAGCGATGCCCTTCATCAAGCGACTGAGCGTAACCGATGGCGATAACTTGTTGACAAAATTAAGAGTCACGATCCTCAGCAGTGAGGTAACGACTGAGAAGAAGAAGAATATGCATAACTACCAAATATTACGCATCGGTACACGGTACAACATGTTTATAGATTTTCAACATCTTCATAAGTATTATTTTAGTGACAAACAGCAAGCTCTGCCAGGTTTGAGATCCACAATACAGATTGCCCAGGACGTGGATCGATACCAACCCTTTGCATAACGCTCAGTAGGTACCTACAACCGCAAAAGTTTTAGCAAAGATTCTGCTCAATCGCATTGCACCAAGTTGCTGAAACGCTCAAACTCTCAAAGACTACCAACATCTACTTCTACAACTCTTTGTACGAAGGGAGTACCAAAATGCAGGCTGATTGAAGAAAAGTAAATGGGAGCGCCTATAAGAGTAATTGCCGGTGGGATAGAAGGCAAAGATACCTCCTATCACCGCTGCTATTTGTAACTCTTTTGATGATATAATGAGAACAGTGATCGAAGCACCAAGAGCCATTAACTAGGACACCCAGGAGCTAGAACACCTTGATTATAACGGTGAAATCGTACTAATTTCGCCATCTCTAGCCCATCTTAAAGTTAAACTCGAGTCTGCAAGAGTATAACATACGTAAAACACAGCTGACATGCGTATAAAATGAAATTACGCGAAACCTTGGTTGCTCAATTAAGACCGCCTTTCATCAGTCTCTATGTGTCTATATCCCGGAACTCGAAAGTAGTTGCAATGACATATCAGGGAGGTGCAGACGAAGACGTCGAAAGCAAAATTAAGACGAATGAAGAAGGTAAAAACTGCAATTCTTTGCATTCACATAGCAGACCAAAGATACTCGAGTTATCGTGGAACAAACATACAAACAAACGCCGGGTTGTTCCAGTAGACACGGGAAGTTTGCTCGCTCGTTCAACAATAGGCGTCGTGTTCAATATTACTTGTCCAATGGAAGCAACTTCTGATTAATATCAACTTATCTTGGCACATTGTTGAGTCTCTTTAGATAATCTTCAGACTGTTCCCGTATACTTTATCCCAAATAATTATCCGGTGATAAATAACATTGACATAAATGGTATCTAAGCTACCTACTCGTACATACCAAACTTCCAGTATTTAAATCGAGTATTGGAGCTCAATAATACGTCTCTACGACTACGTCAATTGCCTTCGAAAAATCTAGCTCAACGGACAAGGTGTTCAAAATGATTCACGCGCTCAATGATAAGTAGATTGTGTTACAAGGGATCAAAATGATATATTTCCGGCGAGGGCGTACATTGAATTCCGAATGATTCTAAAGTAGAATCCTGAGCGTAATGAGGGATTCAAGCGTTAACGCCCAAGACGAAAATAATTTTGATACCGTGTGACACATACTGCTTTTCACACCAACTAAGAGGAAATAAATAAAGCCGAAAACAGCCTCATATCAACACGACGATGCCACTAGAAAACGTAATAAATGCCCGAAAACGTAAAAATGTGTAGTCCTTGAACAGAAACGTGCCACTTAGATCCCTCCCAGCAGGGAAGAAAAGTGCCACTTTGATCCCTCCCAGCAGGGAAGAAAAGTGCCACTTTGATCGCTCCTAGCTTGAACAGAAAAAACCCTTTTGTGAATTGGTGGTGTGAAAAGGTCATTTTAAACCACTCGCTGGTTTAACTACTTCTGCTGCTATCTAAGTTTAAATTACGTACTCGTATATGTAGAACAATCATACTCACTACAACACAACAATAATAAACAGAAGTAGGTAGCTATTACGTCTTAACATTTAGATAGAAATGGTCGTAAAAAAAAGTTCACTATTGATATTTGAACATTATAAATTATAATCTCCGTGTCTGAGGCATCGGAGCCTAAAATACGCTTCGATAAATCTAGTTCTTACATGCCTACAGTGATGCAGGATTTCATACGACCAATTGGCTCTCAAGTACACAACTAGTTAGGTATATTACAATGATCACATGAACAATGTGTACAGTCACCCACACAGGACATTATTGCCTGAGCATTAAGGTCGTGTATACATATTTTTGGCTCTTTGGCTGTATTCATAGCTGTGTGGTTGACTGTACTCATTTGAACTTAATCTTTTCTGATATATGTCTATTAGTGCAAATTAAATTGTCCTATAATTTTACAATAACTAAATGATTCTTTTTTAATAAATTTACAACGAAGAAAAATTATTATTGCCTATTTTCGCCGGTTATACTTTCTGGGAAAGTATTGAGACACCTTTTACAAAGTACCTATAAACAACGCAACAAGTTAACTTACTGTATTGAATATTTGCTGAGAAGTATTTCATCTTTCTTGTTATCCTTTCTAGAGGTCCACAACCACCAGGCTGCACCTCCCAGTAAGACAACTAACATTATAATATCAAATGTGCTAAAAAGTGATCCGCCAACAACTGCTGTCGCCGCGGCTGCATCCTTTAAAACGTCCTGCGTATTTTCCGACATTTTGTAGGTTATGTGAATTCGCACTAGGTTTATGTCGTTGTAATCACTCAAACGCGAGGACACAAGGTCACCGATTATTTTTTGAGCAACTTACGCGAGGACTTATTGTTAGTCCTTCGGGCACGACTCGTTACCACCGCTTCCAAAAGTACACTGACAGAGATGTTGAAATCTACGGCCTACGACTTAATAAGAGCGAGCGAGAACACCAATCGGTCGGTTATCTCTCCTTCGCTCTACGGATTCGAGTGACACGACAGCAAAATGACGTAACGCTGCCGGATGGAATCGGCAGCGGTTGCCTCTCAACAATTAGTCTACGTGGGGCGAAGTGACCGAGGCAATTCTGACGTTTCTGAATATGCTATTGAAAGTGTATACGTGAGTGAGCACAGTTCGCTTGCGAACGTACCGCTCCACGTGCCGCGATCGTTGAACGGCGCCGTGGCGGGCGGCGGGTGATGTGATACCGACACGCGAGATCGCGGTCGCCTAGTCGCGAGTTAAGTTACGACATTAACTTACTTAGGGCCACTTGCACCACCTGGGGTTAGCCACATAACTTCGAGTTAAGTGTTTTTTTGTATGGAATTTGACAGCTTAACTTCGGGTTAGCGGTTAACCCTGGGTGGTGCAAGTGGGCCTTACCAATTCAATGGAATATTAATATTACTTGAAACTAATGGGACGCAGTTATGCGTGATGTATAGCTGCATCCCTTATAATCGTCCATCAATGATTGTCTTATTTTATTTTTGATGATTTATTATATTAAGATGATTGTTGACGCGATTGGCTTTCAAGATCCACGATCCACTACATTTCACACTACAGATCGACTATGTAACCGGCACGGGCACTTAGAGAGGCATCAGCAGGCCAGGGCTGGTACCACGAAAATCAAAAGATTGCGGATTTGTCCGTCCAATCTCTGTCACACTTGCATATTAGAGTCACAAAGAGTTTTTCCCTTCAATGCCAATTATCCATGTTCGTGGTAGGTGTGCTGGCCTATGATGGTAAATGTACGAATGTCATCCTGATAAATTGATAATGCTATAAGTTGATAAACAGCAAGTTGCATGGATAGCGCGGCGGTGATTGCTGTCAAATGACTGTATCAGAAATTGTCATATTATTATACCTACTACTGCTAACTTAATGCTGACAAACTGTTTTTGTTTATGCAGCAAGTATCACGTTATCCGCGTGGTATCTTAGGCCTGCTAGTCTCACCACTGGCGTAGGTATTCAGCACGTCACCAGCTAGTGGGCGCCACTTCAAACTTCAAACGCAAAGTTAGAAATCAAAAACCGACCAAGAGCATGTCGGGCCACGCTTAGTGTAGGGTTCCGTAGTTAACCGTCCGTCACAAAGTCAACGTAGAAGCGGTTTTAGTAGACACCATCACCGGAACAACTAGAAAAAAAATCTAACTCCAGTAGTTTTGGCTCTGCGTTGATTAGTCAGCCAACCAGGACACTCATAAACCAACATAGATAACGTTTAAAGACAGAATAATTTAATTGGCATGATTAAACCTAATTGCTAATCACTTGTCATCATTACACCTCAGGTATGCAATTAATAATATCTCACGAGTTTAAAATCGATATCGATCGATAACGGAACGCAAGTCATACTGAATATAACTTTTATACGCGTAATCAATTGGAAATACAATAAGTAGGGACCTTCATTATACTCATTATTATGAGTAAAATATGAGGAAATCATACAACTACACAACACACGCAACATATTATTATATACATATACGAGTATAACGTATGTATCAAGAGCAAACCTTAAAACTGGTTGATGGAGAACTCGAATACATTGTAATGACGTGCATTTTACGTGCCTAAGTACATGTTTTATGGCATAAAATAACTAAATGAATTTCTCGAGGACCTTTGCAGTCGGTTAATGGTTTTTGTAACATTTTTGACAGTGCTTGCCTATTCCGTATTGTCACTGTCGATATGTAGCTAGGGGCAACTAATCAACGTTCATATCGTCATGTCAACGAACACGCGCTGTGAGAACTGTTTAAAAGTAACCTAGGTAATCATACGTACGTACAACCAGTACAACGTAGTTAAAGGCCACGCGTGTGTAACTAGGTAAAATCCAGACATCAACAAGGTTTACCGCCAGTCTGCCTTTTATAAGATTTTAAACAAATAATACAGGGGCGCACAGTGTAGTATTTTACTGATCTGGGTGGCCAATATTATTCTTGATGTTATATTGGTAGTTACAGTAATATTAAGGTAATCATTAATTTTTTATCTATACGGTAAGAAAATTATGGCGAAATTACAAAAAAATAAGGATTTTTCAATATTAGCTCAACGTACCTAGTTATAATCATATATGTACAAAGTGTATACAAAAGTAACAAAAATCAGTCAGAAATCGTGTCACTTTGATCAGACGAAGACGGCTCTGTCGATATTTCATCAGACACCATTTCAGCTGTATGAGGCTCCATGGGAAGCAGCATCTCGAGAGTTTCTGTTGCGAATGGCTTTGTCTTTTTACGCGGTGTTGTCTGTAATCAAATCTGTAAAAAAGTACATTATAGAACATATAAAATCAAAATTATCGAGCTTTATATACGCGTTAATTGTGCTAAAAATCAACACAAACCTGGAAACCGCCCTGTCAGCATATTTCGCGTTCGCACATGCAAGGCTTCAATATGGTGTTATTCTGTGGGGAGCCAGCACTGATGTCCAGCAACTATTTATATGGCAGAAAACGTGTATTCGCATACTCACCAACACGCAGATACCAAACAGTTGCCGACCACAGTTCGCTAAACTAAATATCCTTACGTTGCCATCTATATACATACACATCTGGAAGCGGCACTCTTTGTTAGGAACAATTCGTACCTTTTCACAAAAAAAACCGTAAATTCACAACGAAGGAAAAATGAGGAAACTCAGCTGCAACTACCCGCTACAAAATTAAAAATGTACAAAAAAGGCCCGTACTACCGATGCATACTCGTGGCTAACAAACTACCAGAAAAAATTAGAACTCAAATAAACGACAATGTGTTCAAGAGGGAACTAAAAAGTTTACTCCTCAAAAAGTGTTATTATTCCATAGACGAGTACCTGAATGATGAATATCTGCCAAAATAAAATAATATAGAATGAAAAATCAAATATAATGCCAGTTTAATAATGCTACCTACTGTGAAAACGTATTTAAAACACATAAATAATAATTATGAAACAATAATAATTTAATGTACTTAACATATATCTTATAAAATTATGAATTATTATGTCTTCCCCAATTAATATATATTTTCTAATAATAATTATTATTATTCTCTTTATTCATTTTTAATCTTAGGTTAGGTTTTTACAATATGTCTATAAAAGTAAAATATAAAACAACATACAAAAAAAAAAATATAAAACATAAACACATTATAAAAAACCTAACCTAGAGTGCCGCCGGCAACGGAGCAGGGCCCAGGCTGCCGGTGGTTAGGGCCGCAGAGAGAGGAACCGCCGGACTATACGCGCCGTGTCTAGGATTACCGCCTTCTGCATCTGACCCTTGATCCATCCACCTAGCGAGAGTCTCTCAAGATGTTGGTCGAGACTCTTCGCTATGAGACCGTTCGCTGAAACGACTATCAGGACAATGATCGTCGAGTCAACATCCCACATGGCGGTTATTTCGTGAGCCAAGTCTAGGTACTTACTGGACTTGTCCTTCTCGGCCTTCACGAGATTCTCGTCATGGGGGATGGTGACGTCGACGAGCACGGCCCGACGCTGCGATCGATCAACCAGCACGATGTCAGGTTTATTGGCTACAATAGTCCTGTCCGTGATAATAGATCGATCCCAATAGAGCGTGGCACGACCATTTTCAAGAACTGGCGCAGGTGCGTACTTGTAGTACGGCACTTCGTGGTCCACAAGGCCGTATTTAAGAGCAAGTTGCTGGTGAATAATCCTGGCTACGAGATTATGTCTGTGCAAGTACTCGCCGTTAGCAAGATGAGAACAACCGGAAATAATATGCCTGAGTGACTCTCCGGGACGGCGGCATGCCCGACAAATGTCGACCGTACCGTCCTTCAGGATATATTTCCGGTAGTTATTCGTCATGATAACTTCGTCCGCAATTGCACAGACAAAACCTTCGGTTTCTCCGAAAAGGTCCCCGAATCGTAACCAGTTCACCGATGCGGGCAGATCTACATCAGGGCCCGTGAGGGCCTTGTAGAACCGCCCGTGTAGCTCTTTGCTCTTCCATACCGTCTTGCGGTCCTCGGTGCTTAGTACCACAGGTTTGCGCCAATTCTCTTTTGCCAAGGAGAGCGGTGTGAGATTCTTGTCTACTGCCACCACATC
This sequence comes from Lathronympha strigana, assembly GCA_949128165.1. Classification (NCBI taxonomy): domain Eukaryota; kingdom Metazoa; phylum Arthropoda; class Insecta; order Lepidoptera; family Tortricidae; genus Lathronympha; species Lathronympha strigana. The sequence goes on along the minus strand of OX421909.1, from coordinate 13,775,590 downwards.
ACGATGCATCCCACACTCATTGTTAAGGAAATAATTCCTAAGATTGTACACCTCACGGTTGTGAAGGTTTTTGGCGTTTAAAAAGCCGCGACCTCCACATTTCCGTGGGATGTACAATCTCATAACAGACGAGCGTGGGTGTAGCATACGATGTCGCTCGAGAAAATAAGTGCACATCAAATACTTAATATTGCAACCAGCTTAGCATAGCATAGTTTAGCGATAAGGTCGAATACATTGACAGATTATAGTGCGTCAATAAGTAGACTTTCTGAACCCACCTCATTATTCTACCCACAATCAGTTTTTAAAAATTGACTTTTGGCCGCCCAGATCAGTGATATACCAATCCGTGGGGCGGTGCAAAACAGTAATAATACTTAAATGTATATTTTTTACCTCACATAAAAACTGTCGTATTTTTACTATGACTATAACTATTCCTGCATCGTTTTCGCACCAAGCCCAAAACCGTTCGGCTTGGAGGGCGTTCGTGAAAAGTGCTCCAGCTCGTCACGTCCCTCAGACATGAGGATACGACAAAGAAGAATAACTATTCCAAATTTCAAATAGGTATCTTAAGTAGTTCTCGAGATATTTAACGATGTCACAGACAGACAGACTGAGCACAATAGATACCATGATCAATATGCTTATAATAATTAACGATTCGATGGTGCTTTCAATCACACACGTCCCGACCCCAGCAACTCCGGAAATCTTAACAGCGCGATATAGACCACGGTACAGCGCCATCTCTCGGGAAATTGGGTTACTAATTTATACAAACTAGACGGGTTATGTATGTTGGGTTTTCGGGGGTAACTTTTGATGGCGTGAATCGATTTGAATCATTCTTTTTTTATTAGAAGGAAGATACGTGCGGGATGATAAATTAGGTACTCAAGGTATTAAGTTCTACTTTTGCAATTTTATTCATATTTTTTGAACTCATAGTCCGAAAGTTAGAGGGTGCGAACACATTTTTTTGGACTTCTGGAGCGATTATTTCCGAAAATATTAACTTTATGAAAAACAGTTTTTAGAAAACCCTCATTATTCAAATACCTATCGAATGATATGTCACACTCCCTGGAGTGTGTTGCTGAAAAAAAAATATCACCCCCACTTTACGTGTTGGCGTGACCGATATATATACATATTCGTACAAAATTACATACAGCTTTTTGGTACTTACAGTCACTGAGATTATCCGCGGACGGACGGACAGACAGACAGACTTGGCGAAACTATTAAGGGTTCCTCGTTGACTACTGAACCCTAAAACGTTAATGAAGTTAGGGTTAAATTTATGTTTTTCCTGTAATGTTTATAATAATATTAACGTTGAGTAAAAAAATAGTAGTTTATGCAACAGTGATATAAGTATAACAAGGGTTGCAAAACGAGACGAAGCCGAGTTTTGTAATAATAGACCCGAGAGTTTTAAGAACCAATTATGAGCTGTTGCATACCCTGTCTACGACAGCTAAAATAGCGTAATAAGCAAAATCTAGAGATGCGGCAGAATAGGGAAGATGTTGTGCCCACTATAGAAATTAAAAAAAAAACAACAACAGTGCTCAATATATTGTATGCAAATCCATAGGAGCAGTGTTCTTATGGAATACCACAGACAACGTTATAATGTATACTTTTAAATATCGCTGTCAGTTATCTAATTGACAGATAGAAGTGCTGGAGTAGAAAAATCATATTTATTCCATTATAAACTTCGGAGATAAAAAGGGGGAATGGTATTTATTTAACAATTTCAGTTTATAGATATAAAAAAAATATTGTAAAAAAATGTTTCAAAATTGTTTTAGAATGTGCAAATCTAGCCCTTTCAAATGATACCCCACATGGCCCAGTAACAAGACTTTAAATATTTGCCCCCTCTTTTATCGGGCATTTTTCATAGAAAACAAATTAAAATATGTGATAAATCTTCTCTTAATGTGTCTGCGTTAACTATGTATGTTTATAACTATTGCAAATTTCAAATCGGTAGCTTAAGTAGTTCTCGATATATTAACGATGTGATGACAGACAGACAGACTGAGTCGCACCGCACCATAAGGGTTCCTTTTTTACCATTTTGGTACGGAACCCTAATTAATTGAGTACCTCCATCTCTTTTGCCATTACAATAATAGAATGAAAGACCTCCTTATACTGCATTGTATGGAAACTGTGTAATGTGTAAACAACTTAAACACTGGCTTCACTATTTTTGTGAGGACGTACCTTCCCGCGCTATTAATGTTATTATTCATCATTGACATCACGCATACCACTACCCAAAAAACCGGCCAAGTGCGATGAATACCTATACATAAATATTGGTGGCACGGAACTTTCAGTGCGCGGCAGGTATACGGTCTTTGAATTTTCTCCTGTATTTGTGCTAAAAGCTCTTGCTTATTACCAAATTTCGTGATTCTAGGTCAACGGGAAGGACTCTACATTTTGATTTCCTTTGCAAATGTATGGGAAATGCGGCATAAACGGTCGGGTCTTTTGATTGCGTTGACGCAGAGGTTTGGCTTTTCACAGCTTAAGGGACCGAGGACCTGTGTACGTTTATATGTGATGCGATATGAATTTCAACTTGGTCGCGACATAATAGACAGACGGACGGACAAAGAAGTGATGTTATAAGGGTTTCGTTTTTTCCTTTTCAGTTACGGAACCCTGAAAATTGTAAAATAACATAAACAAATATTCTGGGGCACTCTTCCACAAATCGACCTAGTCCCACGGTAAGCTCAATTAGGCTTGTGTTGTGGGTACTATACGATATAATAGATAGATAAATATAAATACTTAAATACATAGAAAACACAAATAAATACCCTGACCAGGATTGGAACCCGAGACGAGACCTCCTGCTTCGTAGGCAGGGTCACTACTTATTGTCATCTTTAAAGGTAAACTATTTTCCGGTTGCGTTTATTAATCATCCTACCATATAGGTAGCCAAGCAACGATATAAAAAGACATCAGTCCAAACCAAACTTCTTTAAAATCACAAATACGCGGGTCCAGACACGTATTTACAAAAGATGATATGGCAGAAAAACACTTCGCCCTCCATTTTAATAATGTATGACCGTGTGACGCTACAACAACGGGTCAGCCACTCAAGGTGACGGCCAGTCGGACTGGCGCACGCTGCCATTTGTGGCAATTTACGTCCGGACCCTATTACTATTGCTTGCCTAAGGCAGGTGGATATCTGACAAATCTGATTCAGTCGAAGTAACCAATATAATAGTGAACTTGCGATTCGTAACACCTCCGCATGAGAGCCACCAAAGCGCACTGGTTCTTCTGCGCTAACAGCGGGAAACGATGGTTGAGTGAGAAGATATATGTTATGTGCCATCTACTTAAAAAAAAAAAAACAGATAAGCAAGAGTAAACTTAACGTTTCCGGAGTTTATCAAATGCAGGGACTGCATAACCGGAAAATAAAGGTACCGTTATAAAACGGTATGACGTCATACCGTATGATTTCGATATGGTTTCGGTACCGAAATAGCAATTAGCGATATCGAAATGTTACGGTACCGCTATTTTTTTTCGGTACCTATACCTTTTTAAAAAGGTACCGTTTGTGCTTTATGATGGTGCCGCCGAACGGTGCGCGGCGCCAGCCAACCAATCGGCGTGCTTACCTATACCTATATTTGTTAGATTGCGTTGAGTTGCGTGCAGTGGCTTCAGAATCAGAATAGCGCGGCATATTTTGGTTCATGTATTTGCAGTGTGTTTGTGGTCTCGCGAGGTGCGTTCGCTGTTTTAGTTGTATTGATATATACATATATACGAAATCCCGAAAAAATATCCTAATTAAGAGGTAATTGATACTTAACTATCAATTAACTCATAATTAGGCTTTTTTTCACGATTTCTTGTTTGCCATAGTAAAAGTTGCTCAGTATGAGCCTCCCCGGTGCCCTGTTCACTCCTGCTCTAAGACCCACTCTGAGCAACTTTTAGTATGGCAAACAAGAAATTTCAATCTCTAAAGTGTTAAAAAAGGGATTGTATATTTGTATGGGGATAGTGTAATTTTTTAAGTGTGAAGCTTGATACTTTGTGTATAGAATTCTTATTAAAATAAAAAAGTGATTTTATGGTTTTCCGAAATTCGTCCCACAAGGGGTAAAAATGGGTTGAAAAATTGTATGGAGGCTATGTGCTTTTTAGGTGAGAGTCTTGAAAGTTCGTCCATAGGTTACTAATTGTAAAACAAGTAAACTAATTTTAGCGCTGTTTGATATTTCACCCCCCCAGAGCGGGGATAAAAGAGGGCTTAAAGTTTGGATTAACGAAGAGTCAAAACTACTGAAGCTATAAAGTTGGAACTTGCACAGCGGGCTACTTATTCAACGTGTACACATAATAAGAAGCGAGCTTGACATTTTCAACCCCTAAAGGGAAAAGAGGATCAACATTTTAATATTTAAACATAATTATTAAACGGGTCTAACGCGAATTAATTTGTTTACCTTATTTACCGACGTTTCGACACAGGTTTCACTGGTCATGGTCGCGGCTGACTGGAAACGTCGGTAAATAAGGTAAACAAATTAATTCGCGTTAGACCCGTTTAATAATTATGTTTAAATATGTGTTTAAATCGCGAAAGTTTTAAATGCAACATTTTAATGTTTGACAATGTAAAATTTTAAGTGAGAGACTTGATAATTTGTGTGTAGATTTCTTATTAAATAAAGAAAAGTGACTAGGATTTTTTTGAAAACAAGAAAACCTATTTTCTCAGAAAGAAAGGAAAAGTGGAAAAATGCATGACCTCGGGCGCTCGAACTCGCGAATCTGGGATATCATCCCACTGCTCTGCCAGCTGGACTACTGAGACCACACCCGTGTCCCCGAATTTCAACTTCAATAGCATACAAGGGATATGGTGGAGACCATATCCCTTGAATGCTATTGAAGTTAAAAAGTTGAAATTTGCACATCAGGTTTAATTTGTAATGTGTACAATTAATACGAAGCGATTTAAAATAAAATTAACCACTAAAAGATTAAAAAGCGGGTTAGAAGTTTGCATAGCGATGGCGTAAAATTCTGATTGAGAGACTTAAAACGTTACGGATAAATTGGTGAAATATAGGTACCAAAAATGTAATTTTAGGAAATTCTGTAGGGGTACAGGGGGTTTAAATTGGTTGAAAAGTTGTATGGGGGCCTGTGTGATTTTTTGAATAAGTCTTAAAAGTTTTTCCATTTCATATGTATTATATAACAAGAAAACTAATTTCAGTGTTAAGTGATATAATTATTATATTCTTTCCGAAAGAGGGTAAAAAGGGGTTCAACGTTTGTATTAATGCAGAGTCAATACTGCTGATGCTAGAAAGTTGGAATTTATACAGTTAAATACTTGTATAATCAAAACAATATAATAAGATACGAGTTTGAAAAATTCAGCCCCTAACGGGTTAAAAAGGGTCTTGAAATTTTGTATGGAAATGGTGTAAAATGCTAAATGTGTGAAGTGAGAGACTTTATGGTTTTTCGAAATCCATTCCCCGAAGAGGTGAAAAATGAGTTGAAAGATTGTATGTGGTTGTGTGATTTTTCAAACAAAAGGGAATAATACGGGTTGAAAGTTCGAATTTTATCCCCTAAAAGGGTTTAAATAGGTTTAATAATTGTACGACGCTGTGTGATCTTTCAAGTGATAACCTTAGTAGTTCTTTTGTACATTACTAACAGTTAAAGAAGAAAGTGAATTTTACCGTTAGAAATATTCCTCCCCAGTGGGTATACAACCGGGTTGAAAGTTTTTGGTATAATATTATCGTAGTCAAGACTACTAAAGCTAGAAAGCTGAAATTTGCGCAGTGGGCTACTTATACAACTAGTACAAATAATAAGAAACAAGTTTGACATTTTCAACCGGATTAAAAGTTAGTATGGAGATAGTGTAAAATAAAAATGGGATAAAAAGAGGATGAAAATTTGTAATAACGCGGGGTTAAAATACTGGTGCTAGAATGTTTGTGTGAATTGAACTACTTATATAACTAACACAATATACTCACTGCTTATTAAGTATATTGTGTTAGTTATATAAGTAGTTCAATGCCTGAATTTTCGTGACATTTTTGAGCTGTCATAGGGACTTCTCATTTATCGACTTCGGATATTCACATTTATTACAAAGAAAAGATCCAGAACTCAGGAACAAAATATATTCCTGATAAACACACAAAATAAATGCCCTGACCAGAATTCGAACCCGGGACCTCCGGTAGGCAGGGTCACTACCCTCTATGCTAGGAGGCCGTTAGATTATAGCACGCATATGACGGAAGAATAAGAGTAAAAGTAAACAACTGGCGGTCTTATCGCTAAAGCGATTTCTTTCAGATAACCTTTGAATACTAAGTACATTTGAGTCTTTTATCCCTACGTTTTGAAAAAATATTCCATGCGATTCATTTAAATAAGCAATAATCACGAAACCTCAGACGTTATTTCAGGACACACACATTTGATAATCCCATAAAAACTGAAAGTTTACAAAATAATTCTGACCAAAATAAAATTATTTGCGAACGAACTCGCGGGCATCAGCTAGTGACGATAAAAACACGAACAAATATGAATATGCACATTGTGACCTCCCGCGCCGGCTCCCCACGCACGCCTCGTCATTTCGTTTGTCGGATTTTACGCCGCGCGCACCGCGGTGAACAAGTAAGTACCTGCATCGTTCAAACGACGACCGTAATAATTTCGGTACCGAAATTATATCGGTATGATACCGTTATATTACAGGTATAAGTACCGCATTGAAAAATTGCGATATATATCTTTTTATTCCGGTACCGTACCGCTATCTTATACCGGTATAGTTCTACCTCTATTACATTACGGTACCGGTATCAAATATCGGTACCATACCGCTTATACCGTAACGAAAACGGTCCCTGATCAAATGCGATTCTCGCGATATTGAAGCTTACATTAAGAGCTGAGTAAAAGATTCCAGAATTATTATGCCACCAGTGTAGCGAGTGGTGCACTTGCCGCGAGGGCAATAATGAGTACAAATTGACATAAAGTATAGGTACCGCCTGTAATTGCGATATTGAAAACGATATTGAAATATTGAGAACTGAGCAAGATAAAGATTCCAGAATAGCCACGACTGCAGCGAGTGGTTCACTTGGCGCGACCGCGAGAGGGTAATATATCTACAAATTACAAATAGACAGAAAATATACGCCGATTGGTTACTGCTAAGTTACTACTTATTTAATATTCTACTTAGATAAGAAACGCAGCTTTCATATATTGCATGGCTTTAGTCATTTTTACGCCATTCAAATTTTGCATACCTACATACTGCAAAAGTGTACCTACACCGATAATTATACCGTGTAGAGTCCATCCGAAATAAAAATTTGAGCGGATCTAAGGAAAAAACAAGTGACGACGACGCGGCAGATTTCGGCTGGTTTCAACTTACTAATATTTTTGTAACACATCTATACCTAGATATTTTTCTAGCAGGAACACAATTTACTTAAACCGCATGCTTAAAAATTGATTTTATAAAAAAGTGTTATAAACATATTTAGGGCAGGGGAGGTCAATGTTCTGCGTCTACTACAAAAACATTATACTGAAGTCACGCTGTATTTGTTCATAGTTGGTCATGTTTGCTAACGTAGATATTAATCACTGTACTTGCGGCATGTACTTCATTAAACTTCTGTGAGGAAAATATGCAGTATACCTATTTAAAAATATTTACATGTCATCCAATTCATCCAAATAATGATAAAGAGGCAAAATCGCAATACACATTTCATTTAATTTCTCTACTTAATTCCAACGTAAAAAGTTAATCAAACTTTTTATATTCATAGACGTTATTCATTAAAAAAGTATAGTAGTTTATGCAACAGTGATATAATAAGGGTTCTTATAACTTGAGGGTCGCCGTTACAAAACGAGGCGAAGCCGAGTTTTGTAATAATAGACCCGAGAGTTTTAAGAACCAATTATGAGCTGTTGCATACCCTAGTTTTTCTACGACAGCTAAAATAGCGTAAAAACCAAAATATAGAAACTTGGCAGAATAGGGAATATGTTGTGCCCACTATGGAAATTAAAAAAAAACAACAACAGTGCTAATATATTGTATGAAAATCCATAAAAGCAGTGTTCTTATGGAATACCATAGACAACGTTATAATGAATACTTTTTAAATATCGCTGTCAGTCATCTAATTGACAGATAGAAGTGCTGGAGTAGAAAAAATAATTATTGACATTAAATGTGACGTTTATTGACATTGCAAGCCAAATATATTGTTCACACAAGACTTATAAAGACAATTTGGGTGTGTGTGTATCATGGAGTGACTTATGGGAGGGAGAGGAGAGAATTAATTCAGTGACACGAAGAATGAAAGTTACAAAAGGGTTTCAAATTGTTTTCTTAAGTATGTAAAATATAAATAAATTTATAGTTTGGTTACGATTACCTATTTTTAATATTATATATTTTTCTTTGTATTTATTGCCTCTATGACGTTGAAGTGGCACTTATCGATAACATTACTGTCGATGTTTTTATTTTGTCAAACACTTAGACGTCAACGTTCGTGCTAGGAAAATATCTAGGTACCTATACATCACATTGTATAATGACCACAGGTGTCTAAGACATTGTGTATCTACAGGCTGTTCTTGAGCATTTGCTTTAACTTCGTCATGTGGCTTGGTATAATTAAGAAACCAGAATGGCATAATTAATAGTTTTAAAAAATTCGTTTTTTTTAAATTTCTCATACAAAATACATGCATGCATTTCTCATACATGTTGCATCAACCGCTAATGTAAAACTGGCATTAGAAATTACTTTACTAAGTAAGTGACAACTATGACATAAGTAGCAATGTCATGTCGAATATTCATACTCCGTTTACACACATGCAAATCCCATATGAGATAAAATTAAATTAGTAGTTATTTTTTAAGGACCACTTGCACCACCCGTTATAACCCGAAGTTAAGCGTTTTATGTATGGAATTTGACTCCTTAACTCCGGGTTAGCAGCTAACCCTGGGTGGTGCAAGTGGGCCTAACTAAATGGAGCTAATTAGAATACGGATGTCTTTGAGAAATTAACTTAATTTAAGCTAAAAAATGCACCCTTGAATTTAAAGCAATTGCTCAAAAACACGTTGTAGGTATAATTAGTTACCATTTTAGAAGTATTTGAACTTAAATGAATAGACTTCCTTTGTAAGAAACTAGATAACGGAACGATAAACCAACTTATCCATTTCGAAAAATTTCAGACCTCCCGTTGTTTTAACGCCGTGAAATTAAAACCGCAAGCGAAAGAAATCTAAAAACTATACTTAAACAAAATAGCAGAATAAATGACGAACACATTGAAAAAAAAGTTTTTCTTTCTTTCTTTAGATAAATACCTTGGCACAGCCCTGAGGCCGATATTTTTAATTTCAAACGAGAATCAAAAAAAAATTAAACTACTCGGTAAAGAAACATCGTCCTTATACTGTGGCAAAAGTCCGTAATCCGACCACGGTCATAATTAAGAACAGAACACTTGACTCTCGCGCTACACGCTCAATGTTATTCAATTTATATTTATTTAATAAAATGTAAGGAATCAGATATCAACTAATGCAATTTCTTTTAATTCTACAATTAAAAACTAGTTCGATTTTTTTCCTGAGCCGTGACATAAGCCGGGAAAACGTTAGGAGCTAGATTTTTTTTTCTATTAGTATTAAGGTCTTATCCAATCCTCCCTGAGCTGGGCAAGATCCCACCAATCCCGCTGAAACGCATAAGATTGGATAAGGAGAGGGGAGGCCTTTGCCCAGCAGTGGGACACAAAAACATGCTATTTAAAAAAAATTAAGGTCTTATTTTTTTTTATGTATGTGATTAAGTTTTTTTTTTATGACGGATTACTCAAGTCATGTTCCTTCAAACTAATTATATTATATATTTTGTTACAAAATAACTAATTATATATATTTTGTTATAAATTTTACCATACGTTTATCGATAGATCCGGCAGATATGCCCGAACCGAACGTGTATGGCCAACTAATGTATCAGTTTTGTAAATTGGTGGTTATTTATAATAGCTATTTAATTAGTAAATATACCTATTTAATTAGGTTTTGTTGACTTAAGATAAACCGGAAAAAAAAACAAATATGATGAATAACAATTCTCCAGCAACTTGCTAATTGTGATGTGGTGTAATCATACATTTATCTGGGACTTCTAAGAGTCTTAATGACGAACAAAGGCGTATGGCAATTTCTACGTCTGCAATGGATACGTTGAAGAAAATATGGAGGAATCGCAACATATACAGAGCCACAAAAATCCGGCTAGTTCGGGCACTTGTATATTCCCCATATAATCCAGTCATTGGACTGACAGCTTGTATGGAAATTTTGACAGTTTGGGAAATAATTAATAATAGGTAATTTTTTTAGCGTAACGGATATATCGTGAGTCTAGTATTAAGTAGGTAACAGAATCCAACAAAATATCGTTACACGCTAATCGTCACAAATATGTACACACATGTTACAAACATTTTTGTTGTAAGATTTATATGTATATATGTTTTTTAAGCCGTTTAAAATGGGTCAGGACCAGTTTCTACCTATTAACATTTGTTTCTAGCGAAATAACACATCTATCACCCGTGCCGTACATTTTGTAGATTTAATGGTTTTACTTGAATAAGTTTTCTTCGGTTTCTCTTTTAACAGATAGAAGACAAATATGTCGTCATGTTTACATACAAGAAAACTATTTGCTATCGTTCATTTAAAAAAATCGATGTAATTTAGTTTTTTTTTTACTATTTACCTACTTCCGGAAGAAAAGTTTGTAGGATTTTTGCATATATCATATATAAATATCCCATTTTAACGTAATTTGAAAAAATCAGGCTATTATCATTTAATGTCTGTCAAAATCGTATTTTTCCTGGGTTAATATTTCAGTACGCCGCGGAAACTTTGGACCCTGCGGGAAGTAGAGAAGAAGAAGATAGACGCCCTAGAGATGTGGAGAATGCTCGGGCCTCGGAGTATCGTGGACTGAATTTAGTACCAACGAGTCTATTTCGAGAAATCTGCATCAAGCAGCGTTTATCATCTTTGGTACAATCACGTATCCTCACCTTTTCTGGTCACGTATGCCGCCGAAGAGAGGTGGCTATTGAGCAACTTGTGATCCAGGGATAGGTTGTTGAGGGTATCAGGCCACGTGGAAGATCGCGTATGAGGTTGAGGTGGACTGACCAGATAAATAGCTATAATTATTTATCACTAAAATTATTTATCAGCAGTAAATAGCTCATCAACATCATCACTACATGAACGCACGAGAAAGGCGGTCATCCGAGAAGAGTGGCGGCGTGTTGTGAAGCTTGCCATCCACACCTGAAGTGATGACCACGTGGTCGTGGTCTCGCATACCTCACAGAATAGGAGCTCCACACCAGCAGGGCTCCGACGACATCGCTGATATAAAGATGGAACTAAAAAATAAAATGTGAACATTTTGCGTTCTACCTAGCTAGACCGTTTGCGAAGTGAAGTGATAAATATAGGCAAAACAATACAACAGTCGTTTTACGTTCTAGACCGTCCGGGACTAACCCGATTTACGCAGCGAGTATTAACTTAATACCTTAATACTATTAAGGTTACGTAAAACATATGGTAAAGACAGGCAAGGCACGAGTTATTAAAATAAGGTAACGCGAGATGGAAAAGCCCAATGTGCTTACCATGAGTTGTATTCGATTGTGACTGCGGCATCGCGGCAGTCGAAAGTATGTCCGTCTCGCTCCAACCACTACTCTGGCAGGAGCGAGACGGATATTACTTTCGAATGCCGCAGTCGCAATCGAATAGGTACAACTCATGTTAAGCACACAAGTATTGCGCATTGCCGTGCGAGGACAACTTGCACACCATTCAACAGCAAACAGGTTTGACGCTAGCTTTAAAATAACGATTCGCTGTCGTCATCACGTGGATGAGAAAAATATTATGTACCTACTGGTTTCATACATATTCGTCTAATGTCCATTAATTAGCCTGAGCCTTTGAATGCTGCCTATTTAATCGAATACGTATTTAAAAGGTCAATATGCCACAAAAGCGTGGCGCAATGAAGTAACGGTGACGTAAAACACCTGTTTATTACAATTAGGTACTAGATGAAAACCCGGCTTCGCTCGGGTAAAATAGCAAGTGGGAAGCGGTGAATTGCTTAGCGAAATCGACATTCTTAATGGTATTTTTAACGACCATGTCTACAAATACCCAAATATTACTGTAAGTATTTTTTTTTATTTTTGGAAACTTAAGTAGCCCTGCTATCTAACACAGCCCTTAAAATACCATATACTTAATACATGTAGTTTTTACATTAAAAAATATCAAAATTCGTTTGTCCCTACAATTTTGAAAGATTTTTTTCTTTTAGTCTACTTTCAATCATAATGGTGTAAAAAATAGTATTGACACTACTATGGCAATCATTTTCAAAAGTTGACGTGTAGTTTCGTATAAGATGTTTGTAGATAAAAGCTTTTACCAGATTAAAGAACTAGTTGTTAAGAAATATGTTGAAGTTTTATGTATACCTATGATATGAATATCAGGTACAGTCACGTCTATCAATATCTTTACACTTCGGAACTTGTTACAGGGGAAGAAGGGTCAAAATTGAATACAGATGCAAAATTTCAGTACGAATCTATCGTTTGAGGAAGCAGAGCTAGACTATATATTATAGTTCTTAAAAGAACCCCTTCTGTATCCTAAACCCTATCTTTTTTTTTTATCAGCAGTAGGTATAAGTACGATGCTCACTAAAATTATTTGGTAACATCCACACCCCCCCTCATAGTAAAAAGTGCTCATAAATATTTGGATACGCCTCTAATGTCAAAGTTCTTGTTCAGATATTTTGAACACCTTGACCGCTCTATATATCTGATGGCATGGCGAGTTGGCGACTGTACTTCAAAGCCGGCTAAAAACCATGGCAACCAGTAGATATTCATACCTCGGCGTAAACAGAACACAAGAACCTATTAGGCCAAAGATTAATTATTTATATTGACTTGCATTAACTCAAGGTGAATAACATCATGTGGTTAAGATGTGGTTACGCGTTAGCCAGCCAACTACCTGGATTATTTGGTAGTTGAATACAGTCCCAATGTCAAAGCGATTGGCATTGTCACGTATGTACCGAATGTACTTTTCTATACGTATAGATACGTAGGTACTGCGCAATCGAGTGACGTGACATGATTTTATAACGTTTGTCATGGAACTATTGGAATTTAATGCGGAAATACTACGAAATAATATATTTGCCGTGTCTTATCCAACCTTGACATTAGAAGAATCATCAAGGCCTTGATGGAGCCATAATACACAAAGATTGATTGATTGATTGAGAAAGGAAAAAGCAGGTTCATTAGTCCCCACATCTACCACGATGATGCTCTATCCCAAGTATCCCAACCTTCAGCGCAGACTCTAAATGTGAAAAGAAAATTACGTGAATTTGTCCTTTATTTTCCCAGGCCGGCCATATAATTATGGAAGGAATGGGGGAGGCCGAAGTCCACACATACTCACAAAGTGACGAAAGCAAACACCGGGATGATTAAAAGTGGCAGTAAAATCAGAGTTTCACATTACTTGGAAATCCTCGCACGAGGAAAATATCTGCAAACAACTTGCGTTCTAATTCCAACTCATCGGCATAATGATTCGAACAGACAGGAGCATATTTGACTGCGAGGTAGATTGGCAACTGAAATGTGTGTTGTGTTGTGCAGGTGGATAGCGGTGTAGTAGCCCAGCGTCATACTTTTACTACGGATGACGAAGAAAAGGACAGCCAAATTATTTGAAGTTATCTCCAGCCTATGTACTTCGTTCGGCCTTAAAACTGGTTTTCATGTTGGACCGGTTTTATCTTTCGCTGATGCAACATATGAACCGCGCAAGGAATTACAAAACTATGCTAATTACTTTTACTAAATAAACTTCTAGAAAGGTCTTCTCGAAATTAACCCGGTCACAAACTCAACGTTAGTCTTGGCCTTAGTCAAGTAAAAAGAGGCTCAAGTTCACCACATGGCGTCACGTAACCTACGCGTTTGACGTAATAAGCATATGTGTTGACGTAAATTTGTGTAAGGCACCTATGAATTTACGAATTCTTTCACATTGAATGTCGTGTTTTTTGTGACCATTGGGTACCAATAGCAACGTGCCAAAATACGTACCTAATTAAATGGTGTAGGTAGGGGTTTATTTCCGAATAATAGCGCACGTAACGCTAGCGTGAAAAGAAATCCTCTCAACAAAATGCAACGCAACATCATTACGGAATACTTGGATGACATCTTAAGAGGCCATCAATGCGGTTTGTACGGAAAAGCAACAAAAGCTGATTTTTGACGTTGCACTTAGTCCTCCTTCTAGCGCTAAAACTCTCCTTAGTTAGGGTTAGGACATACTCCAAGACTACGTTAAAAAGCATAGTTGACAAGGCATCACCCTGTTTCAGTCCTGTAACTACCGAGAAGTCGTCAGGGAGTTCACCCCGACGCGGACCACCATCTTGCTTTCTCTTGTAGCGACCTCTATCATGCTGACCAGTTTGTTACGGATGTTAAAATTCCTTAGAATGGAAAAGAGAGCGTTACGGTCTATGCTGTCGTACGCTAAAGTACGCTTTGGTAAAGTCCAGAAACGCAGAGTGTATACTTTGGCCATACTCCCATTTTTTCTCCATCAACTGCTTGAGGTGGAAATTCTGATCAATGGTGCTACGATTCCGTCGGAAACCACACTGATAGTCGCCTATGACTTTTTCCGCGTACGGTTCCAGTCTCTTGAGTAGAGGATTTTATATGCAGTTGGGAGTAAAGCTATCCCACGGTAATTCGCGCACTTTTTTTGGACCCCTTTTTATGTATAGTGCAGCAGACGACTCCTACATTCCACTCATCTGGTTGTCGTTCTCGTTCAGTCCCCCAGATTTTTAACACAAGCTCATACAACCTGCTCTGTGTCGCGCTACTCGCGCTCCCACTATGCTTCTATACTTCTGATGGAATTCCGTCTACGATTTACGCCTGGAGCCTTATTGTTCTTTAAGCTCATTACAGCTGTATGAAACTCTCGGAAAATAGGCGGTTGTACAACCTCTTCGTTGCCACTGGTGGTACAGGGTATGAAGTCGCCTAAAGGAGGGTTGTTAAGTACTAAGTAGCTGATGGCAATAGTTGCGCCATGACTCTTTAATCTCTTTGCTGTCAGTTATTAGATTGCCGTATTCATCCTCCAGTACCTGGGTGGTTGGTGGTTACAAATGTTTTAGAATGTGCAAATCAAGTCGCCTTTCAAATGATACTCCACATGATCTAGTAACAAAACTTTTAATTTTTACCCTCCATCATATCATCAGGCACATAAAAATATCTGTTAAATAATTTCACTTTCTATGCGCCTTCTTTGTAACTATACCAAAAGCTATAGCCGTGTAAAGGAACAAAATATGCTCCCGGCGGTATCAGCCAATGAGTATATCCTATGCATTGGCCATAACGCTAGTTATTAATCGGCCAAGTATTATGTTATGGTGCCTCTACATGCTCGGGCTCTCGGCCGAATGATTCGGCCGCGGGCGAATGCACCCTAGTACACGCTCATTCGAGACAGACTATATAGATAAAATTTAAGCCAGACCATAGACAATTTAAGCTTTTTCAGGTAGTTTCGGTGAGTTAAACGGTGTTTTAAATAGCTTCACCCGAAGTGAAATTATTTAAGACACCTTTTAACTCAACCAAACTATAGTTGACGATTTCTAAGTCTGAACTTTTGACACATCGAAATACCCGTAGAACGTAAACGCGCAAGACACTTTGGAATTATAAACAAAATCCCATAAAGATATTACAGCTAGTCATGTACATAAACACAATATTTCACTTTTCATAAACATAATGTGATGAATGTTACATTTTTTCATACATTCGTTATTGAATATTTTACGATAACAATTTAGCACGACAACAGTTACGGTCTACGTCGTAATTTTTTTAAATTTAGTGTTGTGACCATGTCTGCTGTTCCAATTCATACAACTGTCTGTTAATCGATAAAAATCGATCTTGTTATCAATAGGCAATACAGTAAAAAATCAAAACAAAACGAAAATAAAACTAAGTACGATGTGGAAAAAAATGTTATTTAAAATAAGACAAATTAACTATGAAGGTTTTTATCTTACATTTTAAGAATTCAACAGTATTGATTTCTGAACGAAACTCAGATGACTTTGGAAAAAATCGTATGACAAATGCGCAGTTTGTCGAAGTTTCTCGGTCTTATCAAATACAAATCCGTAGTAGTAAAATCGAATCAAACAATTCATCGCTAAAATCAATAATCGCTGAATTTGACAAACGATTTGTCTTAGCCTCATCACTAAGTACGTCAATACTCAAGTGTCAAAAGTTCAGACTTAGAAATCGGCAACTATACCTGAAAAAGTACTTAAATTGTCTCTGGTCTGGCTTAATTATGTTTTCAAAATATTGCAGTTTTGGAAGACTCTCATAAATTATAAACCTTACGGTTATTTAATTTTTTTTTTTTCAAAATTATTTATTTATTTCGTGTAACTGGACACATATTTTACAAGTACTCATC
This sequence comes from Lathronympha strigana, assembly GCA_949128165.1. NCBI lineage: Eukaryota > Metazoa > Arthropoda > Insecta > Lepidoptera > Tortricidae > Lathronympha > Lathronympha strigana. Next base: position 13,758,768 of record OX421909.1, on the reverse strand, counting down.
ACATAAAAAAAAAGAAATATTAAACCTATATATTCTACATTATACAAACAAACCTACCATTGTATAGCACTGGTGGGAGAGTGCAGCCCCTCACAGTGCAACAAAATAGCACAATCGGGTTTATCCGCTATCATCCTAAGAATTCTGTTGGGACTGTCCCGCACCCGGCGCACCAGGGATGCCGCGCGCCCGCGCATGGTCGCATAGAAACAGCTGACGCGCGCCTCCGCAAACATCCCTGATGCGATGCGCTACAGAAGCGAGGCAGTCCCATCAGAACCCGGAACGCGTTATTATATTGGATTCGGAGAGCCCCAAAGGCCCGTTGCGAATACTTCACCCACAGGCTGCACGTATAGAGGGAGGTGCAGAATGCCCTAAACAAAGTGACCTTCACCTCTTTAGAACATCTGGAAAACCTGCGGGCTATCATATTCGCCCTCACCGATAAGGCTCTCCTCTCCCTCTCCATGTCCAGGTTATCTTTGAGATCAGCCGCAACGATATGACCTAGATATTTAAAATGGTCGACTCGATCCATCAAGACACCATTGAGGTGGATAGGCGGAAACTCACATACCCGGTTGCGACTGCTCTCAAAAATCATGTACTGGCTCTTCTTTTCATTGTATTTTAGGCCATGACTTAATGCATATTCCTCACACACATGAAGCAGCCGGCGCATACCACAAACCGACGCGCTCAACAGCACCATGTCATCCGCATAACTTATGTTGTTGACACAAACGTCATCAACATGACATCCGACATGAATGCTGCTGAGCGCCTCGATTAATCCGTTCACGTACAGATTGAAAAGCGTTGGTGAGCTTAAACCCCCCTGTCTCACCCCGCATTCCAACCTGTACTCATCAGACATTACATTTGCCCATCTAACACTGTTGACCTGGTTCCCATACCAGTACCTAAATATACGCACCGTTTCTGGTGGTATATTGGTTTTTTCTAGCTTAAGCTAGCTCAAAATGTTCCAAATTTAATATTTTTTCGTACGAGGGTCATGCTGAAAGTATTTAGATTCTCAGAAATTGTAATTTGTCTTAATGACGCAACTATATTATCCCCTTTTTTAACTCTTTCTGACAATAAGTATTTTTCCTAGGTCACTTTTTGTATGTACATTTTTGGTTCTCAGAGTTTTGGATGGAGTCCATTGATATAGCATTGATAGCTTTTTAAAGAAAAAGTGTTTAGAAAGATTTTTTTCTCATGAGTCGTTTGTTTTGGAAGCCTAAAGTTGTCCGACTTTGCTGATATGCAACTTTTTTGTGATGCTCTAATATTTATCACACAAATGCAATTTTACATTAGAGGATGCCTGTTAAAAGACGTTCATCTCAATACTCATCCATGAATAAATAAAAAAATACTGTTTAATATCTACTTACTAAAAACTGTCTGACAAGAGGTGGCCTTTGTTATGAAATCAAGATCTAAGCTCTTTTATGTTTTTTAGTTGTAATCTAGTATTAAGTAGGCAACAAAATCCAACAAAATATCGTTACACGCTAATCGTCACAAATATGTACACACATGTTCCAAACATTTTTGTTGTAAGATTTATATGTATATATGTTTTTTAAGCCGTTTAAAATGGGTCAGGACCAGTTTCTACCTATTAACATTTGTTTCTAGCGAAATAACACATCTATCACCCGTGCCGTACATTTTGTAGATTTAAGCCCTCCGCAGACCGAAACGGCGGAGCGTCGGCGGGACGTAAGCGGCGCGTTGTATAACACTGATTTAAATACGGTGACTCACACCGGCGCCGCGTTCGCGCCGCGACCGCGCTGCGCCCGCGCCGCTTTCGGCCTGCTCAGTCACAACAGCGCGGTGACGGGGCGGCGCGGTAGCGGAGCAGGCGCGGCGCGGTAGCGGAGCAGGCGCAGCGCGGTAGCGGAGCAGGCGCGGCGCGGAAGCGGAGCAGGCGTAGCGCGGTAGCGAAGCAGGCGCGGAGCGGCGGGGCCGATCAGTAGTTTCGCCATGTCTTTCTGTTTGTCCGTCCGTGGCTTTGCTCAGTGACCGTTAGTACTAGAAATGTTGTTTTAGGGTTCCGTAGTCAAATAGGAAGCTTATAGTTTCGCCATGTCTGTCTGTTTGTCTGTCTGTCTGTCTGCGGCTTGGCTATAAATATAAAACTGTAATTTGGTATAAATTTTACACAAACATCAATCACGCCAACAGTGGCAAAATACAAAATCCAAAAACTTATTTTTCGGGTAAACAAAATTTTTTTTTCGTTTCAGCTCTAATCAAATGTTAGGTATCGTTGGATAGGTATTTAAAAAAGAATAGGGGTTCTGCTAAAAATATTTTTTGATAAAGTAAATATATTCGGAGATATCGCTCCGGAAGTTAAGAAAAAATCCCCATTCTAACTTTTTGACGCAATTAAGTAAAAAAACATGAAAAAAATTAGAGAGCTTTACGAAATAGTTAAGAAATTGGTCAATTAACCAATTTTTGTACTCCGCTGTCCGCCGCGTTAGAGTGGCGGCGGCCTTTGATGCACCGCGGCGGCACCGCGGCGGTACCGCGTCGGCACCGCGGCGGCACCGCGCCGGCACCGCGGCGGCACCGCGGCGGCAACGCGGCGGCAACGCGGCGGCACCGCGGCGGTCCTGCCGCGGTGCCGGTGTGTGTCAGACCGCGCAACGCCCGCGCGGCTGGCGCGCGCATTCTGCGCCGCTGACGTCCCGCCGACGCTCCGCTTTTCGATGTGCGGAGGGCTTTAATGGTTTTACTTGAATAAGTTTTCTTCGGTTTCTCTTGTAACAGATAGAAGACAAATATGTCGTCATGTTCACATACAAGAAAACTATTTGCTATCGTTCAGTTAAAAAAATCGATTTAGTTTAGTTTATTTTTACTATTTACCTACATCCGGAAGAAAAGTTTGTAGGATTTTTGCATATATCGTATATAAATATCCCATTTTAACGTAATTTGAAAAAATCAGGCTATTATAATTTAATGTCTGTCAAAATCGTATCTTTCCTGGGTTATTGACTGAGGACACTTGGGACCCATACGAAATACAAAAATGCAGCTTTATTTATATCACGCCTTGCGTTTTATATCTAACTAAACCCTATCAATTTCAATTTCGTGTTTTTTTTTACAACTTAAGGTTTATAGTTTGACAAGTAATCGAACGCAGTAACAGTAGGATAGAGAGCATCATACTGTATTTTTCTTACAGTAGTATTATCACTCCGAAATGGGATGGATATAGTTTTTTTGTCCTACTGTTACTGCTACCGTTGGCTTGTCAGACTATACTGACCACATTTTGCACATAGACTCATAGACGAAAGGTTATTAAATACGCTCTAATTTTTTTGAAGCATCGTATCTCAACAACTATCTTACGGTCATGTAAGTAGCTCAAATTGTTTGCGAATACATAGTTTCAACTTTTCTTAGCAACTACACTACTTACTACTAAAGGTTGAGATTTCAAAGAGTATCCTCTTGACTTGATAGATAACATACGTAGAACAAAGGCAGTTTGCACACTCAAAACAAAACATAATATACCTATTTAAATTCCTTGTGGCGTATCACCAGTTGGTGCGTAATCAAAACCGGACTACTTATTTGCGTATGCATACGGCCCATAGGTCTATTACGTAATTCCTATATTAGACGATTTTATTTGCAACTTATTACGGCGAACACATTAGAACTGGAAATGTTTTTAGATAAAAATCCTAGCCCTTCGAGACTATACTTCCGCTTGAGATTAGATATTTACCCATCCCACTTAGGACACGATTACGATAGAATGAGCAAACGATGCAAAGTTACATACATCACCTTCGAGTATATCTGTCAGCTGGCTATTGTGGAACTTTAATATCGAATACGGATCCATCGTTGACGCCTCGATAATATAGCAGAAGTAAATTTTTAGTATGCAAAATAAAGATCTCTTATCAAATAATTGTAATGGCCGCTCCCTCCACACAATGGGACATGATGGGCGATGATAAGAGACGTAATTCGTCTTTCTGTTGTATAGCTACGTGTCGTATAATCGCCCATGATGGCCTATTGTGAGGAGCGGCCATGAGACTTTAAATCTTCAGTGCTTCTCGGTGAGCTGTACAATCTACCAATTGGAACCCTAGGCCACCATGAACCATGAACCATGTCAAAATGACGAGAAGTAAGAGATTTCTTACAATCTAATTTATATAGCGTCACTATGTCATAGTCCTACAGTGGCAATCTATTTATAACTAAGTAGGAATTGTAGGAATATACACAGAATTCATTTTTAAATTAAGATGGCCAGTAAGTAGCAGTAACTAACCCTTTAACCAACCAAAATTTCATGAGAATCGGTAAATAAATTGAACTGTAGGAGTGTAGGTAGAGCAGAAAAGCCAGCCTACGAAACATGCGTGAGCATTTTTGGCCAAGCTGAAGACGAAGCATCCGTCCCCAGTCCACACTTAGTTAGTTAGTTAGTTTTCCTGGGCTTTTTCCGCAAATCGACATCCATTGTGCCTATTTTGCGTGATAGCGAGGTAGCACTAGTCTAACCACCCTAGTTCGTCTATGAAACCTATCATCGTTTTAAGGTAGGGTTGCCATACGTCCCGGTACGCCGGGACATGTCCCGGTTTGGAGCATGATGTCCCGGCCGATAAGCAAATTGTCCCGGTTTAAAAATCATAATAGTTATTTATTCCATTTAGTAGGGGACTGGACTTAATTAAAAAAAAAATACCTACAATAAACACGAATAACTATTAGGCTAATCGTACGTGAATATAATGACTTAAGCGCGGACCCATGTCCGTTCACTTTTTACGAATTTACATTAACAGTGTCAAAACAAAATCTCCTTTCAGTTCCTCGAGCTATTTCACTATTTGTTAAAAAACACAACTTCCAAAGACGCGGGAAATAGCGGACATAAGTTATATTCTTAGCATCACCATTAGTATGTTAGCCTGTCTTGAATTACTTTTCATCACTCTTAGTAAAAGATACTATCCCCGAATTTCTGTAAAAAATTTCGTTCAAATATAGATAGAGCAGTTTCTTGTCACGTGCGAGCAGAACTTTGAACAGCTGAGTAAAAGAATAAGACATCAATTTATTTATTGAACTGTAGGATCCCTGTCGTTGGCATCATTTTGACACATAAAATATTTGTTCGCTCCTTTTTTGTGATTCGTTATTTTGACTAAGATTGTAGGTGTTCTGCAACATTTTTCATTCCTTGTTTAATTTTCATTCAGCGTGTTTGGTGGCCGGGCGTTGACACTGTTAATTTAAATAAAAATTTACAAACCACCCGATTAAGATTCCAAGCTAACCAAGGAACCCTTATGGTGTGACTTAGTCTCGAGAAATACTAAAGCTGCCGATTTGAATTTGAATAGTTATAAACAAGGTTAAATCAGACACATTGTCAGAGGGTTTATTATATATTTCATCGTATTTTCAATGTAAAATGCCCGATAAAAGAGGGAACAAAAATTAAAAATTTAGGGGCATTATAAGTATATCATATCATTTCATGTGGGGTATCATTTGAACGGGTTTGATTTGCAAATTCTAAAAAATTTTTTTACATTAATTTTATTTAAGTACTAACGGTAATGTAAAACTAAATACCATCCCCCATATCTACGAAGTTTACGAAGGAAAACAATATGTGTTTTTTACACAACGTTAACATTATGATAAATGTAACAGTAAAATATAATATTATCCCTATCTCCATTCATATTTTTTAAATAAAAAAAAATCTCTTACGAACTTTTGAATTTTAACCGCCTTAGATTGTTTTTTTTTTTTAAGAATTCATGGTGTCCAAAAAAGGATTTAAGTACGTGATAAAAAAAATGACAAAAACAAACTCGCATACTAGCTATGCCGAGAAAACGAGTGATACATGGGACTGACGTCAAATTTCTACTTCGAGTTGCAGTTGCAACTAAAAGTTTGCACGGAACCCTCAGTGCGCGAGTTCGGCTCGAACTTGGCCGGTTTTTCATCAAATGTCCCGGTCTGAGTCCTCACGTTTATGGCAACCCTATTTTAAGGTTGCAAGTTGCCTCCTTTAGTGTGCTGGGAGTTCCTAAGTATTTGCTCCTGTATACTTCTATCTGTTTACATTCTAGGAGAACATGTTTTGTTGTTTCTTCCTTATCCATACATGCTCTGCACATCGGGCTGTCCGTGATGCCCATTCTGTGTAAGTGTTTGTTTAGTGAGTTGTGTCCTGTTAGTAGTCCTACTATTTTCCGTAGTTGTTCTCGGGGCGTCCTCAGTAGAGTTTTTGTGAGCTTGTAGTTTAGCTCTGGCAGGACTTCCTTGGTTTGTCTACATGTATCACCCCAGTCCACACTAAAAAATAACCTAGTTTTACTAAAAGAACTGGCCATAACAGAGTAGAAACTTATACAATGAATACAGCAATAAGTAAATCTTAGTTTATAACAATTATCAATTTACACATTATCCCTCCCTACTAGCCTTGGCATTTTCCTTGTATTAAGACGGGCGGAGAAGGAAACTACAGCGAGCTATGGCGAAACCATAAGGATTTTAGAATGAGGTTAAAACAAGTTGCAAAGTGGTATTCCACGTGATTCATAAAAAGTTATAATTGTAAACAGGCCTCACATAATAACGAGGAAAACATATGAGACAAAGGAAATACCTACCTACTTTTTGCGTCTGCACATAATAATAATAATAATATTCTTTATTGCTCACCAATAATGATAAATACACATACAAAGAAAACTGTTGTACAAGATAAAAAATAATTGGCACACAACAGGCGATCTTATCGCTAAGAAGCGATCTCTTCCAGACAACTTTTGGGTGGTGAAGAAATTTAGAGAAATAAAATAATATAATATAAGTAGGTAGAGTAATAAAGCCTTCGATTTGGTTGACAACGATTTGTTGCTGCAAAAATTTGCAAAGGTAGGGTAGGGTTCACACCTACACTCATTCACTTCTTTGCTGATTATCTCTATAACCGCAGTCACTACGTGAAGCTTGCAGGGTGCCAGTCGAAGCCATACTATACGCGATCGGGGGTAAGCCAAGGTAGTACACTGGGACCAACTCAATTTTTGATAATGATTGACGATCTACCTAAAGTTCTAAGTTTTGCTGTCTGCCTTTTGTACGCGGACGACCTGAAGCTTTGCCTGGAAGTGAAGTGTATGGCTGATTGCAATAGGCTGCAGCGTGACGCGTGACATTGATGCCGTGGCCGTGTGGAGCGACATTAACAATTTGCACTTTAATATAACAAAGTGCAAGGTTATGACGTACTCTAGGGGCAAATCACCCATCCATTACGCCTATAGTCTCCAAGGAGTTCAGTTGGAGCGTGTAGAGGAAATTCGTGATCTGGGATTGACCATGGACGCTCAGCTTAATTTCCGACAGCACGTTATGAATATTTGTAAAAGTGCTTCTAAAACTAGGCTTTATCATTAGGATGAGTTCTCAATTTAGAAATGTGAGAATAGCGGTAATATTGTACAACGCATATGTCCGTAGTAAACTCGAATTCGGTGGGATAGCATGGGATTGATGGGATCCCTGTGAGTGCAAATACATTGTCATGATTGAAAAATTACAAAGAAAGTTCGCAAGATATCTGTACAGCAGGTCCTATGGCTATTACCCTTATCGTTTTGTCTCTGGAATGGTAGGTCTTACCTCTCTAGAAATAAGACGAAAACTACTTTTGTTGATACATTACCATGGAGTTGTACACAACACAGTTAATAACTCATCCGTACTGGAGCGAATGGGCCTGCATGTGCCAGTAGTGCGCACGGTGTCAGACGCAGTGAATGCGCTGCCGCCGCGGCGCCGGCGCCGCCTGTTGGCTGGGGGCGCGCACCCGCCAGGCCGACAACGCGCCCACGCCCCGGGCACTAGCCCTATTTAACGTAATGGCTATTGAGGGTCACGACGTTGATGTTTTCGCGGATAATGTTGGTGAATTTTGCAAAAAATGTCTCCAAATTTTAAATATTATTTTTTCCAATTGATTTATTTTATTCTTATTATATAATTGTTTATTTCTAGTTTTATTTCATTTTGATTTAATTTGTGACATTATTTTATTATAATTTTTTACTAATATTCTGACATTTTGATTGTGTAATTTGTATGTTTGTGAGACTTGCTGTGTTTTTCCTTTTTGCAAAAAATGTCTCCAAATTTCAAATATTATTTTTTTCCAATTGATTTATTTTATTCTTATTATATAATTGTTTGTTTCTAACTTTATTTCATTTTGATTTAATTTGTGACATTATTTTATTACTTTTTACTAATATTCTGACATTTTATTGTGTAATTTGTGTGTTTGTGAGACTTGTTGTGTTTTTACTTTTTATCTTTTGCTGATGTTTTCTTTTTGTGGACATATGTTTTCAACGAAATCAATTATTTGTTATTAATGTTATTATGTAAATGTTTCTTTTATAATAATGGATTTTTCTTGTGTAAAGTAATTGAATGTCTTAGATTATGTAACTATATAATAACATGTAAACGTGTTGGTGTCAGGCTGTAAGTTTATATTGAAATAAATAAATGAAATGAAATATAATATAGTCTGGTAGGTATTTCAAAATCGGCCAAATACGAGTCGGACTCGCGGCTCGTCCACTCACTTCTTTTTAGGGTTCATCTAGGAACCCTTTACCCTTATAGTGTCGTCATGTCTAGGTACAGTTGGGATGTTTGGTGGCAATGGGTGAACAAAGTGCAAAGGAGTCGTGTAGCACCAACTAGCTCGTGGGTAATGTTCGTGCGCTAGGCTAAGTGAAAAGGCACTGATACTGATGAAATGTTTATTTCTATAAGTTAGTGGCACGTTAATTACACCGTACACTAGTAAGAAACTTATAAGTTTTACTTATTAATAAGACTTTTAAACACATGGGTATCTAATTAACCTTAACAGTATCGCGCCGGTAGTCGAACTGCGCGGGAGCGTCTCGACCGTATGTTCAATGGTTCGCTCACGCGCTGCGCGTCGGTATGCTGAGCCGTGATTGGCTCTCGCGGTGCAGCAGAGGATTCGTCCAATCCGAGAGTCTCGCCATGCCGGGCAGGCGTTTGGGGTTGCCGCGTTATACACTCCCCCTCCAAGTTCCCAGAACGACCCGTTGGGGACTTGGTAACCCTATCATGTAGCGCAACATTAGGATTATTGCGAGGGCGACCACGTAGTCGCAAAGGTTGGACAGGCACCGAATCACTATTACCTCTTATGTATGGGGTCAGATCTGAACAATGAAATTTACCTAGTTCAGTATTTGTTTGTATATCAGATATTACAAATGAAGTGGGGCTAACAGCTTTACTTATGCGATAGGGACCATCGCGTTTGGGCAAAAACTTCTTTGTAATACCTTTAGCAGCATTACTAAGCAAATGTGTGTTAACCAGAACCAAGTCATTGACCGCAAACGAAGGTGACCGTCGTCTATGTTGGTCAGCGTCGTTCTTAGTTTTCTCCTGCTGATGTTCAGCCTTCTCCTTAATATTTTCCCAGTTTTGAAGAAACTTCTCTAGGTACGGAGTGATCTGTGGCAGGAAGTTTTCTTTAGACAGAATAGCCCTTAAATCACGCTGAGCATCGAACGGAGTCCTCATCTCTCGAGCGAACATCATGTGAGCTGGACTGCATCCAGTAGTGGCACAAAGAGCACTATTCATAGAGAACCTGATCGCAGGCAGGAACTCGGGCCACGAACGATGATTGTTCTTCATCAGGATGGAGAGTTGAGTCTTGAGGTCTCTGTTTTTGCGCTCTGCTGGGTTGGCCTCAGGATGATAGAGTGGTATTAAGTTCTGCTTGATCCCTAGTAAGTACATTGTCTGCTGCATGACAGCCGAGACAAACTGGACTCCATTGTCCGACACAATTCTTCTAGGAAATCCATAACGCAGGAAGTACTGCTCAATAAGGGCTGACGCGCAAACTTCAGCTGTCGCCTCCTTGAGGGCAATAAGCTCCACCCAGCGTGTAGCCGTGTCCTCGATGAGCAGCACCCATTTCTCACCATCTCTTCCTTCTGGGAGAGGGCCAAAAAGGTCTATTGCTAGCACCTCTCCTCTCTGATTGAGAACCGGGGTCTGTAGTAGTCCCGCAGGCTTCTGGTTACTTATCTTGTACCGCTGGCACTCCTCGCAGTTCTTGAGGTACTCGGTCACGTACTTCCGCATGCCTGTAAAATAGTACTTTTGAGTTATGCGAGCGAGTGTCCTTACGACGCCCTGATGTCCAGCTGTTGGGGCGTCATGGTATTCTTTTAGGACGGCCTCTTTCATGGAGTTAGGAACCACCAGTTGAGCTTCCTCAGACTCAGAGACAGGATTGTAGTAGTAAAGGACCCCTTGGGTCATAACATATCCTCTTTCTAGCCATCTGGTTGAGTTTATTGGATCAGAGTCTTCCAGGTCATTAATAATTTTGGCAACTTCTGGATCTTCAAGCTGTGTAGTACGCAGTTCCGTCGGATTTACTTGTGGCATATCAATCATAACCGAGCAGACTCCACTCCACACTCTTCTTTAGAGTTTACATCGCAGACAGGCCGGCTTAATGTGTCTGCTATGACATTAGCCCTTCTAGGTGTGTATTCATATTTGATGTCAAAGCCTTGAAGTTTTAATGCCCACCGGATAAGGCGACCATTTGGAGACTTGTGTGTCAACAACCATTTCAACGGTTGATGATCTGTCTTCACAATGACTGTATGACCATCAATGTAGGGCCGGTACTTCTCAACCGCCCAGACTACACCCAATGCCTCACGTTCAGTAGTACTGTAACGGCGTTCTGCTGGAGTAGCCGGCTGGCATACTCAATGGGATGCTCATCATGTCCTTCGCCTTGCATAAGACAAGCTCCCAAAGCATAGTTGCTCGCATCAGTCCGCAGGATAAAAGGCTTGCTGTAGTCCGCTTGCACCAGGATAGGAGCAGAAGTTAACCTGGTCTTAAGCTCCTCGAAGGCCTGTTGTTGCTCGTTTTGCCATTTCCATGGTTCATTTTTCTTAGTAAGCTTGGTTAGCGGCTGAGCTATCGCTGAGAAATTTGGTACAAATTTTCTAAACCAAGCGCAGGTTTGAAGGAATGTTCTGAGATGCTTGAGATTGGTTGGCTTCTCCATGGCTAAGATGGCTTCCACTTTTCCATTATCTGGCTTGATACCTTCGGGCGTTATGAGGTGGCCGAGGTATTTGACTTCCTTGCAGGCAAAAACACACTTCTCCCGGTTTGCTCTTAAGCCGAACTGACGAAGACGATCAAACACTAGTTGCAGGTCTTCTAGGTGCTTCTCAAAGCTGTCAGATATTACCAAGATATCGTCCAAATATGCCAGGACTTTTGTATTTTGCAAGCTGGATCCAGACTTAAATTTGTCCATCAACCTTTGGAATGTTGCCGGAGAGTTCTTCAAACCGAACGGCATACGTACAAAGCGGAAGGTACCAAAGGGAGTAATTACAGCCGTTTTGTCACGATCCGCAGGATTCACACTGACTTGCCAGTATCCAGATCTCAAATTAATGGTACTTATGTAACAATGTCTTCCGGTCGACTGAAGCAACTCATCAATTAAAGGTAAGGGGTAATTATCTGTCTTAGTGATGCTATTCAGCTTTCTGTAACCTGCACAGAATCTGACAGTATTATTCTTTTTAGGAACAAGAACAGCTGGTGAGGTCCAAGCAGATTCACATTCCTCAATTATCCCTTCCTGTAGCATCTTTTCTATTTCTGCCTTCATTATTTCTTTCTTCGCAGGTGTGAGCCGGTATGGAGGTACAGATATAGGTGCATGGTCTCCGGTATCAATGTGATGTTCAACAATTGGTGTGGGCTCTCCCCCTAGATTGAAGACTGCACTATTCCTCTCTATTACATCAGCTAATTTCAACTTTTCCTCTTCATCGAGCATGGATCCCTCTTCAGCTTGAAGTATGTTGCTTGCAGCAATTGACAATTGGGTTGGAACATTAGATTCAAATTGCATGGGGTACTTCTCACCACCTGGAAAGCACCATGTGTTTTCATCGAAGTCCAAGATGAGTCGGGCGGCTTTCACAAAATCTACTCCCAACAAAGTTTCATTTTCTTCAGCATCAGGGAAGATCACAAACTCCTGAGGTATTATTCTATTTTTCACCTTAACATCCAAGGTAATGGTAAGTACCTTTCTAAATTGTAGTAAACCATCAGCCAATCTCACTCTCATTTGCCTCTCAAAGAACTGTTGGTTGTTTTCTAGTAACAGCGAGTACAGCTGGCGACTGGCCATGCTTCTCTTGGCAGCTGTATCAATCCTTCCAATTCCTCGGGTGTTGAGAATTTCAATGCCCACAATAGGTCGCTGATGTCTATTCATGTAATCTTCATAGGTGTCAAATAAATCCAAAACGGCATCCTTTGAGTCATGTGCATCATCATTAAGGCTCCTTGGGGCTTCATGTGAAGGCTGCTTGAAGTCCTGAACTTCTTGTTTGGATCCTAAAACATCCACAGAGGAAAATATAATTTTCTCACAAGGCATGGTTGTGCTACCGGGAATAACTATATTGTGACACACAGATAATGTACTGTTCCTACTTATACTGTGGCACTTGTTATCACTACTATCAGCTGTTGCAGTAACAGCTGTGGTCAACCTAGGCTTTGTGTCAATGACTTGTTCTGGCAACATAGGGAGGTTACTATGGATATCTGACACTGTACAAAATGACATTTCCTTGCTATAGGAACTACTAACTTGCATATTATGATTATCATTATCACTGTTATTCAAAGAATTTGCAAATAGTGTGCACGATTGTTGAACGACCAGCGGGTCGTCCTGGGAGCTGTCGACGGCGCGGGGCGTCGCCGGCTTTGCAATGAAACCGTCACCAAAGAAATTTGCAGGAAGTGCATAACAAAAATCACTAAGAGAAAACAAATTCTCGTCAAGCTTATCATTTTGACTTTTAGATATAGTGACATTAGTACTACTCACCGGGGTAAGCTGCTTACCAGAGTCCCTTGACCCTAGAGTGGACGAATCCAAGCTGCAGTTGACAGAACTAAATGTAGCATTACATTTGTCGCAGTTTGCGCGTAGGACGCCTTTTTGGCCGCAACCATAACAATGCAGAGTATTATCTGAGGCGTTATTATTATTAATGGACGTACTAGAGTCTTTAGGTAGTTGACGACATTCTTGTGTTACGTGACCGTGGCGTTTACAATACCCGCACTTCTTATATTTGTACGATTTACTTTTCGCGGCGAACGCGTTCGCGGTATTGTTCTCGTTATCACTAGATTGACGTAACGACGGGGACGCGCGGAGCTCGCGAAGCTGCGGCGGCGGCGGCGCGCTCGTGGGCGCGCGCGGCGGCTTCGACGTGGCGGTGGGACGTATCGACGGCGCGTGGCTCACGTTCTTTGAAGCGGCGGCGGCGGCTTCCTTTGATGTACTCTCGCTCGTACCCTCGCTCAATGACTCCTCGACGGCTCGCGTTTTTTTGTAAGAGGTGTTTGAATGAATCGCATTCTTCTCTCTTTATGCGTTTTCGTATACGTTTATGTAAGAGACCGTACACCATATCAAGTTGTACTTTTTCTGTAAGTTCGTCGCGCGGCAATTTTGCTAATAGCGCACGGCACCTCGCAACAAAGACATGAGTATTTTCTTCGGCTTGCGACTTCGAGAATAAATCGCGATAAATACGTGGCGGCGCTCTGTTGTCGCCGTAGGTATGGCGTAGGTTCTCGACAACTTCTGGCCACGAAGTGATTTCTGGCTTTATTCCCTGCCACCACTCAGCAGCAGAGTGGGTTAACAACATTGACAACCCCCGAATGGCGTTTTCATCTGATACATTCGCACAACTTTTGTATGCTTCGATCGCGTCGATGAAGCCCTCAATGGATTCGTCGCTATTACCAGCATATCTGGCTTTGCAACGTGAGAAGTTGCCTCCTTCAACATAGGGCGGCGTCGGAGTAGATGACGTGTGTCTCGTGGTCGTGATGACGCTTTCTAAGATTTCCTTGAATGCGTTGGTCTGCGACCGTTGTAACGATTCCACTAGCGTCGTGACGTCATCTTTTGAGAAAAACGACGGTTCCCTGGCCGACGCGAAGTCATCCCGTGACGGCGTCGACAGTCGACGATTCCTATTCCTTTTCGGCGGCATTTTGATTGAGTTACGACAGAAAAATACACGTTTTCACTAGCCTCACACTTGGGCAGCCATTTTGTAGCACCAACTAGCTCGTGGGTAATGTTCGTGCGCTAGGCTAAGTGAAAAGGCACTGATACTGATGAAATGTTTATTTCTATAAGTTAGTGGCACGTTAATTACACCGTACACTAGTAAGAAACTTATAAGTTTTACTTATTAATAAGACTTTTAAACACATGGGTATCTAATTAACCTTAACAGTATCGCGCCGGTAGTCGAACTGCGCGGGAGCGTCTCGACCGTATGTTCAATGGTTCGCTCACGCGCTGCGCGTCGGTATGCTGAGCCGTGATTGGCTCTCGCGGTGCAGCAGAGGATTCGTCCAATCCGAGAGTCTCGCCATGCCGGGCAGGCGTTTGGGGTTGCCGCGTTATAGTCGTTGATATATTTTTTTGATGTATGAATAAATTATTGATAAACCAAATAATGGATAATAAAATTTATAGGTTTCATACAAGTAAATTGATACATTAAAAATTAAATTAAAACATACTAGGTATATTGATAAAATGTATAATGTTGTACCTTGTACCTCATATAATTTTAACTTTCGTGAGTCATACTGATATTAAATTGCAACGGTTAATACTGCTGCACGGCTAACACATCTTTTCGTCCAATATTCCGCAGTGTCTGAAGACGAAAGTCTTCGATCAGTGTGTGTTGCCAGTGATGACATACGGTACTGAAACGTGGTCGCTTACAATGGGCCTCATAAGAAGGCTCAAAGTCACTCAAAGGGCAATGGAGAGAGCTATGCTAGGACTCTCTGCGAGATCGTATCAGAAATGAGACCATCCACAGCAGAACCAAAGTAACCGATATAGCTCTCCGAATCGCTAAACTTAAGTGGCAGTGGGCGGGGCACATTGCACGTAGAACCGATGGCCGTTGGGGCGGAAAGGTTCTCGAGTGGCGACCGCGTACCGGAAGGCGCAGCGTGGGTAGGCCCCCCGCAAGGTGAACTGATGACCTGGTGAAGGTCGCAGGAGTCCGCTGGATGCGGGTGGCGCAGGACCGGTCATTGTGGAAATCTTTGGGGGAGGCCTATGTCCAGCAGTGGACGTCTTTCGGCTGAAATGATGATGATGATGATGATGGTTAACACTCACGTATTTTTATCACAATAGGCGTGACATGTTGTGATAAAAATACGTGAGTGTTAACCGTTGCAATTTAATGTTGTACCTATTCAAGTTCTTGAATATAATATAATAAGTTTCAGTAGTAACTACTCATACTTCAGTTTCAGTATCAGTAGTAAAATATAAATCCTTGTTTGATTTCACTTGTACATACTGTACAATTAAATAAATAAAATTATTATTTTTTATAATTTCAGAGGAATGTTTTTATTAATTGTACCTAACGTTTTTATTGGAAAATAATAAAAACGGCACTTTGATTTCTAAATTAACAGAAATTGACAAAATCTAATTTATCTTTCAAAATCTAAATTGACAGAGTAATAAAACAGGAAAATAAGATATTTAAAGGCAAATAAATCATAGAATGTATTTAAATATTAGATTATAAAATGGATTTATCATTCAATCATTTATTCAAATTAAAAAAATACAATTGCGACTCCACTGCAATACTTGTGCTAAAATGCCACCAGAATGCTAACCCTAGTCATGTCTGTCTGTCCGTCTCCGTCCGTCCGTCTGCGGCTTAACCCTTTGACCGCCAAGAACGCCTAAAGGCGTCGTGTGCTGTCGTACCCATGACGCCAGCAACGCCTACAGTTGTCTCAGTTAAGATGTACTTCGATCATGAACAAAATCTATTTAGACTCGTTTATAATTTATTTTAATTGGATCGTCATTTTGGTTATCGTAACGTGCTTGGCGTCTGACTGATCACTTCATTCAAATATGAAAGCGGTCAAAGGGTTAACTCGGTGACCGTCAGTAGTGTCAGTACTAAAAAGCTGTCATGAATAATACCACAGACCAACTCCTATAGATAGACATCCCTTATATTATAACCGCCTTATTCATAAAAAAGTTAACTGAAGCTTTAGTTAAATTATGTTTTCTCCCATTCATTAATTTAGCTAAACTGTTGTTGAAGTGCGTTTATGAATAACGCCATAAGACGACTTGCAACCACTAGCAGTTTGACACGTGCGGGCGTTCAGTTGCGTCCAACTTGCCAATCGCAATCAAAAAATACTAGGTGATGAAACGATCTCGTAAAACATGCCAATATTCAAACTTCAAAAAAGACGGAATTACATTCATTTGGGTCCAGCAGAGTTCCATTTACAATGGCCACTTGGACTTCGAAGAAAACTATCTTTGCCCCTTTTTAGGGTTCCAGCCAGAAGGGTAAAAACGGAAGCCTTATAGTTTCGTCCAGTATGTCAGTCTGTATGCCACAGCGGTTTTACTCTGTAACTATGAAGCATAATATGGTAATGATATTACAACCAGAGGTCGTATTACCAGTCTTCCTGTATAATTCTCTATTTTTATGAAGTGAGAGTAAACGTGACGTGTAGTACCTCTAGCCTTTTTACTGAATAAATGTTTGATTTTGAAAAGAAATAAGAGATAATATAGTCTGACCAGGAACACCCACAGGGCGCAGATTTTTTTTTAAATTAATATGCCTCCCTATTTTTTTCAATCCGAAATAAGGGACGCACATAAGTAAATTTAAAAAAAACTTAGTGCAGCCTGCTGGTGGTTGTCAGACTATAATTCTTAGGTTTATCAATTTTTAATCGAACAACTAGTTTCATGTTTACCAATCAGATTGGTAGATAGCAAACTGAATTGTCTCAAATCCAGTGAACGCAGATAAAGCATGGAAGCATTCATTCTTTCCGCTTTATTATGGCGCAACGACAACGCTGCCGCGGTAGGCGGTCCTTATGAACGATGCCGCGCGCGATTTTAGTTTGACCGCGATGCATGTCAGTGAAGTGAGTGACGGGTGTCTAAAACTACGTATAATAAACAACGTATTTTGCAATGAAAAATGCCTTCATGTGTGGTGAAGTGGTGCAGAAACGATTCGGGCAATTATTCTAAGGACAGAGGAACCAATTTTTACAGATAAATAGACAAACTCAGTAAAATCTAAAATATTATGCTGTCATTTTCTCTATAGGGATGATGTTATGCAAGATGAAGTAAATTATTGTATTACCATACTTGTAATATTTTATATAATTATTTTGACTCTTAATTACTATTTTCATTATATTTATTGTATGTTTTTCGTTCCATTCAGATTCCCACGAGATCCTAGCCGTCGTAAACAATGAAAGAAGCAGTAGGTACAATTGGAGAGGCACAAAATGAAACAGATTGGAAGCCTAATGATAATGAGACATCAATAGTGCCCATACACTTCAAAGATGAAAGTGTATAATGGATAAAAATGAATTGACGCAGCTTTATAAAACCGCTATACCGATTTGTAGTTTAATTTAATAAACCAAATAAACCTTTTTTATTGTACGTACTATCAATTAACACACTCCTTATAGTGAGATCAAATTATATGGTTAATAAGATGCTTAGGAGATGGTTGATTGGGGTTAAGTAGTGGTGCAGGGCGTAAGCCATTTACCATTTACGACGCTGGCTTGCCGATTCGCTCACATGGGTTCTTCCCACTCATGCCGTACAATATGACCATAATATAAAAGAAGTTGGGCTTAAGCTCGAACACGAGTCGCTTCTCCGATAGTTCCGATACACAGGATGTGGATCAGCTTCCTGATAGTAATTTCACAATCCTATCCTGTTTTTCTCGGTGAAGATGCAAACATTTTGAAGTTGCATCACTCCTAAAATATCACTTTAGTATTGACTGACTCTCATTTGTTTGTACTGTGTATTTAAATTTATTTTTCATAATATTATTGCCTTCATTGACCAATAAACCAATAACCAATTTAAAATTTTGTACGTACAAAATATTGCTATAATGCTCTGAAATAAAGCTATTCATTCGTTAGACATTTTGACAATAGTATTATTTGGATCTTTGTATTGAGATTTCACAATGTTCCTTTAAGAGTATCATAAACCGCATATTATGGCCACCACAGTGTTGAGCTTCTTACTCGACAAACGCCTTATTTTATAAACCCAAATTCGAGTTTTACTCGCGGATTATAGCATATACCTAGTATTACCAATAATACAATTATTTTATTTGAAGGCGTACATACGTTTATAATCTTGCAGTGAATGCATCAGGAGACCAATAAACTATAAATTATTTACTTAATTTTATTTTTCAACTTATCACAAGAAAAATGTTACATGTGAAAATTGTTCTTTATTGTATCGAACCGCCTACTGACAATGCGTGTCCAATTACTCAATGACACTATTTTTCTTGCAACTTTCAAGTGTCAGCGCTAGGTCCGATGAAAGCTCACAATATTGACGTTGCCGAATTATGTTTTAGGCTTTTTCATAATAGAAAACCGACTGATATTGTGACGAATTTGATTGGCAGCGTAGCGTACTTGCGCATATCGAGTTTTTGCCTGGCTTTATGAAGACGATTTGTTTGAAGCTACTCTTCCATGTTTATTTCCGTTCACTGCTCAAATCAGTTTGAATTAAAAGTAGTCACATCACAGGATCTCTCGGCTAATATTTAAGGCTGGTTTACACTTTACAGTAATCCAGTACCTGGGTCTGGAATAATACTATTTGGGTATTTTTTTTAGGGTTTTATTATTATATATAGAATAAACATCCGCTTATATGATGCCTATCTTGTTGGCAACATCTAATGCATCGTAGTCTCGGGCTAGCCGTACGTACGCCTTCTTCTTGCCGTCAGGTCTGAAATGTAAAAAATGCCTTGTTAAATAGGTTGATAAGATAACTTTTCCATCTTATAATAAATTTCATATTCAGAAGTGTGTTATTGTGATATCATTCTTAATCAATGAGATTCCCACAAAGTATCATCATTTTAGAGACAGAAATAGGATTATAATTCTCAACAACGTGTTTTATTTACTCAGGAAATAACTTATATACCGTTGCTTGGCGTCCATTACGTTTACATGTACGTTTTGAGGATACAGTTATCAGATAAGCTGTTTATGTCTGTTTATATGTATAGTAATTACATCTCGTAGTGCAGTAATTAAAGTTTTATTTGCTGTACAAAACGTACATACTCATGCCTAAGTAGGGATGCTCAGTTATTATATTCAAATAGATTGATTGATATACTTATTATTGTTTGCAATAATTGACATGACTACTTAAAAAAAAAAATGCTGAAAAGTTGCTGCAAAATAATTTTTAAGAAAAAAAAAACCGACTTCATTTGGTTCCCGGTAAAAGTGAAATTAAGAATTTGTTTGAGTTAGCCAGTTTACTTCACAAATATCCAATACACCGCACGTGTACGATTGAAAATTGAGGAGCTTTCTTAATGTCCTAGGGCTTCCATCATTACATTTGAAGTATAATCAAACGGAACTCCCTTGTAGACCTTTAAACAAACAAAATAACAATGTGTTAAATTGGATGACAGACTGTAAATTAACGAGCATATTCATTATGCCATCCCTGATTATCAACATCAGGTCCACTCCAGCAAAATGATGGCCACAGTAAGAAAATGCCTAAGCTAATTATGAACACCCTCTAATCACAATTAACCTGCCGTTCAAATTTGAAGAGTTCTCTGAATTCTTCTAGAACTCCATCATCAGAATATAAATCAAATCAAAAAGATGAATGTCACAACTAGGATAATAAGTAGAGCTAGGTTTATTAACCAGTTCCACTTTGCGATCCCTGGTCTTCATCATCAGATCAAGTTCATCAAAATTTTGGCTCCGCCAAAACACTGTTTTAGTTACTTAAGGAAACTCTCAAATCAGAATGCATGTGCCGTTAAAATTTGAGGAGTTCTCTCAATCCCTCATGAAGCCCATCATCAAAATAGAACTATAATCAAATAGGACTATCTTGAAGGTATTTCTTTACAAAGAAAAGATGAATGTCTCAAATCGGATGATAGAGCTGGGAATTAACAAGCAGTTCCACTTTGCCATCCCTGGTCTTCATCATCAGGTCCACTCCACCAAATTGATGATGTTCGTAAAGAAATGCTCGAGTGTCTTAAGAAACTACCCAAATCATCATGCATGTGCCTTTCAAATTTGAGGAGTTCCCTCAGTTCCTCATGGATCCCATCATCAGAAATTGATTTTGAAAAAAACGGAACAAATCTGGAACCATCTATTTTCAGAAAAAAAAAATATTTTTTAAAATCGGACGATAGTCCTGGGAATTACCAAGCAGTTCCACTTTGACATCCCTGGTCTTCATCATCAGGTCCACTCCACCAAATTGATGATGTTCGTAAAGAAATGCTCGAGTGTCTTAAGAAACTACCCAAATCATCATAATAATCATAATCATTTATTCGTCAAACATAGGTACAATAATTTGGTCTTAATGTAGAGTACAATGCGAAACACTATGTTTTGCCAGTAGGCGTACGAAATATGGTGCAGCATGCCTTAACTAACAGTTATGTAGAATTTCTTAACTGACATAAAACATAATTATCCATGCAAAATAATAAAGAAATTTCGAATTAAAGGTAAAAAACATAGTCCTACTATTATGAAATACTAAATCTAATCAAGCAATAATACATTTGGAAGGTCAAAAGGTAAAAAATTATAATAATATTAAATTATAGCGGTAATAAAAACATATGTCAAGTATTATTGAGAAGTTATAAGTCAATGTCATTTAAAAATTGTTGTACGCTATAATAACATTTTTTAATTAATAGAAATTTCAGTGCTTTCTTAAAATTCCCAATACTTAATTGTTTCAAACTGTCTGGAATCTTGTTAAAAATTTGTGGTGCCATTCCCAAAATACTTTTTCGTGCCAAAGCTGTTTTACATGCTTTATTACATAGTGCATTTTCATACTGAGGTCTCACAGGAAGCCTCCGTACGTCAGCAATTTTTTTGTACAATTCTAAATTACATTTGACAAAAACAGCCGTTTCAAAAATGTATAAACTTGGCAACGTTAGTATGTTCAGTGATCTAAAATAGGGAATGCAGCAGTCTGCTAATTTTAGACCACACATAGCTCTCACACACCGTCTTTGTACTAAAAACACTGCATTTCTATCCGCTGAATTCCCCCAAAATATTATTCCATATCTTAGTGTTGATGCTACGAGTCCATGATAAGCGACAAGTACAGATTCTTTACTTACAATTTTAGATAACTTATGTAGAGCAAATAACGACTTACTTAGTTTTTTACAAATTACTTCGACGTGGTATTTCCATGTAAGTTGACTATCAATATGTAGACCTAAGAATTTAGTCACTTTCGTGGTTTCTATAGTTTTTCCTTTGTAACCAACATTCATGTCTTCTGGAAGGATTCGTTGATAAAAATGCATGATATTTGTTTTGGTCAAATTAATCACTAAATTATTATTCTTAAGCCAGATTACTAAGTCATTTATTACATTATTAATATTATTTTCATAATTTTCAATGTTATTACATTTTATAATTGATGTGCTATCATCTGCAAACAAAATCATAGGGTGGTTAATGGCTGTAGGCATGTCATTTATATATATCAAAAATAACAGCGGGCCAAGTACGCTTCCCTGTGGTACTCCATACATTACGCTTCTTGCATCTGACAAGTATACTCGGTCTGTTTTGCTTTTTATACAACTTATTTTTACCTCTGTGAATTGTAGCCTATTCGTGAGATATGATCTAATGAGATTTAACACATTGCCTCTAACACCGTAGCTGTTAAGTTTATGAAGTAGTATTTTATGGTCTACGTGATCGAAGGCTTTTGTCATATCAGTAAATAAAGCACATATTGGGACTTTCTTATCAACACTTTCCATAACATTACTAATGAAATCATATATGGCCATGTTTATGTTAATATCTTTTCTAAATCCTTTCTGTTCTTCACACAATAAATCAAAAACATCCAAATAGTTATACAAAGATTTGTAAATAAATTTCTCAAAAACTTTGGAAAACACTGGTATCAAAGCTATAGGTCGATAATTTTGAGGGCTTTCTTTATCTCCTTTTTTGTATAGAGGTTTGATTATAGAAATCTTTAACTTGTCTGGATAAATACCTGTATCTATACTCAAATTTATTATATAGCTGAGATACTTGGCTATCGTGTCACTTACGTATTTAATTACATTTGTAGAGATTGTATCAAAACCCACGCTTTTTGTATTTTTTAGTGAGTTGATGATTTGTTCAATGTCATGCGGTGTAGATGGGGCCATAAACATGGACTGCGTACTTTTCATTATTTTGCACTGGTGAGTACTTTGTCTTGGCAAGCTTTGAACGCAGTCTACAAAGTAGTTATTTAACATATTAGCTACTTCTTTGGGATTTGTTATAATATTTGATTCAGATTTAAGTTTTACAATGTCATCACTCTTATGAAAAGCTTTAGTAGAGTTTATTACCTGCCAAGTAGCCCTTGACTTATTCTGTGCCGAGGTAATTTTAAAATCATTATGCGCTTTCTGTGTTTGTCTTATTATCGTTTTATACCTTTGAGAATAGTTTTTAAAAATGATTTTATTGTTTTCAGTAGGTGAACGTCGATATTGCCAAAGTAGCTGTCTTTGTTTCTTACTACAAGCTTTTATACCTCTTGATAACCATTTAACTTTTTTGTTGATTTTAATGGTAACAAGTTCTATAGGGAAACATAGATCATACAGCATTTGAAAATCATCTAAAAAGTTATTATAAGCAACATTAGGGTCTTGTGTGTTATAAATGTTAGAAAAGGAGAGACATTCTAGATATTTCCTAAAGTTTTCCAAATTTTTTTGGGAGTAATTCCGCCTCTCAACGCGCCATGTATCAATTTTTCTAACTTTATTACCCGGACATTTGAAAACTTGCGCAGTGTGATCTGAGAGACCAAAGTCATGCACTTGACTACTGTGACCCTGTTTTATATTGTGGGCAAAGTTATCTATACATGTATTGCTAGTTAATCTCGTTGGCTGTCTTAACTCTAATCTTAAATTAAATCCCAAAAGAAAGTATTCAAATTGTAATGATATATAATTATTTTTCAGTATGTCAATGTTGAAATCTCCACATATAATAATCTTTTTACTGTCATTAAAACATATTTTCCTGAGAATGATGTCAAATTTTTCATAAAATAAAGTTAGGTTGCTAAAATTTGGGGTCCTGTACACACAAACAACAACAGTTTTTTGGACAATGAGTTCAACGCCGCAGCATTCGAAAATTCCTGGAACCGAGTGTTTTGCGATATCCGGTAGCTCCTTAAAACAATGTTCTGGTTTTAACAGTATACAGGTCCCGCCGCGTTTGGTTTTTCGTGAATAACACGCTGCTAGCTGGTAGTGTGGTATTGTTAAGAGATCTTCGTGGCCATCCATTATAAAATGCTCAGTAATACATATAACGTCTATATTTTTATCATGCTCAGATTTTAGTTCATTCAGACGAATTGTTAGCAGATCTGACTTGTTTATTAGGCCGGCAATATTCTGGTGAAGAATATTTATAAAACTAGGTCCGAAAAAACTGCTGCTCACTAGTTTTTGAGAAAGATTGGTTTGAGTCACATTCCTTGTCAAGTTGACTCTTGTTAAGCATGTCCTTTGTTCCAATGTCATAAATTGCTTCATCAATCTGTCTGAAAATAGTTTTCATGCCATAATTATTTATATCTCCAGAATACCAGCGAAACATATCATGATCATACGTAAGGTGTTCATTAGAGTCAATTAAATAGGCGTGGCCGTGTGTGCAGATATCAAGGTACAGTAAATGATTAAAAAGTTCAATACGCCAGTTATATAGGCAGCTGGTATCGACGGTATCGTGACATTTGTATGTTGGCAAGCATAAAATAAAATTTGTATGTACTAGTCCTATTAATTTTTCTCTAATGTGAAAAACAAGATTCTCGTAGTTTTGGGAAATTACAAAATCCTCCTCGTCAATAAATATAATACAATAATCCTTCTTTGTCAGTGAGCTTGTTTTCAGGTCAATGTCATTTAACAAGTTTTCAGTGCCACAGTTTGACTTAATATAATGGCAGATCTGCGAGTTTTGTGACAGCGTGCTATTAGCAATGCGTAGGATTCGGTTTTTTTTATTACTGCTGAGAATAACTATCTGGTTTTTTGGCACTAAGTCGTCTAAAGTTCCGCTTTGAGATTTATTTGATGAACTGTCGTTTGGACAAATTTTTGATTCAGGATAAGGTTCTGTGCTCGATGAGCTACACTTCTGAGGATTATTTTTTGGTACCGCATCGACTTCCGTCTCTGGTTTTAATGGTGATAGCAAAATCGATCGCTCTAGATCGTTAGATAATTTTCTTTGCTTGTGAGCTTTTTTATTTGTTTTTTGTTTGCTTGGTGTAGCGTCATATAATATTTTTTTATAGGAGCTTATACTTTTCTGACAAGTCTGGACGGTATTTTTTAGGTCGTTAACTTCGAAATTCAAACGTACTATCTCTTCGTGTGCACTTGAGAGCTCTAACTTCAACTGTGAGATTTCATTTCTTAAGTGTTGGATGTCAGAGTTTTCTAGAACAGAAATATTTGGTAGGCTACTAGGTGACATAGGGGTCTCAGCATTCCAGAGGGTGCTGTTTAAGACTTCGTTTACTGAGGGATTTGAGGTGTTCTCCTGCGGCGAAATCTGCGTTTTAGGATTTCGCTGCGTAATATTATAGCTGGAATTGGATTGATCTAAAATATCATTGCAATCAGTTGTATTTACCTCTTGTGGTGTACTGGCTAATTGATTGTTATTTTGGCCTGTACTTGGTTTTATGTTGCAGTTACTACATTTCCATATACTTCTCCGCTCACCATCCATGAGTTTAAACAGCTTATTACTAACGACAGTGCATTTTAAATCGTATATTTGTTTACAAATAGAACATTTTAAATATTCCTTAGTGGTCATTTTTTTTCCGCATTTCTTGCAGGTAAATCTTTTTAGTTTTGTCTCCATAGTATAGTATTAATTATATTATAATTCTGATAGATAAGTGTAGAAAAAATGAAAAAAGTATTTGTTGTCTACAGGATTCGAACCATGTATTGTAATGCTTCGTCTTTAAGCACCTTCCTGCACGCAGAGCTACGGCGGCTGATAATCCGTACAGCGAATATTACGTACTGGATCTTGCGACGGGGCGTACCTTATCTAGTTTCGTGCTGATAAGCGCTCAGTGACTGGCTCGTTAATTTACACACGTATAGGTGAAACGCGTCGGTATCAGGTATCAGGCATCGTTGGTATCAGGTAGTTCCGCAAGCTATTGGTAGATGTCGCTGTAATTAATCTTGTGCAGCATGGACACGGTACACGGTGACGTAGGTGTGAGCTTTGACAGCTACCCTAGTTCAAAGTTCAAGTCAATGTTTAAAGAATAAAACGGTCACTGCAATTAGTTTTTGGTCATAAAAATCTCTATCACGTTCAATTTTTTAATGTTGATTTGCACTATAAGAATAAATAGACACATATGGTTCTTCGTCATTTAGCACTTATTGTTTTTATTGTTTGTAAACACCTTGCATCATGCATGTGCCTTTCAAATTTGAGGAGTTCCATCAGTTCCTCATGGATCCCATCATCAGAAATTGATTTTGAAAAAAAAACGGGACAATCCTGAAACCATCTATATACAGACAAAAAAATATTTTTTAAAATCGGATCATAGTCCTGAGAATTACGAAGCAGTTCCACTTTGCCATCCCTGGTCTTCATCATCAGGTCCACTCCACCAAATTGATGATTTTCGTAAAGAAATGCTCGAGTTTCTTAAGAAATCACCCAAATCAGCATGCATGTGCCTTTCAAATTTGAGGAGTTCCATCAGTTCCTCATGGATCCCATCATCAGAAATGGATTTTGAAAAAAATGGGACCAACCAGGAACCGTCTACTTTTAGAAAACAAAAAAAAAATTCAAATCGGTTCAGTATTGACGGAGTTATGAGTGAACATCCATTAAAAAAAAAAAAAAATCAGTCGAATTGAGAACCTCCTCCTTTTGAAATATTGAAGTCGGTTGATAATATTGGTCATGTAGTAAATTGTAGTTATATTTGTTCGGATAATTTTTCTTCTCCTAGATTTGGTTATGTTTAGAACAGCTTAAAAGTAAAGTAAAGCAACTGCTCAAAGGATAACCTGGAAGAGATCCATTAAAGACAAATTTGCTGTTGTACAAACATTGCATGTTATTTCATACTTTCTTGTTGTTTTTCTACTACTATTCAAAGTAAATGAAATACTAACCTGATAAGGGTGTTCACTTTAGCAACATTAATGTCATAAAGTTTTTTGACTGCAGCCTTAATGTGGTGCTTGTTGCTGCTGGTGTGCACAATGAACACTAGGGTGTTGTTGTCTTCAATCTTCTTCATGGCTGCTTCAGAGGTCAGTGGGAACTTGATGATGTTGTACGCATCCATGCTGAAATATGTATGCAAATAGTTGCAAATGGTTGATGTATTGTATAGTGGTAAGGAAAATAAACAATAATATTAACATCAGAAATGTGTAATTTTGATATCATTGTCTTTCAATGAGATTCCCACAAAGTTTTCATCATGTAAGATTTAATAAATATATGAAAAAATTACTATCAGGTCCAATACTAAAATACTTACCATCAACTCTGGACTAATAGAATGGGTTCAAATGTTGTTCAAAGAAGTATCATATGTCTAAAATATTGCATTTCATTAATAGACAAGGGGTGTATGTTTAAAGCAATATGAAGTTGTTTAATATACTTAGATGTTAAAATATTTTTAGACATGTTCACAGAATGGATATTTCAACAACTGTCTGTGTACTTTAACTTCAATATGACATTTCATTTTATTAACAATTTGTCATATACAATATAAGATATTTTCTGTAGATGAAATTGAACATTCAATAAATGAATAAACATTACAAATAGGTTATCATGTTCCAGTCTTCTCCCGGATTTTACGCACACCATTCGTTTGTATTATTAGTAAGGATTTAAACTATTGTTATTGTTTAATTAGTTAATTAATGAGCAGTAAATTATTCAAAAATCACCATTGAAAATTAATTAGTTAAAACAATAAAATAAAACAGTATATAAATGTATGGAAAAACCAAAATCCTGAATAATGTCACAACCTATTTTGCTAAAGACATAGGAAAATGCGGTGAAGGAGAAAAAGCGATGCATGCAAAAATACGGAACTCTAAATAGGTGTTACATTTGATAATGAGCCTTTTTAAAATTATCAGTAAAGTGAATGTCATTGGACTTTCAGGACTATGTAAACAAACGGCGTCACTTTGATTTATCACTGTTACTCCTTAAAGTTTCACACCACCTCATCAAAAGTCATTGAAAACATACACTATTAAAACAAATAATATAGGAAAAATTACTTAATCTTGGAAATTTCATTGAAAATTCAATACGATTTAAAAGTTACGTTATTTCGACAAAATGCAATGACGTTTTTGTTTCTTTTATATTCTACGTTTGTCTATGACGTTTAGGGATGTGACTAAGTTAGTGACATTGTAATGCCGGTACTCACGGTATCTACCTGATATAGGCATAGTGTACACTACACGGTAAGTAAATGAGTAAAGGATCTTAGCGTAAGGTATAATATACTTAAAATTAAATAAATACCTAAATTCAGATGCGGATGCATGCAGTGGAAGAAATGCGTGGATCATGTAATAGGAGAAGAGCATAAAATGAAAAATTTAGACGGCATCATCGATAGGGTATACCGATGATGTAACGCCACCTTTTATAATTAATACTGGTGACTCTAGTAAAACTTCAAGCACCGATTTTTCAGAAGATTAAACCAATTAAAAATATGAAGATGAGATGTGTTTTACTTTTGGTATTTTAGTAATCGATTTATTTTGACTTAAAATAGCACTTCCCCATCACTAGTAAATTCATCATTCAAAGACAATTTCAATATGGCGGTTTGTTTACACAGTCCTGAAAGTCCAATGACATTCACTTTAGTGATTGTGACTTGAATGAGCCCATGAAAGGGATTTTACTTCATCATTTAAGGGGATGTCTATATCTGGTCTCAAGTATGTATTATTATTAGTTCAGTAGGAATTACTCACCGATTCCTCTTGGGCAGGGATTTCCTAGGATACTTGGGTTGCCTAGGTGCCTCAAAGGTTTTCGGCCTGCGGAAGTGCACAGTGTTGCGGATCTTACGGATGCGCTTGCCATGTTCACCTTTTACAACCTGAAATAAGATACTTTATATTAAAATTATAAGGTATACATATAGAAGGCAGGGCATTAAGAATGAATGAATAAACAAAAAACCGAAAAAATACTGTTAGAATATTATTATTGTTATTGCTAGCCTAATGTGTCTAGGGTTTGCATTATTCGTCCAATTTTAGTATTCGAATAATACGAATACTTCGATTTTCATTATTCGAATATTCGAATTTTTCGAATAAAACGAATATTTTTGAAAAATAAGTCTAAATAATGATTTTAAGTAGTTTAATTGTTAAATATGTAGGTATGCTTTATTTCTTTAACATTGTTACAGGAACAAGAGCGATTGGTTGACTATTCCTAATGTTGGTATCTAAGCTTTTCCCAAAAAAAATCCCGAACACCTAATGCTTCCAGATCTGGACCTTCATGGGCTCACTCAAATCAGAATCACGAGCTGATTGGATCCTGATAATAAAAAAATGACCCTAAATTCCCATATAAAATTTAAGTTTTCATTACGCCATGCTCAAAGTAAGTGCAACAAAAATGTGGCGAAATAGAAAGGATTTTGTGTTATTTTTTTTACTATCAAGATTCAATCAGATCGTGATTCTGATTCGAATGGGCACAAGCGAATCAAGATCTGGAAGAATCAGGTTTACGGATTATTTTGTAAAACACTACTCTACAGACTACCCGCAACACTTCAGATCCTTTTCAACCTTAACCTTACGCACATGTTTGAGTTAAGCAAATGAATAAAGTCTATTTTTATTTGAATCTTTTTTGTATTGATACTTGTTAAGACTGCAAAATATAAAATGGTATGGTAACAAGTAACAATGCCTAGGCGGCTAATTAAATTTTAACTGACGCGGCTTAGCTCAAGTTGATCAAGTTGATAATGGGTTCACTATAAATCGCTGATATGATATCTCTAAAAGTAATAAAGATATGGTCTGAAGAGAGTGTAAACTCAATCAAAAATTGGTGCATACCGACTGCACTGTGTAAAACCAAATAGTATTTACCGATTAAGTCAAGTCAATATAATATACATGTCATTGAAATATGGCACTGGGTGTATAATTACAGCATGCACGAAAAATATAAACGAAGAGCAGGATCTATTTCTTATGCGGTATTCGACAATCCATATCGCTCTTGCCAGAGTAGTGGTGCCGCAGTCGCAATCGAAAACAACTCATGGTACGCACACAGGTAATGGCTTGCTTATTGAGCTTTTAGGTTTCCTGTTTATTTCAGTATAGGTACAATTATAAAGCACGAATCAAATCATTTATTAAATGTAATAAATGTTTTGATTCATGTTTTTGTGTTTTTTTAAGTAGTCACACTACTATATATAAATTATTTTCTATTTAAATTCTTTAGTATATGACATCTCTTTCAATTTATAATCAGTATAGGTAGTTCCACGAGAGTTGAATTGAATGATTTCACACACAGCTACATAAAGTACTCATTACAAAAAAAGTTAATGAATGAAATGAATGTTAGTGTCAATGAAAATACTATATACTATACTATATTTTCATTGGTATAAAAACTTTTTAGTCTATTTTACAATTCACTGTATTCACTGTTGCCATCGGTACGAAAAAAGAACAGTGCTTAATTTCAAAATCTCTACCTATCTCATTACATGACAATGTTGTTGTGTCCTAACTTAACCCTAGTGGGACGACCTATAATACAAATTACGTAGCAAGTAGCCGAATTCTCAATCCTTTTACCAATTATAGTACGATATTTGGGTAGTTTTAGAAAATTTTATTTTAGGCTTTTTTTTACTTCGAATTAAAATCTGTTTCCACGGAGTTATCAAAGTGAAATAAAATTAAAACAGGTATTTTATTACAGGTTTTCGTAAAAAATAATAATTTCTGAATAAAATCTGCACTATTCGAAATATTCGTTTTATTCGAATAATGAGTGTTGTAGTATTCGAATAATATTTATGGCGAATAATTCGAATATTCGAATTGCAAACCCTAAATGTGTCCCACTGCTGGGCAAAGGCCCAAATAACTAAAAAAAAAAGAGGTGTCAAATCCCTGGTAGCAGAAGGTAACAAAAGTCAACTTTTATCATAAGATGTGCTTGGTTTTAGTAAAAGACTTTGTTGTTGTTGATAAGATCTATTTCTAAAAGAATCTTTATGGGATTAGCACCTTTAGCGACAATCAAGTACAATACAATTAAAATCAGTTAACCATTCGGCTTTTCTCGGGTCTCGGGTCTAAATCCGGAGACGGAAATGACACGAAATATATTACCGCGATTTTTTTAGGCAGCATTCAATTTGAAGTGTCATAAAAGAAGAAGCTCAGGTGTTCCGCAGGGTTCCAATCTGGGTCCACTTCTTTTTCTTATTTTCATAAATGATTTATTAGGTTCCATAGAATGTAATACACTAGCATACGCCGATGACTTAAAAATATTTAGTCAAGTGGATAATACTGTGACTCCCTCCAGAAAGACTTATTAAACCAATGGTGCAATGAAAATAATATGGAACTAAATATAAAAAAATGCAACGTCATTACTTTTTCCAAAAAAAGAAATCCGATCGTATATAATTATAGTATTAATGGTATACCCCTGCAACGCGTAACAGTAATCAGAGATCTTGGAGTGTGGTTCGACTCAAAACTTTCATTTACAGCCGATTATGACCATGTTGTAGAAAAAACATACAGATTGATAGGGTTTATTCATGGCCTTCATAGAAGAGCTGGGATGGTTGGAGTAAGGCTACCTCGTTACCACGCAAAAAAGGCACATTGGATGTCGAGTTGCGGAAAAAGCCCAGAAAAACAAACTAACTAACTAGGGTTTATTCATAGAACCATACAGCCATTTAATAACGTCAATAGTATTTTAACAATCTACTGTGCCCTGATTAGAAGCTGTTTAGAATACTGCTCTACAGTTTGGTCTCCTTACTACAACACCCATATAGACCGTTTAGAATCTGTACAAAGAAAATTTCTACGATATTTAGTGTATAAACTGCGACTTAAGCGAAAACTACCGACATATGAAGAAAGACTGCAATATTTCAAAATTGATAGTTTGGATAATAGACGAAATATGAATCAACTGCTACATTTGTATAAAATTCTAAATAATAAAATGGATTCTGACCTCATCGCCAACATACAGTTCCGAATATATGCAAAACCATGTCGAAACCCCCTTCAGTTTTTAATACCTTTAGCTCACAATTATGTTACTCAACACAGTCCTTTCGTATGTGCGATTCATACAATAAAATATGTAATGATATCGATATTTTTCACTTAAGTCTGAATAGGTTCAAAAATTGTGTTAACAAAAATATCAAGTCGTTAAAAAGATAAGTAGTATACATACCTAAATGATCTCATATAGTTTGTCGATAAGAATAATTATTCTCGGAAGCATACAGTTGAATAAAATGTAATAGTTTTGTTTCCTTTTAATTATTTAATATTTGAATACTTTAAATGCTTAGTTCTTAAGTTATTATTGAATTATATTCAGAGAAAGTTGTGCTTGGTTGTTATAGAGATGTAAATTTAGTACTAGTAATCTAAGATATGTTTTTTATAAAGATTTGTAATTTACATTTTGTTACCATGCCTTAATAAACTAAATAAATAAATAAACGCAATGTATAGCACCTGCCAAGATGACATTACTAACCGAAACATTAATTATTTATTGAAGCTATACTTGTATACAATATATTTAAAAAAAACATACATATGTCAATATTTTACCGTTTGATGTAAGTAACAGTACGATATTATGTCGGATTAATAATTTTTTTTTTTATTATGGGACAATCTTACACAAATCGACCTAGTCCCACGGTAAGCTCAATAAGGCTTGTGTTGTGGGTACTAGGCGACGATATATATAATAGATAGATACATATAAATACTTAAATACATAGAAAACATCCATAACTCAGGAACAAATATTCGTGATAAACACACAAATAAATGCCCTGACCAGGATTCGAACCCGGGACCTCCTGCTTCGTAGGCAGGGTCACTACCAACTAAGCTAGGAGGCCGTTAAATAATTGATAAACATTTAAAGTTTTCACTATAAACTCATTTTTATTTATTTTTTTACAAACAATAAGTGCAGTGATATACACGCATCAGCTTTTAGCTGCTAGTGTATTAACAATATAATAATATAATATAATAATAATCACCAAATTAAAAAATTTAAAAACCAACTTCATCCTATTTTTATTGATATCACTTTCTTCTTTTTTAAATAAATTAGCTTCTTTTCTAAAATATTTATATACATTATTTACAATTTCAAGAGATTGAGCAACAAGTTTTTTACCGCACTAAATTTGTTGAAGCCATGATACATAACTATTGTATTTTGATAAAATTTGATAGAATCGAATATATTCACGAATGAAGTTAGCATTCATAAAAATAAATATATCTATAATAAAAATTTAAATTGATAACTCTATGTGATAGACGAGGGATTCACGACAATTACCGAGGTTGGCCCAATCGTTAACTGATTTTAATCATACTGTATGTGGTACTTTTTGCTAAAAATAAACATATAGAGTAGAATCTGATTAGTTAAGACTCCGCATAAAACAACCAACAGTTTTTAGCGACGTAAATATAGGCAGATGGTGGGTTTGCATACAAACCACTATGAAAGTGCATCCACATTGTAAGACTCAACGACTCAAGACCTGTCAACATAGTATGGAGAGAAGTATGATAGGTTTAAAAAGAAATGACAGATGGAAACTAACCAACCATCAGGAAGAAAACCAAAGTTAGAAACGTCATTGAGGAAATCAGAAGGAGGAAGTGGAAATGGACAGGTCACATGGCAGAACAAAAATTTAAAAATGGACAAAATTAATGACTGATTTGTTTCCAAAATACAGTAAGAGAGGAAGTGAACATCCAAAAATAAGATGGGAAGATGAATTTCCTAAGATGTGGATTAGATCACCCAACAACCTGACTAATACCTAATTTTTTTATATATCACAGCATATTAGTATTGTAAAAACTATCGGTCACTTCAGTCAGTGAATAAAGACTATTTGAAATTGAAATTGTAAGACTGCTAATAACGACCGGATTTCACACGAAATTGGTCAGTTACAATGATGATGTGCATTGTAACCAAAAAATTCATACAAGATAGCCGGAGAATAAACCCTTCTTATTTGCTTTGATCAGAGATCTTGTATGTAAGCTCTGTTCAAAGCGTATAAAGAAGGGGTTCATCTCCGCAATTCACAATTTAATCGGGAAGTAAGAGCATATAGGTCATGGGTAATCCATTTATTTTGCTATAGAGCAAAATTTTCTTAATTTCGATTGTTTGGCGAGTTACATGAATTCAGTAGTCACACACTGCATTTAGAAAAACCATACTACGAGAACTGAATATCACCAAGCGGCTCTCAGGCCAGGCTATCTGCCAGGAGAGAACACTCAGGTTCTTCAGGCATATAATGCGTTCTAACCAGCACACTCTCAAAAGAAACATTATTCTCGGCAAAGTTGAAGGCCAATGAAAAAAGCGAGTGGTTCAACACCAAGTGGAGGGACATCACTGTTGGTCACGATCCTCAGCTATGAGGGAGCAACTGAGAAGACGACTATAGAAATCAATCAACTTAAAAATTGAGAGTTTGTTGAGTATGACTTCCAGATAGTACGACGTAATATCGTCGGTCCCTTAGACGTCGTTATACCAGATTCTACTGTACAACATATAAACATTAAAATATTTTGTTTACTGAATTTATGCAGTATTAATTGTAATGTAAATTGTTAATGTAAACAAATTGGAAATGTATATAAATTAAGAAATGGTTACCTTCCTTTGAGCTTTAAGGGCCTTGACCACAGGCTTAACAACCTTCTTCTGTCCCTTAATGCCAGTCTTCTTGGGCTTAGGTGCAATCTTAAGCTTAGCGGCAGCTGGTTTAGGCTTAGCTGGCTTAGTGGCAGACGCAGCCTTCTTGGCTGAAGGCTTAGCACTGGATTTGGCCTTCAGGGCAGCAGCCTTAGCAGAGCCAGGCTTGGCTGTGGGCACAGCAGACTTCTTCTCTGCAGGCTTAGCAGCAGCTGGGGCAGGTGCGGCCTTAGCGGCAGCAGGTTTGGCCGCTGGGGCAGCCTTCGGCGCCGCAGCCTTAGGTGCGGGAGCCGGAGTCTTGGCTGAAGCTGGCTTAGCAGCAGCAGCTGCAGCAGCAGGGGCTGACGCAGCTTTAGGAGCTGCTGCGGGCGTTTTAGCCGTCGCAGGCTTCTTTTCCGCGGGTTTGGATCCAGCGGACCCTAAAAGCAGCAATGAGTTAAATTAGTTAAACAAGATTATATTCGAATAACAACGACCATTTGAAACTTAACAAAATAATTAAATATAGACTTCAATATGATATAATTAGAAGTAGACGAGTGTAATAATTCATAGATACATGGACTGATAACTTTGTGTTCCAGTCTGGTCTGTAAATACATAACCTATATTACACACTTGTCACGATAACTTACACCACGGATAAGAATGATTTTAGAATACATATTTACCAATTTAACACTTATAACCCAACGCATTTTCAACAACCCATGCAAAAGCAAATTATACAAAACTTATAAGCTACACATGAAACATAACCGCGTGGCTATACAAACGTCAATCTAAATTACTCGTTAAAACTTTACAAAACCGCACGTCCTGTGTTGGAAACTTATATTATAAGTACAGACGACATTTTAACACCATGAGACTATAATTTTATTTTAAATTATTAAGAAAAACTAATAAATATAATATCATACCGGATTTTTCGGGCTGCTTCTTAGGAGGCATCGTGACAGAAAAGAAAGATGGAGTCTGTCTTGAGTGTTGCCAGACCAATGAAATGATTCAAATTAAAAAAAAGTAAAGGCGTTTTTAAGTTAGTCAAACAAAGAAATATTGTATTTCAATTATTTTTAAACTTTATAAGGCCCATTTTACCTTATGAAATATCTTTGATTGATAGGTCTATATGCCTCTCTGTTTCTCCAACGTGAAGAAAAAGGACGGCATGTAATCTAATATGGGCCTTATCAAACATATGGTGCGAAGGATTGGGTCCGACAAATCGCGTCATGTAATAATAGCCCACAGGGGTGCCACTAATCCGCATCCCGCGAAAAGGCAGCCCAATAATCAGCGACCCAATAATTGGCGACCACGATGTACATGGATTATTGGGCTGCCTTTTCTTGGGTCGCGCAATCTCGAAGCGGGCCAATAATCCATGTACATCGTGGTCGCCAATTATTGGGTCGCCGATTATTGGGCTACCTTTATAGCATCGTGAATGTCGTTGCCGGATGCGTGCCGTACGGCAACATCCTGCTAGCTCCGCCCACCTCCTTGCAGTCCGAATTGCACTAAATTACGCTTATAAACAATTGAGAAATGCGGCAATGCATAATTATATTAATTATTCATTATTAAAAATGACATAAGAGATGGCGGCATTTTTTTAATTCGAGTACAGTGTATGCGCCAAAACGCAGCGCTGCGCATCTTTCAACGAATAAGTGCGAATTGGACTGCCAGGCTGGGCCACTTGCACACCGTGTGTCCGCTACATCCAGCCATGCCGGAGTGCCGGCGGACTGCCGTGAATGACGGGCTTTACGTCATGCGGGTAACTCTACATTGCCTCTCAAGCCCGCGAATTCGCGTGGTCGGTTGTTCCTTATCTCCTACCTCATAAGTAGGTACTATATCGGGAGGAATGTGCGAGATTGCCCACGTTTCAAATCTAGATTTATTTTTATTGTTGTACCTACATACAATCGAATATCTTTAAATAGACAGTTCTTCGATACATATTAATGTTCTTAGTTTGATGCTTATGAATTAATCTGCATCATTACATTGCTGCAAACGACTTAGATACCTACTAACACAAGGTGCAATAAGTCCAAACACACAAAAAATACCAATATTAGAGTAAAATATAGTAACTATATTTGTCATACTAATAATATATCCTTACAAAGATGACATATGCGCAGTAAATTTAAACGCAAAACAAAAATACAATCAAACTATATGTGGCCAGCCAAGTCAAAAATGATGGTGGAAAGAGCTACAAGCATTTATTAAAATATAGTACCTACAATGTATTTTATAAAAGATATTGACATGGATAACCACAAATTATTAAAAAAAGGTGCATGTCGTATGTTACTGATTAAGTAATATATAATGTTATGTTTCTTCTAGTAGTCATTTCATGTTGTAAT
This sequence comes from Lathronympha strigana, assembly GCA_949128165.1. Taxonomy (NCBI): domain Eukaryota; kingdom Metazoa; phylum Arthropoda; class Insecta; order Lepidoptera; family Tortricidae; genus Lathronympha; species Lathronympha strigana. The sequence goes on along the minus strand of OX421909.1, from coordinate 13,721,800 downwards.
CACTTGGCGCTTGAGTGGAACTAGTTCCAGTGCGGTGAAATGACCCTAAGTTCCAAACAGGAGTGCCATAGTTAGCATTAACTGAGCCTTGGCATGGAGATGCCACATTAGTGGCAGCCTGGATAGGTCTTTTGCCAATGATTAAGGGGAAACACTCATCTGAAATGCCAGAAAGAGCATCCTGTATACGCTTCATCCTATTAGAGCATTCCTCAAAATGATTAGTTAAGTGTTTCAATTCTGGACCTGAACTATGATGTGTTTTAAGGTTTTTGTCAATTATTTTAAGGCCTTCAATAGAGTTGTATGTTAACTTTTCCCCATTATAGAAAAAGAGCTCAATGTCTGTTCCATTTTCCATAAGTTGGCACTTTGCTAATGCTGAATACAGTGTTATCTTAGGTGTTTTTGCCTTTACTAGATCTACAAAGCGAGAAGCATACAAATATTTTTTCCAATGTTTTTGAGGTAAATTATGGTATGTGAAAAGTTCATCAGGTTTTGGGTCATGCTCCAGATCAAGTTTAGGTTTATCCTTGTTATTGTCCACACTATAAATTACTATTTTCATACCATCCTTGGATATTTTACATATTTCTACAACTTTTTCTTCTCTATCCTTGCCTTTCTTCTTAATAAACTCTACTATCACACCACTGGCTTCTATTTTCAGAATTGCATTTCGGGTTTTGTGTGAAATCACTGGCAGTCTATCTGCACACAGTGGAGGTACACTCAAAATATTTGAGTTGACTTTACATGCCTTTGATACATTTTCTTTATTTTCATCATTACTTGTACATTTCACTTCATATTCTACATTTTTGCTATTAGTATCATGCCTTTTTATATTATCTAAAAAAGATGTACTACTTGCAGCAGCAATTCCCAATTTCAGGGCAAAATCATTATTTAATTGATTCTGGTTATTAGTACCAATATGATTTACCATGACATTTTCATTTCCTCTACCAACTACAAACTTATAACTATTGCTCTGAGCCGATATATTATCTTGCATTCCTGAAAATACATTCATCAGTGGTACTCTCGCTTCTCTATTCATTGGTGAGGCATTATGATCTCTGCAATTACCTATATAGTCTGATCCAATTTTGTCCTCATGCCTCAACTTACTGCTATGTTGAGTGCTGTGCAAAGTTGTGATGAAGCCAGAGTCCCTTGACAAGTCCTGTCTGCCGATTGAAGGGACCATGGCCATGGTATTCACAAATGGATGATCAGCAACAGCTTTAAGTGTTATCCTCTTCATAGGGTCTTTACATAGCAGTTTTTGTAGAATATCCTGGGCTTGGATTGATAGTTCTGTTGGGATTTTATAATCAGCATGAATAACTTTGTTCAGTGTTGTTTTAACATGCTGGGTATGAAATGGCGGACTGCCTACTAACAAAGTGTACAACAAGCAACCCAAGCCCCACACATCCACGGGTAAGCCATGAACTTCTCTGGAAGCTACCTCAGGAGAAATGTAGTTTGGTGTTCCACACATAGTGACATGTTTTTCATCTGGTCCATTGAGCTGTGTTGCTAAACCAAAATCAGCAATTTTTACATATTGGTCTTTTGTCAAGAGCAAGTTGTTTAGAGATAAATCTCTATGTATGATATTGTGGGAGTGCAAATATAACACCCCACTCACAACCTGCCTGAATATATCAGCAGCAGCTTTTTCACCAATGCCACAGGTCCCTAATTTAAAGTGTCTGGCTAGTTCTCCATTATGCGCTAATTCTAATACTAAATAAACATAATGTACATCTTCAAAGAAAGTGTACAATTCTAAAATGGCTGGATGCTTTAAGCGAGAGTGTATTGTGACCTCCTGTCTCACTCTGCCAATCATGCCAGCGCTTGCCATTAAGGCTTTGTCTATCATTTTGATAGCAACAAATATATTTGATTTGCGGCATCTTGCTCTGTAAACATGTGCAAATCCTCCTTTACCTAGATGTTCAAATATTTCGTAATCTTCAATCCTCTCGCCAAACCCACTCATACTTAGTAAATTCTTTTATCATACACAAAGTTAAATTGTTTGTCAATTCTATAAAGTGAATGGTTTTTAACATCCATTATTTTTGCGTATACTGAAACAAAAAGATTACTTTATCAAATTAGCACTAATTTAATGCATTAGTAATTTTAAGAAGTAGTTTAATTGAGTTATTCATACTTTACTGACTATCCATTTGGCATCCTCAATACTTTTTGTTATCATTTGCTTCACTCTTTCTGGGTCTGGTTCCACTCTGTGTTGTTTATAGCTCTGAAATAAAGAAAAAACAAGTTTAATTTAATATATTATCCCCATAATATAATATATAAATCCGCTATTTACGTAGTTGCGTTTGTATTACATTAATTATATGTGTGGTGTGGGCGATAGGGGATTAAAGGTATAAAGATTTAGATTTAGTGCAAATTGCCAATATAAATTTTTACTGCCTTATTCATAAAAACTTAACCAACCCATATTTGGTGTCTTGTCCCTTTTTAACAAACGCAAATGTAAAACTCTGATAAGCATTCTGGGCGCGCTTCCACTAGGCAGCGATTTGGGGCAATTTTTTTATTTATAGGTAGTTTATTTTTATTTTTAAGTTTAGGTTTTAATTTTTATTTAGGTAAGTTTTATTTTAAGGTCTTTATTTGAATTTGTTGATATTGAAATAAATATATCTCTCTGTAAAAAAAAAAAACAAAAAAAGGACAAATAACAAATTATTTAAGGGAGGTTTGATGAGCGATTATGAATAACGGCATTATTCTGTATCCATTTCCACAAAATCGGCTTGTGAGTGAAATATAAGTAAAAGTAAGTGAAAAATAACATAAACCATAAATATAAATATTATTTAGTAGTACGTATCATAAATAAATAATATATTATACCTGTTTGATGGCAAATTTGTAATATTTACCAGCATCAGGCGGTAATTTTTCGCATTGCCGTAATAAATATTTGTATAGCTGTAAAGATGTCATAACAACCTTTAGTTCTCCACAAAATTGTGAGTAATGACACAACATTGGGGTTAACTTTAAGTGTGCATTTGCACAAATTTACAGTAATGAATACACACTTTATTTTATATCACCACGAAAATAAATACTCAAAGAACGCCAAGCTAAAACTATTTCGGTGTCTTCTTTTCGGTGGTGTCAGTTGACAGTTCTGTTGTTCTTGCCTACTATATAGAAAAAAAAACTGATCATATTGCCAGGAAAAAAAACTATAATCTATTTCTTTTTTATTTATATTTGAATAACTACAAAGCTTTTAACTAAGCATTTTGTTATTGTTGTCCTTTATTCTGAAATGCGTGTTTTAAACATATTACTTCATATTTATATAATTTTAGTGATCACACAGACCACATAGTGCTATGAACTGCCACTGCCCGTTGTACCGCACACCGCATCAGCTAACAGCTATGCACAAGCGGGTTTTAGATTAAGCAGAAACGAAAATACGCTTCAGGTTTCTGTCTGTATCACGGATATTGCAGAAGGAAGTTAGTTCTTATTTTCAACATCGTATCGTAAAATTACTCCTTGTCCTAGGTTAGACAATAGGACAGAATGTGCTGAAACAAATGTCTTGTTTCCGTCGTGTTAATATATCCAAGTGTATGTGCAAAATGTGACACATGTTTGGTTGTTGTAGTATTTAGTGGTTCAAGTAAAGATTACTGAAATTATGAGAAGTAATTTACCTTTTATGTACATAATTGTGTTACTCTGATAATGATTTGTTAGCACTAATGTGCTATGGCACTTGTTACGATTCGACGTTCTTCGAGTGTACAAACACCAAGAAAAACGGTAAGTAACAAAGACAAATTCTGCACAACTTAGTGAAGTGCACTCAATATGTTATTCAGTAATCTACAAGTTTTTGGCAATGTGCATATCCTGTTCGATTTGACAGTTGGGAAGCTTTCTTTAGTCCTTGATCTATATCTTGATTCAAGCTTAATTTAAAGTATCCAATACTCACCTTGTGCAGTAGTGCAGTGCAATCTATACACAGCTGTACCTGCTAGGAAACTTGATTAACTATGATAACCTTAGATATATGTTGCAGTTTCAGCTGTAATTACATGTTTTGTGTGCTCTGACAAAATGGAATGAAACCTATTCCTATCTTTCCTTAGGGATTATAATAATATTTTATGTAAGTAGTTTTAATTTGGGGATATGTGGCCGTTTAGTAGGGTGAGTGTTTTTAAATTTATTGAAATTATTGTGTCCCGATCTCGTCTTCATCTATTTTTGTCACATTCTGTTGTCTCTGAATGAACGCGCGAAGTGCTCGACAGTCCGCCTTTATCCGGCCGGGCGTCCCTACTATACATCTACATTCTGTTGTCTGCTCTGTTTGTTTGCTCGTGTATGTGTAGTAAAAGTTAGGGGGTGTTGATATTTGCAAATTTCTTTGATTAATACTTTGACTGCTCTCTTCTTCGTGTTGTACCGTTCTACGATATACTGCGTCTAATCCGTCAAAGGAATTATGGGCACAAATATTAAGGGGCTACCCGGCATATTTCACTGTTTTTAAAGTGAATAGGCTTTGTTCAGCTCCAAGCACAACGCTTGAAAAAAAAATATAATGTAGCTAGGTATTTGGTCTACATTTGGTTCTACTAAATTGTCGAAATACATAATACATCAAGAGAAAAAAAAAACCGTAAACCCTTTTTTCTACCTTAAATCTGCATCTACTCCCTTATTATGCGTCGTAAGTACAAGAAACTAAGACAAGCAGTATATATTTATGTTTACTTTCAACGCATCTACTGATTTTTAGATAGGTTTTGTACTTTTCGAGAAAAAGCTATTACACGCATTTTTCCGAAAACGCCGGCTCGAGATGCCTGCGCGGGCGACGGGGGCCAGTCGTGTAAGATGGCACTAGTAGTTTATAGGGTTGCGTCCTAGTACAAGCAGCTCTTCCTAGGTGACGACTTATGCTTATTGACGTATTGTATAAACGGTGAGGAAAGTCAGGAAAGGAAGCGGGAGGGGAAGAAAGCTCAAATCGCCGAGGTCATTGGGATAGGGGACGGCCTTAACTATAGAACTATTTACTGTTGTTCGGTGTTCATATACTGAATTGACTGTTTCAAATTCATTTCTGATTTGATTCTTAATTGTATCTATTTTTGTTTTACTTACTGAACATCTTGTTATTTACGATCACTCGCCTTTGATCGGCAATACGCTGTTCTAATAAATGCGATAGATGTGGGAAGTGCGATGTGAACCTTTCGTGGAGCTTTTTCTGTATGCAGTCATTTTCTATTTCAACCGAAGTAGAAACCAATACGACTCATATTGGTTTCTACTTCGGTTACTTCAAAATAATATTTAAGAGTCCTATAACAAAATCCGTTCGCTCGCATTTCAATATTATTACCGCCAGTTGCGCGCCGACACGCATCTGTGTGCGGAGCGGACACACACTACAATCAGGAATAAGTACAAACTTTTTATCGCCATCCTATTCGAACGGCATAGCAGGTGCGGTTAGTGCGAACGGGAGCGAGCATTCATAGTATGTAGCACCCTCGCAACTCGCAAGGCCATTAGCTTGACGCGCGGATCAAACATTATTGATACTTGCGTCCGAACATCAACTATTACTTCGCGTACGTGGTGTAGTGTTAGAAAATTTAATTTGTATATTTGTTTTGTTTTTATCATAACTTAAAAAGATTAAAAATAGTTTTATTTGAACGCCAAATGTCTCTAAATAGCATCCGATGTTATTTTGGAATAGGAATTTGTTTTTGGTACATTTACTAATAGGTTTTGGTTTTTGGTGATTGGTTTTGGTGAGTGATGGTGATTTGGATATATTTTAGACGGGATGTTGCGGATGCTGAATTTGTGACTTCCGCGATTGCGGATATCAAAAGGCACACATTCGCGGATAGGGATGCGGATGTTAGAGTAAGTACATAAAAAAACCCCGAAATATACAAATATTTTACTGTTTATTCGAATAAAAGGAAACAAACTTGTCATTGCTTGTCGCTATCTGTCAAAGGCGTAAGAACTCGATCGACGAATCTTGAAAACTAACCCAGGAAGGATACGGTTTTGACAGACATTAAATTATAATAGCCTGATTTTCTCAAATTACGTTCGAATGGGATATTTATTATTTATAGATAATGTATGCAAAAATCCTACAAACTTTTCTTCCGGAAGTAGGTAAAAAAAAAAAATTGAACTCTCAGTGTGCGGCAGTTATACGGTTTTCGGATTTTTTCCTGTATTTTTGCTAGAAGTTCTTGCTTTTTGTCAAATTTCGTTATTCTAGGTTAACGGGAAGTACCCTATACATTTTGATTCCCACTGCAAATGTATGGGAATGACGTTGATGTAAAGGTTTGGTTTTTTTCGCAGCTTCAAAAGACCGCAGACCTATGTATGTGGTATTAATTTTAACTTGCAACCTTTACTCGTTCCCGAGATAAAGAGTCTGGACTGGACAGACAGATGGGCGGACGGACGGACGGACGGACAACAAAGTAATCCTATAAGGGTTCCGTTTTTTCTCTTTGAGGTACCGAACCCTAAAATGTGAAAACTTCAGGAAGTTTATTATTTATTATTTTATTTTGAACAAATTATGCGTGGTCCGACACGCACTTGGCCGGTTTATTTCCAGATTTTGCTCATATAGCAATATGATTATCCCTGACTACGGTGGTGGCACCAGTAATGGACCAGGAACCAGTAACGAACAGTCACTTTTATTATGAGGAAGTAAGGTTCATACATTTATTTTGTGTCATCCAATTAACAACCATATGATGATATTTGAATTAAGAATGAAGTGTCCATCACCCGTGTTTGTCAGCTTAAAGTGTTCATAATGGGTACCGTCACCTTAATAACATTTCTCCATACTGTCCCTCCTCTTGCTACTCACACGTCAGTTGAAAAATTGAAACACTTCCGTTCAAACGCCCCGTAATTCGCAGGCTCTAATGTAGGGCGGGTTAGGGAAGGAGGTCCTTATTGGGGATCAAAGCAGTGATGGGCAAAATTTATTCGAATGACGGATGACGGATGACGAATAACCAAATCATTCGCGGATGACGGATGAATTTTCGGATGATTATTCGTATTCGAATAAATTATTCGTCGAATAATTCATCCGCGAATAATTTATTCGCCGAATGAATTGCCACGAATAATTTTTTAAATACCTTATCAACTTCTGTTTAGAATAGCTATCTAATTATGAATTCATAACTCAAGTTTAATTTCAACCGCCTAGTTTCATTGACACAATTTCTTTTAAACATTATGGCCTTACTAGTTTATATGGAATTTATTTTATATTCGGTTATTTGAATGAGAACTACGAGGCCCTTTTTAGACCGAGATAGTATATGTCATTGAAATGTACAGAAACTTGACAAAATCTATGCCATAGAAATTAGGCGGTTTCTTTGCTCAGATTTTCTTCCAGCCCGCATAAGGATTATAAAAGGACTGTAAATAAAAGTGCACTTTAGAAATCAACATGGATTTATTAATAATTCGTAATAAAAATCATACGTCATGATATTCTTTGTTTGAAAACCAGAGTAAATAACATTAACTACATATAGATCATATCGAATAGATCACTAAAGTCTTAGACGATCGTGAACTTTAGTAAAAATTTGTCATTTTTAATATATGTTTCTTTTTCTAAATTTAATAAAATAGCCAAAAAACCTTTAATATTGTTAGTAAATTTATAGGAGTAATATAATAAGTAAATCATTCGTCAATTTAAAAACCGGTCGAAATATTTATTCGCCGATAAGTTACTCGCGAATAAATCATCCGCGCATAAATCATCCGCGAATAAATCATCCGCGAATAAATCATTCGCGAATAAAAAATTGGTGGATTATTCGTCATTCGAATGATCATTTAGATAATTTTTTATTCGAATAATGCCCATCTCTGGATCAAAGTATATGACAGCCCGGTAATTCGCGGGCGTGAGTTACGAAAGAAGGTTAGAGTATCAAGAAGAGTTGGTTGCGGTACAATCACATTCGATGAAATTATTTGATTTTTTTATATCAAACAGGTCTATAATATACTTAATCAAAAATGTGAAATAATGACGTCAGTGGTTGGTCGCGGTGTATGTACTTTCCCAAACGCTTCCAGCACTTCCTAGCGTAACAAAACAAACAATTCGTGCAGTTCACAAATATAACACAGGTCCTACCTCTACGAGCGCGCGCGCGGTACTGAGGTGAGGACTCAGCCCGCGCGCGGTACTGAGGACTCAGCCCGCGCGCATCGGAATTTATACACCATTTGGATATTCTAAAAAATAATACAGAATTTCGAAAAAAACATGTATTTTTCGACTTCAACATGGGCTTAAAAGAATAAACTTTAATGTTGTATACAAATCATCCCAATATTTTATCAAAATGACTGCGAGAATCCCTGTGTTTGCAGAGTAATTTTATCGAAAAATTTGCATATTCAAAATCGAAGTAGTTGGGTATCTGTGTAAATAATTGGAAATATGGGACCGAAAGGTTAAATAAAACCATGTTACAATATTATATCAACCCGAAAAAACATGTGTTTTCATGTATCGTGTTAAAAGTGCACGAAGTCAAACTTTTGTCTCCGCGCGCTTTTCAGAAAACAACTGCCAGTAATTCTATAGTCAAAGTTAAAACACTGAGTTTTACTTAAATTAGAAGCTGAAAAGTTAAATACTAGGAAATGAGCTATCAAACATAGTTAGCAGCTTTCACATACAGTTCACCGTTTCTTCGTAGTACAACGTCAAAAATCAGCTTTTGTTGCTTTTCCGTACAAATCGTATTGATGGCCTCTTAAAGTACATGATAGCCCGCGAATTACGGGGCGTGGTAGACGAAGGATTGTAATATCAGTCGAGATCATAGATATAGGATGAAAGAGCTAAGCCAATCAGCCGAAAAAAATGACGCCATAAAAGTGCAGCAGTTGCGACTCTTTTTCATATAGTCTTGTTTGGAAAACGTGACGTTCGGTAAGTGCCACCAGCCGAGCCTATACAGGATGGAAATAGATTTTGGTTCAGTGAGGGCAGCTACCAGATTCCGTGTTGCTAGGCGAAAATGGTCTTAGGAGACCTTCCTTCGATTTCAAATTAATGAAGATTGGCGTTTACAGATTTTGGAAAAAACATACAGGATGCGAGAAAATGGTCATTTTTGACAAACTGTTTTTTTGATGCCAATCAATTCCATTCCTGTCCAGGATCAAAAGTTTGTATGGGACCAAAAAGAAATTTCCGGCTAAAAAAGCCATAAATCTAGAAAAACTTTCCCCATCCAATTTGTATGAAAATGAAAAAAGTTTTTTTTACATGTATTGTTTTTTATGTCAATCGATTCCATTTCTATCCAGTATCAATAGTTTCCTTGGGGTCAACTTTCGGTAATGTACAAAAAAGCCAGAAATTAAAGAAAACTGTTTTCATACATTTACTATGGAGAAAAAGTGAACTTTATTTACATTTTTCTGTCACGCTAATCAGTTCTGTTTCATTGAAGGATCATAATACGGTATGAAAATGGGAAAAGGCGCGTTATTAATTCACAATATGAATTACAATTATTAATCGGATTCAGACTGTGTGTGGCTGACCTCAGATGTACAATGACGTCACGGCTAAGCTTGCCAGAATGGCGGGCGTTTCAAACGTCCGATTCTGGTTGAAGTTTTTGAAAGAAGATTTATCTACTAAATTTTAGTTATTTTGTGCTGAAAATTATTGTACAGTACTTTTACAATAAAAGCTATCATCTAATCATCTAGCAGTATTTAAAAAAATAGTGAATATTCCCTATTGCTTTGTTGTATTGTACCCTAATCCGTAAGGGCTCAGCTGAAAAGAGACTAACTATACCTTTTCTAAATACCAAAATTGCATAATCTGACAAATTTAGCTGACTCAAGTAGAGATACACTAAAAATCAGATCTGTGTGCGCGTTTTAGGAACACTGTATTTATTTCTGTAACTTAACGTAACCTAACTTAAACTTAAAATATTTTTATGCTTTTTGTAGGATGAGGCAGCCAAATCAAGCGAAAGCCCTGAGGACGATGTCGGAAACCGTGTCAGCAAGAGGTAGGTAATAACAATTTCAATAATAATTTGGTTAATATCGTCGATTACATATGGGAATTTCATTAAAAGTTCTCATTTGTTAGATGAGCCTTTCTTGCCTTTCAAAATTATTTAATTGCTTACAACACATTGGAGTCACATTTTGATAAAAGGAGGGTTATTGCAAATTCAGAAATGCCTAAATATGAGGATTTAATGTCATTTATTGAAAAGCGAAGCCAAGCGCTAGAAAATTCAACAGTCAAGTCTGGTATGGTGCATAGTAAGCAGCCAGTGGCTAAGCCAAAGTTATCCTTTGTCGTACCGCCTGTAAGCAGTTGTGCCATGTGCACTGCTCCGGGACATAAGACTGAAAATTGTTCAAAGTTTTTAGGGTTGTCACCGACTGAAAGGTTTCAGCAGGTAAAAGAAAAGAAACTTTGCATACTTTGTTGTTGTCCGTCTCATTCAGTAAAAAACTGTCAATCTCGTGTGAATTGCAACTCGTGTAATCACAAACACCATTCGTTACTGCATTTTGATAAAAATAATGAGATGGAGCTTCCAAGTAGTTCGGCTCAACCAACTCGGGTGAATTTAGCTGTAATAAACCCAAATGCCCCAAGTCTGTTTTCGACAGCTATAGTTTTGATTAAAAATAAATTTAATAAATTGGTGCCTATTCGAATGTTGTTGGATAATTGTTCGGCGCCAAATTTTATAACATTAACATGTGCAAATAACCTTGGACTAAATATTAAAAGTCAATCACCATCGGTGAATGGTATCGGTCTATCATTGGCTGAAACTTGCGGAGCGGTTGAGTGTGAGATAGTCCCTGCAAATGGTGACTCCTCATGTAAATTCTCGTTCGAAGCACTTCTGCTCCCCAAGATCTGCCCGGACATACCATTAGAGCCATTAGATGTTGCTTCGTGGAAACATCTAAAAGATTTAACTCTTGCTGATCCAGATTTCCATAAACCTGGATCAATTGATATTTTGGTTAACATCAACCTTTACGCGTCTTCCCTCCTGGGTGGCGTGGTCAAGGGCAAAGACAACGAACCCGTTGCCGTCCACACTGTTTTCGGCTGGTTGGTGTTGGGTGAGTGTCCCACAGATGTTACATCTTTTCGTTTTCGTTGTCGCAAGGAGTCCAGTGCTGATTCTCAGGGGTGCTTTCTCGTGTCGTGTCCATGGTTGGACAATAATATCAAGCGCTTCTGGGAGCTTGAAAGTGTGGATCCTCCTAAAAATATCGTTTTGTCGAAATTAGAATTATCGTGTGAAAACCAAATGGAAAATAAATATTATCGGAGTCCTGAGGGTAGGATGGTGGTACCATTGACTTTCGTTGACCCTTGGACAAACCAAGGTTTTCAAATTCTCGTGAGATTGCTCTTAAGCGTCTCTTAAATTTGGAGAGGAAGTTTAAATTAAACCCTCAGTTTCGTGTAGCTTATATCGATTTCATGGATTATCTGAGCTGTGGTCACATGGTGGAAGTCGATCCCCCTTTGTCGTCCGAGGGTCACTTCTATTATGTCCCGCATCACGGAATTTTGCGTCCTGATTCTGTCACCACCCCCCTGCGTACGGTGTATGATGCTAGCGCCCAGGATCTGTCAGGAAAGTCCTTGAACGACACATTGTTGCCAGGTCAAAAACTGCAAAAAAGTATATTTGATTTGCTAGTTCGCTTTCGATGGCATGCAGTAGTGTTCACCGGGGACATCAAACAGATGTATCGTCAGTTCCTTGTCGAATCTCAGGACTGCGACTACCAGCGAATCTTGTGGCGTCCGTCACCTGATGACCCTGTAAAGGATTATCGTTTAGTCACAGTCACTTACGGCGTATCCTGTGCACCCTATCAGGCGCTTTGGTGCATAAACAAGTTAGCTTAATTCGGATATCTGTGTGTACAGCATCAATAAATTGCTCTAAGTAATAATTTATAATTTGTTAAAGATTCTATTTAAAATTGAACTGAACTGTATTTTTTTTTCAAATTAATGCATGTTAGAGCCGGTGTAGCTTTATTTATTTTTAATTCGACGTTCAAAAGTGCACTGTAACATGCCTAATTGAAAAATAAATGATTTGATTTGATTAGCTAAAGAATTTTCGTCTACTGCTCCCTTAGGGGCTGCAGTGTTAGCTAGAGACGCATACGTCGATGATATCGTATCGGGCTCAGACTCTGTCAAAGAGGCGTTGGTGTTGCGCAAGCAGTTGGTGGAAATATTGTCGTCTGCTCAACTTCATTTGCGCAAATGGACCTCGAACAGCCCTAACTTTTTGGAAAGCCTGTCTGAGTCAGAACTTTATTCTGAACAACTTCGCAATTTCGAAGACGTTCATGAATTGTCGTTAAAAATTCTTGGTCTGTCGTGAGTCGTGGCTTCCGAAGGAAGACGAGTTCACGTTCAGGACATCCTTGAACGATTGTCGTTGTACGAAGCGATCCATCCTTTCGGACATCGCACGTATATTTGATCCTCTGGGTCTGTTATCGCCTGTCGTATTCTTTGCCAAATACCTCATACAACTGTTATTTATGGGTATCTGGGGTCGATTGGGACAGTGATGTTCCCACCTCTATCGCTGAAGAGTGGCGCAAATTCAAGTCACAACTGTCGGAATTGAGTTTGTTGACCATTCCTCGTAGAATTATTGACCGTTTCGTGTCGGTCCAGCTTCACGGGTACTGCGACGCTTCGGAGAAAGGTTACTGTGCTGTCATCTATTGTCGTGTCGTTCGAGATGATGGTTCTGTTGTCGTGCGCCTTTGTTGCGCTAAATCGAAAGTGGCTCCACTCCGTAAGTGTTCCGTGCCGAGATTAGAGCTGTTAGCTGCTGTCTTGCTGTCGGATACTCGCCGCGTTTAAGGAAGCTTAGAAGGAGGTTTACACATTTGAGGAAATGCACGCATGGTCAGACTCTAGTGTAGCTCTGACGTGGATTCGGTCGTGTCCATCAAAGTGGAAAACCTTTTGTGGCCAATCGTGTTGTGCACATACAAGAAAACATCCCGCCTGAAAATTGGCACCACGGTCCACGGGCGGGTCCTAGTTGGTTGTCTAACCCTCAAGAATCTTGGCCACAATCGGAGATCTTTCAAGCTCAAGCCGCTTCGAACGAACAGAAGATATTTAGTCTATTCACCGCCTTAAACATGTCGTTTGTCGACGATATTCTGAATCGATATTCGTCCTTGCAACGCATACTACGGATTCTTGCTTACTGTTTTCGGTACATCTATAACTTGAAGCATCCGTCGTTGAAAAATTCGAACCTCAACTTATCGGTTGAAGAAACGAATAAGGTCCTTCATTTTCTCGTGAAACACGTTCAAGAACGAGCTTTCGCTTCAGAGATTCGTTACCTGTCGGAGAACATGTCAGCACGTTCTTTGCCAAAACCCATGCGCAAGCTGTCGCCGTTTATTGACGAGCTCGGACAGCTCAGGGTGGGCGGTCGCCTTTCAAAAGGAGACCTATCGTTCGATGTTAAACATCCCTTGTTATTGCTATTGCCTCGTGATCATAGGTTAACGACCCTGGATTACAAACCATGCAAAATTTATTAGCCCAAGAATTCTGGATCTTGTCGTCGAAGAGGGCTATAAATTCGGTTATATCGTCGTGCATGAGATGCTTTCGTGCCCGGCCTAAGGCGGCTCCGCCGCCTATGATGGGCAATTTACCGTCCTTTCGGAAAAAACAAATTAAACCGTTTTCGTCTTCGTCGGGAGACTACGCGGGTCCGTTCGACACTAGCCTGGCTCGCAGTCGTGGTCTTCGCACAGTCAAATCGTATATCTGTGTTTTCGTGAAGTGGAAAATTGGCCGGGTGGTACAATTCCATCCCGGGAATGACGGGATTTGTCGTGTCGTTACGGTTCGCACAGAGTCTGGCGAACTTAAGCGACCAATAGTTAAATTGTGTGCCTTGCCTTTACAGAAATAAACTATTAGAATATACCTGTTCTAGTTGTTAAGATTTGTTATCGTTTAAGCATAAATGTCGTTCAAATAGTAAAATAAGAATAATCTTAAGCCATAGTGTATCGATCTCGTTCTCAACCAGCAAAGGCTGGATAAACTTTCTGAAAATAAGTAGTATTTTCGGTGAGCGGAAATGTTAAGGATCATAGCTTTCTCAATATTTCGCCTTGCAACATTCTTCGTTTTAAAAATTAAAAAAAAAATAGTTAACTGACTCTTCGTTGAAAAATGTCGTCATGTCGTGTCGGCGCGAGCGCGGCGTAAAAACTAAGAAATATCGTGTCGCTTTAGTTTTAAATACCCCTTATCGCTTAACTCGCGTGTGGAACCCAAGAAAGGCTGACAGTTCGCGGAAGTACTGTTCCTGCTTCATATCGGTGAGGAGCTGGTAACAGGTAACCGGGATTCAAGGTGAGTTCGAACAATCTGAGAGTTCTGGGAAGGCTCCCAGAACTCGCGGTTGTTCGGTGGCTGGTGCAGGCGCACCAGCCACCGCGACCGAGTACTGTGCCATCATCAGCAGTACGCAAGGTGAGTGCTTCAGTTAACTGTTCTAGCCCTACTTATTTTCCACAGCTTTCATGTCTCTTAATTCTCGCCCAATAAAACCCTTTCGCATACAGTCCGCTTAAATTTAAATCGTAGAAATAACACATACAATCATAAACAACAAAATATTGTAACCTCTTTCATGTTAAACACCTCTGTTTACTTACAATTTTTTTTTTTTACATGTTTCCCATTTTTTACTACCTACGAGTATATTAGGTACGTCAATTGAAACTTGCTTGAGTAGGATGTTTTAATGCAATAATTGTTTTTAAATATTATTCTTATTTAAAACGTGCATGACAAATATGAATTATTAAATAATTGTTTTATCGATAAATAACGAACCTCCTTGCGTAGTTGAAAATCATCAAGAAGTTTTGCTCACTATGGTTAGAATTTAATTGTCATTAATTGTATCTAATGTCATATTCTTTGAAGAAAAATGCCATTGTTAGGAGCACGAGACTATGTAAATTTACTCTTTTTATACGCACAATGCAATTATAACGCTGCCGAAACTCTAAGACAATATAGGGAAACATACCCACCACCACATCCAACTGGCGTAGGACAATTTTACGTGCTTACGATCGTGTGATCAACAACCAGCCGATTGTACCAGGCAATGCCCAAACGACCAACCTGGAGGAGCCATTGTTAGACTTCCAGCTAGGCTTGAGGAGTGCTGCAGTATTTTGATCGTCATTCAAGAGCTAGTTCCAGAGCAGCAGGTCGACATTTCAGAATGACTCATACAGCGGTAAATTTAATTAATTAATTATAAAGGATTCACATTCTGTTCTCGAATTACGAATAAAATTAAACAGAGAGTTCAGCAATCAATGGATATGCCGCACCGCACCGATGGACCGCACCGATGGCCACCCAGATCCCCGGACCTAACTTGCCTAGATTTCTTTCTGTGGGGCTTTATTAAAGATAAGGTGTATAAAACGTAATGCGACACTGCAGACGAAATGAAAGTCAGGATGGCTGCTGCCTTCGACGCTCTGCGTCGGAAAAATGACGAAGAGCAGACCCTAACGCGACCCTAGCGCTAGCGCAACCGACATACTCGGGCACGAGCTGCGGCGTGCGTTATAAGACACTGAACAGTGGCACCATTGAACACCGCATGTGAATATTGTGAAGATAGCCGTTAGGTAATATTATTAATAACAATAACTAATAAAGTAATTGATAGAAATATTTTCGTATTTGATTTGACATTTATGTGTCATTCATACAATAGTGTAATTACGTCAACGCTCGGAAATAAGCGTAAGAGCTCCGAGTTCACCCGACAACTATTCCTTGATCTAGCCGTGATGTGTAGAGTGTAGATGCAATAGGGTTGTCACCACAGTTAAAAAGTAGTGAATTTGAAAAAAAAAACTCTTTAATTAAGTATTCTAAGCATTACAAAACTTCTGTTTATCACTGAAACGATGCAATACTTTCAGGAAGGTCCATGGTTTCATTCCTCCCTGTATAGTCCCTGAAATCCGAAATATCCATTATTTTATGTAAATTATTACAAATGACGCGTAACGTCTTAGTTACGTACGTCAAATTGGCGAAAAGTTGTTTTAATCTGTGAAATCTGTTAATTTCATACATTTAGCGCCATCTAAAATAAACCCTGAACAATAATTGGTTGGGTGAAAAGCTACCGAAACGTAGTAAACGCTTTTGTATTTTAAACATGGCGAACGGACGTAAGTCCATTTGGACACAAAGTAAAAGGACGTAACTCCATAAAAAAGAACTACTAACTAGGGCCATCTGGAGAACTTAAACGAACTAAAATTTATAGCTACAGAATTGGACTTGACAGTACCGCTCTATTTCTTCATACTTTTTGGTTTAATGAAGCTTGAATATAGGTGGAACAAATGTAAAGAGTTAAAAGGTGACTACGTAGAAAAGTAAATGGATATTTTCTCAAACATGCAATGAAATGTTGTTATAACGTTCGTTATAATAGGCTTCAAAGTACCACGTTTCAGGCGGGGCAACTGGAGAGACACGTAATGAAATTTCATACGAAATTGAAGGCCTAGGCCGGGAAGTAATATTTTTTTAATTTTATTCCACATAAATGTGTGACACAGCAACATGGTTTTTAGCCATTACCTATAACAGTTTCATTACTATGGTTCATGATGACATTCTGCCAGTTATGCCAGTACGCCTTTTTAAAAACACAATAAATTATATATTCGAATATATTAAGTCGATACTTAATCGATATGGACATGAACATAACAAATAACACATTATAAATTTAAACATAAGCGGTAAAAGTGTTTACTCAAACCGTGCCGTTTTGTTTCATGATAACATTCTGCCACAGTGCCTATTAAAAATAAAAATAAGTAATGATATTTTGAAGTTTTATTTATATAAAATGGACATCGACATGAACATAAGTAACAACACGTTATTGCAAATTTACTCACACAAATATAGGTACATTCCAAATATTAAAATAAATTTAAACGTAAAAGCGTCTACTCAAACCGCGTGTGAAAAAACGCCTATGTAGTTTTTTAATAATTTTGGAGGTTAAGTTAAATAACTTCTTAAATAAATTCTTTTATTCTATTTCAATGGTTTTATTGTTCATTGTTATTTATTATAATAATGTTGTCGTCGAGTTTTGAAGCAGAAATGACTATTCATTGAGCCCCACCAGAATTAAGTGCGAAATGCGAAAGTAAAATTGAATGGGCTCTAAATTAATTGATGGCGCAAATGACAAACGAGATGTCGAAAGGCATATGGCTACCCAAAATGCATGCGTGTTTAGTTAATATTACGATAACTGTTTAGACTCAATTGGTTTCTAGTTTAAGTGAGAACTGTGTCTGTCTATCTAAGGATAAGTAGGAATTTCAAAAATTTGTAAAGAGGTTATAATTTTCATTGTCACAGAATAACAAGTGCTGTTCGTGTTTGGTACATTTTACATTGCAACATATTTATACATCATGAAATATTTATGGATCATCTGTTTTATCGTTATAGACTAAATTCATGTTGGAATCACCACGAAAAAACCCCATTTACTGTGGTCCCACAATTCCAAGACACAGTCCTTACCATGTCAGAGAGTATTGGGATCCTGGGTGTTGACATTTCCAGTGACGTCCAATTCCGTAGCTACCTGGAAGGGAAGGCCAAGCTGGCATCCAAAAAGCTCGGTGTGCTCAATAGAGCTAAGCAGTACTTCTCTCCGGGGCAAAGACTGTTATTATACAAGTCTCAAGTCAGGCCCCATATGGAGTATTGCTGCCATCTTTGGGCGGGAGGACCTGGATACCAGCTGGGCCCCTTTGACTCGATCCAAAGACGTGCTGTCCGAATTGTCAACGATCCCAAACTCACGAGCGATATCGAACCCTTAAGTCTAAGGAGAGACTTCGCCTCCTTATGTGTGTTCTATCGCTTGTACAATGGATTGTGCTCTGAGGAATTGTTTGATATGATGCCAACGGCTGCATTCTACCACCGCACCGCTCGCCGTCGGCAGGGTGTTCACCCGCATACCCTGGAGCCTAAATGGTCTCGTACCGTGCGGTTTAAGAGGAACTTCCTCCCGCGGACGCTCCGGCTGTGGAATGAGCTCCCTGCCACTGTTTTCCCAAAGGACTACAATATGGGGTTCTTCAAAAAAGGAGTGTTAAAGTTTTTAAAGGGTCGGCAACGCGCATGTAACACCCCTGGAGTTGCAGGCGTCCATAGGCTACGGTGACCGCTTACCATCAGGCGGGCCGTATGCTTGTTTGTCACCGTCGTAGTATAAAAAAAAAAAACTTAATAGCAATATTTGTGTTAGATATATTAATTCGTCAAGTCAACTTTTAGTTTTTCTAGAAATAAAACTATCATATTTTTGGAGTTTTTTTATTTATTTCATTGCATGTTTGAGAAAAGCACTATACATGCCTTGCCGTGAAAAGGGCTTTAACGGCTTCGTATGGTTACCCGGCCTCGCTAACGCTCGGCTCGTGTATATACATACTCACCCGTTAAGCCCTTCTTTCCCGGCGTCTGCAGTAATGTACTATTACACAAAATACTGGTTTATTTTTTCATAAACGGGTACTTATCAAACATCCCAGGTAGGTGTTGATTCTTATCATCGGATATCGGGTTCTTTGTTCTAAGACGCTGCATATGAAAACGATTATGTAAAATTTCAACATGAGCGGACCAAAAATAAAGATAATTACCTAATCATCTCGCAGTTTCTACCTCAGTTTCGTTATAAAAAACTTCTCGGATCCTCAAATATCGATTTTTACCACGATCGTCTGAAAAGTGATGAAATTCAAGATGGCGGTCGTTTCTGGCAATTTGGACTTAAGATTCATTGTGAAGAACTTCTCTGGTCTTCAGATATTACTTTTCATCACGATCGGATCAAAACTAATGAAATTCAAGATGGCGGCCTTTTCTAACATAAACAGTAAATATACATATGTTTAAATCAGTTTCCACGTTTCCTTTTGTGACCCCCCAATCCGATGATACTTTCGATCACACCCGTCCCGACCCCATCAACAACTGAAAAATCTTAACAGCGCGAAGTAGACCACGGCACAGCGTCATCTCTCGGGAAATTGGGTAACCAATTTATATAAACTAGACGGGTTATGTATGTTGGGTTTTCGGGGGTAACTTTTGATCGCGTGAATCGATTTGAATAATTCTTTTTTTATTAGAAGGAAGATACGTGCGGGATAATAAATTAAGAGGCCATCAATACGATTTGTACGGAAAAGCAACAAAAGCTGTTTTTTGACGTTGTAATACAAAGAAACTGTGAGCTGTTTGTTAAAGTTGTTAACTATGTTTGATAGCTTATTTCCTAGTGTTTAACTTGTAAGCTTCTAATTTGAGTAAAACTCAATGTTTTAACTTTTACTATACAATTATTGGCAGCTGTTTTCTGAAAAGCGCACGGAGACAGAAGTTTGACTTCGTTTATTGTTAACATGATACATGAAAACACATGTATTTATAGGTTGATATAATATTGCAACATGGTTTTATTTAACTTATAAGCCTCATATTTCCAATAATTTACACAGATACCTATCTAGTTCGACTTTGAATATGCACTTTTTTCGATAAAAATACACTGCAAACGCAGGGATTTTCGCAGTAATTTTGACAAAATATTGGGATGATTTGTATACAACATTAAAGTTTATTCTTTTAAGAACATGCTGAAATCGAAAAAAACACTTTTTGTTTAAATTCCGTATTTTTTTTTAAATATTCAAATGGTGTATAAAATCCAATCCGCGCTAGCCTAGTCCTCAGTACCGCGCTCGCGCTCGTAGAGGTAGGACCTGTGTTGTTCTCTGTGGACTATACAATTTGCTTGTTTTGTTGCACGAGTAAGTGCTGGAAGCGTTTGGAAAAGTGAATAGACCGCGACCAACCACTGAGATAAGCATTTTACATTTTTGACTATATTATAGACCTGTTTGAAATAAAAATTGGAAATGATTTTATCGAATGTGATTGTACCGCAACCAACCCTTCTAGATACTTTCAGTAATACAGAGTGTTTATTAAGACGGACAGTATGGAGAAATTTTAGGTGAGGGTGACGGTACCGATTATGAACACTTTAAGCTGACAGACAGGAGTGATGGACACTATATTCTTAATTCAAATGTCATATGATTGTCAATTGGTTGACACAAAATAAATGCATGAAACTTATTTCCTCATAATAAAAGTGACTGTACGTTACTGGTTCCTTGTCCATTACTGGTGCGACCGCCCTAGTCAGGGATAATCATATTGCTATATGAGCAAAATCCGGAATAAAACCGGCCAAAAGCGTGTCGGACCAAGCATAATTGAGGGTTTTGTAGCGTTATACGACATAAATATTGTGCAAGCAAAAAGGCATAAGTGTCTTCAAAATATCAAGGGACTTAACTGTATGTTAGCAATTAATAGTTTTTGGCAAAACCTAACTTCCTAAAGCTTTCACATTTTTAGGGCTCCGTACTTCAAAAGGAAAAAACGGAACCCTTATAGGATCACTTTGTTATCCGTCCGTCCGTCCGTCCGCCCGTCTGTCTGTCCAGGCCCTTTATCTCGGGAACGAGTAAAGGTTGCAAGTTAAAATTAATACCATATACACAGGTCTGCGGTCCCTTGAAGCTGCAAAAAAACCAAACTTCTACATCAACGCAATCCAAATCTGAAACTGCCGTACACTGAGAGTTCCATGCCACTTTTGTGCGGAGCCCTCGGTGGGCAAGTCCGACTCGATCTTGGCCGGTTTTTTGGACCTCCCGATACTGGATCAACCAATTTTTTGTTCAAGAGACCTTTAACTTATTTCTAAGGACCTATCAGATGATGTGCCACAAGTCGATATTTGACAAAAAAATGGAACTCAAAAAACGGCATTTTTATCTTTTGTTGTACAAAAATCACTTTTTGCTAAATTAGAAATTTTTGTATTTATTCTACTCAGAATCGCAGCTCTTTCAATCCTAGTAGGAGAAAAAAAGTGTCCTAAATTTTCCATACATTTTTCAAACTTTCTAATGTGCTACCGCCATACTGAATCTATGAAATGATGGTGGCGAAATGGAAAACAAATCTTGGAACACTTTTTTTCTCCTACTGCGATTGAAAGAGCTCGCGATTCTGAATAGAAAACAATTAAAACTTTTCATATTTTCAAAAAATGATTTTTTTACAACAAATAATAAAAACGCCCAAAATATGCCTCCGGATTTCAGTTAAAATTACAAAACGTTAAAATAAAATTATTTAATTACACGTCCCTTTTTTCATCTTATCGGCTTTGTAACCTTCAATATAATATCCCCCAAATAGAACCCCAAAATAGAATTCAGTTTGAGTTTAAATTTTGAAAAAAAAAAAACTTTTTAGTAGTTAGGTATGCTTAGAAATGTACCAATATATGTATGTATGAATATGAAAACTATGAATTGGATCCGGAGGCAGAAAACAAAATCCTATTCCAAAATAACTTCGGATACTATTTAGAGACATTTGACGTTTGAATAAAACTATTTTTAATCTTATGATAAACACAAAACAAATATACAAATTACTCGTAAATTTTCTAACACCACGTACGCCAAGTAATAGTTGATGTTCTGACGCAAGTATCAATAATGTTTGGTCCGCGCGTCAAGCGTCGCGAGGCCATTAGCCTCGCGACGGTGCTTACAGTCAATGAATGCTCGCTCCCGTTCGCACTAACCGCACCTGCTATGCCGTTCGAAGAGCATGGCGATAATAAGTTTGTATACCTGATTGTAGTGTGTGTCCGCACACAGATGCGCGTCGCGCGCAACTGGCGCTAATAATAATGAAATGCGAGCGGGCGGATTTTGTGATAGCACTCTTAAGTACTCAAGATAAAAAAACTGTTTGCATATACGGTTAAATTACAAATTTAATTCAGAAATTATTTTGTAAAAATTTTCAAAAACCGTTCAACCAATCAAGTTCAAAATAATTTTCCAATAAAGTTCTGATTAATTTCTACTATTGTAATTTTTTCATATTTTTTGAACTCATAGTTCAAAACTTAGAGGGGGGGGGACACATTTTTTCAGGAGCGATTATTTCCGAAAATATTAACTTTTTATCAAAAACTATTTTTAGAAAACCCTCATTATTTTTCAAATACCTATTAAATGATATGTCACACTAGGGTTGAAACGAAATAAAATCACTTCCAACTTTACGTGTACCTACGGGAGGTACACTAAAAAAAATATAACCACTTTTAATGTTACCACCGTGTTCGCGTGACCGATATACATATTCGTACAAAATTACAGCTTTCTAGTACTTACAGTCACTGAGATTATCAGCGGACGGACGGACAGACAGACAGACTTGGCGAAACGAAACTACATATAAGGGTTCCTAGTTGACTACGGAACCCTAGAAAGAGCATCTGTTATTTTGAACTACATAATAATTAGCATTTGAAAGTTACGTAGCATTTAGTCAAGCGTACTTTTATGTATCTCAAGGCGAATGTTTATCTACTTAGTTACTCGACAGATGCGGTTCTGATCAGTGTTCAAAGCATGAGCTAACCTTATCTATCTATCTGAAAAGGTGAAGGCATAAACTTTACCTATTTGTAAAGCCGCTCTGCTCTAGTGAGTTATTTTAAATTCTGCCGAGGCTTGTTTCACCTTAAACCTTTATCGGTACCTTGAGTTGTTGAAGAATGACGATCACTAGCGACTGCGCGATTCGAAAGCATTATTTGCATCTTACTCATTCTTGACCGGTCGTAACGAGTTACAAATACTTTCGAATCGTGTAGTCGCTATCGACTTGTGACTTGTGACTACGTAAAACTCAATGGTAAGTACTTACCCTTATCCATTGTAGGTCATTTGCGGCCATTTGCACCAACCGGGGTTAGTCAAATAACCCGGAGTTAAATGTTTACTTCATATGGAATTTGACAGTTACGGCCGAGTAAGTCGGGTTAGCGGTTAACCCTGATTGGCGCAAGTGGCGCCAAGGGTTTAGGTAAGTGTGTATAAAGTGATTGTTCCGTGTGCAGTTTCGTTTGATTTGCTATATCCATTTTATGTTATGTGTGTTACAAAACGAAGAAAAATTAGGAGGAATAATTCGGATGTAAACAAATGTTGGTACAGTTGTAGGTAGATAGTTATTAAAGTACCTAGTTATTAAAGGGGTAAAGTCACTGAGAATTTACCTAGACGTTTTAGCTCATGTTCTGGTGCTAGACGTCTTGCACATTGTGTCTCCAGCTACACGCTGGCACTTGGCAATCTTGGCATAGTTAATTATTAGGTGGTCTTGAGTGGAGTTAGAGGAGGGAGGGGGGTGCAGGTTGGCTCCGTCGCGCTTAGTTTTAAGTCCATACAATTTTTTCTTAGATTTTTTGTAAATTCATTCAAGAAATAATTAAATGGCTATCTCATACATGATACAAAAAATGGACTTGGGCGTTTTTATTTTTTGTTGTACAAAAACCATTTTTGGAAAATTTAATTTTTTTTTAATTGTTTTCTATTCAGAATCGCGAGCTCTTTCAATCCTAGTAGGAGAAAAAATTGACCATACAAATTTCAAACTTTCCATGGACGCTACCGCCATACTAAATCAATGAAATTATGGTGGCGAAATGGAAAACAAATTTTGGAACACTTTTTTTCTCCTACTAGGATTGAAAGAGCTCGCGATTCTGAATAGAAAACAAAAAAAAATGGTTTTTGTTGTGCAACAAAAAAAAACGCCCACTTATGGACGTCAAATTAAAATCATCGGAATTTTTATGCACTATTTTGGCCATGAAACTAGCAGTATGGTGATTTGCAATAAGGTAAGAAAAATATTACACAAAAATAGGCATCGATCTGTTTTTTTTGGAAAAAAAAATGTATTTCGGCGGGCGCCATTTCCATACAAATGGAATAATCACCGAAGTGAAAGAGTAAAAAATGTGTAAAAATATAAAATCCAACATTCTTTACAAATCAATTTCATTTTATTTTGCTGGTACCTAGTAAGAGCAGTGATTTTGCCCGTTTCTGGTATAACTGGTTACGTAAGATAACGTGAGACATATTTTATCAATATTGTTTCAGTTTGCACTTACCACTTCATTTCGAACTAAATGTTATCTCGACTGATATAAGACTAATGTCAAAATCTAATTTCATTGTTACTTTCAAGATGTTTGTAATTTTACTGCATACACTTAATATAAAAAATAAAATAAAATAAGTTTGTGAATAACATATCATCATATTTAATCAAAATCGATATTTGAATCGATGTAACAAAATAATTAATAACATGTTTATAGATAAAAATAGTACATTACTGCAGAGGCCGTGAAGTAAGGGATTGCAGGACGAGTTTGTACGTCTCGGCCGGATAAAACAAGTCCTGTAATCTCTCTTCCGGCCGAGGCTTGTATAGTGCTTTTCTCAAACATTATGAGGAAATATTAAAATTAAAATAACTACTAGGTAAATAGTTAATAAGGAAAAAATAGTTCAATTTGCCAACTTTTTTTATTTTTTAAAGATGCCATTTGAATGAGCTATTCATTTGCAAGAGAGGGATTGGGTTATACTCTTTATACTCTGGCTCAAAGCGGGCTGGCCTTCATATCCTTATTCGCAAAGAAATGTTCGCTTGCGCCGCTGTCCACATAAATATCAACTTTGCTAAAATCACCGGTAAGAAATATAGCACTAAACGCATGCGTTTGCTTTCGCGTGATTTTCTTATCGCTCGCAGCATTTTTTTCACTGTAAAGACACTAATTCTCCACTCGCTATAATTCTCGCGCCCCTTGAGTCTAGGAACATTAACTAGATAGTTCGCGGAACCCATTATCTATCACTGTTCACTGCTGTTGGCAACGCAACAAGACAAATGATTTGTTTCTGATAAATAAATTATATTTTATTTGTAGGGACGTAAACTTACGAATAAGATTTGTAATTGCCCGTATTAGAATAGGTAGGATTTATTTCCCGAATTCCCAGTGATCGAGCTTATGGTCTAAACTAGTTACAATCCCAGTAACTCATTATTTAGTTAGTTAATAGTAATCAAAGCAGCGTTTTATGGTTTATACAAAGTTGCGATCGAGCGACACCATATAGTCTCAATTGTTGTCGTAATTCGAATTCTTTCCGATCGCTCTGCGCTCTCGCTCTTCTGCTTCCCCTCGTGGTAGTTTCTCGGAATTACCTCAAGGACAGCTCGGGTCAGACACCCACTTGCATTTAACAGCTGTTCCAAATTTAAACTCATAACCTACTGTTTCGGGAGGTAATGTTAAAATTACAGTTCCTGCTGGCTGGTAAGTGGTAATGCTGGTCACCTGTGGTAGGGTTTCTGAACGCGTTTTAGAGCACTAATGATATGTGCGTATAGATAAATAAAAATAGAAGATTGAAGAACCGATGGCCGTTTGTCTTATAATTATATCTGTAGTGCAAATTAAGTTATAACGACTCAAAACTTGCCAGTGATCAGGATTTGGAACAGCTGTTAGAAATTTAAACTCATAACCTACTGTTTTCAGGAGGTAATGTTAATATTACAGTTTCTGCTGGTTGGTAATGCTGGTCATTGCCTACGTATGGTATGGTTTCTGAACGTATTTTAGAGCACTAATGATATATGCGTAGATAAATAGAGATAAAAGTTCGAAGAACCGATGACCGTTTGTCTTATGATTCTATCTGTAGGGCCACCCACTGAAGCTGGTCACTCGTAGGTCTCACAATAATCCTCATAAGCACTTCTTAAGCAATAGAGTTATCAAAGCTTGGAACAAACTCCCAGATAAAGTTGTGATGGCTCAAAGTGTCATGAATTTAAAAATAAGCTAAACAAGCACATCTCAAATTATACTCTGTAGCTTTACCAAAAGGACACCGGATACAGGCACTATCAGTTATAATATGCTTAATCATTAATAATAATAAAAACCGGCCAGGAGCAGTCGGGCCATGCTCAGTGTAGGGTTCCGTAGTTTACCGTCCGACACAATAGGCAACCTTAAAAAGTGTTTTAATAGATACCATGCTCAATACGCTTATAATAATCAACAATTCGATGATACTTTCGATCACACCCGTCCCGACCCCATCAACTCCGGAAAAATCCATCTCTCTCGGCTCTCGGGAAATTGTGTTACTACTCGTAATTTATACAAACTAGACGGGTTATGTATGTTGTGATTTGGGGGGTAACTTTTGATCGCGTGAATCGATTTGAATAATTTTTATTTTATTAGAAGGAAGATATGCGGAAGGATAAATTAAGTACTTAAGATAAAAAAATGCATATACGGTTAAATTACAAACTTAATTCAGAAATTATTTTGTAGAATTCTTCAAAAACCGTTCAACCAATTAAGTTCAAAATAATTTTCCAATAAAGTTCTTATTAAGTTCTACTTTTGTAGTTTTTATCATATTTTTTGAACTCGTAGTTCAAAAGTTAGAGGGGGGGAGCACATTTTTTTTAACTTCTGGAGCGATTATTTCCGAAAATATTAACTTTATCAAAAACTGTTTTTAGGAAACCCTCATTGTTTTTCAAATGCCTATCCAATGATATGTCACACTCTAGGGTTGAAACGAAAAAAAAACACCCCCCACTTTACGTGTACCCTAAAAAAAATTTATAACCACTTTTTATTTTACCACTTTGTTGACGGCGTGACCGATAATCAGTCAGCCACACAGCTATGAATACAGCCAAAGTGCCAAAAATATGTATACACGACCTTAATGCTCAGGCAATAAAGTTCTGTATACATATTTTTGGCACTTTGTCCGTATTCATAGCTGTGGCCTGTGTGGGTGACTGTACATATTCGTACAAAATTACAGCTTTCTAAATAGTACTTACAGTCACTGAGTTCATCCGCGGACGGACGGACAGACAGACTTGGCGAAACTATAAGGGTTCCTAGTTAACTACGGAACCCTAATAAAAGCTTGTCAAAAAACGATAAAAACCTCGGATACGCCCTTTACTATATGTACTTAGGTACTTACGTCTACCAATTTCACTAACTTTCAATGGGAGCAACCGTATTGTCGCTCACCAGGCGGCGCGGCGCCAGTCATGCGTGGGTCCTGTCCTGTCCTGTGACTCGATCCTGTGTCAATATGAGAGAGTTTTCAAAGTGACGTTTGAAATGTTCCCGCAGGACCCATGTTCCACTAGCGCCCCTAGCGGGAAATCGACTCGCGGGAATCCTAATTGATATGATGTTGCACTTTTGCAATGTTGAAATTTTAGAACAATTCCTTACAGGAAAATCTAGAGCAATATAATAGAGCTCATAAACTATTTGTATATATTAGGAAGAACTTTTTTGTGTTAATTTTATATCTGTGTGGCGTGTTTATAGTATGCTGTTATTTATATTCTTATCCGATCCGTCGTATAAAGCAATAACCCAGTCGGGACTCGCGTCAAGCGTGGCGTTTTGTCGAGTGCGTCGTGTTCCTGTTCTGAGGCATTTGCGTCGAGTTTCTATATTTACGCGGCAGTTTGTACTCGAAGGGAAGGCATGAGGTCGTCCGTCGGGCGCGCAGTGCCGAGTCGCGCACGCACCGAAACACCCGGGACGCGAGCCTCCGGCTCCGTCCGTCAGGTCCGTCTCACTTCGCTATGTGGTTGCACCGTTGTGTTTTGTGTTCATTGACAGTTTACTAGTGACTTGTGCTCTTTATTGTACAAGGGAGACGTAATGGTCGCATTCAGGTAATCAATTCTGCAAAGTGTGCTTCAATTATATTTAGGTCTCTTTATTCTTTGTTTACGTGAAGTATATTTCTTTATTTTTCTGGTTTACGTTTTGCCTTATCTTGTTTATGTGTTATAATATATTGTTTTGAATCCATATCATCTATAGGCATATAGCTTATAAAGACGAACTTGTCTACATATTTAAACTTTATTCTGATCGGTGTTACTGGCATAAGTTTTCTACGGAAATGCTAACTTCCGTCCTTCAAGTTAACCGCAAGTACCGCAACGTGCTAACTGATAATAAATTATCCTTTTACAAATCTTCTGTACTTATCATGCCTATCTGCCTTATTGCAAATGATATCAATGTTATTATTGGTTAAAGCATATCTGGTTTTGTTAACAGAAAGCCAGTAGTGAAACAATTCGGGTGATAAATTTCGTCCGTTCGTCGATTTGTTTCTTTTTATTCGTATTATTCAATTCTCCTGACATATAAGTGTATGTCTGATACTAGATACGTAATTACGTATTAAAAAAAGAGCTAAATCAGATGATTGAGCATGGCGAATTATGACTTGGCCGATAATAATATTATGGTATGTTTTTTTTTCTAATTCTATTCGTTTAAGTTTGGAGCCTAATCCAGTCGCATTGCTAATTTGATTTGATCGTTGGAACCTTTCTTCACTTTATCCGTGAGTCACCGCGTTGATTAGATCCCATAAACATTAAAATAAATTAAAAATCATTAAACTACGTTACGGGTCAGTTTGACTACATACTTATAAACGTTTTCTTTACTGATTATTATCTAATGAATCTTGCTAAAAAAAATGGTTGTAGACATTTTCTTACTTCAATACAAAGAAGGAGTTCTCGATTCAATTATATGTATGTTTCATTATGATTGTTACGCTATTACCTGGTTCGTCAATTATGAATTTATTTTAATGATTTTTTTTGTTCTATAGCTATTTAAAAGATAGGGTCCGTGAAGTACCTACAGACGGAATTTCGTTGTTTTGTTAAGTAACTAAGTCAAACATTAACTTTCGAAAACCAGCAATTTGACGAAGTGGGCAGAAATCTGAAAGGGCCCTAGATTTCCCAAAAATCTTCTCTCCACTGAACATACATGTTCCTTAATTTATTGCAGGCAAAAATATCATGATATTAATAAAAAAACAGCCAGCAAAATCAATCAACACTACGAGTATCATAAGATTCATAACAGAGGACAGATGAAAATGTTATGGGAACTTTGTGTAAGTATAACTTATACTTGCTTGTTTACACTACGGCACGTTGCCGCGATCATGATCGTACCAACCAGATCGAAACGTGACGGAAATTTAATCACGTGTAGGTAGCGGCTGAGCTTAGGTCTAGAGTCTAGACAATTGCGAAGTTCAGAGTTGTGTTGCAAGTTGCTTGCGATGGTTCGTGCAAACATATCGACTTTTACTTTGCGTGTAGGTTTTTAGCGCACATCCTGCTAAGTAGCCGGCGAGGTACGTGACATTTGTATAAATGGAGATCCTGCATGAATAGTATATTACGATACAAGGGCGAAAAACTTCGCACGTGTATCGTACGACGTTTTACAGTACACATGTCCCTTTGAATATTCGACGCAGGCACGTAAAGTGCTCATTATCGCCCTAAGGCGGTAAAGTAGCACCATGTGTACTGTAAAACATTTAACATCATTTTTGAAGTTTTTAACGATCATGCGATTTCATGTTACATAGTTTATTATGTTATTTTCATATTTTTACTTAACAGTAAACCAGTAAGGCATGCTTATTGATGATTGCGTATGTGTCTTCTTCTTTGTCCGTGCCTCTTCCCATATCATTTGGGGTCGGCCCTCTGAGTATGTTTCTTCCAGCTCCCTCTATCGAGGTAGCTTGCTGGTATCGTATTTGTAAGTTTTTCCAGGTTTCTCCACCAAGTTGCTTTGGGGCGTCCTCGTGGTTGTTTGCCTGTGTCAATTTTTAAAGCTATTTTGACCGGGTGGTCCTCTTCACGGCGCATAACATGTCCATACCAGCGGAGTTGAGTTTCATGGAGTTTATCTGGGATGGGTGCCACCTTAAAGCTGCCTCTAATGTATTCATTTCGGATTCTGTCCAATCTGGTGACCCCGCCTGCCCATCTAAGCATTTTCATCTCGGCGGCGTGGAGTTTGGCTTCGTGGTCTCGTTTAGAGGTCCAGCACTCTGCACCGTAGAGCATGACAGGTCTGACGCAGGTTTTATAAACCTTCCCCTTGGTTTTGACAGGCATTCTACGATCGCAGAGCACACCTGACAGTGATCGCCACTTCATCCAGCCGGCATTTATCCTATGCACTACATCAGGGTCGCAGGTTGCGCTTTCATGAAGTGTGGAGCCTAAGTATTTAAATTTGGTTACAAGCGGCAGTGGGCTGTTTCCTATGGAAAGTATGGAGGAGCAAGGCTGCCCAAATGTGTACTTCATGTATTCCGATTTTGTCCTACTGATTCTCAAGCCATTGCTTTCAAGGGCATACTGCCACTTGTCGGTAGTATGCTGAAGAGCCTCCATCGAGTCTGCTACCAGCACTATATCGTCCGCGTATAGGATACTCCATGGCACCGCTTCCTGAATGTTCTTCGTCAGGTAGTCCATTACGGAAATAAAGATAAGTGGGCTGAGGGCTGAACCTTGCTGGACTCCCACCTTGACGGAGATAGGTTTACTGGTTCCTGCTGGGCTACGAACTGAGGTTCTGACGTTTGAGTACATGTCTTGGACGAGATTTATATACCCCTCAGGCACATTATGGCTCCTCAAGGCTTGCCAGACTAGTCTGCGCGGCACTCTATCAAAAGCCTTTTCTAAGTCCAGGAACGCCATATACAGGTTCTTTTTCATGGCTCTGTATTTTTCCGTCAGGACCCTCAGAGTTTGTATGCCATCCGTAGTCCTTTTTCCCTTCGTAAATCCTAGCTGGTTAGCAGACACAGCGATCAGGTCAGTGAGTTTACTTTTCAGGACTTGCTCCCAAATCTTTAGAGTATGTGACGTAAGTGTAATTCCTCTATAGTTGGCGCAAGATTGAACATCTCCCTTGTTTTTGTAGATAGGTATGAGGAAGCTGTGTCTCCAAGACTCAGGGATTGTTCCTACTATCAATATATCGTTGAAAAGATTTGTGAGCCAGATCACTCCGATGTCACCCACCTTCTTCCAGATGTCCGCAGGTATACCATCCGGTCCAGGGGATTTTTTGTTCTTCATTTTGTAGATCGCCCTTCTCACTTCTGCCGGTGTAAGTACATCAAGTGGTCCTGCGATCGGAGGCAATGGCGAGAGGTCTTGACTAGGGAACTCTTCATTTAGGAGCTTGTTAAAGTAGAGATGCCACCTATTGTTTATTTCGGAATTGTTTACCAGAAGTTTATCTTGATCCTCCTTTATAAATTTATTATTATTCTTAAAGTCTTGGCTGGCGGCTAGGCGCCGTTTTGCAATTTTGTAAATCTCATGGTCATGGCTAGCGTTTTCAAGACTCTCGTACATGTGCTGGTTTGCCTTGGCTCTGGCCTGGGCAACCGCCTGCTTTGCTAGGCGTTTTGCATCGTAGTAGAGCTGTTTATCTGCATCGTCTTTCGTGCTCTGCCATGTTTTGAACAGTGTTCTTTTGTGCTTAATCCGTTCTTTAACGCTTTCTTCCCACCAGTCAGTGTCTAGCTTGTCTTTGTAGCCACCTTTTGCTACTCCCAGGATTGTAGCTGCTTTTGCTTTACAGAAGTCTTCAAAACTGTTCCATCTAGCGTTTGCTGTATTGTGGTCATCTTCGAGGTCTTCTTTGAGATATTCTGTCAAGGATTCGGTGAGTTCCACAGCTTTAGGGGAGTTTAGTTTACACCACTTGATTCTTGGGGTTCGGTCTTGTTGAATGCGGTGGGTCTTCTGTATTTTGAAACAAGACACTAGTAGTCTGTGCTGGCTGGTGAGTGCTTCCCCTGGAATAACTTTGCAGTCCTTGAAGAGTTTCAGGCATCCCCTGTTGGACAATATGTAGTCTATTTGAGTGGCGTGGTTTCCAGATTTATAGGTGATCAGATGCTCTGCTTTTTTGTGAAAATAAGTATTTACTATGGCTAGGTTTTGAGAGCTGGCAAATTGCAGGATGGACAGTCCTCGGCGATTCGGTGTACCATACCCATAACCACCATGGTGAGCGGAGTAATCGCTGTTTTTCTCTCCTACGTGCCCGTTAAGGTCAGCTCCCAAGACGACCTGCTCCTGCGGCGGGATGTTTTGCATAAGGTTTTCAAGTTCATCCCAGAATTGCTCGTGCTCTTCCTCCTGACATCCATCCTGTGGGGCATACGCTGACACTATGTTGAGCGAAGGCTGGCCATCCAGGGCAATTTTAATGGAAATAATTCGGTCTGTGCGCCGTTCAACGTTTATCACCCTAGATTTGAAAATGTTGTCGACAACTATAGCTACTCCATTTTTCTGGTTAGAATTTCCAGTGTAAAATAGTTTATACTCGTTTCCGATGTCTTTCGCTTTAGCTCCCTTCCATCTTGTCTCCTGCAAGCAACAAATATTGACTTTTCTTCTCCTTAGAGTTTCTGCAAGTTCGGAGCTTCTTCCAGAGAGGGTGCCGATGTTCCAGGTAGCCAGACGTATCGTACTACATGCATTTGGCGAGTGGTGACTCTTGTCTTTGCCGTCGCTTTGGGGGAACGCCCTAGCATGTTTCTTCTTATTTTTCGCCTTGTCGCTTGCATTCGGTGCACTTTGATTGGTGGCGTCGCTTACGGGGGACGCCCTAGTATTGTATCGTTTTCTGTTCATTGTACTTTTCATATTCAGAGGATTTTGATTTGGCTAAGGTTATTACAGCCGGCTGCCGCCTGACGCTAAGACAGTCTACCCTCTGCCGGGTGCGAGCGCCACCGTTGACCTCTCTTATTAGGTTCATCCGCTGCCAACTCATACTGCGACTTGCTGCCAAGTGTCGCAGCACTGGGGGGACCTTCTCCTCGATTACCTCACGGCAGCTCCACCCCAGGGGTTTGTTAACAGAGTTTCCTTCTCCGGCCTTGTGGTCCGCGGGAGGTATTTAATTTCCCTCCTGCCCCCTGTAGGTTTTTTGCACCTACAGTGGGATTTCCACTATCCGCCACCTGTGGACGCGGTCTCTAGGGAATAAGGCTACCCCGAGACGTAGATGATTGCGTATGTGTGTAGGTAATATTTGTAGGTATATTATAATTACCGCCGTAGCGTTGAGTATCGAGCTTATTTGATGAATGAGGTGTCAACAGATACTATTATGATGCGGGTGACATAAGTATCTCAAGACTACCTACCTTACTTCTAATGTATTTCAGTAAATTAAAAAACGGTGCGTAAATGTATTATATACCTATATTTAAATGTAGGACCACTAAATAAAGGAAAATACAATATTTACCGCACATTTTGGCATTTTCTCTTTACACCTCGGTTTATCACCGAAATTTGAAATACTGACGGGCAAATTTAATTTATTCCGTTCTTTCTGGAATGTATAGAGGAGCAAATTGATGTTTTGGCATTATTAATAGAAGTCGGGCCGAGACCTTGTAAAGAGTTGCGAATTGCGTTATAGTTGCAAACAGGAAGAGAAGTAGGAATTTCTTGGACAAGTTTATATTTAAATTCAAACTGATTATTAACACCTTGGTACTTGTCTGTTTGTTGATATTTCGACACAGGCCAACGCCAACAACAACAGGTGGTGATCTGTGTATTTCGAGTTGTAAAGCAGATTTAATATATACAATACATACATATTTTAAAATTTGAATTATACTTTTCAAAAAATTCATCTTGAATAATGTTTATCATTGGATCCATTTTCTTTTTACCATTTTTAATTATTTTATTCAAGCAAGTTCCATTGGAGTCAACCCCTAAAGGTCCCGACATGGTATTGTACACGCTCACTCATATGCACCTGCGATTAGTCGTTAAGCATACTCGTACTAGCGTTATCAGCATCTGCATAAAACATTAGTCACTCACCAGCGTGTTTAAACAATTGTATTGTTTTTAAGATTCACCCACAAAGTTATCTACGTTTCATTCAGATTTTGAAATAAACATGAGAACCTTTCAATACGGTAACACGACAATTGACATTTTGCCAAATGACTAAGTAAGCTGAGTATACTTATTACAGGATTACGCCCTTATACACCCTTTTAGCCGAGAAGGTACTCTTTTTTGCAAAAAAATTTAAATGGCGTAACTGACCAAGTTCAAAATATTTTTTGCTGAAAGTCTTCATAAAGCTCTATTTTCATGATTTAATCTTTTTGGATTTGCGGTTCAAAAGGTGAGGTATGGGGGGCACATTTTTTAAATTCCGGAGCGATAATTTCCGAAAATATTAACTTTATCAATTTTTTTTATTAGCAAACCTTTATTCTTTTTAAAAACCTATACGACGATACCTCACACTACAGGGTTGAAACAAAAAAAAAATCACCCCCACTATAGGTATGCCTGTATGGAAGGTACCTTCCCTGAAAAAAAAAAATTACCAAAAACTATTTGCGCAAATTTTTACCCAGCTGCCAAAGGAGAGTTGTTTGTCTATATTTAGGCATGCCTTACTGCCTTATTCGTCTTAGATGGAAGTGAAATAGGTAGGTGCCTACTATAGGTTAAAATCTACTTGTTAACCTACTTTTGTTCTTCTGATGTTTTTTGGCTATTGTTTTACGTATGTTCACCGTCTTCACCGATTATTTGAAGACAGCGGATCGATTTGCCAAAATATTTTTTACAGAGATCAGTTCAGGAACAGGAATGAAATGAGCATTGCTATCGGAAAGTTCAATTTGGTAATCATCAGCACCAAGTACATACAATAAAACTATACAATCGCACATATTTTTCGTTTGGCTTTCGTTCGTTTCCTTTGTTAAGGTTGATAAGCAACTTATTATTCTTTAAATTCTTGAGGCAAACGGAGGTAATAAATTGGAACTAATGATGACGACCATGAATTGATCAACGGAACTCCCGTTATCTCTGTCAAACATTACACTATACCCTAGCCGTGTTTCGGTTCATTGTAACTGACGGCCAAGTGCGAGTCTTGACTTGCGCATAAAGGGATTCGTATTCGTACCATAATCTATAAAAACGGCAAAAAAACACGTTTGTTGTAAAGTAAATATTTTAAATGAATTATATATTTGTAAAATGAATATACAGTATGTATCAGAACGAAAGGCAAACAACGAAACCCGTTAATGTTTAGATCATAAATATGAGTATGGTACCTTATTCCTCAAAAATACGACAGTTTTTACAGGAGGTATAAAATTATACATTTATACCTCCTGTAAAAACGTCATAAACTGTCACGTTACGTATTCTCCCGTAACTGACATTAAAGAGGATACGTAACTTAGAGTAAGGAAAGGAAGAAAAAGAAAGAAAGTTAGGGTTAGGGTTCTTTATTTTCAGCCGGTAAACATAAGGTCACTATGGCGGTAAATACGGAGTGAAACTGAAGTAGGTTCGGGCAGGATGTAGAAGAAGAGTCAGTCAGCAGCGGGCGAAGTAGTTCCGGAAGGCGTGAGTTCCAAGACAGGTTACCAGGAACAGTATTAGCAGGTGAAGGTAGTTTCGGGCGGCGTATGTATGAATTATATATTTGTAAAATGAATATACAGTATGTATCAGAACGAAAGGCAAACAACGAAACCCGTTAATGTTTAGATCATAAATATGAGTATGGTACCTTATTCCTCAAAAATACGACAGTTTTTACAGGAGGTATAAAATTATACATTTATTATTATTGTTTTGCACCTCCCCTGTATTATTTGTTTACAATCTAATAAATGACATCTCGTAAATTATCAACTGACAGACAGGCGTCAAACCTTGTTGACGTCTGAATTTTTACCTGGTTACAAATAAACAGTTAACAAAGCGCTTGCGCGTTGCCTATGACTACAGTCATTATTTAAATTATTACCTAGGTTACTTATAAACAGAACTAAAAGCGCAAGTGCGTTGACATGACAACGTCAATGTTTATTAGTTGCCCCTAGCTACGTATCAACAGTACGCAATAGGCATGCACTGTCAATAATCAAAAACGTAAACAAACCTTACAGGATGTTACAAAAACTATTAACCGACTGCAAAAAGAAGGTCCTCGAGTAATTCACTTAGAAATTCTATGCCATAAAACAAATACTTAGGCACGTGAAATGCGCGTCATTACATTGTACTCGAGTTCCCCGTCAACCAGTTTTAAGGTTTGCTCTTCGTTGTGATACACACACCTATCTAAGTAAGTATGCCTAACTAGTTACACGCGAATTTATTATAAGACATATCTTATTTATTCGAGCTAAAGTAGAGCAATATAAAAAAGGTAGTAACTAAATATTAAGATTATATTATTTTTTAAAAGGAGACAACCTTGATATCATCAGAAAAGGAACGAGTTACGCGATAGAAAGAGAGCGCACTTTACGTGAATATAATTGTAGGTATTTAGCGTTGGGCGGTCGGAATTTGAACTTAGTGGTATCGTAGCATGAGTCGTTATTTCTTTAAACGGGTTGTTGGAGAGGGATTTCTGTACCTACTTGTACAAATATGTATTCTGTGCTAAAGTACAGAAGCTTCTCATTCCTACATTTGACGTTTAGCTTGTCAAGCATGCAAATGTCAATATGACATTAACATTAGGGATGTCACCATGTTGTCAGGTGTGTATGGTGGTACAAATTTTGTATAAACACATAGGTAAATAAGAACAAAATGTTATTATTTTTATTATGAGAATACTTTTTATTGATTATTTATTAATATTGGTATTAATTTGTCTTTGTATAAATTAGTATGCGGTGTTTGAAATAAAAATATATCTGAACGCACCCGTGAGGTAAGCGCGTTGTGCGAACCCTGGCAGTTGATGCCACCCATGGGCGGATGATTTTGTGTCAACGTAAAACGCTGAGTGACACCCCCCTGATATTGACATATCACGGCGTTGATCCTTTATCAAAAAAAGGTGCAATTTTGTAGTTAGAATCCTAATCCATCTGTCTATTGTCTAACAGTGTTATTGTTAGTATGAGACAAACCCAGATTATACACCTACACGTTATATCTGTAAGGCCTTCATAATCATAAAACGCGAGCCCGGCTGGACTGCATTACACTGTATTGTGCAGTACTACACTGCAGGACAGTAATGTCAGGCATTTGACTAAACAAGATAAAATGTGAGTGAGTTTAGTAAATCATCCCACTTTGTCGATTCTAATTACGGAGAATACGGAGTTACGGGCAGTTTAGTGATAGATGGCAAAACCTACCGAAAATCGACTTTCAGTGAAAACTGATAGAACATACTGTAAATGTCCAATTTAAGCACCTTTTTAAGGCCTCAAAGTTAAGTGCCCAGCGTCTCACTTTGTCGAATACCTAAACAAATCTTCGATATCATATTTGTGCCTGAAAAAATTATGTCTCTAAGTGCTATACTTATTTTTTTTTAATTCTTCAAACTTGCAAAAGTGAAAAAGCGACAAGTGAGAAAACGTTGGTTAAAGTTTGGGATCGCAAAAAACACACTTTTACTTTGAAGTTATGGAGGGGTTGGTATATAATTATAATATATTGTTTAAAACATCAGACTCTTAAACTCTTTTAAATTAAAACTACTTATTATAAATTGAAAGAGATGTCATATGCTACAGAAAAAGTGACCAAGGTCCCCGGTGAGCAGGGCTGGGATCGAACCAGCGACCTCCTGCTCCTGCACCAAATCTTATTGTATGACAATAAGAATTTTTATAACTTTGGCGACCATAATAATTAAATTTATACTTGCAGTAATTTTTTAGTGTATGGACCCCCAAACCGTCAAAATGGGACACTAAACTTGAGTTGGAAATAAATTCCGTTCAAATTCCGTAAAAAAAGATCATCCAAACGACATAAGTATCAATGACTATTAGATTAACAATATAAAACCTTTATCTCATACATAAAATGGGATAAATATACCAAAAACATAGATTTCACTGAACAAGCACTAATGTTTAGTAGGTACATAAATCGACAAAGTGGGACGCTACCTATAGAAAATCACTAAACTTTATATGCATAAAAAAGTACTTAGAATTTGATATTTACATACTTTTTATGCTTGGTAAGTGAGTTTTTAAGTAATCTTATGTTATATATTAAAATACACATGTCATTTGTATTCTTTTATGCTGTACTTTTCAATTCATTTTTATATATACTTTTTGACATAATAACTAACTAAAGGGATCCATAGAATTATTTCTGTCTTTTTTAGCATGAGAATACATTTATAAATACAACTTTATTGATAAATCTGCGTGTCGTGTTTAATATAGAAAATAAACCCATATTCAGGTTTGACATATTTTCGTTCTGTTTTTATGTTCAAGTCTCCGTAACATTCAAACTACACGAAAACGCTGAAAAAATTTGCTAATACCAAAGAAAATATCGACATCTGATTAGCCGAAATGTATCAGACAGACACATTTTGTTTTCGCGATTTTAGTGTTGAATTGTGATTAAAGGGATAATAATACTCTGTTATCCCATCTAAGCACCTGGGCGATACACATATGTAAACTTACAAAACCCTATATAGGTACCTACTTACTAATGATTTTTTGTCGAAATCGTTAGAGTCGCGATCCGAAATCGTCGAAATATACATATATAAGTAAATATTTATATACTTACAAGAATTGCCCGTTTGGCCGTTTAGAGGTATTACATTATTAAAAATTGCTTGAGTAAACTGGTTAAGGGTTAAAAAAACGCTCTTTATTTCTAATTAATTACAATCGTTTATATTACTAAAACATAATAATCGTCACTGCTGAGTTCGTTTTGCATAATGCGATTAGATAATAACACCTTGCTTATTATTAGTAAACGTACATTACATATAAAAAAAAAACAAATTGGTATTTTATATTCTAATCACTTGCTGAGCACAGCACTTAATACGAGTGTGAGACTAAGGCGGTTATCACATCATCGCCGCAAGCGTATCGGTGTGATAACCGCCTTAGTCGAATACCTACTCTAACCTTACTTGAACCTTGAACCATTTTCAATTTCGTCCTCTGGCGGTAGATCTCTCTTAAGAAAGTAAGACAAAAGATAATTGAACACATTTACCACAATCACTAACCCTTTTACGCATACCCCTGACCTGCATATATACAGGCATTGAGGTTATGTGGGACTCTCATCTCCCGATCCTCTCTTCTAGTAAGAAAGGGGGAAAGGCCTACCCACTAACTTCACACCGACGTTTCCCGCACTGCCGAATGGGGAACGTCATGGGATCGCGAACATTCTACAACGCCTCCCCACAATCAGTAACCCTAGCAAAAGAGCGTCGCGACAGTATCTCGCGCTCGAAATAGACACTTGTCACCTTTTAACTGCTGGGATTAGACAATGACAGGTGTCTATCTCGAGCGCGAGATGCTGTCGGGAACTGACACTCTCGTGCCAGGGCTGATGGTAAAACTACAGTTGCTAGGTTGGTACGAGTAGAGCGATGGACCTGTCGGAATCTCAGATTTAGCGGATGGTCCCAATTCCAATCCCCAAGGTTTGGTTAGTAATACCTTCAGCATGCACCACCCAGGATAAGGGAAACCGCAAAAATACACCCTTTAATTCTGCCATGGACGCCACGCCACACCCACAGTTAACCGTTCCTAAACATTATTGGTACGACACAAGATAATGACTACTATAATCAGTAAACCGCGTTAAAAATACGATTACTGATTTATTAAAATTCTCATAGCGGGTTACTCACGTCAATGGGATATGTCTGATACTCACGGGAGTTTTCTAAGATTACTGATTTCTACTTTTCCAATCTCTGTTTTTCCGCAAAGTGTTAAGGGGCTACCCGGCATATTTCACTGTTTTTAAAGTGAATAGGCTTTGTTCAGCTCCAAGCACAACGCTTGAAAAAAATATATAATGTAGCTAGTATTTGGTCTACATTTGGTTCTACTTAATTGTCGAAAAACATAATACATCAAGAGAAAAAAAAAACCGTAAACCCTTTTTTCTACCTTAAATCTGCATCTACTCCCTTATTATGCGTCGTAAGTACAAGAAACTAAGACAAGCAGTATATATTTATGTTTACTTTCAACGCATCTACTGATTTTTGGATAGGTTTTGTACTTTTCGAGAAAAAGCTATTACACGCATTTTTCCGAAAACGCCGGCTCGAGATGCCTGCGCGGGCGACGGGGGCAGTCGTGTAAGATGGCACTAGTAGTTTATAGGGTTGCGTCCTAGTACAAGCAGCTCTTCCTAGGTGACGACTTATGCTTATTGACGTATTGTATAACCGGTGAGGAAAGGAAGCGGGAGGGGAAGAAAGCTCAAATCGCCGAGGTCATTGGGATAGGGGACGGCCTTAAAGTGAAAAGGCGTTTATTTTGGGAAATCTTGAATTCTGACTCAAAATAACTACTCCAAAACAAGATACAGCAAATGCAATGTTGTCCGCCAGTCAAGGACTTTCTACCAATTTGTTTAACCGTAATGCTGCCTGTAATCTCTGATTCGTAACGTGAACCTTGTCCCTAAAACGGCACAAGGTAATTTCATTAACGCTACTAAGTTGATTGCAAGAATGGCTACTGTTTTATAGTGACACGTTGCGGGCCAAGAATGCAGATGTAACTACAATTGCAACATTAATTCTTTCGCAGGAAGGATTACTAAATTAGTAATCCTTTGCTTATTGCCAGTAATATTATATCTGAAGATTATATTTTGTATTGACGTATGTAAATTACAACATAGGAATTAGACTCGTTTCCGGAGACACAATGCCACAGACCAGACACCACGCCCAAAAGTTATTATGTCATAGATAATGAAACATATTATAAAAACGAGCTAGAGGTAAAACCACACAAAAATATTCTAACTCTTGCAATCTAAGCTAACCAGGGAAACTAACTCTACATTTGATTTGTTTAATAAGGCATTACTTTGGGGAATGGGGAATTCCGTGGTAATTATTTAAAAAACAATGTTCCGAAAAAAACCGATAAAGAAAGGAGTGTAGGAGTCGCCGACAGTCTGAACTACGTATGTGGGAGTGATTGTTGAGTGTCGAGACGAGCCATGTGGCGGGAGCTTCACTTATAGCGGCCGCGTGGCGTGATCCATGGTGCCATTGGTGCCGCAAATCAGCGCCGAATTGGGAAAAGCAAAGTAATGAAATGAGCGAAGCGCGCCGCGCTCCCGTGGGGCTATATGAGGGCGCAACGCTGCTTTGGCAACACGCCGCTGCTATTTATAATGAACCTTGAAAGCGACCGCCCTTGCCGCTTTATTGCAACTAGCCATTTGAAAAATATCACAATATACGCGATAGTAGCGTACATTTATATATGAGTCTTAAGTACAGTCACCTGCAATAGTACGAGTATAGGACTCTATGAAGGCTGCAAAATAAGCTGACACAGTCTTGTTTGTACCGCCTGAGCGTGTCACATATTTTTGCGGCCTTCATAGCATCATATACTATTGCAGGTGACTGTACCCTATACCTCTCTATTTTGGGCCTTCCGTGTTTGACGGCTTTACCCTCCCAAAATATTCTTGTTATATATTTTCAGTTTCCCTCTCATAAAAACTAGAAATTTGAAAAATAACACAATTTACGCGACAATATCGTACATATATTTAGACTCACATATGTCAGTAGAGTAAATAGACATATGTACATACATATAATACTTAGTTATACCCTCTATTTTGGGCTTTCATCACCTTTTCATGCTCGACGTCTTTAACTTCCCAAAATATGTTCCTCGTGTATTTTCAGTTTCCCTCTCATAATAAAGTTCATTATGGTTCATTGCTTCGGTTTTCTGATAAAGATATTTCTAGAAAGTTCACGCCACGACATGGTGGGCATTCATGTAAAGCCATACTATATACTATAAATAAATAAAATTGCTGTGAACATTTAGAGTGTATCTCGTAACTGCTACGGAACCGGTTAAATAAGTTGTATTCATATTATAATTGAAAGTTTGTTTAATATCTTCTCAATCACGCACAACCTACTATAAGAGGCAAAATAATGCTTACTAACCCCTTTCGTTAGAGGGGTTGACAATTAATGACTTCTCCTTATTCGGGAAGTTGCGTGCAAACTCCACAAAATCCATAAATATGATAGTTAATACGATTCTCCCCATTTAAAGCCATGTTCTACCGATCCACTGGCCTATTTTCATAAATTTTCTCAGTCCGACGGCATTTCCGTTTGAGAATTTTTTTTGCGCGTTCCTGTCATGTTGTGGGTACCTCGTTAAAGATCAATAACCACGAGGCATGCCTTATACGTCTCGGTGATAAAGCAACAATCGCGTTGCAAGTTGGTATACCGGGGAAGCTCGTGAGTCACCGGCGGAGGCGTCGGGCTGCGGGCCAGCCAGCGCGTCGGCACTCCGCCGTCGGCTCGGAGTCGGTGAAAGGGAGGTTAAATGCCGCCGATTGCCGCCTCAAGACGGATTGCCGCAACTTTACTAAAAATGGCGTCCTTCATACAACTCGCAGTATCATTCAAATATTTATGAATCAACTGTTACCACGTTGCTTTGTTTGTAAAATGTTCTTTGTAAAAGCAAGCAAAATGTATAAGAAACTTGAACCTGACTACGGCTTTTTTAAACAATCCAAAATAAGTAGTGGTATTTTTATGTCGGGTCGATTACCACCTCGTTTTCTAAAATCAGTTCAGTCGCTGACGCTGCAGTGAAACACGCGCCATAGACCCACATAAAATCGCCGTCAATAGAAATTACAAACGATGTAAACAAAAGGTATCACAGGTTTTGTCATTGTTTCTCTTTATATTTTCACCTCATCAAATACCACTGAAGCCATTCACTACCGATATGGTCGTATTATTGTAACATACAAAACGTAAGATAAATAACTCGATCTTGGAGATTTCATTAAAAACATAAAAAGTAAGTTATTACGATCAATATGGCGGTTTGTTTACATTGTTAGGAAGTTGGATTGACGGCGATCTTACATACAATATTCCTAGGTAACATAGACGGTTAAAATCATCATCTCTTCTCGCACCTAGATTGAAAAGGGAATTGAAAACCATTGGCGCTTACGACCTTAAGTCTGTTTTACACGGATGAGTGTAGCGTAGCAAAACAATATTCATTCAATATTAATAAATTAGTAATGCTGAAGGTAGATTCCATATGAATTTCTGTAGTGCTCCGTAGCCCTAAATAAAAGAACGCGTATAAAACAATGCGCTACTTTACTGGACTTGATTGTGCCGAAATTATTTTACAAACACGAAGGTGGATAGTTCAAGGCTGTTGAATCACTGCCTTTACGCGCTAATTTAGGTACTTAAGTACACTCTTGCAAGCCGAGTCACGGTAAATTGTAGCGATGTACATGTTACTCTAACAAGAGACGTGTAAAAAGTAGTCTACTTTATTAGGGTAAAAAAAGACTCC
Organism: Lathronympha strigana; assembly: GCA_949128165.1. Lineage (NCBI taxonomy): Eukaryota > Metazoa > Arthropoda > Insecta > Lepidoptera > Tortricidae > Lathronympha > Lathronympha strigana. Next base: position 13,678,144 of record OX421909.1, on the reverse strand, counting down.
GCTGTTCGTCCATCCGTCCATCTGTCTGTTAAAAGGCTGCATCTCATGAACCGTTATAGTTGACAGCTGAAATTTTCACAAATGATGTATTTCTGTTGCCGATATAACAACAAATATATACTAAAAAACAGAATAAAATAAATATTTAATTCCATACAACGACGTGTTTTTTTGCCGTTTTTAGGGTTCCGTAGTCAACTAGGACTTATAGTTTCGCCAAGTCTTTCTATCTGTCCGTCCGTCCGCGGATAATCTCCGTGACTGTAAGTATTAGAAAATTTAGAAAGCTGTAATTTCGTACGAATATGTATATCGGTCACGCCAACAAAGTGGTAAAATAAAGAGTGGTTATAATTTTTTTTAGGGTACCTCCCGTACGCGTAAAGAGGGGGTGTTTCTTTTTCCTTTCAACCCTAGAGTGTGACATATCATTGGATAGGTATTTGAAAAATAATGGGGGTTTTCTAAAAACAGGTTTTGATAAAGTTAATATTTTCGGAAATAATCGCTCCAGAAGTTTAAACCAGAGATCCAGAGTACAAAAGTGGAACTCAACAAGAACTTTATTGGAAAATTATTTTGAACTTGATTGGTAGAACGGTTTTTGAAAAATTGTACAAAATAATTTCTGAATTAGGTTTGTAGTTTAACCATATATGCAAAGTAAATGTTTTATCTTGAGTGTTTAATTTGTCATCCCGCACGTATCTTCCTTCTAATAAAAAAATAATGATTCAAATCGATTCACGCGATCAAAAGTTACCCCCGAAAACCCAACATATATATGTACATAACCCGTCTAGTTTGTATAAATTAGTAACCCAATTTCCCAAGAGATGTCGCTGTACCGTGGTCTACTTCGCGCTGTTAAGATTTTTCCGGAGTTCATGGCGTCGGGATGGGTGTGACCGAAAGTATCATCAAATTGTTAATTATTATAAGCATATTGAGCATGGTAACTATTAAAACATTTTTTAAGGTTGCCTATTGTGACGGTAAACTACGGAACCCTACACTGAGCATGGCCCGACATGCTCTTGGCCGGTTTTTTTATAGATACTCTTACATATACATAACAACAAACATACTTACAACAAAACGTTCAACTACTACTACTACTTACTACTACTACTACTACAACTGAGGAGTGTATTTTCAAAAGGGCTTATTTTTGTATTGACTTTTGAAATTGCACTCAACTAGAACACAAGTACTATAATAACAATGATTAATTAACAATCATCGGCAAACTTTACACGAAATTTATAAATCCTGACTAAAAGAAATTAACAAGGAGGAGGACTCATTACATATAACGACTTTAACATTACACGAATAAGAAGATTTATTGACAATAATTGGCCTACTTTGTCGCGAATGGCACGATAGTAACTTATGTATATTAGACCTTACAGTGTGTGATTGATTTTACTGGTTATGTTGGCTTCATGCTCAGTTAAATAATCTTTATTTCTTTCAAAATATATACATTTCACTTTATGAGACTTACTGATAACATGCATAGGTAACATTTACACCAGTAAGCGTTAAATTACTGAATGTATTACAAACGCTTTAATCTAAAACAAGCGTTATAGCTTAGATGTATTTGAAAATATTATTTAAAAAAAACTACCATCAGTTACAATAGGACAATCTAACTAAAATGGACCTAGTCCCGCAGTAAGCTCAAGTAGGCTTATGTTGTGGGTATAGATGACGACGTATACATTATGTGTAGAGATAAATAACTATAAACACCAATGGCGGCGCGTCGACATATATTCGTAGGCAAGCCGAAGCAATATAGGTAGTCTACTTTATCTTCAAGATCTATTAGGAAAAAGTGCTAATTTCTATTCCACTATAGGCAGCCGGCAGGAATCGAGTTCTTTGGACGCAACGCCACAGACCTTAGTGCGAGATTAGGCAATAATAGCAAGGATTATCTAACGCTGCTTTCCTTATTTCCAGCCTCAATGAGTGCTACTTCGCGAACAAGGGCGCGGCGCTGGTGCTCGCGGGCTGCGAGCGGCGGCGGTCGCCGGCGCATGCGCTTGCGCCGCCGCCGCAGCCGCAACCCGACATCCAGCACCACCTGCAGGCCATGTTCTACCTGCTGCGCCCCGAGGAGACGCTCAAAATGGTAACTACATTAATTAATACTATGTGCATCGCGAACAACGGCGTGGCCAGATTTCAGAAATATAAAAGTTTAACGATGATGTTACCAACACCTGACAAAGAGCCAAACGACAAACATTATAAATTTGCAATGCTAGAGTATCAGTAGGTGCCTACTCCAGTGACGTGCCTACGCTGAATACTGATGAATTTCCGGCCTTTACCATTGGGAATTTTCCGCGCAGATATAAATAAGTACCTATTATGATTTAGAACCATTTAGCGTTTTATCCAGCAATTTACCATTGCGGGTAAGGCCGCTAAGTCCGCATTATTCATCATAGATTCATAATTAACATCTGAACGGAGACGGCCGATTTTCGTCGAACCTAATTGAGGCGTGCTAAATAAAATGAACGGTTTTGTTTACCATTTGAAACGAACTAGCTCCTTCGACTACCCAAGTGAGTGACCGTGTTACAGGTTACAGACAGCAAATAGCTCGCGTGTTTCAGTCGTTAAAAGGTTAACTGTTAATAAAGAAACATTACCACGGAATTATCAATTTGCGACTCGGCAGACGTTTGCTCTATACCATGACTACTTCATACCAGCAGTCATTATTACTTTGTGCAAGAGAAGTATTTAAGGTCGAAATATAATTTGAAAACAAAATGAATACTTTCGTGAAATCACTGTAAATTAAAAAAATTAGCTACATACAAATGTATTAAGTACAAAATTTCTTACCAATTTTTTAGCTCGCATCATGACTCTGTGTCATAATAAACAAAAATAATATTTTTCAATATGTTCGGAAATGTTCACATTAATGTAGCAAAATTGGTACGAAAAGAACCTCCTTATGTACCGACTCAAATTAAAAAAAATCGAATTCATTATTTTACGGTTTTAGCGGCCAGGAAGTTGTACTAAAATCCATTACTGTATTGTTTTTTACTTTTGAAAAAAATATTTGGACTATCAATATTGCAAACAGCCAAATATACTTTAGCCGCGACCAAACGGTCTGCACAGACGGGACAATCTGATTGATATCAAATTGTCAATCTGATCATATCGTGTTTAAAAATGCCCCGTCTGGGCTGGCTTTGTAGTAGTGTAGTAATTCTAGAGAGGAGATCAAATTCTTGGTTGTCTCGTTCTATCGCGAGTTGCATACGGCTCGCTGTGCAAGGTCGTGTAGAGACGGCTTAATAAAACTAAAGACATTTCAACTTTTTTTATGAACACAACCATGCATTAAAAGAAAGTTTAGGCGGGAACCTTATTTTTCTTTTCAAATCTTATGCAAGAATAAATTTTATTTCCTTTCATGTTTGGAGAAAAGCACTATATATGCCTCGGACGGAAATAGAATTTCGTGGATTCGTATGTAATTGTCAGACTCAGCTTCGCTTCGTCCGGCAAAAAATACTCATCCACGAAATTCGGTTTCCCGGCCTCTGCAATAATGTACTATTGTGTATTGGCCTTGCTCAGGAGATCGTCAGGGGAAGCCCAACAATAGTTAATAGCCGTGTTTTAACTGGAATAATAATTAATGCAATTTGTTGTCAGGCGGTGAAGTTGGAGTCGGCACACGGTGGTCGCACGCGGTACTTGGTCGTGGTGTGCCACAACGACGAGGCCGCGCTGCTCGGCATCGACTGCAACGAGCGCACCACCGTCGGTCTCGTCCTGCGGGTGCTCGCCGACACCTCTATCAAGCTGGACGGAGATGGGTAAGTTGGCACCTGGTGATGCCTCACAATGAGGCTGCGCTGCTCGGCATCGACTAAGTACAACGAACTGAACGAACGCACTACCGTCGGCCTCGTGCTGAGCGTGCTCGCCGACAGGTAGGTACATCAAGCTGGACGGAGATGGGTAAGTCGGCACCTTGTGGCGGGATGCCATGCCATGCCACAGAGTCGATTGCAATTATTCGTTAGCCACAAAAGTGTTTTTTTTTAATCTTGCGCCTTATAAGTTCTATCAAGGTGCTGGGGGTTTGCTTTTCAGAGATACGAGTAGGTATAATGATATCTGGTTTGTAAGCGTCACTTCTTTACCAGGCTTAATAGCCTTTTTCTTTACTGCGTTGATCTAAATTTCCACCAATCTTACTCAAATCTATGTCTTACTAATAAAACTACAGGTAAAATAGTTATTTATAATATAAGTGTATAAGTGAAGAAGAAATTAGGGTACGTGAATCCGTGTAGATCCGTGTAGGCGTGATCACGACTTCACGTATCTTAAGAACACGCCGGTTCGGTCCGCCTGCGACCTTTTATTAGTACGTTTCATTCATTTCATTAATACTTAACAGAAAAAAAATGTTCTCTTGATTTAATAATAACAACCAGTAGCACAGCGTTGCTTATGTTCATAATTATAATGATACCTACTAGGGAGTTGACACCTTATATTTATATAAGTGCAATGCAACGGGCAAGTCGCTAGTGTTGACTAAAATCAATAGCTGGTTATACAGAAAACAGCCCGAAGCTCCGCACACGAACGCAGGTACGGGCTACGTATCATGGCGTGACACGGCGTGTCACGTAAATACGGACGCGAACGCAAGTACGAGGTACGTACCTTGCCATATTCGTGATCTTAGTACCGCCGGGCTTAAGAACCCGTAGCTACGGATCGGCGTGTATCACGGATATCAGGAGCCCTAGAAAAAACGTACATTTCAACACGTACAACGTTCACGTTTACGTATGAATTTACTAATGATCAAGTACTTCAAGTAGTGACCACATATTTGTGCCTACATATTACCTCTATAAGGAAAATAACTTGTGAATTTTATCCGTGACCGGAATATTTCGCAATAACTAACGAAGAGCTAAGGTAGTAACTCTCTTCCTGGACAGTAAATACAATAATGTATCATTTTAATTACGTTTGTTTAATTAACTGAATACGGTTCTGATGCTACGAGAATTGCCTTGGTAACTAGGAAAGTTTAATAAATTGGAATTGACATGTTGTTTAACCCACATTGACTTATTAATATTGGTTGTAAATAATATTCTGTCTCATCCAATTGAGACAGACAAATCACTTAAACATTTGTTGTTAGGCCAGCTGCATTTTCCTAACTAAAAATGGTTAGCGTCTTTATTCAACTATACCGACAAAACCCAGTGTGCCATATTAGTCGAACAGTGGGCATTTTAACTTGAAGTCGTTTAGCTTACTGCGTTTTAAGTGTTAGGACAATAACTAATTAAGCATTCATTGTCCGCAGGGGGTTCAGCGTGTGTGTGTGTAATCAACAGCACATATTCAAGCCAGTGTCTGTGCAGGCCATGTGGTGAGTCTGAGCGTAGATTATGATTATCGTCCTATATAACATATAAGTTATAAATATTGTAACATGACGCGTGGATAATGTCAATGTTGACCTCATTGTCATTAGATACAAATACCTAATCGTGCCTTTGAACACTGTTCCTTGATATTCAGATAGTGACATGTATGTACCCATATATCTACTATGTCACGTTTTATTAAACAAAATCTAATATAATGTTATTTGCGGGGTCGTAATTTATATTTTTCTCTTTGTGGATTTTTTAATCTGTTTATGCGTTTCGAATGAAACAGCTGATCAATTGTAAAAGAAAGCTTTTAAAAAGAAATCTAAGTATCACTCGCCAACTTCTAGTAGGTAATAAATAAAAGAATATGGTTTCGACCGGTGCAATCAGTCAACGCAGGGCAGCTTGTGGCGAGTTGTTGGGGAGTAGCGACCCCACGTACCTGAGCGCTCCTGGGGGACCCCGTCGTCCGACCAAGTCCTCCGCCTCTGGCTTGCCTTAACCGGCCGTCCAGAGTGGGGTCGCGAGAGCTGTGTTCTCGAGGGTAGATGTGGAAACCTAAGTGGCGAGTTAGCTATATGTTAAAAGTCCAGTGACACCTCTCTACCCCCAGCCCTCATACCGGTGTTGCCCTCGAGCCATCTTAGATGTCGCATTTTGTGGGAACCCATCTTATGTGGGCGAGTCACCGTTTGCCGGAAATAAAATTGATTACCATTTTGTTAGGCAGACGTCCGATTTTTTTTCTATAACCCAGTATTTAGTCCACCACCTTCACCTAATAGTCCAGTATATTTTTGATTCCATTAAATCTCAATAGTCTATACACCCTGGCGGGTGCTGCCTCTGCGTGCGTCCTATGACTCGGGCAGGTGCAACATCCGCTCAGTGTACCCCTTACATTTCATTAAATTATCGAAAGGGCTCTGCGTGTTGGCTTCGGCTCCGCGTACGCCTCCCAAAGGTCCGGAACACCATTGTTCCGTAATGGGAATGACTAATATTATTAAATTGTATTATGCTGGCTACAAAAGTTTGTGTTGAATAACATGGTCCTATATATTCTTGCCTAGTAAGTATGTCTTATTGTTGCTGATGGCATTTACAAAAATATCTTTCTATTATTATAAATCTTATTAATAGATGCGTGATTTGATTTCGCAATTTAAATGCCAAAAGCCGCATTGGCTAGATATGTAGATTAGAAGACGATGGCTTTAGTCATATAAACTTATAATTAAAAAGAAATCTAATTTTCGAGACATAGCTGAAGTAACCTTTAGATGTTTGAAAGCTACCAAGTCACACATTTGGTTTCGCCTACTACATAGAACAACATTTAAGGGTGAAAAAAAAATGGCTTAGCAGTCATTGGCCCAACGACTCTATCACGTGGGTTTTTGTTTACATTTATTTTTATTTTTATTATGGGACAATCTTGCACAAATCGACCCAGGCTCACGGTAAGCTCAATAAGGCTTGTGTTGTGGGTACTAGGCGACGATATATATAATAGACAGATACATGTAAAAAGTATTCATACTTTTTATTTTTCATATCTGGCCGCAGCCGAGCTCGATTGATGCACGGCTGTCGGAACTGACATATCATGTCATGTCATAAATGAAAGCTAAAAGAAAATTATTTAGCAAAGTAAAATGTTTAAGTTTATTTAAAACTAGTGCAACAACCTACAGATGGACGACTAAACATTAAATGTCGTTTCTTTTGTTTACAGAGCAACACATTTTATTTGTCGTTCATATTATGCATATAAGTTATCTTATAAAACGACATTTTTGTCATTAAGTCGAGCCAAAATGGAGAAACTTCGATTTGAATTTACTATTTTGCCGGGAAGTGATGGTAAGTCAAATGTTTATTGCATCACTTCTATAACTACAGCTGATAATAAAACCTATGCTATACCGGAGGAATTACAATCAGTCGGTTATCACAAAGAAATACTGAAAACGAGCGCTTACAGCAAAATTAAAAATTGTTTAACTAAAAGGTATCAGACAAGAAGAGTGTGGATAACTATGACGGAGGAACTTAAAAAAAATTATATTGACGAAGATGATAATATACAGTTCGCAGATCGCTATCTAGAGGAATTGAACCAAGAACAAAATATCCCCGCACAACAAAAAGAAACCGATGTTTTGGAAAAATTATTAGTAAAATTAATCGAGAATACCCAAGAAAACCGTCAGCAGAGTCTGAAAAATATTGCCGAGAAGTTTGTTATTGAGAAATTTTCAACCAAAAACTCGAATGCTGTACAGTGGATGGATATTTTCGAAAAGGAATGCGTACGTTTTCAAATACCAGACGAAAAAAAAGTTGAGATCTTGAGGTTATTCATGGATAAGAGTTGTACTGACTGGTTTAGTTCAATGATAATAAAATTAACAATGGAAGCTGATTGGTCTCAATGGAAAAGTAAATTTTGCGAGTCATTCACCAATAAAGGGTGGAACTCAGTAACGAATGCAATGCTATTTAAATATAAAGATGGTTCACTGCTGGACTATGCTATTAAAAAAGAAAAATTATTATTAGAAATGAGAAAATCGATTGATTCTGGCATATTGGTGGATCTGATTGCATTTGGTTTGCCGGAATACGTAATGAACAAAATAGACAGAGAAGCATTAAATGATACTGTTGATTTATTTAATGAGGTCAGCAAGTTGGAACATATGGTAAATAGGAAAAGTTACGTCGTTAAGAGAAACTTTGGAAACATGAAAACTAGCAACAAGAAAGACGATATAAAGCCATGTAAGATTTGTGAACAATTAGATAAAGGTATTCGTTACCACCCAGAAGCCTTATGCTGGTTTAGAACAAAAGATGAGAATAAGATTACTAAGAATTATACAAGAAATGTAAATAATTCAGTGATTGAAGCTGAATTGAAAGAAGAGTATCAAAAAAACGAATAATAACACCATTAATATATGTCAAACTGTTAGTAAATGATAAATTGGAATTAAATGCACTTTACGACTCAGGTTCAAACATTTCTGTTATTAATTCAAAGTATTTAAAGCTAAAAGGAAAAGGAAATAGTTTGAATGAAACAAATTTAATTACAATTAGTGGTGTTAAAAGGACAAAAGGTTTGACAAATTTAAGAATAAAAATATTTGAACTGGAGGACAATGTCGATGTAGATATTATGGATGAAGAAACGTCAGAAAATTTTAAGTATGACTTTTTGATCGGATTGGACTTGATAAAAACGTTCAGATTAAAACAAGACGAAAATTTACAAATATCCCAAAAGAAAAACGAAATTAATATAAATGAAGAAGATATTATCCATGACAAAACTAAAAAGAATACTACGGATATAAACAAAATTAATGAATCTCAATGTATTATTAAACAAAAAATAAACTTCAACGAAAATGTAAAGGTAGAAGATTTTGAAATGAACATAGAACATTTGAATGGAGATGAAAAAGCTGAGATAAATTCATTAATAAATAAATATAAATCTGTATTTGCAAAACACAAGTACGATATTGGCACAGTTAATGATTATGAAGCAAGAATAGATTTATTAGTAGATAAGTACTGCTGTAAGAGACCCTATAGATGCACTGAGGAAGACAAAAAAGAGATAGAGGAACAAATTGCAAAACTATTAGATAATAAATTAATAGAAGAATCCTATAGCCCATTTGCTGCACCAGTAACGCTAGCATTTAAGAAAGAGGATAACAAAAAAACTAGACTGTGCATAGACTTCAGAGATTTGAACAAAATTGTAGTCCCACAAGCTCAGCCTTTTCCATTAATAGATGACTTAATGTTAAAAACCAGGAATTGTAGCTACTTTTCTACTCTAGATATTAATTCTGCATTTTGGTCTATTCCATTACGTATAGAAGATAGAAAGAAGACGGGATTTGTGACACAAGAAGGACACTTTCAATGGACAGTTCTACCGTTCGGGCTAAAGACCTCCCCAGCAATATTTCAGAGGGTATTAAGTAACGTTCTGAGAAAACACAACCTTACTGCATTTGCTGTTAACTATATAGATGATATCCTCATATTTTCTAGAACGTTCACAGAACACATTGATCACTTGACACAATTGTTAGAAGCAATACAGATTGAAGGATTTAGATTAAAATTTACGAAATGTACGTTTGCATCGAACTCAGTCAAATATTTAGGTCATGTAATCCAAAACAACTCGATTCAACCAGTGAAAGATAATCTAATATCAATAAAAAACTTTCCTGTACCAAAGACTCAAAAAAATATAAGGCAATTTCTAGGAAAGATCAATTTCTATCACGAGTACATACCAAGAAGTGCAATAATATTAGAACCGCTACATAATTTATTACGGAAAAATCAAGCATTTTTATGGTCAGAAGAATGCCAAAAAGCATTTGAAGCAATAAAAAATCAGCTATGTTCACAACCAATATTAGAAATATTTGATCAAAATTTGCCAATAATTATTTACACTGACGCTTCATTAGAAGGTATAGGAGCTATTTTAAAGCAGACACAACCTAACGGAAAGGAAAAGCCAGTTGCTTACTTTTCCAAAAAGCTGAATGAAGCACAAAAGAAAAAAAAGGCAATATACTTAGAGTGTTTAGCTATTAAGGAGGCTGTTAAATATTGGCAGTACTGGTTACTGGGCAAATCATTCACAGTGTTTTCAGATCACAAACCTTTGGAAAATATGAACTTAAAATCTAGAACTGATGAAGAACTGGGTGACTTAACATATTATCTGTCACAATATGACTTTCAAATTAAATATGCTCCAGGAAGAACTAACTTGGAAGCAGACTGTTTAAGCAGGAATCCGGTTTTAGAGTGTAATCAAAATATGGATGAACAATTAAAAGTTGTAAATGTAATAAAACTTGAGGATATTTTGAGAGATCAAGACCAGAACCCAGAAGTACAAAATAAAAAACAACACTTAATAAAAAAACATAACGTATACTTTGAAAAGATTAAGACAAAAGAAAAAATTATACTATCGGAAAAATTTAGCATTATACTTATGAAAATGATACACGAAGATTTATGCCACATTGGAGCAGGACAAATGCAAAATACTATTAGTCCGTTATATACGGCTAAAAATTTGACTAAGAATATTAAGAGAGTATGTACAAGCTGTAACATTTGTATAAAAAATAAATCAAGAGGTAAAGACAAATTTGGACTAATGTCTCATTTAGGTCCGGCAACAAAGCCTTTTGAAATTATGTCAATAGATACAATTGGAGGATTTGGAGGTTCGAGATCTACAAAAAAATATCTACATTTGCTAGTGGATCACTATACCAGATATGCGTATATCCTAGCATCAAAAACTCAAAATGCAGATGATTTTATAAAACTAGTAAATAAGGTGGCAGAATTTAATAAAATTGGTTTAATTCTTTCTGACCAATATCCCGGGATTAATTCTAAGGAATTCAAGAATTATTTACAGAATATGAACATAACTATAATATTTACAGCTGTTAATGCGCCTTTTTCTAACGGATTGAATGAACGCCTAAATCAGACATTAGTAAACAAGATCAGATGCAAAATCAACGAAAAAGAAGAAAAACGAGCTTGGGCCACAATAGCGCAAGAATGTGTCAAAAATTATAATAAAACAAAACATTCAGTCACTGGCTTCTCTCCATCTTACCTCATGAACGGTACGGATGACAGAATTTTGCCAACTGAGCTTAAACAAGAATTGCAAAGTAACTGGATTAAAGACAGAGAACTAGCATTTGAAAACACATTAAAATCCCATGCCTACAATAAAAAAATGTTCGATAAGAACCGTAAAAAACATATATTTCATGTAGGAGATTTGGTATATGTGGAAAACGGAAACAAGATGAATAGGAAGAAATTGGATGAGCTGAAAATTGGTCCCTATCAAGTTGTTGAAAAGATCTCTGACTCGATATACAAAATAGATGTTGGTCACAAAAAAGCAGAGTCTAATATTTTCCATATAACGAAACTTATTCCAGTTCCAATAACAGAAGAAGAAAGAGAAGAAACTGGAGACGATTCATAGTCAATGATTTTTTTTTTTTTTTAAATTGTCTTTCCTTGGGGGGGAGATGTAAAAAGTATTCATACTTTTTATTTTTCATATCTGGCCGCAGCCGAGCTCGATTGATGCACGGCTGTCGGAACTGACATATCATGTCATGTCATAAATGAAAGCTAAAAGAAAATTATTTAGCAAAGTAAAATGTTTAAGTTTATTTAAAACTAGTGCAACAACCTACAGATGGACGACTAAACATTAAATGTCGTTTCTTTTGTTTACAGAGCAACACATTTTATTTGTCGTTCATATTATGCATATAAGTTATCTTATATACATATAAATACTTAAGTACATAGAAAACATCCATAACTCAGGAACAAATATTCGTGATAAACACACAAATAAATGCCCTGACCAGGATTCGAACCCAGGATTAAAACATTACACATTACATACACACCCATACACATACATACATTACATACATACACACATACATACACATACACAGACACATTTTTTTAAATAAACTATACGCTTCGCCACAATTAGACTAGTATTAACGCAACTGCCGAATATAGGGCATCTATCTATCTACATGAAATGGTAATCAAGTTATATTATTTACAGGCTGAGACTCCGACTTGATTGCTATTATATTAGTGACTTATTTATGTGACCACTGTTTTCTATAAGACTATGTTATTTTGTCATATAGTAATGGCTAATTAAAAACTGAATGTGCCAGAGCGCCGAGTTAGTTGCAGGGATCGGATACCGTTATTTTGTCCATACAAAAATTACAACATTATTTCGTTATTTGACTTATTAATCCACTGTTAATGGGGCAATCTAATAAACGACGTTGTTACCTAAATAAATGATAATATGTAGACTAAATAACGAGCATAATTAAAAATATTAAAAAAATCGAGATGAAAATAAACCGGTTTTGATCCCTGCAATAGTTGTATTACGATTGTAACATTCGTTGTCAGAAGAACGTTTGTCAAGCTCCATATCTAACTCTCAATTATACCGGGATCTACAGTAACGAATTGCGAACTTGGAACTTCAGATTTCCTGGTAATAGCCTTGACGTCACGACACATGCATAAGCCACGCGGTTAGTTTAAATTTGCGTCGTATTAAAATACAGATAAACTACAACAACGGCATACACGTGACTTTACGAAATTAACAATGACTCCACGTGGCTCGCGTGCTTCACGGAGAGCTTCCGTCTTTAGTAACTACGCGTATGATGCCACCGTTCTATACAACGGGGCGATGTATGGATGCCATCAACCTGCGCCATTTCATCGTCCCTTCTTCTTCCTAGCGTTTTCCCGGAAGCCTCGGGTCTTGGCAACCTAATCCCAAAATTTGGGATAAGCGCTAGTTTTGCAAAAGCGACTGCCCTCTGACCTTCTAACCCTGAGGGGATGTTATCTTTCACCGAAAAGCGCTTGGCAAGTATCAAATGATATTTTGGACTTAAGATGCGAAACGAAATACAGAATACTCGTTGGTACGAGCCAGGGTTTGAACTTGCTACCTTCAGATTAACAGTCGCACGCCATACCGCTGGGCCTCCAACAGTCACCGTCCGTATTATGCATAATGTAAGCGCCGTTCTCTTGCAGGTCAGCCCTCCAGACGCTACACCGCGCTAGCGGGCGAGCGCGGGCGCTCAACCACTTCGCGGGCGGCGCCTCGCACGCCTGGTGCGCGCACTATGATGCCCGCGTAGATTCTGACCGCTCCTGCCTCAACGAGTGGCATGCCATGGACTGCATCGAGTCCCGCCGACCACCTTCGCCAGATTCGCTGCGGCTTAAGTGAGTTGATGTGGTATAGCCCATATGGATGTATTTATGTATTTGTTAGAATGATTCAGTGCCTCAACGAGTGGGATGCGACGGACAGTATCCATGCGAAATTATCTAATTGAGTTAGGAACTTCTGATGCTAGACTATCATTATGGTAGGATAACCGGAATGGCATGTCCTGTCCTGATGCTGCCCTCGCACATATCGCACCAAACTACAAGGGTAGTAATAGGTAGGTACCTATGCTCAAGATAATAGAAAAAAAATTGTAAAGAGACCGAGTGTTTAATATTTTGCATACATTAATAGCAAATATTTTAGTTATTAAAATATACTTAGGACTAGTTTGTACCTACTATCGCGTTAAAAATTGTACGCGTGTACATTAAAATAGGATAGACCTGTGTTTAAGCAGTTAATTATTGAATAACGAGTAATTTTTCATCACACCTGCTCGTAAATTGTGATTTTATATATACAAGCATACTTAGACGTAATGAGCTGTATTAAGCCCATAGCCTTAAAGAATTCTCATACTACTTTACCGCCCGCCTGGAGCTCCCGTAGGACCTGCCCCCCACGCGTTCGCCGCACGTAGTCGCCGCTCACTCCGGAGTACTGTGGACTGTGCTACTACACTACCGCTTATAAATATTGTTTCTTTATCTGCCTAGAAAGTTTAATTATTTCCTCGCAAATGTGATGAAAAACATTGTATATATCACGGGCGGTACAGGAATTACGAACTCGTGCTTAGATTAAGCAATAAGCAAAGCAAATAATTCAATTCACACTCGTTCGTAATTTCTTGTTTACCGCCCTTAATACCTGACGTCGCGCGCAGTTCGCGGTTGAAAGCGACCTGACGTTATAGTTAGCTATTAGCGGCGAGCAATGGAGCCGTTTTGCCCTCTTTTTGGTTGTATCTCGATTTAGTTCTCATTGTCTATTAAGACATTCTTACAATCAAAAAAAAATTCTACTCGTGAGAATTTCTAGAAACTTGTAAGGACCAGAATTTGAGAAAAAGATTGTTGCTAAGACGTCAGATTTTATTACGGAATATACCAGAATAGTTGTATTTATTTTAGTGTGCTGTTTGCTTATGATTTATTACCACACGTGCCCGACCATTTACATGACATTGTACAGCCATGAAATGTATTTGAAATCTATAAACATAGTTGCAACGTTATATAAGGATTATTCAAACTGCGCTTCCTGTGTGCGTGTTTTGTAGTAAACCTGCATGTAATAGATCATCGTGCATGCAAACGCCTAGACCCCATTTCTCGGCCTCGAATCTGATCGGACGTCGGCCAACGTGTTAATTAAACCGTGTGTGCATTTAAACACAGGTTGAGATTAATTAGTCATTGCCGCCAATTATTACACTCCAGATTTTGATCGTATACGTCTTTATATTTCTGTTTTGTGGTGCGTATCTTTGTATCTATTAACGAAATCTTCGCGCTCTTAGTAAAATTATACCAAAACGGTATTAATAATATCCCGTAAAATAATATCAACTCGATGTTAATTCACCGATTTATTCTGTGATACCAGTAGCCCTAGCATAAGAGTGCTGCGACAGTATCTCGCGGTCAAGAAAAACACCGGTAATGTTCTAACTGTTCGGATTTGATAATGACAATTGTCTGCCTCGAAGGCGAGATATACTGACGCGGCACTCTTGTGCTCGGCTTACAGATTATACGTACAGTTATGTAAATACAGTTTCAGGTACCTAATCTGTTTAAAAGTCAGTCTGTGTAACGTCCAACTCTTGATCCGCAGACCACGCGAGCGCGATGAAACGGAACGCGTGATCCGATGCACCCTCAAAGAAATCATGATGAGCGTGGACCTCGACGAGGTGACCAGCAAGGCTATCCGGGGCCGGCTGGAGGACGAGCTCGACATGGACCTGGCCGAGTACAAGCCCTTCATAGACCACGAGATGCTAACAATCCTGGGCCAGATGGACGCGCCCACTGAGATATTTGACCACGTGTACCTCGGCTCGGAGTGGAACGCGAGCAACTTAGAAGAATTGCAAAGGAATGGGTATGTACCCTTACACAATTTACATTGATTGATCTGGTAATAGGTATTGTATACTTGCCAATAAAAACATTTTTTCTACTCCAGCACTAATTAGATGACTGACAGCGATATTAAAAAAGTATATATTATAAGGTTGTCTATGTTATTTCATAAGAGCACTGCTTCTATGGATTTTCATACAATATATGAGCACTGTTGTTGTTTTTTTTAAATTTCTATAGTGGGTACATCTTCATTATTCTGCCACTTTTCTAGATTTTGCTTTTCGCGGCTGTCGTAGAAAAACTAGCGTATGCAACAGCTCATAATTGGTTCTTAAAACTCTTGGATCTGCAACGGCAGGAACGGCAACTCTCAAGTTTTAAGAACCTTTATTATATCACTGTTGCATAAACTACTATTTAAAGTATTAAATAACTTGCCATAATCCAATTTTAATATTTTGAGGTAGGTATATTTATATTAAATCGTCGATTTTTTTTAAATTTCAGAGTAAGACACATATTGAACGTGACTCGAGAGATAGACAATTTTTTCCCTGGTGTGTTCGATTACCTAAATATAAGAGTGTACGACGACGAAAAGACTGACCTACTGAAACACTGGGACAACACGTTCAAATACATAAACAAAGCCAGGAACGAAGGTTCAAAAGTATTAGTACATTGCAAAATGGGCATCAGCAGATCCGCATCTGTGGTGATCGCGTACGCTATGAAAGCGTACAATTGGAACTTCGACAAAGCTCTCAAACACGTCAAGGCAAAGCGGAGCTGCATCAAACCGAACACCAACTTCCTCAACCAGTTGGAAACTTACCAGGGCATACTCGATGCCATGAAGAATAAGGAGAAACTACAAAGGTCTAAGTCGGAAACTAATCTAAAATCACCAAAGTCTATTTCAAAGAGCGAGAACAAAGTGACCGATCCGACGCCGCTAGTGCTGGCGCTAACTGGCTCGTACTCGGGTCGGCCGCGGTCCTGGTCGCCCGACACCAAACTGGCTTCCGAACTGCTGCCACCCACCTCCGTCTCCCTTGAGAACCTGGTCCGTGAGACTCGCCACATGCTCATGCCCTACGGCGATGGCTCCTACAGCGTCTCGCCTAACCAGATCATCCGCCTCAAGGAAGAGGGTGCGCCCTCAGTCAAACACATCGTGCACGAAATCGAGACGGCTACCTCCGGAGACCGTCGCGAAACTAAGAGGTACCAGCGGCTAAACTTTGGCACCAGCGAGTCCTCCAGCAACAGATCTTCGGACGCGTCCGTTGTCGGCGCGGCCGTGACGGAACCCCCGGGTAAACCCCCGCAAGTGTCCCCCCTGCGAAATTTAAGTCACAAATGTCCCTCAAATATAGACGTTGAAAAAATACACACGTGGGACCCCGGGGAGCCTGGTTTGCAGAAGGCGGAGGAGAACAGAAACGATAATATAGTGAAAAGTGACAGTGGTATTATAGACGTAAAGACGAAACTGAGTGACGTTTTATCTAATTTAGTCGACCGGAACGACTGCGACGAGAGAAGAGCCGTCGACGAGGAGGTCCCGCCGAGCCGCCAGAGCTCGTGGAGCTCTTTCGATAGCGCCGTCGTGCCCGACCTGTCGCGGCACTCGTCCTGGGGCTCGTACGACACGCGCTCGCGGCCCGAGCGCGACAAGCGACCCAAGGACGAGCCCTCGCCCGCGCCCGCGCCCGCGGCCAAGCCCGACCTCGGCAGCATCCGCGAGCACGCCGAGCCGCGCCGCCGCGTCCCAGACGTCTCCGACAACGAACGCAAGTTCAACGAAACCTGTGCCATACTGAAGGAGTTCGTGACGGCGGCGGCGCGCATGGAGCTCGTGCGGGGCCGCGGCGCCTCCACGTGGAGCGGCCGCCTGTCGGCCTCCGCGCCCGCCGACACGTGGCTGCGCTCGGGCCTGCGCCGGCGCCGCCTCGCCTGCGCGTCGTACGGCGACCTGCCGCGCGCCGCCGCCGCCGCCGCCGCGCCCGTGCCTCAGCCCTTCAACGCGCCGGGCCTCGTCAGCAACCTCAAGAAGGAGTTCGAGGCTCGCTCCGAGACGGACTCCCTGCGGCGCTCCAAGTCTCGAACTCGCGAGAGCAGGGAGCGGGTCCCGAGCTCGCCGCCGGCCAGCGAGGACGTGTCGGTGAAGGTGCTGGTGGGCCGGTACGACCGGCCGGGCCGGGCGCGGTGCGAGTCGGTGTCGGAGCCGAGCGAGCCGCGGAAGGGCCGGTCGCCGCCGACGCTGCGCAACTCGTTCTGCGGCGCGTGGCGCGGGCCGCAGGCGGGAGCGGGAGCGGGAGCGGGAGCGGGCGCGGGCGCGGGCGCGGAACGGCCGCCGATCGCGCCGACGGTGGTGTCGATCCCTCCGTTCGACTACTCCAATGTGGTGGTATCAACTGTGATGTCGAAAGCTCAAAACAAAAAACAATTGCAACACGGGAAGACCCACCCGTTGACGAGGCTCAACTTGAATCGGTCGAATAATAATAGATGTTCAAATCCTGTATATAATACTATGTAGAAGTATTTATGTTTTTTAATTTATTATGAATGTAGACCGGTGATTTGGGTGCACGAATGGTCCGACGGAATTAATTTTAATGGTGTCGTGAATAATTTGTATACAAATTGTTTCAACTATATTTATTAATGTATGTTTTAGGCTGCTTGTATTTGTAATGTTTACAATGTACACTACAGGAAATGACCAAGTGTTTTGACATCCCTTTTAACATTAAGATAATAAGGAAAACCGGCGAGCGGCCCGTTTTGGAGGCCCGCGAAGCGTTTAAGCTTCGCGCTCGGGCGGCCCTCGGTCCATTCGCGCGCCAGCGCAACCGATCTAGTCGTATATTATGAATTCTTGCCAAACTCGATATTTTATCTTTGTAGAGTTTTATATACTGTTTACAAAATGAAATCACAGTGTATTTGTCTATAACGTAAAATTGTATTAAGCGGCTGTTTGTGCGTAGAAAAATGTTAAAAGAGAGAATAAATTCAATACAACTGATGTACAACTTTCCAGGGAAGTTTCTATTAATATGCCCCTTTAATTAGTGTAAAACTATAAAAAATACAATAAATAAAATAAATAAATAACAAGGTGGCTGTCTAAATAGGTTCATTGTCCAAAATCGACGATTTGCAATCGTCTACCGCTAACGTAAGCGACACGTGGTATGCTGCCAATTTCACTGATCTTTTTATATCCACCTCCAGTATCGACAGTTATTTTTCTTCTTACCCTTCCGAAATCAAAACCGTATATTCCGCCAGGGTTATTGCGAATAGAACATTCCGTCTGTAAAAGATTGGAAAAAATATAATTAAACTTTCGTGAGTCATACTAACATTAAATTGCAAAAAATACTATTAATATCTGCAGAACGTATGGTTGAAGTATAAAGTTACATTCTATAAAATGTCAAGTAGCAGTTAGGTAGGGTTTCAAGGTTCAACCGATTACAATGATTTTTAAACACCGCATGTCAGATACGAGTAAGTGAGATCGAATATGACAACGTTAGCGCGAAATCATATCCATTTGTTCGCTTAGAATTACAAAAGCTTAACCACCTACTTACTTGAAAACTGCCTTACAACCTTTACCTCTTTAACCACATGTGCGTATACACGCATACGCGCTTTTCAAATTTGTAGAAGCTGGTGTTTACGTGCTGCATTGGCAAGCGGTCTGTCCTATCCTTAAGTAATTTAACATGTTATGGTATGGAGGAACGCTCGGCCGGAATCGAGCGCGCTGTCGTGCTCATTCACCCCATTTCCCCGTTGCTGGAGCTGTAGGTTATTTCGGCGGCGTTCCCCCATTGCTTCCTTCTAGCCTCCCTGTATCCGTCGTCAGAGTCCTGCAGAGAGGCCTGCATGTATAGACTTAATGTTGACTTTCCTTACCAATGAGTCCAGTAGTAGACACCAAATTAAGGGCGACAGACCCTGCGGAAAGTCTCTCCTCGGACTTATTGACTTCGAATTGGCGACGCTTGAGCATTCTCCCTATCCATAGTGCTATTGTCGGGTTCATCATCCCTTCTCTTTTTAGACTGTTCTCCACCGATGCAAAGGTCGCCTTGTCGGACGCTCCTTCTACATCGAAAAAGCACCCTAGTCTAGTGCGTAATATAGGCTGATACATATAAATGATTTGGCTTCTCGGTAAGACTTATTTCCAGGTTTCGGTAGAAACGCCGCACTCACCTCTCTGCATGCCCCGTAATTTAACATAGGTACATATATTTTTATTACTCTCAACTTACTATTTTAAGATTTACATCAACAACACGCAGCATATTAATGTCGGATCCACCACAAACTATGAGGCTCGTCTTTGGCACCATCCTTCCACAGTAGAGTTTCGACTGGTGAGTATCAGGGACTATAGTCTCTATTACTTTACAGGAACCATAATCCCACAACTGAATACTGTTGCTCTCTTGCCAAGAACATGTTAAAATCTGAAATAACTTCGATGTAAATAATCAATAATATTTTATATTGTTCTACCTATGTATGTAATTGTTTGTCTCTGGAATTCTGCCGGCAGCCTGGCAGGAACATTGAGGTAGACCTTAATGTTCCTGCCAGGCTGCCGGCACTATAATATATACTTATAGATGAGAAGCGATATGACGATATCGTCGGGTGACAAGTACCAAGTTCATGGCCATAGCGAAACATACATCATTAAATAAGAAGGTCGATTTTTGTTAAATAATTTTGTTTTGCTTGTCACCTGACGATTTGCAACTGCATAACTATTTCACCCAAACACTGAGTTGCACATGCATGCTTGTAGTATCAAATGAAAGCTGATTGATTAAATACCTATAGGTACCTATCACATTTGGTCAACGTCAAAGTGGTCTGTACATCTAATGAGTTATAGGTTGGCTAGGTACGAGTAGGTAGTAGGTACCTGTTTTCCCGGTTTGTCAAAGTCCAGCCCCTCCCCGCACATGTGCACCCCCTCGAAGTGCCGAGTGGCGTACGGCACGCGGTCGTCCCAACACATGACGGTGTCGTCCCATCCGCCCGACACCAGCTCATGGTTCGACTTCGGATGGAACGCGCAAGCGAATATCCGCGATGAGTGGCCGTTTATGACGCCTCTCGTACCACTGTTAGCAATTTATGAATTAAGTAGTTTTATTTGACCTGACTGCGTGTTTGATAAGACAGTTATTAGACTTGTTTTATTGTGTATGTAAGGTACAGTCGGTGCCCTCACATAAGTATCCACCCGCGCTACGCGCTTGCATACGTGGGGTGGATACTTATGTGAGGGCACCGACTGTAACTGTTTGCAATTAACTAAAAATATTAAAAAGAACACACTTTTGTCTATTGCTAACATATGTAAGCTCTAGCTCTAGCTATGAAGCGTTTCATCCCGTTACTTATATGTTTCGGCCCTAGAGTTACTTCATACATAAGATAAAAGGGTAATAATTGAAATAAAATACCTATTGTAAGTTAATTGCAAATACCAAGATCCACCACTGTATAACAAGCAAGACTCTTATACAACAAGCAGGTTACCTGAAAGTTGGAAACAAGAAGGTATACCTGCCTTGAGTAAAAAGATCTTTCTTGTGTCTGTGCCTCTTCGTCATACATGTTAATTCTAGCGTCATCTCCATATGCTACGAACTTGCAGAAACGAGGGTGGTAGGTGAGACCCAGCGTCTGTCTCTTCTCCCTTATGGTGTACAGACATTGGTCGTATTTGTATATCCATGCTTTGATGCAACCGTTAACATCTAAAATAACATCGATTACAGTTTTTTTTGCTTAGGTTAGGACTTATTTCATTTTAAAATCTAGGGTACCTACCTGAGACTCAGACATAAACAACGGTACAACGTACACGTGAAATGACCAGCAGAATCTACGGGAATAAATGTGTATTTTAACTTCAAACTCTGGTAAATCCATTTGACCCTCTCAGCAAATACTTATCTACCTTATTCACTTTTCTTAAATAATACCAAAATCGCATAATCTGACTGATGGATTTACACGAATTTGAAGTTGAGCTACTTATAATCACGTTTAAGCTGCCGCCCATACCTACTACAAGTACTTATAAGCATAAACAAAAATATCAATTGGTGATGGCTGCTCCACACAATGAGCCATGGTGGGCGATGCTATGGACAGTTATGAGTAAGAGGGGTTACGTAATGCTGCCATCCTGTTCTACTCTGTAAGCTACGTCCCGTACTACGGTCTCAACTATTAGCTACGTACACCCCATAACTAGCGCAAAATGTTGTAGTCAACAGTTTACAGCTGTAAATATTAAGGGCAATATATTTCATAGTGCAATTTGCCACACCACACATTAGGCACGGAATAGCGCCATCTAGTTCATCTTTAACATTTGCCACTGTGCTTCCTAATTCCTATGTCAATGAGTAGGTATACATATATAATGTTTCTGTCCTTGTAGTATTTATAAATATTGTTTCCAAGTTAGGTACATGTGGATGGATAGGTATGAGTGCTTTGCGTGCGTTTTCCCGTGCTGTGTTGTTTACGTTTACAGCAGGTATATAGATATTGTCTCGTACGTGGATATGAGTGTGATTTGGGATGGGCATCGTTGATGGACCGACCGATGGATGGACCGGTACTCGAGGGACGTGATGGGGCCAGCAAACAAGCGGCACTCGTCCACCAAGCTGTGCGTGCATTCTCCCGCGGCGTGAACCTTGTCTAAGTTTAGGTACCTTATGGGTATTGTCTCCTACTTACACGTGGATATAAGTGTGTTAGAGTTGGGATGGGCGTCGCTCATGGGCCGGTGCTTGAGGGACGTGACGGGGCCAGGGTACGAGCGGCACTCGTCGTCCACCAAGCTGTGTGTGCATTCTCCCGTGCTGCAGTCGAACAGTCTGATCGTGCCATCAGCAAACCCGACTGCTATTTCACGCACATCCTCCGTGTACTTGCAACACCTTATATCCTTATCTAGGTCACTAGAAGTGAATGTGTTTTATTACGGATCTACATCCTCTTATCATCATCATTGTCAGCCCAAAGACGTTCACTGCTGAAGAGAGAATGCCATATTGATTTATCGCTGCATTGGAAGGCACTCCATACGATGGACTGATATCTAATGAAGGTCGCAGGAATCCACTTGATGTAGGCACAGTGCGATCGTACATCAGCAGCACAAGTTAGTACAAATTCTAAGGATACTAAAATCTGCTCGGAAACCAAAACCTAATACTACTACTACTAGTAGTAGTCTACTACTAATTTATCCAAATTAATTGCAGAGAAACCAGAATTCTACAGTATTAAAATCGGAAAAAAATCAAGCAAATATGAGGTAGGCCTAAAGGTAGTTAGGAAAACTAACAAACATGATTATCGTAATTTAGTTTTCATGGCTAGATAATGTTTTAACTTACATGATCGACAGCACATTGACTTGCCCATTGTAGATCTGGTTTTCTTCGCTAGGAAAAGATCTGTGCTCTACGGTAGGCGTGCTAGTACGAGCAGTTTTAATTTCCTTATTCGGCACGACAGGCTTGCAGTTAGCGCTTTTCACAGAGTTGGTTTTTCGCGACAATTTTAAACTCGTTTTGGCCATGGGCCCGGCTGCTGTTTTCCTTTGTGGATCCATGAATTGAATTATAAGGTAGAAGGCTACATGTCATTCATATTTGGCGTTGTATCTTACAAAAAACCCCTTCTTACCTTACAAAGTATGTGTAGGTACCTACCTAAAAATTCTTGAGTTCTTTGTCAGTAACTGACAATGTTCTGACACAAGGATATTACACCTCATAGATATTGCATCTTTACCTTCTTGAGGATAGTTTATAGACCCGTGCCGTGCCACGTGTTTTGTGTTTTTCTGCAGGTGGTTGTAAGTAGTTAAGTAATAAGTGGTGGTTGGTAATAGTTAATAGTTGAGAAAAACTTCTCTGGAGTTTGAACCAGCAACCCGCTAATTAGCTATCGGCAGCGATTATAATGGTATATTAACAGTGATGGCGAAGGTAACGTCAAAAGATTGTGCAGAATTTTAAATGCACTGTAAGAGATAGTTCTGTCAATTTTGTCAGCCTATTTACTTGCGTGCGAACGGCACGTTTTCGCCAATTAAATTTTTTATTAATGGACCATTTAACATAGTATCTAGTTTTAAAACAATAAATTATAACTTTGCCCATCACCAATAACGGTTTCAAATATGGTGGTTAGGTCGAAAATGTAGCCTATGGCGTACCTATTAACAGTACCTAATAGTATTTTTCAGTCCTCCGGCCGGTAAGCGCCACTTTACGCAAAACTAAATTGCCGCCTGCCGGCTCCGTCGGGCTGAAAAATAGTATACAAACCTCGGCCGGTAAATGGGAAAGCCTCGGATCACATGCTAGTCGACCTCGGCTTCGCCTCGGCCGACAATTACATGCAATCCGAGGCATTTCCCACTTAAACGGCCTTGGTATGTAATGTACTATTATGCAACAGTTGTATAAGAGGGTTCAAAAAAGGTGAGTGGCGTGTGTAACGATTTGAGGCGAAGCCGAAAATTGTTAATAAAGACGCCATGAGCCTTTTTTGACCTACTTATACAACGTTGCATACATTACTTTTTCTACGACTAGGGATTAAATAAAAGCTAGTAACTTGGCGTATTGAGAGATGTCGGTCTGGTGGTATATATTAAGCGTTGACTTTAATTTTGAATATTCCACCCACAGTGAAGACGGCTTGAATTTTTCGCCGAGGCTTTTAAAGTAAGCCAGTAGCACATTCTATGAGAATGACGTAGTCTGGTGTACTAGTCTCCACGCCATGAAATGAAATGAAATTAAATTTATTTGCATAAAATATGGTACAATAAGGTGTTCTATTCTATTTTAGCACATTAACATATTTTGCCGGTTAACTTCTTATACGATTTATCGTACTGACGCCGCGTTTTTGCAGGCAATAAGCTCTCAGTAATTGATTGTGCCTGAATTGAAGGAAGTGGTCGTCGTCACCCATTATTATTTTTCACTCCAAACTCTAATAAGAATGCTAAATATGCCACAACTATTCCAAGAATCCTAAACAAACAGCAATACAGCATAAGAAAGAGCGGGAAATTTGATTGGATAGTGACAAATGACAGTCGACATAACGTAATCATAGACACGGTAATTATTTTTTCAACTGTCATTTACTTGCGTTTTTCCTTATGTTGGCAGCAATTATTTTAGTTTTGTTATTGTTTCAAACCATATGAATTCGTTGTTTGTTAAGTTGGTAGTTTTGATTTTCTTTGTAAATTTAGTGTTGTTTTTTTATTTATTTGTTGGGTTCACAGGGCACCTCTGCGGCGCTACAACGAGGTCCGCAAATTGAACTTCGGATAGTGCCGTCTTCTTCGCCCTGACTTTATTCTACATATGCGCACTATCCGAAGTACGACTTTCGGACTTCGTGGTAGCTTTCCTGTTAGCAGTTGCATTATATCACATATAGTCTGACAAGCGAGCGAGCGCAGTAACAGTAGGACAAAATAACTATATCCATCCCTTTTTTCAGGGTGGTAATACTAGCGTAAGAAAAAGACAGTATGATGCTCTCTATCCTACTGTTAAGCCCCTCATTCACGGCAGTCTGTCGGCACTCCGGCATGGCTGGATGTAACGGACACACGGTGTGCAAGTGGCCCAGCCTGGCAGTCCAATTCGCACTTATTCGTTGAAAGATGCGCAGCGCTGCGTTGTAGCGCATACACTGTACTCGAATTTAAAAAATGCCGCCATCTCTTATGTCATTAATAATTTATATTTTATGCATTGCCGCATTTCTCAATTGTTTATTACTGTAATTTAGTGCAATTCGGACTGCAAGGAGGTGGGCGGAGCTAGCAGGATGTTGCCGTACGGCACGCATCCGGCAACGACATTCACGATGCCGACTGCCGTGAATGAGGGGCTTTACTGCGCTCACTGGGTTGTCAGATTATAATAACCCTAGGGTCTTTATGAAGAATAGACTACATAGACTTTTTTGAAATTGCGTAAAGCCCCTCATTCACGGCAGTCCGCCGGCATCTCCGGCACGTAATAAAGTACCGTGAATGTCGTTGCCGGATGCGTGCCGTACGGCAACATCCTGCTAGCTCCGCCCACCTCCTTGCAGTCCGAATTGCACTAAATTACAGTAATAAACAATTGAGAAAAGCGGCAATGCATAAAACATTATTTATTCATTATTAAAAATGGCATACGAGATGGCGGCGATTTTAAAAATTCGAGTACAGTGTATGCGCTACAACGCAGCGCTGCGCATCTTTCAACGAATAAGTGCGAATTGGACTGCCAGGCTGGGCCACTTGCACACCGTGTGTCCGCTACATCCAGCCATGCCGGAGTGCCGGCGGACTGCCGTGAATGAGGGGCTTACGACATGCTTTCACCGTCCATTTACATGCTCGGGCTCTCGGCCGAATTTTTCGGCCATGTTAGTACACGATGATTCGAGACAGACTATATAGAGAAAACTTAAGCCAGACCAGAGACAATTTAAGTACTTTTTCAGGTAGTTTGGTTGAGTTAAAAGGTGTTTTAAATAATTTCACTTCGGGTGAAGCTATTTAAAAAGTGTCTTAAATGGTTTCAATAACCAAAGCTATTTAAAACACAGTTTAACTCACTGAAACTACCTGAAAAAGCTTAAATTGTCTATGGTCTGGCTTAAACTTAATCTATATAGTCTGTCTCGAATGAGCGTGTACTAGGGTGGGCCGAATCATTCGGCCGAGAGCCCGAGCATGTAAACGCACGGTAAAAGCACCATCATGCCGTGTTTACATGCTCGGGCTCTCGGCCGAATGATTCGGCCCACCCTAGTACACGCTCATTCGAGACAGACTATATAGATTAAGTTTAAGCCAGACCATAGACAATTTAAGCTTTTTCAGGTAGTTTCAGTGAGTTAAACTGTGTTTTAAATAGCTTTGGTTATTGAAACCATTTAAGAGACTTTTTAAATAACTTCACCCGAAGTGAAATTATTTAAGACACCTTTTAAATCAACCAAACTACCTGAAAAAGTACTTAAATTGTCTCTGGTCTGGCTTATGTTTTCTCTATATAGTCTGTCTCGAATCATCGTGTACTAACATGGCCGAAACATTCGGCCGAGAGCCCGAGCATGTAAACGCACGGTCAGAAATAGAGTCCGTATAAAAGGCAGCCAAATAATCGGCAGCCCAATAATTCGTGTCCATTTTTTTGGTTGCGGATTATTGGGTTGCCGATTATTGTATTGCAAAAACTGTGGCTTCGGATTATTGGCCCGCTACCGAGCTTGTCCGACCCGATAAAAGGCAGCCCAATAATCGGCGACCCAATAATTGGCGACCACGATGTACATGGATTATTGGGCTGCCGATTATTGGCCCGCTTCGAGATTGCTCGACCCAAGAAAAGGCAGCCCAATAATCGGCGACCCAATAATCCATGTACATCGTGGTCGCCAATTATTGGGTCGCCGATTATTGGGCTGCCTTTTCGCGGGATGCGGATTAGTGGCACCCCAGAAATAGTACATTACGATGTACAAGGCCGAAAAAGAGGAAATTTGCAATTAGAGTCAAACTACGCTATATCTGCCGAGCAAATGAACTGTCATATTTTAAAGTGTTATTTTAAACGTCAAACTTCTATGAAATTGTGACGTTCATTCTGTGCTATCAAAATCTAGGAAACTTAGCATAGATGGACTCTAGTGGCGATAAATTAAAACACGGCCGTAGGAAGTGTTTTAAATCGACACGAGTTGCGAATTACGTCTTCGCGCGTGTATCGTACGACGTTTTACAGTATATATGGCCCTTTGAATATTCGTCGCAGGCAGGTAAAGTGCTCATTATCGCCCTAGGGCGGTAAAGTAGCACCATGTGTACTGTAAAATAATAAAAATATACCTACACCATAATTTTTCTTATGATTTATTGGACCCAAAAAGACACCAACACCATGATAGTCAGAAATATTATGTGGCAAATTATTAAATACTTAATCAACTAAACAAAATGTATGAGAAAAAGACTACAGTTAACTGCAACACTTAGTTGAAACAACATCAATTAATTAATATTTTAAACAGATCTTGATGTGGTAAAACCATTATCTTAGAATAGATGATTCACTTATGAACAAATAGACTACGTAATTTTATCAAAAATTACTGTTTATTTGCCAATACAAGCCAGATCTATATAACGAATGTATTTCCTGTATAAGTCATAATTTAATGGTTATACTGGTGAGTGATTGAGTATAAAATTTAGTACAAAGCAAGAAGATTTCCTAGCACAATGACACGCCTTATTCCATCTTAGTAATAAAATAAACTATTAATACAGTTTCAAATTAATTTTTTTCATTTAAAACAACAGATTTGATATAGAAATATTATGCTGTCAATACAATATTGAAAGGTGATATATTAATAAATGTGTTGTTTTAAAGGTGCAAAAAATATGATTCGCGTTTGTATATGTATAGTAAGAGTTGATTATATGTTGCCATTTCAGGGCCATGTGTATATTATTAATTAATTAGATATTCAACTGATATCTGCTTATTCAGTCAATGAGGAAAAAGTGATAAGTACCTAGCACTAACATAATCTTACATAATATTTACCAAAGTCTTAATTTAAAACTAATCAACGTGCTTAAATTTCTTAATATGTTGAAACAATCAGGTATATGTATAACATTAAATGTCACTCTATAAACAGATAAGATAATCATCTTATAATTGTTACAAATTATATGACACATAAAAATATTGAATATTTGGCATTAGCCAAGCAACATAATTAATACACTTATACATATACTCTATCCTTATCCGATTTTGTATCACATCATAATACTAATATTACATCTAGGTGTAATTTAACAGGAACTCCTTCATCAACAGTTAAATGTAATGATACAGCTAGTGAGTTGGACAACTATAAAAATAACTAAAAAAACCGAGTGTCAATATGGTTACTTAATAATACTCTTAATAGACCTGGAACATTAATCACAAATTCAACAAGGCCTTGTATGAATACCTCCAATATCAACTATCATTGGAGACACAAAGTAATGATCTTAACAAGGATTATAGCAGCCAAGGTAGACTGGTTTTCCAAGATTATTTTGTTCTTTTTTTATGACACTTATTATAATGTAAATGGTACTTAGCCGAAATCAACTTGTTTCAGGCTCAAAATAGAACCGAGTCACCTCTCCCGATAATATTTTATAGTGTCAACTTCTGCTCCAAGTCGGCCCACAGGGGATCAAGAGGGGCGCAGGTGCGGTAGTCGCGCAGGAAGGACGGCGTGGTGTCACCGAATACGACGTAGTCGCCAGCGGGCTCCACCAGCCCGCGGCGGCGGCCTGATGCCAGCCGCACACTGCGCATCATAGCTGTAGACTTGATGCGTTCTGGAAATTTCATCACATTTTGCATTTCAATTCAACATTCAACACAGCTTGTGGTCAGATTATACCACTATGGAAACCGGCCTGCCTCCACAGTCTATAGATCCTTAAGTCCTTACCTTCATCCGTGCTGAGCGGGCAGTACTTGAGGGTGTGCGCGTGGTCGCCGCGCGCGCCGCAGCGCTTGCACACGAACTTTCGCAGCACGGGGCACGTCACGCGCCCGTCCGCGTCCTTTAGGACGTGCGAGCGGTAGTAAGGCTCGCGCTCGCCGTTGTTCTTGCAGAACCGACATTCCTGCTGAGCAGAAAGATAATCTGCTTAATTACATAGAGTATTTTTGCTAAGATAATTATACCCACGATGGCGTAGTAGATATATCAGTAATAATGATAATAGACTAGGTACTTTAAGTTTAGTCGTACCTTTCTTACTCTTTCTCACATTAACGTTGTACATTTATATAGTGACTAGCTTTTGCCCGCGGCTTCGCTCGCGTTAGAAAGATACAAAAAGCCTATGTCACTCCCCATCCCTCAAACTATCTCCACTTTAAAAAATCACGTTAATTTCGTCGCTCCGTTTTGCCGTGAAAGACGGACAAACCAACAGACACACACAATTTCCCATTTATAATATTAGTATGGATATACATTATACCGTATATTTAAATAGTAATATGCGCCAACGTTTCCATCCATATCTTTGCCCAGTTTTTTTTATGACGGTAGACAGTTAATGTTTTAGTAATGTTGAGACCTGTAAATGCCAACATTGCCCATCATAACACATGACTTAGTATTGTCATTATCCTGTGTGCCTATTAGGGCAAAGATAGCGTTGGTGGCAAAGTTGGCGCATATGGCGGTATTAAAATGAGTAAGGAGCAATCTTGGCATGGTGTGCGATGTGTTAGGAAAATATATTTCAAATATAAATGTTATCAATCAACATTTCAGACACTGAGACATATATGTACTTATATTTATGAATTAGGTACCGTTTGCAACAATTGCCAACACTCTAAAAGAAGTGTGAACAATACAAAGTGCCACTTTGTATCAAACTGCTAGAAAGTACAAAACTTATAATTGCGATAAGTGGGCAAAATTGCTATGTTTGAAAATGGTATAAAGCAATGAATTTGGAAAGATAATAGCTATAAGCGGGCAAAGTTGTAATTTTGGTTGCCATGATTCAAAGTATTATTATTCGGAAATCTTTTTACTGTGTACTAGTTTCGCGATTCCATTCCTCATTTCTTTCAGGCTTCAATGTCTATTTATTTATTTAAACTTAATTGTACAAGACAAAGAAAATTTTACAAAATGGTGGACTTAATGTCAAATGGCTTTCTCTGCCGGTCAACCATAGGGCCAAACAAAGACATATAAGTTAATGCAGGAAATCATTCTTGCCATAAATATATAATTTTGCTTCCTTTTCGCAAAAATTTCACAATATATCTCGTGATTGAAGAAGGATAAAGAACTATCGTTGTCAGGACAAAATGTGTACAATTAATATTAATCACTTACGTCAGGAACTCTTTTATTCCTAGCCGTCTCGTTCCTTTTTTGCTCCAGGTCTCGCAGCAGTCCGTAAAGCACGGCATTGGGTAGCGAGTTCAACACTCGCACTTGCTCCGCTGAAATAGTTTCAAGCTGTTTCACGGACGATGTGAGATCCAGATCTAGAATAAAAATAACCAACCTAATCAAACTAATATTTTAAAAATTGAGACTGAGAAGGTGGAAGCAGTTGTCGACTTGACAGAGAAGGTTCAAGCAGTGGTTACAGAGCTGTTAGAAAATGAGAACCATACGATCTGGCCCACGAAAAGGAATCTGAAGAACTGAAAGTCTCGAGTCAAAAGGTAAGAAGGCCCGGTGTGATAAAAAAATAACACTTTACCATGGCGCGATTTAGGATCACCTATTTTTATAACCTTTTAAAATTTAAATTGCATTTTGGTGAATTAGGCAGTGTTCCCCGGGGTAATAAATTATAGTTTTTTTTAAAGATGGCTATTATAATGTTGTAAAACACTTAACTTAACGTCTATCATTGAATAATTTAAATACCTACCATTGAAATAAGTGTGAGTCTGTGTTATATCTGTCATGGGTCGTGGTATGCGATGCACCGTCGTCTTTTCTGGCAGCCATTTCTTCCGCAGGTACACGTTCGATGGAGCTTTAGCCATGTCCACCTCTGAGAGTTTAACTAGTGGGCGCCGATCAAGATGGTCTAATTAGAATAACTATTAAATATATTTAATTCGGTGACCTCTCGACATCTTCGACAACTTACGAACGACTTACGAGTATATAGGTACACAAGATCGATGCTTATCAAGATCACCGTGGTGGAGTTTGACCGTGAAAACGCTCGTGTGGCTGAAATAGGTATAAGTGGCTGCTTACTCAGGATTGAGTAAGCGGTGGGTATATTTCGGGAATGCGAATTTGTATGGTACGAAGTATCGAAATCATCATAATATATTTTCGAGAACGAGGTAATAACGCCACAAAAATTGCCGTAACGCACTACTTTTTAGTGTTTACAGTGGGTAACAAAAGTCTAAAGCATCAAGAATTACCATCGTAATATTTTGGAGGCTGTATTGGATCAGGAGCGGTGGTGGACTGGATCCACTCCGACTTGGGGCGCGGCAAGCGCTGTACTGGAGTAGCTTCTGGCTCAGGCCAAGACTTCTGTCGCAGGTACACGCTCGATGGACCCATGCCAATGTGGTCTCCTGAAAGCATTTTCAAATTAATTAGATATCGTACATCTATGATAATGTTGTATTAGTTATGTGTCAAGCTGGATCAGAATAACTATCTCTATATTTAAATTACTTAAATAATTCGGAGGAGGGTTTAAGTATATTTACGGTGTGCTTTGCTTATCACGAGTTTCTGTGGTAAACGATGTTTCGTTAACTCGTTTACATCTCATTATCTACAGTTGTATCTCACTCTCACCAGCAAGTGCGAGCAAGATGCGCTGGCTGGGAGTTGACGTAGACGGTAGCGAGTTTAGTGTTCTACAGTAAATTTCAAAGTTTTCAAACTTGTGGTAAGCGCACTGGTTTTCTTGGGCACATGCACCTAGTAAGGTCGTATTAAAATTTAAACTTGGTTAACTTAGTACTGTAGAAATTTGCAACTTTGCCTTTTCAACATAGCTTTTCCAAGCGCCTCACATTTCAGTAGAAACTAGATATCATGAAACCAGTTACAGATACAAGCAGATACTCATTTTTAGTGTGTTTGTGTTGTGGTTTATAGCTGATCATATGACTGGCAACTCTGGCCTATCGGTTGACGTGTATCTCATTTCATTTACACGTAAGCTGGCTGGGAGTGCTGATATGTTTTTTGGCGAGCCAAATATGTCCCTAAAACGTTAGTGGAATATTAGACTAGGAGAGTCCTACATCTATGTAGGTATGTAGTTTTAACTTATACTAGTATGCAGTTTAAAAACGATACAGACAAAATCTCAGCACGTTATACCTATTACTTTTGTAATTATGGTTGTGGGTAATGTCATAATCGTATTTGCGTATCACTTTTTGCAACATTGCCCAGTTTATTTTTACCCTTAGGTTTGTCACTAGCATGTGA
The DNA here is from genome assembly GCA_949128165.1 of Lathronympha strigana. Lineage (NCBI taxonomy): Eukaryota > Metazoa > Arthropoda > Insecta > Lepidoptera > Tortricidae > Lathronympha > Lathronympha strigana. The sequence goes on along the minus strand of OX421909.1, from coordinate 13,645,586 downwards.
CTCTGCCGCGTATGCAGTCACAAGAATTCGACAATTCACTGACGTGGAGACAGCTCGCTTAGTCTACTTCAGTTATTTTCACAGTATTATATCTTACTGGTCTGGGGAAACGCAGCAGATATAGAAACAATCTTCATTCTCCAAAAGAGAGCAGTACGCAATATTTATAACCCGTGATTCTCCGAGAGAACGATTCAAGGAAATTGATATTCTCACTGTAGCTTCACAATACATACTAGACGTTATAATCTTATAATGTATACGCATAAGAATTTAAAGTCCTTTAAGAAGCTGTCTGATATCCATCCATGGCTTTAACACACGAAATAAAAATATGTTAGTGGTTCCCAAGTTTCTTCTACAGAAAGTAATAAAAAAATCGTTTCCAGGCAACGATGTGACATTTTACAATAAAGTTCCCTTGGAGGCATGGGACATGCCGTTCACTTCATTCAAGATATACATTGAGAATGCACTGTTTAAAAAGGGGTACTATAAAATCGACGATTACTTAAGAAACGAGGAGCCATGGTGGCTAGGATAGGAGACTTTACATCTCTGTTGGATTCTATAATTTTGACTTGTTGGATACATACTAGTTATCGATTCTGTAGCATTAGATTTAAGACTGTTAACTTAACAGTCTGATGACTTGTGGCATTTATATCATTAAGATATTATTGGAGAGCCTTTACATCTCCAAATCCTATTCGTATTTTATTTTGACATTGGGGACCTTTTACATCTCCAAACTTAATTTATTTTTAACTATAGAGACTATACATCTCTTGCCATATTACTTAGTACATTTATTTTAATTTTGTTGACCCTGGTTTTGGCTGTTGTATTATCAGTAGGTATTTAGATTATACTTTTACTTATTGTCAGTACCTCTATATTGTAAATGTTTGTACATGAAAATGCTTTAATGTAATGCTTATTGACTTGTAAAACTGCCCTTGAGGGGCTCAAAATTCAAATCCAAAATTTTTGAATTTTGAATTATTATTGACTTACAGCGAGGCATTTTCATGTTTTACATAAGTATTAGCGGTTTATTTACCAACTAACCCATCACCCACCTTAATTTATAAACGAATAGATCGCCGTTTATCCAAAACCACTAGATTATCCTTACGATTATCTTAAGGCATAGTCAGTTAATGTCAAAAATTGACAACCCTAGCATTTTTAGAATTTGTATGAAGAATTCACAATGTTTTTATGACTTTGCCCACATTAGTTTGAAGGTGAAATATTAAACTTTAATGACTTACAATACGACATAAATATGCCATAGAGTTCATCTAGACAACAGACATGTATTTTTACTATAGTTCGCACACTCACACAAAGAAGAATATGTTATCTTGTGAGTGCCACAGATAAGTGTTGGAAAAGATCTTTCTACGGTATTCAATATGTTGATATATATATATATGGCATAAACTTTGTCAAACAGAAACATAGTTTACAGGATAGAACTATTTCTTAAAACGAAACTAAAGTGAGCCTTTACAGCGGACAGCTATAAGTAGGTAAAAGGCGAGGGCCAAAACAGATGGAACACATTATGCGAAAACGATTCGGTGTACACGCCGAATGTATAATCAGACAAGATACAAATATGATTGGTCCGCTTATGTCGGGTCAAAAATAGGATCTCCAATAATCTAAAGCACTAACCCGACCGGTTTGAAATCTTTTCTTCGTCAGGATTGTACGGAGAGTCGTAGCCGTTCATTTTGAATTCACTCATCATTTCTTGTAACGAGTTTCGTTTCACCATCACTGGAATAGTAAGCAATAGGGCGTAAGTAAACAGATAAATAATTTTGGAACCATATATAATAATTACGTCAGCTGCGGTAAATATCAAGTGTGTAGCCTAGAGGGTCAACGATCTGAAAAGCATGACATGATATATTTCGTCTTCATCGTTATTCCAGATCGACCATGTCGCCGGTGCCTTAGTATTGTTTTCCCTACGAGGTGTGACTTAAATAATACATATTTGTACGTAATTGTAACTTTGCCCGCTTCTTCTGTTTTTTTGCTTCACACAAAGTTAAGATGTGACGGAAAATGTTAATTCACTAGTGGTTGACGCTTGTAGACTCCGACTAAGCTATGTTTGCATAGACTTTGATAGCACAGAATATGAAAGTGTTAAGTAAACGTCATAATTTCATAGAAGTTTAACGTATAAAATAACACTTTATAGAGATAGCGTAGTTTGACTCTAATTGCAAATTTCCTCTTTTTCGCCCTTGTATCGTAATGTACTATTACTAACACCTTCAAACATTTAATCTATTAATTGGCTTGGAAGACATAACGTGGTTTAACTCTACTCAATTTTGAAGAGGTGGGCAAAGTTCTATTAAAAGGTAAATTAAACTATTTTGGAAATAATCTAATACTTTTAATCGTACATAAATAGTATTTTATACAATCGTGATATAATGAAGGGTTTTTCAGTCGAGTACCGTGTTTAGGCCACGAAGCTTGCTGAGTGGCCTAAGTAAGGTACGAGATTGAAAAACTTAATTATATTACGATTGTATACAATACTTTTTCTACGAGTCATCATCATCATCATCTATGGAGGAACAATTTCATCATTCAATTTCATTGACTTAACAAGGATGTAACACAAAAAGATGGCCGGCAGGCCGGCGCGGTCGGCGCAGGCGTGGGGCGCGCGGTCGGCAAAGTACCAGGCGGCATCGCAAATAAGTATAGAATTTGTATGAAGTTCTATTATAGTTGCCTACAGCGTATCGAAATGAGATATTATAGTTGAGTTGGACTGTCTAATATCGAAAAGTATGAGCTTATAGTTTTGTCTATGTACCTACTCGTAATTGGCAGATTAAAGTCGGCGCGTAGAAAAAAAGTATCTGCATAAGGAGATACCTAATACAAGTACTTACAATCTAGCAGATCCGCAGATTGGTATTGACGGTGTTCATCCGCCATGCCCAACTGCGACTTCTTGAAAGCTGGCGATGGCCACGAATCCAAGCTATTCCATGACTAAAAGCAAATAAAAAATATTCAAAATCACTTCATAAGAACTACCCAGCCACTACAAGTTAATTCAGTAATTGGACTGACAGGTTTTATGAAAAATGTATTTATAGTTAGCTGTTTTTTTAACGTAACAGATAGGTATATCGAGTCTATTATGTACAAAATTTAATTCAACACGCTAATTGTCACAAGTATGTAGGGTACCTATGTTGTTATTGTTGTTCAACATTGAAACAAACGTATACAGAGTGAAACTTGGGTTTTTTGCCCAATACCGAAAGGTGACCCCAAGGAAACTATACTGGATAGAAATGGAATCGATTGATATAAAAAAAATACATGTAAAAAAAAACTTTTTCCATTTTCATACGAATTGTATGGGGAAGGTTTTTCTCGATTTACTTAAGGCTTTTCTAGCCGGAAATTTTTTTTTGGTCCCATACAAGCTTTTGATCCTCTTGTGTTTTACTAGTTGGAAATCTTGCTACAAGGGCATAAAGAGAGTACATTTCTCGTAGCACGTAGTACGTGCTTACCCGATTCACGGTTCTCAATGAAACTCAAATTGCATGTATACAATGAAACAGTCTTAAGCTTTTGTATAGTTCAGCAATATCATTCTGTGTGTCGGAGACCTTTCCAAATAAATCAACTAAACCCTACAATTGTACCTACCCACCTTACCTTTCTCATTAATTGATTGAAGAATATAAAGTGACTAAAATCGCCGTCAATCCAACTTCCTAACAATGTAAACAACCCGCCATATTGACCGTAATTATTCGTAATATTTAACCTAACGTTGATGTTTTTAATGAAATCTCCAAGATTACCTACTTATCTTACGTTTTGTATATTACAATAATACGACCATATAGGAAGTGAACGTCAAAATGTATACAGTGTGTAAATCAAATACGGGCGAACCTCTTAACGGTGGTTAGTATAGGACATAATAAATGTAATTAGGTAACTTTTAAATGGAATTGCAATTAAAATTTTATCCATAGAAAATAATTCGGCCCGCAATGTAATGCAAACACACTCGCGTCAAACATCCGTTGACAACTGTCAGCGTCAAATATTTTATAGTACATTGCTGCTGAAAATTTAAAAAAATTAATTATGGGGTCATAATTAAGTGTATCTTAAAAATATGTTTTAATTATTGATAACACTAATGAATTCATTGTTTGGTTAAATTTATCGCCCGTATTAGACTTACACACTGTATAAAACACTATCTGTTAAAGATAAGTAGAAAACAAGAATGCTATACAATTGGCAACTAAATTGTTTATCTTCGTACGAATCACACGCATAACTTTAAAAACACTAAAACACCAGAGATAGAACAATTTTAACTTTTAGTGTTTCATTGATGAACAACCTACACTAATATTACAAATGTTTTTCTTGTAGGATTTTGATGTATAAGTAGGTAAGTATATGATTTTTAATCTTTTAAAATAGGTCAGAATAAGTTTTGCTTCGGTTTAGCTTTTAACAGGTAGAAGATATAAATATAAAAACTTTATTATAATTAATAAATAACAATCATGGTAGTTCGTCATATTTACAGCCAAAAAAAATTATTTATTTCCGTAAATTAAAAATAAGTTAACTACTAATTTCAGTTTTCAACCTTAAAGGGTTCCGAAGCCAAAATGGCAAAATTGGAACCCATAAAATAGTTTCGTCCAGTCAATCTCTCCGTATGTTACAGCGGTTTTAATCAGTAACTGTATAAAACATGTTCACGATATTACAGCTAAAGGTGTACTTTGGGTGCCACCACTTAGTTGTGCATATAATTTGCGAAACAAAATATTTTTAGACATTTCCATAAGTACATGAACTAAATGTCAATAGAGTTAGTATGCGAGTTTGTTAAATTGTTCCTTAATATTTTTTTATTAGGTACGTAAAGAAGGGTGCCACTAATCCGCATCCCGCGAAAAGGCAGCCCAATAATCGGCGACCCAATAATTGGCGACCATGATGTACATGGATTATTGGGTCGCCGATTATTGGGTTGCCTTTTCTTGGGTCGAGCAATCTCGAAGCGGGCCAATAATCGGCAGCCCAATAATCCATGTACATCGTGGTCGCCAATTATTGGGTCGCCGATTATTGGGCTGCCTTTTATCGGGTCGGAGAAGCTCGGTAGCGGGCCAATAATCCGAAGCCACAGTTTTTGCAGTACAATAATCAGCAACCCAATAATCGGCAACCAAAAAATGGACACGAATTATTGGGCTGCCGATTATTTGTCTGCCTTTTATACAGACTCCTTAGATCAAATGTTAAGGCAGGTCAGTTTAGGTACGACGACGAGCGAAGCGAGGAGGAGTGTTAGGTAGAACTGCGACCTAACAGCGCCAGAACAGACTTTTTCGCATCCCGCGAAAAGGCAGCCCAATAATTGGCGCCCCAATAATTGGCGACCACGATGTACATGGATTATTGGGTCGCTGATTATTGGGTCGCTGATTATTGGGTTGCCTTTTTTCGGGTCGAGCAATCTCGAAGCGGGCCAATAATCGGCAGCCCAATAATCCATGTACATCATGGTCGCCAATTATTGGGTCGCCGATTATTGGGCTGCCTATTATCGGGTCGGACAAGCTCGGTAGCGGGCCAATAATCCGAAGCCACAGTTTTTGCAGTACAATAATCAGCAACCCAATAATCCGCAACCAAAAAAATGGACACGAATTATTGGGCTGCCGATTATTTGGCTGCCTTTTATATGGACTCCGTAAAGAAGAGGTAGTTTTTTTTACTTTATCTAAAAGACGGTACCTACTTACAGCATGATATCATATAAATTGAAAGAAAAAATAACAATCTAAAGCGGGAAATTATCAAATTTTAGTTCAGAGTTAAAAAAAAATTAAGATATAAGTAGTGTCAATATTATATTTTTCCTGTAATATTTATACTGTAACGAGGGTAGAAATCTGAAATTTCAGATTTCTACCTTTGTAAACTTTGGAGACACGGAATATATGAATAAAGTAATCTTATTTAAGTATTTCTGTGTTTGGAGATCAGGGTGTTTTGGGGGGCCAAGGTATAATTTTTACATTTTCGTTTATAAATAAATAAAAAATCACTGTAAAAATAATTTAAATATTGTGTGAGAATGTACAAATCAAGCCCTTTTGAAATGATATCCCACATGCCCCGGTAACTAAACTTTTGTTTTTTGCTCCCTCTTTTATCGGGCATTTTTCATTGAATTTATTTTAAATGAAAAATTACATATGATAAATCCTCCCTCAATGTGTTTGGGTTAACCATGTTTGTAACTATTCCCAGTTCCTAATCGGTAGCTTTAGTAGCTCTCGAGAAATTTAACGATGTGACAGACAGACAGACTGAGTCGCATCGCACCATAAGGGTTCCTTTTCTTACCAATTTTGGTACGGAACCATAAAAACGTAAACGTAAAGTAGGTACTATTACACGTACTATCCTACTTTCGAGAAAACAATAATCATTTTTTCTACAACAAGGATATTTTCTACAACAAATAGGTCCAAAGGAACATCTTGTAATGAAAGTAGATTTGGAAATGCCTGATACAAGCAGATTAGGTACAGTCAAGTGCAAGGCAAGTCAGGTGTATCGATCGACAAACTCGTCTCATAAATAAAGTACCTACTACGATCCTATACTACTACACCGGAATAAGATGCTTTAGTGTAGGTATATTTAAGAGTATGTAAGATGTGTACCTGTACACCCATACTTTTACACACATACCTTTCCTATGATCGACTCAAAAACATTTATACCTAAGGAAGTAAATTTTTGTGAATTACTTTATTTGCAAATATAACTAACAAAATAATTATTAAGTATACATTAAGTTACAAGTTATATTTGTGATATGTTAAAATTAGTCGTAGGTAAGTAGGTACCTAATGTACCTATTCATATTTCACTTAGTACGTCATCCTATTTACTGATGCAATTTGTAAAATAAACAGTAAGCGGGTTAGCGGGTAGTTACATTAAATAATCGATATAATTAACTACCTACTTTCAGCATATAAACATGTTGTACGCAACAGCCATGTTTTAAAACTTCGGTGCATTTATTCGACCAAACATTTGATTAAACCTCAATTTTATTCACAAATATAACTAACAATATATATATAGTAAGTTACAACCTACCAACCTAAAAGCTTAATTCGATATCAACAAGTTGGTGTAGGTAGAAGTATTTTTAAATATAAAATCACATCCATATTTTGTGCTGTTTTCCATACAAACAACAACACCGGTAACTGACCATCAGTAGACCTTATACTCTTGTAATAGGGATTACAAATGCTCAGTAAACAGTTTTGGCGATGGTTCATAAATCATACTTACCGATCGCGCTGAACTTCCGCTGCCGGTACCATAATCGCTAAAAACACTGTTCTCCATTTGGTTTCGTTCTTAATTTAAAATTTCGTAAAAAATATCAGCCAGGTACCACGCACGTCCTGACTAGTCCACCGTCTAAACAAAAATGGAAGTAATGGAACGGTTTCAATGGTTGGAATGGAATGGAGAATAGAATATGTACGTTGTTCACTATTGGTCCATTTCAAAGTCGGTTTCAATTTACGAAGACGATTTATTTTGTTTTGGCGTCGGCAAATCACAAAGGTAAACATAGGATTTAAGGTAGGTAGAGGTATGTAGCTAGGTAAGTTACATTTATACTAACTACTAATATAGAAATAGGACGTTCATTTTCAAAATATATACCTACAGTTAGTGTAACTTACCTAGCTACCTACTTCTACCTACCTTAAATCTAAAATAGGTCCTTGAGGCATGGTACCTACCAAGGATGCTGGCGGCATTTCCTCGTTGTGCGAGGAAGCCACCAGCTCTTCGGTGTTATTTTATACGAGACCGGCTGTGCTATGAGTGGATGCCAAAAAGGCTGGGGAAGCCACACTGGAAATTTTGCGAATTCCTGAAGCCCCGAACCGAAACGGGAGGGACGACGCCAGAGATTCAGCTGAATGTTTAGAATCGTCTCTAAACTAATTTTGATCAAATCATCTATAGGTGATAGTAAATTTAGATATTTCCAAAAAAGACAGCATCGTAGCACATAGGTACGTGCATTTAGGGGCAAAAAGACAGAATTTAAGAATCACAAGATCATAATGAGGGCTAATTTCGAGTAAACGATCCGTGTTACTTTTGAATTTTGATATCGAGTTAGAATTGTTAGAAATATAGTCGGGAAAAGATTCTTCAAATATAGGGGAGCCCAAGAGGCAAGGATAACGTTTGTCTACTAAGTTAACTTGATATTAGCATTGAGGGGACCGACTTTTGAGATTCGAACGGTTGAATACAAAAACAAGTGATCGAAAATAATCGCACGTGAAAATTTGTCACGATTATATTCGCATGATACTTCGTATAGTCCCATAGTTCGTATTTTTGAAAGTCACTGGAATTATCACTCGAAAGGCTAGTGGAGTTTCTTTCTACTTCGTTTTTATTTACATTCGAATGAAATATTCGAGCGTTCGAATCTCAAAAATCGGCTCCCTCGTCAAATTTGTGTTAAATCGGCAAAAATACAAGATGAATTTTGAATGAAGAGTTCACATTTTGCGAAATTCAGATCTAAACCAATAATTTTGAAACTATTCTTAATAAGAGATAAGTCAGAGAGCACAGTAGGTATTCACGTCGCCTCCTAGGCTAGGGTCCCGTCATCTAGGTACCAGACATTGAATTTTGATTTAAATTTTTGGATGATTGGATTTACCATGGATTTACCTATAGCCAAACAAAAAATTGCTGGGCCGAGATTGCCTGGGTCACCCTGCTGACATTCAACCTCAAGATAATTCATTGGACTAGTACATTCATTTAGACGAGTCCGAATAGCAAATATAAACGCGAAAGTTTGTAAGTATGGATGTTTGTTACTCTTTCGCGTAAAAATACTACTGAATGGATTTGAATGAAACTTTAAACTTTACAATAATATAGCTTATACTTAGGTACACACGCGTTCATAAGTGCATGGGCAATTTATGAATGAATTCATTCAAAAACTGCCCATGCAATTTTGAACGCGTGTGTACATCAGAATAACACGTAGGCTACAATTAATAAAGATATTGCGCAGACGAAGTCGCGGGCACGAGCTAGGGCCTGGCCACATGTTCACGTTGCGGCGCCGCCAACGTAAAACGGCACGACGCACGACGGCCGACGTGCCGTCGCACGTTGTTTTTTACGTTGCCGCCGACGTGAAAATTAACGTCAACGTTGCCGCGGCACGGTGCCTTGTACAATGCCGCTGCCGTGAGAATGAACGGTAACGGTGCCACCACATCGGCGGACGGCGCACGGCTCGGTAGTTTTATTTAGCTATTAGCCTGGTCAACGAATGATTCTAGATGGAATGGTCAAACTTTAATATCGAATATATCTATCATATATATATCGTCCCTATCAACCTGCTCTAGCGACGGTCCATCGCCATGAATGATAGGCTTTGGTTTTGGCTAATTCTTTTAGCGCGTCCCTCATCCCTCTTGCATCAAAAGTTGACGGGAATCCAAATTGTTATTCTTTTTTTCGTAAATATAAAATCACCACATTTATTTCGTGGGTGCTCAATTGGGCAATCACGAAGAGGACATGCACTTACATAACATGTTTTGGCAGCATGTCACCCCTTTTTTTCTTTGAGTCGTATCAAGCAGTGGCTGAGATAATCTTAAATTAAGCTCGATAGGTTGTCCAGAATATATTTATTAGACGTCAATGAAAACATCAAAAAATCCTAAAATAAAAATAATAACATATAGCTTTGTATCAGATACGGCTTAAAATACTCTAAGATTCTCAGAAATCTCAAAAACAAAATAAATTGGCTATGTTTTTATAATTTTTATTGAGTTCAAATCATTATCTACAGGGTGTCCCGAACGATACTTCTACAGCTGATAAGGTCAATGACCCTGAGTAAGAATCAAACCATTTATTATTTGTTATGAATGTGTTGATTTGATTCGTGACAGCAACATGAGCAGAACACGTGTGATTATATCCATGTCGGTTTGAAGACTGATCACAAAATTTAGTAGTGATGGGTGCGACGTCGTGCAACGCGACAACGCAACGTAAATTCACTCAATCCGGCATAACGTGTGTTTGCACGGCGCGCGGCGAGGCAACGTGCATCTGTACGTTGCGCGGCAACGTATATTTTCACGTCGTCCGACGTGCCGCGCAACGGCACCGCGCCGTTTTACGTTCACGACGCCGCAACGTGGTCATGTGGCCAGGCCCCTAGTTGTATATATTTTGAAAATAAATGTTTTTCCTCTTGGTGTTTATTATATTAGGTTGTTATGTTAAATATTCAATAATAAATATTTTCATTACAAAAAACCGACCAAGAGCATGTCTTTCTGGTATTCGGGTTTGTTTGTAAGTACCTTCAATTACCTTCATACGATTAGAAAATCGTGCAATAATTATAAATAATTATTCTTGCGAAAAAACAAAAGGCCGTATTTGAGTTTCATATCATATCATATCAAGTAATATCAACAATTATTTACCTATATCAATCATAACAAAGACTCTGTGCTATAATTAGTCGTCCGTTCCGTAACCAGCACAACTGCCATGACATGCACATATTGCACATAGTCAAAAGGTAAGTAGGGAGGTAGGTATATACCATACCTGCTTTATTCACCGGGAATTTCGTGCGCCGAGGCTCGGTTAATAAGTAAGTGTAAATCTTTCGCCCTCGCCACAAATACTACTTTATTTTCTAGTTAAGAGGTGCTATATTCGTATGGAACGAATTAAGATTGTTTACTTGCTTGAGTATGTACCTACCTACTGACTCAAGTACTTACTATAAACTTTCGGCTCGACTTTATTGAAGAATGATCCTGTTAAGTCTTGTTTCTTAAAGTATATAAGGTACCTGCTAGTACCTACGTATAGTATAAGGTAAATATTTGCGAATATAATAACATTTATTTTCAAAATATAAACAGTAAGTGAGTGTAACTTATCCAAGTAACTACCTACCTCTACCTACCTTCAATCTAAAATAGGTCCTTGAAGCATTGTACCTAGGATGCTGGCGTCATTTCTTCGTTGTATCGCAATGCTGATACGTTGTGCGTTGAGCTGGGCTCTTCGGTCACCAGTAACATCAACCAGACGTTTCGCGATTTCTCCGAAAAACTTGCGTGCGCTGGGACCAGCGTGTCTACGCAGGTAGCATCCCGCACTAGCATCCGTCCCTAACTCCAAGGAACCAAGGACACCCCATCGGGTCTCTTGCAATCATCCCTGAACCCTGAAAATGCCAGTCGGCTCAAGAAGAGCAGGCACGTTGATGGTGGCAAGAGACCGACGGAATATGTCATTAAGAGACCCATGTCTCGAAAAACGGCCTGCACTTTTTTTACAACACAATCCATGGTGTCCCAGTCGGTCCACGTCTTCTGTGCCACAAGGACATGACATGAGTGTGGCGCACACACCGAAACCCCTAGTCGCAAACCAGTCGCCAGTCTAAGGGAGGCTGGATCCAAGAAAGTACCAGTATTAGGCAAAGGATGGGCATGAAGCCAGTAACCAGCCTCCCGGGATCCGACCGCCAAAAGAATGCAATATGAATATCAATATCAATATGAATAATATTCAGTAGGAGTAATATTTGTAAGAAATTAAACGAAAGTTACAATAAAATAAACTAATACTAATATTTAATATATACAGTAAAAATAAAATGTAAATACTAATAATACTCGAATGTGAATACATATTGGTTTTCTCCACATTTCGCCTTTGTTTACCTACACAACATTTCGTTTATAATGCAAACCATAGACATACAAACATAATATTACACAGATGCAATGAAACGCAAAGATGTGATTTAGCTAGGATATCTTTGGTTTTTTTTTATTGTTTCAAAAGAAAACTTACGTGGCTAAGTATACATATTCCTTCGCCAAACTGAGGACAGTTTGTTGGCGAATAGTGCGCTCTTAATAAAATAACAATTTTTATGTTATACCTACTCATACATTGTACAGTATTATTTATGTTGGTAAGTACTAAATTAAATTAAATTATACACTTACAATGCTCACTTGTAGGTATCCAAACTTGTTGCCAATGCTTAGTTGCTTTCGTGAGATGGAGCTTACATTAACATCTAACCATATGTAGTTATAAATATAAGTAAGTACTATGTATCCAAGATACCATCTAAGAGTAATGTTTTTAATTTTTTTTTTAAACCTGTTTACTACTGGACTGTTATATTGTTAGGCTTAGTTTGTTAAAAATCTTAGGTATGATGTGTTTACGAGTTCTTTGGCCAAAGTAGTTATTAGTGCTATATTCTACATATCTTCTGTGTGCCTACCCTAAAGTTGCGTAACGATTTGTGACGTGTCTTAAAATTGTCAAGATTGTAGTTTTCTATAGATATTAAATATTTAACTTTTTCATGTACTGGTAATATTTTTAACTTTTGATACAATAATTGCGGCAGTGAGTGATGGTGATGGCACTTTTGACTGCTTTTGACACATAACTATAGTGTTGTGAAACACTTCAAATTATTATCGTAACAATTTCAGTCAAGTGCGAGTTGAATAAGTTAGTATTCAAAGTTAAGTATATTTAAAAAAAGTTTATTACATAAATAACGCATAATTATACTTCGTATCCAATCCAAATCAAAGATTAAGTACATATATATATTTACCCGGACCCGGGACCCGGGTATGTCCTTAAACTACGACCAAGACCACCGGAGGATGGGCAGCAGCATCCCTGTATAACGGTGGAGACACTGCGATCGCCAACCCGCATGCCAAGCGTGGCGATCATGGCAAAACCCCCCAAATAATGGCAAGTACACAAAAACCGCGGCCCCGAGGTTCCGGCGACCCCCGGTGCCCTGGTTACGGTAGCGGCCAGGGTGCTAGCGGGGTCAGGGGTGCTAAGAATCTCCGGCAAAGATCCGGCTACCACCACCGACGACTCCTGGCCCTGGCAACATACAACACGCGTACACTGCGGACCGACGAAAAGTTAGCGGAACTGAAGGCCTAGTATAAAAGTTGTACGACATTAACTCCTCGACCGCGTTAGCGTATCGAGGGGTCAAGATATGAAAGTTGCCGGATGATTTAAATAAACGGCAAACATAATTTGAACTCCCGATACGCTAACGCGGTCGAGAAGTTAATGTCGTACAATTTTTATACTAGGCCTTCTGAAGGCCTAGTATAAAAGTTGTACGACATTAACTCCTCGACCGCGTTAGCGTATCGAGGGGTCAAAATATGAAAGTTGCCGGATGATTAAATAAACGGCAAACATAATCTGAAGGCCTAGTATAAAAGTTGTACGACATTAACTCCTCGACCGCGTTAGCGTATCGAGGGGTCAAAATATGAAAGTTGCCGGATGATTTAAATAAACGGCAAACATAATTTGAACTCCCGATACGCTAACGCGGTCGAGGAGTTAGTGTCGTAAAATTTTTATACTAGGCCTTCAGAACTCCCGATACGCTAACGCGGTCGAGGAGTTAGTGTCGTACAATTTTTATACTAGGCCATCTGGAGGAAGGATTGAGCAAGTTGCGTTGGGACGTCGTGGGATTGTCAGAAGTCCGAAGAGAGGGCGAGGACACGATAATCCTAAAGTCCGGCAACTTGCTCTATTTCCGGGAGGGCGACCAACAGTCCCAGGGAGGTGTCGGGTTCATCGTCCACAAGTCCCTCGTAAACAACGTGGTGAAGATAGAGAGTGTGTCGACTAGGGTGGCGTACCTTATACTCAGAGTATCCGAGAGGTACTCGTTGAAGGTCATACAGGTGTACGCGCCGACTTCGGCACACTCCGATGACGAGGTGGAAGCTATGTATGAGGATATTTCAAAAGCCATGCATAACCTACTCCAGAACCTACTTCACCATTGTTATGGGGGACTTCAACGCGAAACTAGGCAAGAGAGATGGTGACGAGCTGAGAGTGGGGCAATTTGGGGTTGGACGTCGGAACCACCGGGGGCATCTACTAGCTGGTTTCTTGGAGAAGGAGGGACTCTACATGATGAACTCTTTCTTTAAGAAACGCGAGCACAGAAAATGGACCTGGATGAGTCCCGACGGTGCAAATAAAAACGAGATTGACTTCATCATGTCGACGAAGAGACATATATTCAATGATGTTTCTGTGATCAATATGGTCAAAACCGGAAGCGATCACCGCCTGGTAAGAGGCACATTGAATATATGTCCTAAGCTAGAACGCTCTCGACTCGACTGATGAAGTCTACGCTCCGCCCTGCACTCCAAACTCAAAACCCCGAGAGCTTTCAGCTGGAACTCCAAAACCGTTTCGATTGCCTAGGCGATGATGTGGACGAGCTCAACGACGGGTTTGTGGAAGCTGTCCATAGCGCTGGGTCTAAGTTTTTTAAGGCCCAACGGAAAAATAAGACCAAAAGGCTCTCAGACTCCACTCAGAGACTCATCGATAAGAGGAGTAAAATGGTTCTACAGTCTTCAGTTGACGCGACTTTATACCGGCGGCTCAACAAGCAGATCTCTAAGTCCCTCACCCGCGATATGCGCCAATTCAATACTAAGTGCATTGAAGAGGCCATTGAGCGAAATAGGGGCTCTAAAGTTTTTGCAAGGGATCTGTCTGTTGGGCAAAGCCAGCTCGCTAAGTTAAAAACTGAGGATGGTAGAATCGTCACATCCAAACCTGAGCTCCTGAGTGAGATAGAGAGCTTCTATGGACAGCTATACACGTCTACTAGCAGACCCGAAGTTGGTCTGGCGGAAGACCCTAGAGCTAGACTGGCCCGACACTATACCGAAGACATCCCGGACATCAGCCTGTACGAGATTAGTATGGCTCTTAAACAGCTCAAAAACAACAAGGCGCCTGGTGAAGACGGAATTACAGTCGAACTTCTGAAGGCGGGTGGTAAACCGGTCCTTACGGCCCTTCAGAAGTTGTTCAACTCCGGCTTACTAGAAGGGAGAA
The DNA here is from genome assembly GCA_949128165.1 of Lathronympha strigana. Taxonomy (NCBI): domain Eukaryota; kingdom Metazoa; phylum Arthropoda; class Insecta; order Lepidoptera; family Tortricidae; genus Lathronympha; species Lathronympha strigana. The sequence goes on along the minus strand of OX421909.1, from coordinate 13,630,451 downwards.
CGCCAAAGGCATGTAGCGGAGGTGTGGTGGTACTGTTCTTCAAAAAAGGCGATAACGCCTTACTGAAGAACTACCGACCCATCTCACTTCTGAGCCTATAAGCTGCCTATAAGCTAAGTCTATAAGCTGTTTTCAAGAGTCATTACGAATCGTCTCGCACGCAGGCTTGATGACTTCCAGCCTCCCGAACAAGCCGGTTTCCGAAGATGCTTTAGTACCGTAGACCACATTCATACGCTTCGTCAGGTTATACAGAAGACCGAGGAGTATAATCTGCCCCTCTGTTTAGCATTTGTGGACTACGAGAAAGCCTTTGATTCGATCGAAACCTGGGCGGTACTACAATCTCTCCAACGGTGCTAAGTAGACTACCGCTATATCGAAGTGTCGAAGTGTTTGCACGAGAGCGCCACTATTATGTCAGTCCGACTCCAAGACCAGAACTCGAAGCCTATTCCGCTGCAGCGGGGAGTCAGGCAGGGAGATGTCATCTCTCCTAAGCTGTTTACCGCTGCACTGGAGGACGTTTTCAAGACTCTGGACTGGAGAAGGCTAGGCATCAATGTAAACGGCGAGTACCTCACTCACCTTCGATTTGCTGACGATATAGTAGTCTTGGCTGAGACCAAGGAGGATTTAAGTACGATGCTTGTTAGCCTCAGTAGAGCCTCCGGGCGAGTTGGTCTTAAGATGAACATGGATAAGACGAAAATCATGTCGAATATCCATGTAGCACCAACTCCAGTGACAATCGGAGACTTTACACTCGAAGCTGTAGACGATTATATATACCTAGGACAAACTGTCCAGTTAGGTAGGTCCAATTTCGAGAAAGAGGTTAATCGTCGAATCCGACTCGGTTGGGCAGCGTTCGGGAAGCTGCGACACATCTTTTCGTCCAATATTCCGCAGTGCCTGAAGACGAAAGTCTTCGATCAGTGTGTGTTGCCAGTGATGACATACGGTACTGAAACGTGGTCGCTTACAATGGGCCTCATAAGAAGGCTCAAAGTTACCCAAAGGGCGATGGAGAGAGCTATGCTAGGACTAGGAGTCTCTCTGCGAGATCGTATCAGAAATGAGACCATCCGCAGCAGAACCAAAGTAACCGATATAGCTCTCCGAATCGCTAAACTTAAGTGGCAGTGGGCGGGGCACATTGGACGTAGAACCGATGGCCGTTGGGGCGGAAAGGTTCTCGAGTGGCGACCGCGTACCGGAAGGCGCAGCGTGGGTAGGCCCCCCACAAGGTGGACTGATGACCATACGTCGTTATCGCGGGTACAATAACCAACAAGATAAAGAGCACATATAACAGAATGTCTATTTGGTAGAAGCGGCCATATTCTGCCTACAGCTACTAAGCATCTAAGAAGCTCTCTACACGTGGAGCTGGAGAGTTTTCGCTAGAAAAGATCTATAATAATTGAAGGCATGTTTACAAAAACAACTTAACTAACGTTTTTGAGTTATACAAAGAGTTTGCATTGCGACTGCATAGTTAATCTATTTAAGTATGTATTGATACTCAAGTCAAGTATGGAGGTTGGGTATTAGAAATACCTAATGTTGATAAGTTTTTAACTCGTACGAGTAGGCATAGATGTTCCTCAAAATGAGTGTCGAGTCTGTTAATGCTTGTTTTTCATAATCTTCCTGTACTGTCAAATCGTTTTTGCACCCGCGATAACGACGTGTGCTGATGACCTGGTGAAGGTCGCAGGAGTCCGCTGGATGCGGGTGGCGCAGGACCGCTCATTGTGGAAATCTTTGGGGGAGGCCTATGTCCAGCAGTGGACGTCTTTCGGCTGAATGATGATGTAGGTCTCCGGCACGACCGCGCCCCCAGCGGCATGTTTTAAGTGTACCTAGCTATATCTATTTCAGATTGAAGGATTAGGGTGACACATCTTCAGAACGATGAATTCAAATTACAAAATAAAACCGCGGCCTAGTTGCCGTTTAACGAATCTTCTTTCGAAAAGTGATTTTGTCCAAATGTTATATTTTGCTTCCAATATATGATTGGTAAATTACAATTTAAAAACGAATGTTGGTGTGGTGTATTAATTTTATAATAACTAAAAGAATAGATCAAGGAATCTTTACTTTGTTCGAAATAATGCGTTTACATCTACCTTCTTTTTTCTAAGTAGTATAAGTAAGGTACGTTAAAGGCACGGGTACTCGTAGATTAACATACAAATTTTAACCTAATTAAGAGAACTTAAAGGTTTGTTATGTATTTACGCGTTATAGTATTTCCGCGTTATATTTCGTATAAGGTTTCGTACGAGTAGGTAGTGAAACACTTCTAATGATTATCATAAAAACATCGGTTAAGTGTGAGTTGAGAAAGTCTGTATAAAATATACTTCACTTTTATACAGATTTTCTTTTCAAAGAGTACATTAAATAAATAACGCATAAAATAAGAGACCATGCATGATCTATGATAAATTAAGTATTTAATGTAAATACATAACTATTTTAATCCGAATCACTATTACATCACTGCTATCATCTCCTTCATTAATTATTATTTCATTATCTAAAATGTTATCTATGTTCAAATCTCTTTCGTAATCTTCCCTTATTCGCACGGTACTGTTTACGACCTTTTCCCATTCTTCTTTTGTAACACAAGCACAAGCTTCTCTTAATAATTTTAACATTTTTGATGTGGTGAATGGAGGTTCTGTGTTGTGTTGTGTCTGCATATCCCTTGATTTGTGCCCATATCAACTCAATGAGGATTACCGCGATCCGCGATTCGATTTTCCGCTAGGGGCGCTAGTGGAACGTGGGTCCTGCGGGAACATTTCAAACGTCACTTTGTCAATTCTCTCATACCTACTGACACAGGACAGGACCCACGCGCATGAGTGGCGCCGTCTGGTGAGCGACAATACGGTAGCTCCCATTGCGTTGCATAGGCAGGGTCACTTACAAATAGAGTACCTTACGCTCCTGGTACTTAGATATTGCTAATAACTTACCAAGTGTGATGTGATGTGAGATATGACTTGACCAATTTAAAAGACGTGACCTCCGATTGCGCATATCATATTTACTACGGCCATATAGTACTCACTTATACTGGACAGGTGGTAGGTATGTCATAGGAATTAGAGCACGGTCAAATTAACAAAATGCGTTTTCCCCCGCTAGTTTTACAGGACAATATAGCGCTTTCCGAGCTAGTGACAGTGAGGGGAAGAAGGATTTCCTTGTTCATCATTAGATTCACTGCCGTAGAACTTTACAACTTTGCCCGCCTTTTGCGATCCTTCCTTTTTTTTTTCGAGTTTACTGGTCTTTATTAACTACATAGAACAACATAATTTATCCATGGCACTCACAAGTTGAAGTTGAGTTGAAGTTCTTTGTGTAAGTGAGCAAACTATAGTAAAAATACGTTTTCCCCTCACTAGCTCGGAAAGCACGGTTTTGTCCTTTAAAACTAGCGTGGAGAAACGCATTTTATCCACATGTGGGGCAAAGTAATCTAATTCCTATCACTTACCACCAGTCCAATATAAGTGAGTCCTATATGCCCATAGTAAATATGCGCAATCGGAGGATTCGGAGGTCACACCTTAAATTGGTCATGTGATCATGTCTTATCCCGCACTTGGTAAGCTGTTGGCAATATCTAAGTATCAGGAGCGTACTTACCCTATGACAAATTTTGAAATTGATTTTTAATGGTTTCTTCAAGATAACTTACATGTATGTGGATAAGATTTATAATCGTACCTATGTAGTCTGTATTTTCCTCGCAATCGTGAGGGGAAAAATGTTGTATTACACTCGGCGGCAAAGTTTGTTCAACTCTCGTGCCTTAAGACCCTCGTAAAGCTCAAGATTCCAGTTATTGAACCACTCGCTACGCTCGTGGCTCAATTTTGGAATCTTTCGCTTGCTCGGGTGACTCGGGTCTCAATATACGCCCGAGAGTTAAACAACAACTTTGCCCCCTTGTATAATAAATAACTATTCTATAGTCTAGAAAATCGGTCTCCAACAGGCGAGTCGAAAAAATTAAAAAAATATAGCATTGCCCACTTTTGTGTTTAGTATGGCGTATAGTATTGTAAGTGATTCAAGTTCAATATTCCACCTTCAAACTGATGTGGGCAAAGTCATGAAAAAAAATTTGTGAATTCTTCATACAAACTAAACATGCTAGGGTTGTCAATGTTTGTCTTTAAACAACTACGACTTAAGAAGTGTAGTGCAAGGATAATCTGGTGGTTTTGGATAAACGGCGATTTATTTGTTCATAAATTAAGGTGTCCTACCATTATTGGAGTAGAGGTGGGAATGGGTTAGTTGGTAAATAAACCGCATACATGAAAATGCCTCACCGTAAGTCAATCATAACATGCTAGTGACAAGTTGACAACCCTAAATATAAAAAAATTAAAATGTGCTTGGCCATGTTGCGACAAGTAACACGCAAATACGATTATGACATTACCCACAACCATAATTACAAAAGTGATAGGTAGGTATAACGTGCTGAGATTTCGTCTATATCGTTTTTGAGCTTCATACTAGTATGAGTTAAAATTACATAGATGTATGACTCTCCTAGTCTAATATTTCAGGGACCTCTTTGGCCCGCTTATAAACATGTCTGCACTCCCATCCGGCTCACGTGTGAGAAATACGATACATGTCAACCAATAGGCCAGAGCCAAACTAAAAAGGAGTGGTTTTATGATATCTCGTTTCTACTGAAATGTGACGCGCTTGGCAAAGCTATGTTGAAAAGGCAGTTGTAAGTTTCTACGTTCTACGGTACTAAAACTAAATTAAAGGAGGGTTTAAACAATAGAAAGGTAAACAATAGTATAACGCTAAATAAATTTTATTTAATTTATTAGTGTCCATGGAGTCATTATTCACACATTTAAATTACAATGTAAAATATATAAATAAAGTCGAATCTGTAGCAATCACATAATTATGTTAAATAGTATTGTAATCTAAGTATCACGCGGCAGCAAAAGTACGACATACAAATGTGCATAAATTTCATTTATGATTAGGTAGCGACATAATCTAAGACGTGTGATAAAATGTAAGTAACTAAAGCGGAAGAGGTGGGGTTTTGGTACCACTTCAAGATATATATTTTTAACTCATTATTAAGAGAAGAGGCTGTAGTAAATGGTTACTTTTTTTCAATTATATTGTTTTTGTAATATTTCGGTACCTACTTGACCAAACTACTTTCTGGATATCATTTTATAGGGGCATGTAATCTCTGTTCGCCCATTTTTAACAAGCTTATTTTTAGAAACACACAGTTAGCGGTTAAATGCCCCATATAAATCAATTTTTTTCAGTTTCAAATTGACTAAAAACATTTACGTAAAGTATGATCATTTTCACCATAGAGGAGGGACCCGATGGAGGGCATAATTATTTGAGTGGAAACAGTCCTAGGTATGTACATATATAGGTATTCATACATTGATTTACTTCTGGCCCTTTTGAGTGATAATAAAAAAATACCTATGAGTCATACTTTCTGGCGGTGACATGATAACGTACGGAATAAAGTCACACAAAAAAAAATTACAAAACGTACCTAAGTACTTATTCGTACTTACGGTATTAAAAAAAAGTACTTACTATACGTAGGTACTAACGAGAAAATGTCACCGTCAGGAAGGATAAAGAAAGGATGATTGCCAGAAAGGCACCTGGCAGAAAGGATGCTTCCCAGCAGTGACAAACTTATCCTTGTTTTCTCGTAAGTACCTACTCGCGTTCAAAATTGCATGAGCAATATGAATTATATGAATGAATTCAAAATTGCATCTGGGCAGTCTATTAAAAATTGCCCATGCACTTTGTAACGCCTGTGAAGGTACATGTAGTATACATTTCTTAACTAGCATACAATTTAGTTTACTTTTTCTGTATCAGATCAGAAGAAAGTTGAAAAGTTGATTGGAACATAGTACCTACTTAGATCGTTGTTTTTCTCGTAAGTAGGTACGCGTAGTACATTTTTTTAAATACCGTAGGTACAAATAAGTATGTAGTTAAATAGGTACTTTTTTTAAATGTGACTTAATTCCGTGCGTTGTCATGTCACCGCCAGAAAGTATGACACAGCTATATTACCCACTTCATGGTGCTGAAATGTCTTAGGCTCATATTACAGTATCAAATATCTTTGATCATACATCTATATCCCCCTTTTTCTCCAACGTGAAGAAAAAGGACAGCATGTGATCTATGTTCAAAGATATGATCATATACGGTAGGTATAGTGTAATATGGGCCTAAGGTTGAGCACTTCTGTACTGTACTCGTATCTTAATAAACTTCCAACATACATAACAGATACGAAGTTTTTTTACGAGTTCTATGAATATATTCTCAACATAGGTAAGTACACTCGACTGTACAAAGAGATAGTCACTTCGTATAGTAGCAATTTTGGAAGCAAAATTGATTATTGCTATAGTTTATAGCACCTTTGAACAAATAAAAAAATAATTTACTGAATTGGTACAATTTTATGGGCTTGCCTAAGTTTAGGTTTTGAGTCTGTTCTACTTTATATAATTTACTGTTAGAATCGATAAAAAAGGCTAAATATGACAACAAACTAATAAAACTATATCACCTACTGGCAATATCTCACTTTTTATGACCGAACATGGTTCCATCGTTAAATTTTTCTGACATTTCTATTTAACTCCACTTTAGGAATGCCCATACTCTTCAGTGCTTGCAACCTTTATCATAAGGACAGTGACGGAGTAATAGTACATTACATACCAAGGCCGTTTAAGTGGGAAATGACTCGGATGCCATGTAATTGTCGGCCGAGGCAAAGCCGAGGTCGACTAACATGTGATCCGAGGCTTTCCCATTTACCGGCCGAGGTTTGTATACTATTTTTCAGCCCGACGGAGCCGGCAGGCGGCAATTTAGTTTTGCGTAAAGTGGCGCTTACCGGCCGGAGGACTGAAAAAGCTTTTTACCATAAGTACAAAGATATTTTTTACTAAATAATAACTATATTCGTTACAGGGAGGCACCTATACCTACGTGAATAAGATTTTACAACGATTTGCTTTTAGTCAAATTAGCTACGGCTAAAAGGCAAACTGGACTTGGTAAAAATACCTGTTAATCCCTCACTGTTACAATTTACAAATATGTGTAGTACCAATTATCATATCTTTAAATCTACCTCTAGATTGCCTCATTTCGTAAAGAATCATTTAGGTATCAACTGAAATAATGAACTGAATATTGATTTCAGTAAGTTCAATTGACTTGTTGTAAAATGAGTTTGGGTTTTTTTCATTGGTCGCAATAATATTATATTACATACATTGTTATGTACTACCAGTAACACGACATATATTCTTACACTTACACCAACATGCATAAATTAGAACCAAAACAACAAACGGTCAAATAAGTTAATAAAACAAACAAAACCAAGCAAAAACATACCTACCTATCCAAGAAATCAACTCTGAAGAAACAAAAACCAAACTATTGCTATTGTTTTATCATCAATACCAAGATAGAGACAAATATAATTTGGTCACGTTGATATTTAATACTAACGATGACGCATAAGCATAACAGATAATTTTATGACTTTCTCCTCTACTAAAACATACAATGTAATAGCGAATTTTCACCTAGTCTTTGAAGTATCTAGGCATTATCCAGGAGTAAATCTATAAATAATTTACAATGGTGTATATTTGAAAACCTTATTTTCCAGGCAGGTGATAATAACAATACCTACTGAATTGCAGGAAACAAATAATTTGTGCTAATCTAGAAACTTTTGGTCTAGTTTCAATTACTTACTTTGTTATTATCTAGATATTTACTCAAATGTTTTATTTAAAACACCTGTAAAAGGCTATGAATGCATAGGTACAGTCAAGTGTAAAAATATGGTGGCACATCTTACTCAAAAATATGTCCCATAGCACCTTATGCCGGTGTAATAAGAGCGCAGTACCATATTTATGAGTCGATTATGTCGAACCATATTTTTGCACTTGACTGTACAGTTGCCGTCAAACATGTGTTTACTCTTTTGCACCTTATTACTAAGGAGTAAGATGCAAAAAGTCTTGACAGGCAAACGAACGCAGAACAGTAGAACAAAAAAACTATATCCATCCCTTTTTTCGGGGTGGTAATACTAGCGTAAGAAAACGAAACTATGATACTGTCTAACCTACTGTTCCTAAGTTCGTTTGCTTGTCAGACTATATCTTTGACGTTGACTTTACAAGTAACGTGGCATTCAACTCTATACTGAAAATTAAAACATGTCAAATTTTGTTATTTGAACGTAGTTAATAATTTAGACACATTTGAGTACATCTTATGTATGATGACTTCATACGCCATGAAGATCTCTAGGTATTACTTTATATGTAGGTAATTAATAATGCTCTTTTTCATATAAAAAAATAAATTTAGCTAATTTATAGTCTGGTTCAGCTTGTTATTCAAGAGGTTGAAATATTCAGAGAACATGTCGTACTGTTAGGGAGTTGCTAGCATGACTACCAGACTACTGTACTGTCTGTACTGTCCAGACAACTACAGCAAGTGCTTGTATATTACAAGTAGGGGCGAGAGGATTTATGATGATACCCAAATGTGCTAGCACATATTCATACAAGTCCATTCTATATGTCCATTATTTTTGGTAACAGCTACTGCTATGGTGGTGGGGCTCCTTGGCATAGCAGATATAGTAATGATCTACAGAAGCTGCTTGTATCCTTATCAATAACATTCTAGTTAAAGTAACACTTGGGTTTAGAATTTACGACATTCATTTGTTTGTAGTTTTACAGTCTTGAAATTTGTACAAGCATCCTTCCATTTTGTCCTAACATTATTTACAGTTGCAGTAAAACTTGGATTATTCTAGTTCCTCAGTTAACATTTACCCATTCAATACAACAATCCCACGTTGCTTTATCACAAAAATACTCAAACCATTATTATTTCATAAAAAATAGACAATCTGATCTAATTACCACATCCACTTCAGGAAGCGTTCATAATAATTTAATAAACAACATTATTTGATAAACAATGATAACAATTCAATAGATTTCTATTTTTTATATGTATGAACTCTCAACAGTCTGTTGTTAATGATTACTCCTACCTATTAATGTACAAAAGCACAGGTAACATCTAACTGTATTATAGTTACAAAATAAATGAAGGGTCAAAAAGAAATTGAGCTTTACTAGGATTTAATAATATATACCAATGTAATTTAATTTTAAATAGCATCTGCTAAAAGAGAAGCCTATTTAATACGATATAGGAAGAAAAAAGTAAATATAGGTATTTAATGTACATCATAGAAGTTACCTAGAGTCAGACCAAGCTAAGTTTGGATCAATTTTGATATTAGAGACTGCAAAAGTGTTATTTGCAACCTCCAACTCCTATTAAAAATTATGATGTTTCCTTAATACAGTCACAGTGCTATCTAAATTCCTACAAAATTAGCTTAGTCCGACTCTATGATGATATTTGTCCTATAGATACAATTATGTAATTCAGGCATTAAAATATTAAATGAATAGTATAATATGGACTCCTTTAAAACTTTTGATAATTTAAAATGAGGGTGTTGAACAAAAGCAAAAGTGAAATGTAGTTGTTAATTTCTGGATTGGTATTGTGATTTATGCCTTGGCTAAGACTTAGCAATGGAACTCCTATCTTGGTCAACATTTAGGCATTGCGGCTCTGATTCACAGAACTACTCTAGATTATAAAGTAATTCAATATACAATACAAGAAGTGTATTAATCAGTGGACAAAGCTCACAATTTTTTGGTAAGAGTGAACCCTGCTAAATCCATTTTTGGAATTTTATTTATGTTTAAATTTATTGTATGTCAATAGAGTAGAACATAAACAAATTTCAAAAATGGATTTAGCTGCATGATACTCTTAGTCAACAATAAGACACAGATAATATTGCTAAAGACATAATATGCCATATACTTAGACTAGCACTGTAGTCTGTTACTGTGCACTTGCAATTTAGCATCAAGAGAAGAAAATAATCAATAAGTGCTAATCATGCATTCTAATGAAGTTTAATAGCTCCATTAGCAACTCAAACCAGATACACAACATGAATCTTACATTACATGTGGATCCATTATATTCAATAGACTAATGGCCAGCACTAACCTTTGCCCAACTTCAGTATGAAAATATGTTAATTAATATATTATGTTTTTAAAGGATATATATTACATAGCAATATTGATATAATAACTATTGATGCCATTACCATATAGTGGGTCTATGACAGAGGTATTTAAATATATTACGGATTTGAAGAAACTCAACAAAACACAAGCAATTCCATTAGAAATAAATAACATTAGTAGCAAACAATGTAGGTACAAACAAACAATCTCTCAGAAGCAGACTAAAACCCGTTATACCAATGATAATTATCTAAATGTTGCTACAATCACAGAGATTATCATGAGCTTGTCAAATCATACATTGGATCAAACTGAGTGGCCCTGGGACTGGTGCCGCTGTCCCCACTGACTAGAAGGTCCCTGTGCCGAGTTACCTTGCTGCATCCACGAGAGGAAGTTGGGTGGAGCTGGTGGTGCTGAGGACCCTGGACCAGCAAACGCACCTTGATCAGACCCTCCTGATGGTATATTATTGATGAGGCCCCACCCGGCTGCTTGGTTCAGTGCTGCGGCTACTAATGCTTGGTTTACAGGGAGGCCACTCATACCAAGTGGCATGCTCCCTCCCTGCCCTTGCCCGCCACCACCTGCTACTCCAGTCTGCCCATGCTGACCAGACATTCCAAGTGCTTGCATGTTCACCATGTCCATGCTCCGGTTGCTCCAAGAGTTGTTGTTAGATGCAGAGTGCATGTGGCCTTCATCATAGTTTCTACTTGGCAAGTTCCGTTGGTTGGAGCCGCTCTTGTTTTGCTTGGGGGATGCATTAGACACATTCACTGACACACCTTTGATAATATGATCTTGACCACACAAACTTTGCGCTACTTCTGGATCCAAAAACGTAATGAAACTAAACGCTCTAAATGGCTTTGGAATAAAAACATCTGTTACTTCTCCAAACTGAGAAAAATACTCTCTCAAGTCGTTAGCAGTTAATTCTTCAGTGCAACGGCCGACAAACACTTTACAAGGCATAGAGTTGACTGAACCTTCCTTGGAGTTAGGTATTCGCACGTCACACCAGCGGCCATCTATCATGTGCCTCTGAGCCAGGACCCTCATTTGTGAAGTATAAGAAGCAAATCTAATGAAGGCAAAACCCTTAGACATTCCTGTCTTAGCATCTCTCTTTAATTGCGCCATCAGGACTTCTCCAAATTTCTCAAAGTACTCCCTCACAGTTTGCTCAGTAGCCTTCCATGGCAGCCCTAATACTATTAAATCAGAGCATAAGTTATCATTTCTCTTGTTCTTGATCGATGAAGTTTCAGAGCTTTCTCCCGATTTCCTTTTGTTTTCTTTAGGAAAGCTGCAAATATACAAGTGGTTGCCCCATCCTTCAGGAGGAGGGTAAAGCCTGCCATCTCTTAATCTTATACCTCGATTATTTTTCGTTTCCGGATGGCGATACTTGAGGCCGCAACAACCAGGAAATTGCGCGGACACAGTTGTTAGCATCAACGTTCCATCTTCTTCGATTGGTAGTTCTATGGGTTCTTCATTTTCGTCTTCGGCAACGGGTAAGTACTCGAAGGACATTATATCTTATTCATGAACGAAATTATTGTTAAAAATAAACTTTTAAATATGGATATTATACTTATCACTATACAAATGTACAAGTTTTAAATTCCTAAATATATAAATAATCACATTTATATTTAATTAAACGTCACCTACGGGTTCAGAACCCATTGCAGGTTGAAAACATAGTTTGACGTAACAAATTTGATCTATTTTGGAGGTGCAAGTAAGGAAAAATTTACAAGAAATACAGATCAAGAATATCTAAGCGAAGTATAATTTTCCAAAGACAATCGAAGATGACCATAAAGTTGGTAATTTTCGAAAGATGACATTTCATTTCAAAGTGTTGTTAGCAATAAAAAAACCTATAAGATCATTTTGAGGTTTATTATTGAGTAGCGATAAATAATAGATATAATATAATATATGATATATTATTATATATATCTCTTTTCTTCATACTTTAATCGAAGGCAATAAAACTATATCAAAAAAGCGATACCAAACAAATAAGTGAAGCGTCACTGTTTCTTTATCTATGGCAGCCTACAGACTATACACTTGAATGCTTGTCTATGAATCAAGTTCTTGGTAAATTTTGAAACGTTTGTCAATCGAAAAACGCCTTAGTTGTCTATAAACCTAATAAATGTGAAATAGTCCATGTATTGTTTAAATGATTACATTTTATCCAAATACATACGTTTCGGTGAAGCATACGCTTGAATAAACAATTGGTTATTTTTAATAATACTGTGTGTAATCAGGCAGACATTTCGAGACACCTAACCTTAGTGGGTTAGCATTCAAAACTTCGCAATTATTGTTCTCATTCCAGAACGATTATGTTTTATCGAGAATTGTTGATTTAATCTCAATATGTTGTTGTTGTAACATTTATATACGTTTAAGTAATATTGCTATGGATGATGAGTGTAAGGAGTACAGAAGAAGTAAACCACAACAAAAGCTGTATAAACCTGGAAGTGGACCGTTGCGCCGATCTGGTAATGGTTTTGATGGAAAAATGGATTCATATGAAGTAGAAAACGGGACCAGAGCTCGAAGTCACTACGGATCTCATAATTCTGTTAACGATTTAGATATAACCGCCAGTGGCAGAGAGCACATAAACCGTCATAAGAAGCCAGAACAGCAACTGTACGTGCCTAAGTCCAGCGAGTCTGCGTATGATATGGACCGTCAGGCAAAGACACCGATGCGGGGCGACAATAATTCTAGTCAATATATGAATAGAAGAATGTCAAATAAACATGACAATAAGCATGGTTTCAATAGTGCTTCGGGGTCCAGGAGAGGCTCCAGGAGAGATAGATCATATGCAGAGTATGAAAACAAAGACAGTACAAATAACGATATTAATTATAATAGACATTATAGACAGGTCTCTGAACCTAGGGCCCAGTCACCAACACATCCAGCCCATGAGGTGAAGAATGTGGACAGAAACAGGGATAGCAGAAGCATGGAGGCTTCTGCAGGGCGGCAAGCATCAGGATCTGGGGCTAAACCACCCACAGGTAGACGCAACTCAGCAGGGTATGCTACTGATTCGTCTAGACCCAAGTACATGGTAAATCTAGATAACATACCACCAAGATTTAGAAAAAAGTTTTTAGAACAGTCTGGTCATCACAGTTTTGATAGCATGGATCAGAAAAATAAGCAATTTTCAAATTATTCAGTACAATCTAGTTATAATCAGGGTCAGTATGCTAACACCAACTCCAGCTGGTCTCAGACCCTGCCTTCAAGGGGCCGGGGGCGCCTCAGAGACAATGACAACTTTGACAGAGAAAAATTCATTAACTCTTATTTGAAGAACTATGATGTACAAAACTCAAGGAGATCAACCCCAAGCAACTCTTATTTGAACTTGAGTGAGCTGAGTGCAAATGAAGATCAAAATCTGAATGCGAAGGATACACGCCAGAAAAGCTCTTACGATTGTGGTAAAGTAGAAAGTTTTATTTTACACCATACATATTGCATTATATATTAAGAATTTCATGGCCTATGTATTTTCCAAAGTACATTATTTACAGTTATTTGTTCCATCACTAGTAATACAATTTGTTTATAATATTTTAAGTTACAGCACCAAAAAATGGAATAATAAAAGCAAACCATGGCTACCATGACGAGAGCCAAAAGCATGAATCTGACACACAGGATGACACTGAAGCTGTTTCACACAGCTCATCAAATCTCCTAGACATTTCAAACTTGGTAATTATTGACTTTGTTTACTCTTTAATTTTCCATTCTGTTCTGTTAATAGATTTATTGACATTAAATTTGATATGAAAGCAGCTGAGGATCCAAAATTAATTATTTCTATTATCGCACCTTTAGAATTAAAGTGACCTAAAGTCAATACAGTTTGTTAGAACATTAGGTTACTCGTATTCTGAAAGTGTGTTGTGTTATAGTTATTAACAATGTGTATAAGATGACAACAATTGTGCCAAAGCTCAGTTTAAGAAAGATTTGGAATATTTATCATTGGTCATATATTAAAAATTACATTTGGTTAAAAAACATTACTGAGTAAAGTCTCATTTCTTATGTTATATCGGATAGGTTTATTTAATTTTTTATATTATATCCTTTCTGATATAAACTGTTTTAACTAGGATTGGACAGAGGAAGTGGAAAAGAATATAAAATTGGATGACATGTGTGACACATCCACTAGTTTCTCTCAAAACGTACAATCATCAACCACAGCAACCACAGTGCCTCAGGAAGTCAAACCTAGTGAGCCAAGGGAGTCCAAGAGAAGGTCCCGGAGGAGGGACAAGCGGTTGGTATTATTTACTTAGTCTTGTTTGCACAGCAATAGTTGTAGTTATTTATTATTGTCCCTGTTTTTTATTATCAGAGACTTTATAGTAATTTAGACTTCTACTGTTCATGTACAAAGTTGTATATTTTTTTAATTTAATGTTATATAACTCACAGAATGGGTTCAGGCATGTCCATATTAAACAAACTGACAGGTCTGAAATTGAAACAAAATATTTTTTAAACTTTTAATTGGTTGCATAACAACTATTGTATAAAGACTTGCAGTCTTTATTATATGTATACTTACTTATAAACTAGAGAAAAACTACCTAATCAATGTTTAATTTAATTTTTATGGATTTATATTTTAAGCCTATATCATATAATATTCTGATAATATTTCCCTATAGAAGTTCAAGTAGAGGCCAAAGAAATTCAGAGAAAAAGGCAGAAAGAAATAGAAAGGACAGTAATGTTAGCAATGTTAGCATTCAGCACGAAGCCATAATGCCGAATAACAAGAATCGCGACAGAGAAAGGAGAGACAGTTACAAAAGTAATCGCTCATCCACTATTGGAAACAGTCGGGATGACTTGGATCATTGGAGATCATTGAGGTCATACAGCAGGGAACAGAGCATGGAAGGGTAATAAAAAATTATACTATTTCGATTTTGTAATAAAATTATTAAACTTAAAAAATAAAAGAAAAGTGTAATAATCAATGGATTGCGACTCTGGGATACACGCCTATTGCCCGAAGCCGTGACATTTTCCACTTTTCCTTAATTGCTAAGATGTTATCAATATTGAATAACACTTAAAACTCGCGTATTTTTATCGCACTAGGTGTGACATATTTCGACTTCATCGGGCAGTCATTGTCGGATGGACAGAGTGATGTTGTCACCTGCGCGGCTCAGACAACACCACTCCGCGGAGGTGGCATCTGTCCGACGATGACTGCCTGATGCGCTTGAAACATGTCACGCCTATAAGAATACGTGAGTTTTAGTTTAACCGTTTTTTCAATAGTAATGTCAGTATGACTCACTAAAGTTTAAATGTATGGTATCGTTCACAGAAGTTTCTGATTAAATTTTCTAAATATTATTTTGTATGTTGTTGTATTGACATAATAACTACTTTTTCACGAATAATATGCGACAAGTAGAGAGTATAATAATTACATTATTTTTATCACGCAAAAGGTAGTCATAAAAATGCTAACATTTGAAAGGCTGCAAAGAATGCCAGGGGTTGTAAGGGTCAAAAGTCAATACGCTTATTAGTTGTGGACAAAACACTTCAACTGTTTTTTTGTGTCAAGTGTTTACTGAAGTGGAAAAGTATTGCAGCTCAAAAAGCTGTACTTGTTTAGTTGTACTTTCTAACTGTACTGTTAGTTGTGGAGTTTAACTATGATAGCCAAAAGAGGAAGTCATTGGTCTCCTGTTTAATACCTTGGCCTGTGTGATGGACGTGAGTTGTACATAGATTACTTTGGGAACTTTTGCATCCGAACATCGGTTTTGCTAGACATCTTATTTTAATCAGTAGCAGCTCTGTGCTTTTAATTGAATATAGAGTCTTTATCAATCTACGTTCGCCGAGTTATTAAGTGTTGTAATTTTGCAGAAGGATAGTATCGCAATGCAACAGCCGGGACGTGTCGGCGCACCGCGCGCTCAGCCCAAGAGATCACGACGGTTTCCGTGTCCCCGCTGCCGTTTCCAAGAACAATCTATGGACGGCGAATAATCAGGTAACTAAATAATTCTTATAATTCAACTACTTAGAAAGCTCATGTTAGAAAAGTTATGGAGTATTTTTCCATATCGTTTCTAATATGGATCATCTTGACTCTGAATATTTTGTTTTATTTATACGTCTTTAAGTAGGAGGACTAAAATAGCAGAACTAGACGTAAAAATAATGTGTAGGTACATTTCCCTTTTCGCCTAACTGAGGAGCTAAAATACTACAGTCGATTTCTTTGTAGCTTTATTTAAGTCGAATGTAAGCTATGGTTCACCGTCTTATTATTATAATAAAATAACGGATAACACTTACCTATTTTAGTCACTGTTCGCGGCATGTTACGGAGAGCTTAGGTTTCCCATTTGCAAGCGTCACGGTTTGTTTACTGTTGTAGCATTGGTCTATGATATACTGGCTTACTTGATTTGCTAGTAGTTTCAGGGTGTCATGATACATTAATGCAACGGGAGCTACCGTATTCTCGCTCACCAGGCGGCGCCACTCATGCGTGGGTCCTGTAGAAGTGTGAGAGAATTGTCAAACTGACGTTTGAAATGTTCCCGTAGGGCCCACGTTCCACTAGCGCCCCTAGCGGAAAATAGACTCGCGGTAGTCCTCATTGGTTCACTCCTACTTGTCTCAGAAAAAAGTAACAAACGGGGGCTGGGGCCCTGGGCGCACACCCAGCGTGGAGCGGCGCCCGCAGTCGCCGGCGCGCTCGCTGGCGGAGGCGCCGGAGGGCGGCGGCGGGCGGCGGCGCGCCGGCAAGCGCTCGGGGCGCCGCCGCGGCCGCAACGCCGAGAACATCGCGCCTCCCGTGCCGCAGCCGCCTGGCGCTACGCCCGCGCCCTCCAACACCAACTGGAGGGATGAGATACTCGAGTCCAAGAAGCATACGTAAGGATACACTTTCTCATTTTAAGAATACCTTAGCATAGGAAATTGTAAAAAAAAGATATCCATAAAAACACATTTAAAAAGACACAAGACGCTCCACAGTTCTTATGCTGCAAAAACGTTTTGAGATGTTATGTTAAAACAAGTCTGTTATTTTAGTAGGTACCCGGGTGTCCATAGAAAGCGACTTCCGCCGACTTGCCTATTTTATTTGAACTGTTTGTTCCTTTGCGATTTGAAAGTAGGCAAGTCGGTGGAAGTCGAGTTCTATGGACATTGTAATGACCTGACATTGTGAAAAAATAAAATTTTATCGGAATGATCATTCGAATGAAAAATAATCCGAGAGTTTTTTATTCGCGGATGATTTATTCGCGAAAGATT
This sequence comes from Lathronympha strigana, assembly GCA_949128165.1. Taxonomy (NCBI): domain Eukaryota; kingdom Metazoa; phylum Arthropoda; class Insecta; order Lepidoptera; family Tortricidae; genus Lathronympha; species Lathronympha strigana. The sequence goes on along the minus strand of OX421909.1, from coordinate 13,612,803 downwards.
TAGTTGCTAATGATTATTCGCGAATGACTTAGCCACGAATAAATAATTCGACCGATATTAAAATTCGCCATTTAAATATCGGTCGAATTATTTATTGGTTTATTTTTTATTTAATTCGAATAAAGTCAGGAAAAATATTAAAGGTTTGTTGATTATCCTAATACAATAAACAAAACGAATCGTATGTACCTAAGCTGGAAATCATAATTAATTAATTAAATTCCATCAAATCTACTGAGAAATGACACTGTCACAATGAAATCTTTAACAACTCTTGAATAGGACTGTTCCTTTGGTTTTTAAAATAAATAAATAAAGGTTTATGAAAGTTTTAAATAATCATTCTGCACCATGACAATGTTGGAGATACCTCAGTCAAAGCGGAAAAAGTGCTTTGATAATTGGTTTCTACTCGTACGTATGTAAAGGTGCATCGATTATCACGGAGAATATTTTGAAAAACAATAAAACCATATTTATCTCCATACGTTGGTTTGTGTTTTTCTATTCTGGATATATAAGTAGCAGCCCTCGTATACAACCCTGTCTAACGCCGGCTTGCGTTTTGAACGACTCGGAGTCAATACCGTTAACTCAGACTGCGGCTGTTCCATTTTCGTACAGACGTCTGATGAGGTGTACAAGGTGTTTTGGTACACCCATTTCCGTCAGGACCTGCCACAGTTTCCACCACTTGACGTTATCGAAAGCCTTTCTGAAATCCACGAAGCACACATACAGCGGGATGTTAAACTCTCTAGCTTTCTCTATTATTTGTCGCATTATGAGTAGCTGTTCTCTTGTGCCTCGACCTTTTACAAAACCTGCTTGCTCGGCGGCGATCTCAGGAGACAGGTAAGCTAGGAGCCTAGTGCTGACTATGTGTAGCATAATTTTACTGGCGTGGGATATCAGAGAGATTAATCTATAAGTACTGCACTTTTTTGTTGACCGTTTTTTATGAAGTGGAACGAATAATGGAGTGTGACCAATCGCTCGGCTAGACTCCAGTGATCCATATTCGAAGGCAGGTGGTGTGCAGTATGTCGACTCCATCTTCCTCCATAGCTTGTATTGTCTGGATCGGGATCTCATCGGGGACCTACAGCCTTATTCCACTTTAGGTGTTTAATAGCCGCACGTAGTTCATCTTTCAGTGGAATTGGTTCTTGCTCTGATGGATCATCGTAGGTCGTTGTGATAGTTGTTGTCATATCAGCAAAAAGAGACTTACAATAGTCTCTCCAGTCGTCGACAATCTCCCCCGCCTTCGGTTTGAATTGACGGGTTATAAGTTTGATCTTCATATGCAAGTCTTACGTTTCAAACCTTGGAGAATGCTGTTCAACCTCTTCAAATATTGATTGTAGCGCTGTGGTGCGGTCTCTACGACAAGCAGCTTGTACAACGGATCTCATGGCATCAAGCTCATTGATCGTGGCGCCGTTAGCTTTTAGATCTCTACGTTTCTCTACCAAGTTCCAGGTATCAGTCCACATCCAGTGTTGCCTCTTTTCAGGTCTAGTGTTGAGTTGTGACTCGCGCACAGCGTCTTTTATAAGTTCCACGGTGGACTTCCAGGGTGTCGACATTCCCAAACCTGCTACAGTTTTCGTGCCAGCGCTGCTATTTCCTTGAAGCGATTGGTTTAACGAGTCCCTATTAGTGACTTCCAAGCGGTTGTTTATTTTCTTGACGACAGGTTTGCGCAGCTTGATTCTCATATTGCACACGAGCAGTTGATGGTCTGACATAACGTCGGCCCCCGCTAGTGTATGGGCGTTTGTAAACGAACGCCTCCACCTTGCTTTGATCAGTATATAATCGATCTGGTTGCGGTATTCTCCGTTTGGGGAGGCTTCTTGGGTGATGTTTGAAGACTGTATTAATAACAGTAAAGTTATAGTCTGTTCCTGGAGCCAAAGCCTTAATGGCCTATTTATTTATTTATTTATTTATTTTATGTAAAAACACGTTTACATGACATTACAGTAAAACTAATGCGCCATGAAACTAGGGAATACATAATTACAGAACAACAACGAAATAATAATGATCTAATTTACATAACTGTAGACGGCCTATTATCCATCCCCTCACAGAATCTCAAACATTCAGCATTAACAGTCACCCATCTCCATGCAAACAGATCACATTCTGGTATTCTATAATATGCCGCAGACCTTTATGCCGATCAGTAGAACCCACCTTTGCGTAAGTTTGTATCAAACTTACGCAAAGGTGATGGGTTCTACATGGACATTAAAAAAAAAGGATACCATTTCCTTTTTTTTGAAAATGTAGGAAGTTTTGGGTTTTTTATAACCAGAATCACGAGTACCTACTATTGATTTAACATAGAAAAAGAGTGTCCCTTTTTTTGGTCAGTTTCGTAACGCATTTTTTTCATACATTTGTATGGGCCGTTACGAAATAGACAATTTTTTTGTATGGAAAATCGAGAGCCCATTTTCCTTAAAATGGTGCATTTTTTCTGAAAAAGCCCATATATACACTTAACTAACTCATACTATGACTATAAGACAAAACATGAGTGTTCCCTTGTGAATGTAATGGTAGCTACTTTCGTAAAAAATGCGTTATTGCGAGACGTTAATTTCAATATGCATTGTGCATGAATTGCATGACTAAATTAAGTAAACTTTTCCTTTTAGTTTTTTAGTGTACTTAACTCTCAAAAAGCCGTCACTATTTAAGTTAATTTAGCTCTTGTAATCCTACACCTCTTGCGTTTATCGCTGAACAATGACCCGTTTGTTCTCTCATGGTGCCCACTCCAGAAAGTTTACAAATATGTCAAGTCCTCGAAATACACCGGATTACTGTACTCATTTGATTAAACTTCTAATGCTGACTTAGTAAAGGTAAAAGTGTAAGGGTTAGTTTTACGTTTATCAAACCGTCTGTTACCGTTTACACTTTATTGTATTGTATGAACATAATCTCTATCAAAATACATTTGTTGATTGAGGTTGATGTAAGCGGCCTTAAGTTTTTTCCAGAAGACTAGTGAAATATGAATTTATTTTTATTTTGTTCTAGAGCGTCTGAAAACACCCATCAAAGAAATAAACTAAATAGCATCATGTCTGACAAGTCAATATCGGAGACGTCCACCTCTCAGCCGGGACTAATAATATTACCGCATAACTCTCATTTACCAAAAGATCACAGGTATGTTTTAGGTCATAAATGATGAATTCCACATTCCTGTTCCTTGGAAGACTTAGAAAAACAAGACTTTGTTTTTTGAGTTGGTCGCCAACTAGATTCAACTTACTAAACATTCCATGGAATGATTCGAACTGCCAAATATAATATTAATGTATCTGTAACATTCTATTTGTTATGCTGTAAACTGTTTTTGAAATAAATACATAAATGTTAATGTATAATTTGTTTCAGTCGCGGTGGCTCGATTGAAAATCAAAAAACTCTGTATGATTATCATAATCCATCCAAACCAATTATAGTACAAACTAGTCCGACACAAATGAATTCGAGAATGGATAGAGGTAAGTGCTATTGGATATAAGCATATACAATATTGTGAAATAAATAATTTTTCATTATTCTATCTATGTGTAATTAATTGTGGCGCCACCCTGGTGCAGGCAATGAAATTAAACTGTTGTTTTATGATTTTTTTCTTATGCCGTGCGCTGTACGTGTTGCTTGATTTTCCTCATCACAGTGTTATACAAATCGACTTATGGTTAACAGTAAGCTCAATCGGGTATTTATTTTTTATTTTAATGTGGTTATAGTTTGACAAGGATCTGCTCTCATTCGTGCAACTTCATAGTCAAAGAGAGTCCCATACTGTATTTTTCAGCCCTCCAGCCGGTAAGCGCCACTTTACGCGGAACTAAATTGCCGCCTGCCGGCTCCGTCGGGCAGAAAAATAGTATACAAACCTCAGCCGTTTAGGTGGGAGATGTCTCGGATCACATGAGATCTGAGACATCTCCCACCTAAACGGCCTTGGTATGTAATCTACTATTATTCTTACGCTTTTTTTTTGTTTTTTTCCCCTATCTATAATATATTGTGTTGTTTTTCATAGGGGTGTCAGAGTGGTCGGGCCGGAATGAGCCGGGGGAGGCGCGCGGGGCGCGGCACCGGGAGCTGCTGCAGGAGGTGGACCGCGGCGACGCCGTGCTGCTCGCGCACGCGCTGCTCGGGCCCGTCGCGCTCGACCACTGGCACGAGGTCGCCGACACTAGGTACCATCCTGTAGATACCTCTTTTAGGATTATACGAATAACGGTCCAATTTGTATATACGAATGAATGACTTATATTATAATGATCCAATTGACTAACTTATTAATTTATTATTTTACTGTATGTTGATATTTTCTTTTATAATTTTTGCTGAAATTGTTATATTATTTCAAATTTAAACTTTATATTTTGACATGTTTACTAGAATTAAGTGTTACTTTTGTATATTATTTTTATATTTAATGAATCTGACGTTGAAAAGTGCTGAATTTTGGCCTACTTCAAATAAATGCTTCTTGAGTTTGAGTTTGAGTATACTTTTTTGAGGTCCGGAGTAAAGAGCGGGCAACGTAAGAAGATAATCGCACGTTTTTCCTAATAAAAAAAGTATGTTCATAGTACATTCAATTGAATTTTAACCTTGTACATATGCAACAGTTACTTTCCAGTTTAAATATTAGAGCTAATGGTCGCGAGCAGTTGCAGCTTCTGCTGGCTCAAATTCCTTTGAATCGTATATGATTTTATGATGTGAGTGCCAGAAGATTCTTTAAAACATTTCGGAATGTGTTCTTTTAAATATTAACCCGAGCTTTTATTTATTTTTTCAGGTTATTTTTACAAGACGCCCTTAAGATACTTTTAATGTCTGATCTGAAATACTGCCAAGCTGAAAACGTAGAGCACAACTTTTGGAAAATATTGTATTACAATTTCATAGAAAAATTAAGAAGATATCTAACACAGTCAACGCCAGACGACAAACTTAAAGCAGTCAAGTTATTAAATATAATTATCGAGGAAGGAAATACTTATTTCGAGAACCTCGTTCAAATGTTGGAAAAAACTTACAAATTTAATACAGACGACTTCATAAATGACAACCACGTGTTGCCACCGAAGGGGCTCGGCTTTACTGGGCTAGCTTTAATCTCAGTACAAAAACTATACATTTTCTTGGGCGACTTGACGAGGTATAAGGAGCAAATTAATGAGACCAATAATTTCGCTAAGAGTAAATATTGGTATACGAAAGCGCAACAGATCAATCCAAAGAATGGGCGACCATATAATCAGCTGGCTATATTAGCGGTTTATGCTGTAAGTATTACTTATAAACGAAATTTAATATAATTTATGTGACATTAAATTGCAACAATTCAAACTCAGGTATTTTTATCACAATAGGTGTGACATGTTTCGACTGGATGTCACGCCTGTTGTGATAAAAATACCTGAGTTTGAACCGTTGCAATTTAATGTCAGTATGACTCACATAGTTTCAATTATATGATAATTTATCTGAGTGGATTAATCTATATCATGAATATTTATATTTCAGAGGAGAAAATTAGATGCAGTTTACTATTATATGAGAAGTTTAATGTCGTCGAACCCTTTTGCATCTGCAAGAGAAAGTCTTATATCATTATTTGACGAAAATAGGAAAAAAGTAAGTATATATTATATAGGTCTTCACAAAGGTATTACTTTTAGTGATAGTGATAACAATGTTTTTATTTATAAATTTCATGTTCGGGGCTAAAAAGCATACAACTCGCACAATAGTAAGCGGCGCCCGTAGCCTATAGACGCCTGCAATACTAGTAACAATGATGCTGACAATTGTCACACTTGTCACGGTTGTAAAATAGGGTCTGTTGTCCTCGCCTTCATTCTGTAAAACAAATTGTGATTTATAAACTGTACAATTATGTTTCAGTACGAAGCGGCAGAAAGAAAGCGACGAGCGGCATCAGAAGGTGCGCAGGTGGCAGAAAACGGCGAAAGTACGCACGGACCGCGGCGCGAGGTGTGGGTGCGAGCGGGCGGACACCGGACCACCACGGTGCAACATGACTCGTTAGAGGAGCGGCTCGCCGCTATGACTTCCGTTGAGGTATCAATATTTCCTTCCAGTCTAAGTGGCAAGCTTTGGTAAAAGCTACTAACATTAGTATAAAAATGGCAGTAAATATTGCCGCGATGCGAGGTGTGATTAAGGCTGAATCGCTATCGAACTACAACACTGCAACACATTAGTCTAATGGCGGCCATACATGTTACGGTGCGCCAGAACGGTTCCTGGTAATCCTGTACCGTGTATGGAGACGTCCGGTGTACCGTACGGCGACAGAAATAATCGATTTTCGATTTTGATCCGGTCTCTTGCACAAGTAAAAAACCATGCTTGCTTTAGCTATAAGTACGTTCACTTTTTACAAAATTAGTTTCTACAATATCTCCTTCTTCCTAGCACTTTCCCGGCTTATGCCACGGGGAACCTCGGGTCCGCTTTGGCAACAAATCTCAAGATTTGGCGTAGGCGCTAGTTTTACGAAAGTGACTGATCTAAGCTTCCAACTCAGAGGGTTAACTAGGACTTTTTGGGATTAGTCATAGTCACGTTTCCTCACGATGTTTTCCTCCACCGAAAAGCGAATGGTAAATACCAAATGTTATTTCGTACATTAGTTCCGAAAAACTCATTGTAACGAGCCGGGGCTTGGGTTTGAACCCTTTAGATTGAAAGTCGCACGCTCTTACCGATGGGCAGGCCACACAGGTCTTCAAATACACGCTTCGGCCGACCTGCACAGGTCAAACTGCATTTGATGTCTAACGTCAGATTTTTTGTTTGATATAATTTTACGGTACAATACAATACAATACAATACAATACAATACAAATACTCTTTATTGTTCACCAACAACGCACGCTTACGTATGTACGCTAGAGTTTAATTTTGCTGATCACTAACTTACCTACTGAAAGTAACAATCAGTGAAATATCTCTTTGTTTCAGTTAAACAAGAACTTCATTACGAGCTATTTACACGTACACGGCAAACTCATCACTAAAATTGGGTAAGTTTTATAATAAATGCACTATCACACCTAGTTGTTACAAAAAAGACCGTGGCCATGCTGGTTTTCTTCCTTACCTGTTTAAATTATCTCTTTTCCCCAGTTTGAATGACCCTAAAACCGGGTTCAGAATACGCGCGGTAAAGCGCACAACATGTACACACGCGTTCAAAATTGCATAGGCAATTTTTGAATGAATTCATTAATAAACTGCCCATGCAATTTTGCGATAGTACGTGGACTCTCGCTAAACAGCTCGATCATTGCTGCGCGCAATACCGTGCTCGATTAGGCTGCGCGCTTCGCCTTGTATAATTTGGACCCGGTTTTTAGAACAAACCTTAAATAATATTATACTGCATACGCCGGGATAGAAGAGTTTGTCGGATAAGCAGGTACGGATATGATACGAGGCCAGCAAGCCTTTTTCGCGGCGAGGCATGTAAAGTGCTTTTCTCAAACATGCAATGAAAAAAAAATCTAGAGTAGGTATATAAATGTTAACTTGACTTCGTTGTTATTCCAACACGGATTGAATAGACAACAGATAATCCATAAATATTTCATGATGTATCAATATTTAATGGTTTGGTATTATTGTTAACCCAACCAAATGCCAGGCTATCTTACTTGGCAGCTCCCGTTTATCCTCCTTGCTTGATACGGATAAATTGGCGCCAATTTTCGCACAGCAAGTTATTCCTTACGTCTCGCAAGTAAAAAAACCTGGGGCTATCTAATTATCGACTGTGGGCTTATATGGGAACCCCTGGTGTCCAACGTGTATCGCAGAGTGGCCAATACTCTACGAGCATGTTATCGTTTTAAGTATTTTCTTCCGGTCAGCACCAAAACTCTCCTCTAAGCACTTGTTCTGCCTGTCCTTGATTTCGCTGATGTTTCTTACTCTTAATCTCACACAATACTCCTTGAATAAAGTTGACCGATTACTTAATATATGCATCCGCTTCGTGTTCCGTCGGCGCAAGTATGACCATGACCACATTCTCCACATTTCACAAAACACTTACCGGTTCCCGATTCGAGAACGTAAGACTCTACTTATTCTTTCCATTCTTTACTCAATTTTGTTCGACCCATTCTGTTCAGATTATCTAAGTTCGAAATTCAAATTTGTAACCCTACGTCCAGGCACAGATCATCGTTCTTCCCGTAGCCTTAAGGCTTAAGCTTAATTAAGCTTATCGTTCCCCGCTGTCGAAGTAGTTTCATGTCCATTTCTTTCAACGTCACGGCAATCAGACTGGAACGATCTCCCACTCTCCATCAGGCAAGCTTACAGAACGTACAGATGTAGGTATATACATTTATATGAATGTATGTTTATTTGTATATGTAAGTTTATCATTATAGCTGTATATTTAATTGGGTTTATTTTTCCTTGGTGTTGTTTGTACTTTGTTTAGTCTTAGTTACTTTTAAGTTGTTTTAGTTTATAAGTGTACTATATCTAGAAATATAGCTGTATGTTTCTATTACTTTTCATGTAAATCATGTCCGTTTAATTCAAACGTCCCTGCACCTATTGCTCTTTCTCGTTTAGCCCGTTTGTTGACCGGTAGAGAATGCCTTGTGGCATTAAGTCCGCTATTTAATACTTTTTATTGTGAAATAAAGGTTAAATAAATAGATATTTCACAATGTAAAATATACGAAAGCCCGAACTTTTGAAGCCTTAATAACGAACGTAATTAATGACGACATTTCATTGCGTGTTTGAGAAGAAAAATTATAAGGAGCTCATTATTCCGCTCGGTTTTACCATTTACTATTCACTTTTTAGGATGGAGACTTTCCACGAGAGCGCCAGCCAGATGCTCCGCCAATTCCGCGCATTGCTGCACCGACAGCCGCTGCCAACGCCGGCCGCGCGACTGCTACAACTTACGGCCCTCAACATGTTCGCCGTTGAAGCCACCGTCAACGCAAAAGGTATTGTATTCTGTACACTTATCACGTGAGCGCTGGTCAGATGCTTGTTGTTAAACTAGCAATCAACATCGTGTCAACTTCGGCCGCCCGAATATTCGCAACACGGCTCTCAACGCTAAAGGTTTGTATTCTGTACACGGAAGATACATGGAGAATTTATTGTCACATAAAACAAAATACAGTAGCATACTCAAATAGCTCAGCATATGCTGCGTGCGTCACCTATTATTACTGCGCAACGATAGTATTTCGTTCCCATTTCACCCGACTACATTGGTAAGTGCGGGTAATACAAAAACAACGGCTAAAGACGTAGTAAAACTGATAGTTACGACTCGTCGCCTGCAACTTTGATGCTTGATAATACGAAGTCAAATGCTGGAACAGTCTCTAACAGCAGTTACCTACGTCGGCCACATGCCTTCTTCAACTCACGAGGGTCGAGAGTTGAAGAAGCGACACACATGTTTGTTTTGAAGTAATCGTCAAAATGAAACAATTTAGGCAGGCATGCACCTGATCTGTTCTAAAGTTAACCCTTTGACCGCCGTTGTCACCTATACTAGACAACGATAGTACGATACACTAACGCCGTCGTCTTGTATACAAGACAAAGTTTCAACCGCTTACTAAATGGTAAAATAATAGAATTTAAAAATTATTTTGTACTCGTGTCAACTTGTTGACCCTTTGTTTTTTCATACATTTACTTTTTAAGCAGGTATATGAATCCATTGTTTCATAATAAAGGATTTAAAAAATATGCTTATAATTTCTACATTTTTCCGTGTCACTGTCGCCGTAGGCATGTATAAAAGACAGCTAGGGATGGGAAAGTTCAATCGATGTGCAAGTTTTTAAAATGAATATGTGTTCACGAATCTGGTTTTATTTAAGCGTTCAAACATTTAATTGCCAATTATTGTAATTGTTGGTAACTACTCGTAGTAAGTAGGTATATGTCGAAAAAAAAGGCATAATAATGAATAAAGTTTAGGCAGTTTCTTCAGTAAATTGACCATTGCGGTTTATTTGCCGAATAAATTATTGACCGCAGTGACAGCGGAGGTCTACATTTTAACTCGATATATATATATATATATATATAACCGATATATACAGTATGTATCACAACGAAGAGCAAACCTTAAAACTGGTTGACGGGGAACTCGAGTACAATGTAATGACGTGCATTTCACGTGCCTAAATACATACAAAATTACTAACTGAATTACTCGAAGACCATATTTTTGCAGTCGGTTAATGGTTTTTGTAACATCCTATAGGGTTTGTTTACGTTTTTGATTTTTGACAGTGCATGCGTATTGCGTACTGTTGATATGTAGCTAGGGGCAACTAATCAACATTAACGTTGTTATGTCAATGCACATGCGCTTTGAGTTCTGTTTATAAGTAACCTAGGTAATTATTTTAATAATAGCTGTAGTCATAGGCAAAGCGCAAGCGCTTTGTTAACTATTTGTTTGTAACTAGGTAAAAATCCAAATTTCAACAAGGTTTGACGCCTGTCTGTCAGTTGCTAATTTAAGAAATGTCATTTATAGGATTGTTAACAAATAATACAGGGGAGGTGCAAAACAATAATAATAAATGTATATTTTTATACCTCACGTAAAACCTGTCGTATTTTTGATGAATTAGGTAAGTACCATGCTCATATTTATGATCTAAACATTAACGACTTTCTTTTTTTGCCTTTCGTTCTGATACATACTGTATATATATATTAATAAATCCACCTTTTAGTTTTCTCCGAAAATCCTCCGGTAAGTAAGTATGTAAATTTATCGAGACACGATGCGCGTCTCTATCTTATGGTTTATAAAGTTTACGTACCGACAAGCGCTTATGCCGTTGACTCAGACGCTATTATTACTTAACTCGCGCGTAAACAGTATTTGTCAGTCGGAACTAAAGACGAGCCCTGCGCGCCGTTGACATGTATAGAAGACTACTCGTACAGACTAGGGCGGTGATATTACTTCATGATTCGATAATGTTTAGTTGTTGTTTTCCATGATAAAGTCCTTTATTTTCAACATTTTCTTGTATAGTAAATCTGTTTAGTTTAGAAATTTTGAGAGAAATCTAAGTTTGGAAATAAAAAAGCCAAATTGAGAAGAATTCCACCTTTAATTATGAATATCGATATCACTATTTGCAATCCCTAAACTTTTTATTAGTTGTTTACTTAAAATTTGCTCTGGCGTGTGAGTGAGCGTCTTGGCGGGCAGGGTCCGGCGGCCAAAAGGTTAAGCCAAATACAATTACGAGCATATCTATCGAGCTATCTTCTTTGTCTTTATCAAATAAAAGCGCAATCAACGCAGGCGCCGCTTAGCCCTGTTGGCTTTTTAAATGGTCTCATCCGGCGTTTTCTAACTCTGCACTTTGTAGAGGTAAAATCGTTGTTCGTTAAGCTGGTGCAGTTCAAGCGACGCGAGCCTACATTTAAGTATAATGTCATCTGCTTGTAACGGGACGTCCAATACTCGTACATATATGTATGTAATACATAAATGATTATAAAATATGCATTTGTTACATAACACAAACGCGCGTATGTGTTATGCAGTGTATAGTAAAGTTATACACTACACATCACATACGAAACTACGCAGTAAGTGTAAGCAAGTAAGGCAGTTGCCTTAAATCTGTAGTTTCGTCTATGCTTCAGAAGTATTAAAACTTTGAAGTATGCTCTATGCCTTTTAAATCTGAAATCAGGTATATTTGAATTATTTGGAATAATTAGCTGTCAATGGCAAACAAAGCCTGTAAGGAAACACAATGTTTAATTATCCTTAAAAATGTGTTATAAATGAATTTATATCAGCCCAGCGTGCCTATCGTCATAACGTTATTACAATTCAAAAGGAAACATGTAAATGATTCTAGCACAAAAAGAAAGCCGAAACCGAAATCTAGGTATTTATGATTAAAGCCAAAGGCGTATAACCTGATGAAAGAAATAGTGGAAACATTCGCCGGGGTCGATCGGGCGTCGATAGCTCAATCGGCAGAGCGATCAGACCGGTGTTTAAAGAGGTCGTGGGTCCGAATCCCGCTCGACGCGGGGAAGTTTTCTATTTTTCTTTCAATGCAGACGTCTCTGCTTAGTACTAAATGATGATGATTCACAAAAGAAAGCCGAAACCGAAAGCTAAGTTTTTATGATTCACAATAGAAAGCACAAAAGTAAGCCGAAACAGAGAGCTAAGAATTTATGATTCACAAAAGAAAGCACAAAAAGTAACTAAGCCGAAACGGAAAGCTAAGTAGAATAACCTAGGTACAATGCCTCAAGGACCTATTTTAGATTTAAGGTAGGTAGAGGTAGGTAACTAGGTAAGTTACACTTACTCTATATATTTTGGAAATAATGGAAATTGTTAGTGTTTTTATCATTCATTTTATATGTATCTCTTTCCCTTCACGGAGGAATGATTTATTTATTATTCCAATCTTGATACCGTACCAGACCTTTGATATGATGTAATCTAAATTTCTGTTCCTGTTCAATATCCCTCTTATACTTCCTCGATCTTTAGTAGCATATTAAATGGAATTAAGTTCTGCCCTCTAAACCAATAGTTTTAATTTAGTTAGAAAAAGTAAATGACTTAAAAATATCAGCATATTTATACAAAATTGACATTTATTATGATATGAAGGGTTACTTATATTATAATACATTATTATCGACACTAAAGCATCAATTCATAATATCGTCGTTGCGCTTTCCAAAGCTGATATGTGCTCGATTTTAGACAATTAATAGGTAACCTAGCAATTAAACACATAAGTTTTTAGTTCATTTAATCACAATCACACACATATCAGATTTGAATTCAATTCAAACAAAAGTAGTTTTTTTTAATTACTTGTTCAATCAATGCAATTTTGTTAGAAGACAGTTTTTATTAGTTCCAAATTAATTTACCTATTGAGTGAATTAACAATTTCTTGTTATTTTGTCAGCCAGGGGAAAAATGCAGCACATTCGTTAAAAGAAACGTTGTAAAGTAGTATGTTCTATTGACATACTTGGTGATGGCCCACCACGGAAATGAATATAACTACAAAAAAAATTGGTTCGTGAATTTTCCCCGACCAAGACTTTTCCCCGTTCACTTTGTCCCAAAAAAACTCAAACGCGTGCGCACTGTGCACACGCCGCCGCACAGCGGTGACGTACATCACGCGCGGGGTGAGTTGATCGGGAGATTCGGGCGACACATGCATAACAAAAACACCGATTTAATATCTGAATCTAATTTTGCCTTCATACTTTTCGGCCTGAGGACTGTGAGGACTGACAAAAATACCGATTATTACGTTATTGAGAAGTAGAAACTATTAAATATTTTTGCATCTGACTATCATTAAAAAAGTATTTGTGGAGTATTTAAGAAATTAGAATCTAAAATGTACAGCGATATTCAAAATCAGCCTAATCTACCTAATTACACGTTGAATATAAGTTACCTTAAGTAATTGTTCAAAGTGTCCACCACATTGGGCTTGGCACAACAACACACGACGTCTTAAATTGTCTTTCAGTTTTAATAAGACGTACCTATTTGTTTCGTCGGACTGTTTCGAATGCCGCGATAATTGAGTCTCGTTTATTTCGTTATCCCGGTTTGTGTACTCGTACACTAAACGTTTCACTTCACCCCACAAGAAAAAGTCTAATGGAGTAAGATTACGAGTAGGTGATCTCGGGGGCCACTGTATCGTCATTCGTGCACGAAACACATTATCACCACACTCAACTAAAAGTCTCAATATGTCGGTGTATTCTTGGTTTGTATAGTCAAGTGTAAAAATATGGGTGGACACATCTTACTCAAAAATATGTTCCATAGCATTTTATTCCATTGTACTAAGAGCGTAGTACCATATTTATGAGACGATTTTGTCGATACGTATTTTTGCACTTGACTGTAAATCTCGGCATTGCGATGACGCGACGTGTTACGCTAATGCACAAAAAAATCGCTTGCGCTTGACTAATTAGTACTAAACACCTTTTAAGGGGCTAGGGAGCGAGTGAGAGGGGCGGTGTTTAAAGGGCGGGACGTTATCGGTTCGCAGCAAGGTCATCGTCGCTTTTGCAAGCCTGTTGTTTACTTTGATGCACCGCTGTTCATGATTTATGGAAATTTAGGAAAATTTTGGGTAAAATTAAGGTACCTACATATTTTTTATTGATTTGGGTTCTGTCCTGTATCCGGTTGCAAAAGATACACCTGTTTGTAGTAGATACAAATTTTGAATGGTTAAAATCAGTTTGGCACCACTAAGGCACCAAAATTTTTGGATACCTGTTTTGTGCGGTAATTACGTTTCCATTCTTATTATTTTTCCAAGAAAGGCTTATATAAATCTGCGTATACATATCGTGCTTCAATATACATATTTAACTCATAATACGTATTAAGTGGTCATTATTTACTTTGTAATACACATAAATTCTAAACTGCTAATTGATTCAAATTACTCGGTTTGTTACAGTGATATCATTTTTACGAGGTCTCATATCTTTAATTTGGATCTCGTGTAACCTAATAACATTAAAAAGACTATGGCAACGGAAATGATGTACTAAACAAATGTATTATTAGTTATTAGTAAGTGAAAATAGTAACGTCGTTGGCATTTTTAATTAAGTGTCGCGAAATGTATTATTAGTAATAACTTTTAGTATTTTATACAATACATAACATACATACATGTCGCTCAGCGTGCAATGGAAAGAGCAATGCTGGGTATCTCGTTAAGAGACAGAGTCCGGAACGAGACTATCCGGCACAATGCCAAAGTAATGGACATAGTCCATAGGTGTTGCAAGCTGAAGTGGCAGTGGGCCGGCCACGTCTGTCGCAGAACCGATGAGCGTTGGAGCAAAAGGGTTCTCGAATGGGCACACCTCGGCAAACGTAGTGTGGGACGCCCTCCTGCCAGGGGGACCGATGACTTGAGAAAGGTAGCTGGTAGTGGTTGGATGAGGGTCACGAATGACCGTACTTTGTGGCGCTCCCTTGGGGAGGCCTACGTCCAGCAGTGGACTGCAATAGGCTGATTGATGATACAATAGTTGTCAAAATATGCGAGTGATGTAGGGTAGAGCGGGGCACATTAAGCAGTTTTGGAATCAAAGCACTATATTTTCTTAATGGTTCACGCCAGAAAAATTGAACTCGTTTTGATTGGTAGGAAATTTATCTGGCTATAAATATCCCCAGACATGTTTTATTGTATCGTGCATTATTAAGCAAATACTTGCTCTAAAGTAATCAAAGTCAGAATTGCTCAACCTACCCCTATAGTGAGGTAAGTTGAGCATAGGTATGGGGTCAAAAGAGATAACGTTTATCTGATAATCCAATAACACATTTTTTTTTCTATTTACTAATATGCGTTTACTTACACATATACGTAATAATCTAATTAACAATCTTTATTCTTACGTATATGCGGAATCAACGTTCATTAGTAAATACTCGTCATCGAAATTTAAGTAATTAACAAAAACTCGAAATTATATTTTACAAGCTAAATACTTTACTTTACTTTATAAAGGTCCATACGACCACAATATATGTTTCTTGCAAGTAACCAGCTATTATTATATACAAAATTTACAATCACGTAGTTTTGGCCATTGCTCAACTAGCCCCGCAATGAACTGCTCAAGGCTCAACTAGCCCCTCGCCACCTTTTTTTAGAAATTCTTAGGGTTAAATTAAATGAGTCATACTTGCATCCAAATAGGTAATTTATAGAATAATATATTTATATTACATTTTATAGCTTTTACCAGACTTTCGAGACATCTATTTTCATGATATTACAAGGAAAATACTTCATTCTAGTTTTCTTACTTAAAAACGATGCCTGTCACCAACTCCGGCGCAGCATGGAAAATGGTATTTGCGAAATAGATTCCCCTCACTTGGACCTAGCTTTCCGCCATTAGGTGTAGCGTGAGCAGTTTTTGAGATATTGCGATTGATTATATTTTGTGCTTATGAAAATAAATAAATAAATATTAAATATTTGGGGATAATCTTACACAGATCGAGCTAGTTCCAAACTAAGCAAATATTGTACGATGGGTACTAGGCCACGATATAAATACTTATATAGATAAATATATACATAGTAAACGTCCATAACTCAGAAACAAATATTCGTGACAAACATAAATAAATGCCCTTATCAGGATTCGAACCCGGGACCTGCAGCTTCGTAGGCAGGGTCACTACCGTACCGATTAAACCGAAGTCCACAGTTCGACGGACTAGATTGACAACTAGTTAACTGTCAGGCAAAATGTAGCCAGGAATAGCAGAAGAGAAATACACACTTACGTAGTCGCTTGATTACGTAAGTGTGATAGAGAGGGAGATATAAATGTTGGTTTTGTTCGATTTCCGTGTAAGTGGATGAATAAAATGCGATCTTAATAGGGCCGGCTCTCCAGTGGCGCCCTCATTTGGCCGATTTTGTTTTGTTTTCTAATAAACCATTACATTTCTCTATTTATATGAGATGTATATGGTACAGTTTTATACTACTTACTTTTTACTTAAGGTGATAAAGCAAAAAAAAATGCAATATGAAACTATGTGCCAATGACCAAAACTTGGGGAATTAGTAGAACTACAACGATCTTATAAGGGTATAGCTAGTATAGAGCAATGGAACGGTTTATTAGAAAACACAATCGGTCTATTGATACCGACTGGAGGGTCGGACGCCCTCTTAAATAAGCTAGTTTGAAAGGATGAAAAAAGGCTACCCGAGCTTTAAAAATAATCTGTCTGTTTTTCTGTTCGGCCCGTATTATACTGTCATATATCTATGATTATGGATATAATATCCACTAGCTTATTTACTAAACTTTATTGTTTATAAAACGTAATTTTCAACCGTATCGTATTAATTTGGCGGCCCTGATTCGTTATAAAGAACCTATTGAACACAATTTTGACTTCTGATTAGTTAGAAAGAATATGTCGGATTCTCAGATCATAACTGAATAAATTTAAGATAACGGCCGTTTCTCGCAGTTTTGACTTCAGATTCTTTGTAAAGAACCTCTCGGATCATCTTAATGTACCCTGAAACAGGTGTTAACTCATTTATCTTCATAAATACTTCTGTAAAGTACCAAATAGAGTAGTCCAACTAATCTTGTTTCCCCATACAAACTTTATACCCCCATTTCACCCCCTTTGGAGATGAATTTTGAAAACTTTTTTCTTTGTGCACCCCTACGCTTTATAAGGAACCTAAGTGCTAAATTTGGAATCTGTAGACGATTTTTGTGTTACAAATAATGATGAACCACTAGAACCCAAAAAAGAGTACTACACGTTTAAAAAAATCGGCAACGCGCTTGTGACACTTTTGTACTGGAGATGTTAGAATCTATAGATTACGGTAATCGATTGTCGTCAAGCGAGTAGTAGGCTACATGTGTATGAATACTATGAATGTATTACGGTATAGAGGTATAGGGAATGGAAGTAGTAAAGTATGTAGGTATTATGTTTTCTTAGTCACGTTGTACAATCACCTAGCTGCTATAGTATCTTCCGCTATAATCTTATTTCTACAGCCGTAAAATATAACGGCAAAAATAACGACATATTGATTTATATTTATACTGTAAGTAAAATAAAATTACTGTATAAGATAGATATATTTATTCATGGCGTAAACCTACATACTGAAATACAAAGAAACAACAAAAACAATGACTTTGAATTGGTACTACTAGAGACTCGAATTTAAAATAAAAAATACAGTTCATTTTTAAACGATATTTAAATAAAGTTAAAATATAATCGATATACCTACTCGTATACATGTATACTCATACATATCCATTGAGATAAAAAAATCAATGCAGTTTTTATGGACCGAATATATAACACAGTAAATATAAGAGAGCGTTGTAAAGACGTGCCTTCCTGAAACTACCATAAGTATCATAAATATTTAGTTGGTAGTCATGTTCAAATGTGTTCATTTAATAGTTGTTGTTAATACCTATCAATTCGCGCTGCTTCTGCATTCATTATTAAGATGCAGTTGTAATTTTAGATATGTATAATAAAAACGGGTCGTTAAATTGCACATTCAGAGTAACTATTATAAGAGATGTAGTGGCGCTTTGTATTACTTCTTTGAAATTCTGTGAAGGCGAAATAAAGTCACATGACTTTGGATGACATCACGTTGGACTTGCAGTTTCTTTTTGCATGTGATTATGTTTAAAGTAGCTGTAACGTACCTTGAAGACAGCGATTGAACTACTTTAGTAGTTTATGTGATTCTATATAATGAAAGGCATTAAAACTCGAGTGTGGGTTTATGAAACGAGGCGGCAGCCGAGTTTAATAATTACCATCACACGAGTGTTTTAATGCCTTAATTATGCCTTATTAATGCCGTAATTTTAAATCAATTATTAAAATTACGAGTACATACACTGCTTTATATACACACATATCATGAGCTCTCCATAATACGTTCAAACAGCATATACTCGTATATCCACCGCCATTACGACTTTTATGAATGAAAACTTTTCTGACATTCAATTTTCATATCGTTCGATATCAAATAACGTGCCACTTGTGTGCGACATTGTTTGCAATTGACACTTCGTTTTTGAACTAAACGTCATCTCGACTGATATTAGAATAGAAGTCAAATCAAACTTCCTTGTTTATCACAGATGTTCGAAATTAAAAAAAAAAAATTCAATAGGTAATATAAGTTAGCTATAATAACATTTTCACAGATAAGAAATTTGTTGTAACAAAAAAGTTTATTATTATGGGGGTCTTCATGTGCGGTTTTTGAACGCATTATAGAGAGCTAATGATATGTGGGTACCTATATAAAATTAATTATAGGTAGTTTTAATAAAATAAAAATATCCTTCGCGTTCTAACCTTAATTGTAGTGCTAGGTTTTTTTTTTCAATTTTAACGTTCAATTTTAAATCAACATAACTATTATATTCCATTAATTCACTGGGATTTCATCCTTTGTGCGGAACCCTCGGTGGGCGAGTCTGTCTCTCACTTTACCGGTTTTCTTTAACTGCACGGTCGCCCCGATATTCTATATTCGAACAACGTTTTATCTACAGACATTAAGTATATTCCTCTGTCATCGCGTGTCATAAAAATATTCTCGCTCTTATTTTTTGTAGGGGATGCATTATTATTATCGTAATAAAGCGAGCTTAAACTCACCCAGTCCTGTTACGCTGGGATTATAAATATAGAAGGGCGTCCAGAGTTAACTATCCCGCAGCCCGTTTTTGTACGCGGATTGCTTGCTCACAGACGGAGCATATTAGAAGACTCGGGCTCACTACGCTTTGCCGCTTTTATCCTAACTAAACCTTAATCTAAGATACGATGCCGACACGTACTTTAAGATCATGTTGCAATATTATATCAACCCGAAAATGAGTTCTCATATTATCTTAACATTGCAGGAAGTCAAACTTTTGTCTCCGCGCGCTTTTCAGAAAACCACTGTCAGTAATTGTATGGTAAAAGTTAAAACATTGAGTTTTACTCAAATTTGAAACTGGCAATATTAGTAAATGAGCTATCAAACATAGTTTGATTAACATACAGCTCACCGTTTCTTCGTAGTACCACGTCAAAAATCAGCTTTAGTTGCGTTTCCGTACGAACCGTAATGATGGCCTCTTAAATAAGAATGTATGAGGAGTATATTTTTTAAAGGACTTTATTCTCTATGAAGTTCATACAAAAATAAGGCCTTCTGAAAGATATCCTCCTTACATAATAATATCTGTAATGCGAAAGTAACTCTGTGTGTCGCTGTAAATGGGCATTTTCGCGAATAGAGATCCTTATTTTTTTTTTACTAAATTATGTAAATTTAATGTTTTTCCTTCTCAGAATCACGAGCTCTTTCAATTTCGAAAAAAAGAGTCCCAATTTTATTTTTCATTCCGTTACCATTTTTCAAACACTTTGTACAGCCGTTATAGGAGAAGTAGAGTAGGTACGTAAAACGTTTGAAAATTCTGAGACCTTTTTTTTTCCTCGTAGTTTTTTTCCTAGATTGAAAGAGCTCGTTATTCTGAGCAAGAAAAACATTACATTTACCTACCATAAAAAAGTTCTTTTTGAATCTCTTCTAGCGATAATGCCCGAATCACACAACCGATTTATTAATTTAGTACTTTTTAGAGTTCCGTACCTACCTAAAGGGTAAAACGGGCGCCTATTACTAAGAATCCGCCGTCCGTCTGCCGGTCTGTCTGCCGGGCTGTACGTCCGTCTGTCACCAGGCTGTATCTCATGAACCGTGATAGTTACACTGTTTAAAGTTTCACAGATGATGCATTTCTGTTGCCGCTATAACAACAAATACTAAAAAACAGAATAAAATTAATATTTAAGGGGGCTCCCATACAACAAACGTATTTTTTTGCTTATATTAGTAACGGCAACAGATAGACGCTTAAAATATTCACAGAATATTTAGATAAATATTCACTTTAAAAATAAATACTTAGTTAAATTAAAATAAAACAAATATTATGGAGGGGTCCCATACAACAGACGTGTTTTAATTTGCTCGTTTGTTTGATGATTGAAGATTGATAACGCACTTGAACACTCATGGGAGACTGCGTCATCCGACCGAGTCCTCCGCCGCCGTTGGCTTGACTCCGGCCGTCCAGAGTGGGGTCGCGAGAGCTGTGTTCTCGAGGGTAGATGTGGAAACCTAAGTGGCGAGTTGGCTATACGTTTAAAGTCCACTGACACCTCTCTGATACCGATGTTGCCCTGCAGCCATCTTAGATGTCGCTTTTTGTGGGGGATCTTATATGGGCGAGTCACTGTATGCCGGAAATAAAATTGCATACTTACCATTTTATTAGGCAGGCGCCCGGTTTTATACTCCATAACCCAGTAGTTAGCCATTAACTCACATAGTCCTTACACCCTGGCGGGTGCTGCCTGCTGCCACTGTGTGCTTCCCCTGACTCGGGCAGATGCAACATCCGCTCGGTATACTCCTTACATTTAATTAAATTGTTGAAAGGGCCTCTGTGTATTAGTTTCGGCTCCGCGTAGCCTCCCAAAGGTCCGGGGAACAGCATTGTTCCGTGATGGGAAAGATATACAAATAATTAGTAGATTACGTACCGATGCCTGTAAAGTAGGTAGGAAATGTCTCAGATCGCGTGTAATTCTTCGTCCGAAGCGAAGCTGAGGTCGACAAACATATGATCAGACAGAGGTTTTCTTATCTCCTGGCCAAGGTCTGTACACACTATGTTTCTGCTCAACGCAGTCTTTAAGCAGTGAATTTGTTAAGCGTAGCGGCCTGCAATTGGCTTGCCGGCCGGAGGGCAGAAATATTTATTTATTTATGGTACCCTTGGTGCGCGAGTTCGACTCGCACTTGGTCAGTTTTTTTTTTATTAACCTTTAACTACCGACCTATACGTCTCACAGACGTATTCACTTTTATTTTGAACGTAATTTTAAAATCACGCGACTCGCGGTGCTCCCCCTCCCGCTACCTTCCCCATTCCGCGTCTGCCGGCCGGCCGTCGACGCCGCAAGCCCGGCGAGTGCGTATGTGACCAGTAGCAGAGCTGTCGCCGTCTGAGAGACGTAAGTACGGTGTTAGTGTATATATTATGCACGTCTGATAATCGTCACCTCAGTGTTATAGTGTACATACTCATAGTGTCCTATTGACGTGACGTCGGTTTCAATGGTTTATTTTTATTATTTCAGAATTAACGAAATTGGCATTAATATCGAACCAGGGGTTCGCAAAACTTGTGCCATATGTCCAAGCCGCCTAAAAAGATGTACAAAGTACTCTTGTTGCAAATGCGACATTCCTATGTGCCTTACGTGCTGTTCTCAGATATGCAGTGACTGCAGGTTGGGCCATTAAATGTGTCAAGTTTGACTGTTGTCATTTTTTTAATGTTTTAACTTAAGAGTTGTTTTATGTTTTCAATATATTAATTAGTTCAAGAAGTAAGAGTTTATTATGTTTCTTTGTTAGCTTTTCCCTTTTTTTTTAGAAATATTGAGACTGATCAATGTGCCTAAAATTTAGCGCTAAGATTTTATGATCTTTTTAATAAAGGCTGTGAATTTTTAAAATAAAGCTAGAATTATTTCTTGTTATCCATATTTATTTACCTTAAACATATAATTACGCAATAAGTAAAGTAAAATTAAAGTAGCATGTGAATTATTATATAATAAATGAAGTCAAAAATGTACGTCTCTCAGACACCACATCGGTATAAGTGCTACGTAAAAACCAGGTCGGTAGTTAAAGGTTAAAGTCTAAAGTCGAGTTTCCATAGTGAGTTGCCCCTTAAATCAATCCGACTCGGTTTTTTTTGTTAGTACCTCCTCATATGGTGAAGAATATTTATGCTGAGTATCAACATCCTACTAGTGACAGTTTTTGACTTGAAGTCAGATTTTTTGAAGTTTTTTCTTCAATATATTGGTTTTCGGGATGCACTCAAGCAATTTGCTTCAAATTTTGAATTTATATTATTTATTTAGATACCTATGTATCGATACTCATAAAACAAATACCAGTTTTCATATATAAAAAAACAAAAGGATATATATACATTTTTTTATGAGGCTGTGAAGTAGTGGACCCTCATTTTTTTTAGTTCAGGCACAACTACCTCTTTTCAATTGTGTCCATGTTACCATACCAGACCTGCGCATATTTAATTTTAAAATATGTATCAACAAAAAATTGTGATATGAATATGAACTGAAATCTAGAGGTCTGTTTTGTAGAGTTGTACGTTGTACCTACCGCTTAGGTTCTACAAAATCAAGACGCCCGTAAACTATGTTGCTTTTGTAGGAACTATCGCCGCATATCCTTTGTAACATAATACGGTGTCTAATGGAGGCAGTCTATGTTTTTGCATTACCTTCTCACAACTCGGTAACTCGTTTTTAAGCTTATTACCTTCTATTTTTGGAACTAAGCAGTCTAACGTACGCGAAGACGGGACGCGGGGTGCGACCTTGTGGTAAAATAGGCACATGTGCAAATGCGCGTGTACTTGGTGCGTGTCTAATAAAGGGAAAAATACCTATTTTGCTATAAATAAATTAATTCATAGCGCTTGTAAAATAGGTTTTTGTGAAATTACGCAAAAAAACTTTAAGGAGAACTAAAAGAAGGATTAATAATAAGTAATAACTCTCATATAGTTGTAGGAAAAATTCCTTTGACGTTTCATAAAGAGTAGTAGCTGTTTCATTTTATTTTAATATGTTATATATTTGCAGGTATATTTTGCCTGCAGGTATATATTTTACCTACAGATACCATACAACTACAGGTACATACTAGTGTAACCCTGCTAAATCCATTTTTGTAATTTATTTAGTTCTAACTTTGTATGAGAATAGAGTTAAAAATAAATAAATTTCAAAGATGGTCTTAGCTGGATTAGTTTCTTAGCCAACGTTTTAACCTTTACAAAATTAAATTAAATTAAATAATCATTTATTTCGGGCAGGACCCATAGATATTTTAGTACTGTACATTCTTATTCACTACTGTTAGTACATACATATTATGCATGAATTAACAGTATTGATCGTAAAACATCCTAAGTGACAACCAAATTAATTTCAAATTAAGAACTTACGCCGATATGACAAAGTCTACATTCCAAGACAACTTGATTGTCATTTGTCTCGTTTCTGTGTTATAAATGCATCATCATGCATTTAAGGGTTAAGGCTTTGCCTTTAACAGATCAAGAGATAGAGCTCGCTAACCGGCAGATTGTAAAAACACTAAATTATAGCATTTTAGGCGAACGTAAAACTCTTTATTTTTAATTCTATTTTTATTTGTCAGGATCTCGGGAGATTTGTTATTTTTTATGAGCGTTCATGTCGATAACTCAAATAACTTGAAAAGAAAAGAAAGAAATTCTAAAGACTTAAAAATATACTACTAAACACTACATCAATGAGTAAGTATTCAATTTGTAAGTTTGTAACATATAATATGTTTCTTCAAATACTTACTTATAGTGTAATTAGAGACCCCTGGGCCTATATCATGAAAATCCATCGATTGCGGATTCGTATCTCCATCTCTGTCACACTTACATATTAGAGTGACAAAGAGGTTTTCCCGTCAATGCCAGTTTTCGATGTTTGTGGTAGGCGTGCAGATACCAGATAAACTATTTTTTTCGAGTTTCGTGGGACCATGTTTAGACGTAAGACGTATCCCTATCCTGTACCTACTTAATAATCATAATAAACCCCCAGGGCAGCATGAATGTCCCATGTCCCCGAGAGTCAGTTAAGTCCCTTTCTCCGGCTTGCCTTAACCGGCCAATCAGAGTGGGAAGTCAGAGCTAAATGCTCGCAGGGTGGAAGTGAAAGGTGCATAAGACGCGAGTTGGGACAGTGACGTGAGTTGGACAGTCACTGGATGGAAAGCGACGAACACCTCTCCATACCCTGAGCCGCTCACGCCCCCGTGTCACTCCGGGCGAGTGGCCGTTTTCGGGGGCCCATTTTAGTGAGTTGGCGACCTGCCCATTATTTTCTTTTTTTTCAATATTTAATAAGGCAGGTTCCATAGTCTTTTCCGTAGTCCTGGTTATCCAATCCACTCGCATCTCAACCCAATAGCTCGATTCCTTTGGTTTTTTTTGCAATAAACGTCGGATAATCGTCGGTTGGTGTCACATTACCTTTAAAGTAAATTATATTTTACAAGGGAGCCTCTGCGTGTGGGTTTCGGCCTCACGTACGCCTTCCAAAAATCTGAGACTCCGTGGACTGGAGATGATGTAAAAGTCGTAGAAATAGTTATTAAACTTATTAATAATAAGGTTAGATCGATTTAGAAAATTGAAAAAAAAAAAACTAGCTGCACATCCCATTAGGTATCTATCATCGGGTTAGGAGTTATGATCAGATTATAGGATCCTGACTAAATCGAAGCGATTTCAAATATTTTAGTGGGAACCATAGTAATCTGAAAATTATCTGGTATTTTCAGGTAAGCACAGTTTGGTAGGTAAGATGGAAATAAGCAGTTAGCATGTAGGTATTATAAGTTTGGCGATTCGTTTCCTTTTGATAAGGTTAATACCTAATAATAAGAGACTTATCTTTATTACATTTATTATTTTATATTATATTATATTTATTAAGTTTTTAAGGCAAAACTCAAGTAATGATAAAGTGGAATTGATGATTACGCCAGTTTATTCTAGCCCTGTTTGGGCGCAGTGTTATTGTCGTACTATGAGCTTAAATGAACTGAATCGCATTTCAATTCGGTGAAGTGGAACTGCTGGCTTACCCTCTCGGTCTGATAGACGGATAGACGGACGGCGGAGACTTAGTGAAAAGGCTTCTGCTTTTTTTTTACTATTTCGCTAGGGATGAAACCCTGAAGACCTTTTCTTTTTGCTTATGCATAGTAGGCTATATAATATATACTTGCATGCGTGGTTAGCTATTGTTCTGTTAAGTGTACAATCGCATGGTGAGGGCTTCTACCGAACACTAAAACGCCTCGTAAAGGCAAAATAACAACAATCTGTAACGGTTAAAATGCATGTTAAGCCAAGGTTATTGTTATGGGAAGAGATTGGTATTACGCCTAGCTGGCATTGATTAGCATGATAGGTAGGTAGTCAATTGGCGAAATTAATGTATAAAGTGTGCTTGTAAATGTGGCTATTTCCTGTGGCTCCGTCCGGGCGCAGTAAAGGCTTGTAATTACAAATTACAAGTTATCGGAGGTTGATGCACCGCGCGCTGCCTGCGCCCGCGCCCCGCTCCAATGCACCGCGCACATTTGAAGAGACAGGTTCAACAAACTGACAAGCCAAAGCCGCAGTGACGACCTCTCTTTTTACACCATTACGTGTAATCATGTTTTGGATTATATCATAAATATCATTACAACCGAAGTGATTCGTCTAGCGTACGCGCTTTTAAATCAATTTGAGGAACTGAAATAAAGCTTTATCGGGTATTGGCGTAATCGATATGGTTGGCGTGGAAATCATGTTTATTGAAGATATCTTAGATAACAGCGCGCTATTGCGTCGCAGGTGCAATCCGTGCTGTGTATTTTTAGCTCTCTATTTATACCTGACCGGCTCTAGTGCGAGCGATCGAGTCGACTCGCCGAGGCGTCCCAATCACTCATTTAATGCCTATGTTCTGCACTTCCCTGACAACTGGACCGGCGAGAGAGTCCTAAGCTTAATCACACCTGTAGTCTAGATTGCCTTGGTATTTATTTAAGGACCTTGTCGAATGTCTTGCTATCAATGCATAATGGAAGTAAACGCACAGTTTATGTTTATTCAACAATACAAAAAAGGATCATAGTTTAAAAAAGTTAAAATGGTCATATGAAACTAAGGGTCCAACAACCAAATCAGTCTGTATAATGTTGACATCCTTCTTTTATTTTGATTTTCAATAGCTTCTTGGGTTTCGTAAGTCAGACTAATACGCTTTAAGTTTTTTTTTATAAAACTTGGCATGCCAGAGTGCCTTACGACTAACATAATATGTATCTTATTTGTGTTATAAATACATAATATGTATATAGAGAAAGAGATGACGATGTAGTATTCGTTTGTTGTCAGTATTGCTCTGTGAAGAACGTCTATCTTGCTTGGTGTGGAAGAATTCTAATATCCAATGTCACCTACAGTATTTTATTATCTTAAATTTTTCAGAAAAACACACTTCGTATTAAATTATAAAGGACTCACAAGGTCGTCCGTTTAAAATGAATACCTACATTCCTTGCTGACTGAGATCCAAGAACCATCTTTTGACACATGTAAGAATGTAAACGCACATAACCGGCTTTATCGATTTTCTACCATTTGTCAATAATCGCTAGATTTGCTCATCACTATAAATGTTAGCCTCATCACTACAAACTTCAATAGAGAAATGTGAAAAGGTGGTTCTTGAAGTCACAAATTGTAAACATGCAAATTTAATATATAGTATAGTAAACAACCCGATTGATTATAGTTCGCTCACTTCAAAAGGCGAAACCGGAGTATAATAAGATACAGTCGAGATTCTTTAATGTAATTATGCAATTACTGGACATGCTAAACTTCCCTTATCGCCAGGCTTGTGGAAATCCCTACAAAAATAAGTTGATTCCTGGAACTCGCCTGGGGTATAATTTTATGTTGGTGTATTTTAACAGGACTACACGTCGTGGGTTGAATATATACGATGTTTAAAACAACTCATGATATAAATTAATGTTTTTGATGTAGATACCATTATACGTATAAGCATAAAACAAAAAAAATTGTATGAATTATAGCTTAGTCTTCTTTTTACGCTTCCGTAGTCAACCCTTATAGTTTCGCCATGTCTGTTTGTCCGTCTGCGGACAATCTCAGTGACCGTTATTTAGTATGAAAAAGCTGGAATTTGGTACGAGTTTAACCACTTTGTCAGCATGATTATATACGCCGATAAGTTTGTTAAATAAAAATCGCATCTTTTACTCTGAGTGATGATAAGCGAAGGCAAGCCGGGCAACGCCCCAGGTACAATGATGTTACTTAACCGCCACATGAAGAACTGCGACATTGAGCCACTCTGCTGTGGGGAAAGCAGGCCGCCAGCCACCTGGGGTAGAGATCATTGGGCAGGAAACAGGCTTATCTTTTTGAATCCCGTCGTCGTTATGAACTTCACGACAAGAGGGATGAGCTGAAAGCCCGACCACCGGCGGTGATCAGTTCCTGTTGTTTTTAGGGTTCCGTACCTAAATAGTAAAAAAGGAATCCTTATGGTGTGACTCAGTCTGTCTGTCTGTCTGTCACATCGTTAATTATCTCGAGAACTACTTAAGCTACCGATTTGAAATTTGGAATAGTTATAAACAAAGTTAGCGCAGACATGTGTGTGCTGAGAGAAGATTAATCTCATATTTTAATTTATTTTTAATGAAAAATGTCCGATAAAAGAGGGTACTGTCTTATAACTAAAGTAAAAAAAAATGGTTTATGTCATAAAAAAATATCAAGGAAAAACAAACTCGCCTACTAATTCCATGCCGTAGAAACGACTGACCCAATCTGTCGATACATGTGGCTGACGTCAAATTTCTACTTCTAGGTGTAGTTACAACATAAAGTTTATACGGAACACTCGGTGCGCGAGTCCGACTCGTACTTGGCCGGTTTTTTTTAAGTATCCAATTTTGTGACGAAGATTGTCGGCAATGTCCTGAAAAGCATTTAATGAGCGTAATGTTTTTAGCGTTTCTTGTGTGAATTCTTTGTTGTTTACATTGTTTTTGTTATACTAGGGAGCAATGCGTCTGGGCGTTCTGCGTGGCTGGAGTGTACGCTGGGAGTGTCGCTGCTGATGTTCGGTGCCATGCTGGAGCGCTGCTGCGCGTTGCTGCCGGAGCCCGAGCAGTCGCAGCACCACGCCGATGCCCTGCTGCTGCTGCCGGCTATTAAGGTGGGAACTGATGAGCAACTTTGGTGGCCTGATATCTCAACTGATGGCATGCCTTCCTATCACACCATTACACACCAGCTCGCCCAAATGCTGAATCCATCAATATATAATTAAATAAACTGATAGCGCCAAACAAAAGTCATTTAAAAATATGTTCTACTTTTTGCGCCTTTAAAACCATAATTCCATCTAGTTAACCAGTCAATTATGCAATTTCACTTATTTAGACCATAGGTACTAAAGTAAAGTAAGCGGTAGTAATCTTGGCCCTCCCCCAATCATTGGCCTCCTGAACGCAAAATCTATTTATTAAGATATACGTTTGAGTAGAAGGTAAAAAAATATGTATATTGTTCTTTGTTGACAACACAATACAGTGTAATTTATAGTCTTCCAGCATAATAGCTGGACTGGAACACGTAAAAAAAAAATATTTTGCAACGATCGGAGCTCTATAGCTTCTCCTGTGTTTTCTTATCAAAATCATAAGAATTGAGTACTTATAACTGTTATTTACCCTTTTTATTGGTATTCAAAATGCAATATTTGTATTCCTTATCCTTATCGTAATTATTGAAAAAAGACTTAAGATGACCTAAAAATAGGCCAGCTATGATTAGTATATATGGCTTATCTTATATGAACGTCTAGTTGATTGGACCATGTGCCAATAATAGTACTTCGTCTAAAATAGCAGTAACTTTATTTTGGCAGGGCCAATGATTATACTTTCTCGTCAATGGCCATGCCAATCATTATACTTTTACCTATGCCAATAGTTGTACCAACAAATCTTCTAAAAAACTGCTCGGCACATTACTATCGTTTATAATAATAAACTAAGTATACAGGGTGACTTCAAAATGGTAATACAAAACACTTGGTTGTGGCTCAGTTAATGCCAAACTATATAATACATGCATCCCGTTGTTAAAATTAGCTGTATTTAATTATCGCTAATTTTCTAACAAAACAAATATTTAAAGTCCCGAAGTGTTGTTACACTACAGTCAATACCTAACTGTCATACCTGTCACTTGATGTTATCATCAAAGCAAGTTATTATCGATACCACTATGAGTGACATTCGTATAACTAACTTGTTTGTTGTTTAGTTTTAAGTACCTTGATAAAGTAGAAATAATAAACCGAGCTAGTTTAAATAAAATCATTTATTAATGTACAGAAACTACCGTAAATTACAAGCTTAAAATATTAAAAGCTTAATTATTTTTTAAGTAGATAAGTGTGAACCAACTTTTCCTTAACGTATTTTAAGATGTGTTCAAAATGACCACCGCCTTCCCAGACACATAAGTCCGCCCGCCGTCTATGGTTGATCTTGAGTCTGCCTAGAATAAATAAAAATGGCTTTTACTGAATCGAACGCCTGAATTATCTTTTGGCGAAGTTGATGGACGGTATTAGATTTCCGTGTACTACACTCTCCTTTTGATTTCGCCCCACAAAAAAAAGTCGAGTGGCGTCAGCTCGGGACTTCGAAGCGGCCATGCGACTGGACCATTGCGTCCAATCCATCTCTCAGGGAATTGTCTGTCCAAATAATTTCGCACACTTAGAGCAAAATGTGCTGGTGCACCATCTTGCTAAAAATAAAGATTATCCAAATTTTGCTCCGGCACCTCTTGTAGCAAAATCGGTAACACGTTTCTCAGGAAATCTTCATATTTCGGTCCATTTAAGTTTCCTTTAATGAAATATGGGCCAATTACACAATTGTTCAGAATGCCTGCCCAACCGTTTAAAGACAAACGAGTCTGGTAAGAGTCTCGGCGAGTCACATGAGGATTTGCATCACGATCAGCCCACCAGTGTTCATTGTGGACGTTAAACATGCCGACTCTTGTAAAAGTTGCCTCGTCGGTCAGATACTTAAGTGGAAGTTTTGCTGCAGCCAACGACCAAAAATAACTCTTCTAGGGTAATCTGCTAATACGATATCCTGAACCCTTTGAAATTTAAACGGATGTTTTGCTTCAGCTTTCATTAGCCACCAAATAAACAATTGGCTCGTGCCGAATCTCGCAGCAGCGTCCCTTGTGGTAGCGTCTGGGTTGCGGTTAAAATACTCGAGCACTCGTCTCCGAAAAGCTTGTGAATACCGCGGCCGTCGGCCTCGAGCTTGAGCATGCACCGGAACTGCAAACTGACCATAGTCTCGTACATTATGGATGGTACTGTTTATTAACACACGTGTAGGTGTTGGACAGTCAGTCAATTTAACGTTCGTTAAATAATACCTGAGCTCGCACAGTACTCCGCGATGTTAAATAACAATCAAGCATATCCATCTTTTGAACATTAGTATAAGGATAAGGTCGAGGCATTTTATTTAATAGTGAAATCATAATATTACGGTAAATCTTATTTTCTTTGACAAGTGTCAATTACTAATCAAAACACGTTTTCTTCATAAATACCATGGTAGGTGATTGACAACCAAAGAGGAAAGTGATTTTCTAAACTTCTTTGTTAATTATTATGGTAGGTTAACCATGTTAAGTCAAACAAAATGGGATAAATTAAAAATTAAAAAAAATATTCTCACGATTATTTTAAAAGCATGATACTTAATTGAGAGGCTTAGTTTAGGGGAAATGTGTGTAAAACATTGATTTTGTATTACCATTTTGAAGTCACCCTGTATAGTACGAGTATATAGTGATTGGCCCTACCGTGGTATAATCATTGGCAGGGCCAATAAACACAAAGTATAATGATTGGCATGCCAACTACTCTTGGTATGCCAATATATGTGTTGTGGACATGGAGATAGAACCAAGAAATTGTCTTGCGTTTTAAATCAGATTTTATTTCTTTTACTTTCAAAATATGTACGCTAGGGGCCAATGATTATACTTTCGTCCCATTTTTTGGTTTTTGCATTATAGTTCACAATTAGTTGTAAATATATTTATGGTTGTGATTTATTGAAATTCTCAACATTTCTAGGGATATGTTGTCATCAAAAGTTTTACTATTTAGCACCTTCTTTGGGAAGGAAAAATGTTGAAACTCGAGGTTTGCCTTAAAGGGCCAATGATTGTACAGCTTACTCTACTACCTATAGTAAAATATTGTGGTTACTTTTTTTTAGAGGATAAAATCAGTCCAGCTGATCAGCACCAATTGTTTGGGTACACGTTTTGAGTGGTGCATCAACTGCCTAGATACATTAAGATACGGACCATTTGTGGACATGTCACTCTCTTGAAAAGTATATTTTAAGTGATATACTCGTACTGTCATAAAATTAAACATAAACAGAAATATATTTCAAGTTTATTTAATTGGATTGGTTTTAATCATTTACTGTTATTACTTTAGCTCCGTATATTCTTTAATGCAGGATAATTTTAGGTTTTATTCATTCGGAATAGTTATTTTAGCGTATTTTGTAAAGATAAAGATTTCATTTCTGGGATATTTATTGGTACTAAAAGACTCCCAGAGCTTACCGTTACGGGTTACACGCGCTATTGAGGCCTAACAGACATAACCTGATATATCGTCATAAAAAGGTTTACTTACTGAAACTAACTGGTAATCAATAAAATAAACAAATAAAGTATTTACTCCATAGATTTGTACGATAGCGAGCCTTCATATGGCAAAATTAAGAACGTTTGTGTTATTTATAGTAATGATAAAAATTATAGGTACATCAATATTAAAATAAGGACGAAAAATGTAAAGAAATATAACGAAAGCGTTAAGTTCTGTAGTGGAATCGAATCAGACATCTGACAGCTGTTTTGCATTCATTTAATGATCTAATGAAGTTAATAAGCAATAAAAGTAATACGAAGGGAATATTGTTTGTACCTACTATTAATTTACAGTTTTATTCCTACTTGGTCATAAAGTGACATCAAACGAATGTATTTTCATAAAGCGTTATGTCGCTCTTTGGTACCACAGAATCGTATATACAATACAATACAATACAATACAATAACTCTTTATTGCACACCTCATAAAATATTACAACAGAAAAATATACATCATACACAAAAGCAGAGGTAAACAACAGGCTGTATATAGTATGGTGATTCCCATTCATGTTTTATGAAATTTGATAAATGAGTATGTAGGTACTTAATGTACCTACTTACATATATTGTATTTGAATTAAAAATATGAAAGTACAGTTAATGCAATACTCATAATGACATGATTGAGTATAAAAACATGATTGGGTTTAAAATACATATAATAAAAACTAAACTAAAATTTAAAGCTATATAGTAATCTAATGGCTTACTGAAACGAGCAGTTGATGATAGGGGCGTGCAATTAATAAATGCCCTGCATTTACAGAGCTACATTCCGACGAAGTCATTAAGCAACTTGAAACAAACGTATTTTCAAACAAGGTTTTTATTTTGTTTTGCAATATTTATCCTCCCCATTGGCGCCCAGAACGGCGCCTATGCTAATTTTAGAGTGAAACATTTTTTCGTTTTCTCACCCTAGGTACGTGTCGCGGCGGGGCATTTAATTTTGTTTGTTTCTTTTGTCTAGGTGTGGTCGGATTGGATGCTATGCCACAGCAGCGTTTGGAATCCACCGCCGTCCTTCGACAATTTCGAAATAGGGTAAGTTACCTCATATGCTTACAGTGGTATTAAGGACTACTTTGTAAACAGACGTTTACGATCATTTTATATAATAAAATTATGCGTTATTGTACCTATATAGTAATATTTGTTTTTACTTTTTTTTTACATTACCGTTTGTCTTTTTATACATAATCGAATATTTGCATTCTTTTTTTCCTGCTGAATGCTGTTAATTTGTCTTTATTTCATTATACATATTTAAGTAAGCGATTAAATGCAATTTTATGGCCGGTTTATTTAATTATACAGTTACTAAAATGCATCTTTGTTTCAGAACCGAAAGCAGTCCATGGGACTGGCTCGCGAAACTTATGAACATCCTCGAAGATCTCGATGATAAGACGATAGAACTGGAAAGTGAATCGAAGGAAGGTAAGTACTCTTTTGCCACTCCTGCTTGGAAATACATTATTCTATTAAAACGGTGTGCAAAATTGCAATTTATCCACAAGAGCTCTTAGTATTTCGGTGTAGGTTACGACTCATGTTTATCATCTGGCTTACCAGATGATAAACATGAGTCGTAACCTACACCGAAATACTAAGAGTTATTATTGTTATTATTACCTTCTAGTCCATCTTAAAAATAAAATTGATTACCTTATTATTTATTATTATTTATTTATTTATTATTTTGTTAGGCAGACGTCCGATTTTTTTCTTCTCTCCATAACCCAGTATATAGTTCACCACTTTCACCTAATCCAGTCCAGTATATTTTAGATTCCATTAAATCTCAATAGTCTATACACCCTGGCGGGTGCTGCCTCTGCGTGCGTCCTATGACTCGGGCAGGTGCAACATCCGCTCGGTGTACCCCTTACATTTCATTAAATTGTCGAAAGGGCCTCTGCGTGTTGGCTTCGGCTCCGCGTACGCCTCCCAAAGGTCCGGAACACCATTGTTCCGTGATGGGAAAGACAGTTTTGAGTTATTTAAATAAATATTATTGGACAATCTTACACAATTCGACCTAGTCCCACAAGCACAACTACACTTATATTATACAACCATAGATATAGGATAAAAGAACTGGATACCCAATCGGCCGAAAAAAATGACGCCATAAAAGTGCAGCAGTTGCGACTCTTTTTCATATAGTCTTGTTTGGAATTTGACGTTCCGTAAGTGCCAACAGCCTAGATACTATTAACAGTGTTGATAGTTCTGTATATGAATTTGACACTTAATGCTTACGTCAGTTAGCTCTTTTTTATGAAACATTTATGGTTTTGTATCATCATCAATGCAAGTTCGCTAATGTCATTCTGACCCCCCATGCACATGAGTTAAACGTTATTCATTCATAAACGCATATTACGTAGTCGGTCCCAAACCCAAAGTTCTGTCACAAATGAAAATAATGATGAAAACAAAAGTACCAATCAGTTTTTAATAAATTATATATCAATTTAAAGTACATTTAATAAAGAAATTAAATAACTTAAAATTATTCAAAATGACCTCCCTTGTTTTTATACAGTCCCATAATCGCCGCGGCCAGTCGTCTATCGCAGCACGCACCATACTCATGTCTATTACAGCTTTACAGCGACTGCTTTTCTTAAAGATGACTTCAGGCTCTCCAAATTTTTGTGGGGTTTAGCACAGACCTTCTCCTCTAAGATATGCTAAATTTTATAGTCCAAGGATTAAGGTCTGGACTCGAGGAAGGCCAATCTTCGTGTCTTATAAAGTCGATTTCGTGACGCTCAAACAAGGCAGAATCCTGCTGAAACACAAAATGATGTCCTGAAAATAGCGCGTTGGGCAGATCTTTGACAAGCTGATCAAAAACCGTCTCTTGGTATACTTTTGCAATGATTTTGACCCCTTTTTGTAATAAGCTACTCCCAACCAAAACCATCACTGATGATGGATCATGCCCATGGTGCACCCGCGGAACTCTTGTTGTACCTGCTTCTTCAGAGCTCCTAGCGTACATAATATACGATAGGGATCGTTCTGTTTATTATACTTTTATATAGGTTTATTAGGTTATTTATAGGTTTTTCTACTGACACCCATCTGCAAAGCCATCAACTACTGTTTTCGGACAGGATTTCTTGCTATAAGCCCCCTTGATCGCTTTGATCACTACTGGTGTTCTTACGGAGCGTGGCTGGCCAGTACGGTACATAAACCTAAGCGTTATATTTAAATTATTTTGCAACTTGAAAATGGTACTTGGTGAGTGCCCACAGCGGTGCAGCGCTAAAACAGCACAATGCCCACTCCATCATTATGAAACACGGCAAATTATTGTTTTTTGTTTTAAAATAATTGTCAATTTTTTTTTTTATAAATCATGTTCAAAATTCAAAAGAATGTGCCAGTGACAGAACTTTGGGATCGACCTCTGTTAGGAAAGGAAAAAACGAAATTTAACTAAAACGTCTGTTAAGTTTTTTTTTATGAATAAGAAGACTAATATTTTTTTTGTTTATAACGAGAATATTCTTGTGCTGGAGAGTGTTAAAAAACTGCACCAATTGTTTAAAATAACATACTAATAAAACGTAATCTTAACTTTCTACTACAATGATAGCTTAATAATAATACTGTATTTTCAATTGACCTAGAATTTATATTCGTATTCTCAATTGTACTGTAGTTTTAATTGTATTGTATTTATATTCTCAATTGCACTGTCATAAAAGCTTAGATAACAAACGGTATTTTACATACGCTTATATGTCCGTTCTGGGCACTCACCGTGACGTCTTAACGCGATTCAGTAACCTAAACTGAGTCGCTGCCATACAACTCAGGACAGTTACGAATCTAAACTGAATCTCGTTAAGACGTCATGGTAAGGGCCCAGGTCTATTATAGCGGACGATAAAACAGAATCTAGAAGTAAAGTGGCTCTTTATAAACACCAGTTAGTAACGAGCATTTATTTTATTGCAGCGTTGATGGATATTAGCTTTTCACTGGCTATACGTTTTGCCAGTCCCTGGTAGTAAGGACAATAAAAATATAAGGTAGCTAATTTATGACCTAGGCCTAGACATCTTGTCATAAATTAAGCCTCAGAAAACATAAAACATAATTTTGTAATGTATATTTTCCGTGATCGAATACCTAAGTCCAAACAAATTTAGCATGAATATGAGTAGAGATCGGTTTAAGCGCTTAATGTGTAAAAAATGCAGCAGAAAACAATACATTGTTAACAAGGGGAGGAAAAGCACCTATTCCAGGAGAGGTATTTTGGCGCTCGAACGTAGTGAGAGCGCCGATAGTCCGAGGTTGAAATGTGCCTTTCACCCGAGTTAAACACACTACATTTTACATCGAATACAAGGAAAGCAAAATACACGTGTTTTTTTAAATACATCTAAACATAACCTTGTATTACGAGAGTCCTGAAGAATTAAGATTTAATATTGCCATTTATGGATTCTGGAAATAAAAATCAGAGTGGACATTATGCAATGGAACCATTTGAAACAATTTTTTTTTGTGTAATTAAATTAGTAAAGCTAAAGAAAAAAGCGCTATTTGGAAAGTGAAAAGCCGGATTTTGGAAAGAAAATACAAATATAATTTTCCTCCCGTTTCATACGTTAACAATGACCTAGATCATACGACATGGAAGAATAATTGTGTGGAGGGTTTTCTAATTTATATGACGCGATCAGGACTACCGTTGTGACGGAATATATGATACACGGATTGTTGTCACAATCAAAAGAAGGCTTTTTTGTACTTATACTCGTATTATAATGTCTGACAGGTTACGTGTCAGTGCGGCTAGCCGAAGACTCGTCGCTGGCCGGCTTCACGCCGCTCATGTACATGGAGCCGGCGGCGGGGTGGGCGCGCGCCGACCCGCCCGCCAAGCACCACGCCGCCGAGCACGCGCTCCGCACTAGAAAGCTGCTGTTCTTCGGCACAGAGTGAGTGTTCTGGGTGTACGTGTCAGTGCGATAGCCGAGGACTCGTCGCTGGCCGGCTTCACGCCGCTCATGTACATGGAGCCGGCGGCGGGGTGGGCGCGCGCCGACCCGCCCGCCAAGCACCACGCCGCCGAGCACGCGCTCCGCACTAGAAAGCTGCTGTTCTTCGGCACAGAGTGAGTGTTCTGGGTGTACGTGTCAGTGCGATAGCCGAGGACTCGTCGCTGGCCGGCTTCACGCCGCTCATGTACATGGAGCCGGCGGCGGGGTGGGCGCGCGCCGACCCGCCCGCCAAGCACCACGCCGCCGAGCACGCGCTCCGCACTAGGAAGCTGCTGTTCTTCGGCACAGAGTGAGTGTTCTGGGTGTACGTGTCAGTGCGGCTAGCCGAGGACTCGTCGCTGGCCGGCTTCACGCCGCTCATGTACATGGAGCCGGCGGCGGGGTGGGCGCGCGCCGACCCGCCCGCCAAGCACCACGCCGCCGAGCACGCGCTCCGCACTAGGAAGCTGCTGTTCTTCGGCACAGAGTGAGTGTTCTGGGTGTACGTGTCAGTGTGATAGCCGAGGACTCGTCGCTGGCCGGCTTCACGCCGCTCATGTACATGGAGCCGGCGGCGGGGTGGGCGCGCGCCGACCCGCCCGCCAAGCACCACGCCGCCGAGCACGCGCTCCGCACTAGGAAGCTGCTGTTCTTCGGCACAGAGTGAGTGTTCTGGGTGTACGTGTCAGTGCGATAGCCGAGGACTCGTCGCTGGCCGGCTTCACGCCGCTCATGTACATGGAGCCGGCGGCGGGGTGGGCGCGCGCCGACCCGCCCGCCAAGCACCACGCCGCCGAGCACGCGCTCCGCACTAGGAAGCTGCTGTTCTTCGGCACAGAGTGAGTGTTCTGGGTGTACGTGTCAGTGCGATAGCCGAGGACTCGTCGCTGGCCGGCTTCACGCCGCTCATGTACATGGAGCCGGCGGCGGGGTGGGCGCGCGCCGACCCGCCCGCCAAGCACCACGCCGCCGAGCACGCGCTCCGCACTAGGAAGCTGCTGTTCTTCGGCACAGAGTGAGTGTTCTGGGTGTACGTGTCAGTGCGATAGCCGAGGACTCGTCGCTGGCCGGCTTCACGCCGCTCATGTACATGGAGCCGGCGGCGGGGTGGGCGCGCGCCGACCCGCCCGCCAAGCACCACGCCGCCGAGCACGCGCTCCGCACTAGGAAGCTGCTGTTCTTCGGCACAGAGTGAGTGTTCTGGGTGTACGTGTCAGTGTGATAGCCGAGGACTCGTCGCTGGCCGGCTTCACGCCGCTCATGTACATGGAGCCGGCGGCGGGGTGGGCGCGCGCCGACCCGCCCGCCAAGCACCACGCCGCCGAGCACGCGCTCCGCACTAGGAAGCTGCTGTTCTTCGGCACAGAGTGAGTGTTCTGGGTGTACGTGTCAGTGCGGCTAGCCGAGGACTCGTCGCTGGCCGGCTTCACGCCGCTCATGTACATGGAGCCGGCGGCGGGGTGGGCGCGCGCCGACCCGCCCGCCAAGCACCACGCCGCCGAGCACGCGCTCCGCACTAGGAAGCTGCTGTTCTTCGGCACAGAGTGAGTGTTCTGGGTGTACGTGTCAGTGCGATAGCCGAGGACTCGTCGCTGGCCGGCTTCACGCCGCTCATGTACATGGAGCCGGCGGCGGGGTGGGCGCGCGCCGACCCGCCCGCCAAGCACCACGCCGCCGAGCACGCGCTCCGCACTAGGAAGCTGCTGTTCTTCGGCACAGAGTGAGTGTTCTGGGTGTACGTGTCAGTGCGATAGCCGAGGACTCGTCGCTGGCCGGCTTCACGCCGCTCATGTACATGGAGCCGGCGGCGGGGTGGGCGCGCGCCGACCCGCCCGCCAAGCACCACGCCGCCGAGCACGCGCTCCGCACTAGGAAGCTGCTGTTCTTCGGCACAGAGTGAGTGTTCTGGGTGTACGTGTCAGTGCGGCTAGCCGAGGACTCGTCGCTGGCCGGCTTCACGCCGCTCATGTACATGGAGCCGGCGGCGGGGTGGGCGCGCGCCGACCCGCCCGCCAAGCACCACGCCGCCGAGCACGCGCTCCGCACTAGGAAGCTGCTGTTCTTCGGCACAGAGTGAGTGTTCTGGGTGTACGTGTCAGTGCGATAGCCGAGGACTCGTCGCTGGCCGGCTTCACGCCGCTCATGTACATGGAGCCGGCGGCGGGGTGGGCGCGCGCCGACCCGCCCGCCAAGCACCACGCCGCCGAGCACGCGCTCCGCACTAGGAAGCTGCTGTTCTTCGGCACAGAGTGAGTGTTCTGGGTGTACGTGTCAGTGCGATAGCCGAGGACTCGTCGCTGGCCGGCTTCACGCCGCTCATGTACATGGAGCCGGCGGCGGGGTGGGCGCGCGCCGACCCGCCCGCCAAGCACCACGCCGCCGAGCACGCGCTCCGCACTAGGAAGCTGCTGTTCTTCGGCACAGAGTGAGTGTTCTGGGTGTACGTGTCAGTGCGATAGCCGAGGACTCGTCGCTGGCCGGCTTCACGCCGCTCATGTACATGGAGCCGGCGGCGAGGTGGGCGCGCGCCGACCCGCCCGCCAAGCACCACGCCGCCGAGCACGCGCTCCGCACTAGGAAGCTGCTGTTCTTCGGCACAGAGTGAGTGTTCTGGGTGTACGTGTCAGTGCGATAGCCGAGGACTCGTCGCTGGCCGGCTTCACGCCGCTCATGTACATGGAGCCGGCGGCGGGGTGGGCGCGCGCCGACCCGCCCGCCAAGCACCACGCCGCCGAGCACGCGCTCCGCACTAGGAAGCTGCTGTTCTTCGGCACAGAGTGAGTGTTCTGGGTGTACGTGTCAGTGAGATAGCCGAGGACTCGTCGCTGGCCGGCTTCACGCCGCTCATGTACATGGAGCCGGCGGCGGGGTGGGCGCGCGCCGACCCGCCCGCCAAGCACCACGCCGCCGAGCACGCGCTCCGCACTAGGAAGCTGCTGTTCTTCGGCACAGAGTGAGTGTTCTGGGTGTACGTGTCAGTGCGATAGCCGAGGACTCGTCGCTGGCCGGCTTCACGCCGCTCATGTACATGGAGCCGGCGGCGGGGTGGGCGCGCGCCGACCCGCCCGCCAAGCACCACGCCGCCGAGCACGCGCTCCGCACTAGGAAGCTGCTGTTCTTCGGCACAGAGTGAGTGTTCTGGGTGTACGTGTCAGTGCGATAGCCGAGGACTCGTCGCTGGCCGGCTTCACGCCGCTCATGTACATGGAGCCGGCGGCGGGGTGGGCGCGCGCCGACCCGCCCGCCAAGCACCACGCCGCCGAGCACGCGCTCCGCACTAGGAAGCTGCTGTTCTTCGGCACAGAGTGAGTGTTCTGGGTGTACGTGTCAGTGCGATAGCCGAGGACTCGTCGCTGGCCGGCTTCACGCCGCTCATGTACATGGAGCCGGCGGCGGGGTGGGCGCGCGCCGACCCGCCCGCCAAGCACCACGCCGCCGAGCACGCGCTCCGCACTAGGAAGCTGCTGTTCTTCGGCACAGAGTGAGTGTTCTGGGTGTACGTGTCAGTGCGATAGCCGAAGACTCGTCGCTGGCCGGCTTCACGCCGCTCATGTACATGGAGCCGGCGGCGGGGTGGGCGCGCGCCGACCCGCCCGCCAAGCACCACGCCGCCGAGCACGCGCTCCGCACTAGGAAGCTGCTGTTCTTCGGCACAGAGTGAGTGTTCTGGGTGTACGTGTCAGTGCGATAGACGAGGATTCGTCGCTGCTGGGTTTCACGCCGCTCATGTACGGGGTCAGCTGCAGAGATGATGAACTCCCCTGCATTATCTCTGCCCCCACCCCATTACCTGCCCATCAAGCACCACGCCGCCGTGCACGCGCTCCGCACTAGGAAACTTTGGTTATTATAAGTATGTATGTATGTATAAGCTTTATTGTACAATAACACAAGAAATACAAGAAACACAGTAACATAGACAATTTGATACAACAAAGGCGAACTTATCCCTATGAGGGATCTCTTCCAGTTAACCTTTGAGGAAATTAGATAAAAACAGGCAACGATGAAAGACAAACTAAGAGCAAAAATTGTACAGTAACAAAACTTCAAATAAAAAGTAAATTTTGAATACACATTTTAACTACACTATAAATAAATACACAATAAAAATATATATATAATATTTACATATATAAATATACACTAAACAACAATACATATATACATATATTAAATAATAAATATATATATAAACTATTAAACAGAGCATAAAGGACAAACTCCAATCAAGGGTCGGAAAGCCACAACTTCTTTAGCCTCTCCTTGAGCGATGCTGCAGATTGCGATTGCCTCACAGACACCGGCAACTCATTCCACAACTTTACGGCATGGACAGTGAAAGATCTACTGTAAATACGCGTCTTGTTGGACGGAAAAGTGAGAGAAAGGTTGGTGCTAGAACGTAAACGGTGACCACTACCGGAAGCCAGGAAACTGAATTTCTCAGATAGATAAGAAGGAGAAGCAGGATTGAATAACACATTGAAAAGCAATGACAGGACATGCACATCTCTACGACGACGAATCGGAAGCCAGCCAAGTTGTTTTCGGAACTGGGATATATGATCATACTTACGCAGACCAAAGATATATCTGATACATACATTTTGCAAGCGTTCGAGTTTGTCAAGTAGCTCCTCTCTAAGATCTACAAAAACAATATCACCGTAGTCTAATAAAGGAAGCAGAAGGGACCGAGTAAGAGTGATTTTAGTATGAAGAGGAAGGAAATTTTGGAGACGTCTTAGTGAGTGCATAGATGCGAAAAGCTTTTTACTGATCTCGGCAACATGGGGAGTCCAACTTAAGGTTTGGTCCATGGTGATACCCAAGTTCTTGACTGTACAGGAGAAAGGGATAGTTACTCCGTCAAAGCGTAAGTCGGGTACCACCAGCTCCGACAATTTGGACATAAAATAAGGACTACCAATAACAATAGCCTGCGATTTCCGAGCATTCACCTTTAACCCAAAATTATACGCCCAGCTACGTATCGACTCTAGGTCGCAGTTGATTTTGCTAATCAGTGAAGGAAAATCATCGAAGTCACTCGCCGCGTAAATCTGTAAGTCGTCCGCGTAAAGATGATAACTTGAAGTTAAAGACTCAGTAATGCCATTAATAAATATTGAGAAAAGAAGGGGAGAGAGAATTCCTCCCTGGGGAACACCAGCGGAG
This sequence comes from Lathronympha strigana, assembly GCA_949128165.1. Classification (NCBI taxonomy): domain Eukaryota; kingdom Metazoa; phylum Arthropoda; class Insecta; order Lepidoptera; family Tortricidae; genus Lathronympha; species Lathronympha strigana. The sequence continues at coordinate 13,570,347 of OX421909.1, read as the reverse complement.
AGGTTACACCAATCCGAAACCCGGTCATCCACCCTGACACGCTGGCGCCTCCCAAAGAGGTAGTCACGGAACCAAGACAGAGCAGTATTTGATAAATTAAGCGACCTCAGGTTTTCGAGAAGGATATCAAAATCTACAGTATTAAAAGCACTACTGAAATCTAAAAGAACTAACACTGTGAGCTTTTTATTCTCAATATTAAGACGAATGTCATCGGTGACCTTAACCAAGGCTGTAACAGTGCTATGCGCAGGACGAAAACCAGATTGTAGCGGATTAAATAAATTATACTTATTAAGATGCGAGAGAAGGCGACGGTTCACGAAATGTTCAATAATTTTGGATAAAACTGGGAGAATAGAGATAGGACGATATTGTGAAAAGGTTGTAGGATTTGAGGTTTTAGGAAGTGGGATAACATGAGCAAATTTCCACGCAGAAGGGAACGTACCGGTAGTAAAGGAAACATTTATAATATCGGATAAGATAGGGGCGATGTTATCCGCCACGAGCAAAAGCATGTCCAGTCCCAAGCTATCCTCACCGACAGCCTTCGTCTTAACATTTTTTAAAATAGTAAGCGTCTCTTGCGGCGTGATATTACCAAGCTCAAAGGAAGAAGAGACGGGGAAACGAAATTTGGCCAGCGTTGATAAAGTTGCAGTTTTAACGGCTGGATCCAAGGCCACGGGAGAAGTGCTAAAATGCTGATTTATAGAGTCTAAATCTAGTGCACCTGTGGAGCATTGTGGGGCTTTGCCCACCCCAAGCGACTTCAAGAAACTCCAAAGCTTTGATGGAGGACAATCCTCAATAGATTTATGAATGTAGCGGCGCCTAGCGTCCCTACAAGATTTGTTACAGTGGTTACGCAACCGAATGTAATGGCGATGATTCTTCTCAGAAGATTCCGTCCTAAACTTGACTCGGGCTCGGTTCCTTCTGGCCATGAGTAATTTGATATCCGACGTAAGCCACGGCGCAGGAAAATGCCTCACCTTCATCGGCCTTAGCGGAGCGTGTTTGTCAAAAATCGCAAGCAAAGTGGTATTAAAAGCCCTTAATTTCAAATTGACATCAGACATACCATCGGTATTAGCCCAATCAGCACCGTCTACATCTAATATAATATAAGTTATGGCTAAAACAATCTAATATAAGTTATTATATACTACATCTAATATAAGTTATGGCTAAAACAATCTGTTTGGTTTCAGATACCTCGTTGGCGTAGACCCGCCGGTGCTGCGCCTGGAGTACCCCACAACCGGTCCCCCGCGCTATGTCAGCGCTGTGCAGCACGTGCTGACCCACCACACGCCGCTGCAGCACTTGGTGAGTGAATAGGCTCCTCGTTGAGGAGAACCGCCGGTGCTGCGCCTATCACCCCATGTATCACTAAAACAAACATTCGGAAAAGGCTGGGAAATACTTATCTGTTAAAAAAAATTACAGTCGCATACAGTTTGGTTCAATATAAGTGTATGCATATGTGTGTGTCCTTCTTCGCCTATCTCGTTTGTACAAACGTAAGTGGAATGGCCTACAAACTAAAACATGTAAATAAATGTAAAACACTAAAAGAAATGAATTACTTAGCTTAAGTTTTCACACCAAAGCTCTTCTATAATTGTTATTCGAATGCAATTTTAAACGGTCGTTTCTTACAAGTATAAATGCCCTACAGTAATTTCGTGATCGTAAAGGGGAAAAGGAATAGTTAATTTTACCAATATCAAGAGTTGTATTTCTGAATATTCCGTTACCCATTTTACGATGATACCGCTAGGTGTTCTAAGGATTTAATTGAACATCCTGTTCTCAGAGCAGTTGATATAAACAACCGTTGTAATTATTCGGGTATTTTTGTGGAATGGTATTACTCACCGAGACACGAATTTTTGTTCCTTTTGTATATTTATTTGAGATGTCGACATCTGCTGAATACATATGAATACTTGTTGTTTGAGTTTTAGCAGCAGCTTTGTACTAACAGCAACAAGTTGAAATTACCATTGCTAGATTGTATCTCGTTGCAATAAGGATGACGATTGGTTATAGTTCGGTGTCGACAATGGTACCTACATACATTGTAAGACATACATAAGCTAATGTTTGTGCGTCATGTTTAACCAACTGTCTCAAGAACTATTCTCAAATATTATTGCAAAGCAAAGCTACTCGCGTATGATATGTATTCTTTCGCGATAGGAGCACCTAACATTACCTAAACCTAATGATACACCGTTCTAGTTTGTACATTTAACGAAGTATGTATAATTTAATAACGACCTCTCGTAATGAGGGCAGCAATAAAGTCCAATTTGTGTAATAGTAGATTACGTACAGAGGCCTGTAAAGTTAGAAATGTCTCAGATCTCGTGTAATTGATCAACCTGTGATCTGCGGGTTTCTTATTTACTGGTCAAGGTATTTACACAATTTTTCTGCTCGAAGCAGTCGGCAGGCGACGAATTTGTTTAGCGTAGCGGTATGCAATCGGTTGCTTGCCGGCCGAAGGCCAGAAAAAACTATTTTACATCCGTGATCTGCAACGCAAAAAAATTTAGGGTTCTGTAGGCATGTAGCAAAAAAGTTCCCTCATTAGTAAAAGGGCGTAAGTTCCACATAAATTGCTTAAAAGGTCTTTAGTATGAGTAAAACAATTTTTAGTATTAATAAAGCCTCGAATCCCTACATATCCAATTGCGTCTGATAAACACTTGTCGGGTTCATTTAGTTACGACGATAGAGAAATGCTACTTGTTACAATACACAGTCCAACAACCCTTTATATTTTATGTCAGTTTAATTAAACAATTTATTAACATGCAACTTAAAGTTACAATTCGAAAGAGACAGTCTGGAATATTTATTGCGTGACACTTTACAAAAAAATAAATACAACGTGATCAATTCTGGATGTTCTTCTCATGTCACCGGATCAAATCTGTTAGTTTGCTAACTGGTCAAATCATAGACTCTTAATTTATCATCGCAATTGCTTCGCTATCTTAAGTACATACATATATTAATAGAACTTTTTTAAATGGTCAAGTTTAGTTTCATTTTGGTGTTTATTTTAATACTGAAATTTATAAATAATGGGCATATGGTATGTTGCAGTCCGAAGACTCTGAAGATGAAGACAGCACCAGCGCAGCGGCGAGCGGGCCGCCCAGTCTCGCCGAGGAGGCCGAGGGCGCCGAGGCGCCCGACGAGGCCACCAGGAGGCTCCTGCGGAGGAAGGAACAGCTTGAGAACAGGAAGGCCAACTTAGAGAGGCGAAGGCAGCGCATGCAGGTCAGTATACTCCCGGTTCACCCCGTACGTGAACTGAACGCTTTGGCGACAATTTGGCTCATATTCGAAGTAAAAAAATATTTTTATCTCTTCGCGACATTCCGATCAACAATACTCGAGTTATCGTCGAACAAACATACATACAAACGCCGGATTGTTTCAGTACTCTTGAGCGCTCTCCCTACGCTTGCTTGTTAAACTAATGAAACAGCCAAAGACACAAACAAATTACGTATCTTTATTAAATGGTTGAGATTTACAGAACTTGCCCGTCAATATTTTATGTTCTTCATATCCTGTCGCGCGAAAGCGTTATCGTTATAGATCTAGTTACAGTCATTCTCTGCTAATTCATTCTTATTTTATGTTGATGTTGGAGAACTCGGAGATCTATTTAGCATTTAGAACTGTTAGTATAATTATTGTTTTCGTTGATTACAAGCATTTTCATGCCACAATTATTCAGGCGACAAAAAGTCTGTAAATATGTCGACATAATATTATTGATTTCTTACGTGTCAACATAATTCCTGCTTAAATATATTCGACACTTTACAGCGTGCCAACATAGATTTGAAATTAAAAAGTGGCAACATCGTAGTGTCGTCCCTTTCAAATCAATATACTTATGTAAGAAAGCGGGACGACACTACTATGTTGCCACTTTTTAATTTCTACTCAATTTTGCCATGCTATACGTATAAAATGTTCGCTCGGACCACGGTCGCGATGTCGAAATTTCACGAATTTATTATCTTCTTCAATTTAGATCTTACAGAAATTATTTGAACATCATTCACACCTTACTCAAAAGTAAATAAATAAATTCGTACGTGATTTACTTATCCTTGACTGCCACGCTCTGTTACTTAATAGGTACAACATTTAATTATTGCCTAATAAGTACTAATGTTGACTACAGTAAGTATATTAATTTATTAAAACATATTTCCGTTTTTGAAAAATTCTCGAAACGTGAATTGAAAGAAATCGTGCGCCTCCGTACAGGTGAAGGCTAATTGGCCGATTAAACTAAGGAAAGAAATTACTTTTTTTACGCGAGCCGTCCTTAAGGTCAAGGCCGACGCACGCGATCGAGTAGCGTCGCTTACCGCACGAGTGTTTTTTAACTGGACTCCCAAATACGAGTATCTGCATTTATTGTATAATGTCGTGACAGAACTTTATATCGTTTTTAGGTTAGGTGGGGAAACTCGTAGGTACATTATTTGTACCTATTATTTGTAAACGGACTGTATTTCATTAGGTCGGTTAAGGTAGTTGAAATTATCTATAACAAAAAACTTGAATATGGCATTTTCTGTGTATCACTCAGCCGACGATATTATGTCATAAACCTAGATAAGTAAACAGAATTAACAAGACTAAAACTTATGCGCGGTCCGACATGCACTGGCTGGTTTTTGTTAAACGTTTTTGCGTGACACACGTTTTTATTTGGTGGCTGCAACGGAGTGTAAACAAGTTAAACACTGCAGGTTTCGAGTATGACGGTTTCGTCCATTACGATTTCCGTCATTGAGCCGAGATTAGCGCATTCCGAATCCGGGGCCGTAATTATTGTGTCATACGACTTGGACTTGGTATTCTTGCTGCGCGCATCAAAATTACATTCCGTTCGTCATGGGACGCATTTTACGATCTTGTTAAAATCCGTTTTAGAATATTCTTATTTAATTAGACGTTTTTATATTTTATTTTATCCGCGGTTTACTTGTACACCCGATCCGTTACATTTTTATGTACATGCATTTAATTATTATTAACAATGCTCTCATAATATGCGAATTACGGTTAGGAACCATAGGAAATGGCCAGTATTACAACAAACTTTCCTTGTGTGCCAGGCTTAATTAGTCTATACGTAATGTTGAAATTTTTGTAACGTTATGAGTTTCCATCATCGACATAGAAATAAATAAACTGATAACTCCGAACAAGTAGAATATTCACACTCAACTTTTAGACCATAGGTACTAAAGTACTTAAAACCATATTAAAATTGTAAGTTTACTTGTTTTTAATATTATAATTAAATACATACCGCACAGAATTAAGCAACTGTAGGATGATGAGCAGAATTAACCTTACGGTTTCAGTAAATTACAAGCTATTGTTTCGTACTAGTATTAGTGAGATTCACTGACGTATTTGTAATATGGACTAGAAATATCTACAAATTACGCGTGTCGACTTTTGGTCGACTTTGCAAATAAAATGGCGTACTTCCGCTAGTGTTGTCAGTTCAAAGATTTAAATATAGGGTGGAAATAGATTTTGGGTCAGTGATGGCAGCTACCAGATCCCGTGTTGCTAGGCGAAAATTGTACTTAGGATACCTTTCTTCGATTTCAAATTAATGAAGATTGGCGTTTACAGATTTTGGAAAAAACATACAGGATTCGAGAAAATGGTCATTTTTGACAAACTGTTGTTTTGATCAATTCCGTTCCTGTCCGGGATCAAATTGTATGGGACCAAAAAAAAAATTCCGGCTAGAAAAGCCATAAATCGAGAAAAACTTTCCCCATACAATTTGAATGAAAATGAAAAAAGTTTTTTTACATGTTTTTTTGTCAATCGATTCCATTTCTATCCAGTATCAATAGTTTCCTTGGGGTCAACTTCCGGTAATGTACAAAAACGCCAGAAATAAAAGAAAACTGTTTTCATACATTTACTATGGAGAAAAAGTGAACTTAAGTACTTATGGAGTTTTCTGACATAGTACAAATACATTTGACATGCCCATACATTTGACTCCGCAAAAATCGGCAGACTGTTTTGTATAGAAAATGACAGATATTGCCAGGCCGGTAGATTAAATAGTCAACGAATTGGAACCTGAATCTGGCGATGGCCCTTGAAACCTAGTGTCATTCGCAGGAGATGCTGCGCGTGAGCTCGGCAGTCGTGGAGGTGGAGGTGCGGCCTCGGTGGCTGGTGCCCGATACCAACTGCTTCATCGACCACCTGCCGCTGCTGCGCGCCGTGGCCGCCGAGCCCGGCACGCCGTACCAGCTGGCCGTGCCACTTGTCGGTGAGTACATTCTTTTGTATACAAACTTTTGATTTTTTTTTTTTTTATACTACGACGGTGACAAACAAGCATACGGCCCGCCTGATGGTAAGCGGTCACCGTAGCCTATGGACGCCTGCAACTCCAGGGGAGTTACACGCGCGTTGTCGACCCTTTAAAAAAACTTATATACTACTTAACTTACTACTTAACTTTTTATTTGATAACTGATACCGAAACATGATTTAGTTTCTCATTTACTATGCGCTGGTTACATCTTTAGCCTCTTGTAGATTTTTTTGTCAGCGATAATGAAGCAGCTCCCATATATAAGTAAGTTTTCTTTTGACACCCCCCGTTCAGGTTGTGAACTTCGTTCCTCCCGATCACTTAAACTCTCGAATACGTTTCACCGTACTGGTTTTATGTCCAACTCTTTCGCCGTTCAGGCAATCCGTCTTTGGAACTCGCTACCTCTACCTCTCTCTCTCTATTCGACAAGCCCCAAGCAAACCCGTCTTCAAACGACTGCTCCGCCACCATCTCCTTACTGAGGAATATACGTAATTTTCTCCATCCGTTAGATATATGAATAGTATGTATTAGTTTATTTGAATATTATATATGTAATATATTTAATTGTATGTGTAGCTATAGCCTTGTTACTAGAATTCATTGTTACAGTTGATTGTTCCCTTAAAATAATTATTTCCTGCACCAACTTAAATGTCTCTGTTTAGCCCTATGGTTGACTGGTAGAGAATGCCATTTGGCATTAAGTCCGCCATGTGTACAGTTTTCTGTCTTGTGCATTAAAGTTTAAATAAATAAATAAATATATATTATGTAAAATGATTAAATATGCAACAATTATTATTAGTTGCCAAAGCGGACCCCGGGCAACTTCCCTGAGCCGTGGCATAAGCCGGAAAAACGCTGGGAAGAAGAACATTTATGCAACAAGTTGTAGTTATTGTTTAAGTAAGAAAGTGACAGAAATAAAACCGCGCAATATTTTTATTCCACCCCTGCGTAGTTTTCTATATAAACCATCATAAAATTGTATGAAACCAGTTGTTAAGCAAATATCATAAAGCGATAAAGCCGTATAATACACAGACTACTGTTAATTGTGTTTCCATTTCCCGCAGTAGCATTTAGTGACACTATAATAAAGAGTTTCGCACTAACAAGGTAAGATCTGTTTAACGGTAAAAGCGAGAAGACAAGGCGATATAAATGCTATACGCCGCCAATATACTGTTGCCGGGCGCCGCTCTGGTTTTTAATTAGTGCTCATTGCCTTGCTGTGGCGTGACATTTAGACGGAATATATACGACTTACAAGCCACTCTAAAACAGTTTGAAAGACACCAACGCAAGTTTAGTAATGTTGGACAGTCTGCGAGACTTAATTACTCGACGAATATTCCCATTGATAGGGCGATTCTCATAATGTCGATTAGGCCGGTTATGCTGAAGATCATAGGCAATGTTGGAACTTATTAGGGCATATTTCTGGGTCGAATTCTGACAAAATGGTTTTTTTAACAAGTTTTAAATTTCAATGCTAACGGAAAACACAATAATTGAATTCATTACCGCATGCCAGCTTCATTATATAATTGAAATGCATTACGTTTTAAGTAAAGTGTAAAATTGTAAATTATTACAACAATGAGTGGTTGAGAGCTCATTAAATTAGTTCCTTGTTCCCATACTTGTCTGCTATTTTTGCAACTTAGTTGCCGGTCGGTGTCGGCTCGTTGATGAGCGTCCAAGTCTACCGAATGTACAGCGTACGCATGCATGTTTGCTTCAGATTGAGCGTCGAATTAGAATTACAATCTTCAAATTTCAAACTTCCTTCGTATACGTGTTACATTCGCTAGATCTGGACGCTGGCTTGGTTACTTCTTATTTGATCGTAAGCTTAGGTGGATGACATAACGCGATCCTTATCTATGTAAATAGGTACCTGCAAATTTGGGCGCAGTAACTTGATTGTATGCTTACTTCTCCCACCATTTAATCATATTGAGTATTTCTAATCCTTTAATCGGTCATTAGTTTAGAGACTCTAATTACACGAACTATTACGTATTATTACACGAACGAGACCTGCTCTTAATCGATCCTATTTGGTCCTTCATATGATTTGCCGGTTAAAAGTTTAAACAGTCAGAACAATAAGGAAACGTTTATCAGGTTTACCAACCTATTTATAATTTGATACTGGAAATCGTCTAATGCTCCTAAAAGCGAATTTCTTATCAAAACTTGCATTTTTAAATCTCTACTTTAATAAATGTTAGACCCTTTTTGAAATCCTCAAATATAATACATATTCTTATTGCCTGCAATTTGTTGTTATTGCAATATTTCTTTGTGGTGTTGGATAGCCTCGAAAATGACAGCGTTTGAAATCTTGAATGTACATCCAGTAAAAATCATGGCATACATCCTAACAAGAAGTCAATCCTGATATCCGCAGTTCCAATACATTTTACAACCTAAAAGTGATAGATCACCTCGTTGTACTCGTAAACGCATATGCAGGTTTTGCAATAATTCTTCAGACGCTGAATAGTGCTTATTAGATAGTTTTTGTAGAATTTCGCGCCATAAATGCTGTCGCGTCGTAGATGTTGGAAAATATAATTCCTATACGCTAGTAATATGGTTATATTATGAGTATAACATGTACACACGCGTTCAGAATTGCATGGGCACTTTATGAATGAATTGTTTCATAAATTGACCATGCAATTCTGAACGCTATAATACCTATTATGCATTTATCAGCAAAATGAGAGAAATTAAGTTGCAATGGGTCTTAAATATTTCCGTATAAACATACAAGCTTAACCACTTATTGTTCGCACTCCAATATTAACCATACACGTGTCGTGCTAGTTTAACTTTATTTTATGAAATCGACTGTAGGTTCAATTATTGGACTAAGAGCTGACTACGGAAATAGGTTTACAATTTAGTAGAGCGACGATATTCCTCTAGTTAGTGTGCCATATTATCATTATTAATTATCACACCCACCGCTGAACAGCTGCCAGGCGCCCGGATTAATTAATAATTATCATTATGGCACACTACTTAGAGGAGTTTCGTGGCTCTACAAATTACATACCTTTTCACTCCTCCTATCGGAAAACAAGTGTTTTGTAGCCCGTTTGTAGGTATCAAAACTGCATTTCGTTCCCTTTCAAGAAGTTTGGTTTAATCTTTCATTTCTGCCCTACTTACAGGGAACAAAATTGAATTTTGCTCCCTGTTATCAATTTTGTAAGTTGGTAGCAATGCACGGAATAAACATTACCGATGACCGAAAATAAAAACATAATGTTTTTGGAGCGCGTTAAAGCGGTTATTAGACGGCTCGAATTAGTCGGGTCCGATTTGTCGCGTACTATTGTCCCTTCGAAACCTTCTTTCGGTTCCCAAAATTCCCTTTCTGTACTACTAGTATCCAGCCCGATATACATGATCGGGCCCGACGAAACGGATCGTCTAATACCGGTTTTAAGAAAAATAAATGTACCATAGACAAAGTGAAAACGGCGGCAAACATGTGTTTTTTTAAATAAAAAAAATATTATTCCACTAAAACGTACAAGACGAAGTACAAACAACTTTGATCTTTTTTCATTTATTCGGTCTTAATTTCACGAATAAGGTTAACAGAAAATTAATTCATCAATTAGCAGTGATGAAATATTAGCTCCAGTGCAGCAACAAGTCATCACTGCATGTCATCAGTAACCTGCTCCCGGCAAAAATAAGGATTAAAATAACTAACAGCCTATGAAAACTTTTGTACATGAAAAACAGCTAAATGAGTGAAATCGTTTATTTCATATATTAGCATATTTTTCGCCATAAAAGTAAGTATACATACCTACTTAGTACTTAAACTCCAATATAAATCAATGTTTTTCTTTCTGCTTTTCTGTGTAGGTGCTTACCATGTGTTGTAAGTAGTCGGAGGCGTTAGAGACTGAGCGTTTCTAAAGTATGTCCGTCTCGCTCCTGCCAGAGTAGTGGGAGGAGCAAGACGGACATACTTTAGAAACGCTCAGTCTCTAACGCCTCCGCTTACTTACTACTCATGGTAAGCACACAGGTATCGGCACAGGCCTTTAATAAGAAACGTCTTTTGCAGGAAGTGATAATTTTCGGAGTCACTGCATATCGAGGATTGAAATTATTAAACACTAACTACCTAGACTAGAAAAATCAAACGGAAAATAAACAAGCAGACCGAAGAAGATACTTAATAGAAAATCAAGATTAATTTCACCGCCCATAAAAAAAATCTAAGCATAGTAAACTTTTAGCACCTATTTTATTTTTGATTTGTTTTTTACAATACAATACAATACAATACAATAACTCTTTATTGCACCTCAAAACAACAAAAATAACACAAACTGGTATAGATTACACATGAAAAAGAGGCAAACAACAGGCGGTCTTATCGCTAAAGAGCGATCTCTTACTCTTCTTTACTTATCTAATTAAAATTTAATGTTAACATGCCTATCTCGTTTTAATTTATGTTCATTTAATAGGAGAAGTGAAAAGTAGAGTGTATTACGCGGTAGCAAAATTATTGATACCTCGGGTGACATACTTTGAATCCCTCGCTTTGCTCAAGATTCCACGTTAGAATCCCTCGCTACGCTCGGGATTATATTCTGAAATCTTTCGCATCGCTCAGGATTCAATCTCTCACCCTCCATACAATATAGTATTTTGCTCCCTTGTAATACAATCTACTATTTTCCGTAGCTATATGGACATGGAAATCCCTGTGTTACCCAAACTGAACCTACGATCGATGATATACTCGCAGGTGTCAGTGACAGGTACTTTTTATAGTCAATGCTCGCGAGTGACGTATAAGAGCTTTAGGTACTTCTGTTTATTACTCGATCTTCAGTATTCAGTATCTTTATAGCTTTCATAGGTAAATACATAGAGTAGTACATTTTATGAGATCAACTATGAAACCCTGTAGGGCACTGCAATAAAACTTAATTATTACTAGCAAAATACATTATACTTAAGTATAATAAACTATACGAAGCTACATATTTCTATCTTAAATATTAACATTCAAAAACTTTTCTAAGGTATAAAAACAGTTGTCTATAAAATCGATCCATATCCGATCCGATATTATTCCATGTGCGTTCCATGAGTAGATATCAAACCCAAATTATCTAGAGTAGGTAACATTGTGTTACTAATTACACAAAGTACAATTATTTTTGTCTAACTTTGAAACAATTGATCTATATGAAGCCTATTTTCGACCGACTTCAATATTTCTAAAGGAGGAGGTTCTCAATTCGTCTGAATTTTTATTCTCTGTGCAGTCATGACGGAGTTAGAGGGTCTGCGCAAGTGTATGCGCGTGGGCCCCGCCGCTGCCGCGGCGCTGGCGTGGCTGGGCAACGCGGGCGCCGGCGTGCGTTTCGCCACCAGCAAAGGCTCGTTGCTGGCCACGCGGGCCTTCGCTGAGCGCGACCAGCGCGCCACCAACGACGACCGCGTGCTCGCCACCGCGCTCAATCTGCACGCTAACATTGCTAGCGAACCTGGTACGTACGGCTTTTATAACATATGTCATCATAATACTCATAATAATCAACCAAGTTTTATATGTTGGCATCTGTAGACAAAAAAGTTTTAACATTATACCGATACCGGAGAAAAATACTTTTATCTTCCCATTTTGCAGCCAGAGTTAAATACATTATTTGAAAATTGCAATAGGCATGACGACTAGGTTAAAAAACTTTCATTCTATTTAGTCCGTCGATTAGATTTATCCAAAATTATTAGACACGTATATTTTCGTTTTTCATGTTAAGTAAAATTAACGAAGCGAAAGGGCATCAAAATTCCGGGGTGGGGGCTTGTGACGTCTCTACTACGTATGTAAGAATTGTACCTAATTGTGACGTCACGCGAAACTTGAATGCACTGTATTTTCGTAATTTTGTATGTAACGAACAAAATAAAACATACGTGTATAATATTTTTTAATAATCTGACAGACGGACTAAATCAATTTTTTTAGTCGTCTAGCCTAGTCGTTGATACCTTATATAGGTACTGGTCGTCCAGTATCAAGCAATTTAAACCTCAATTTGGAGTAGTGCACCAACTTTATGAACATTTTAACAAAGTAGTGTGTGTGCTAAAGCCAGGGAGACCATTTGCCCAAATGTTTGTGTATAAGATACAATTTAAGGAAAAAAAGCTTGTGTTTATCTATAATGCAAATCTTGCGTTGGGATTCCCTTTATATCTACGCTGCGTACCAACTTCTCACGTGCGGAATATTTTCATAGCTCCCTACTTGAATTTTGTCCATCGCTAATTAAATTAACTAATCGTCCAAATGTGAATGTTATAAATTTAAGCTCCATTGTCGTTTATTTAATAAACTAGTTCAGTATATTACATTACTATCGACTTAAAATAGTGATAGAAACTTTTAAAAGGAAACTTAATAACACGCCAAATTTGTATCAAATATTTTTATACGAGTAGTATTGATTGATGGTGATTGGCGTCAATGACCATCTATCTGGTTGTTATGCGAGTTATCCCGACTACGATCAATAATTGCGCGGCAAAAACGTCAAGCTCGCGTTTGCCATAGAAAAAACCACAGATCTCAATCGATCGGGTTTATTGATTTACTTGTCTCGTTATTTTTGTGGTCCTGTTTATTTTTTGACATTATGATTCTTTACGGGTTTTCCGTTTATAAGAACCCCTTATGTTTCACTAAAGTTTTTGCTCATAGATTGTTTTCGAAAGATGCGTTTCCTATTCCTTTGTATTATTTAGCACATATATTATAAAAAAAAATCAAAGCTTTAAGCACGGTATTTAGTAATTATAAATTTGTTTATAAAATAACTTTGTTGTAAAACTACTTACGAATGTGAGTTCGTTAAACATTTTATCGGTACCAACATGTAAAATATTGCCAAACTCATGCAAGTGGTAACATTGTAAACAGAACGTGCAGAGGAGAGTAGCGGTCGCCGCGTGTGGGAGGTGGTGCTGCTGACGGACGACCGCAACCTGCGCGTGAAGGCGCTGGCCGCGGAGCTGCCCGCGCGCGACCTGCCCTCCTTCAGCGCCTGGGCCGGCCTCGCGCCCCAGGTAACTCTAACTACTCTACCAGACCATACATAACACCTTTGGAATAAAATATACAATTCTGACAGGGTCGCCCTGCTTGAGTGCCAATACTTACCAACGTGTACTCGCCAGGGGTGCCTACTTGATTACATTTTAAACTTAGGGTGTGAGACTTAAACCGACTACTAGCCTAGTACTACACAATATCTACACGATTACCTCACTCCAATCAATACCAAGCTAATCCTTTAGCTGTCCCTAAGTTGAAGACTGTCTTTGGGAAAACTGAAGAAATTTATTTGAACGTCATTGTTATTAATTAAATAATTTGTTTACTATTTGTTAATTTTGGTTGCCTTTTGGCGAGACACTACTGTATTAGTGGCCATAATCGAGCACGGAAGAATTTATTTTTGTAAAAAATATTACGGTGGTCCGTTTCTCAAAAGCTTGTAACTTGTTGTAATACAATCGGAAGTCCCTGTCTAATAAAATAAGTTAAACAGAGACTTCCGCTTGCATTTACAAGTTACAAGCGTTCGAAAAAAGGGCCTCTGCTGGTTGTCAGATGTCAGGTCACTTGTAACTTAAGAGGTAGTCTTATATAATTTTCTGTAAAAGTATTTTTGCAGATATCATTCACAAATGTGTCTTAAAATATACTCCTTGGCATCTCTTTTCGGTGCGCAGGGGGCTAAATTCTCACGACACAGCCTCGTCTTAATAAATGGGGCGAGGGAACTCTGTCGACTGTTGACTCCCGGTCCTCAATCTCGCGGCCTCATACTAATGTACTACCTACTTGTTGTTTCCTAAACGACGTAACGTTGCGTGTAATACGAACATATATTTATAATGTAGTTTAGACTCGTAAACAGAGCATTATTCTCTTTTTCAGAATTCGCCGACAGAAGCGGATAATGACAAGGCTGTTAGCAGCAAGTGAAGTGCTAGGAACCAATACAAATAACGACGGTTCATCTCATTTTGTGATTGTACGTTTAGCATGCTGCGTGCTCGACTGTCTAGCGTTAGTGTGGCCCGAAACTGCGCGGAGGGCCAGGCCTCCAGGTCCTCCAGGCCCTTAGTGCTTAAAAGTCCATAAACCCGCCTCGGCGGTTCACTAATGTGTGTCACTATAGTAATAGGAATTGATAGAGTAAGTAAAATTCGTACACCAACAGACGTTTATACAAAAAATACATTTTGTTAAGGGCTCACGAACTCACTCTCGAGTTCTGGGCTATGTTTACGTTGTTATCATTATATTCTAGTTTTATTTCTAAGATATTAGGTAAATCGTAATATTAGTGTTATATCGCTATTATTTTTACTTATTTTTAATGTAACATATTAAGTATATTTTTTATTTTTTGTAGTTAGGATAATAGAGTTTAAATATACATTATCCATTTTGAGACAAAAATTGTCTTGTCTTCTTTTATTTTTATAGTGATTTAATCGTGTGCCCAGTGACGATGGCGACATGATATGTCTCGGTTTATGTTTTAATAAAATTAAGGGTGCATGTTATGAGAGTAGAAACCAGTTCTACATTTTGTCTTTGATAAGTTTTTCTTGTTTTAACATATTATTTACTTACATCAATAAGAATCATAGTCTAGAAAAAAATATCATCGTGGCTTTTGTCTGCAAAACTATTAAATGTATGTATTGACGAATTCCTTTTATGAACATGAATTATCATCAACGGTCGGATACACTGTGCTATACTTATACCTATATGTTGCCATAACATGGACATGTTTGCTTTCTAAATGAAAGTTTTTACAAGTATTTCTATTGTTAAGATTACAGTACCCTAAGTCTGTGTACCTTATAAAACAATTTATAGTATATATGAATCTTGGGCTCCTATGCATGAACTATTGTTTTTGTATTAAGACATAGGCGACATTATGAGATTTATATATCGACACGTATGTTTGAGGTATATCCATATTAATTTACATATAAGATAAAAATGGCACGGTGATCCCACTTTGGAATCGACAAAGATAAAGGATTCCCATTCTCTCATCCGAATCATACGTTACGTTTTATGTAGTTACAAAATTTGAGAACATGTTTGTAGTAGTATATAATACACGTTGTAATGTTTTATCGGCACGTCGTGTTTTGATGCAAGTTAGAATTAAGAACTGAAAGTGACATAAATAGACAAATTTATAACAGATGCAGTATGAGATGTTACTAACATAATGTACAAAGGTGACAAATGATAAATGATAACGTTTAATGGACTCGTAATAAATGTAGCACGTTCTAGTATCATAATAGTTTTAAAATACTTTTATCATTGTCACCACAAAATAACACCAAACTACTGAAGTTTTATTGATAGCATATACATATTTGCTCGACACTTTTACTTTTAGACAATACGAGTGATATCCTGAGTCGACACACAGCTAACACTTTATAGATTAGCATTGAACGCAATGTTATTTTTATTCGAATAACTTTAATCATGTTTTCTTTTCTCCTTAAATCATGATGTTCGAATAAATTGAATTAAATACCTAAATTATCCGGTATTTTTATTTATTCATTCCACACTTCACGGGAGCCGCTCGCCCATCGAATTGACGCAATAACGTTATTTAATTGCTCATTAAAGTCGGCTGTACATTTAAACACCTATAGTTGCAGCACACACTACGACAAAGCATAGATGGAATCAAATCGAAGGTCAGCCTTGTATCAATCACAATCAGTGTATCGTAAGGTTCTTTATATTGCAAATCGTACGTAAAATGCCTTTATAATAGATACTCGAGTAGAATATAATCCCTCGACGGCAATGAACGAGGCAAGATAGCAATGAAATTGGTCATTTCGAATGTTTATGTTGAGGTAATGAATAGCGAATCTGTTTATGGCAAGGAAGACAGTGCTGTGAGAAATTCCGAAGGCTATTGAGCAGTGAGAATTGGCAATGTTCCGAGGCGCGTCAGGTCTAGGCGCAGGCGCACCGGTCGGTTGTAAAAGCACCGTTAAACTTATTTACCGTGGGCATGCGCATCTCGCTTTAGGCACTGTTTGCGTATTTACAATATAGGCGCGCGTCTATCGCAGTGCAGTAGAGACACTAGAGACCTATCAAGTCTCGTATATACCGTAAACCGGGGTTACTTTGATTTGCGGGTCGACTTTGATAACAACTTCCATCCGTTACTTAAACGCTCGTTTAAACGAGTTGAAAAACGCCAAAGCAGTTTTTTTTTCTTTATTGGCATCACTGATAGTTGCTCCAGCGCATAGTAACCGGACACGTGTGTGGTGCTACTATTTCGTCTAGAAAAAAAATATTAATGGTAAGTACGCTTATCTTACTGATTTTTAAGGTTAAAAAACTTTGACTATACTTGTGCCAATAATAACTACATGTGTTTTTAAGGTGTCTTATGTTAATCAGTGTTTATTCGTGAACTTGAAAAAAATAACGTCAATCCGATAACCTATACACGCGCACGTTGCCGGGGAATCCATGGCTCGGGGTGTCTTTGATCACTTATACGTGGTGAAATTGACCAAAAAAGGCTGATTATATCTGTGATTAAAAGGTATTCTAAAGTGCGTTTAAGTGCTTTTATACCTGTTCAAGCTAAGTACATACGTTTTTTTGCAATAAATAATCTAACAGAGCGCTTGTTTGTTTCATTTGGTATGTTATCAAAGTAACCCCACATATCAAAGTCACCCCATACATTATGAATATAAATAACGCAAAAAGTACTTAACCGATTTTTATTTCTTACGAGCTTTTAAACGGAGTTAGTTTGTACTTTCATTGTAAAAAAGGTAAAAAAGTGGTAGTTTTAAAGTTCTCAATATAACTTTGATCGTGTCGTTTTTTTTTATTTTGACAAAACTATAAGTCCATATTTTTTTTATTTTGTGTATTGAAAGAAGAGAAAAAACCGATAATTATATTTTAATTTCATATTTTTATGTATAATGGGATCGACAGAAATTAGTGTCAAACTTCAAAATTGATCAAAGTAACACCGGTTTACGGTAATAAATTGGCCTGTTTGTTTTTTATTTGCGACTACATACCTAAAGTTCTAATACCTACGCACTAAACTTGCTGCTGAGCGTGCCGCTCGCTAGCTGGTGCGACTTTATATTGCGTGTTTAAAGCGTGCCTTGGATTAGGTACATGAGTTGCGCTAGTAGGCTTGGATCATGTGGTGTATCTGCAGATAACAGTTTTTATTAAATGATAAAACAGTACATTTTGTACTTATGCAAATAAACAATAAGTAGTAATAAAATAAGCTATTTTACCCAAGTGTCAAGCCCTCTAGTACCTAAGTAATAAGACGCCACGCACAAATTAAATTCATCAAATGTATTTAGGCTTTTTATTTTGAAGATGTTTTCTAATAAAATCAGTTCAGAAGCATTAGAACAACAATTTATAATGTATATAACAAGTTATAATTATTTATTGAACTAACTAAACTAAAACATAGAATAAAATTTTAAAACTATAAGTAACTCAACTAAAACGAATAAAAACTAAAATATAACTAACTAAATAAAAACTAAAATAAATCTAAATCAGGCCGCTACGGCATGGTACCGAGGACGCTGGCAGCATTTCCTCGCTGGATTGCTAAGCTGACACGTTGAGCGAGGAAGCTGCCAGCTCTTGGGTCTCCTGTGGCGTCTCTGGAGTCTCTTCGATAGGTCTTTGAATAGACTCAGAGCGCTGGGTCCCCACGGACCAAAGGTCTCGACGCTAAAAGGAACAAAATGATATTCGGCGCCGAGACCCCTGGACTTTCCCACCTTTGCTTCCTCTGCCGCTGCCGCTACCCTCACAGAAGTTCGGTGGAGATGAGACGGGGCTAGTGTGTCTATACAGGTTGCATCCCACACCAGCACCCGTCCCATACTCCACGGAACTAGAGATATACCATCTGGTCACCACACACATCCGGAATCCGTGACGGAATTCATAAAATAAATTCATACTCTGATTCCGGTTTTCCTGCCACACGCAGCTGGAATCAGATTTATCAGAAATTCATACTCTGAAAAAATCAGAACGTGTTTCATCTATAGCTAAATTGTATATAACTCCGTGCGTTATGAAATCGTAATATGAATTAAGATTATGAATTCCGTCTCTGCAGGCCTACCACGAACATCGAAAATTGGCATTAACGGAACAACCTCTTGGTTCGCCCCTCTAATATGCAAGGACTACAGAGATGGAGTATGAATCCGCAATCGTTCGATTTTCGTGGTACTGGCTCTGATTCCGGATGTGTATGGCGACCCTAATTACCTATTCGCACGTTCATCGTACGACGTTTTACAGTACCTACATATGGCACTTTAAATGTTCAACGCAGGCACGTAAAGTGCTCATTATCGCTCTAGGGCGGTAAAGTAGTACCTACCATGTGTACCTACTGTAATAGTACATTGTTTATTAAGGGCGGTAAACATGAAATTACGAAAGAGTGTGAATTTAAGCCCGAACCGAATACGATGGGCTTAATTTTAGGATGAGTTCGTAATTCTTGTACCGCCCGTGATACATACCTACAATGTTTTTCGTCACATTTGTGACGTTGTGTGTTCACTTAATACACATTGTAGGTACTATTTCAGCACTCTTGCTCGTAAATGGCGATATTACATGCAGGCAAACTTAGACTTAATGAGCTGTATTAACTCCATGGCCGTAATGGATATCCATACTACTTTACCGCCCTCCCGGAGGACCCGCGCCCCACGCGAACGCCGCGGGTAGCCGCCGCTC
Source organism: Lathronympha strigana (assembly GCA_949128165.1). Classification (NCBI taxonomy): domain Eukaryota; kingdom Metazoa; phylum Arthropoda; class Insecta; order Lepidoptera; family Tortricidae; genus Lathronympha; species Lathronympha strigana. Next base: position 13,551,016 of record OX421909.1, on the reverse strand, counting down.
ACCTCAGTGCGCACTACTGTTGCCTGCGCTGAGCAACAGTAGGTACACTGAGTACAATACACCACTAAATAATTATTGTAACACATGAAATTGTGACGAAACCTCGGTATATTAAGGTAAATTAACTGTATCCGCGATATACCCGTTCTATGTTTATTACTAATAATTATTGGTTATTTATCTGCGTAGTAAGTTTATTTCCTGGTAAATGTGATGAAAAACATTGTATGTATCACGGGCGGTACGAGAATTATCTCATGTTTACCGCCCGTAATACACAATAAGCCGGCAAGAATCGAGTTCTATGAATGCCCCGCCAATGGTAGGTAGGTAATAGGTATTTATAAGTAGCTAATAGATACCTAAGTGTAAATATCTGGGCGATTGAGCAAATCTCGAAACACTCGAAAGCCCGCGTTGTTTTCAGTAATAAGACTCCAGATTGTTTTTCACTCCCAAATGTAAGGTGGGTAAGATGACTAAAGTCCGTTGTCAAATAGCGCCCATATCTAAAAAAAAAAACTTCGATTGAGTTGATCAACACGTTACGCATACAAGATCACATAAAGTCTGCAAGCAAGCAATGGCAGTAGCGTCATTTTGGCAGTTATATGTTATGCTTTACGGTAGTTACTGCACACTTTGCATGTAAATACTGTGACATAATACTAGCTTGGTAATGAATTATTAAGTGCGTAACGTGTCGTCGTGTCGATACGCTTCCATAGATGGTACAGCACTTGATGAATGGCGGAAAGACGGTGGGAAAATCAATTCAACAATAAAATTGCCGATCTTTTACTTTTCATTGATTATGGCAGACAATGCAAACGCTTTAGATTCCGCTCAGCTCTGAGCAATTAAACCACTAAACGGTAAACTCTATAGATAGGTACTAATAAGTAATGCATCTTTGTGTGAAATGTTCGATTTTTTGCAGTATATTTCGTTCGACCAGCGCGATAAGAATGGGACTTTGTTGTTTATTGTTTTAAGTAAAAAACATTTATTTTCGAAATATACAGTAAGTGTAACTTAACTAACGACCTACCTCTACCGACCCTAAATCTAAAATACGTCCTTGAGGCATTGTACCTAGGATGCTGGCAGCATTTCCTCGTTGTATCGCAATGTTGATACGTTGTGCGAGGAAGCCACCAGCTCTTCGGTCACCGGTAACATCAACCAGCCGTTTCGCGATTTCTACGAAAAACTTACGTGCGCTGGGACCCCATGGACCAAGTTTCGACCCCGAATGGTACAAAAAGGTACTCTCTGCCCAGGCTCTTATACTTATTACGTTTTAAAATTTCGGCGCATTTACATTAGTTCGTTGGAGATGGGACGGTGCTACGCAGGTAGCATCCCACACTAGCATCCGTCTCAAACTCCAAGGAACCAAGGACACCCCATCGGGTCTCTTGCCATCATCTCTGAAAATGCCAGTCGGCTGAAGGAGAGCAGGCACGTTGATGGTGGCAAGAGATCGACGGATTATGTCATTAAAAAACGCATGTCTCGAAAAACGGCCTGCACTTTTTTTACAGCACAATCCATGGTGTCCCAGTCGGTCCACGTCTGTGCCACAAGGACATGAGTGTGGCGCACACACCGAAAACCATAGTCGTAAACCAGTCGCCAGTCTAAGGGAGGCCGGATCCAAGAAAGTACCAGTATTAGGCGAAGGATGGGCATGAAGCCAGTAACCAGCTTCCCGGGATCCGACCGCCAAATACCTCGCGTGATCTGGACTTGTAGAGTTATTTAAAAGAGTATTGTAAGTTAAATCGCAGTAAACATTATCCCAACTCATTGAAATTAAACACTTTAGAACGGATTAATCGCGTTTATTAACACCATGATCCTACGTTTCGAGCCCTTTACAGCACTCGTTTTCACAGGGTTAAGATGATGAATTTCAATGAATAACAATCGCGGTAACAGAAGACAATATTATTATCCCAACTCCTTTGTGATTTTGGGTTGTCTGGAAAGTCTTTGCCCGGGCAGGCAATTTTAAAAGCATTTTTAGCATCCTCAAAGCTTGCGATCTCACAGTTTGTGGGCAAAGCCCTTAAAATATTTCCTATGAGACCGGCTGTGCTATGAGTGGATGCTAAAAAGGCTGGGGATGCCACACTGGTAATTTTATGAATTCCTAAACCCCCGAACCTGGAGGGATGCCTGAGACCAGGAAGGCTTATTCAGCTGAAGGTTTAGATCATCTCTAAACTAATTTTGATCAAATCATCTATAATAGGTGATAGTAAATTTAGATATTTCCAAAAAGGACAGCAACGGAGCACATATGTGTCGCTTAACTTCAAACTCGGGTTAATTCGACCCTCTCTGCAAATCTCCCTTACTACCTTTACCCCTTATTACCTTTTTTAAATACCAAAATCGCATAATCTGACGGATGGATTTGCCCGAGTTTGATGTTAAGCGACTCATATGTGAATTTAGGAACAAAAAGGCAGAATTTAAGAATCACAAGAGCATAATGCGGGCTAATTTCGAGTAAACGATTCGTGTGACTTTTGAATTTTGATAACGAGTTAGAAATATAGCCGGGAAAAGATTCTTCAAATATAGCCCAAGAGGCAAAGAGAATGTTTGTCTACTAACTTGATATTAGGAGCCAGATCGTCAAATTTGTGTTTTAAATCAGCAAAAATACAAGATGAATTTTGAATGAAGAGTTCGCATTTTGTGAAATTCAGTTCTAAACCAATATTTTTGAAACTACTCTTAATAAGAGACAAGTCAGAGAGCACAGTATTCACGTCGCCTCCTAGGGTCCCGTCATCTAGGTACCAGACATTGAATTTTGATTTAAATTTTTGGATGATTGTATTTATAGCCAAACTAAAAATTGGTGGGCCGAGAGGGTCACTCTGCTGACATCCAAACTCAGAAGATAATTATAAATAATAATAATTAATAATTTATTGTTTGCTACTCCCCATGTGCGCTGCCGAGTTTAAAAACTTTTATGTCGGATATTTGCCCTTAACAAGGAGCAGAGAAATTTATATTAAAAAAAATGGCAGATGAAAGGGGTTTCAGTAGCTTTAGTAGTTCTCGAGAAATTTAACGATGTGACAGACAAATTGACAGACAGACTGAGTCACAACATAAGGGTTCCTTTTTTACCATTTTGGTATGGAACCCTAAATACAACAAATTATATCTATGCGTCCTATTCCTATGTATCCGTAACTTTTTATTTCACTTTCCTTAACTTAAGTAATCTAATTCCTATCACTTACCACCAGTCCAGTATAAATGAGTCCTATATGCCCGTAGTAAATATGCGCAATCGGAGGTCACACCTTAAATTGGCCATGTGATCATGTCTTATCCCGCACTTGGTAAGCTGTTGGCAATATCTAAGTACCAGGAGCGTACCTACTCTATGACAAATTTTTAAATTTAATTTTGATGGTTTCTTCAAGATTACATGTAGAATTGTAGATAAGATTTATAATCGTATGTAGTCTGTATTTTCCTCGCAATAGTGAGGGGAAAAATGTTGTATTACACTCGGCGGCAAAGTTTGTTCAACTCTCGTGCCTTGAGACCCTCGTAAAGCTCAAGATTCGAGTTATTGAACCACTCGCTACGCTCGTGGCTCAATTTTGAAATCTTTCGCTTGCTCGGGTCTCAATATAAGCCCGAGAGTTAAACAACAACTTTGCCCCCTTGTATAATAAATAACTATTATTAAGTTTTACATTTACATATCCATTCTGACATTTAAGTATTTCCCGAATCCATAAATGATGACATTACCCACTTAAATCGATATTTTGAATAATAGTTTCTTCAAAACTCTCGTACTACATGGTCATGTCTTGATATATTTAATAATACAACGAAACAGTTTAAAATTAAAAAAGCCAGGCCTTACAACCAAAGAATGAACTTTTGGAGAAAACCTTAAAGTAGCGGAAAGCCAGAATCTCGGCGTATGTTACGTCTCCGCCAATCTGGGCCGTTTGGCAACCTAACCACGAGATTTGGCGTTGTCTCCAGTTTTCCCGAACGGAACTGCCACCTGACATTCCAACCCACAGGCAAACTACACCTTACTAGGATGAGTCCGACTTATCCGACAGACAACGCACAGGCGACCGCCGATTTAGTTTAAAGTTTACCCAAGATCTCTCCTAATTCATGCATCATCATCATCATCATTTCAGCCGAAAGACGTCCACTGCTGGACATAGGCCTCCCCCAAAGATTTCCACAATGACCGGTCCTGCGCCACCCGCATCCAGCGGACTCCTGCGACCTTCACCAAGTCATCAGTCCACCTTGCGGGGGGCCTACCCACGCTGCGCCTTCCGGTACGCGGTCGCCACTCGAGAACCTTTCCGCCCCAACGGCCATCGGTTCTACGTGCAATGTGCCCCGCCCACTGCCACTTAAGTTTAGCGAATTCATGCATAATAAGGAATATTTCAAAATTCAACTCTTAAGGAGGTGAAAAAAGGGTTAAAGTTTTTACGAATTCAAAGCAGACGAAGTAAGTTTTTATTTCTCATTCGCAACAATCGCAGCCACCGACAGTCTTATCGGTACCAAAGAACACCCCGATATAATTAACTAAATTTACTGTCAAAAGTATACGTAATATCGCGTTATCCAACCACCGTTTTAATTTTATGTTAGTGTGGGAAAGCCATGTGCGTATGTGTGAGAGAGTAGTCAAATATTATCAAAACTTGCTGAAAAATGTTATCGGTTTATAGCACTATAGGCCGACAACTCCTTCAGTTGATCTGTCAAAGATTTCATATATCCAATGCCATCTGATAAAACGATAGTGGTGGTCGTCATTTGTTTAAAATTATCGGAAGTTATCAGAGAATGCCGACAAACTATCAACTTATCCAGCAATTATCATGATATCAGCTTGGCATCTTAGCCCGGCAGGGGAGACACGCACACTATCGAATTATCACGTGTGAGTCTACCACTAACATCGAAAATTAGCAATGACGTAAAAACCTCTTTATCACTCTAATAAGCAAGTGTAACAGAGAGGGAGATACAAATCTCCAATCGTTCCATTTTCGTGGTACTAGGCCAGAAATGACAAAAACTAAAAAGAGAGGTATGGATGCGGTAACGTGATATTATGATAGTCGGCTTGTGTTGGTGGATCGTATGGTCTGCGCACGCTTCTTGCTTAGCACTACGTAAACACTGACCACACTACGCAGAGTCAGTATTCCCATAGCTTAACGAGGGATTGACTCAGTTGGAAGAAGTAGTGTGGAGGTATAGATTGACACCAAATAAGGTACGTTCCTGTACTAAATAAAGTCTTTATTAGTACAAGCGGACGTACACGCAAAATTTTAACTTAATAACTATTTACAGCGAAAATAATGGTACTTAGCTATTCCGCCAAACGTGCTAGTCAATTAGTGCCAACCCGTTATACCTACTTGCGTATTTTTTTATGCAATTAATGTAACCCTCCCGCTGCAAAAAAATAAAAACGCAAATAGATATAACAAACCACCACCAATAATATAAATTTGACACGTGTTTCGCCTGTCTACGAGACATCCTCAGGAGATGCAGGAGATCTTGCCGTACTGGCGTCCGACAAGTGAATGACATGCCCAGACTGGTCGGCCATATTTACCTATAACCTGGACCCAAAAAAACATTAACGAAAAAAAAAGCAAAAGTAACATTATTTTCGTTGTTAATATGGGAATTCCGCAAAGTAACGCATGATTCAATAAATTACTTATTCTCCCAGCCCTGCTCACCGGGGACCTTGGTCACTTTTTCTGTGGTATATGATATCTCTTTCAATTTATACTTATTCACTCTTATAGAAGTATGAAATTTCGAAAGTTACCATATCACGCACTTACTAACCGGGCCTTATTTGGGTCTGCTACCTTATAATTTTAACTATTTGTGCTCTTTTGGAGTTAATAAAATACCCTAAAAAAATTAATAAATATCCAATAGGTACTCTAATATCACGGTCGTGGGAGAAAATAAATTGATATCGTAACTGAAAACTGGGCAGAATGCATTGTTCGTTAATGTGGTCGTGGTATAATTGGTACCTATAGCTAAATAATCCACAATTTATACTGTATGTCTTTAAACTACTACTATTAATTGAATGAATTATTCGATTTAACTGAATTTTTATGGTTTTAAGTCCGTGGCCCAGCGGTAAGAGCGTGCGGCTTCCAATCCGAAGGTCGCGGGTACATATCCAGCTCGTAGATACCAATGACTTTTTCTGATATCTCTAACAGTCGTTTTTCGGTGAAGGAAAACATCGTGGGAAAACCGGACCAAATCTTGGGATTATAGTTGCCAAAGTGGTCATAGTCATGGGGAGTCGTCCGCTATTTTAACGGCTGCTTTGGCGAATCTTTTCCACTGGTTTCTGTTGGTTGCACGGCGCGCATTCTGCCACATGAGTCTCAGTGACAGATTTTATAACATCTGTCCATCGAGTTGGTGATCGGCCACGTAGTTTGCTGTCTTCCACTTTACCCTGAAATACCAGCCGCTCTAGTGAGTCGTTTTTGCGGCTAATGTGTCCAAAGAATCTGAGCATTCGCGGTTGCAACCAGCGACGACAGGCGCTGTTTAATTGTTAATTCTTTGAGTATGGACACATCTATTTAGTCCGATGAGCGGTCTAGCTTATTCTGAGCTAGAGATGTGTCAACCCGGTTTGCTAACTCGGTCCAAACCGAGTTAGGCTCAACTCGGTCCAACCCGGTTTGTGAACGGACGGAACGGTTTCGATTGAACGGTTTGGATCGCGAGCGGGCCGCACCGCAACTCGCGCGAGCGGGCTAGAACGGAGCGGGTGAACCGAATGAGACGCCGAATAATCCCGAGTTCCCCCGAAACAGGTGAGCGAGCGAGGTATGTCTTGACTGACCATTATAAGGCCTTATCTCGTCGCAGTAAGGTTCACGAAAACTTATTTAATAGTAGCGTCGTCGTAATATGACGTTCTCCTTGAACTTAATCAGTGTTTTGAATTTAGCGTAGGTACGTAATTTCAACCTTTAATGGATAGTTCGTGTTATTTGATTGATGTTTGCCAGACTAGAAAGTAGTGTGTTAGCATTTTTTAACAGTGTTTTGGTTTATTAATTAGTGCACAGTACACCTATTTTGTTAGACAATGTCAGGACCAGGACCGCAAAACCGCTCTGCAGTTTGGGAACTATTCGAATCCCCTTTAGACAGCAGAGTTAAATGTAAAATGGCTCAGATTCATGTAATTATTCAGGCAACACAATTAGGTAGGTACTTTAATGAATGAGTTTTAGTAAAATATAATTCATACCTCTCTACTTATAGTAGGCATTAGCCGAACCGAACCGATAAATCACCTGTGGACAGGTTAGGTTTGACTCGTCTGATTGACTCGATCTTCTAAGACGGGTTCGGTTCGGTCCGATCAAACCTAATACTACACCGGACCGTCATAGCAACTCGGTTTGATCAACCCGGTTTGAGCCCGGTTTACACAAAAAGTCAAACCGTTCAGTTCGGTTTGGTTTATTTTCGGGTCAAACCGTTTAACTCGGTTTGCGATATTAACGGGTTGGCACATCTCTATTCTGAGCATGCGTCTCCAACAGCACATTTCTAGGGCGTCGATTTTGCGCCGATCGATCAACCGCAAAGTCCTAATCTCCGCTCCATTTAGGAAATTTGGTACAGTGGACAAAAGTTGGACAGTGTTAGAGATAGCATTTATCTGATAAACTAATCAAACATTTTTTTCATTTACTCATATAAGTTTAGTTCCACATTTAGTCATATACATAATAATAAAACTCGTAATCATAATTCTTATACCCGCAATCAACGTTTATTAGTTAATATTTGTCACAGAAATTTAGGTAATGGACTCGAAATTATATTTTCTACGACTTTGTAGACATCTATTTTCATAAAATTAAAAATACTTCAATCTAGTTTTCTTAATTTTAAGCGCAATAAAAAACAAACGATGTCTGTCACCAACTCCGGCGCCGCGTGGCAAATGATATTAGCAAAATAGATTCCCCTACCTTGGAGCTAACTTTCCGCTATTAGGTGTTACCGCATAGCGTAGCTGACGACCGGTGGGCGTAGTTGGTATTGGTAGTGACCCTGCCTGCTAAGCCGATGGTCTTGGTTCGAATCCCGGTATGAGCATTTATTTGTTCCTGAGTCATGGAAGTTTTCTATGTATTTATGTATTAGAGAGTGACTTTATTGTAATAAACTAAAACACACAAATTTAAATTTATAAGTGTAACTAAACTAAAAACTAAAATAAAACTAGATAAAAACTAAAATAAAACTAAATAAAAACTAAAATAAATCTAAAACAGGCCCCTGCGGCATGGTACCGAGGACGCTGGCAACATTTCCTCGCTGGATTGCAAGACTTATCCGTTGAGCGAGGAAGCTGCCAGCTCTTGGGTCTCCTGTGGCGTCTCTGAGTCTCTTCGATAGGTCTTTGAAGAAACTCAGAGCGCTAGGGCCCCACGGACCAAAGGTCTCGACGCCGAAAGGAACAAAATTATATTCGGCGCCGAGACCACTGTACTTTCCCACCTTTGCTTTCTCCGCCTTTTGTATTAATTGTATACCTATTATATAAATCGTTGTCTGAGTACCCGTAACACAAGCCTTCTTGAGCTTACTGCGGGACTTAGTCAATTTGTGTAAGAGTGGCCTGTAATATTTATTTATTTATTATTTAGCGTGAGTAGTTTTTGAGATATTGCGATTGCACAACTTATCCGCATGCTCAACATGGCCCTCCCAGTCTATATTTATTTTTGTTGTCGGTCATTGGAAATAACTTTTGCTTGAAAATTATTATTTTTTGTTCTAATAAAAAAAATGTTTACCTACGTTAGGGCATTGCTAAAATGTAACCCTATGTGGGATTTCAAGGTTTGTCCAATGGCTGAGGTCACCTTGTGTACCTATGTAAGCTCGAAATATGAAATAAAAGTTCTAAAACTTCATAGAACTTTGTAAAAACGGAATTTCTCTAGGATTCCGCCTTGAACCTATACGTATGTTTGTGCGGGTCATTTCAAATAGTACTTACTAACATATCGATGACATTGTGCATTGTTAATAATAGTCATACCTCCTCTGAATAGTCATACATGTATCATTTCGCGCTTACGCTTAGAGAGTAATAAAAGAGCAAAAGGGAAGCCATCTTTATGTGAATATTTCACGAGAACGAAATCTTAATGTTTCTTTTCTTCATATTTTCAAGTATCGGTCTTGAAAATATGACCTTATATTCTTAGTTTAGAGCTTAAAACATATCACATTTTTTTGCTGTGTCTCTTTTCACTCGTGAAATATTCATTAAGCGTTTTAGCGCTAAATCATACCTCAATGACTGTAGGTACTACTTACTTAAAAGTTGGCAATTTGCGTGAGGAAGACTCGGTAAGCGATGAAAACAGCACCCCAGGTCCGATTGCGGCTAATAATAGTGCAAACACATTAATTACCCGGTAGCTAGTACATTACCCTGACACGAGGTTCGTGTTTCGGAAATTAGACAGAACAGTGATAGGCAAACTGGTTTCCATCTCGACCATATCTTATTTCAGGTGTATAGGTAGATGGGACTTGTAAAAACATTAAATTTTAGAATTTGACTTCCGAATTTTAGGTTCACGAGATTTTTAAATTTACCCCAAAATAACTAAATTTAAGCTGTTTTACTGCGACTTGTGTAGATTTCTTTAACTCCTTTCTTGACTGTGTAGGTAAGTTTTTTTTTCTCGCTTGAGTTTTGCAAAAATCTTTCTTAATGCTAGCTAAACTAATAAATACTTAGATACAGTGGTTTTAGCTCTTGTCTGCGTCCGTTGATTAGTTCAGTCAAAACAATCATTTTTATAGATTAACGATTTGAGCTGGAAAGACCTCGTTTATGATCAAAATTGAATAAACGCTAGTAAAATAGGCACCCTATTTATTTGTAGGCATTTTTTTGGCAATGCATTTCAGGGAACGTCGGTGGCCCAGTGGTAAAGCCAGGAAAACGCTAGGGAGAAGACGAAAGAATAGCAAGAATATCAATTTGGCCATTTTGAGTATGGCGTGTGGCGTCATACATTTTCGGATGAGAAACAGAATGGGGATACTTTGGAACCTACTTCTGACACAGTTGCTGTAATATTAAATCATGGCTGTGTGATTTTATTGTAATACAGTGTAAACGCAACTAAACACATCAAATCACGTGCCACCATCAAATGTAACCTAAATAACCTAATCCTTATAGTACCTATAAGAAAATTAATATCAAAATCGTTGATCAGACCAAATCAGTCGTGTAGTTTTGAAAGTTGGTACAATTATTCCTTAAGGTGTGCAGATGAATATATAATAAAAGTCCTCGAGGGAGAGACCGCAGCTGGGAGGCGGGGAGAGGGGGAAAGGTCTCTTTTTCAACTTATTTGGTTGTACTTCGAAAACAATTTATAATATCTCTTTAGTGGCTTCTACATTAATTATTTACATTAAATTTCCTATAAATTAAGTCTGAACATTTTTACACTACGATCAATACTTTAGGAGATACAGAGTGTTAAAGGTGATAAAAATCGTTAAGCATTGACAAAGATATGTTTATTTTGATAGGTATGTTTATTTATTTATTTATTTAAGCTTTATTACACGATTGAAAAAAAAAGTACAAATGGCGGACTTAATGCCTTGAGGCATTCTCTACCAGTCAACCATTGGATCAAACAGAAATTTGTATTTGGTGCAGGATCGTAAACATCGAGATAGGAAACACAAATCAACAATAATACATTGCTTTAATAATTGTATAAACATACACATATAAATATAAATATACCTACATATGCATGCATAAATAAGTAATGTACCCTAGAATAACTATGCAGATCATCTATCACATGAGCTAGTTAGAGAGGTATTTATTTACATACCTTGCGCTTGAAGAAGAATTTGCTCTGTGCTTGCCTCAGAGGCAGAGGGAGATCGTTCCAAAGACGAGTTGCCTGAATGGCGAAGCAGTTGGACATAAAACCAGTGCGGTGAAAAGTAATAGATAATTTAAGACTACGGGAAGTGCGTAACTCGCAACCAGGACGAGGTTCTGCAAATTGAAATTCAGATTTAAGATAGTCGGGAGCAACCGGGTCGAATAAGATAGTATGGAGGGTGCAAAGAATTCTGAGAGATCTACGTTCACGGATGGGAAGCCAATCCAGTTTACGGCGGTAGGAAGACATGGTCGTACTTACGGAGCGCAAAAATAAACCTGATACAATTTTACAATACAATACAATGATACAACTCCTGGTTAATATTCGAGTAGCACACGTCAGCATAATCAACGACAGGTAACACCAACGACTGAATTAAAAGCGTTTTTGTGCTGATCGGTAGAAAATACATGAACCAATAGAAAGATCGCAGCATATTGGTCACTTTACGACAAACGTCAGACACCTGTGGCATCCAAGTCAGGCTGCTATCTAAAATTAAACCTAGGGTTTTTACTACGGGCGAAAATGGCACTACTTACCATGTTCTGTGAACTGAATGAATTCAAGCAAACGAGGGCTGCCCAGTATAATGGCCTGACCTGACACTTACTAGGGTTAACTAAGATTCCAAAACTACGAGACCACGTGGAAATCTTGTCTAGGTCATTAATATTATTAACTTGCCGGTTTGCTTGATCTAAACTACCTTGACGCGCTAGGGTGTAAAGTTGAAGGTCGTCGGCATAGAGATGATAAGAGCAGCTTATTATGACATTAGTAACGATTTTGTTTCTTATTTTTATCACCTTTAATACTTTGTTTAAAAATGTTAAGACATAATTTATAGGAAATTTCATGCAGATAATTAATGTAAAAATCACTAAAGAGATATTATAAATAGTTTTCGAGTCAAAATCAAATAAGTTGAAATAGAGACCTTTCCCCGCTCCCCCCTCCCGGCTCCTGTCCCTCCCTCGAGGACTTTTAGTATTTTCATCTGGACACCTTAAGGAATAATTGTACGAACTTTCAAAACTACACGAATCATTTGGTCTGATTGCTTTAAATTTCCCAAATTATTACATAAGTACAATAAATACTTTGAACGCTCCAAATGATAAAAAGCAGAAAAGATAATTATTGTAAGGTACATAAATAAAGTACAATTATAATTAAGCAAATTAAGCACGGATATTTTCTTAGGAATGCACAATTGCATGCTTTAACATAAAAGCTTCGTGCAAACGTAGGTCCAATAAATAATCAATGCCACTACCTTGAACTAGTGTTGGTAAAGAAAACTCGATTGTTAGGAGTCTTCTATCATATAAAAAAAAATATTCCTTAGGTATTGAATATAAACACATACTTACATATCACTAACAGATACAACCAACATGTGATATACGAGTAAATTACATTTAAAAAAACACACAAAAATAACAGTATAAACTTTTTCACATTTCTGAAAGGAACTTATAGTCTGACAACCCAGCGAGCGCAGTAACAGTAGGATAGAGAGCATCATACTGTCTTTTTCTTACGCTAGTATTACCACCCTGAAAAAAGGGATAGATATAGTTATTTTCTCCTACTGTTACTGCGCTCGCTCGCCTGTCAGACTATAGTTATTTTATTCAACATTTGAGTAGCAATACTGTTTATACGTCTAGGGCGTGTATGTACGTCTCGATATTTAGGTAAGGTTCTAGTCATAGCGTTGAAACTTGGCTCAACTCGGGACTTATTTAGAATTCCGGGTTATTTTCTAGAAAACTACTTACCTGAAAGTGTTGCCTTCAAATAGGTACTCATGTACCTATAGGTAAGCCAGCTTCAATATTTTTTTCTCCTCACTAGCTTGGAAAATGCTGTTTTATCCTTTAAAACAAGCGTGGAAAAACGCATTTTATCCTTAAGTGGGTAAAGTAATTTCACCTTGCTCTAATTCCTATCACTTACCATCAGTCCAGTATAAGTGAGTCCAATATCGCCATAGTAAATACGCGCAATCGGAGGTCACACCTTAAATTGGTCAAGTCTTATCTCGCACTTGGTAAGCTGATGGCAATATCTAAGTACCAGGAGCGTACTCTATGACAAATTTTGAAATTAAATTTTGAATGGTTTCTTTAGGATAACGTACATGTGGATAAGATTTGTAACCGTATGTAGTTTTTATTTTCCTCGCGACAGTGAGGGTTAAGCTCAATATTCCAGTTTTCGAACCACTCGCTACGCTCATGGCTCAATTTTGGAATGTTTCGCTTGCTCTGGTCTCAATATAAGCCTGAGATTTAAACAACAACTTTGTATCTTGGCGCATTTTGTGCAAACTCATAAGACTTGAGTTGTTGCCAACTCTAGCCAGAATTCTGATTAAATACATAAAACGTTAATACCTATTCAAGTCTGTAATCCGTATTTAAAAGCCATTAAATACTAACTAAATACAAGAGTATTAAGTATTATCATTTATCACACAGAAACGTATTCATGAAACATATTCATTGTCAACGGTTATACGGACGATCTGGAACGAGGATCCACGACGATGATTGGCCCGTCCACGTGGAACTATTAGTACGGGGAAAATCAGTCAATCATTGTCGTGGGTCCGACGATCCAGATCTAACGACTGGTTCCATTGAAGTTGCAATTGTTGGCATTACATATTTTTATACACTTACTTATCAAAATAAAAATGAAGAGCGTAACTATAAAGCCAGATGCCAATTTTGCTTAAAAAAATGTATCAATAGGTCGTAAAATTTGAAGCACCTACTTACTAATACCATCTAATCACTATAAACCTTCTCCGTGCATGTTATAGAAAAACATAGGTAAAAAGGTTTTCCCATAGATATTATTATTAGTTTCATATCAATGATCTAAATTCTATTCCCTGCAATATTTAATGTCAGTTTGCGTTAAGTTACAATGATTTAAACACCAAAAAAGCTTACAAAGTTTTAATTAAAAGCATAGCGTATAGATGCGAGCATGAAAACATGGGTATATTTAATATGACTTCGTTACTTAATTATTTTTTCCAATGAATTTGTTGCAATTTTAACGTTTCTTAATTATTATTAACTAATGCTGTTGAAGACACTACTCAAATGTATGCACATAAAGTGATGTGCACACAATTTGGGCTTAATTACCACGTGAGCTTGATTATTTAACGGCTCTCTCATTTTAACGGTTTAATTGAAGGGAAATATAACATTGCATTACGGTTTAACGGTTCTGTAAGTTTGAAAGGTCGAAAGGCATTGAAAATATCTGCACTTTAAGTACACAGTGCTCCAATTTAAAAAAAAATTAACGACCTGGCATGATTTATATTATGCGCCCTCGCAACTGTTTGATGGTAGTACAAGGTTAAAGTTGTATTTTTAATATCCGGAATACATACTTAGTAGCTTAGAAGTTTGTCTATTAGAACTTTACCCAAGCAATTTTTATTTTTTATCTGTTAAGCGGCATATGACAACACTGAATATAGGGCACTTATCAGTTTTGATACTTTTGTATTATCCTTAATCTTAAACAAGTGTAGAAAACATAGACTAGTATTAGATTGAATATTGATACATAAAATTAACATTTATATAATAGGTTACTTTGGAGGGCTTTTGCCTTGTATTTAGTAAGTTGGCTTACCTACTGTTTAAATTCAAAACAGTATCTTCAAGATTTATTGAATATTTTCCTATAAGGATAGGATGAAAGAATCTTAGACAAATGGGGGGAATTTTAACTAAACGTTGCTGAAAGAATGTTGTTTATTTTGAGTAGTTCAACCTATAAGTACTTACTTAAATATATTGCTGCTAATTACATAATGATCTTGTATAATTTAATAAATGTCGATAAAAAAAACCACTCCGTATAGATTTCTTGTACGTACCTACTGAATTTACTAACTTTACCCTATTATACCACGGATGGCAAAGACCTATTTTTTTTAATCGCCCTTTAAAAAGAAGTCTAGCGTAAAGTTTAACTAAATGAGATGTATTGGTGTGCCTATTATAAACATACTGGCATTTATCTTGTAACAATGCCAGCATTTTTCAGGATGATCAAATAAATAGGTATGTTTATTTTATCAAAAAAATGCAAGTACTAAGATTATTTGTTAATCTTACCGGTCAAAGATTTACTGCATTGTAAACATTGCCGCTTTCAGCAATCATACTCTCCTGCTGTTGCTTTGCAGCATGAAAATGGTTTATTTTATACGAAATAATAATTCTCGCTCTCCACGCATTGCGCATCGAAATCATGACTCTGGATGTGTCTCGGTAGCTCAGTTGGTAGAGCGATGGGCACAACAAACCTACTAACTATATTCTGTACAAAAAAAACTTGAAATTTGAAGTAATAATATGATTGAGCTCTGCATAAAGAACATAAAATAAGTACTTACCTACCTTTTAAATATCGGACAATTTTTTAAATACTGTTTCCGAGCTGGGAACCTGCTAGGTGTAGCCGTATTTTTTATGGCATACTCAAACATACAAAAAATTTACAGCCTTGCACCTGAGATTTTTTTAGCCCCTTATTATAATCATGTTCACGTTTACACTTTACAATTACAATTTTACAAGTGTCAAGATACAAGTTTGTAATAATACAAGTGTGCGTACCACAAAATATACGAGTAACAAATTTGTATGTAAATTGTATTAACAAGTCTACAATTTATTGTATCACAAAACTTTACATACGATACATATATTTTCCGGAAAACGTACAAAATTGTAGCAGACAATTGTTTTGTGCTACATTAAATTGTAGTAACAATTACACATTTATGTAGAATTGTACCTACAAGTTGACAATTTCTAAAACGTGTGTCACACCCTCAAGCTAGTATACGAATTCTTAGTATTATATTCTTTGATACGAATACTACTATACACCAACTATTTATACCCCGAAATGCTTAATTCAAGTAACAGTGATAGCGAAGAAGAATTAATTGCAAGACGTCCTAGGACATATAGAGAACGTATAAATTATTATATATTAGCGTATTCGTTTGATAGTTTACGAGTTAAATAATAGTAGTTTATGCAACAGTGATATAATAAGGGTTCTTAAAACTTGAGGGTCGCCGTTACAAAACGAGGCGAAGCCGAGTTTTGTAATAATAGACCCGAGGCCTACGCTAGTTCTTGGAATAGGCTGCCAGACAATACCGCAGACTCCCTGAGCCGGGGCATAAACCGGGAAAAAATAAAATTTGAAGAGGACATCATTTTCACTACTTTTGACTGCTGTCAAAAGTCTGATCTATTGGGTCCTGTGGCCTTACCGCGATCGCCTAACGCGATTCAGTTTAGGTCCTTAACTGTGCTTAGGGCTCTTACCCTGACGTCTTAATGCGATTCAGTTTAGGACCGTTAAGAACCTAAACGTCATGGTAAGACCCCAGTCGTATGGAAGCGAATCAGTTTAGGTCTTAAACTAAAACGCGTTAGCCGATCATGGCAACCCCCCTGTACAATCATTCACAGAGAAGATAGTTAACATTTCTTGACATTGTAGTGTAAATACCAAGACATACTTACTTCAACAACAAAAAATGCTTCTTCTATAACTTGAATGAACTATAGTAAGCCAATACGTCGATAAACATAAAGGCTTCGTCAGACTAGCGCGTGGCGTGAGCGGGGCGCGAGCGGGGCGCGAGCAGAGCGCGACAGAAGCGGGGAGCGCGGCGCGCTCACATCGCGCTCGTGTCAGGCGCGCATCGCGCGCGGGTCAAGCGCGCGTCGCGCGAGCGCGTTGAAAGCGGGGCGTAAGCGGGGCGCGATAGGAGCGCGCCGCTAGCGCCGCGCTGCGTCCAAGCGCGGGTCGCGCTCGCTTCGCGCCCCGCTCACGCCACGCGCTAGTCTGACGAAGCCTTAACATTCCTGCGCCAACATCATCCCAACGACTACGTCATGGTGTTGACATCAGCTTATAACTCGTATTATGCGTATCCGGTTTCTTTTTTATTAACTCAGTAAAGCACAATCATCCCGCAATTATAATACAAACACATATTTGTGAATCATCCCACCGTTTCTTTGGCTCGCGCCGTGTACAAGAGATAATAGCTGCGATGCCAGACCTCACTATGTTGTTCGTGTGAAATTCTTTAGTCATTGGCAAAATACCGAGCAAAAACTTGCGAAGTTGAAATATGAAAGGTCAATTATACATTAACTAAGAGTGGTTAAAACTAGCGGATGAAACTCGTCAAATATAACGAAGCACCGACATGTCTTAGTGTCTACCTGTTTTTGGTGATAATTACGTTGAGGAGTCCCATTTATTAAGTAACAATTCTAAGCTTTCTCAGCTTTGTAACCGAGGCCACACGAAATAATCTTTAATATTAAGATTAAGGTCTAGGTTATATGAAAAAAAATAATTGTAATACTTTTAGTGAAATAAACAGTTTTTTTTAATATAAATAATAATGCAATTCTCTTTATATTATTTTATAAATTAAAAAAAGGAATCCCGCTAACGTATAAATATGTAATTTAACAAAAACCCTATTATGGTAAATACCTATTTCAAATAATAGTTCTTTTAAATAACTATCAACTGTCCATGTAGAAACTAAATTATAAGATAATTCTTACATCACACTTATGACAAGATGTTTCACGCTGTAAGAAGATACATAAAAAGAAAATAAAAGGCTTTTGTTAGTGGCCACCATGTTTGTTAGGGCTTGAGAACCGTGAAATTCCGCACGTCTACCCCATCTACCTACCTACCTACATGTACTTTTTTAGTAATTGAACAATTACAAAGTAGCCATTTGCAACACTTTAATGCACCTATAAACTTTGCAGTTCACTGCCCGTAAAGGAATATTTTAATTTGAAGCGGTGTTTTAAACGCCGCCGTCATTCCGCGGCGACCACGGCGGGAAATATACTTACGCGGAATAGGAATGTTCGCGTTTGGTGGTTCCGACGGAATTATTGTAAATTTAACCGATGATTGAATTTTTTACAAGGTAATCAATGAGTCGAGGACAGGGCGGGTTAGCTCATCCGGCAGGCATTTCGGTGGTTTTTGTGAAGTGCGCGAGGAAGGCCTTCGCAGGCACGACTCGGACAAATGACGACATGCTTCGATTTATCAGCGCACTCTGCCCTGCCAGGATGCTCCTGTCTTCTCTGATACTTACGAGAATTATACGTTAGGTATTATTCACGCTTTAATTGATTATAAGTACATAATCTAATACCACTTACAAGAAATTCAACGGATAAATGACATAAAAAGAACATATTTTAGCATTATTATAGATATTAGAGACTGCTTAATTGACTCTTAAAGATGAGAGCTCCTGATAAAAAATAATGATAAATTAATGTGCCATTTGCATATTGATATCTTCATTATAGTTATAGATTAACCGTTATCATGTATAGGTAGTTCTATAATGCATGTAAATGCAATGAATGGCGACGGTTATGGTTAACGAATTCAGCGTAATGGGTATTTATACGGCGACTCTAATTTAGTTAATGCATTTTTGAAGCCGATAATACCTACCCATTCATGAGATCATGAGATCATCTGCGCGCTACGTTACGTTAGACATCAACGCTCGAGCGCGGCTAACAATTATCTGTCGTATTAGGAACAAAACACCTTTTAATATTAAAATAAAATTCTAAGACTACAATTGTCATTGTTATGGGGTTCCGGTGTGCGTTCTGTTGTGTCCCCGTTTCCGCTTTTGCATCTATGGCGCTTTCCCACGATAGTGAAAAGGCCTCCATTTTGGGGAATTTTTAATTATTATAATTAGGTAGTGCCTGTTAGCATAATAGCCTCCTAGCCCGGTTGGTAGTGATAGTGCCTACGAAGCAGGAGGTCCCGGGTTCGAATCCTGGTCAGGGCATTTATTTTTGTGTTTATCACGATGTTAAGTTTGTTCCTGAGTTATGGATGTTTTCATGTATTCAAGTATTTATATGTAAGTCTATATCTATTATATGTATCGTGTTGTGGGATTAGGTCGATTGGTGTAATGTTGTCCCATAATATTTATTTATTTAGTTATGTAGCTAATTGTAAGTCATGCGAGTGTCAAAAGTATAGTGCTTATGGAGGGGTATATACCTCACTTCTCTTCAGTCGCGGCCAGCAAGCAAAAGGATTAGAATTAGAATTAGAATCGTTTATTGCCAACCATAGTACATGTACGAGTAGATGTTATTAACAAAATAAAAGACAGAAACACATGGTACCGTGTCAGGGTATTGCAAGGACTATTTAAACATATGTAAGATATCAGCTACTATTAAAATCTAGAATTTTAGGCATAGCAAAAAAAATTGAGTTGAAACATTTATAGGTAGCAATAAAATTTCGTCTTAGGTTTATACAATGCTAAATATTAATATCCATTCTATAATTTGTTCTTAACTTAAATATTTGAGATCTTTTTATTACTTTAATATCACACAGTGCACAGGTATATGTAAAAGTTAAAAGCTAATATGAATTAAGTAGATTAAGTAGTAGTAGTACAACTCATGTGAAACTATCTTCCTCCATTAAATTCTTGAATAGAGTAGTACTCCTTCTCTATTAAAATAATTATTAAGAAAAAAAACCGACTTCATTTGGTTCCCGGTAAAAGTGAAATTAAGAATATGTTTGAGTTAGCCAGTTTACTTCACAAATATCCAATACACCGCACGTGTACGATTGAAAATTGAGGAGCTTTCTTAATGTCTTAGGGCTTCCATCATTACATTTGAAGTATAATCAAACGGAACTCCCTTGTAGACCATTAAACAAACAAAATAACAATGTGTTAAATTGGATGACAGACTGTAAATTAACGAGCATATTCATTATGCCATCCCTGATTATCAACATCAGGTCCACTCCAGCAAAATGATGGCCACAGTAAGAAAATGTCTAAGCTAATTATGAACACCCTCTAATCACAATTAACCTGCCGTTCAAATTTGAGGAGTTCTCTGAATTCTTCTAGAATTCCATCATCAGAATATAAATCAAATCAAAAAGATGAATGACAAAACTAGGATAATAAGTAGAGCTAGGTTTATTAACCAGTTCCACTTTGCGATCCCTGGTCTTCATCATCAGATCCAGTTCATCAAAATTTTGGCTCCGCCAAAACACTGTTTTGGTTACTTAAGGAAACCCTGAAATCAGAATGCATGTGCCGTTAAAATTTGAGGAGTTCTCTCAATCCCTCATGCAGCCCATCATCAAAATAGAACTATAATCAAATAGGACTATCTTGAAGGTATTTCTTTACAAAGAAAAGATGAATGTCTCAAATCGGATGATAGAGCTGGGAATTAACAAGCAGTTCCACTTTGCCATCCCTGGTCTTCATCATCAGGTCCACTCCACCAAATTGATGATGTTCGTAAAGAAATGCTCGAGTGTCTTAAGAAACTACCCAAATCATCATGCATGTGCCTTTCAAATTTGAGGAGTTCCCTCAGTTCCTCATGGATTCCATCATCAGAAATTGATTTTGAAAAAAACGGAACAAATCTGGAACCACCTATTTTCAGAAAAAAAAATATTTTTTTAAATCGGACGATAGTCCTGGGAATTACCAAGCAGTTCCACTTTGACATCCCTGGTCTTCATCATCAGGTCAACTCCACCAAATTGATGATGTTCGTAAAGAAATGCTCGAGTGTCTTAAGAAACTACCCAAATCATCATGCATGTGCCTTACAAATTTGAGGAGTTCCCTCAGTTCCTCATGGATCCCATCATCAGAAATTGATTTTGAAAAAAAACGGGACAATCCTGAAACCATCTATATACAGACAAAAAAATATTTTTTAAAATCGGATGATAGTCTTGAGAATTACGAAGCAGTTCCACTTTGCCATCCCTGGTCTTCATTATCAGATCCACTCCACCAAATTGATGATTTTCGTAAAGAAATGCTCGAGTTTCTTAAGAAATCACCCAAATCAGCATGCATGTGCCTTTCAAATTTGAGGAGTTCCCTCAGTTCCTCATGGATCCCATCATCAGAAATGGATTTTGAAAAAAACGGGACCAACCAGGAACCGTCTACTTTCAGAAAACAAAAAAAAAATTCAAATCGGTTCAGTAATGACGGAGTTATGAGTGAACATCCATTAAAAAAAAAAAAACAGACGAATTGAGAACCTCCTCCTTTAGAAATATTGAAGTCGGTTGAAAAGTGATCTTAGTTGTGAGGTGAATGTGTTATTTTTTTCTATATTCCTTATCTTTATCAACCGACTTCAATATTTCATAATTTTTAAGAAAAAAAAAACCGACTTCATTTGGTTCCCGGTAAAAGTGAAATTAAGAATTTGTTTGAGTTAGCCAGTTTACTTTTCAAATATCCAATACACCGCACGTGTACGATTGAAAATTGAGGAGCTTTCTTAATGTCCTAGGGCTTCCATCATTACATTTGAAGTATAATCAAACGGAACTCCCTTGTAGACCTTTAAACAAACAAAATAACAATGTGTTAAATTGGATGACAGACTGTAAATTAACGAGCATATTCATTATGCCATCCCTGATTATCAACATCAGGTCCACTCCAGCAAAATGATGGCCACAGTAAGAAAATGCCTAAGCTAATTATGAACACCCTCTAATCACAATTAACCTGCCGTTCAAATTTGAAGAGTCCTCTGAATTCTTCTAGAACTCCATCATCAGAATATAAATCAAATCAAAAAGATGAATGTCACAACTAGGATAATAAATAGAGCTAGGTTTATTAACCAGTTCCACTTTGCGATCCCTGGTCTTCATCATCAGATCAAGTTCATCAAAATTTTGGCTCCGCCAAAACACTGTTTTAGTTACTTAAGGAAACCCTCAAATCAGAATGCTTGTGCCGTTAAAATTTGAGGAGTTCTCTCAATCCCTCATGAAGCCCATCATCAAAATAGAACTATAATCAAATAGGACTATCTTGAAGGTATTTCTTTACAAAGAAAAGATGAATGTCTCAAATCGGATGATAGAGCTGGGAATTAACAAGCAGTTCCACTTTGCCATCCCTGGTCTTCATCATCAGGTCCACTCCACCAAATTGATGATGTTCGTAAAGAAATGCTCGAGTGTCTTAAGAAACTACCCAAATCATCATGCATGTGCCTTTCAAATTTGAGGAGTTCCCTCAGTTCCTCATGGATCCCATCATCAGAAATTGATTTTGAAAAAAACGTAACAAATCTGGAACCATCTATTTTCAGAAAAAAAAATATTTTTTAAAATCGGACGATAGTCCTGGGAATTACCAAGCAGTTCCACTTTGACATCCCTGGTCTTCATCATCAGGTCCACTCCACCAAATTGATGATGTTCGTAAAGAAATGCTCGAGTGTCTTAAGAAACTACCCAAATCATCATGCATGTGCCTTTCAAATTTGAGGAGTTCCCTCAGTTCCTCATGGATCCCATCATCAGAAATTGATTTTGAAAAAAACGGGACAATCCTGAAACCATCTATATACAGACAAAAAAATATTTTTTTAAATCGGATCATAGTCCTGAGAATTACGAAGCAGTTCCACTTTGCCATCCCTGGTCTTCATCATCAGGTCCACTCCACCAAATTGATGATTTTCGTAAAGAAATGCTCGAGTTTCTTAAGAAATCACCCAAATCAGCATGCATGTGCCTTTCAAATTTGAGGAGTTCCCTCAGTTCCTCATGGATCCCATCATCAGAAATGGATTTTGAAAAAAACGGGACCAACCAGGAACCGTCTACTTTTAGAAAACAAAAAAAAAATTCAAATCGGTTCAGTAATGACGGAGTTATGAGTGAACATCCATTAAAAAAAAAAAAAACAGTCGAATTGAGAACCTCCTCCTTTTCAACCGACTTCAATATTTCAAAAGGAGGAGGTTCTCAATTCGACTGAATTTTTTTTTTTATTTTTTTTTTTAATGGATGTTCACTCATAACTCCGTCATTACTGAACCGATTTGAATTTTTTTTTTGTTTTCTGAAAGTAGACGGTTCCTGGTTGGTCCCATTTTTTTCAAAATCCATTTCTGATGATGGGATCCATGAGGAACTGAGGGAACTCCTCAAATTTGAAAGGCACATGCATACTGATTTGGGTGATTTCTTAAGAAACTCGAGCATTTCTTTACGAAAATCATCAATTTGGTGGAGTGGACCTGATGATGAAGACCAGGGATGGCAAAGTGGAACTGCTTCGTAATTCTCAGGACTATGATCCGATTTTAAAAAATATTTTTTTGTCTGTATATAGATGGTTTCAGGATTGTCCCGTTTTTTTCAAAATCAATTTCTGATGATGGGATCCATGAGGAACTGAGGGAACTCCTCAAATTTGAAAGGCACATGCATGATGATTTGGGTAGTTTCTTAAGACACTCGAGCATTTCTTTACGAACATCATCAATTTGGTGGAGTGGACCTGATGATGAAGACCAGGGATGGCAAAGTGGAACTGCTTGGTAATTCCCAGGACTATCGTCCGATTTTAAAAAATATTTTTTTTTCTGAAAATAGATGGTTCCAGATTTGTTCCGTTTTTTTTAAAATCAATTTCTGATGATGGGATCCATGAGGAACTGAGGGAACTCCTCAAATTTGAAAGGCACATGCATTATGATTTGGGTAGTTTCTTAAGACACTCGAGCATTTCTTTACGAACATCATCAATTTGGTGGAGTGGACCTGATGATGAAGACCAGGGATGGCAAAGTGGAACTGCTTGTTAATTCCCAGCTCTATCATCCGATTTGAGACATTCATCTTTTCTTTGTAAAGAAATACCTTCAAGATAGTCCTATTTGATTATAGTTCTATTTTGATGATGGGCTTCATGAGGGATTGAGAGAACTCCTCAAATTTTAACGGCACATGCATTCTGATTTGAGGGTTTCCTTAAGTAACTAAAACAGTGTTTTGGCGGAGCCAAAATTTTGATGAACTTGATCTGATGATGAAGACCAGGGATCGCAAAGTGGAACTGGTTAATAAACCTAGCTCTACTTATTATCCTAGTTGTGACATTCATCTTTTTGATTTCATTTATATTCTGATGATGGAGTTCTAGAAGAATTCAGAGAACTCTTCAAATTTGAACGGCAGTTCAATTGTGATTAGAGGGTGTTCATAATTAGCTTAGGCATTTTCTTACTGTGGCCATCATTTTGCTGGAGTGGACCTGATGTTGATAATCAGGGATGGCATAATGAATATGCTCGTTAATTTACAGTCTGTCATCCAATTTAACACATTGTTATTTTGTTTGTTTAAAGGTCTACAAGGGAGTTCCGTTTGATTATACTTCAAATGTAATGATGGAAGCCCTAGGACATTAAGAAAGCTCCTCAATTTTCAATCGTACACGTGCGGTGTATTGGATATTTGTGAAGTAAACTGGCTAACTCAAACAAATTCTTAATTTCACTTTTACCGGGAACCAAATGAAGTCGGTTTTTTTTTCTTAAAAATTATGAAATATTGAAGTCGGTTGAAAAGGAGGAGGTTCTCAATTCGACTGAATTTTTTTTTTTTGAAGACCAGGGATCGCAAAGTAGAACTGGTTAATAAACCTAGCTCTACTTATTATCCTAGTTGTGACATTCATCTTTTTGATTTGATTTATATTCTGATGATGGAGTTCTAGAAGAATTCAGAAAACTCTTCAAATTTGAACGGCAGGTTAATTGTGATTAGAGGGTGTTCATAATTAGCTTAGGCATTTTCTTACTGTGGCCATCATTTTGCTGGAGTGGACCTGATGTTGATAATCAGGGATGGCATAATGAATATGCTCGTTAATTTACAGTCTGTCATCCAATTTAACACATTGTTATTTTGTTTGTTTAAAGGTCTACAAGGGAGTTCCGTTTGATTATACTTCAAATGTAATGATGGAAGCCCTAGGACATTAAGAAAGCTCCTCAATTTTCAATCGTACACGTGCGGTGTATTGGATATTTGTGAAGTAAACTGGCTAACTCAAACAAATTCTTAATTTCACTTTTACCGGGAACCAAATGAAGTCGGTTTTTTTTTCTTAAAAATTATTGGGTAACTGATTGTATACTTGGATTGCCCTGTAGTAAAGGCCTTTCCTGTAGATATCTAAAATAGGTTCCGGGGGAATCAGTTTGTTGTTATGACGTGTGCTTTTACAGAATTCAAATAGTTTGTTGTTTTTTCTGACAAACATACACATTTCTAGTATGTATGGGGCACTATGGGGACTCGTTGGCAAGCTCCCACACTCCGCATAATAAAAACCTTACATTTTTAACCAAGAAACTGACAAAGATTTACCGATGCGAACATAAACAAAACATTCCTAAATTATGAAATTTTAGAATTCGCTAGTAACAGGTCACTACTAAAATATTGCAAATAGAGTACGTTATACACTGACTGATATTGACTTGCACCTTAAGTTATTTTAGTTTCTAAAACCAAGTAAGCAAGTAGGTACTTTTATAAAACAGACGCGTTATGTGTCAGACCACGCAAAGCCCGCATCATAAAATTTTAGAACATTTATTATTTGTATTTTTAACCGACTTCATAATTTCATAATTTTTAAGAAAAAAACCGACTTCTTTTGGCCTTCCCGGCAACAGTGAAATTTTGAATTAGTTAGGGCCAGTTTACTTCAAAAATATCCAATTCACCTTTGAAAATTGAGGAGCTTTCTTAAGAGGCTGATAACAGCTAAATCATCGTGCACTGTGTATTTGTATCGGAGTAAACGAGATCGCACTATCACCGGCCGGCCTGGATTTAGAAGGAAAAACACGAAAACTATTAAAATAAACAAAACTGTGGACTATTTGTGAAATGTGACTCGTCTAAGTTTTAGATATGAGTATAATGGATTTGTGATTTTCATTGCAAACACCTAATTCAACAAAATAAAGACATTGAACAGTTTAATGATGAGTTTAAGACCAATCTTTGCAATTATTTTCAATCGAGCCGATTTCGTTAAATTAAAAATCGGCTCCGTCTAGGATTTTCGAAATATGGTAAATTTTATCATACAATATGTTTGCAGTATTAAAATACCTATTTTTTCTTAATACACCGCTTAAAAAAAACATGAATTAGGTGTTGTCAGCCCCTTAATGTCTCACGGCTTCTATCATTACATCTGAAGTAGAATCAAACGGAAAACCATGTATACATCCAAGATCGCAAACAAAATAACAGTGTGTCAAATTGGATGACAGACTGGAAATAATCGAGCAGTTCCACTTTGCCATCCCTGCTCCTCATCATCAGGTCCACTTCACCAAAATGTTGGCCCCCGCCAAAACAATGTTCAAGTTAATTAAGGAAACCATCAAAAGCTCTACGTATTATCCTAGTTGTGACATTCATCTTTTTAATTTGATTTTTATTCTGATGATGGAGTTCTTGAGGAAATTAGAGAACTCAAATTTGAACGGCACGTGCATTGTGATAAGAGGGTATTCATAATTAGCTTGGGCATTTTCTTATTGTAGTTCCGTTTGATTTTACTTCAGATGTAATGATGGAAGCCCTGAGACATTAAGAAAGCTCCTCAATTTTCAAAGGTACACGTGTGGTAAATTGGATATTTTTGAAGATTAAAATCATTTATTCTCGAAATATATACAGTAAGTGTAAATTACCTAACTACCTACCTCTACCTACCTTAAATCTAAAGTAGGTCCTTGAGGCATTGTACCTAGGATGCTGGCGGCATTTCCTCGTTGTATTATTATTATTATTTTCCTTTTGAAGTAAACTGGCTAACTCAAACTAATTCCAAATTTTACTTTTACCGGGAAGGCCAAGTGAAGTCGGTTTTTTTCTTAAAAACGATTAAATGTCATAATACTTCACTAGGGATTTTTAGGCGGTGAAAATGGGGTAGTAATAGTTGCAGTGTTAACGACCTCTAGATGTTGTGTAATTTTTAGTAACATAAAAATCACTTTTATACATTAAATTATTTCACATCTTAGTCCATAAAAATACAACTACCTACTTGGCTTCTATATGTAGCTGGCTAAGCCGCCGCCGTTATCCGTCGAACTTGCTCGCCCGAAAAATACAGGCGTATTTTACTTTTTACGAGTGCGATATAACGAACTTCTAAGGAACCAACAACCAACTATATATATTTTTTATCTTCGTTAGCTCCTATGTCGCAAATATCATCGAAATTATCTGAGCCATTTAATAGTCTGCGGGGCTAAGATGCCAAGCTGGAGGGTTAGCATGGTTGCCATTTTATCGCTTATCACGCTATGCGTCACTTTCGCACATACATACTTGTTAGAACGTGACAGCAACGTCGGTAAACGATAAAAACCCGACCATCATAGACCCGCTGATATCCTGATAATTGCTGGATAAGACGATAGTTTGTCGGCACATTCTGACAATTTCTGATAATTTTAAACAGTTCTGTCAAATGTCTTTGCATTTGGCAGCTGTCACCGTCACGCTATCCGTGCAACTTGTCAGTTTATCAACTTATAGCATTATCTTATGACATTCGTGGATAACCATCTTAGGCCCGCTGATATAAGTGCTTCTTTTTTATTTTCTTATATACATAAGTATGTAATTACTTAACCATACGTACTAAATGGCTACGCAAAAAAAGTGTTTGTGTTGCTATAAGTGGGGTTGTTAAATTATATGAACTCTTAACAAACAAACATTAGCTAGGTAGGTATTAGTGAACACGAGTAAGTATTTAACCGTCATTCACTCGCTTCGTTCACTCGCTTAATCATTTTACGCTTTACGAGTATGTACTTAAAGGCAGTTAATGGTGACGTATGTAATCTAGCATTGCCTATAACGTTTTTAACGGTATGCGTATTGTGTTCAAGTAGCAAATACGCCATTAAATAGTTAAGTTTGAGGTACAATCGATTATACCATTAAGTAATAATTATACGCAGTATATTGCTATGTGCCGCGGTGGTGGTTGCGGTAACAGAGAACAGGCTCTACTGCGCAGGCGGTCGACGCATTTTTCCGAGCTCTGCCTGGTTGTTCATTAATGAGCTTCGTTATAAAATAAGCTGAGGGTTCTTAACTGCCATCCGGCGAGATTGCTTTTCGTGGTCGACGTCTATTATTTATAGGCAAAGCTGAAGGAGCCTCAAGCAGGCTGAATAGCGACGGACGCCTGTAAAACTGTAGACAATGCGTCATAGTCGTGCGCGTGCGCCATCTGTGCAGTAATTACTTGCGTCTGTGTTCAGCAGGACCAATGATAAGCAACAATGTTTCTCGTCTTGGGAAACCAAATACTTTGCTAATGCCGAAGGTAAGCTTGGTGTGTTTGGTGGCGAGAATATTCTCGTTACACTTTAAATTAAGAGAGAACAGAAATCACGAGCAAATAGATGTACCTATAGTTTAAATGGTGTAAACCGTTTTCTTATGAAATGTGCAATCAGAAGATGCCATCATAAAAGTTAACGGATGAAGATGATGTATTAAGTCAACACCTCGCCTTTAAAAAAAAATACGACTTTTAATTAACGCGAAGCGATTTTAAACGTCAGAATTGGTCCTACGAAGAGCTTTCAATTTGCATAATGTTACCATTTCTGTAATTTTAAATTTTATGGCTTACATAGCGGTTACTCTCCTAAACATTTGATTCTATGAGTTCTGTAATAAACCATGCGATGCGTGAAATCGATAGCTCTGATATTTACAAGACCTACAGTTGAAAATGTCAATCGTGCTTTCTTACCTACAATTTGTATAATATTGAATTCTTTAACATCATGTACCTTCTAAGGCGTTCATAATTGCATGGGCAATTTACGAATGAAATCATTCATAAATTCCCATGCACTTTTGATCGCGTGTGTATATAAGTATTAATGTCGTGTAGATCCAAGATTCTGGGGTTTACATAGTTATTAATTAAGTGCCAATGCCAAAGTAGGTACTCAACTTAGTGAGGCTGAGGCTCGTAAATATAAACACCAACTAACAACAACAAAGCACTTTAAGTTCTGACTAAGTTATGGTTAAGCTAGACATCACTCTTACTCTTACCATCAATTTTCAGTCAGGTGGCATACAATAACAACGGCGTAAGTAGCAGTACCAAGCAGTACAGTCAGGGTCAAAGATATTAATACGATTTCTCGGGCAAGAATATCTGTGTACGATCTTATTGATATATTTATGTACTTATGTAGAATAGATCTCTGTTCCATACCAATCATAACAAACACAACAAAAACTAAGTAAGTATGTGTATGAGAGACATTTATGGTCGGAAAATTATATGAATCATTTAGACGTTGACTGTACTATAGTTATACGCTAATCGAATTCTTGATTATATTCTATATGTAGAAAGAAAGAAGGAAAAAATATTAATTGGCACAAAAATCCTATAAACCAAGTAAATACAATAGGATGATGTAGGATTTTTATGGTATAAGGTTGAAGTAATTAGTTAGAGGTATATATGGTAAGTATTACTAACACTGACTGAATCATGTGAGCCAATCGATTAGTGAGAGTGGTGCGCAACAAGTGATGACGAATTAGCTAATGCACTAGACGTGAGAGCACGCTAATGACAAAGCGCTTAAACGCCGGGCTCACATGGCGCCAAGCGCGTCAGTAACAACCAAAGCTTTTGGTATATACAAACACAAACAACCTATTCAAGACAAATGTTCAATTTCCAATAAAAATGCATAACAAAATTTACAGCTATATTAAAAAAAAACTTAAATTTTTGAATACAGCCTCAACGGAAAACACTTCGGCCGTAACGACGAACGGTAAAATTTAGTAATGTGCGGTCCGAATGTAATTTCATGTAGACCAGTCCGAGGTACCCTTGAACCTAAGTGGCAGCTCGCGGCCGCGTTGCCAATGACCCCGCGCGGGCGCAGCGGCGCCACACCGCGAGCTCGCTAATTGTTATGTAACGCCGATGACTTACGTGCAACGATACTCTCGAATGCACGATAAACAGCAATATCGTTCATGCGACATGTCCGCGCCATTGGGAACGGCGGCGATATTGGGCTGCAAACAGGTTCGGCGGACGCGCAGCTTCTTGCCGACTCCACGGGAAGGGAAGGATCACTGAACTTGCACATCGCAAGCTTTATCTCATTCCTTACTTCATAGTTCTTGAGATTGCAAAATATTTCACCGTCAGCTGCATTTTTAAACATTACGTCGCTCGCGTTTTCTTGTTGCTTGTTGCATAAAAGTAATTTGATCTCAAGTTTGTTTACTACTGACCTTTTAATTCATATGATTTTAAGTATATCATGACTTTTATGCGAAACTGGATCTAGGTCTGTTTAGCAGTAGATCATCTTTATTTCTCGAATCATTTGTCATAAGGGCTGTAGGTACCTATAGGATTGGATTATACGTTGATATATGCACTGGGTATATAATGAGCACCTATGTTAACTATTGAACATGCTAACTGAAAAGTAAGTAGGCAATTGATCAAAACAAGTATGCAAGAGCATAGTTACTCGTAATTGTGCGCGGTTCATATAAAATGCATGTCAAGTATAAAAAATAATGTCATGTAACATAAACCCAAAATAAAGAACAAGATCTCTAATGTTGGCTGCTCGACACAGAAACAGTGAAGCGATGTGTTTCAAATATTTTCCATCTCGTTTATCTATTGGGCAAGCGAGCACGCGACGCAGGCGCCCGGAGCGCCCCGAGCTCTTGTGCCAGAATTTTGATTGATATTTTTTGTCAGTTAACTCGGCCACAATAAGATGACAGCGGCAACAAGAGGAGTGCAAAATAGACGACGTAACTGAAAGTATCAAGGTTAGCCGTTGGCGGCAGCCGAAACTCGGCTAACAGTAACAGTACCTACACCCACGGCGAGTGCCGCAAAAACTGCACCGGGTGCCGCGCCGACGACCGGCTTTGTGCACCCGCCATTCAAATTAATTTAGTATATTTGCCATGAATGGAAGGCCCCTGTAACATTCATCTAATCACATTGAATCTATAGACATTTAACATCGGACTAGGTCATTCATTTGTGGACTTAAAATAAAATCTAAATATCATTACGAGAGAGAGAGTCTGTCTTGTCAATCGCTGTTAAAGATGAGATATTCAATTAACATGCGCGATTTGATCTCATTTCGCACTTAATTAGTACACTGGTTATTTATGCATAATTATCCCATGCCGGATGTAGGTAGATGTGTCGAGATGTGGCAGCGTGGCAGCGGGCAGCGCAGCAGCACGCAGCGCCGGCGCTGGCTGCGATAGCTTTCTCGGCCTCATTCTTCGCTGACCGTAACTCGGAAGGCGCCATGTTCTCATAGTCGACAAACCGATGTATCTATGTCGATTGCTTGTAGGCGGCCTTGAGCGCCAGCCATTAATTTGTGTGCAGAGCCGCCAGCGGGGTCCCGTTATAGTGAGCGCCTGAATCTCGTGCCCACTCACCGATATTAGCACAACTCTAATAGACTGCGTACGGGACATTCGCTAATCGCATCCCCAATAGATGCATCCGCCATCAAAGCAATTTTCAAGCTCGAGCGAATTTGAGATCGGAATCATAAACCGGCAAATTATGCCCGAGCTTTTATCATGTAAGTATACCAACGACTAATATTATTCTAATAATCCATCTCGGGTGCAGTATGGAAATGTTCCGTAAGCGTTTAGTATGCAAGACGAGTACCACCATAAAAATGTTCTTTACAGTTTTGCAAAAAGTGTAGCAAGTATCGTAGACGTATTACGGTTCTCACGCTCGTCAAAAGCTGGCGAGGAGGGCTGGTGACAGCAGGGCGTCGGGATGGTTAGCACTCATTTATTATTTTGTGCCTTTAAACCTCCTGGAATAATGTTTTTTAAATGAAGGTGCTCTTTAATAAACTGCACGATATTAACTGTCGTTGGATCTGCGAATAAACAAGCAAGCTGCCCTGTTTGAAAATGAAAAATGATTTTTGATTTATTTGGGAATCTAAATAACAGCTTGTTGTATGTTTTTACATTTAATTTTTTATCTTAATTTTTATAGAAAGTTAAGCCTAGGATTAGTGTCCTGGGCCCTAAACTAGGTAAACCTGTCTTATAGGGACCAGGGAATAAACCACCGCTACTTCTAAAGACGCCGCATAGATTGATGGCATAACAAGCATTAGGAAGATTGATATAAAAAGATAACTAATTACAATATCAAGTTTACACTTAAGTACTCTATTTCCAATTGTTGTGATATCATTAGCTGACATTACTAAACCTTCAGAGTTGTAAGTATAATAAAATTAATTATCAAGTAGATTAATCAGAAAGTCTTTATACTTTTTTTCTACTCGCCCACGTTAATCTGTCAATTACGAGTACATAGACAAAACTATAAGCACATACTTTTCGATATCAGACAGTCTATGATACATCCAACTCAACTATAATATTTCATTACAGTACACATGGTGCTACATTACCACCCTAGGGCGATAATGTGCACTTTACGTGCCTGTGTTGAATATTCATAGGGCCGTATGTACTGTAAAACATCGTACGATACACGTGGGAATGTTTTAAATCGACACGAGTTTACTCCGAATTTCCTCTTTTTCCCCTTGTATCGTAATGTACTATTGTGAGACGTTAAGTTAAAGTAACACATAAAAGGTTATGGATAGTTATGATTCATACGAAATTTGTTTTCTTTTTTTAATATATATTAAATTTATTTTCATAAGTAGGTAATCTGCAACCTTAAATCTAAAATAGGGCCTTGAGGCATTGTACCTAGGATACTGGCGGTATTTCCTCGTTGTATCGCAATTAGGGCGTGCAAAGCGGTTTTTATTTGTATGAAATTTCGGTTTATAACCGGTTATTAACTGGTTTTTCCATACAATTAAAAACCGGTTTGCACGCCCTGCTCGCAATGCTGATACGTTGTGCGAGGAAGCCACCAGCTTTTCGGTCACCAGTAACATCAACCAGACGTTTCGCGATGTCTACGAAAAACTTGCGTGCGCTGGGACCCCATGGACCAAGAGTTTGACCCCGAATGGTACAAATAGGCCCAGGCTCTTATATTTATTACGTTTTAAAATTTCGGCGCTTTCAGCCGCTCCGCCCGCTGTTACATTAGTTCGTTGGAGATGGGACGGTGTCAGCGTGTCTACGCAAGTAGCATACCACACTAGTATCCGTCCCAAACTCCAAGGAACCAAGGACACCCCATCGGGTCTCTTGCATCATCCCTGAAAATGCCTGTCGGCTCAACGAGAGCAGGCACGTTGATGGTGGCAAGAGATCGACGGATTATGTAATTAAGAAACGCATGTCTTGAAAAACGACCTGCACTTTTATACAGCACAAAAAAGAGCAATTTTTTTAATGATTTATATAGGTACTTCATTAATATTTTTTTCAAAAGTTTCAGGCGGTTAAAACCCCCGTCTGGGGTGACGTCAAA
This sequence comes from Lathronympha strigana, assembly GCA_949128165.1. Taxonomy (NCBI): domain Eukaryota; kingdom Metazoa; phylum Arthropoda; class Insecta; order Lepidoptera; family Tortricidae; genus Lathronympha; species Lathronympha strigana. The sequence continues at coordinate 13,517,431 of OX421909.1, read as the reverse complement.
GTCTACGAGAATAAAAAAGTGATGGCGCCGCACGCCGCTCAACATAACTGATACAAGTGGTTTTGGCGATAGCCGTCAACTTTGATATGCTTTGAGTAGTATTTGAACTGCTTTGAATTTCCCGCATTTTGTCTCAGTTTTCGCTATCTGTGTAGGGTAAATCCTGCTCACGTATCCTTAATCGCCCTGTAATCTGAAATATCTGTTTCAAGTGTATATTGCCTTGCCTAATATGACCTCTCCAGGACGAACAAGCTACGGACGTAAACTGGCAGGTTCTTCTGAGATCTGAAAGTAGAGATGTAAAGAAAGCATATGTACTCGTAAGTACTATGCGTAGAGAAAGATTGTCCACCATTATTGTCAAGATTCGCGCGGGCGCATTTTACATATGTGACCAGAATTTATCTATACTTCGAATAGCTTACAGTAAGATTGAGCTCCTTTTGCCTGGGAAAATCTAAGAAATTTCACGCGGAACATTCAGAAAATACAAATGAAGTAGGAATTGAATACTTATATTAACTTCTGCACTAGTTGTATCAGTAGTATGTTATGCATTTTGTATTATACAAGGTTTTCTTGAAGTATTTGTTTATTGGTTTAGTTCTCTCATAATACTTTAGTTACAAATATTTAATTTAATTTACCAGTTGCCGTCTTAACATACCTTGCTCTAATATCGGTAGCTCACGTTACCTACTTTAGTTATCAAATGTCAATACATCGCCCTGGCGATAACATATTTGCGATGACTTATTCTAAGAATAATTCGAGTTTTCAGGTTTTTGAGATAGAAATCGATGCGTGCAAATATTTCCAACATACCTATTTATATAAAGTTTATGTATATGCCTTGAAGACATGTACACACCTAGGTATTTACTTAGTTCTAATTTTGTACCTAAAGTAATTACACCTAATTAGGTACAGAGGATAATTATGAGCACGGTCATATAAAAAAACCGGCAAAGAGCATGTCGGGCCATGCTCAGTGTAGGGTTCCGTAGTTTACCGTCCGTCACAATAAGCAATCTTAAAAACTGTTTTAATAAATATACCCGACCCGACCCTATCAACTCCGGAAAAATCTTAACGGCGCGAAGTAAACTGGGTTACTAATTTATACAAACTAGACGGATTATGTGTGTTGGGTTTTCGGGGGTAACTTTTGATCGCGTGAATCGATTTTAATCATAATTTTTTTATTAGAAGGAAGGTAAGTGCGGGATGATAAATTAAGTACTCAAGATAAAAAAAATGTTTGCAGATACGGTTAAATAACAAACTTAATTTAGAAATTATTTTGAACAATTTTTCAAAAACCGTTCAACCAATCAAGTTCAAAATCATTTTCCAATAAAGTTCTTATTAAGTTTTGTAATTTTTTTCATATTTTTTGAACTCATAGTTCAAAAGTTAGAGGGGGGACACACATTTTTTTAAATTTCTGGAACGATTATTTTCGAAAATAATAACGTTATGAAAAACTGTTTTTATAAAACCCTCATTATTTTTCAAATACCTATCCAATGATATGTCACAATCAAGATTTGAAACGAAAAAAAAAATCATCCCCCACTTTGCATGTACGGGAGGTCCCTAAATAGTACATTGTGATACACGTGTGCTACGATGGTCATTATACACGGGGCGGTATTGTGCGCGCGAGCTGAAAGCGAGTGCGCAATAAGGAAGCCGATGTGTATAATGGCCGTGCACACACGTGTCATACGACATTTTTCAACACACTTGTAAGTAAAAATCAAAATTTAAGTCGAGGTTATTAACTATTGTTAAATACGTTAACTTAATTGTAAGAATCATGTCAGAATACCTACATGGTAATTAGCATATGAGTTTCACTAACCTTTATTGACTACCTACTTGAAGCTTCTTGCGATGCCTTTTCGACGTCGGTTGATGACAATATTTTACATTTTCAATTAATAAATCCCGAAGCTAAGGCCCAAACGTCACAAATAAGTAGTATATTTATCACTACTAAGTACAACTAGATTTTCATGATAGCACCCGCGTTTTGTAGTTTCAGAGGAGCCTAATCCACATATTGTTATAGTTTTACTTCTAATTCTCTTATAGTTGCATTTTATCATAATAATAAAGCGAGAAAACAATCAAAAATGTTTTACGTAAATAAGTTACCGCAGCGCGCCATTGGTGTATTTTTCAACCGACTTCAATATTTCAAAAGGAGGAGGTTCTCAATTCGACTGAATTTTTTTTTTTTAATGGATGTTCACTCATAACTCCGTCATTACTGAACCGACTTGAATTTTTTTTTGTTTTCTAAAAGTAGACGGTTCCTGGTTGGTCCCGTTTTTTTCAAAATCCATTTCTGATGATGGGATCCATGAGGAACTGAGGGAACTCCTCAAATTTGAAAGGCACATGCATGCTGATTTGGGTGATTTCTTAAGAAACTCGAGCATTTCTTTACGAAAATCATCAATTTGGTGGAGTGGACCTGATGATGAAGACCAGGGATGGCAAAGTGGAACTGCTTCGTAATTCTCAGGACTATGATCCGATTTAAAAAAATATTTTTTTGTCTGTATATAGATGGTTTCAGGATTGTCCCGTTTTTTTCAAAATCAATTTCTGATGATGGGATCCATGAGGAACTGAGGGAACTCCTCAAATTTGAAAGGCACATGCATGATGATTTGGGTAGTTTCTTAAGGCCATCGAGCATTTCTTTACGAACATCATCAATTTGGTGGAGTGGACCTGATGATGAAGACCAGGGATGTCAAAGTGGAACTGCTTGGTAATTCCCAGGACTATCGTCCGATTTTAAAAAATATTTTTTTTTTCTGAAAATAGATGGTTCCAGATTTGTTACGTTTTTTTCAAAATCAATTTCTGATGATGGGATCCATGAGGAACTGAGGGAACTCCTCAAATTTGAAAGGCACATGCATGATGATTTGGGTAGTTTCTTAAGACACTCGAGCATTTCTTTACGAACATCATCAATTTGGTGGAGTGGACCTGATGATGAAGACCAGGGATGGCAAAGTGGAACTGCTTGTTAATTCCCAGCTCTATCATCCGATTTGAGACATTCATCTTTTCTTTGTAAAGAAATACCTTCAAGATAGTCCTATTTGATTATAGTTCTATTTTGATGATGGGCTTCATGAGGGATTGAGAGAACTCCTCAAATTTTAACGGCACATGCATTCTGATTTGAGGGTTTCCTTAAGTAACTAAAACAGTGTTTTGGCGGAGCCAAAATTTTGATGAACTTGATCTGATGATGAAGACCAGGGATCGCAAATTGGAACTGGTTAATAAACCTAGCTCTACTTATTATCCTAGTTGTGACATTCATCTTTTTGATTTGATTTATATTCTGATGATGGAGTTCTAGAAGAATTCAGAGAACTCTTCAAATTTGAACGGCAGGTTAATTGTGATTAGAGGGTGTTCATAATTAGCTTAGGCATTTTCTTACTGTGGCCATCATTTTGCTGGAGTGGACCTGATGTTGATAATCAGGGATGGCATAATGAATATGCTCGTTAATTTATAGTCTGTCATCCAATTTAACACATTGTTATTTTGTTTGTTTAAAGGTCTACAAGGGAGTTTCGTTTGATTATACTTCAAATGTAATGATGGAAGCCCTAGGACATTAAGAAAGCTCCTCAATTTTCAATCGTACACGTGCGGTGTATTGGATATTTGTGAAGTAAACTGGCTAACTCAAACAAATTCTTAATTTCACTTTTACCGGGAACCAAATGAAGTCGGTTTTTTTTTCTTAAAAATTATTTCAAATCGCGTTGCGCGCGTAAATTTGAGGCAAAGGCCCGCCAAGCAGCCAAAATAAAAAATGAAATTATTTATGTTTGAAGCACAAATTATTGTGAATTTTTAATAATTTAGTACAATTTCACGTATATTCAATAATTCAGAAGGTTATTTAACTAAATATTAAACCATATATTCAACTAAATACGGAGATATTGCTTTTTAAGGCATAAGTTATTATGCGGCTAAAACAGTATACTTTATTTGAAAAAAAAAAAAAAACTTTCAAATCCGACAAAATTTGAATGTATTATCTGTGTACGTAACTTAGTCTCGTAGGGTACAAACTTAATTTGATGGGGTTATCTGATTACAACACTAGTTCAATAATATAATGAAAAAGCACGCGTGTTTAATATCTAGGATTGAGCCTAAAAGCGGTACGATAAGAACCTCATTACGAGCAAGTGTGTTGAAAAAAATATTATAACCACTTTTTATTTGACCACTTTGTTGGCGTGACCGATATACATATTTGTACAAAATTACAGCTTTCCAGTACTTACAGTCACTGAGATTATCCGCGGACGGACGGACGGACAGACAGACAGACTTGGCGAAACTATAAGGGTTCCTAGTTGACTACGGAACCCTAAAAAAACAGTCAATTTGTTTACCAGTCGAGTTCGTTAACCGTTGTACGTTGTACTTCACCTTAATACCATGTAATAAAATTTAAAAGTGTGACATTCATAAACTTGATTGTAAAAGCATATTCCACGTGCGCGCGTGTATTATTATATTTAGATTCGATTAGACATGAGTGTTGATGCAAATATTACAAATAGTTTTTACTAGGGTTAGATTGGACCCGAATGACCCGATAGATATTTTTTATTTAACTATTAATTATCTTACTTAATCTTTTAGAATACTATGTACCTCAGTTTTTTTCCGGTTAGGGCTCGTGCACAAATCACGTGACGTTTTTTCGGCTTCTTTGACCCTCTCTCCCCCTTCGTGATATTTGATGAGGTTCGAGGCTAACCCCCTCCCCACATAACCTCACGTGTATTTTTTCCTTGACCTAATTTTAAGATAAATATTATTGTATTCGTAAATCTTGTTTAATTGATAATTTATACTACTATATAGAGCTACGCATTTCAAAATTTCGTAAAATAGACTCCCTATTTTGAAGTGTGAATTTACCTAAATTTTTCTTGGTTTCGGCCAATGTAGAAAAATACACGTGAGGTCTCCTTGGACCCCCTCCCCCTTGAGAGCCTCGCGTGATTTATGCACAAGCCCTAAAGTCACGCTACGTGTTCATTTTCATAGTAGCTATAAGTTGTCGCTTTTGAAAGGAATCAATGTGCTCGTGCATCGAATTGGCCCTTGACCGGTTTAATTAAGTTGTACTCGCCTCATATTTTGGCTTACCGTTTATTATTTAGATCAAACACAAAACGATATTGCACGTCTTTCCGGTGGACTACCCAAAAGTTAAATAACCCCTTGGGTAACTTTTGAACAGTAAGAAAATTGTGTGTAGTGCTGAACAGTGTGCGTAGCCAAGATGCCAGGCATCTTGGTTACGCACGCTGTAGGGCCAATCTTTTCTGTGGCCAATAGTTAACAGCTAGTGGGCATGTAGTAATGATTTTTTCTGCCCTCCGGCCGACGAGCAGCCAATTGCAGGCTGCTATGCTGAATGCTATGACCTTCATGCAAAAAAGAGTTTTATTTTTCATTAGAGAGATCTTGTTGGGCTATAATTATCTGTCTGAAATATGAGGAGAGAACCTTGACACGAAGAAGAATTTGGATTTGGAATAGAATTACATCGTATAATGTGTTTTGGTTCGATATGGTTTGTGTAGGCAACTGTAGATGTTCTAAATCGAGTTATAATAGGTATTCGGTTTTTGTTTTTCTATTTGTAGGAATACATTTAAACAATTCACCTAGCTGGCAAGTAATTAGGATAGGTATGTTTGACTTGTAAGCAAGAGCCGACACTTATAACAAATAAACCTTTTATGGTATGCCCATCTTGCAGCATTGGTGACGGAGTCACGGGGTTCTTGAATTAGGAACTAAGTGTCAATCAATGTGCCTGTCAGCTTAAAAAGTTCATCATTGGTGCTGTCACCCTATATGTTCGTGTGTTAATTATCCGGCTCGTCTAGGTTGCAGTTTCCGGTAAATATATATACCCATAAGTTGACGCTGGCATAATTTTGTCGAACTTTTTGTATAAAGTACTGTAACTATAGGTATTTTGCGTCAAGCCTATTCACGTGCGGTGACGATCGATTTTTCTGCGAGCTTGACTGCAATAAATCAATTTAACCATGTACACTAAGCGTGACTCTCATCACGTGTCGCAGTACCATGGCTCACCCACTATTTCCTTGTGTATAGATTTCTAGATCATTTTTTGCATCACACACGTCAAAGCTTCGTTTAAGCTGATTTGACCGTACGGCGTGGAATAATGTCGGACACTTTCACTTACTGTACTGATCGCTTTGGGTGGTAAACCAATTAGCAGTAATAGAAAACGCGTTCAATATTAATAACTATACCTACTTCTGTGATTGACTGTTTTTGATGATTATTAATTACTAACTTATGTTTTGTTATTAAATTCAAAATTAGGAGTTGATCAACATAAACTTGAACGATGTAGGTATACTTTTGCGAATGTATTTTGATATAGCTACATACTAAAATGGGCTTAGGTATGCTATATTGGATGATGCATTTTAGTGATCTACTTAATCAGTACCGACAATCACCGATTATTTTCAGTTAGATATACAGTTATAGTAATCTTAGGAATATCTTAAACACTAGGGTAAATTAGCTACGCAAGCTTTAAGTTCGATAAAATAAAAAATTCCATATGTATAATGTAGCTATAGGTACCGTCAATTTATAGCCGGCCTTGTAATAAACTGCGAAAAGGATGATCTCAGGAGACTCCGAGCTAGTCAATTGCTGTGTTCTCACGGATCTGGGTCTCGAAACCTCGCTGCTCATTGCTATGGTCGAAGCAGCGCCTCCTCGCCACTTTTTAACTACTAACCTACCGTATTTATTATGAATACATTTTATTGAACTCAATTCGCACATGACCTAAATCAATTGAATTGGATTACGAAACATGACGATCTTTTGATATTGCTATTGAATAAGCTGTCTGTCACTTATGCCCAGGAGAAATGTTCAGTTTACAGTTTGTACTTCAGTTGAAAAATAAAGTAGTCATGTAGAAAATTGTTGATAATCTTGGTTTTTGGATATATTTAAGAATTGTTTAAGATATTTTAATTATTTTTTAAGATTTATTTACTCGAAGACAAAATATATATATATATATATATATATATATATATTTAACCAATATTAAATAATTTCGACGACCGGTTGGCGTAGTTGGTAGTGACCCTGCCTGCTAAGCCGATGGTCCTGGATTCGAATCCCGGTAAGGGCATATATTTTTGTGATGAACACAGATATTTGTTCCTGAGTCATGGATGTCTTCTATGTATTTGTATATTATATATATCGTTGTCTGAGTACCCGTAACACAAGCCTTCTTGAGCTTACTGCGGGACTTAGTCAATTTGTGTACGATACCAATCTTCCTTCCTTCCCTTCCTTAATATTATATTTTGTTTGTCTTCATGTTACCTTTATATGAAAAATTTAATATAACTTAATAAAATATGTAGATTAGGTTACAGAAAGTGCTGGTATTTAAGAAAAGTCCGCTTGTACCAAAATCGGGAAGAATTCAAGGAATGGTGTGACAGTTCCGACACGTCGTCACCGTATAACACTGTCAATGTGTCAATGTGACAGTTTGAGGTTGTCTGCGCCAGCGCGGGCCGCGGCGGCGCGCCGCGACGTGAACGTGACCCCCTCGCTCCGCCCTCGACACCCGTGAGACGTGCCTCTATTGTTGCCTTCTGCAGATAATTAGTTAGCTGTTACTGTACTTTATATTTAAGCGATTGGTTCAGTCGACAATGCGAGCGCTGCACGTGTGTTTAAATTGGATTAGAATACTTAGTGAACTTCGTATTGTGGTCAGTACACACTACGAGTACGTACAATCAGTAGGAATAACCACAATCGTGTGAATGTATAACTAAGTAGTTATAGTAGGTATCCAATAAAATAGTTGGTGTTTTTAAAGCTGTATTAATTCATGAAGACGATATAACCTATTTTTTAATATACCTACTTATAATGCCTAATGAAATCAATACACCTAAGTAATTATTAAAGCTATGTATACCTACATATGTGTGTATAAAATATTCTTACACTGAGATAGGTATTGTTGAGGCAGAGCTTGATGAATACAACGTTCGCATAACACAACCTTATTAATATATTAACATACTACAACTTAATCGGGAGTAGGTACCTACATTAATGATTTGCAGAGCGGATTCTACAACTAGATACAACAACTAACATCAAACAAATGGCGGAAGTAAATACTTTAGAAATGACGGCTATAAATAGAGATGATCGCATCAATTACGTCTTCGTTTAAATATCGTTATGGTTTATAATAGATAATAATTTATTTCCCTACAAACGCCCGAATATAGTATCACACAAAGGAATTCCTGGGTGTCCTACGAGAGCAGCTAAGTCAAAGGTAATAATAAATAAAAGTTAGGAGATATCGCGGTTATCTGAGCGCGGTATTAAGTAGATAGATCGCCGTAAAACAGGTATGATCGTAAGAGGCGCCCAGCCGGATGTCGGTTGCTGTAGGTAAGGAGCTATTTGCATCTATTTCCAGTGATATGACTTGCGCTTCTTGCACGGGGTTCACTTTACGTCATTGGAAGAACTTAAACGAGACATTACCGAGAACTTTTTGAATCATCTAATTAAACACGATTTAACCATAGTTTTTACAACTAATCATTATCTGAGCTTAAGTGTTTTATCAACCATCAAACAAGTTAGATAGTAATATGGATATAAGGTACCTCCTATACTGTGTGGATTTTCTTTTTGGTTCAGTGATGGCAGCAACTAGATCCCGTACTCCTAAATGAAAAAGGTCCTAAGAGAACCTTCCTTCGATTTTAAAATAATAAAGATTGACTTGCACTGAATTTTGAAAAAAAAAGTACAAGCAATAGTTTCCTAAGGGTGGTAACGATAATGTACAAAAACCGGCCATGCATTTCGGATCATGCTCACTGTAGGGTTCTGTAGTTTACCGTTCGTTACAACAGGCGAACTTAAAAAGGGTTTTAATAGATAACATAACATAACAATAAAAACCCTAAAAAGGAGAACTTCGCAGCTCTAACGATTTTTACGCCCTTTTAACAGAGAAGATACGTTTTTTTTGGCAAAAAATAGCGTAACTGACCAAGTTCAAAATAATTTTCCTTCAAAGTCTACATAAAGTTGTGTTTACATGTTTTATCAAATTTTATGGATTGGAGAAAATATTTACTGTATCTAAAATGTTTTTAAGGAACCCCTATTATTTTTCAAATACTTATCCAACGATATCGCATACTTTAGGGTTGAAACAAAAAAATTATAACCTACCTAACCGACTCAGTTTTCGACTTTTCATTTTACCACTTTGTCGGCATGATTGATATGTATATTAATACCAAATTACAGCTTTCTCGTACTAACGCTCACTGAGCTAAGCCGCAGATGGACGGACGGACGGACAGACAGACAGGGTGAAACTATAAGGGTTCCTAGTTGACTACGGAGCCCTAAATAGCCTTATAATAATTAAAACATTCTCATACATTTACTTAGGAGAAAAAGTGATGTTTTATTAACATTTTTCTATCAATCAGAAATACATTAAAATCCGAATTGCCTACTTAAAGCTCGCTAGCTAGGTTGTAATTTTGGAATTAGAGACCAAATCGCCCACGTGTAATACCATTGTGCCCCTTCCCGATAGGCGGCGTCCATTGAGAAAAAACGAACTATAATTATGCGACTGAACTGACTTTAACATAGGTAGCCAATCGTTGAACTTCATTATTAAATTTATTTAGGTAGGTATTAAAACTGCGGAATAAATTGCTTAAAAATGGTAGAATTTCTAACGAAAATGATTACTAATGCGTGATTATTAATAGTTACCTACTGATGGTAAGTCGGGGCCAATAAACAAAATCTGCAGACCGGGTCACGACGCGCGAGGATGACTCACTCCACAAGGAAGATCGAGGAGCCATGGCGTCACCGACACCGCCGCCGCATCGCACTCACGATTTGCCGTTTACTATAAACATTACAATCTACGATATCCAATCCATTAAGAGCCTTCATTTATCAACTTCATTCCGAGTCGACGACGCTTTGCCCACTTTTTCACTTTCAATTAGCCATTCTTAAGTAATTTCTATGCGATGTATACCACTTTTACTTTTGTCATTGATAGTGTACGGCCTAACGTCGTTAAAGCCAGCCCTGGTCTACCTGGGGAGCTTGGATCCGGTTGCGAGGGATTAGCTAACGCGACCCAATCCGGTCCGCGACCCGAAAACAATATTGAAAATAAAACTAATTTAAGTTTTGGACTTATTTTTTGTTTTGCTCGCTGAAAAGAGCGTAACGGTAGGGTCTTAGATCCTAAACGAATAACCGAGAGAAAAACACGGAAGTTTCTTGGCACGGCGTGATATCATCGTTTGGTGAATTATCAATCTAAGTCTTCTGAAAACAGTACTTACTTACACAAAAAATCCGAAAGCAATAAATGAACATCGTCAAACACATCATAAACATTAGGTATGCGTCAGATGTACGAGCATCTTGTGTTAAGGGGCTGACAACAGCCAAGTCAGCGCACACTGTCAATTTGTATCGGATTAAACGAGATCGCACTGTCACCGGCCGGCCTGTTTTTAGAAGTAAAAAACACCAAAACAATAAAATAAAAAACCGGCCAAGAGCATGTCGGGCCATGCTCAGTGTAGGGTTCCGCAGTTTACCGTCCGTCACAATAGGCAACCTTAAAAAGTGTTTTAATAGATACCATGCTGAATATGCTTATAATATTAAAAATTCGATGATACTTTAGATCACACCCGTCCCGACCCCATCAACTCCGGAAAAATCTTAACAGCGCGAAATAGACCACAGTGCCATGTCTCGGGCAATTGGGTTACTAATTTATACAAACTAGACGGGTTATGTATGTTGGGTTGGGTTTTCGTTGGTAACTTTTGATCGCGTGAATCGATTTGAATCATTCTTTTCTTATTAGAAGAAATATACGTGCTGGATGATAAATTAAGTACTCAAGATAAAAAAGGTGTTTTCATATACAGTTAAATTACAAACTAAATTCAGAAATTATTTTGTTCAATTTTTCAAAAACCGTTCAACCAATCAAGTTCAAAATTATTTTCCAAGAAAGTTCTTATTAAGTTCTACTTTTGTAATTTTTTTTCATATTTTTTAAACTTATAGTTCAAAAGTTAGAGGGGGGGGGGGGGACACACACATTTTTTTAAACTTCTGGAGCGATTATTTCCGAAAATATTAACTTTATCAAAAACTGTTCTGAGTAAACCCCTTATTATTTTTTAAATACCTATCCAATGATATATCTCTATGGTTGAAACGAAAAAAAAACACCCTCCACTTTACGTGTATGGGAGGTACTCTAAAAAAGAAATTATAAACACTTTTTATGTTAACACTTTGTAGGCCTGACCGATATACATATTCGTACAAAATTACAGCTTTCTAGTACTTACAGTACATACCCCTGCCATTCGCCTGGCTGCGGAGCACTCTCCGACAAGACACCAGGGTAAAACGCCAACTATACTGGTCTAACATAGGAACCTGCAGGCAAACAAGGTTAGCCCTCCCGATAATCACCCCCGGGCTGTCGCGGAGGCTGAGACAGCTGAAAAGGCCCCAGCTCCGTCTCCTGACCGGCGCCATAACAGGTCATGCCTTATTCAACAAACACTTGCATACTTTGCGTGTTACAGACAGCGCACTCTGCAGGGCCTGCTTGGAGGCAGAAGAAACAGCCGCCCACGTCATCATCGAATGCACTGGGGTGGCAAACTACCGGGCACAATACCTCGGTACACCGAGGTCTCTCCCGGAAGTCGTCGGCAACATCAAGGGTCTGCTAGGCTTCCTGGAAGTAGTTCCTGGGAGTAGGGGGTAGCAGGTACTCTCAGGTATGCGATGCTGAGATATTGGCCTGCACCTCAAGTCTATCATACACGTCCCCGTCTTCCCTGGATCTGCCGCCGCGGACCAGGGAGGAGCCAACCAGCCGGTTGACCGTACTTCCCGGGCAATGCTAGTGGCCAATGGGCGTCGCACTATTTACCACTCTACCCCAGACCACTAGTAGCTAAGTATGAGGGCGGCATCCGGTGTGGGCCACGCTTCTAAGGATGATGTGGCACCCCCCACCCGCCGGATGTTATTAAATATATGTATGTGTACATATCTAAGTATCTTATGTATAATCAATTATAACTGTCCTCTTAAACCAATCTAAGGTGTTCACCGTGCCGAGAGATGCATGGCTGGTGGTGAGACCAGTCGCGAACGGTGGCCTCGGGTATAGGGCAAATACCCGTTGTACACTTGCCTTATCTACGCAAGCGGGGCTCTGCGTGGATGGACTGATTATCCCTTGCTACTCGTGGGAACTGTATGGATAGTAGTAACAAAAAAAATATATTTAAAAACAAAGATGAGGTAGAAGGTGGAACGACTTCCTTGGATGAGACGGCGTATGCTGAAGCACCAAGGAGGGCGAAACATAAGAGTGGGACGGCCAAAGGGGCCCCATCGAAGCAGGAGAAGCCTCCGAAAGTTGGGGTACCTTCGGGAACCCTAGCCGAGGAGGCTAAGCCTGAGACGATGGAGCCTCCGACAGCTGGCCCCTCAAATGACCAAACAAAGGCGGCTAAGAGCGGGACAACAACTGTTGAACCCTCGAAGCAGGCCATTGATCCCGGCTGGGAGATAAGGTGCAAACCCATGGGGAAACCTGCCCAGACCGACCAAACCGAGCAGCGAAAGAAACCTTCGCAGAGGAGGAGAAAGTGGCTTCGAAAGCAAAGAGAAGCAGGAAGTCGCTCTTCTGAAAACCAACAGAAGGTCGACGCCCAGAAAGAGACAGGCAATGTCGAGGACGCGACGACCTCTGCAGCACAAAACCAGGCGCAAAACCCAGAAGGGATAACCAAGAGGGCACGCCTGGACGAAACAATATCCCCTAGAGGCGAGCACAAACGACCACGCACCGACGCCTCGGGGACAAAACCTCAACCCTCTACCTATGCGGCGGCGGCGGCGGCAGACCTGACGGTGGCGATCACCAACGAACGCACGGGCAGGCTGTCGCAGCAGGACGCTGAGGAAGTGGAGAGGAAAATCGGGGACGCCATTTTCCAGGCGGCCATCGAAACCGATATAGACACAGTTGCGGAAGCACCAGCGTTCTCAGGCAGACCCAGCTTGGTGGATGGGTACCTAAAGCTGTGGTGCCAGGACGCCAAAACAAAAGAGTGGCTGATGGAGTGGTTAGGATCAGCCACCCTTCAAAACGGAGACCATCTAGTCGGGAAGAGGGAGGACGAGATGGTCCGAAACGTAAGGTGTGGCATACTAATACCAGCACTAGAGAACAACCTCACCAAGGTAGGAAGGGTACTCAACTTCCAGAACCCTTGGGCCTTGGTGAGGAAATGGACCCTTAACCAGGTGATCCCGCTGAAGAAGAGGGGATGCACACTACTCCTGGTGGGAATACCCGAGGACGCTGTGCCAAAGCTGATGGAGAAGGAGCGTAGACTGAACTACATGTGTGGGACAGTCTACGTTCGTTTCCAGCACAGCGGAGGGCGTTTTAAGGATTCCCCGCCGGAGAAGACCGACAAGGACAGTCAGCCAGACGGAGGGGACGAAAAACTCGCAGGAGAAATAAAATCTAGTACCCCCTCCGCCATGGATACTGACGGTGCAACCGGACCATCCACCTCGGACATGGAAGAAAGCGTATTGCTGGATTCTGAGGACGAGGAAGGACTACCCAAGGGGATCAGTCTCCTGAACCTTAAGGGAAAGGCGGATGGGACACCCTCCGATGGCGCCTTCCCTCTGTAAGGTCATCCAGGTTAACCTCCAGCATAGCCAAACAGCTACGGCTCAACTAAGAAGATGGCTGGAGGTTAACCAAACGGCAATAGCCCTGATCCAAGAGCCATGGATCAGGAACACACGTATAAACGGCCTCAATAACACCGGAGGTAAGTTAATCTATAATACACAATGCAAACCTAGAAGTTGTATATACATATCAGGTAACATAATGGCACAACCACTAACTGAATTCTGTTCCAGAGACGTGTGTGCCATAAAACTCCTCAGAACACAAAACTCAAGTCTGCCGGAAATAATCCTGGCATCCACCTACATGGCGGCAGAGGACGACCCACCTCCAATGGAGATGAACAACCTCATACGCTACTGTGAACGAGAAGGGCTCGAGCTTGTCATATCCGTAGACTGCAACGGCCACCACAACTTATGGGGAATGGAAACCAACAACAAAAGAGGTAACGATATTGTTGAATACCTTATGTCAACTAACCTAGATATCTTAAACATAGGATCAAAACCAACGTTTGTCACTCGTAGATGTAACACTATAATTGACATTACTCTAAGCACAGGTGTGGCAGCGCAACACGTGTCCAACTGGCATGTGTCGGATGAAGCATCCTGCTCCGACCACAGATGGATACGATACGACCTGACAGCCGATATCCTTAAACCACCACTTAGGAGAAACCCGAGACGAACAGACATACCGGCGTACACAAACCTTCTCACAGGTAAACTAGACATTAACAAACACACACACAAACCTAGCAACACAAAGGAATTGGAGCAACAGGTAACCACACTGACTAAAAACATAACTGATAGTTACAAAACCACATGTCCACTATCGGCCCCACAAGGCGGAAGGAAAAATGGCAAGAGCGATGGCTGGTGGGGACCGGAGCTGGAACGTATGAGAACAAAACTAAGAAGATTACTAAACAGAGCCATGAACACTAGAAACGAAGAAGACTGGGATGAATACAGAACAGTCAAATCAGAATACAAGAAGAGGCTAAGATTCAGGAAATCGGAATCGTGGCGAACCTTTTGTGACAACATATCCACGGTGACCCAGGCGAACAGAACAAGAAAGATCCTTGCGGATCAACCAAAACAACTGCTAGGCACCCTGAGAAGACTAGACAATAGCACCACTAGCACTCCAGCTGAAACAGAAAGAGTGCTAGTGGAGACCCACTTTCCAGGATGCAAAGTAGTAAATGAACATGAGGTAGAACAACAAGTATCAGACTACAATCCAACCGAAAGTGAATGGGAGACAGCAGAACGAATGACAGAACTCAATAAAACAACCTGGGCGGTGAATAGTTTCGACAAATTCAAGTCGCCAGGAACAGATGGAATTTACCCTGCTCTACTACAATGGGGAGGACGAAAACTAATGATTCATCTATCAAACATACTGTGCAGCTGTATAGCTTTCAGATACATTCCACACAAATGGAGGGAAGTTAAAGTAATTTTTCTACCAAAACCGGGCAAAACCGACTACTCGGACCCCAAGTCGTTCAGACCAATTAGCCTTACATCCTTCATGCTAAAGACGCTAGAAAGATTATGCGACAGAGAGCTGAAGGACACGGCTCTAAAGAACATAAAGATTCATCCAAACCAACATGCTTACAGTCAAGGTAAATCAACGGACTCGGCCCTCCACGCTGTAGTAAGCAACATAGAAAATGCGCTGGAGAGGAAAAACTCCTGCTTAGGCACTTTTATCGATATAGAAGGAGCCTTTGATAAGACCAACTTTAGCAGTATCCACTTAGCATTACAAAGACACGGAACAAACCAACTGATAACAGAATGGATAATGAACATGTTAAAACAAAGAATAGTAATACTGACGGAAAACCGAGATCACCAGGCACTAGTTATGAGAGGATGCCCCCAAGGGGGAGTACTATCACCACTACTATGGAACCTGGTAGTAAACGACTTGATAACAAAACTTAACAATAAACACTTTAGGACTATAGGCTATGCGGATGACTTAGTCATCCTAATCAGCGGCCTAGTAATTCCCACGCTATTTGAGTTAACACAATCTGCACTAAAGATGATAGAGAACTGGTGCAGGGAGAATGACCTAACGGTAAACCCAAAGAAGACCGACACAATTCTCTTTACACAGAAAAGAAACTTGGGTACATACAAAATGCCAATGCTCTTTGGGGCAAGACTGACACTCTCAAAGGAAGTCAAATACCTAGGTATAACTTTAGATGACAAACTAAACTGGAGCAAACATCTGGAAAATAAACTAAACAAAGCAACAGTGACCTTCTGGCAATGCCGAAGAATGGTGGGCAAGAAATGGGGGCTTGCCCCGCACATCATACTGTGGCTATACAAGATGGTAATAATGCCGATGATCAGCTACGGAGCGGTAGTATGGTGGCCCCGAACACAACTAGCCACTGCAAAGGAAAAACTAAACAAGACCCAAAGACTAGCATGTGTGGCAACCACCGGCTGCATGAGGACTACTCCAACTGCGGCCATAGAAATAATGCTAGGACTCCTGCCATTACACATCTACATACAAAAAGAGGCGGCCGCAACTGCACTTCGGTTGAAAAACCAAAATCTGTGGTCAACCCTAAGTTCAAAACATAAACAAATCTATGATAATACAGTTGCTAACATGCCAATACTGGAAGCACCTATTGACAAAATACCAAAAACGATGATCTTCTGGAAAGACTATGCCGTATCATTAACAGAAGACCCGAAGGAAGGACTAAATCAAACAAATCTTAGAATATTTACAGACGGCTCAAAAACAAATGAAGGAACAGGATGTGGTGTCTTCTCAGAAGACCTAAACATGCACATCTCGAAGCCCCTAGGAGAACACAACACAGTATTCCAAACGGAATGTGTGGGAATAATAGAAGCCTGCAATGCAATACAAAGAAGACAAATTAAAAATGAAAACATATTAATACTGTCAGACAGTAAATCGGCACTACAAGCGCTATGCAGCGACAAATTTACCACACAACTCACACTCGAATGTCATAACAGCCTCACAAAGGTAAGCGAGGCTGGAAACAAACTAACTATAAAATGGATAAAAGGACATAGTGGCTCAAGGGGGAACGATGCGGCGGATGAACTAGCGAGGAGAGGCTCAGAGACACCAACATATGGACCCGAACCTATCATACCACTTCCTTTATCGTACATACAATACCAATTAAACCAACATCACAAACAACTTCACAATAAATACTGGAATGATTTGGAAACATGTAGACAAACCAAAGAAGTCCTACCGGAGCTAAACCACAAGCTCACGAGAACCTTACTGCAGACACCCAGACACAAACTGCGGAAAATAGTAGGACTATTCACAGGACACAACACACTAAACAAACACTTATATAACATGGGCATAACAGACAGTCCTATGTGCAGAGCATGCATGGAAAAAGAGGAAACGACAACACACATTCTCCTAGAATGCGGACAGGTAGAAGTATACAGGAGTAAGTACTTAGGAACTCCAACAACACTAAAGGAAGCAATTAGCAACCTAAAACATATGCTAAGTTTCGTGGAGGAGCTAGGGTGGTTAGAATAGGGCTACCTCGTTATCACGCAAAAAAGGCACAATAGATGTCGAGTTGCGGAAAACGCCCAGCACAACTAACTAACTAACTAGACTTCCTGGAAGAGCTGGGTTGGCAGGAGTAGTAGCCGGCAACCCACCACGCAAAATAGGCGCATCATTTGACGTCGAGTTGCGGAAACTAGGCCGCGTATACCTATAACCTATATATATACTTACAGTCACTGAGATTATCCGCGGACGGATGGACGGACGGACAGACAGACAGACAGAGCGAAACTATAAGGGTTCCTAGTTGATTACGGAACCCTAAAAAAGACATAGAACCACATAATGGTAAATGTAAGACCAATCTTTGCTATTATTTTCCATCGAGCCGAATCCGTGAAATTAAAAATCGGCTCCGTCTATGGTTTTTGAATTATGATGAATATTAACATATATTTTTTGCAGTAAGTATTTACACTAATCGTTTTTCTTAAAAAACTGCTTCAAACCATGAATTAGGTGTTGTCAGCCCTATCTGTTATGGTAAGCAACACTCAAAACGTCTAGTATGGGATCCGAAACAATGTATATTACGTACGTACGGGTAATATGAACGATGCAAAGGACAAACGTGCATTACTCATCCTGGGCACTTGACCTCCTGCGTTTCGCCAAACAGAATAACAAGAGTTGCGGCATGTCTAACATATGTATTCAGCCGATATTTTCAAGGCAACAGGTTCTTGAACCTGTTTTTATAATCGAGGTAATTAATTTAAGTATTAAATTTATTACAACCCTAAACTAACTACTTTATGAGAATCATATAGTACCTAAGAGCGGCAAGGGGTTTTACTATTATAGTTAACATCATATTGAAACCCTACTCGTACCTTCAGGAGGCAAGGGTAGTTTATTTATATTTTCCAGTCGGTTGATTTAGTAATTTTTCTTGTAGAATAGGTACGCCCCAAAGAACAAAACTTAAGTCTTAAATATCCTGAGTCTTAAATAACCTGTCGCTTCTTTCTGCCCCATAAGCCAGTTAGAGAAGCGTTCGTAAGTTGTATGTAGGTAGGTTATGTTAATCCTCACAGGGTATTTATAATTTTTAATTTTAATTATAGAATAACCTTCAGGCAATGTATTACCCTCTATGGGATTCCCACCATAGGCGCTATCCTCCCACACATAGAGGGATGGCTGGACCGGAAGCATGGGGCCCTGACCTATAGGATGACGCAGGTTATGAGCGGACACGGGTGCTTCGGGCATTACCTGCACCGAATAGGGAGGGAGTTGGGGCCTCAATGCCAAGACTGTGGAGCGGTTGACGACACGGCCCAGCACACTCTGATAGAGTGCCCCCGCTGGAACACTGAGAGGGAGGTGCTATCGGCGCAGTTAAGGGTGCGGGATCTCTCGCTGCACATCATTGTAGGAGCTATGCTGGGCAGCGACAGATGTTGGAGGGCGATGGTCACCTTCTGCGAGGAAGTTATCTCGCAGAAAGAGGCAGCGGAGCGGGAGCGCGAAAACAGCGTGGATGCGCCACCGCTCCGGCGCAGGCGGCTCGGGAGGAGGCGTAGGCAATATGTCCTAGCCAACAGCTAGCTCTTTCCTTTTATATAGGGCTGTGGGTAGGGGACCCACACATTAATTAGCCCTATCCGTCTGATTAGAGAGTCAAGCGTCATGGCTCTCTACTCCTAAGGCGCGGGTGCCCGGCAAAAGCCTGGTGACTGGGGAGCGTAGCGGTCGACTTGCACCATGTGATCCTGACACGCTCCCTTAACGGTTGTGCGGATGACGCCGGTGTGTTTTTCGTGGGTAGGCCACCCCTCTGGGAGAGGAGAGTCCCACATAACCTCCCACAATACCCCTAGGGAGGTATGCATAAAGTATTTTCACACCGACAAAAAAAAAATTATAAGTCCTCTGGGCTTTGCAGACCAACCTTTGTTTTTGTTTTTAATTATTTTTATATTTTTGTATGTATGTAGGTAGTTTGCACAAGTAACTTTGTTGATTGACGGGGACAATTCGCATTCTCTCAGTCATCGTCCTAATCCTAACCCTGTGAAAACGAGTGCTCTAAAGGGCTCGAAACGTAGGGTCATGGTGTTAATAAACGCGATTAATCCGTTCTAAAGTGTTTAATTTCAATTATTATTTGTACATATAGTTTAGGTCCCAATAGTTTTTAAGGTAGATTCAGATTCTTTTAGTTTTTTTTTTTTGTAATTTAATATATTTATAATAACATTAAAAAAGAAAATAATTTATGTTAAAAAGAATGTTATAGATTTACTCCAAGTACCCTAAATTGAAATGAAAAATCGATCTGTATAGTTAAAGACCCACGGTAATAGGCTGCTCAGGTGCGCTGCCGCGCAGGTGAAGTAAGTACCTAACTTCAGGGTAAAGGTACCACATTGTGCGTTGTAGATAAGGTTGATTTCTAAGTGATAATTTATGACAGTAGAGCCTTATCGATAACCGACAATGTGGTACCTTTAACATGAAAACGCCATTATGTAATAAAAAATATAAAGTTTTTTTTGCGATCAGGAGCGATTTTATGCTTCAATTGTTTAAAATGATATACACCAGAGTAATGAAAACGTGTAATTTTATCTAGATGGATAATTGAAATTTAACGGATCCAACATAATACTACTTAAAAGCGTAAATACGAAAGCTCTAAGTTTAAAGTGTTACGCAGGTATTTATTTGGCACCAAACTGTGAAAGTAAACTAGGGCGCCTCATTAGGAGTGTTTACCTAGATCATATGCGTGAGTAACGCCAAATCCACATATTCGACCTAGACATTGATTCCCAAAATATATTATCATCCTACATTATTCTGTCCATTATAAACTCATTAGCGTTGCGAGCAACGGCACTCGCTCCGCCGCCAAATTACCAACATTATCAATTTATACCCGCCCGTGCACAAACAAAAAAGTTCAATGTAGATGGCCGGTTCCCGTTAACAAATTCGTATTGTGCAATGTAGGAGAAAAATTGTAAGTCGTGTTTTGGGTACGTGCTTTTTGTGGTAGGGTTTGATACCGCTATGGTTCAAGTCAAGATATGTGTTCACCTAAATGCTTTCACTGCGCCCGGCACGCATCAATCAACTCGGAGAGCGCGCGGCCGCCGCCGCCGCCGCCGCCGCTGCCGCCGGCCCGCCCGCCACCGCCACCCATCAGCCACATTCGCTACTCTCATTTGGAATGAAAACATTCTTTTACCTAATGCGTTTTATTACCATGAAATATTTGAAATGAGTTTGTTTCTATTTTTATGTGTAGGTACTGATTTACATTGGACTCATTTCACCTAATTTAGGTTTTTCCCTTCTTGATATAAAAATTTTCGGAGAGGTAAAATCTGTGGACATTTTATGAGGAAAAATCTAAAATAATGGTTAATTAGGTAAACAGCTATGTAATAGCTAGAGCTAGTAAAGCTACTTATACAGAAAATGCTTATTTACAACAGTATTTATACACTCAAGATTCAAGACATTTATTGATAAAAGCAACATAATTTACATGTCAAAAGGTTATAACTAAACTTTGGTATTAAGTTACTTAGTAGTTAGTTAGTTACTTTATAAGTTCAACACGGCTAAAAAAACGATGTATGTACCTTCCATTCAACTTACTGTTTACCTGTATACAGCGTATATAGCTATATACAATCGCGGACCGGTATTGTTGAACCACTTTGTCGTCGGCTCAACAATCCCTGTTCGCGACTGTACTGTCCATAATTAAAATGATTGAGCATGAGCACTCTAAGCTTTCTTATTATATTAGGACACCTAAAATAATTCGCGTAGCTACATTTGCTGCGGGTATTTAAAGAGCGAAGAATCCCGAGGTTTGATACATAAGTAAAGTTTTCAAAGGCTCTAAGCTGTATCACCCGAGTGATACATTCTCTTACATCGTTTTTTATAAACAAATAGGTAAAATATTATAATTATAAGTGAGTTAGCGCTTTATCAATGTAAGTATTAAAATATCAAATCCTCAATGGTACTTAGTTATCTTTTTGTCATAGGTACTATGACAAAAAGATATCTCGTTCAAAGCGTAGTTTATTGAGTGATTGAGTAGTACAAATTGCTTAGAAATCGTGATTTCGTCGTCAAATTCGAACCATCTTTGATAGAAACTAAACGTTTTTATCTTAATTAGACAGCACGGAGCCGCCTGCATGGTTTATCGTAGTTAATTTGTACGGTGATTTATTTTATTTTATTGGTTTCTGACTAGGTATAAAGCTTTTGGCGTAGGTATATTCGTTGATAGATTTAATAGTTTGTTAATTAAGTAAAGTCGTGCATGTCTAATGATATAATGATAATATTTGGATAAAGTCAGATGATAAAGGTTACTTCCTTGATCTCATCTGCTTAAACTGGCTATACTCGTTTAGGTTTTAGACGCGCGCATTGGAAGTTGCACGAAAGTTATTGTTAATAAATACACAAGTGAAATATAAATTGAATTAGATGTCATATACTAATAAAAAGACCAACACCGACGGAGACCAATCCGAGGATCGAACTCGGGTCTTCAGTTTACGCGGCTAATGCCATAACTACTAGGCCAACTTGTCTCACCGAATGCCGGCGAATTTCTCTAGTATATGCAGTCTTAGTAACAGGCAAGACGCCCGTGGCCATTTTCTAAGTACAAGCGACATTGCTTAGTACTTCCATCCAAACCACTCAGGGGTCCCGGCATGGCGAGAGAGATGGCGCTGTAATCAATACAACTTTTTGTTGAAAGAAATCAAATTATTTAATTTAATATTTTTTGATTTGTTATTAAAGTAGTAACACGACTATATATAAATTATAAATTGAAATAGATGTCATATAATAAAGAAAAAGATCAACACCGATGGAGGCCATCCGAGGACCGAACTCGGGTCTTCAGCTTACGCGGCTAACGTCATAACCACCGAGCCAACTGGTCTTGCTTGTACTTAGAAAATGGCCAAGGGCGTCTTGCCTGTTACTAAGATTGTATATACTCGAAAAATTCTCCGGCATTCGGTGAGACCAGTAGGACTGATGGTTATGGCGTTAGCCGCGTAAGCGGAGACCCGAGTTCGATCCTCGGATTGGCCTCCGTCGGTGTTGGTCTTTTTCTTTATTAAGTGACATCTATTTCAATTTATAATTTATATATTAAGTTAAATAATTTTATTTGTTTCAACAAAAAGTTACAAGTGAAATACCTTTGAATTTGTTTTTTAATTGGTGTATGCTCGGAGAATAGATGATTGTGTATTCAGGAAACGGGATAAAATGATAAAATTCTGCACTAGGAAATTTCAGTTTTAAAATACCTATTTTCAACATTTTAACGATTAAGAATGAAAATTGGATAATAATATAATGGGTCACAATGGGTGCTATTCATCCCTTGGTTAACAATTTACCTACTTTTTGTTGGCAGGTCGGCGACAGACGCATATACTCGTATGTCCTGGGGTGTTTTACGTTCCAAATGTCGGTTTAAAATGAATGCATCGTACGATTTCCATTCAGATAATTATTTCCCGAATCTCAACATAAATGACGACTGTAAATCAAAATTTAAAAATAAAAGTTTCTTTGGACCACTCATACTACATATGTTTACCTATATTTTCTAATCTAAAATATTAGATTATATTTGAAAAGTAGAGTATTTAACTTGGGTGAAAGGCTCAGTCACGGACTATCGCCGCGCCGCTGTCATTACGTTCGAACGCCAAAATACCTTGATTACATTGGGTGCTTTTCTTCCCTTGGTTACAAATCATGTTGCAAAATTCAATGAAGTTTTAATTTTTCGGGTTTTAATTAAAATATCGATAAATTAAAACTAGATTTGTACTTCCTGGGACCAATTAAGCACGACTCACACTAGGACGGGCCGGGACGTGACCGGGCCGGGCTAAACTGCCAGTTTCTATAGAAAACGTCACGTGACCTCCGAAGGCTCCGAGCTATCACGTGATCTTCCTATAAAAATGTACAGATCGTCCCGTCCCGCCCCGTTCCGTCCCATTCTAGAGTGAGTCATCCTTGAAAGCTATCGTTTTAAATGTTAAGCAATTTATAGATATATTTTTCTGTATGTATTATAAATTGATGAACATGAAATACCTATCAGTAGCTGTTTCTAATACAGAACCTACTGCATAACTAATATAACATCAATTCAATTTATTAAACTAATTGTTGGTAGCAAATAGGTATATTAATAGTATCATCGGTGGTACTCGATAGGCAAATGATCGGCCTTCACAAGGACGTCGAGTAAGTGGTCGTTAACAACATCTTCAATTCATTGAAACTCAGACGCGTGAACGTAAACGTGAACGTAGTAATACACCGGCAAGCTTAATCGTGACGAGCCGGTAATAAGTCATAGATAACGAATTATTTACGCATATATAAGTTATTTATACTGGTGAAGCGATGCGTCTAATTTTCTAATATTAGCATGCATATGATTGGAATATAAATTCATACTTAAAAGAAATAATAAAATGAACATTATTTTATGTTGTTAGCCGGATGTGACACTGGATGCGATCCGCACCGTACTTCGGTTTCTGGGCCTATACCACGAAAATCGAACGATTACGGATTTGTATCTCCATCTCGGTCACACTTGCATATTGGAGTGACAAAGAGGTTGTCCCGTCAATGCCAATTTTCGATGTTCGTGGTAGGCATGCTGAATGCGACAACGCTATGCGCGTGTATAGCGCTATCCCGCTTGCGCACCGGCGTGCGGTGCGAATCGCATCAAGTATGACATACGCCTGACTTTCATAAAGGAATAGATCCTGTTAACAAAACCCCTTAAGTTTTTTAAAATTTTACAAGTTTATTTACAAGTGTCAAGGAATATAGACACATGTAAAATAAGATACAAAAACTGTATGAATACAAGTAGAAAGGGCACCAATTAAGAGGGCTCAGTTTCTTATTATAGTACAAAAATCACCCAAAACACTCCTAAACTGTGTACGTATCTACTAGATTACGCAAATCTACTGGCAATTTCCCGAGTTTTCGCTCCAAGTGTGGGGATAATTCATTCGTGCCCCTCAATTTTATGCGCTAGTCCCTTCCGCCCGCCCTCGCCGCCCTGCTCCACCTGGTCCGTTCAACTGCTCGTTCAGCACCGAGATCACGAACCGAGTATATTTTATGAACTTTATACGTATAAGGTGCTTCCGTTTCAGACTTTTATTTAAAGTTAACGTTAGCACAGAATGCAGTCATAGGTACTAGGTATGCCTGTGTTTAATTTTAATATACTTAAACATGTAGGTAACTTCCTTTTAGGATTTTTACCTTTACATGTAATCATGATCTCGCAAAACATACACTCGCATATTGTAACTACATTCCATGTTAATATTACCTTTTATAAAGCTGAAACGTAAGTTGTACCTACCTATAAAGTTCATAAAACATGAAGCTCGTATATAAATACTTAGTTGTACAATTAGCTGGCATTACTTTTTGTTTAAAATAAATAAAAATAAAAACACACACAACAAGGGTAACAAGAATAAAAATTGGCACACGCAGCTCCCGTTTTCCGCGGAGGCGATGGAGCGGGGCGATGTAACATATCAGATTGTTATGACATAAAGAAAATTAGTTTCCGTCGTTTCCTTTGTTCGTTCAACTTCATTTCACGTTATCCGAGTATAGGTAAGTACAAGACTTCCGGAAAAAGAGTTAAGGATGCGTAATCAAAAGAAAAACGTGATCTAATGTTTATGTAAACGAGGCAACGTTCAGTTGCAATCAACTTGAGACCTAAGTGCCTTCCTCTTCCAGCGAGGACTGTTGATCTGTCGTGATTTATAACCGCCATCGGCTGGAGTAATCTTCCAGGCCATCAACAATTTGTACAAATGTTTTTTCTGCTACGATATATCAAGTTTCCTTGAGCTAAAACTTAGCTGCGTAATAGCATTACAAGTAAAAATAGCACAAGATAGGTATATATTTATCCAATTCATTGATCCACGGGTGTCAAATTAACGAACACGCATATTAACTTTGTGATCAACATCGTCAAAGATACCCATATAGAAAGCTCCACGCGTCGGGTACATCATCTAGTGGAAAAAAACAATAACAGGTTGATAAATGACCTCGTTAGTGTAGCAGTTTCGAGTGCTGCATGTTTTTAATTTGACGAACTTTCAGGTCATGGCTACAGCGGGCTCTTATAATTATGCAGGCAGGAGCAGAAGATGGATTAAATTGTCAATGGTATGTATAAATATAATACAAAATATCAGTAGGTAAGTAATTAGATAGGCACATTAATAGACTTAATACTTCTTGTGTGAAGTGAAGATTTGGATTTGAATGTCGATGATTGCATGGTTAGTTTGGATTGACGACTTTCAAACGCCACATTTTCGTCTTTGTCCGACGGTGACGTGAAGGATGGTCGCATAAAAGCCTGGGTCAAAGCTCCAAACTACGGTTGTTCTCGCACCTTCACCTAAAAATAAGTTTGATTAAATGTCACTCTCGCAATAATGTCGCAATCCCAGCACAATAGAAGTAACTTGGTATTAACCGAGTCCATCATCCTAGGTTATGAATGATCCACATAAAGACTTTTCGCATGCCTAATGGGTATCATGTGACTCAGGGTGTGACGTTCTCACAAAGGCATTCGCTGGAAAGTTATTAAGTCATTATGATAATGTCGCCGTGAGATAAAGAGCATAATAAGAGAAGGGAGTCGGACGGGAGTGCGGGTCATATTTGACACGCAATTCCTGCAATTGAATTTTTTCTTTCCCAAGTCGCGAGTTCAATTAGCTGGTTAATTTGGAGTAATAACGTGAATTGATGTCGGCACAGAAACATAGCCTACATATAAGACATGCAAGAGCACGTATAACTGTTTTGGTAAGTATCGAAACAACGCGCGGCCGGAAGAAGGCCGCGCGGCGACCTTCCAACTGTGTAGGCTCCGATCATTGACCGAACCGGGCTTACCGCAACACTGTTCCTTATTCACTTTTGGCACTAATTTTTTACGTCATCTTCCAAGAATATTTTTCTGTATTGGCATTTGGAATCATGTATCTTTCCAAAAATACTTTTATCCTAATTTAAATCTTATGAAATAATTTCTCAATAAACACTATAACTGATTTTATTTTAAGCTTGATATTACCGCCTAACAACAACAAGTATAAATAAAACTAGTAGTTTATGTGATTGTAAATAATGTAATACGGAGGGTACTGGGTGCCTAGCCAAGATGCCAATCGCTCACGCTCAGTCGCTAACGAAACGCAACTGTCATTGTCACACTAACAAGGAAGAGTGATAGAGAGAGGTAAGAGCTACGATACGTTAGTAAGTGTGAGCGATTGGCATCTTGGCTACGCACGCTGTACGGAAACCTAAAAATGATGATGTTATTACCTATATTGCACGAACATGTCTAAAATAATGTTAGCCAAACTATAGAATTAGCTGGAAAACCAATGTCTTTTAAGTTAAAAATTCAGATAAAGATAGTATAATAAATATTATAAATATTATTAATTATATTATATTATAGGACATTCTTACACAAATTGACTAAGTCCCGCAGTAAGCTCAAGAAGGCTTGTGTTACGGGTACTCAGACAACGATATATATAATATACAAATACATAAATACATAGAAAACATCCATGACTCAGGAACAAATATCTGTGTTAATCACACAAATAAATGCCCATACCGGGATTCGAACCCAGGACCATCGGCTTAGCAGGCAGGGTCACTACCAACTGCGCCAACCGGTCGTCAGTATAATAAACAATGAACTACAAACGAAACAGGAAAATAATACCTACAAAAATATAGGTGGCACACAAGCAACAAGACTGGGGCGTTTAGTGCAGTGAAGAAGAGGATGGATTAGGTGCGCAGTCGTTTAAGCCAAAAAAGTTCAAAAATTGTACCAACATAAAACTATTAATTATTAAAATATCTTTTCATTATATTATTTTATATTTACTCATACAATGCGAGATAAATTTTCCACACACATTTCATCCTAGATTGAGTATTTGAAATAATTGTATACATACTTGTATGTTTACCGGTCATTAGATACTGCCTGTTAATACAACATCATAGCAATAATATAAATTAATATTTTCAATACAATTACAGGTTAACCTATCAGTCATAAATTTAGAGCCTAACGCAGATTCAGCTACGGTTTAAACTTTGACACCTCATACAATTCGTATGAGACCACAAAGCTGCAAGCAAGTAACGGCTACCCCTAGGGTGGACCATCGTCATTGTCAGAGACTAACATTCCTCGCAATTAGTGACACGTGAGGAGTTTACAGTTTGAATATAGTCTGACAAGTCAGCGAGCGCAGTAACAGTAGGATAAAGAGCATCATACTGTCTTTCTCTTACGCTAGTATAACCATCCCTAAAAACCGGCCAAGAGCATGTCGGGCCATGCTCAGTGTAGGGTTCCGTAGTTTACCGTCCGTCACAACAGGCAACCATAAAAAGTGTTTCAATAGATACCATGATCAATATGCTTATAATAATTAACAATTCGATGCTATATTTAAACATAATAATTAAACGGGTCTAACGCGAATTAATTTGTTTACCTTATTTACCGACGTTTCGACACAGGTTTCACTGGTCATGGTCGCGGCTGACTGATGTCCCAGCAAAATGTCAAAACAGAGATTTGTGTAACTACCCAACGAAAAGTCTATGTAGAAATTCTATCTATTTCTAGTCTATGTAGAAACGTCGGTAAATAAGGTAAACAAATTAATTCGCGTTAGACCCGTTTAATTATTATGTTTAAATATGTGTTTAAATCGCGAAAGTTTTAAATGTTATAATTCGATGCTACTTTCGATCACATCCGTCCCGACCCCATCGACTCCGGAAAAGTCTTAACAATGCAAAGTAGACCACGGTACAGCGCCATCTCTCGAAAAATTAGGTTACTAATTTATACAAACTAGACGTGTTATGTACAGTCAAGTGCAAAAATATGGTTCGACATAATCGTCTCATAAATATGGTACTACGCTCTAATTACACCGGCATAAGGTGCTATAGGACATATTTTTGAGTAAGATGTGCACCACCATATTTTTACACTTGACTGTATGTTGGGTTTTCGGGGGTAACTTTTGATCGCGTGAATCATTCTTTTTTTATTCGTGCGGGATGATAAATTAAGTACTCAAGATAAAAAAAAATGTTCGCATATTCCGTTGCATTATAAATTTAATTTAAAAATTATTTTGTACAATTTTTCAAAAACCGTTCAACCAATCAAGTTCAAAATAATTTTCCAATAAAGTTCTTATTAGGTTCTACTTTTGTAATTTTTTTCATATTTTTTGAACGCATGGTTCAAAAGTTACAGTGGGGGGCCACATTTTTTTAAACTTCTGGAGCGATTATTTTCGAAAATATTAACTTCATCAAAAACTGTTTCTATAAAACCCTAATTATTTTTCAAATACCTATCCAATGATATGTCACACACTAGGGTTGAAATGAAAAAAAAACACTGTATAAGACTGGGAGGTACCTACCCTAAAAAAAAGTTTTAACCATTTCTTATTCTACCACTTTGTTGGCGTGACCGACATACATATTTGTATAAAATTACAGCTTTCTAGTACTTACAGTCACTGAGATTATCCGCGGACGGGCGGACAGACAGACAGACAAAGCGAAACTATAAGGGTTCCTAGTTGACTACGGAACCCTAAAAAGGGATGGATATAGTTTTTTTGTCCTACTGTTACTGCGCTCGCTGACTTGTCTAGACTATATACTTACTCGTATAACAAGCATAAGGTGCTCCTACACTTCGGGTATTTGCGTTATGCCTCTCGCCCGCACCGAAGCAGAGAATTTAACTGGTGCGAGCGAGAGGCAAAACGCAAATACCCGAAGTGTAGAGAGCTACCCATAAGTAAATATACCCATTTTTTTACATCTTTTAAAAAAATTGTAGCTTTTCACCCTATTGATAATAATACAAACCTAAATTTTTCTTGTACAGTCGTGATCATTAATATCTGTTGCTGTATGCATAATATGTATACACTTACACCTTATTGTCAATGTCCTAAGGGTGTACAGATATATTTAAAACCTTGGAAATTATGCTCATATATATTTATGAACCCGACTGTACTCCAATTTTTAAGATGGTGTATCATCACGGTGCATCAAACCCCAATAATAATATTATTAGCATGGTGGGCTCCCAAACTATTAATCTGTGGATGAGATGTCACAATTTGTTTCTTAGTGTACTCTCACCTTGAATACTAGTTTTTTAGCCTAACTACTTAAAAAAGAGAATGATTATTCTACTCCGTACCAGATGTCACCACAAAGTCAGCACAATTAACTCCTTTTTTGGTAATTCAATGCGATTCGGCATTAGATGTCGCTCCTGTCTTATTATATTAGTGATACTGCTATCTGACCTTGCAAGCCGGTAATGAAAAATGTGTTTTACGTAATAGTACATTACTGCAGACGCCGGAAAAGAAGGGCTTAACGGGTGAGTATGAATATAGACGAGCCGAGCGTTAGTGAGGCCGATATCAATACGAAGCCGTTAAAGCCCTTTTCACGGCAAGGCATGTATCGTGCTTGTCTCAAATATGCAATGAAATAAATAATAAATTCTCCAAAAATATGAGTTTTATTTCTAGAGAACCTAAAAGTTAACTTGACGAATTAATATATCTCACACAAATATATTTGCTATTTAGTTCGTGGTGATTCCAACACGAATTTAGTCTATAACGATAAAACAGATGATCCATAAATATGTCGCAATGTAAAATGTACCAAACACGAACAGCACTTGTTATTCTGTGACAATGAAAATTATAACCTCCTAACAATTTTTTGTAATTCCTACTTATCCTTAGATAGACAGACACAGTTCTCACTTAAACAAGAAACCAATTTAGTCTAAACAGTTATCGTTATATTAAGTAAATACGCATGCATTTTGGGTAGCCATATGCCTTCCGACATGTCGTTTGTCATTTGCGCCATCAATTAATTTAGAGCCAATTCAATTTTACTTTCGCATTTCGCACTTACTTCTGGTGGGGCTCAATGAATAGTCATTTCTTCGTCAAAACTCGACGACAACATAATTATTATAAACAACATAATTATTGTTCATTAACAATAACATCATTGAAATAGAATAAAATAATTTTTATTCTGGTTATTTTTAAATTACGTGTATTGTTTTTTTAAAGTTATATTTCTATTAAATATATATATATATTTATAAAAGAATCAAAGTTATTTAACTTAACCACCAAAATTATAAAAAAACTAAGTACCTAGGCGTTTTTTCACACGCGGTTTGAGTAGACGCTTTTACGTTTTAATTTAATATTTGAAATGTACCTATCTACCTATATTTGTGTAAGTAAATTTGCAATAAAGTGTTGTTACTTAAGTTCATGCCGATGTCCATTTTATATAAATGAAACTTCAAAATATCATTTCTTATTTTAATTTTTAATAGGCGTAGTGGCAGAATGTTATCATGAAACAAAACGGCAAGGTTTGAGTAGACCCTTTTACCGCTAATGTTTAAATTTATTATGTGTTTTTTTTTCATGTCGATATCGATTAAGTATCGACTTATATTAATAAAACAGCAAAATATAATTTAGTGTTGTTTTTAATTGGCGTACTGGCAGAATATCATCATGAAACGTAGTAATGAAACTGTTATAATGGCTAAAAGCCATGTTGTTGTGTCACACATTTATGTCGAATAAAATAAAAAATAATATTACTTCCTGGCCTAGGTCTTCAATTTTGTATGAAATTATATTGCAGGTCTCTCCAGTTGCCCCGCCTGAAACGTGGTACTTTGAAGCCTATTATAACGAACGGTGTAACAACATTTCATTGCATGTTTGAGAAAAGAACTTTATTGGTATTTTTTTATGTCAATAAATAAAGCCTGATACAATAAGGATGTCCCTAAGGATATGTGAAAAACTAGACGAAGTCGAGTTTTGTAATAATAGACCCGAGAGTTTTAAGAACCAATTATGAACTGTTGCATACGCTAGTTTTTCTACGACGGCTAAACTAGCGAAAAAAGCAAAATTTCGAAAGACGACTTTCGACCCTCAAGTTTTAAGAACACTTATTATGTCACTGTTGCATAAACTACTATTTCCCATCGCATACAAGATGTCACTGTATTGGTAAAATTACCCATCCTCTCAGACTGACCAATAAATTCACATAATTAAAAAAATAACGCTCTTTTTCTTACTCTCTGCCATGGAATTCCCAACGAGCCGGTCTACGTGACAACATAATAGTCAAGCGTGACCCCAACCAAAGGCAAAAAAAGGTCTCGCGACATGGTCACGTGGTGACGTATAAGATATGTTAAAGATACCTATGTCACATGCCAGTTTAGCACGTTCGAATCAGTCCCCAGATGTAGTGTATAATGACTTTCCTTCGTATTTTCTTGAAAACACTCGTATTTGTCATGCTTTTTCAATCGACCACGGTACTTTTCGTACTGACACTGACTGAAATAGCATGAGCGTTACTGGCGTTTCCGTGAAAATACGAAGGAAAATAATTATTCACTACACCTGTACATACAGGGTGTCCCATAAATGACACGTCACAGTGACACTGGAGGTAGACCAGGTCAAGAGGTCAACCAACTTAACATGACCCCAGTAAAAGTGCCAGTGGAGTGGACCTCTTGACCTGGTCTGCGTCCAGTGTCACTGTGACGTGTCATTTATGGGACAGCCTGTATACGTTTACGGGTAAACTTCAGCTATATACGTAAATAATAGGTACACAGAGTTCACGATTGCTAGCTCGAATATGCATTTTTCGTCATGAAATTATATACAATTTGATAAGTAGCGCCAAATTATAAGACATTAAATGAGACGTCTATCGGGCTGCGCGGCGGGCCGCGGACCGCGGGGGCGAGCACGCACGCGCTGCATCACGTAGCGAATTGCCCAACCTTTCCACCCAACTACACTCGAAACGCTACCTCTATAACAAACACAATTTAAACGTTGCTTTCATTCATTACAAAAAGGGCCCTTACAAATACAGCTACATTACACGAATCGTCGTTGATACGCTTTTTATTTTTATAGGACCATTTTAAACATCGAATCGCTTTGCTGTTGAATAGATGTTGACTAAACGATTATTTTGAGGATTTTTACATATGCTGTATAGGGGCCTTACCATGACGTCTTCACGCGATTCAGTTTAGGTTCAGTTGTATGGAAGCGACTGAGTTTAAAGAGGTCATAGTAAGGCCCCAGAACAATTGAAATATAAAATATAAATATATACTTTCTTCTAATTATTAATATTACATAGCAACTTGTGACGCATGCGTCAAGTCAGATTCATATAGAAAGCAGTGCCAAAAATATAAAAAAGAAATCCTTAAACTCAGTCACACCACTAAATATTGCACGAACACTACTTACCAATATTAAAGTAAATACCATATATTAAAATAAATACCGTAAAATAAACCAATAGTCACGGTAATAGTCCAATCTCAATGCCGCTATTCATATTTCATATGAGTAAATCAAACGTTAACCAGCTCGATAATTGTTTATCCTTATAGGTTAGTATAACATTTACGTTTGTTAGATAGAGAGAAAAAATGTATTAAACTAAAATTTATGTTTAGTTCTTTTGTTTGTGAATTTGGGAGAAACTATATAACTAAAACTAATAATGTCTCGTAGTGTCACGATATACCTTGTCAACGGGATCAGTCTGAAAATCAACGCTGGGTATATAATATCCTAAGACTGGTACCCTTTACCAGGCACTACATACCAAACTATTAATAAAAAACCGAGGGTTTTGCCTGTGCAATTGCGGACGAAGTTATTATGACGAATAACTACCGGAAATATATCCTGAAGGACGGTACGGTCAACATTTGTCGGGCATGCCGCCGTCGCGGAGAGTCACTCAGGCATATTATTCCCGGTTGTCCTCATATTGCTAACGGCGAGTTCTAGCACAGATATAATCTCGTAGCCAGAATTATACACCAGCAACTTGAACTTCAATATGGTCTTGTGAACCACGAAGTGGCGTGCTACAAGTACTTACCTGAACCAGTTCTCGAAAATAGTCGTGCCACGCTCTATTGGTATCGATCTATCATCACGGACAGGACTATTGTAGCCAATAGGTCTGATATCGTTGTGATAGATCGATCGCAGCGCCGGGCCATGCTCGTCGACATCACCATCCCCCATGACGCGAACCTCGTGAAGGCCGAGAAGGACAAGTCCAGCTGGACTTGGCTCACGATATAACCGCCATGTGGAATGTTGAGCCGACGATCATTGTCCCGATAGTCGTTTCAGTGAACGGTCTCATAGCGAAGAGTCTCGACCAACATCTTAAGAGACTCGCGCTAGGTGGATGGATCAAGGGTCAGATGCAGAAGGCGGTAATCCTGGACACGGCGCGTATAATCCGGCGGTTCCTTTCTCTGCGGCCCTAACCTAGATTAGGTTTTTTTATAATATGTTTATATGTTTTGTATTGTTTTTGTATGTGTTTTTGTATTTTACTTTTATAATCATGTTATTTATAAATAACCTAGCCTAAGAATTAAAGTAAATAAAGAGAATAATATAATACCTACATAGTTACACTCAAGGACTTTAATTTGTGACCCACTTTAGGTTGATAGTCTTATTAAACTGCACTGAAACTCAGAGGAAATGTTTGCGAAATGGTTCACAGATTGAGACCGCGATACGGTACCTACCTATTTATTTATTGGTAATAACCTATAAATAAATAGGTAGGTACCGTATCGCGTTAGTTTCACCGTATTTACCACCTACATATTTAGTTAAAGTTCTGTGTTCATGTATCGGCCATTTGCCGAGTAAATGTTTAATGTCGATTATTATGGACGTAAGCTACCCACTAAATCTCCCTTTAAGTAGTAAGTATTTCTATCTCTATCCACCGGACAGCCATGACCATTAGCTCGGGTAAAGTTCATCACATGCACCTAGCATAGTTTAAAAGTGTTAACAAATACAAAACTAAATAAATTCAGCTAGCAAAATATAAAACAGGAATAATATAATTATAATTAGAGGATGGTGGGCAAAAGATGGGGGCTTGTTCCAGACATCATACTGTAGCTATACAAAATGGTCATAATGCCAATGATCAGCTACGACACCGTCATGTAGTGGCCTCGGATATAAATAAACACAACTATAGAGAGATGAAAAAACTAACATGTGTAGCAACCACAGGCTGCATGAGAACTACACCGACTGCGGTACTAGATACATGCAAAAGGAAGCAGCCTCCATAGCTCAACCCTGAACCCTATGGTCAACCCTAAGCTCGACACACAAGAAGATCTATGAAAATGTGATCTCCGATATATTGGTAGCACCGATCGGCAAAATACCAAAAACCATGATCTTCTGGAAGGACTATGCCATATCACTGACATAAGACCCGAAGGAAGGATTAAATAAAACAAGCCTTAGAAAATTTACAGATGGCTCAAAGTCAAACGAAGGGACAGGATTTGGTGCCTTCTCAGAAGATCTCCACATAAACAACTTAAAACCTCTAGGGGAACACAACACAGTATGCCAAGCGGAATGTGTGGGAATAATGGAAGCCGGCAATGCAGTAAAATAACCACGAGAGGGTATACCAGCATATGGTATATGGTATATGGTATATGGACCAGAGCCCATCATACTACTACCTTTATCATACATTCAAAATATATTTAACCAACATCACAGACAACTGCACAATAAATACTGGGATGACCTAAATATATTTAGACAAACCAAAGAAAGCCTGCCAGAGCTGAACTACAAGCTCGCGAAAACTACTGAAGATGCCCAGACATCAACTGTGGAAAAAAGAAGGACTACCACGGGACACAACACACTTAACAAACACATTAAATGGGCATAAAACATGCCCTATGTGCAGAGCATACATGGAAAAATAAAGAAACAAAAAAAACATATTCTCCTAGAATGTAAACATGTAGAAATACAGGAGCATTTTGTAAGGGACTCCAAGCACACTAAAGGCACAATGGATGTCGAGTTGTGGAAATAGCCCTGAAAAACACAAATATTGGTCCATGTATTTTGATTCACTCTAAAAAGTTACCAAAATTAGTGAATGAAACAAATTCCCCCTTCGACCTCACCACACCAAAAATAAAACTGACTAACTATGCAAAAAGAGAGTGCATAATCATCAAACTCGGTGCATAATCATCGGCCTTAAAGCTTAGCTTATACTATTTTTATGGTATAAACTCCCCTTTTTCACCCCTACTGCAACAAAAATTAAACTGGCTCCGCTTCCTTTAATGATCTTAAGATTCTTAAGGATTCACTATCCAATATAAAAAAAATAAAGTTGTTTCATACACTTCATTTAATTTTTTTTTTTGTAACGAAAAGTAAAAAATAAATATCAGAAATGAATTATAAATCCTTAACTTACACGATAAGTTCTTTGTAAATGTTTTTTTGTTTTACCCTCCCTGAAGTCAAAATTTCAGGTAGCACCAACTCAATACGTAAGTCAAAATGAGCCACCGTGCAAAAGGGTTTTCCTTGTTCATAATTCCGTATGTCGAAGCTTTTCGGGTCGTAGGCCAGCTAGTATCACAATAATATGCTTGGTCAGATTTGGATAAAATTTGGCACAGTCCATAATCTATGAATTCGAGAAATAATATCGTGAGATTCAACCCCTAAAGAGGTAGGTACAATTAAGTATGAGAGTATGGGACGAGGGGGAGCTTACGGCTTTTACGCTGACGACGTCACAGGCTGAAGCTGAAATTAAAAAGGAATTTCTAAATACTCTATATTACCCCATTAGCTGTTTTGCATTTAAAGGAAATTAAATTATTCGTTTTAAAGTTTTTAATAAATAGAAAAATGCCGTTAAAATGAATTAATATAATTAAAAATTAATGAATAAGTCAATATATCTATTGGGTTGTATTTTCTTTTTCTTTTTTTGTTAGTTAAGCTTTTCTTGTATTTAACTATCTTTTCTTGTATCTAACTTAAACTTGAGGTGTGCAATAAAGAGTATTCTATCTATCTATCTATCTATATCTTTCGCGTTAAATACTTTTTAGGAACTTTTTATTCTAGTAGGTATGATTAATTTTTAGGCGTCCCTGTCGTTGTCAATATAGTATAGGTATAAAAGTAAAAAATTGTGACTATTTTTTTTTCTCACTAGCTCGGAATGCGCTCTTTTATCCTCTAAAACTAGCGGGGAAAACTCATTTTATGTGTTAGTGGGGAAAGTGATTTGACCATGAGTTTTAAATTATTTGTTCAAGTTAACTTGTAGCATAGACTTTTAAACGATCTTTTGAGTAATAAATATCGGATAGCTAACATTGTAAGGAGATTTGTAATTGAATGTAGTTTTTATTTTCCGCGCGACAGTGACGTGAAAAATGTTGTACTACACTCGTCGGCAAAGTTTGTTCATCACTCGTGCAATCTTTCTTTGAAATTTTGGAATCTTTCCCTTGCTCAGGTCTCAATATAAATAAGTACGGGAGTTAAACAACAACTTTGCCCCCTTGTACAATATATAACTATGTATATTAGAAATAATTGTAAGAATAGACATTGCTGTCCACAAAGACAAAAAATCTGCAATTAACAATAAGACAATTGATTTCATATCGAAATTAGTTTAAACTAGGTGAAATAGTTCCCCTCCCCCTAAATCTAAACTAAGTAGCGACATACACAGTACAATACAATTAAAATCAGTTAACCATTCGGCTTTTGTCGGGCATCATCGCCTAAATCCGGAGACGGAAATGACACGAAATACGATTTTTTTTAGGTAGCATTCAATTTGTAGTATCATAAATGCAATGTATAGCACCTGCCAAGATGACTTACTAACCGATAGACCTAAGAAATTTACTACGCAGAAGCGACAAGAATTTGATCATTCATTATTTATTGAAGCTATACTTGTATACAATATATAAAAATAAAATACATATACGAGTATATGTCAATATTTTACTGTTTGATGTAAGTAACAGTACAATATTACGTCGGATTAATAATTGATAATAATCACCAATTTAAAAATTATTAAAAAGTGTAGTGATCGCAACGTAGGAAGCTCTTTAAATCTTTCATGAAAGTTATATATCATTCGTCGTATCACGCAATAATCAAAATCATCCATTTTTAAACAATGTTTTTTGCCAGGCACTTCTTTGGATTATTGTTGATCTTTAGGTGACTGACCGGAAAGCTTGTCGTTTTCCTTCAAAATTTTTAACACGCTGCTTTTAGAAACTCCGGTTGCTTCACAAACCCTGACCAAATTTTTTTTAAGGTATTTTATTTACTATCTTCTTTTTTAAATAAATTTGCTTCTTTTCTAAATTAGTTATAGGTATACATTATAAATTTTTTTACCACACTTTAAATTTGTTGAAGTCATGATATATAACTATTGTAAGTTAATTTTGATAGAATCGAATATTTTCACGAATTAAATTAGCGTTCATAAACATGAATGTATCTTATACGTCAAACTGTTTTTATTGACACTAAGAAGGCAGACTGCCAAAAAAGTCAATTATTTTTCTTATTTCAATATAAAGATTGTGTTAGTTTTGAGCTACAAAGGAGGTTTTGTCGCTCATATCGTTCTTGTATTGTATTCAATAAGACAACGAGTGACATAATTAAAGGTCATATCTGTAAATTGATGACTATGTGAGAGACGAGGGCTTCACGACAATTACCGAGGTTGGCCGAATCGTTAACAGATTTTAATCGTACTGTACTCCTCTAGCTATAATATCACTATTTAATTAACAAATGCTTTATAGTTACCGAGTAAAACCGCTGACCGCGTGCCCATGGACTTCCAATCCAACCCAAGTGGGAGGATCCGTACCAAACAAAGGTAAAAAAAGTGTAGCGTGTTTAAATTAACGGGTTTAAAGTTAATACATTGGTCTATTTTGAATTCGTATGCAAAAAAAAGTACAGGAAACATTTAACGTTTTTCATTAAGAGGAAATAGGGGCATGGGCTCACTTGCGCTCGCCCCATACAAAAAGTTGCATGTTGAGGTTTCGTTGTCTCCTATTGCCTCCTCTAAAATTAAACCTATATAAATAGTTTTTGATATATAGGAAAATTAAGAGTATTACTATTTAAGAGTATTATTATTTGTGTACATTTCATTCATCACATTCATCCCTTGTAATAAGGAAGGGATGAATGTGATGAGGGAAGGTTAAAAACTGTACACATTAATGAACTCAACTGTACTATGTAGGTATCTAGGTTTTCCTTTTCTTGATAACACTATTATTTAGTGATATGGAACGCTTATAAATGTGTGTAGAATGACAAACTTCACTACCACCTGCAGACGTCTAAAACACAAAATATAAAAAAAAACATAGAGACAGTAATACTCTTCATTATCCTGTTTGTAAAAAAATGCAATTAAGCCCATGCTCTTTTCACCTCTTAAACTAAAAACAACCAGTCTTTAAACTACAGATTTTCTTGTGCAAGATTTTGTTGTTTAAACTTAGGTTAGGATAATATTGATAATAAATATATGACCATTATCACAACAAAAAAATACATATTCTGCACTTTTCCTTGGCGCTATCGTTTCTATAAAAAATGCTGAACTTTAAACACCAACTTGCAAAAAATAGAATAGCAAGTACAAGCATTAATTATTTACTAAGTAGGGGGGACCCAAAGGCAACTAAACACCGTTAATAAAATGATTCGTTCTGTTACTTCTGTTCTGCTCTATGATATTCTATGATATTTAACGAAAGAGTGCCAATACCACAGCACTATTATTCATTTAGGACTACGATTTTATAGATAAATGAGTTAAACAAGTTATTTTTCTGAAATTAACTTATTTGAAATTGAAATATAAGGATGTGGCATGACGAGAAGAAGCAAAGTTAAGAAATTGACGCATTATATTTTATATTTATTATAGGTACTTGTATACTCTTGCATATTTTACAGTTTTACAAACATATTTTATTTTATTTTCTTTATGTTTTATGGTTTTCACTCATGTTTTATGGATGGGTATTATCCGAATTATCCGAACCCAGGACATGATAGGATCCGGATCTCAATATTAACGGATATCCGGATATCCGGATTTCAAACCCTAAGTCCGTGTCACAACGTGCAGCGGTCAGCTGCAAAATTTCACGAAGATCTGATCAACGATTGGTTCTCAAGTTATCGTTGAACAAGCATACATATGTATGGATGCTGTCCTTTTTTGGAAATATCTAAATTTATTATCACCTAAGTATAGATGATTTGATCAAAATTAGTTTAGAGACGATTCTAAACATTCAGCTGAATGAGCCTTCCTGGTCTCAGGCGTCCCTCCCTATTCAGTTCGGGGGTTTAGGAATTTGCAAAATTTCCAGTGTGGCATCCCCAACCTTTTTAGCATTCCTCCAAGAAAATGACCTGTCAAAAATTAAAAATATTTTTTAATACTCGTACGTGAAACTCCTATGAAATTATGACGTTTAGTTAACTCTTTTTCATTCAGACTGTGCTGTCAAAATGTATGGAAAGTTAGCTGAGTTGGACTCCCGGTGTCCCGGTGCCAGCGCCATCTAATTATAACATAGAGTGGGTAACGATACGCGGGATTTTCTTGAAGAATGAGCCTCGAACTCGTGTAAATACGTACGTAATAGATTGTCATTTTATGGTTCGATGCACTTGTGCATGGTTATTATTTAAATAGTCCGTCCATTAAGTACGTGTGAAATTTTTGGAATCTTACGTAGCAAGTCCGTTATGTTGGTTATTGACACGTTTTCATTAGTACCTATCATTAACGAGACAAGAAACGTGTTAGTTTGTTTTAACACTCGTCTGAGTGGTTAACCTATGGTGTGAGTCATAATTCGCATGGGTGTCCTGCTTTATAAATCACATCAATCGAATACAATGAACGATCGGCTGCTGTATAAATGAGTTGTTATAACTAATTAGGCGTATTAGCACGTTTTTCTATTCTTTTGTACGGTAATTTGTGATAATTTAATGATTGGTGAGTGGTGCACGACACGTGTCGCCGTGGTCGTGCCTATTGGGCTCTCTGTTTGCACAGCGAGTGTAACGCCCTTTGTGTTCCTTGTTTTGTTACAAAATATTGAACACCGTTTTATTTAACACCAACCCACAAATTACATTGACACGTGACGACATCGAGAGCAGTTTTAGATACCACTACAAAAGCGGTTTCGTAATTTGACTGTTGAAGCCTATAGGTACTTGACAAAAAAGCAGGATGCGGGGGTAAAGTGAATATGTACTTAAGTATTATTTTGAAATTATACAATCCAAGGATTCTAAGCTTTAGGTCAATTAGCTTTGGAGTAGACCCAGCAAAATAGCCCCTTCACTTGTATTTAAGTACAAATAATATTCGTCCATTGGGACCAATTCAAGAACTAAGTTTATGAAATCGCTAAAGTATCGATAATGATTATGTGAGAATGCAATTACCCGGCAAGTGTTTAATTTGTCAACAAGTTAATGGTAATGGCATGGCGACGACACGCTAGGGAAATGGTGACCAGTTTGGTGGGTTCCTGTATGGGTGCGTGGTGCGGCGCGAGCTGGTGCGCTCGCGGCTTGCGGCCCGCGGCGGCGACGTGCACAAATCCACGCGATGGATGCGCCAAACCGGGAATGCCAATGAACTTAGGACGGCTATTGACAGGTATTGCGTTAAGACAAATAGACGAACCGGCGGCTAAGACAGAGCCCCGTTCACTTGACCTGCCTTCCTCCTACATGTGTACCTATAGGTTCGTACACCTAGCCTCCTGAGAACTTCTCAGTAAATAGTCACCGGAGTGTAAATAAGGAATTCTTGTAAGCAATTTTAAGTGCCCAATTGTTAACTGTAGTCGCTTGTTATTTTAGCGTTGCATTAAGTTACAGGAAGTGTAACGAAAAGTTGGAACCTAAGGGAACATTATGTTTGTGCAGGAATGCAAGAGTGTTCCTACTTGACTCTACCGCTGAGTGTTGTTAGTGTGTATTACTACAAAGTACAATGTGTTCTAACAAAATTAAGTAAGTACTTAGCTTCCTTTGCGGTTAATGTACAATAGGTACTTAGTGAGGAGTACGGCTACAAGGCAAGTACCGTTGAAGGAGTGTGAGTTCTCCACTCGGCGCCGTGTCGCCAAACTTTGCTCGACGAGGATAACACTGGGTCCGAGTGTTTGCATTACATTTCCATATTTTTTGTGATCCATTAAGTGGATATCAGTGGGAGAGCAAATAGCCTATTCTGAGGCTGAAGATTGATAATTTACCGTAGGATAATAAAATGAGAAATTGCCTCTAACGGTATATGGTATTAGTGGATCTGGAAATAAACTGTGTTGTTATTCATAAATACTGTTAAACCTCTAGCCTTTCAAGTTAATTAACATGGATTTAAATTAAAGTTACTTTGACAGGTCTCTTTTATTGAAAACTTTATTTTATAAGTATGTTCTTTCTATTGTGTATGTACACGCGCGTTCGAAATTGCATGGGCAATTTATTAATTCATTCATTCATAAACTGCCCATGCAATATTGAACGCGATATTACATTGTGTGATAAAATAAATCACTTAATTATCACTTAGCTGCTTTACTCGACTAGGTTTGTTATTTGTAGAAGTTTCCTTTATAGCAAAGGAAAAGATAGGTATGAAAATTATGAAGTGGGTGAATACGAAGTATGAAAACGGAATAAATGTGAGAGATGAGCGCGGTGCTGCTAATATTGATTGTGATATGTTAATGGCGCAGGCAGTTTGGCGTCATAAATCAGCGGCTGCACTACTCGTACCTGTATGACATGCGGAATATGAGATGCAACCTGCACTACCTGCACATCCATCTCCATTAAGTCTCTTCTAGTTTAATAACCTAGGTTTTATTTTTCTAATTTCCTTCTTTGCGGGAAAAAACGAATATGTAGGTAAACAGTATGTAAACTAACGAAACCTATTTAATGAAACCCGTTAATGTTTAGATCTGGAAAATTAAAATGGTACTTATTTTATATAGATTTGGACACTTATATTTTTATTGTTTTGCAACATATTCGTTGTTATTGTTGTTAAGTAGTGTACAAGCCTCAAACTGTTTAAGTGTTGATGCACACCTGTTATTGGTGCATAAATATTCTTCATGTCTATAATGTTTAAGTCAATTACTTGTCATGTTTATGTACTGTTGGTGTGTCTTTTAAAAATAAAATAAATAAAAATAAAACATGCCTGTATTATTTGTTCACAATCTTATAAATGACATCTCTTTAATTATGAACTGACATACAGGCGTCAAATCATGTTGATATCTGAATTATTGCTTAGTTACAAATAAACAATACGAAAAGCGCTTGCGCGTTGCCAATGACCACGGCCATTATTTAAATGATTACCTAGGCTACTCAACAACAGTATTCAAAGCAGGTCCCATGACAACGTAAATGTTGATCAGTTTCCCCTAGTTACATATCAACAGTAGGTATGCAATACGCATTCACTGTTGTGACAGCATCAATAACGTAGACAAACGTTACAGAGCGTTACAAAGACCATTAACCGACTGCAAAAATAAGATACTCAACAAATTAGCCTACATATATTTAGTCATTTCAAACCATTGCAAATGTACTCAGGCACGTAAAATGCACGTCATTGCAATGTACTCCAGTTCCCCATCAACCAGTTTCA
Source organism: Lathronympha strigana (assembly GCA_949128165.1). Taxonomy (NCBI): domain Eukaryota; kingdom Metazoa; phylum Arthropoda; class Insecta; order Lepidoptera; family Tortricidae; genus Lathronympha; species Lathronympha strigana. The sequence goes on along the minus strand of OX421909.1, from coordinate 13,473,894 downwards.
AGGAATGGTTTTCGTAAGTTTACACACTGTATCGAAAGTGGAGGGTAGCAGGTTATTTACAAGTATGTTGCGGTTTTATACTACTGGTTATTGAATAATATTATAGCCGTTTGACCGCATGATGGTCGATGGCTTGCGGTACCAGCGCTTTGTCCACTAGTTTGACGAATCCTTGCGAGCTAGCCGCGAGGAATGTGCCGGCTTACTTTGCACTCACGTCTTATGACATTTGCGTTATGCTTCAGTTCACAGTGTTTTCAAATTAGGCGCATTACGTGGGGGCACTGTGTTTCAGGTCTAGAGAGTGACGCATACTCGTTACTATTAGTAAATAATTAAATATAAATATGTATTGCTTTGATAGTACCTAACCTTACTACTGATTTGATGTAAGGATTTGTTTATCTAAATTCCACACAGTTTCAATTTACTAAAACTACACGTAGCAGTTATTGAAGTAAAGTAAAAATATCTTAGGTATATGAGCATATCGACATTGGAAATTTCAAATTTCGTAAGTCCAACCCTTTAACATGTCCATTACGACATTTGAAATTTCAATTGTTGATATGTACTATCCTCAGAGCTGGTGGCTTCCTCGCACAACGTATCAGCATGCATTGCGATACAACGAGGAAATACCGCCAGCATCCTAGGTACAATGCCTCAAGGACCTATTTTAGATTTAAGATAGGCAGAGGTAGGTAGCTAGTTAAGTTACATTTACTGTATATTTTTTTTTATACTACGACGGTGACAAACAAGCATACGGCCCGCCTGATGGTAAGCGGTCACCGTAGCCTATGGACGCCTGCAACTCCAGGGGTGTTACATGCGCGTTGCCGACCCTTTAAAAACTTTAACACTCCTTTTTTGAAGAACCCCTATATTTTGTAAATAAAAATGTAATCAACTTCGGAAATAACCAACTCAGCGTGTAGTCTCAAAACGTATATTTAAATAAACAATTAAATAACAACCTCGCTTAGCAATACCTCTACGTTAATCATACTCGACACGTCCGTTCGGTTCCGATGCCGGACAGAGAATGCCCAAAGAATGCCTCCGCCCGTCAAGTCACCTCACCACCCGTTTAACCGCCATCTGTGATGACGTCACCGGAATGGTCGATGTAGATACTTTTTAATCAAATTTATATTCCAAAAATCATGTAATTTAGTTTTAAAACCATGAAACCTTACACTCGACCATCCTGATGACGTGCATGTCCCCAGGCACGAATCTGGTGAAACCAAAACCTTACACTCGGCGAGCAATGACATTCTCTGTGCATTTAACGTTAGCCACACATAACACAAATTAAATTAATCACATATCCAAAAAACCTTGTAACAATTGACTATATTCTTTATAATTTATCAATTACGTATACCTGTCTTATGATTTAAATAAAAGTAATACAATATAACAATATAAAGGTATGTATGAATATATATTTTTGAAGCAGTGTATCCAATGAGTGTAGGGAATTATTTGAATACCCAAAGATCTAAGTGACTATATATCCAAGTATCCAATTTATTTAGTAACGAAAACACTATTTATCATTGTAACCGTTTAACCTTACAACCTTATAACCAAGTACTCTTATATATTTATAGCTATGTATCCTTGTAACCTTTTAACCTTGTAACCTTGTAGCCTTGTATCCTTGTAGCCTTGTAACCTTGTAGCCTTGTAACCTTGTAGCCTTGTAACCTTGTAACCATGTAACCAAATATGCTAATTTTCTCTTTCCAGGCCAAGCTAAGCACGGGATTCCTTTCCACGTCTTCTAGCACTTGACCTGAAACTATGTATCCTTGTAACCTTTTAACCTTGTAGCCTTGTAACCTTGTAACCATGTAACCAAATATGCTAGTTTTCTCTTTCCAGGCCAAGCTAAGCACGGGATTCCTTTCCACGTCTTCTAGCACTTGACCTGAAACTATGTATCCTTGTAACCTTTTAACCTTGTAGCCTTGTAACTTTGTAACCATGTAACCAAATATGCTAGTTTTCTCTTTCCAGGCCAAGCTAAGCACGGGATCCCTTTCCACGTCTTCTAGCACTTGACCTGAAACAATCCAAAAAAAAACATTTGCAATAACTAGTTTTCTCGTCCCCATCATAAGAGCCATCGTTATCACTTTCGTTATCGTTTTCAATCTCTAATCATGCGATATGAATCCAAGGACGCATTCTGTCTGCGGCTACCGTAGTCCTTTTCTTATTTTTCATGCCCTCAAATCCAAAGATAGGAGCTATCTTAGAACGATCGTTGCCGTTACGACCTTAAAGGGACCCTCGTATGATAGCATGAGCTTAGTACTTTATTGTATCAAGTTCAATCCCCACTGAATCTTCCATAATTTCCTGTCCCATTCTCTCTCGTCGGCTCCAACACCCTGCGCTGTGAGCGAGTCGAGGATTGTCCTATTATATCGCTCGACTTCCCATTAGCTCTCGGGCTTGCCACTACGTTCAGTACATGTTTGGTGCCTCGGTCCAAACAAAACCTTTTAAATGCTTGGGAAGTGAAACATGAGCCTCGGTCGCTAATAATTCGTTCAGGTACTCGGAAAATGTCAAATATATCCTGCAATGTCTTTATTACATTCCGAGTTTTCGTGTTTTTGACCGATCTTATAAATAGGAACGTAAATGCATCAACTACAGTCAGTATGCGAGTGTAACCCGCCTTTGACCTAACGAAGGGCCCAAGATGGTCTATATGCAGCGTGTGAAATGGTTTTTGTATCTTTTCTATGGGATGCAAGAGGCCTTCCTTTGAATTCGGAGTCTTTTTGGCATATGCACACTCAATGCAAGCTCCTACATATCACTACATAGTATAAAACAAAGTCGCTTTCTCTGTCCCTATATCCCTATGTATGCTTAAATCTCTAAAACTACGCAACGGATTTTGATGCGGTTTTTTTTTAACTAGATAGTGTGATTCAAGAGGAAGGTTTATATAATAATAACCCGTGCGAAACCGGGGCGGGTCGCTAGTTTCTTTATAAACTTCTTCATTTTTGCAAACCAGTAATTTCTTTTTATTCTGTCCAATTTTTTTTTTTAACCTAGGTCACCGTCATGATTGCGCTTGCATCTTTGCCATCTTGCGGCCTTTGGGACCACCCACCTCAAACTTTCCTTATCGCCGCTTAGGCACCCTAATAATTTATAGTCTCGCAAAACGTAATTTGATTTTATATATTCTACGCCTTCAGAGTCCAAATTAGTAATAATATCGCGGATACGACACAATTCCGAATCACCCATTTGCAGTATAAGAAGCCAGTCATCATAGCAAATTGTCATGGCAGAAGGGTACTGTTCCGGACATACGGTATCTAAATCGACGGTGGGATTTCTGGATAGAGCGTCTACGTGCCCCATTTTAGATCCAGCCCTGTATTATACTGTGCACTGAAACTCTTGTAACGCTATACCACCATCGGCTATCCTCGGTATGTGGTCGTGTTTTTCGAATGTGGAGCGAAACGCACTATAATCAGTGACTATCTTAAATGGTTTCCCTAATAAGTACACCCTAAGCTTTTTCAGCGAGCAGATCACGGCCCAAGTTTCTAATCCATAGGAGTGGAAGTTCCTCTCCTTCGGTGTAGTTTGACGACTAATACGCCACCGGATGAAAGGGCCCTCCACTTCCTTCAGGCCGCTGCAAGAGTATTCCGCCTACACCTAACTTACTTGCGTCCGTGTGCATTTCGGTAGTATGCGTGCAACCTAAACTAGCTAAATCATATGCAAAACAATCATCTTAGCGCTTGAGAAGTTCAACGGGCTTGAACTTATCGCTTTCAGTAACGTTCTCGCCTAATTTAAGTTGCTTTTCGTCAAACCGAGTGGGTAAAGCATCTCTTTTTTTTTTACCTATCATATTCTAATTAGGATCCTATAACATCTACTTCAGATAAACGACATACTGCCTGAACACGTTCTGCTCGCGCGAATACAAAATTTTCTTGCAAACAACAAGAGTCAGCACAAGGAATGGTCATAAATAATAGGTTACTCTGTTTCACTTCATACACCTCGCCACAAACTACATACTGGTCTAGAGGCTTCCCCACCACCCTGGTACTTAAAACTATGTTGCCATTGAATACTGACCCTGTGGCAGCTCTTACGCTGGCTACCCCATAGATTTTGTTACGCGCTACAATTCTTACTCTCTTAACCTCATCATGGTCAAGGACCTGCAAATTAGGGAGCTCACTAACCATGTGTAAAATTTGTAACTTGTACACCACGATATGAGGTTGCTCGGTGTAAGTTTGACCTATGAGCATCGACTTCTCGAGCAATCCATTGTTTACGACTCTACACATAACGGTGGCTGGTAATCCGTCAATTACTATCGTCAGCTCTGCCAATCCTAAAGATTGTACGAGTTTATCTCAACCCTTTCATAGTATTAGGAACGTCATCATGAGAAAAGCCCAAGACGTGAGAAACTGGACTCTTTGATGAGGGTGACTTAACTGCCTAGGTCGACAAAGGCACCCATTGTCTCATCATTAACTTGTACTGAATTTCTGAATTTTTCAGATGGGTTGGAACCGTATTATGCGCATAATTTTGGGCAATGTGTCAGTCTTTTTCGACCCTGATTCTGACTTTAGCTTACACATCTCTGATTTATGCCCCACATTTTGACAAATACTACATTTAACTAAGGGCCGTGGATAACGGGTAAAAATGTGTCCCTTCTCCTTGCAGTTGTAGCCGAATATGTTAGGGTTCGGTCACGTACCCGCTTTATTAAACGACTTATCATCTGTCCCAGTTGTAGTCCTATCCTTAGGTAACGGAAATTGGCTAGGTGATTCTTTATTGTTACTTAGAAGAAACTTAAGCAGCTGATCGGGTTCCTCACAACGCAACGCTAAAGCACTAGATCGCATCGTTCTATCTCCTATACCATGTATAAGACAATCGACTGCCCGCTTGCCTGTTATTTCGCACTAATTAAGCAAAGCTAATTTCTCGTAAAAGTAATTTTCATTAGGTTCCTGATGCTTGCTTCTACGTTTAAGCATATCTTCTAATAGCTGCCCATAATTTTGTTCTGAAGGAAACGCGTTAGCTAGTTTGGTATGCCACTCATCCCATGTGAAATAAATAGTATTAAGGCTCTCAAACCACATCTTAGCAAGCCCTGTCAGCTTCTGCATAGCAGAATGGATCACCGTCTTCTCATCCCAGCCGAAAACTTTAGCACATTCATTAACCTTTTTAAGCCACACATCGATTCGTTGATTTTTTTGATGGGTTAAATTCTGGGATGATGTTTTTGTGATCAAGACTTCTGTTAACATGATTTTGGCTTTGTGTCGTCGGCTGAGACGGTAAGACTTCTTTTATTGATTTTATTATTTTTAAAACGTCATTAGAAGTAAAGGAAGGACTACATGACCTTTTATAACGACGATCGATGCTCGTGGAGTCCCTGCCTGTCCGTTCGCGTCTTGCTCTCGGTCCTGGCTCTCGGCTGCGAAGCTCACGGCTCGTCACAGCTCTCGGTGCTCGGCTCCGGCTGCGGCGCTCGCGGCTCGACCTTGGCGTGTGGCGGCGTTCGCTCCTCCGTGAACGGTGCTCAGCATCTCGGTCTCTCTGCAGGTCCTCTTCCATCTGACGAAGTCTCTCCCGTTCTCTCTTTAAAGCCAGCTCTCTCTCCCGCAAGCGGCGGTTGTGGCTGCGACTACGACTTCTAAGACGCACGCTCGTCTCACTGCGCCTTGATCGGGAACGGTCACGCCCAGAAGTCTCCAACCTCCGGCCATTTGTTCATTCTTCGTCACTCATTATCTTAAAACTCACCGCAAAAAGTATTAGTTATCTGATCAGGATTGCAGTGAGTAGGTAAGTAAGCAATTACACAAGAAGGAGGTTAAACACCGAGAGATACAAGGTTGAATATCTCGAAAACGGTGAGTCCTAGCGCAAAAATAATGAAAAATTTGTCCCCCTTTAATACCCCAGAAGTCCTCGGACACAATGATCAAAACTCAAAAAATTTTCAAAAATGATCAGTGGTACCCTGTATGAAGTATGGCACCTCGAGGTACGCCCTTGTTGGATGTGTTAAATGCATGCAATGTCAATCGCACTACCCCCGTGTCGCCTCACGTGTCCAGGTGGCAACACAAGCAAATTTTGAAAATATTGTAGCATAAAACACGTGCTCAGCACATGGTTAGCACTAATGATCAAAATAATTCGTAAATTTGCAAAAACGTGAACAATCATGGCCCCAAAATACAATATTTAAGTAGATAACTAAGAATATTGTGCCGTATCTAAATTGGGCACAACGTGTATATACTTACAGTGTATTACATATTTACATAAGCTCGTTACAGTATGTAAAATAAAATAATTGTTTTCTAACCGTTTAAATGTCCATAGATTAGTATCCAATTCAAATAATAGTAATCAATTTACCCTGAGACTTTATTGAACCGTCTTCAGTTTACTTTAAGTCAAAGGAACAAACATTGTAAAAGCAAAACACACATATTTAAACAAGTGGGCGAGTACTTACGGAATTTCGTTATCCCACTGGCTGAAATGTAATCAACTTCGGAAATAACCAACTCAGCGTGTAGTCTCAAAACGTATATTTAAATAAACAATTAAATAACAACCTCGCTTAGCAATACCTCTACGTTAATCATACTCGACACGTCCGTTCGGTTCCGATGCCGGACAGAGAATGCCCAAAGAATGCCTCCGCCCGTCAAGTCACCTCACCACCCGTTTAACCGCCATCTGTGATGACGTCACCGGAATGGTCGATGTAGATACTTTTTAATCAAATTTATATTCCAAAAATCATGTAATTTAGTTTTAAAACCATGAAACCTTACAAATAACTATCCTCGTATGTCTAGCTTCCAACTAGTTACGTACAAAACTCGTGGATACCGCCCAGGACACAAACTTCACGTTGACAACTACAGGAAGACGATTATTTGCCAATCATTACACGCTTGAATTGCAAGGGGTAGAAAATTAGGTACATATTTGATGTCTGACTGAGACTGTCTGGAAGATGTGCTTGTTCTCGTTCGACGAATTCAGAACTATGTAAATCAAGTTTAAATTCTAGTGAGCAAAAAATGGGTCGTCACGCTTCAGTAATCGTTAATCTATGAAGTCATCATTTTAATCGAATCATACTAAATAGATTCTAAGTACCTCAAGCCCTGTTTCAAGATTTCGTCAAATCAACCTTAATAAAAATAGTTCACTTTCGTTCTTAATAATTACTGTAACATGTAAATTTATAAATATACATAATAAAATTTTAAATTTTTAGTCCTGATAATATTCAAGTATCTTCGGAAGAAATCAGAATATTCGCACGGTCGGGCATTTTAATGAGTGCCTACTCATATATGCGCTCTAAATTGAATTAAGTAGCTCGCCGGCGATTAGGCTGTTCGTTAAATCAATTCGTTGAACTCTAATGCTGACTAAAAGCATGTGAGAACAAGCGGAAGTTCAAACCATTACCAAATGTGTAGTCATGTGGTTTCGAGTAAAAGAACGGTTGTTTTAACATGGGTTTTAAAACTTCATGTTGATTTCGTTTTGAGAAGGTCTAATGAGCTTTCTTGTTTGGTCGCTTTATTAAAACTTCACATGCATCATCAACCACATGTTGGCGTAACGACCGGCCCGGGACGCGTCCGCCGCTGCGCCATAACTTAGAACAAAGTAGAACGGCCCTAAAATCCACGGATTTGAAAAACCATTTTCCTGCAGATAATTAATTGCTTAAATAGTAATACCACGACTTAGACTGGTGTTTGTTATACGTGCAGCTGTTCCGGAGCTTCTCGCGCTCGCGCGCCGTTCATAATGGCGGGATTAAAAAGTCCGAGAGTCAACGAGATAACTTCTCAGAGCCCACCTGGATAGAAAGTACTTATGAAGTTGTGAAAATCGCTCGTAATTCATCCGTAGTTCACAAACAAACGTGTAGGATGCAAATGCGAGGCGCTGGGGCAAGGCTCGGGCTCCGGCCCGTTTAAATAGAGACCACCGACCAATTCCCAGCTTCCGTCTAGACAGAGATTATGTTAAATGGGATAACTTTTCCCTTTTTTAGATTTTTATCTCAATTGCAAAATTACGGAGCTTGATGTGATATGAAAGGTGTTTTGGTGTACATTTTGGATGTTACCGTTCCTTGCTTACCTACAGTACAGTCTACACTGCTAATTGGACTATTTGCGACTCGACAAATATAAACAGTTGCCTTTCAGTACGCAATGTATTATGGAATCAATTGATATACCTATAAACATAATTAGGTACAGTCAAGTGCAAAAATACGTATCGACAAAATCGTCTCATAAATATGGTACTACGCTCTTATTACAATGGAATAAAATGCTATGGGACATATTTTTGAGTAAGATGTGTCCACCCATATTTTTACACTTGACTTTGTAGGTACGTAAGGTATGCGCTTCATTACTTTCATCAGTAAGTAGATATTAGGCATGTGTAGAGTAAAATTATGAGATGTTTGCATATGATTTTACTGCGAATGCAAATAGTGCAGATTCACACTTCAAACATATTTTTTACGTTTATTGAGTTTAATGAAAATTTTACTGATATACATCTCGAAATGTCCTTTTACATAGTAAATACAGTACCTATGTATTAACTGTTTGAGAAAAAAGTTTTAATTACAGTAATTTTTATCACGACAAAATACGGAACTATTAGCATTCTTATTCTTCTCCATATTCTTCTTCCATGCCATGGCTCAGGGAGCCCGGGGTCTGCTACGGCAACCTCATCCGAAGATTTGATGTAAGTAGACGCTAGTTTTCTGAAAGCGACTGCCATTTTTGACTTTCTGACTAACTAGGGGTAAACTAGGCCATATTGGGAGGGATATTATTAGTCCGGTCTCCTCACAACGTTTTCCTTCATCGAGAACTTTCAACTAGTTCATTTAAACAATTTTTATGCCTTTTTTTTAATATTGTAAAATGAAATAATATAATATTATTTTCTAAAAGTATAAGTACCTAAACTGATTTACTTACAACAAATGTTACAAGAGTCAAAAAATTCCGCAGATTGCCAACAAATGGTGGAAATTTAGTATGACAATTCTAACGACAACTTAGCACTAAAGATCCACTTAAAATAATAAATTTTAGTGAAAAATATCCATTTCACCAAAATATATTCTATTTAGTCCAAGAAGACGGATTTCCGAGACGAGCATAACAATAATCCAGTAACCTAACACAAATAACAAATGAAATAGAATATGTCAAATGCAACAGATGGCAGTATTCGTCGATTTGTAATGAAAGCCAATAACGCATTGTCAATACAAATGACGGTCACCCAGTGACATGCCCTACGAAAATATTTATAAAAGAATCGCCAAATCTGGAGCGCAAATGTTTACTGCTTTCGAATCCCTCTAAATAGAAATTGCGGAAACTTAATATAAATCGTATAATCATTGTAGGGGACCTTTTGGGTGGATAAATCTCAATCGGGGGTGAGGAGTGAGACAGTGCAGCGAGCGGGAGGGTCGCAGACGTCAGACTGGGCTGCGGGCCGACCATCTGCCGCGCCGTAAAATCGATATCATTATTTAGCAACCGAGCGATATTACTCACGTGGCTGTTGGTCCCGCGCTCGCCGCCCGCTGCGGCCGGCGCGGCGGCCTGCAGGCGCCACACAACGGTGCTGCTGACTCTGCACAAATAGCACGACTCGTTCCGACAGCCCGAACTCCGTGGGGCAGCGTCTATAGGTTAGCGTATCTCATTTGGGGTAGGAAATGGGTCGCTGGGGGACTAAAACTTATTTGTTTGTGTTCGTTAAGCTCATCAGCGTCAACTACGAGTAGGTAATGAGGCTCGGATGGCTCATAAGTCACACAGAATGTTTGCATCTTGCAAACAAAAGCTGCATAGTACGTTATTTGCCCGCACATTATTTTTCCAACAGTCAAAGTATGTGTGACAACGGGACAAAAACTTAAATCGATATTAAAGTCCCGTTGTATAGAATAATAGGTCATGTTTAAAAATCAAGTTAATTGCTTTTTGCAAAAAAAAACCCAGAAAATTATTAAATATTCTTTATTCGCGGCAGAAGACGTTCCAGCTCAGTTACAATTATCAAATAAAATATTTTTCTCAAACATGCAATGAAATATTGATGTTATGTTCCTCATAATAGGCCGTGAAGGATGGCGTTTCAGGTGCGGCTAGGGCAAGAGATTCTTAATGGAATTTCCTACAAATGTTAAAGGTCTAGGCCGGAAAAGTCCTCTTTTTTTATTTCCATTCCACGTTTTGTGGCACAGGCATCATGACATTCTGCCATTACCTACCAATGCGTATAAAAATGTATTTTCTATTAAAACTGAGTTAAAATAAAGCTAAATATTAATACACACACGTTAGTTTTAGTTTTTGTCTTGTGTTTACTTATAATTTCTCTAAAAATAAATCTAAATCTTTGAATTTTTTTATTTGATAAAAGCACTATACAAAACAAGCTTCGGCGTGAATAAGGACTTGCAGGCCTCATATTTCTATCCGTCTATATACCTATTCGGCCTGCAAGTCCTTACTTCCCGGCCTCTGCAGTAATGTACCTACTATTGTGTTTATGTCTAATATTTTTTTCATATTTCGTAGTAACCTAATTTATAAACGTAAAGTGGATTTCATTTTCTCGTTGGTATTATTTTACCCTATAGAGGTTAAATTCGAGGAAACCAACAACATTGACGCTATGTAACACAGGTATCTACTACAGTAACGAGGGATGTCCACTGGAACACCGTAGCGATATCAAAACCTGATGAAAATCCATTCCGGTCACTATTTATGAGGGATATTGACAGAAACTATCTTACGTATCCCACTGCTACCGCAACATAGTCAGCGCATGTCTGTTCTACTATACTAGCAGCAAAAAACAAGTTAAGTTTGGATACTCATTTCTAACGAAATTCTACTGTCAATTCTTTTAGGGCGTAACAAGATCACTGAACGTATCGTGCAACAATAATAATAGCACTCCTCCTAAATAGTTACAATCACTTAACTTCGCTGGCGCGGCTTTCGGAAACTTCACTGATTAACTTCTGGGAGTAAGTTGGATGCGTGACATGTTAGCGAAGTGAGCCAACCTCTCTGTTGATAAGATTTGTGGAACTAACATACGTACGTGTGATCTAGTAAGTGAGTGGCCGGTGGTTCTGTCGAGCTTTGATTTACGATCAACCCACGTACTTTTGTCAGGTGTGTATCGTATAAGAATTGAAGAAAACGTATTTTCCGCACTTTAACTGTATCTTGTTGTCGTGTCATTTATTTTATAAGTACCTGATAAAAATAAATGTCCGAATGTTTGACAACCTATTTTCGATTATTAACACAAACATACTATGCCATCTAATAGGGTAGATTCGTGTACTTTGGCATTTACACTTACTTTTTTTATTTTGCTTACTGTGAATTGTAAGTAACTGTAGGTGTTAGCGAATGCGTGTTTCTAAAGTATGTCCGTCTCGCTCTTAGCACTCCTCTGGCAAGAGCGAGATGGACATACTTTAGAATCGCGCCTTCGTTAGCGCCTACGGTTACTTACAACTCATGGTAGGCACACTTACGTACATAGTTTGTTTCCTACTAGCACTAAGTACCTACTTATAACAATGTAGACAGTATAGACATAGACACAGATGTAGGAACTGTCGCTTGGCATTAACACACCACTTAAATTCACTTTTCTTAGCATGAACTTTCACAGCACTTTGCTGCGAGCATTTTCTCAATTTACTTGCCAAGATACTGATAAATGTTTATACTATACTATACTTAAGTCTAATATTTTAATTACTAATTTATTCCATGCAAAATTCTCTGAATGATCGTTCATATAATGTTATCAAATGTATTTACCCAATACACACTACTTATGTCTGCACCTATTAAAAAAACATTGTTGACTGTAAAAAAGAGAATAAAGCGTGTGTATGTTTTTTTAGTTTATTTTTTCCTAATGTCACAGTTGAGCTGGCCTTGGTCGTTCTGACCCGCCGCCCGGGGCGTGCGGCGGCCCGTCGCCCGCGGCGTCTGAATGGTGTGTTCGGGAATGTTCGGGAGCGGTCGTTCTCGCCCGTCGCGTGCGGCGTCCACCCGCCACCCGCGACAGCCGGCCGCCGCCCGCCGCGTCTTTAGTCATTTTGGAGCATTGCGGCGGGTGGACGCTAGCGGGCGCCAGGCGGCGATAGCAAATATGGAGATAAAAGTGATAGAAAAATTAAAAGTAAAGCAGTATGGAGTACAAAAATGATTTCTTGAAGTCTTTAGATTATCGACCTGGAAATATTTTTGATAGTCACTGCTTCAAATTCAGCTACACGACATCGTATTGCACCCCTGGAAAAGCATAGGATTTATATTGACTCAATGTTTTTATTTAAAATTTTTAATTCCATTATAGATTACCCAGCATTCATAGAAAATATTAATCTTCAATGTAATCGTACCTCTTTACGTTCTAAGCCATACACAAAGTATGCCAAGTTTACCGTTTAATTTTCAAGATTACTTTATTTTGTTTAGCTAATTAATGTTGTAATCGAATATGTTCACACTAACCCACAACAGTATTTACCAATTGTCATTACGGTTCTTTATTATTTACATATAATTTGTTAATATTAAGGAAATTCCAGGTTTAGACCGCTTGTAATGAACACTTTTGTAGCTTAATATAAAACCGTTCGTTTCTAAATAAATAAAATAAAATAAATATTTCTTTTCTTTTAGTGTATGTATGTATCATCATTAATATAACTTCTTTATCACTAAATATGCTAGTTTTTTATTTTCATTTTGCACAAGGATGTCCCAAACCCTCGGAAACTGCCGTCGTTTCGCCCGCCGCGGTCACATTTTAGAACGACCATCGCCCGCTGCCTGCCGCGTGCGGCGCCTATCGCCCGCCGGACGCGGCGCACGGCGGCTGGTCAGAACTCAGAACGACCATGCCAAAAGCCATGCATATTGTTTTGCATGTGATATTAGCCATGGATATCAAGTTTTAAATGTGGAATATATATTCATATGTATTCATAATATATATAATACTCGTAATTAATCAATAGCGATGAACGTTATCGGATGACATCATGCTTTCATTCGTATTCTTGTAATTAAACTACATACATACCTACTCGTAGATACGTATGACCGGGGTTCCGCTCGCGTTAGCGTGGTTTTCGATTATACCTCAAGAGGTCTGTCGTTGTCAAGGGACCGGGACCGGACATTTCGTTGCATTTTAAAGGTATTGCATTTATCGAGGTCTCAATTATCCAGGCTTCACTGTATATGTAACTAGCGTTCCTCCCGCGTTTTCAGAAAGAAAGAAATACCTATGGCACGGTAGGTACCTAACTATATACATACCTACATCTATATAGTTACCCGCGATTCTCTAGTAGCTCTAGGAGCTGGAGTAGAAAAATACCTTTTAAGCTACTTAAATATACCGTAAGATAAGGTAAGGTAAACACTGTGCATATTTTTATTTTACATGAAATGATACGCTTTATCAATTGGGATTATCTTACTCCTAGGTGACCACAATTTCTGCTACGCTACATTTATATATCGATGCTAATGAATCATGTGAGTCAACCTCCGAGAACACCGGTTTGCACCCGTCATTGATCTTGGAATGTATAATGTACCTACCAAATAAAATCGCAGTGACGTCAACAGTGACGACGCGGAGGTTTATTCTTGTGGATTGGCACGGTTGCAAGAAATGAGCGGTAACCAATTAAGTGCGTACTTCCCAATCTGCGCCGCCGTGAGGTTGTGGGTGATGACCGGCCGGGTGAGTCACGGGAGCGAGCGGTGGCGCGGGTGCTGCGTCCGCGCCGCGCCACCGCGCCGCGCGTCTACATTCCACGCGAACATTGCCTCCCGCGATCTCAACCACTGATGCAATATTCAACTTTACTGCGTCCTTGCAATGCCGTAATTCATTGTAACAACTTTAATCGCTCCCGACTTATTTTTATCATTTTTCCCCGCAGGTTCTACGCTTGCCTTCAAGGCCGCTTTAGCGCCCTTAATTACGGCAAGCCGTGAAGGAATGACGGATCACACTATTAAATAGGTTGAGTATGTTATAGCTATAATTTAATTTAATATTTCGCATAGGTAACTGTGCTCGAGTTTCTTTGGAGCTGTCGTATTGTTATGTATTGAGCGCGAAACAAGAGTTATAAATCCAGTGGAGCACGTTAACGTTATACAAATAAGTGTGGAGTGTCGGTGGCTGTCACGTTGAGTGGCAAATTGGCGTTGTCTCCGCATTTGTTCCACGCGGCCGCCGCCCGCGCCGCTCAGCCTTGCGACTACTGACCAATGTCTATGTCATTGTCGTTCGGTTTACGACATTACGTTTACTAGACAGGAATTTTTGAACAACATGTTCATAGAAATTTTATGTTTTGCACAATTATGCAATTCTTTAAGTCATAGCTCATAGGGCCACTTGCACCACCCGGGGTTAGTCACATAACTCGGAGTTAAGCGTTTTTGTATGGAATTTGACAGCTTAATTCCGGGTATACGGCTAACTCTGGATGGTGCAAATTAGGTAGTTTAGTACTATCAGTAGGCAGGTATAAAATATCTGTTTCTGCATTTTCCTTTAGGTACTTCATCATTAAGAACAATAATTTCAAAGAACGTGTCAGTGATTCAGCTTTAAACAAATAAAGTAGCCATTGTCGGTATTTTAAACACAGTTCATATATTTACACTGTAAGTAGGTTAAACTTACGGTGAGCACTAGGCAAGTACCTACTAAGTAAGTAGATGTTCAATTTATGTGAGTGCCTGAGTAGCTGTATCGAATCGAACGGTGTTGTATTCAGTATTCAGTATGTATGCCGGCCCTACTGCAAGATGCCGGCCCTGCGTGGAAGAAGCGATAGCTGATAACCCCTTAGAACGCTGTCTGATGACTTCGGCAAGATTACAGTTTCTCCGTTACTTTATTAAAGTATGAGGTGTTTATGGTTTAAACTTTGAATATTTTACAACATAGGTACCTGATAAACAACCGTTCATAAATATTTGTAACTCACCTTATAATTAGACGAAATACCTTTATTTAGTTTATTAAGGCCAATTAAAACAGAAGAGTCTGCATCTGCAGTGGCGGCGCTCCATAAATATTAGTAGGGAAGCCGGGCCTAATTTGGTTTTCCTTTATATTTTGTTCAACAGGAAGGAAAAGGTAACTAAATAGTTATACAGTATTAAATAGCAACAAAAATAAGATGAGTCAGTAGGAAAACACTTATTTTACTTACGGCGATGCTTATAGCTAATTTAGCAAAAAACGGCAGGATGCGGAGTCGAAGGCGTGTCGAGTAGTCGACGACGTGCGGCGCGGGGCGCGAGGCTGCACTAGCCTGATTCTACCGCTCGACTTCACCGCACTCCACGTCTCTAAACAATATCTACTATAGTTACAACAAGTAAATGCAAAGAAGACCGCTATTGTACACATCTACTTATTAAAACATAACAAGGGATGCTTGAAGTTTGTTAATATTTACAGGGTAGTTATTTACATGAACATCCGCAAATTTTTGTATTAGTTTTGCAATCAGAATCAGGCGTTGCGAGTGTCCGCGGTTGTCAGGCCGGACTAACCCGTCGCTCCAGGTCAGCGCTCCAGCGGGCTATTTATAGAGGTGCCCCTTAAACAGAGTAATTATTCATTGATTAGCACTGCGAGGAATAGGGGATTGCGCCTGATAGCCATCGCGCAAACGAGAATGGTCGCTGGCGCCGCATCGCCCGCGCTTCCCGCCGGCTAACTTTAACTCTACATCCAGCAATATTGATCATAACGACCAACCGCCTAAGCCCATTAGGAAAATAATGGATAACTACCCATTTTAGAGGCACTTGGGGTGCAAGTGACTTTAGACATATTAAAATGAGTAGGAAAGTACTTACAATGTAAAATGTTTATATACTTCCTGTACAAAATCCCTACATTTACCAATTCGATCGAACATCTTTTGGTAAGTGGTTCGCCCCGAATGTGAACTTGCGACCCCTAAATTTCACGACGATCTTATCAACGACACTCAAGTTATCGTCAAACAAACATACATACAAACATACACACAAACATACATACAAACATACATACATACAACCGACGTATTATCCAAGTAGTAAATTTCGAGTGGCCACTACGCACAAATTCCTTGTTCATCGTTTGCCACATATCTTAGATTTGAGGGCTCTGGACCACACGCTATAAAATAAATGTTAAGTAAGCGTAAAACAACTACAGTCACTTGATAAGTAGGGCAACATTCGGAATAGTACATTAGGTACTGCAGACGCACGCCAGGAAAGAAGGGCTTGCAAGGTGAGTAGGTACTTATAGACGGCCCAGCGAGGCCGAATAGCATACGAAACCGGCAACCCTTTTCCACGGCAAAGCATGTATAGTGCTTTTCTCAAACATGCAATAAATTATAAAAAAAATACCGTTGTTTTACTTTTAAAGAAAATAAAAGTTACCTTGACGAAACAATAAACCTATCTTACGCTAATATTGCTATTTAATTGTAATTTAATTCGAACACGGATTTAGAAGAAAACAGATAATCCATTTATATTAATGATGTATAAAGATTGCGCAATGTAATATGTAGGAAAACATGAACAGCACTTGTTATTCTGTGACAATTAAAATGATAACCAGCATTTTCTCACAGCGCGGTTTGAGTAGACACTTGTACCGCTCGCTAATGTTTAAATTAAGTACATATTTTAAATGCGTATTCGTGTTGGTAAATTTGCAACTTAAAATTATTGGAACTTGTTAATAATTATTATTGACCCAGTGTCTGCCAATAAATATATTGAATTGAATAATGTGTTATATTTTATTAAGTTCATGTCGATGTCGGTTTAATAAAACTACATAATATCATTTATTGATTTTTTTTATTGGTGAACCAAAATGTTATAATGACTAATAGCCATAAGTCACATTTCTATTTCGAATGAAAATTTAAAAAAAAACTTTGGTTCCCGGCCTTAATTTTCTTATGAAATTCCTTTACAGTTCTCTCGAGTTGCTCCGCCGGCATAACAAGATCGCCTTGTGAAGGTTACGACTTACGACGTAAATGTTTTATACACCAAAATATAAACTAAAGTTATGTAATAGGCAGGTCTAATCAGATAAATGTTTTGTTTAAAATGCCTGATAAAAGAGGGGGTAAAAATTCTAAGTTTAGTTACTGGGTCATGTGTGGTATCATTTGAAAGGGCTTGATTTGCACATTCTAAATCAATTTTTTTTCATAATGTTTTTTTTTTATTTATTAACGAAAACGTAAAAAAGTAACATTCCCCCATCTTGATCTCCGAAGTTTATGAAGGAAAAAATATGTTTTCTCAAACATGATCGGAAATGTATGCATTTATGTCACGAAATGAAGCCATGAAGTTTCTTGTTTATGGATCCCCACATTTACTTCTTGGCCGTAGACCGTGAAGTAATGTATGGCGTAAGTATGAACGAAACATTATCGTCCGCTGTTCTAACTTTTTAAATTTGCGTACTAACACTAAACTGACCAAGGAAAAATTACATACAGCCAAGGACCACTAGATATACTTGCGACATTAAAAAAAACAAGTACTATGGTTATATGTGTATTTATGTGCGGTTAAAAATTATGCTTGAATAGCTCATTTAAATAGCATGTTAAAAAAAAGAGGCAAATTAAACTATATTTTCCTAGTTAACTTAATTTTAATATTTCCTCACATTGTTTGAGAAAAGCACTATACAAGCCTCGGCCGGAAGAGAGATTGCAGGACGAGATCGTAGTAGACGGCCGAGTCGTAGACGAGGCTGGATGAAACGAGTCACGGCCTCTGCAGTAATAAATTTTTTTTTACACAACCTTAATATTATCATAAACATAACAAGAAAAATATAACATAAATATAAAACTTCATTATTTTTTTTGCCAACTCCAGTGACAATCGGAGACTTTACACTCGAAGTTGTAGACGATTATATATACCTTGGACAAACTGTCCAGTTAGGTAGGTCCAATTTCGAGAAAGAGGTTAATCGTCGAATCCGACTCGGTTGGGCAGCGTTCGGGAAGCTGCGACACATCTTTTCGTCCAATATTCCGCAGTGCCTGAAGACGAAAGTCTTCGATCAGTGTGTGTTGCCAGTGATGACATACGGTACTGAAACGTGGTCGCTTACAATGGGCCTCATAAGAAGGCTTAAAGTCACCCAAAGGGCGATGGAGAGAGCTATGCTAGGAGTCTCTCTGCGAGATCGTATCAGAAATGAGACCATCCGCAGCAGAACCAAAGTAACCGATATAGCTCTCCGAATCGCTAAACTTAAGTGGCAGTGGGCGGGGCACATTGCACGTAGAACCGATGGCCGTTGGGGCGGAAAGGTTCTCGAGTGGCGACCGCGTACCGGAAGGCGCAGCGTGGGTAGGCCCCCCGCAAGGTGGACTGATGACCTGGTGAAGGTCGCAGGAGTCCGCTGGATGCGGGTGGCGCAGGACCGGTCATTGTGGAAATCTTTGGGGGAGGCCTATGTCCAGCAGTGGACGTCTTTCGGCTGAAATGATGATGATGATGATGATTATTTTTTTTAATAAAAAAAACTTTCCGGTACAAAAGTTGAAATTAATCCAACATTGTTTTTTTTTTCCTTTAAATTTATGTGATATCATGCTAAAAGTATTGTCCTATAACTAAAGTTAAAAAAAATGGTTTACGTCATAAAAAAATATCAAGGAAAAACAAACTCGCATACTAACTCCATGCCGTACAAACGACTGACCCAATCTGTCGATACATGTGGCGGACGTCAAATATCTACTTCTAGGTGTAGTTGCAACATAAAGTTAGTACAGAACCCTCGATGCGCGAGTCTGACTCGCACTTGGCCGGTTTTATTTTAAAGTGAACTGTATTTCAATAACCAACCGTTACACAAAGTTGTGAGTCCCTTCAACCCCTTTTTAGACGGAGTTACTTTTTTATCATCTTACCCTTGTCCAGTATAACACATACACCCTAAATAGGGTATAATAAAAAGGTTATATGTTAGAGCTAGGTAAAAGAAATCTCTATCAATTACTAAGCTAGAAAAAATGGCACCTAATCACTGATTAAAAATCATATGTAATATACAGGATGATAAACCTTACGGTTTCAGTGAATAATAAGCTATTATTTAAATTAACGTTAAATTAAACTAATTAATATCTCCTAATTATGAGGTAATTGATACTTAATTGATAGTTAAGTATCAATTAACTCATAATTAGGAAATTTAATTAAATTAAATTTAACGTTACTTTTGTTAAGTTTAAATAAATAAATAAATAAATAAATAAATATTACAGGAGATTCTTACACAAATTGACTAAGTCCCGCAGTAAGCTCAAGAAGGCTTGTGTTACGGGTACTCAGACAACGATATATATAATATACATATACATAAATACATAGAAAACATCCATGACTCAGGAACAAATATCTGTGTTCAACACACAAATAAATGCCCATACCGGGATTCGAACCCAGGACCATCGGCTTAGCAGGCAGGGTCACTACCAACTACGCCAACCGGTCGTCAAAAAAAAAAGTCAAAGTCTCGCCAAAAAAAAGGTCAAGGTGGTCGGTCAAGGTCGTCAAAGTTTAGTATGAAATAATAGCTTATCATTCACTGAAACCGTAAGGTTAATCCTGCTCACGACTCATGAATCAGCCTGTAGGTAGGTAGTAGAATGTTCTCCAACGGATGTTATGGTATGTGTGTGTGTGTGAGTGTGTGTACATGCGAATTGGTTTTCATAAGAGGTCCAAACACCTATCACGTTTAACCAAGGTATCGGGTGCGCGGTTCCCAGGCTTTACCGGTTTAATCGGGAAATTCGTGGAAGGTCGCCGCATAGCCTGGCCAGTGCCCACACTCCTTAAATTCAATGCTTTCCGTCCACTTAACGAAACGTATTAAGCTTACTCGGTAAAATCCATTTAATTAGGTTACGCTAATAATGAAATTTGCGTAGGCGCCGTTGACCCGTGTCGTTGTAACCGATAGTTATTCAAAACATGTTTGTCACATTTCTATTTATATTTCTACAAGCCCATTACATTTATATCGGGTCGTCAATGTCGCTAACCTCAATGATCAATTATCTGTGTGGATTTGATAGTGATTAACTTAAATCAAACACTTCAATCACGAAACGATGACACTAGTAGTCGATAATTTGATAATAATAGATGGGCAATAGTTTTAGGCCGCGGAGAACGATGCAGTTCGGCGAGCGTTCGGTCTGGGGTGGACAAAATCAATAGTCGCTACCTACGAATAGCTACTACTACACAGCCACGGAATCTGCACACATTGGGATTATTTATTTGGCTTATATCCGATATGGCCGCGGCCGCACGTTCGCCCGAAATTATCTTCAGGGTTCGGCGCAGGTGGCGTTGCCTGCTACGCTTTATGATAATCCTCTAAGAACCGACAGAACGCCTTGACTTAAAAAACTTTTAGAAATGAACAAACGAGTCGCTAAAACTTTATGTAATGGCATTGCAAGCATGCGCGATTAGGTACAGTGATGGGCGTGCATAATAATTATTAAGCTAGATTAATCGAAGTGTAGAACAGGCCAGTAGGTAGCATGATCATTGGCAAAACAAATTAAAACCAGTTTAACTTGTCCATTTATTAGTGCTCGACTCGACTTGCACATACAAACAACAACTGAAGCATACTTATACGGTCAACTATCAATCATATTTCCGCTACAGTTAAGTCTATAAAATGTGTGTCACATTGCGGATGCCAGAAAATACCCTAATAATAAATTAGCATAATAATGTTTGCAGCCGTTATGTTAGGATTGAGTCCGCTTTGATCAATATAAAAACTAGCAAGCAGAGAGAGGTGTCACTGGCCTTTAGAAATAGTGGTTCTACAAACATGAAATCGAAGAAATAATTAAAATACTGTTAAAAATCGATTCTGCAGAATATTAATATTAATATCCCATTTTCTATCACCGTTGCATAAATTAAGATAAACAATTAATTTAGCTTGTGCTAAGCGGTAAGCCTAGCGTCACCAATTGCTTTCTGGTATAAACTAACGTAACTAATCCCAATAATACCTAGTTTTCCTTTTGTATTGGAAAATGGACGGCCGCTACTTTCGCAGAAAAACCTCAGGAAAAAGATCAGGTTGTCAATAGGACCCCAGGTTTCTCTAGTAAGCTGTGGGAAGAAATCGGGATATTACTAGGAGGTTGGTCAAATAATTTAGCGGAAGGAACTACAACATATGACAAAATTCTGATTATATGTAATTCTATAAAAAAATACGTAACTATCTGTTAGACTGTTACAATGATATACACCATGGAATCTAACGATGAACCTTTCCGGACATGGAAGTTTCCTCATACAAACTATGTTAATATGTGCAACCGTTTCTAAATTATGGCCTTTTAAACATTTATGCATAACACTAGTTTTTTCCCACCCTACCAAGTGACAGGGTCAATGAACTTACTTGTAAACAATCGTTAGATACGGTAGGTATGTTAAGTTTTGCCACTCTTTCTTACGGCTACTGGCAACTCGGTAAAAACCGTTGCAGGATATAGTTATTACATTTGTTTATTTTTTGGGTGGAGTATGTTTGCTATTTCTCAATACAACTAAGAGAATACGTAACAACAACAAACGGTGCACGTGGTGTGGTGTGTGGTGACATTGACAATGACAACCACTCAAAATACTTCAATCGTCATTAACGATAAATTAGTAGTTTATGCAACAGTGATATAATTAATAAAGGTTCTGAAAACTCGAGGGCCGCCGTTACAAAAAGAGACGAAGTCGAGTTTTATAATAATAGACCCGAGAGTTTTAAGCCCACCCTGCATAGTGTGTGTGATTGGCCTAATATTTGTTGACACCTTTGCTATTTTTTACTATCGCTATTCCTAGCGATCCTGCCAAATTAAAAGGATCAACGTATATTTTTGGTTAAAAGCATTACAGAACTTGTAGGCTTACGTCTCTTCCGCCTAGTAGCGTTTTGTTAATTGCAACGACAAAATTATAAGTCACGAGCATTGGACTATAGATGACATTGCTAGAGGAAAAATATGTAAATATTTCATAATGTAATACCTACACACCGTTACACTTTAACACAGAGAGAAAATGTACAATCCTCCGGAATCAACTTCAAGAAACCAATAGGCCAAGCAGAAGATATTTTAACCAATTGATATACGAGGTCACATGCCACGCCACGGGAGACATGCTGCCGGACTTCAGTGAGAGGCTGGCAACCACTGTGAGGCATTGCCCCCGTATTGACTAGTACTTGCCACATCTTCCCATCATAATTATAGCTCTGATCCTGGATACCTGATTACTACAAAAAGTCTTAATGTGGCAATCTGCAGCCTTGATGTATGCACATTATAGAGTGCAGTGTACGACTGTAGCCATTTGATTTTTCAAACAAAACATATCTAGATAGATATTCCACAGTTTTTACAATCTACAGCGCATCTTAGTAAATAACAAAGTCGTTGACTATCCATTGCTATGTAAAATATGGTCCTGATATTCCCGCAAATTCCGCTACAAAACGGGTTCTGAATTCGTCCACTACTTTTGCCTCTGCCCCGAAGCCGCAACCACTAAAAATGGAATCATTCTAGAGCATCTTTTTCATGCTTACCTGCGGTAAATCCTATCATATCCGGTCGTCTTATTATTTAACTGACGTAGTATGTCTCTCATAGCTAATTTCTTCGTTAAGTGCAAATCATACGTAATATTACAATTTTATGAAATGAAATGAAATGAAATGAAATGAAATTTATAGGGCCCTCTCGTGCTTTAGGAAAGGCCTGTCCCTATCAATGGGACGTATATATAATTATATACGTAGGACGTAGATATAGTGAATATATTATTTCCGCGTTTTTTTTATAGGACAAAATATTAGTAAATCCAATTTACAGTTTGCTTGATGAAAAACTTGACATAATATTTGATAACGAATATTCTTAATCTTATTTTATCCAGAAATTATACAGCTTGTATTTTTAGCATTGAGAAACCATAGGCAATGACCAGCATTACCAACCAGCAGGAATTGAAGGAGCTGTAATTTGAACATTACCTTCTGAGGTAATGAGTTTAAATTTGGAACAGCTGTCAATTCAAGTGGTTGTCTATTCTATATTCGAAACGCCGCCATTCCGAACTGTCATTTGTTTGTTGGCTCTTTACTGTATACGAGTGAAAAATTGTACAAAAAATATATATGTATGTGTGTAGTTAATTTTTTATTGCATTATTTTAATTTCTATAATCTATAGATATTTTACAAGGAGCACTAGTAACAATGCAGGTCTTACGGTTCCTTAACTCATCTTAGAGCACTTATGATATTATGTAGATAAAGCAGTGTATGCAACTATACATACCTAGGCATTAAAACACTCGTGTGATGGTATTATGAAACTTGCCTTCGGCTCCCACACTCATGTTGTAATACCCTACCCATCATTATGTACAGTCGCATAAACTTTAATTCCATGCCCAAAAGAAAAGCAACCATTTTAACGGCGACTGGTGGTACGGTGCAACCGACCCTGTTTAAATATATTTTACTTCACTCTAATACTTCATAATTGAAAAATTCAGGAGTGTTTCTATTAGGTAATTACATATGTCTCACTATGGCCCTTCTTGGCTCCAACAAGAACCAGCTGGGAGCAGCTTGACCAGATCTAAAAAGTAAATCTATGCACTTTTTTATCTTTTTACAGACTATATTATTTTTATTAAATTTGTGACAAATCTGTATAATTGAATAAACAATACGACACCTGTAAACGAAGATCCGGACTTACCTGAAGTGGTAAATCCTCAGGGATGCTCAAACTTTTCCCGAGTCACAAACGTATACAGTGTGTTATCGGCATGCGTGCGTCTATGAAAACGGTTAATAACATACAATAAAAACGGAGAAGGATTTAAATGCGTGTTCTCTTTTTTAGACCACTTTTCCACTACCACTTACCACCTGGGGTCATTGACCTCTTTGAGGGGTCGTTGACATCACCAAAAAAGATTGAGAATCACAATTTCTTCGATTTTGTGTATATGGTATAAGATCGGACGGATAAGGTGTAAAAACATACACAAACAAAACAAAATGAAACTGATTGGCCAATTCTGATATAAGTATATAAGTCAAAAGAAAAAAACTAATATTTTCCAATACTAAACTCTTTGCTATTGGCAATAGGAGCTAACTTATATATGTAGGCTCGTTCTTACACCATCAGGATCAGGTAAAAGAAATCTTGACAATTTTTTTTAGTTTCCTAAATTTACACTCAACAAATCACCAAACAAATCAACAAATTTTTGTGTCATAGAATATTTTATCATGATCATTTCTTTATTTGAAGCATGTCCGTATCTTCCACAAAAGCTGAGAAAAAAAAATCCAACGTCATCTCAATCCACCCAAAATCGTCCGAAACTTTGCCGAAGGCAACGCTCTGTGGAAAAGATTTTGTCTGTCTATACAATATTTTGTACTCGGCACGCAGCGTTGATGGAGACCATGGCCTCATGCTCTATTTTCTGCAATAGCAAGTTTAGTGTTCTCCGCGTGCACTAGCAACGGTAAAGATTTAAGGAGACTCATGTGCGATGCTCATGCTGTCCGGCATCAATTGCTCTAAAAACCTCCTTATTACACTAAGGGCTGAGCCTTTGTGGGCTTGGTGGCTTTGACCAAAATAGTACATTTCGATGCTAGTGCGGAAAGTATGTCATTACTTCACTACTCGGGATGAGTGAAAAATGACATATCCGCACGTGTATCGAACGACGTTTTTCAATACAGATCGGAATAGTACATTTCGATGCTAGTGCGGAAAGTATGTCATTACTTCACGAGTCCCGAGGTATCTGCCACGAGCCGTAGCTCGTAGGCGAGTGGCAATACTCGGGACAAGTGAAAAATGACATATGTCATTGTCGTGCGGATATCCGCACGTGAATCGAACGACGTTTTTCAATACAGATGCGAAAAAAATTAAAATACATAAGAACGAATTTAAAGTTTGTATTATTTCCGTGACACGATTGTAATACAGTTGGTATATTAAGAACATCTTCAAAATGTTTATCTTATCTTCTTTAATTTCTCATTTTCAATCTCATAATAATTATTTCTCATAAACAAAATAATAAATCGCATGTGACAAATCGTATCGTCATGTCTTAAAGGCCCTTCGAATATGTTTACCTGATTGAAAAACGCCTCCACTTTGACTGACGTTTCGTCGGCTCTGTTCCGTTTCATACACACAGATTTATAAGAACTGTTTTCAATGTTAATATTTTTTTTAATGAATGATCATTAGTATGATAAAGAAGTAATTATTGAAATATGAAATATCAATATCTTTAATATTATTGCGTTAATAGTAGGTAGGTATTTAGTTTTATTACGGCTCGGTAAAGTTAACGAACAATAATACTCTTCGGTAAGCAGTCATGAATTGGAACAAAACTAAATTAAAAAAAAAAAAAAAAGTTCGCAAAAACTTGCGCACGCAAAACAGCCAAAAAAATTGCACTTTTTGAACAACCTAGTCAATTAAAACTCATTCTCAGTAACCATCCACCCCACACGGTTGTGATCAGTATATACCTATTTAGTTTATTGTAAGACACATTATACTTAACACTTTGACTACCCGTGCATTACATGTAATTCACTATTGGGACGTATGGCAATTATGTGTTGGTTTATATACATCAGACGTCCATGCATTACATAAAATGCACTTCCGTTGATATGGTGAACAGTCAAAGTGTTAATCTTACATAGATTTCACAAAATTGTTCCATTATATTATATGCACTAGCTTTAAACCGCGGCTTCGCCCGCGTACTAAACGTAATTTTCAACCGTCATACAAAAAAGGAGGTATTTTTATCTATTTCACGTCCGCTAAGTTGGATTTGAAAATCGTTGTTGTTTTCGAAATCAGTGACCCGATTACGACACCCATATCAAATAAAATAGTCGTAACTATTTTTGTTTCCCGTTTACAAACTTTGGACCATCATTTTACCCCTACTTTGAAAAATCCTATCTTTGTGCACCGCTTCAACTTATAAGAAACTTACGTACAAAATTTGGAATCTCTAGAACCAGAAATAAACATAAAAACGACACCCATATTGATATTTTGAGATTTCAACCCCATCGCACCCCATCAGGGAAGATGGTATCTCACGTCCGCCTCTTTGGATGTTGAAATTGTTATTATTTTCGAAATCAGCGACCCAATAAACCAGAAAAACGATACCCATATTGTGTTTTTACTATATTACCCCTTTTTCCCCTTTTTGGGGGTTGATTTCTCAAAAAGCCTGAAACACGTCTTTACTCATTTATCTTTAGGAAAATTCCTGTGAAGTTTCGAATAAAATAATCGAACTAATATTGTTTCCCCATACAAACTTTGCACCCCCATTCCACCCCCTTTGGAGATGAATTTTGAAAACTACTTTCTTTGTGCACCCCTACGCTTTATAAGAAACCATAGTGCTAAATTTGGAATATCTATAATAATAATAATAATGGCGTAGGGATGTGACGACCCCATCGCCCACTGGTTTCGACCGGTGCAATCAGTCAACGCAGGGCAGCTTGTGGCGAGCTGTTGGGGAGTAGCGACCCCACGTACCTGAGCGCTCCTGGGGGACTCCGTCGTCCGACCAAGTCTTCCGCCTCTGGCTTGCCTTAACCGGCCGTCCAGAGTGGGGTCGCGAGAGCTGTGTTTTCGAAAGTAGATGTGGAAACCTAAGTGGCGAGTTGGCTATATGTTTAAAGTCCAGTGACCCCTCTCTACCCCCAGCCCTCATACCGGTGTTGCCCTCGAGCCATCCTAGATGTCGCTTTTTGTGGGGGCCCATCTTATGTGGGCGAGTCACCGTCTGCCGGAAATAAAATTGATTACCATTTTGTTAGGCAGACGTCCGATTTTATTCTCCATAACCCAGTATTTAGTCCACCACTTTCACCTAATAGTCCAGCATATTTTAGATTCCATTAAATCTCAATACAAGCATTGTTCCTAGGTTTAACGTTGGACAAAAATCTACAATGGAGTCCGCATATAACAACACTCGCAAATAGATTAAGTTCGGCTGCTTACGCCGTTAGGAAAATCAGACAACTAACTAATGTTGAGACAGCTCGCCTAGTTTATCATAGTTATTTTCATAGTGTAATGTCATACGGTATTCTGGTTTGGGGCAAGGCAGCTGACATACAGACTATATTTGTTTTACAAAAGAGAGCCATTCGTTTTATATATAAGTTAGGTAAACGTGCATCAGTTAGGGAGCTATTTAAAGAAATTAATATTTTAACTGTAGCATCCCAATATATCTATGATAATATAATTCATGTTATTAGAAACTTAGATTCATTCAATAGAATTTCTGATATCTCTAGCTATAACACTAGAAACAAAAATAAGCTAGCTATCAGAAAGTGTCGTGTCCGTAAAGTATATAAGTCATTTTATGGACAATGTATTCATTTCTATAACAAGTTACCGGATGAAGCATTGCAATTGCCCCTTCCCGCTCTTAAGAATTATTTGAAAAATCTTTGATGTCGAAGGCTTATTACACAGTAGAGGACTATTTAACAGACAAACATGCATGGCCCATACCAGAAACTAAGGAAATCAGCAAAAAATTAAATTGAATGTACTGCTTATAGAGTGAAGGACACAGTTCACGAAAGAAATCATATCAAATGTTGTGTATATCGTGTAAAACCGTTTAATTTTGTTTTATTTTGTTTATTCTTTTTTTTTGTCTTTCTGTTTCACTATTTTCTTTTGATATGGTTTCTTGTAGAACCACATATTGTAAATAGTTTTACTACTTTTGTAATTTCTTTTGAAAAAATAAGTCCCGCCGAGTTTCTTGCCGGTAATAATCTTCTCGGGCTGTGGTGTAGGGATAGAACCGGTAGTAGCTTTTTTTTTTTTTGACGTTCATAAGTGCATTGTAATGTGCCTAAATTGAAAAAAAAAAAAAAAAAAAAAAAAAAAAAATAGTCTATACACCCTGGCGGGTGCTGCCTTTGCGTGCGTCCCATGACTCGGGCAGGTGCAACATCCGCTCGGTGTACCCCTTACATTTCATTAAATTGTCGAAAGGGCCTCTGCGTGTTGGCTTCGGCTCCGCGCACGCCTCCCAAAGGTCCGGAACACCATTGTTCCGTGATGGGAAAGACATATAAATATTACAGGAACCAGAAATAAACATATAACGAAACCCGTAGTGATATTTTCAGATTTTGACACCATCGCGCTCCAACAGGGGAGATGGTATTTCACAATCGCCACGTTGGATGTTAAAACCTACGTTGTTTTCGTAATCAGCGACCCAACAAACCATAAAAACGATACCCATGTTGTTGTTTTTTACTTTTACACCCCTTTTCCCCTAAACCCTCTTCGCACGTGTATTGTACGACTTTTTCCAGTACATATGGTCGTTTGAATATTCGACGCCAGTACTTAAAGTGCTCATTATCGCCCTAGGGCGATACTGTAAAGTAAGTTAAAGTACAGTAGTCTGTTTTAATTCAACTAGGAAATCTAACACTTACCTATTGCTTTTTTTTGCTTGAAATGTAGGAGACTGTTTTACATATATATACATGAAAGAGCAGGTTTTAACCCGATTTAACAAAAATAAACTTAACAAAAACACAATCTTTAATACTTAGTTATATGATCGCCGTCAGTGGAAGTTTCTAACATTGTAAACAAAAGGCGGCACATGTTTTGTTACTGTTTCTCCTTGTATTTACAGACTACGACATCAAACATCTTGAAAAAACATCACGAATGATCAGGATCAGGCAAAAAAAAATTAAAAAAAATATCACGAGGATAAATTTTGCTTTGAGCGTAAGGATAACTGTCCTTGAAATAGGAAAATCAGATCAACTTGTGTCGTATGTGCCCCACTTCGCAGGTTCTTTTAGTTTACAAAGCGTTATTTATATAAATTTGAAAATTAATGACGAAGAACTGACATTTCTTTCATGTTGTACTGTTATCATTATGATGTTCAGCATCAATAGCATGATGTGAAAAGTTGATGAATCACATTATCAACACTGGAATGGATCGAAGTTACCTAAGTATTTGCAGATTGTGCTTCGTTAATTGTGCGTTTTGTTGCGTTCTAGATTTTTTTGTACCTAATTGTTTTCAAAATTAAATCTAAATAAGCACTCAAAGCAAAAACGTTGTTTGGTTTCTTAATAACAAATCACAATTTTCTTCACGTACAGGCGTTGGAATATCCCGTTTTAATATGCACATCACATCATATCAGTATTGTGAGACAGTATTAATTACTGTCTGTTATTCAATTTCTATCACACTTACATGTGTACTACATAATAACGTTTCAACATCTTTGATAAATTATGAACTGAAATATAATGCAGGAGGACGCAGTTTCTATCTCTGCCCTGGGCACCGGAGGACTAGGTCACTTTTTCTTGAGTATATGACATCTATTTCGGCTTATAATTTTTATACAGTAGTGTACTACATAAAAACATTAATCAAAATATTCATTTTAAAATAATAAATGATTTGATTCGTGTTTACAGTTATGTATGTCTTTATAAAAAAATATCTAGTGACAAAGATTTCACTCAGAAGTAGGAAAGTACTATTTATTACTAAATCTTTTATGTAAGTACATTGTCTTATAGTGGTGTTGGTGTGGTGTATCCCTATAAGTACCTCGTTTTTTAGGATTAGAGTAATTAACGGTCGAATTTGCTTACGTTTCTTCAACTATATCAGTAATCTCTAGAAAATATTAAAGTAAGATAACTTATTTCCATTATTAATGATCCGATGAAGAAAATAAGAGGCGGATATGCTAGTTTTAAAATCGTTTTCCTAAAAATCACACGTCGGCCATCGCACGATTTACTCTAATCCTAAAAAAACGAACTAGGTATAATGACGCACTGTGTCGGCGGTAAGGGACTGCTGTCATGTCATACCAAAGAATATTAGCATAGCTACGAAATTATCGCAACAACAAGCGTCCATTAGCTACGGTGTTTCTTTACCATCACCCATAATAAAGGATGACTCACACTAGCACGGGACGGGACGGGGCGGGACGGGAAAATCTATCGATCTCTATAGAAAGAATCACGTGATAGCTCGGAGCCCGCGGATGTCACGTGACGTTTTCCATAGAAATTGACAGATTTTCCCGTCCCGCCCCGTCCCGTCCCGTTCTAGTGTGAGTCATCCTTAAATCCAATCCAAGACTATGTTAAATAAATGTCGGTGTGATCTACCGCCAGAGAGAACTAACAAAAACCTATGGAAAATATAGTCAACTAGAACTTATTCTGTTGCTATTCTATATACCTATTCGCAAGCTACTTTAGGTCAGCGGAATACTGACCTAGTGGGGACGCTATGATATTTGGCTTCATCTCTTGGCCTTCAGATCGCGCCGCGCGGCGTGGTGTTTGAATAGGTACTTACTATACAAAGGTTTCTAGTTCACGCTAGTGTCAGCGTCTGGTTGCAGTGCGCTGTGTTTGGATATATAGAAGCTGTTAGGGCAAAAAGGTTGTTGAGTGGCGACTGTATACCGGAAGAGGCAGCGTGGGGTGGCCTCCAACAATGCGGGCCGACGGTCTGGTTAAGATATTAGGGACGGGAACCGTTGGATGCGGATAGCGTACGATCGCATATAGTGAAAATCTGTGGGAAATGCCTTTTTTCAGCTGTGGACGTCTTTCGACTGAAATGATGATGATGTTTGTGCGCGTTTGTTACCGTCAACCTGGGGCATTTCCATGGATTTGGGTTAGGCTGCAGGCCGAGACAAAATAATGATTTTACTCGACCTGGGTTAAATCGAAAGAAATATATGATTGTAGCATAACTATCTCTCCGATATTGAAGAATAAGGGAAAATCGATTCGTTTTTATGGTCTGGGTGAAGTATCTTCTATTACGGATTGCTATTATGAATCAGCGAAACATATATTACATTTTTCCTCGTGTATAAATATGATATAAATATTTACCTATTGGCTTATTTTCATCTTTATACAGAGTGTAAGAAAAGTACCGATCGATGGTTCGATCGGTACCGAATGATAAGGTCAATGACCCTGAGTACGATGCAAGGGGAACAATTTCAAAATATCGAAAAATAAAACACTTTGTATGGAACAGCTGATCGAGAATGCACCGGAGGAATTTTTCCACTTCCATCGTACTCAACTTCGTGTGAAAAGATTTTTAATGTCGTTCAACGTGTTCAATAATGTGACAGAACAACAACAACATACTTATTTTGAACATTAATCCAGTCATTGAACTGACAGTTTGTATGGAAATTTTGATTACTTGGAAAATAATTAATATTTAATAGCTGACTTTTTTAGCGTAACGGATATATCGTATGTCTGTCCGTCCGTCCGCGGATAATCTCAGTGACTGTAAGTACTAGAAAGCTGTAATTTTGTACGAATATGTAGATCCGTCACGCTAACAAAGTGTTAACATAAATAGTGGTTATCAGTTTTGTTTTAGGATACACGTAAAGTGGGGGCGTGTTTTTTTTCGTTTCAACCCTAGAGTGTGACATAATATTGGATAGGTATTTGGAAAATAATGAGGGTTTTTTAAACAGTTTTTGATAACGTTAATATTTTCGGAAATAATCGCTCCAGAAGTTTAAAAAAGAACTGTCAACCGCCAATGCCAATGAAAAAAATTACAAAAGTAAAACTTAATAAGAACTTTATTGAAAAATTATTTTGAGCTTAATTGGTTGAACGGTTTTTAAAAAAAAAATCAAATTAATTTCTGAATTAAGTTTGTAATTTAACAATATATGCGAACATGTTTTTTATCTTGAGTAATTAATTTATCATCCCGCACGTATCTTCCTTCTAATAAAAAAAGAATGATTCAAATCAATTCACGCGATCAAAAGTAGGCCTTGAAAACATAACCCGTCTAGTTTGTATAAATTAGTAACCCAATTTCCCGAGAGATGGCGCTGTACCGTGGTCTACTTCGCGCTCTTTAGATTTTTCCGGAGTTGATGGGGTCGGGACGGGTGTGATCGAAAGTATCATCGAATTGTTAATTAGTATAAGCATATTGAGCATGGTATCTCTTAAAACACTTTTTAAGGTTGCCTTGCCTATTGTGACGGACGGTAAACTACGGACCCCTACACTGAGCATGGCCCGACATGCTCTTGGCCAGTTTTCACCTATTACCATTTGTTTCTAGCGAAATAACACATCTATCACCCGCGC
The DNA here is from genome assembly GCA_949128165.1 of Lathronympha strigana. Classification (NCBI taxonomy): domain Eukaryota; kingdom Metazoa; phylum Arthropoda; class Insecta; order Lepidoptera; family Tortricidae; genus Lathronympha; species Lathronympha strigana. Next base: position 13,441,251 of record OX421909.1, on the reverse strand, counting down.
CGTACATTTTGTAAGTTTTACCTTTTTACGTGAATAAGTTTTCTTTGGTTTCGCTTTTAACACATAGAAGACAAATATGTCGTCATGTTCACAAACAAGAAAAATAATTACTACCAGAAAACTCAAAAATCGACTTAATTAAGTTTTATTTTCTTACTTTTTATCTACTTCCGGAAGAAAAGTTTGTAGGAATTTTGCATACATTATCTATAAATATCCCATTCGAACGTAATTTGTAAAATCAGGCTATTATAATTTAATGTCTGTCAAAACCATATCTTTCCTGGGTTACATTTATATTTAAAGTGCTGTCCAACTCTGTAAAGATGGTTGATTATTTTCCGTGTGAATTAAAAAGCATGCGAGACAGCGTTGGTAGCGTTGTTATTTTACACGATAATCTTATCATGTACCTAAACTTAGAAGAATAAAAAAAAAACCGCTGAAGTTAGTTTTTAGGGTTCCGTACCCAAAAGGTAAAAACGGGATCCTATTACTAAGACTCCGCTGTTCTTCCGGACGACGGACGGTCCGTCTGTCTGTCACCAGGCTGTTTCTCATGAACCGTTATAGTTAGACCGCCAAGATCTTCTTAGTAATATTCTCTGTATTGTTTACTTTTTTAAGAATGCAATAAAATTTTTACATAAATAAATAATAATGATGCATGAAACTCGTATGCGGAACCGTATTTTGTGCGGAAGAAGTCACAGGCAGAAAGCTAGTTAAGTAGTTTTCATTTCTCATGCTCTGAAAGTGGGTTGTTGGAAAACAATGCATGGCGGCCCTAGCCTAGGGTCGCAAACTAATATATTCCTTTTGGTTCTTGACTTGTACGCACAAAGCAGAATAAAGTGCCAACAATATTCTTATTTACTCACCCCAAAAACAAATCCCCGGGTATAGTTCTTTCGCTCAAAAAATTGAAATTTTTAGTTACGATTATCATACGTAAAGATGTGAATTCGTGATTTAATTTTAATTTTTCTAATCGAATGTAAGTGTCCCATTGGTTCTATTTAGCGGTGACAAGAAGGAATAAACCTAAAAAAGTTTTTTTTAAACTTTAATATGTTCAGGTAAGCAATGGCAATAAGTTAATTATACAGCCACACATTCATTCGTACTAACTTATTTATGCAAAATACAAAATATTACTCATACACTTAAAACAACCCAACTCTTTTTGTAGAAAAGCGCGGGAAATTTATAATATCGTGGTTAGCAACACTGTGTTTGAATAAGTTATTCGAAAATTGTGTGTAATAATGTGTATTCTTGGCTTAGTTCATGTGTGTTTTTATTTATTTATTTATTTTTTCGTATGTTTCGTATATGTTGTTTCTTGTAGATTGATTTGTGTTTTTTTTTGTTTTATGTCTTATTTTTGTAAGTACATATATTTATTCTTTAATTAAAGATTCTGTTATTATATACTAAATTGTAATTCATTTTTAGTTTTTTAGTTAGTAGGTATTTTTACATGTATTAGGCTAAGTTCTTTTGTTTTGTATTTTACTTTTATATTGTGTATAATTAGGTATAATAATAATAGGTATACCTAATATATGTTTTATCTGTGGCACGTAATTTAAAAAGTACCTACTTATGCTTGTTGTTGTTGTTTACAATTTTTTGTTTTCGATTTCTAAAGTTATATCCAATATCGACATTGAACAATGTAATTAGTTCAAGGAATATAGCAGCCAATACTCAATACAATACCTGGTGTAACATTATTTGATGGTATTTGATGTTTGTTTTGGGATATTTTGAGGTTAGGTCTTAGGTTTTCAAAGTTTTGTGCTTCAAACAAAATATCGAATATATGAATATCGAATGAAGTTCTTTCGTTATTTCAGTATTAAATTACATGATAAACTCGGAAAAAGCTACTGAATGGAGTCCAAGAAAACCGATTGTGAGTTTATCACCCGCTCAAGGCAATTAATTGCTGTAGAATTTTATGAATTTATTCTGATCACTTTTTAAGTACAATAAAAAGTTAACCTGAATAAATGATAGACAAGAAGAATAAGAAATGATAGTAAACAGTAAAACAAAGTTAACCTACTTATGTATATTTTCAATAAATCAAAATACCTATAGTATGCCGTTGTTGTGTTAAATATTGTACACTTTTGTAATGCTACATTCAAGTTTTTCTTAAAGAAGTTAAAAGAGTAGTTTTTTGCTTTATAATTGTTTTTTTACTCTCCTCGCATTCGAAATGAAAAGTAGAGTGTTTAACTCGGGTAAAAGGCACCCATTTCCGACTCGCACTATTGGTGCTCTCACTTCGTTCGAGCGCCAAACTACCTCGTCGGAAATGGGTGCCTTTCAGCCCTTGGTTAACAATCTACTATAACTGTCACCTAAAATATCAAAACTTTCGGCAGCCGCAGCAAGATGCTTCGCAAAATCGTAACCGTTTAGGGAGTGAATACATTTATTTTGTAGGTCATACTGAACAACTTTTACTATGGAGCCTTGGTGTAAACGCGAAATCGCGAAAAAATGTCTGTCTCGTAGAAGGCTTTCAAATCTGATGATAATCTAATCTATTAATATTAAAATGAATAAAGATGATACCTAATCAAATAAAATTAAAGCTCAACAACAGCAACAAATAGGTCAACTTTTGATCGTCATTTCGGAGCTGATTCCAAAGTTTAAAAAGCCCTCAGTAACTACAGCTCGCTCTACCACGACCATAGAATTTGATCGCAACGGCTTGCCTAATTCTCAGCTATATTATTACTTTTACAACGGTGTAAAAAGGAGACAAGGAAACCTGATATTTTTAAAAACTTTTGAATTTAAAATATTTTAACTAAGCAAGTAAAAGCAGGTTTTTCTCGCCTATTCGTCTGAGTACAACTTATAACCCCTTCACCCGCCCCATTTCACCTGCAAATAAAAACCCAATTTCCGGAGAAAATAAATAAAAATGTCGGTAATATAATTTTTTTTCTACTTCAGCAGGGTTTTTTTTTTTGAACCTGGCAGGGGCTCCATGCACTGAGCTTTGGAGCGTACGGACTGTGAAGTGGGATGGTAGCCTGGGGAAAATCCAGGACCCTTCCACGACATCACACGATATTTACTACTCTGGAATACTCCTTCTGAGTTTGCGCTCTAGAGAGATCGGTTGGACCGAGTCCAACCAAATCTGAGGTGTGTTTCCAGCAGGGTTAGCATGGTTGCCATTTTATCGCTTATCACACTATGCGTCACTTTCGCACATACATACTTGTTAGAACGTGACAGCAACGTCGGTAAACGATAAAAACCCGACCATCATAGACTAGCTGCACTTCAATCTGTCAATGAGATGACTGACAGCGACATTAAAAAAAGGAATAAATTATAACGTTGTCTATGGTATTCCATAAGAACACTGCTCATATGGATTTTCATACAATATATAAGCACTGTTTTTTTTCTATAGTGGACATACGATATATTCCACATTCTGCCACCTTTCTAGATTATGCTTTTTTCGCTACTTTAGCTATCGTAGAAAAACTAGCGTATGCAGCAGCTCATAACTGGTTCTTAAAACTAGAGGGTCGCCGTTACAAAACGAGACGAAGTCGAGTTTTGTAAAAATAGACCCGCCGCGAGAGGGCCCTTATTATATCACTGTTGCATAAACTACTATTTTCATTTACCTACTTATTTTCTAAAAGTACTTACACCGAGATCAGAACTCTTACTAATTTCTATGTTCGATGTAGTACTTTACATTGTAACTGAAACAGGTTGCTCGAGAATACAATCGCACAAGAGGAATTCAGACCACGATAATAAAAATCCTTACAAGTATATAATAATCAGCTACTAGGTGTGTTAGACTGTAATATTTATTTGGCCAATCATAATTTGACAGATTTTTCAGCGACAGTAATCACAAACAACCTAATGAGGGTGCAAACAACCATGTATCGAATAGCATAATGTCTTAACTGCAGTAACAATAGTGCCCGCTTATGACACAATTGTTATGTAAACTCGTGAAACCTGTAATTAAAGTAAAATACGAGTAATAACATACGCGTCGCGCTTGCAGCGGCAGTCGTGACATCGTTCGGAAGTCGAGGATTTGCTAATTGGGTGTAGCATAAAGAAGCTATAAAATCAATGGGGAGGACAACAGCTGCATCTTCAATTTATGTGTATGTGGATTCGTGATGCGTCGCGGTCCGGCGCCCCCGCCACCGGCCCTCATATTTATACGCTAAAGCGGGCGTTGCGAAGAGTTCAAACGTGCGTCGGGCGCTCAGAACAGTAGACGATTGAGAAGCGAATCGCACCGCGTGGGTAGACAAGGGCGAGTGCAGTGTGCAGTGCGTACGGGTCGAGTCTTGTGTCGCTGAAAGCTCGCCGCGAAGCCTCCAGCTCCCGAGAGCGGCGGCACCGCGCGAGCGCCCGCCTCCGCCGACCGCCTCGCGTCAGTGCCGGGCCGGCCGCGCCATAGACACCACGCTCCGGGCTCCACTTCACGCTCCTCAGCCCAGCTGGACTCTAGTGACATAAACATTTTTCCGACCTGCTATCGCCGACCTCAACATTCGCACTGACATACAGTTATAGAGGTAAGTCCTGTAATTATTTTTAAATGTTTGCGGTTTAACAATTTTTTTACGTGTACCATACATTAATAAAAACACATAAATAATAAATATAAGGGTTAATATGAGATAGAGTTGTGTACTAGTGGTAAGTAACTAGCAAGAGAATAGTTAGTTACCTGTAGGCGAGTTGTAAATAGCTGAAGCGGCTACGAGCCGGCCGGCGAGCTTTTCCGCCGTTCTTCAACAGAACATATTCCATCCCTACTGTCACTCGGAATTGAGCAAGAGTAAGGTTGGTTTCGTTTCGTTTAGATTTTCGTCTTAGATCACACAATTTTACTTAACATAAAAATATGTTGTAATTACTATATAAAAATGATTTTTTTATCGGGCTGCATTATTTTGCTTTTAAAAACATATATGTACTGTTAAAACTCGAATAAACTGATTTATACGTTAAGTAAAGAAAAGTATGAATAAGTTAATTACTAAAGCAATAAAACCACCACGCATCATAAAGTGAATTATAATAAAAAGTCCTGCAAATTTTCCGCTCGAACGCTTTAGAATCATAATTTCATACTTTAACTTAATTATTAGTCTCGCATTACATGATAAACATATACCTTATTGCCCGCTGTTGCGATAAAATAAATAGTTAGGTGATTCGCGAATCGGAGAAGTGAATAAAGGTTTGAATAGGTTTTCGTGAGTGGATCCGATCGGGCCGAGCGGCGTGCGGCGCGATCGCGGCGTGGCGGATCCAATATTTCACACCGCTAGCCACTAATCATTCTCGATTGTACTTTACAAAGTACATCAAAATTAATTCCTCTACTTAATCCTAAACAATACATTCAGCCGAAACAAGGTAATTTAAAATAAGGGAGTTTATTACCGGCGTGTTGAATGTGACTGAAAACAATGAAACGAACAAACGTTATTGCTTTTAGCGCTCACGAGAGCTTGGCGCTCTCTATTTAAAAGAGCTTTCGGACAATTTCAGTAGTGCTGCATTTGAAATATATTAACTTTACATATCACACATTTTGATATATATGGAAAATAAATGAATATACATATACAAAGTCTATAATTTATTATATTAGTTTGAACTGGGTAACAATCAATGTCAACAGTCTTAAAACAAAGGGAGTAAAAAAACGTAACCAAAAATATATCTCATGAAAATCCAAAACGCATTCATTTAATGAAAGTTTTCAGGTTGCTTCCTTAAACAAAATATATGTGTATGTATGAATGAGTATATGAGTACCTAGTTGGGTATTCCTATAAGATCAAAGGATAAGTATATGTTAAAATATCTATTTTATATATATTTAGAACTTAGCCAGAAATCTTTCTCAAATTGGTACTACACGATAACCCGGAGGAAAATGTTATAAGTATAGGCTTAGTTAGTTGTGTTGTGTACCTATTGAAGTTGTCATGATGAGATGGAAGTAATTAAGACGTGCAACTGTATGAATTTTGTTTGGAGTGTTCGGTGGCGACCTTCAGGCCTAAAAACGTTTGTCATGTAACGCTCGTTAGGCGCGGAGGTGTACAAATTGACAAAATGTCCTCAATCATCCTATATAAACGATTAGGAAGATACTGTATTTATATTGCACGAGATGCAAATGCACTTTATAGGTGGTATTCGTATGTAAAAATGTCTCAATACCATTACGGGATTAATATTTCCACCATTTTTGTACTTAACGGGCCAATAGCGTCCTAAAATTAAAATTAATTTGCTCAATATCGACAAAATATTTCCTAGGTTTTACGACGAGGCAGGTCTACCTCTAGTCGTCTTAGAGACCGATTATCCAAGGTGGACGTATGGGCGTCTCGATTACTGTTTATTCTATGTATAACTTATTTAATACAACTTACAATAATAATTAAATATAAATTACTACTACTATTATTATTACTAAATTTCTAATTATTATTATATCTATGCACAAAATATTGTGTGGAATAATAGTAAACATAAAAAATATGCTTATATTATTGCACAAAAACTAAAAATAAACAGTTATCAGTTAAAGTTGTTATAATGATTGGTGCATTTTTAAGAGGTATAAACCTGAGACTAGGCTAAGCCTGTATCGCGGGAGACTAAGTATACATTTTATGTCAAGCATGCTTGCAAACTAACAAGTTTATAAATAAAATAGGCAGGTCATAAATGACATGAAAAAGGTATTTATATTTAACTCGACAGTAAACAATTTAATAAATGCAATGGTAAAGTAAAGCTTTATAATATACTAAACATTTTGAACTTAAAGAACAAGAATACATTTTAAATGAAAACGTCAAAATGATATAATATTTTAATATTAGGAAATATAACAACTTTATTGATGTACAGTTGAAGAGGTATTAAAAAGATCGAGTGAGCGGTCGATATCCACGAATTAAATAATAAGAGATTAGGCGTTTAGATAAAAAATAATATACTTTTATGTTAAAAGTCACGCAGTAAATATTAAAAAAAATATATGTTACACAATAGTTATACATCATAGTTAAACCAACTATTAAAGAAAATATCTGATATAAGATCTAATATCTTCATATAAATTCGGCCCAATAAAAAAAGAACGTTTACTAAATCTCAGAAAAACTCTTAGTTTTACAAACACTTTCCGTGCCAAGTCAAGACGCCCGCTTGAACATTATTGTAAGCTCGTTATGTAATGCAAGCAATATCTACACGTAAATTCATTATTCTCAATGCTAGGTGTAACCGAATATATCGTTTTAAGAAGGGAATTTTCTAATCAAGTTTCTAAACTATATCGCTGGAAGGCTTAATTTAAAAATGATATCTAGCAAATAAAATTGTTACGGTCACTGAAAGGGGAACAGTTATTGAAAATTAGTCATACTAGTGCATAATAATAGGTTTAATTAAAAATCTTCTTATTAGTAGCTTTAATCAAACCGCGATATAACAATCAACATTTCACTAGAAAAACAATGCTAGCAGGCACATTATCAAAAAAATGCATTAAAAATTAATCTCATACGGTTGAATGAATGCGTTAATTGTAAAAAATTGCGATCTATCCGGATGATTGCGTCGCTAGTATTGGCGTCGCGTCGCGCTCGCGGCGGGAGCGGTGCGGCGAGTTCAAGTGCAGGGTGAAGGTTCCGCGCCGCGACCACACGCCTTCGCGATGCACTTTTAGGACCTGCTGTCCCTACTGTCCCCGCAATACGCCACCATGTATTTTTTAAACGTGAAAATGTTGTGCAAGACCTTAATTACCCGGTCACAGTGATTTTTCCGCGGAGTCAATTCATTGTTCAAGAGTTCAAGTGTAATGAATGCTCCACCACATCTAAGACATGCGAATCAAAATGTGAGAGATGGATTTAATCGTTTACAAAAAAATCTGAGTTCAACTACTGCCTAGTAATTAAGTTTATTTTTATTATTTCTTCATTTTTGGCAATTAATAACATACTGAAGAAAACGCAGAGGGTATATCTGGTAAAGCGTAAAAAAAAACTAGAGGCGCCACATTTTAACGATACCTAGCATATTTTTTGCTCGCTGGAAGGCTTATATTACTTAATTGAATTTCGTGTTGAACGAACTAAAAAACAAAGCTTCACCTCCGCGTTATGGAGCAGATAAAACGATGGCACGCTTAGCTTTCCAATGTTGAATTTTACAATTAGAATTCTCTGAATTCTGATTACTCTGTTATTTTTGTAAATGTTGCAAAAATATGACGAATACATTTTTAACAATGTAAGTATGACGAAGATATTTTTAATAATTTAATTGAAGTCACGTATACACGTAAGTAAATAGCCATCGATGACGGCAGAGTAGCAAGGCCGACTTCTTAGTTGGCAAAGCTTCCGATTCTTTTGTTTCAAGCATTTAGGCTGCGGATTCACGCCTTGTTGATGAGAGTTAAATGACTAGATTACCTTCTTCCTTTTATATAGGTAGATTTACGTTCAGTGCCTCAAAACAAGTTTGACTGACACAACATTCGTATTACGTAAGTTGACATATCTTCAGGGTCAAGCACTTTGTTATGTAGGTCGTTGTCTACAAGCTACATTATTAAAAGCTTTAAGCAAATATATGAACTACATTGTATATCCGTGGTAATCTAACTGTTGTATGCAATATCTTCAAATTAGCTAAGTAGGTATATCTATTAAGTGAGAAGAAACCCAAAAAGGACCAAACGTGCATTCCTTTAGTGAAAGCTACGTCACCGCCGGCATTTAATCGGCCGCAATAAATGATATGCCCAAAAACGAGAAGATCTGCTGACTTCGCATTAATGTGTGGACGTCAATATGCGCGCGCAAGCCCCGGCGTGACAGAATGCGCGGGCGCGCTCCGCGGTGCCACGCGCCGCCGCCGTCGCCGCCCGCTTCCTGGGAAAATGGCAACTTATGGGGAACTGAATCTGCGCCGGTGCCATTGACCTCCACAACCTGCCACACTCGAAGCACATGTGTTGCCATTCACATATATTCTTTACCTACATAAGTTACATGTAGGTTTATGGTCATAAAAGAATTAAATTCCACACCACTATTGGATGGGCAGTATTTTTAATGACTGCAGTGAATCGCGCGTATTCCGATAATGGCGAATGAATAGCGAAAATTGTTTTCAAATCGAGATTGGAGATTTAATTTTAGCAACAATGTTTTACGTTTGTATATTATTAATGGCAATAAAAATGGGTTGGTCGGTACGGCGTTTCGAAATGGAGGCTCCCAAGTGCAGTAGAGGCGCGAGTGCACGACGCTGCGCCCGCCGCCCGCGCGGCCGATGCTCTAGGAACGGGCACCGTTACCGAACCACAAGAATGTCGCAAAAAAACTCGGAAACCGTTTCTGTTTCCCTTGCCATATTGTAATCACGGCCGAATTGAGTCAAGTGGGGTAGACCCGAAATGCGCGGGGCCCGATCGTAATGTCGTGACGTGACTTTGATTTCATGGTATATTCATTGAGATATTCGCGTACTATTATGTAAGTATCAAAGCGTGCACATCGTGATAATCTAATCACAGTATCGTGACAATTATTATAGAATTTATTAAAAATCATAAATAGTCTTATTTGCTTATAATTACACGATTATCGTTTGTGATAAAAAAATGAGGTTGACTTGTCAATATTTTAACGACTTCCTCAAACAGAAAAGGATATATGTTATTGTTTTGAGTGTTTGCAACACATACTATATTAATTTTATGATCATTTTGTTCAACTAACTACCTAGGTATTCATTTTATTTTACACTTATTATGACTACCTATCCATATAGTTAAATTGAATAAATCCCAAACTGAAAAATTTTAGAGATTTTTGGTGCTTTTGGTGGCGGAATGTTTTAGATATAAATTCCGCTGATGCTAGTATTTGATTCCATTACACAACAACCAAAATAGAACATAGGTACCCCCACACTATAGTACCTACTTATGCCCGAATTACAAAGGTGTAAATTACGTCACAATCTTAAAACACATTTTAATTTGGTCTCATTGTTTCCAGTAGTCATCCAAGGTTATATCAATGGATTTATACTTATTAAACCAATAATACATTCTATAACAAAATTTCAATGCCAAAATATGCATTGGTTTGCAGAGTTAATAATTGTGAAAGGAAAAATGACCATGTAGTTCCTCCCTACGTATACTTTACAATTGACGTGCAAACATTTATATTCAGTAAGTACAAATGAAAAATATTCTGCAAATGCAAGACGTAGGCACCTCGCTGGTCACAAGCTCACTCTGCGTGGGAATATATTTATAAACCCCGGTAGGGGCAAAAACTCTCTCACATGTTAGCGAAACAAAGAAAAAGAATTTTCTTTTACGGCAGGATGGTTATTGGTCCCTAATGTAAACGAGAAGCGAGTAAGTAGTCACCGGTACGAAACCTCGCGACGGGTCGCCGCCTGAATATCAATATCAGAATAAGAGCTGTGATGCAGGTCACAATGACCGATAAAGAGAAACACACAAATATGGCCCTACTCGAGGTCCGTTTAAAATTCACATTCAATAGCGTAGCTTGCTAGGCGTTCGGTACCGCCTAATGGAATGTAGGTTATGATGTTATTTAGCTCGAGTTTTTTGCTGCTCTGAGTTTTTATTACAATAGTTATCTCCTTTCATGTCAATCAGTAACATATAAGGCGTGAAAGTACTGACGTCACTGTGCCAAATCTCAACTTGTTAATGTAATATCACCCCTGGCCAATGGATCGACCTGCTTATTAAGAGCTAACACGTCACTTAGGTACTCATTGCTAGTCCGTGAGAATGGGCTCACCTACATTATTTACGAATAGTTAACAAAGCTAGAATTCGTTTGTACTCAGATTTATTTGTGGCATCTGTGATATTTCTTTAATTAATATACCAACAGTTACTTAACCTATGCACTATTTCTATAAATGCAGAAGATGATTAAACGAACATGCATTAAATAGCAAATAGGTAATAAAACATATTATCCACGCAAAGCCGATAATTGTTTTAGATAGTAAATAGAAACGTTTCATCATCTTTATAACATAAAACAAGATACCCCTTCAGATAAAAATATGTATATACTTGTACCTAGGTGGGTATTTAAATTATTCTTACTTGCATGGACATTATTATAAGTTTAATTATTATTGGTTATTCAGGATTATCAATATTTTATACAATTTATGTAAGGTAAGGTGGGCGAAGATTGAATGGTTTTTTGATGAGATAGACAGAGTTGAAACCCTTGTAAAATAAAATAAAACTATTTAATTCCTTTCGATTGTCTAAATTGGAAAGCTGGGACAAGGACTATATTATGTTGGAAAAACTCGGCTACGCTTATTATAATACTTAAAAATACACTGGTATCTAAAAAGTAGACGGGTTAAGATGGAGTCTCGACCATTCCATCCGGTTATGATTGAAATAGTGTCTAAAATCTCATCTAATTACCTTATAAATTTTACGGGTTAAGATTGAAGATCTACAAATTTGCCACAAAACGCTGACCTTCAGAATATGGCACATAATATAACACGACGGCGGACCGTAACAAGATGGCGGTTTAATGGATGATAACCAGCACTAAAAATTTTGAACCAAATAGAGAGCTTTTCAAGTTTTCCCTTATATGAGGCTTTTCAAGTTTTCCCTTTTTTTATCTTCTCCCATCTTACCTTAATTTATTATACTGTAATGTTGTTTCATATAATTATTACAGCTCCGCTCAAATCTAAAAAGGTATCCTGGGATCCTGGAAAGGCGAAATGGGATACGGGCAATATGGTGTTGTTATAGCTCGTCTCCCATTTCTCTTTTCGGTTATATTTTTCGAAAATATTATTTAATAATAAAAGTCATTGAGCGATCTTCTAATAATGGCAGCCGTAAAATTAAATGCGGGTACCTACGTACCTACTCGTTTTATTTTTATTTCGTTTTATTATATATCTTCTTGTTTGACATATAAGTAATATTGAGAATAACTAGATATAGTTTATGTTTTCTGTATCTTAACTCGCTTTCTTCACTAAAATTATACAAAATTTTAATCAATGATCAATTTTTAGCAACATTTTATCAAATGTTTGTGGGTTATTTCGCTTAAAATAAACTCGAGCTAGACCTCTAAAACGTAGTAACTATACCAATATTGTTCTGCCATAGTTTTTCATTCATGGAAATGGCTATAAATACAATACTGCAAATTGAGTGATATACAGTCGAGTATTTATTGACAGAGTCCACCGAGACGAGTTATGTTGCTGGACTTGTCGGCCTACGGAAACTGAATGGCGTTGTCTACAGTCGTGGCACACACACTCTAAGTAACAAGACAAATAGACATGCCCATTTTACCATTTACCGAGTAAAAATTCTCATGGCGTGTTTGAGTAGGTCTTTTACCAATTAGTATTTATTCAGATATACGTAGTTTGCGTTGCTGAAGGGTGGCTGTATTGTACCTAGTGGTCGCCGACATAATGTTCGTGCCTGTCTGTGTCCAACAGAAGCTTGACTGATGCAATTTGTATTTAGGTTCCGCTTTTTTGTCTCATTTCTACAAACACGGTTTTCTTTAAACTGCATAGGTAATATAAGTTATTGCGATGCCCTCTTTATTTAGGTACCTACTACATAGTTAGAAATACCCAAGTATGTAAAATTAATACTTTTTTAAATATGGAAAGTAAGGCGCATTTCGAGATATTAAACCCAATTAAGGTCATAGTACCTTACATAGATGTACCGTAATACAAATTCATACACGGAAGAATTCTCGAAACTCGTATTTACGAAAAAAATGCGAGTAAAAGGTCTCAAGAAACAGTTCACTGTTCGCGAAACAAGCATAGAGTTCTTAATGACGCAATTATAAATAGTAACTAACAGTTTTTACGTGAGTAAAATGGCTCGGAGTCTCCATAATGTCCAGATTGTGTTTTATCGTGCGGAACGCGCGATGTCATTGTCCTGGGAGGTAGGCGCTTGCACCTCGGAAGCTGTGTCTAACGCCACCGATATCTTCGAAGTCTCCAAATACCACCATTTTCATCTTTCGTTCCCGTTATATTTGCAAAAAATGGAACCATATGTAACGACGCCATTGATGTAATATTTATCTTAACGTGCCTACCGAAATATTAAAGAAAGCGCTTCACAGTCCATGGCGTTGAAGTACTGCGTTTATCACACTTGTCTCTTATATAGGGGAGAGTCGATGAAAGTAATATGTCAACCGAGTCTCCACATGAATTATTCACACTCGAGAAACGTTCAAAGGAAACGTACACGAAAATCAATAAATTGGCGAAAAAGACCCTTACAGCTTCTATATTAAAGTGGATATGTATATTACATCGACAATTTTCTAAGAGATTTTCACCGTAAGTGGTCCACAAATTATATGAATAGGCATACAAATACGTAATAAAAGAATCTGTCCAGATTGAACGAAACCTGAGAAGATAACTTTATAAAAAGTCCAGGTAGACAAGTACGTGGCTCAAGGACTAGCACAGACAGACGACGGGCGCAAGTTAATTCCTATTATTGAGCGAATTAAACGATCACGCGAGTAATCTGCGACAATACTTCCTGCTTCGCGCTTCCCTAAATTCGGTTATAGACATTCGTGCGCCGACATCTTCACCTTGAATGAATATAAAATAGGCATTTTTTGGTACTAGTTTTTTCATTACAATAATTATAATTTTTATACGTATTCATTCAATATCTTGATGCTGGAGCTAATCACGATCGTTTCTGTTCTTATATTGTAGTATAAAAACAGATATGCTTGATGGTCTTTATGAACTTGATAAGTACCTATAGAAATGATGTAATTTTTATTTCCTTACTGGTTTTTTTGTATATAATATAAGTAAGCATTTACGTAGACTCTTACTTACTTACTCATCTCTTTAACGTATAAGGGGCAAAATTACACAGGTTATATTGTTCTATATTCGGGTTACTACCTTTATATACCTATATTATATGTATTAATTACTGGATAAAATGTCCTCTGAAGTCCTAGAGCAAGAGTGCCGCGACAGTTTTTCGCGGACGAGAAAGACAACTTTCATTGTCTAATCGGAACAGTTAAAAAATGACAGGTGTCTTTTTCGACCGCGAGATACTGTCGCAGCATTCTTGTGCTAGGACTGCTGTGTTCGTGATTGCGTACATACGATTTAAGTCCCGAAAATTTTAAAGAATTGCTTAAAGTTGTTTTACGATAGCTTACAAATGTCTAATTAGGTACCGAGAAAACATCTGACTCATGTATATACATAATTATGTACAATCGGTCCACACACGTAAATAAAATACTGTTACTCATCTGAAATGATGTAAATCGATTGAAATGCTCGACAAATTGGAAGGTGTAATGTGTATCGATAAGGTTAACATATTATAAGAGCTTCAATATTTACAATTTGCGACGGTGCTAGTATTCGCTAGAAACGAGTTATTGACCATAATCGCACATCCATCCGTTAAATGGCAGCCGTATATTATTAACTCGCGTGCTTAAAATATAAATTTTTTGCAGTGTTATTGTTATTGTGTCTAGCGGCCCGAACAGACATGGTCCTCCGGAATCAATTTCTAACTTTTTGTAGATACGAGAAAAGTTTAACGAGATAAATGCGTTTTCCCAGTCCCATAGAAAAATCTATATTTCCTCCTTCGCTCTATTATTAGAATTTTTCGATTATTAGACACCGAGACACCTATTAATAATAAGTCACAGTCTGCCGGAAATAAAATTTATAACCATTTTTTTAGGCAGCCGTCCTATATCATCCTCCATAAACCAGTATTTAGTCCACCACCTTTACCTAATAGTTTAGATTCCATTAAATCTCAATTGTCCATACACCCTGGCGGGTGCTGCCTCTGCGTGCGTCCCATGACTCGGGCGGGTGCAACATCCGCTCGGTGTACCCCCTACATTTCATTAAATTGTCGAAAGGGTCTCTGCGTGTTGGCTTCGGCTCCACGTACGCCTGCCAAAGGTCCGGAACACCATTGTTCCGTGATGGGAAAGACATAAAAAGAAAACCAAGGTGTAATAAAATTGGATAGTATTTATGCATTTTCATAATACGTTGGTAATAGGACTTGAAAATTTCCAATTGGCCACGGTGCTAGTCGGGTTTCCGGAGTATGATATTATTACGGGCAGGTAAACATATATTTCGATGCGGTAAGTGGTTTCTTAAAAATTGCGGCGGCGCAGTTGGTAACGGTACAAAACCACCATTAATATTGCATGTTGCATAATGACAAGTAATATGAGCTCATTTCCTACTCCGGATTCTCTTTTAACGTTTATGGAATGACAAACTGTTCTTTATAATTGAGTGTATTTTCATTGCGAGTTAACGTGTTTTGAATAAACATGTCTAAGTTTATAAAAATATCAAAGCAAATAGAAGAGTAGGTGCTTAAGGTATATGGACGTTTTTTAGTTAACTCATGTAGATGAGTCGTGTAATTAGGCGGAAGAAGCGGAACCACGGAAGGCGCCAATAGTTTTTATCGAAAACACTTAACTAATCGCCAATTGATGAATCGTTTATTTATTTTAAATTGAAATTTTTTTAAAAAACCTGCACCTATGCTGGAACATAGCGAACCGACCTACCGGCTACTAGAGTGGGCGCGGCCGCTGTACTAATTTCAAACTGTTCTTTTGTTTCTCATTCCATTGTCAAAACAATACACTTCTTCGAACGGCGTGAAGATTTCGAGGGAAAGATTACCCAGTAAACGGCTATTTTACTTTAAAATAACGTATGATAATCCATCTTATTACCTATCTAGGTAATATATTATTTATATTTTCAACCCGATTGGACGAGTTTGTTTAATTCTCATTTGCGATTGTGAGTGTATTTTTGAGGTCAAGACACGCGTGGGAAAGATATAGTACGTCAAATATTTATTTTATTTTACGTGGTCTGGTCATCTTGGTGGCAAGTAATTTAACGAAAACCTGATGTTAAAACGGCATCGCCCGGGTCTTGCGGCCGCACATTAGGTTGCGTGTGCGCGGGCTCGACCGCCGCCATTGTGGTTCCGACTTACTAAATCAATATTTGCGCAGATGTCGGCGCAAGAGCATGCTTTGCTCGTAGCGACCTAATATCCATACAGCTTATATGGCGAAGATAGCGGTAAATTCTCTCAACAGCTACTTGTAATCCTTCAAATGTGGGTCGATGCTGCACGCACAGGTTGACCCCGGCGAGCTTCACTCGGGGGAAGCGACTCATTCAGACCGAAGCTCGCGATCCCTATTATTTTATCTACCCTCGTTCCCATGCATAGCGAGGCGATTTATTTCCGCAATCGTATTTATTCGGGTAACCACAGGATACGTTTGAGGTGGTAAATGGATAAATCAACTATTTTCTTGTAGTTCGTCTGTCCCTTCAGCCCATGACCCATCAAGGAAAGGGGATATAACTACAAAAAGAAAACATGTTTTTTGAATTTTAATGCCATAAAACCGTGATTTAAAAAGTGACCCTGAAGATCGTAACTATGGTAACCAGTGACTAGAAATAGTTGATTAACCCAAATAAATATGTAGGTAAATTTCTACACACAGCGTAAACTCTTTATAAACAATTCTTAATGACAGACATAAATCTTTAGCATTAATAGTTATTTATTATACAAGGGGGCAAAATTGTTGTTTAACTCTCGGGCTGTTTAAATCTTTCGCTTGCTCGGGTGGCAACATAAGTTGCGACCCGAGCAAGCGAAAGATTCCAAAATTGAGCCACGAGCGTAGCGAGTTGTTCAATAACTGGAATCTTGAGCTTTACGAGGATCTCAAGGCACGAGAGTTGAACAAACTTTGCCGCCGAGTGCAATACAGCATTTTTCACCACACTAAACCGAGGAAACATACGAAAAAAACTCAAACAAAACAAATCAGTAGGTATATTTATTTCCAAGCAATCATCAAGTCAAGGTGGTAGAGTGCATGTTCAGATATTTTGAGCACCTTGGCAGCTCCAATATATCTGATGTATAAACAAATTATACAAAACAGGCATATGTCAAACTAAGGTATCACCAATCACATCCTATATCACAGGTCTAGAAAAGTCGTCAAAACGTAAAAACGTCAAAAAGTTTATTGCATTCTCAGGCAGTATGGCTTTTTGCTTTAGTCTATACAAAATATTTTAAAAAAATAACTTTAACCTCTAGAGGATAAAACACAGTTTTGCGCTCTGAAATTAAAGGACAAACAGCGTGTTTGCGAGCAGTGTGGTGAAAACTAATAGGCACCGATATCGATCTACATACAATGTAAGAAAATAAAAGCAAAAAATTATATTGACCATAAAAATAAATAACTTACCGTTTACATCAAGCATCAAAGCTCTACATAGTTCGTCATTAAAGAAAAGCTATAACCCTACGGCGCTATAAATAAAGAAGATGGCAGTGCTGGGAAGTAGTTGATTAAAATTGCGTTTTTATAGTTAACCCTTTATAATGCCTAAATAACAATAAACCTAGTACTTATCTTGATGAGAGTTGCACAGTGCATCGTTAAGCTATCACGCGATATAATTGCTACTTCTCGATTGCAAAAATATGTGGCGGAATAATTCAAGTGCAAGATACCGGAGCGGGCCTGCGCTGCGTCTGCGCCCTCACCATACTTTTTTAGCGCTAGGGCTTTCTTTGTTTATGGTGCGTTTTTATCCCAGTGTGGTTTCCAAGTGAAAACGAATCGCATAATTATCTGATCGATGACCACGACGCCCGTGTAATATGATAATGAAATGTATATTTCATGGCTAGTGCTATATATTATAGTTTTTTCGAACTACTAACTGGTTCGCTTCAGTGCAATCTTGCTGCGAAAACAAGATCCATGACGCTATTTTAATTTCTCACGGAGTAAAAGGAAACTATACTATCTACCATTTTTACTAAAAAGGTAGTAGGTTCCTATACCTAATACGTACTTATATTTATTATGGCCACCAAAGATAGTTAATAGTCGCAGGACATTAGATACCTACCAAACTATTTTCTTTTTTCAAAACGCAGAATTAATTTCTTTCTTTTGGCCACATTTAAAATTTGAAAGGATATTTTAGAAGAATAATTCCTACTTAGTAGGTAATACGTGCCTAACCTGTTAAAGCTCATGCATGGGGTACGGTCGCGCCAGCTTGCCATTCATTCCTTACACAGAGATATGGGCGTAATGACGGGCCGGCCGGTTAGCTGTCGGCCAGACGCTCGTAAACACAGTTCGACACGAAGCATTCGAACATGCCTGCGAATGCAAGTCAATAGACATCGCACTGAAGCCCTCACTTCCTGGTAAGGTTAACTGTTAACATAACAAAACACAACTCGCACGCCCACCCGCCATCACAAAAGCATATCAACTGGGCTTTAAATCTTAATTAGATTTCGTACTCGAGGGAATGAAGTTCAAAAGTCACCGATTTAGTACCCGATGTATAGTTGGTTTAGCTGTTCGTACGTGAGAGGGGCGCGTAAGTGGCACGGGTCAGCGGTCGCCCTAATAGCCGGTGTCAGGCGGGTGCAGCCGCGCTGGCCCGGACACTCCGGTTTCATATTGCATCGGGATAACTGCTGTATTGGATTGGAAGACTAATTGGTAATTTAGTTAATTTATGGCCCGTCATGCTTAAGTTTATTCTCTAGAGGATTATATTGCTGACTTGTTACGTAGGCCCCAGAGATGCGACCGGTAAAAGATTGCAGTCCATTTGAATTTCCGCGTGTATCCGCGGTGTGTTGGTAGTATTGTCACCGCGCGGGGCGCGAAGGCGGGATACAGACTACAGAGAGCAAGGGCGACTCTTCACTTGACGCTGAGGGGTGAGCCCGGAACATTATTTAAGATCCACGCTCGTCGAAAACAGATTCAATTCAATGACCATTACTTACAATTCGACTGTACCTACTTCCTGGTGACTAAATACATTTATTTTTTATTGTGTAGGAAAAATATTGTGTCATTTTGTGACATTTTGGTAACTAACATTCGATAATTTATGTTGTTTTATATCAAACAGCCCGACATCACGTTTAAAAGCTTCCAGTTCCCTGACTAATGTTTTGGTCTACCGGTGTTTAAAAAAGCCTAAGATATTGTTGAGCGTGATCGTGTGCAATGTTACCTAGATCTCAGCAGGCCGCGGTAGGTAGTGGATAGGTATGCGAGCGGGCGTCGGGGGCAACGTTCATCGTGTGAGCGACGCGGCCGGGCAACAATCGCGAATTCAGCGTATGCCTAGCAACAGAGCCTTCGCTGCACGCTGCACAAGCTCCGCGCCCATGCCCACTAACGGTGGCTTTTTACAACACAGGCTTAGGGCCACTTACACATAAGCTACCTTGTTAATGTAGTCAGTAATCGTCAGTCGAAGTTTTGGAAGCAGTTTGGCAATCCTTTCAAGTTGTCACTGGAATATAGAGAAATATAATTTTACCTAATGTGTATTTTGCAATAATGGTGTTAACCCAAAAAGCCTGCTAATAAAAAATCTTTTCAGAGTCACATAGACACCGATTTGAATTACAGTTGTTACCCCAGGAGTACGAAGACCTACCACAAGTTTGTAATACAATGCCAGTATAGAAGTCAAAGGGTTAATTACTCTAAATTAAGGTAAACAGTAGCGTGGATATAAAATGGTTAGACTTGAGGAATGGAATGCTAACGCGTGTAACGGTGTAGGTGCGTCTAGAGCGGATTTACCTAACTTATTCGGACTACGTAAGCGCTACGTGCCTGAGTGCGATCCAATATCGCCGCACGACTCGATATGGGGTTTTTACTAAAAAATCTCAAAGCATATGTCGTTCTGTTTTTCAATTAAAAGTATGTAGGTTGGTACTTTCGTTGCTAATAAGATGTAGTTAAAAATACTCTACTTACAATGCCTAACCTACATAAATAACATGTATTTAGAAAAAAAGGAAGGTATCGGAATAGTTACATTACCTAATTTAAAAAATATGTAGTTTACGAGTACCTACGCATATCTTCCGCACTACTTAGTTTAGAAGCGTGGAATTAAGTAGGTACTATAAGTATACTCGAGTGAAGACTAGGTAAATAGGACAAAATAAGTACTTATTATTATTTATTTGCGTACTTTTCATTTAAGCACACTTAAAATCCGTTTATTATTAAGTAACCACGATGAACTTTTTAACATAGATTCTGAGGCAGCACGTGCAGACAAATAGGCAATATGAGGCGACCTAGTGTCTAGTATAGTTTCACGTACCTAAAAGCTCATGAGCACAGATTCGTCCCGCGATAAGCTATGCAAAACTCTTTTGCCAAAAAACCCAACAACTGTTATGTGTGATGATACAGTCTAGATAGCTTTCACTTTAATCCTCTGACACAAAATTTGCACGGGTCAATGAACCGTAAGCAGATATCTCATGAAGGAAACTAATATT
Organism: Lathronympha strigana; assembly: GCA_949128165.1. Lineage (NCBI taxonomy): Eukaryota > Metazoa > Arthropoda > Insecta > Lepidoptera > Tortricidae > Lathronympha > Lathronympha strigana. The sequence goes on along the minus strand of OX421909.1, from coordinate 13,420,625 downwards.
TGCTGTGTTCCTACCATTCCCTGCGGGACTCAGCCTGCCACGCCGAGTTACTTCCACGCGAATGTGTAATCCTCATTCAATCTTTAATAAACTATATTATTTTCAGGCATTTTGGGTATAGGAACTGATTTATATTTATTATTCTATCATACTATACGTGCAATATTCATTGAAATATTTAACAGGAATATAATTATATAAAAACACTTGAGCTTGATATCTGTAAAAAAACATAATGGTAATAGAATTGGGTCTCTATGCAAATTTAATATTACTCGTAGGTACTCTTAGGGCCACTTGCACCTCCCGGGAATAGCCACATAACCCGGAGTTAAGCGTTTTTTTTGTATGGAATTTGACAGCTTAACTCCGGGTTAGCGGCTAACCCCGGGTGATGCAAGTCGCCTTTAGTGTCACCTGAATGTCAAATATTACAATGACCAATAAAGGCAAAAACTGTGTGTAACTTGATTTCCGTTGCAGATTTAATAAAGCTTAATGGCGTTATTGATAAACGCACTTCAACAACGGTTTGACTAAATGATTGTTTGTCCTTATCTGTCACTTTGACAATCACGTTTGTCAGAATGTGAGAAAACATAATTTTACTAAAGCTTCTGTTAACATTTTATGAATAAGGCGGTAAGTACTTAGGTAATTGGCTGAAGATCGACCCATATGGCGTCATGTTATTCACGAGGGTCAATCAAAGCACGACGCGGCCTGGTTCCACTCCTTGAAAGAAAAACGCACGAGGCGCCATGAGCAGGCTTCCAACCCCCATCCACCTGGGGGAGCATACACCTGCCGTGTGTGTGGACGAGGGATCCTCTCCCGTATAGGGCTTTACAGCCACGAACGCAAGTGTCGTTCTCGAGATGCTGCTTTAAACATCTGACATAGATGAAAAGGCCTACTACTACTACTACTTAGGTAAGAGAGACACTACCCAGGCAGACAGTAAAGTGTTACAGTCTGTTTTTATGCAAATCACTAATACCATTTGCATGATATGAGACCACATGAGCGCAATTTGGGAAGTGTATTTATTGAAACATCCTTTCGACATACATCTGGTTCGCTGGCACGGAGCTTGCTCCAGCTACTTAGTATGTACACAATTGCGTCCACCCGCCGTTAATCGACCGCTACACTTCGATGACAATTATCGCCTAATAACGATGCCATGTAGGTTGTAGCTCAAACTGTAACGATCCACTGTTGGTGGACACGGGTCCACGACTTATATGCTAATCACTTGTAATTTACGACGATCGATAATCGCGACACTGTACGTGATTGCATTGTTCGAGTGCGGACGCATCGAAGCAAACAGGCTTCAAAGCTCCATAGTCACGTGTGCGTTTATTAATCGAACTTACACGTTCTGTCTACTAGTGCCTACAATTAAGATCGAGACAGATAAACGAGCTGTCTATCGTTATCGGAATCTCGGCGGGACGGCATTGAAGAACATAAAAGTTTCCGCGCTCGCGTAGCATTCGCGAGCCGACGCGAGCGCCGTGCTCACTGACCCGGCGGTCATCGCGCAACAATCTAGATCGCCGCATCTGACCGTACCTACTGACATTCTAAGACAGATCTCTTGCGAAAGTCATTAAAATAAAAAACTAACTCTCTATCTGTAGGTACTTATTACAATTCAAATAGACTGCTTCGTTTTGACTAATAACACCTATTGAAAAATTCTGGCCGATAAATCACATACATAGATCAGATAAGATATAGGTACGAAGCCATATAATTTTCATTTATCTAGTAATAACTAAAACAATAACAACATTTACGTCAGATTAACACCAGATCAAGCATATTATGAATTATACAAAAAGTAACTTATTTTGGCAAGGGTAGCAAAGACAAAACACAAAAACAGTAATAAAGCTCTCTGATCACAGCCATTGTTCAATATTCGAAAAAATTTATTGGTGTCAATGCTCGCTGCGGTTGCAATGCACTGAAATTATGTGTTGAGCAACATCTCGAGCACGAAGCGGCAGCCGGCAAACCACCGACAGTACCCGCCGCGATCCGATCGCCCAATTCCCGGCGACCATCCGATCGGATCATTTAACTCGCCACGTACCTAAATTATAACGTCACACACATATGTATTTTATATGTGATGTTATAAATAATTTAAGATTTTGGTCCCATTATAAAGACTCCACGGAGGCAATGTTTATTATTTTCATAGCTTATACGCAAATAAGCCCCGTTTTGTTTACTTATCAATGTGTTAAAATCGTGAAAGTTTAAATCAGTGTCACACATATATATGTAAGTACACTAAAACGATTAACTCTACACTTAGTCATCGGGTCTTTTTATCCGCGGGAAAATCGAAAAAGCAAATTTCGAGGAAATCGTTTTCCTCAAAGCGCATAAAGAAAAAGATTCGACGGCGCAAAATAGGCAGCTATCAGTAGGTTGTGCGACTTGTGCGTGCGTAGCGCATCGTCGTAGCACTCCGCTCCGCGCGTAGATAAGTCCGTGATCAATAACAGAGAGCACCCATCTACAGTTACAAGCTCGGGAAACCAATTAAGAGCGCCACACATTTGCGGCTTTCATCTCAATGCTTTTAAAATTTGAGTTTATTTAATCGGATTAACTGTTACTTTCCGACGCAACCACCGCTGGAGGAAACGGTATGCCAAATTAAGCTTGGGAAGTGGGCTTCTATTGTGTACATTGAAGTAATCGGAGCGCGGCGGAGGTAACTAATCAAAACATTGGCCCTAACTAAATTTAATATTTAGTAGCACAATCTTGTCGGTGCTTTAAATAGGAAATTATTTTTTTCAATCTCAAAAAGTACTCTTTTTTGGCTGTTTTGCGTGCGCAAAGTTGGTTTTTGCAAACTATTGCTTTTTACTATTCCTTTTTTTTCATCCGTTTTGTTCCAATTCTGGACTGCTTACCGAAGAGTTTAATTTTTAGTTAACTTTACCGAGACTTTGTAAAACTAAAAACCTATTATTAACGTAAAAATATTGAAGATATTGATATTCATATCATATTACACCTGCCTGTGTATGAATGCAACGGAACACAGCCTACGAAACGTCTGTCAAAATAGAGGCGTTTTTCAATTAGGCATACATGATCGAAGGCTGACGATACGATTTGCCATGCGATGTGTCCCATATTTTTTTTTGTTAATGAAAAGAAAAGAAAGATAAGATAAAATTTTTGAAGATGTTCTTAATTGTTCAACTGTATTACAATAGTGTTACAGAAATAATAATAAAAATCCTTTTAAATTCGATCTCATACTTGTATTTGTTTCCACATCTGTATTGAAAAACGTCGTTCGGTAGGTACACGTGCGGAGTGGAGTTATAGTATATAGATACTAGAACCATACTCCGCAGATACTAAAACAGTTATTGATACGAAACTCCAATTTAATATATAATTCGCACGACATATGATCTCGAGTGACACAATAATAGGGAGTACATTCGCTTGCCAAGATTTCAAAAAAAGACAGTACTTCGAAACGCCAAGATTCCTAGCTGTCATTTGTTTGTACAAGTGAAAAATTGTGAAAAGTTGTTTGTTACCCGCACTTATAATGCCCTTCATTATGTGCAGTCGCATAAACTACTATAACTTAAAGAAACATAAAGTAGGTAGGTAGATGCATAAAAAATCCTTTACTTACTTACATATACTAGTGTACATATTTTGAGATATAAATGAATAAAAAAGTGTAGACATGAAGACTGAAACTGCGATTTTTATTAAATATATTTTTTAGCGTAAACATATTCCACATACAACAATGTTAAAAATAAAGGCAAACGAATCACATTATATGCAATACAATTTCCAATTACCATCGACATGAAGCATTCTTGTTGTGACGTCATAGATAAAAAAATCCATTAGTCTCGGTTTCAGTTCGATTTCGGATCTGAAAACATGTCACATTTACATCCTCGCCATGTACCTATATGGGAGGAAGGAATATAAATTGTGGTGGAAAATGGTGTCTCTACGGTATTTTTACGGTATTTTTACACAATCTCGAGGAGAAGGATGGCGCGGAAGCGGCACAAACACGTGACGTGAATAGCTCTTCACGTCCGGAGCACGTGGTATCTTAGTAAAGCAAATAGTGACGAACCTACCCTCACCCTCCGCCTGCGGCTCGCCGAGAGCGTCTAGACGGAGGCCGGAGGACCCCTGCTGTCATCTATACTATCGTATTTATATTTATAGCATTATAATGAGGTTACAATAAAGTGATCTAAATTGGGCCCAACTTGAGGCGTTCGATACGTGCCACTTTATTCTCCGGTATTTATATCAAAATCAAGGCATTGGTTGCTTAAAATGTTTGAATTGTAAATCGAATACATGAGTGTAGGTAATACCTAACGGGACAAACCGTATATTTATAAAGTCTAATTTTGGTATAGCATGCTTGAAGGCCAGAATGTGATTTTAAAAGATATAAGAAACTAACAAAACATTACCAATGACATGTTTAACGAAGCAAGGTAATCAAAATCTGAATATCAGGGAGAACTCCTCTAACAAGAATATTATAGGTAGAAATTACGAAACGGAGCATTATTCACTTGTTCATGACATGTACTTACACATTACACGAACATGGTGTAAATAAGCTGTCAACTAAACCCGCGTTGAAGCTTACATTTGAACACGATAACCAGACGAGAGAGGTAATTAGCATTTCATGGCAAATGCTAATAATTATTTACGACCGTTTCAGACCACTTTAGTACCATATACCGCCAATTTTAGTAACAAGCAGAATTGTATGCAATATATGATGGTCAAGTACAGTTAAGTAGACATAAATACAGGTGGCGTAGGTGCGCAGTGCGCGTGTGTGCGAACAACAGGCCGATGGATGCGTTCCCACGGTAACGGCGGAGTCCCGCGAACAAGCCGGAGTTACGATCACTCACCAGAGCTTCAAACTCTTTCAGTTAACACTTTAAATAAATTTTCCCTCCAACCAAGAAAACCGGATACGCGCATGATTAACATGAATCACATTCAAATTGAATATCATACGCGATGAGAAGATAACGTTAAGACTTTAGTGGTGAATTAAACCCAACTTTGAGTCAAGGCTCTCTCACCGAAATCACAGATTTAGTACCAGCAATTTCCTTGCAGGATTTACGAAACATATAAAACAGTGTAAAAGTTTTCAATATTTACTACAGCGTTTAAGAAGATAAGATTAGGAAGTAACAGTAGCAAAATGCGATTTAACTATAGTACCTGTTTTCTCGCAGTTCAGTACGCATGTTCGCGCTGCTGGCGAAAAAGTACAATTGCGGACGCTACGGCAATCATGGAGTCGTTTGTAGCATAAGTTAAACTGCCATTGACAGAAATGCTGAAATTTATTGAATTCCCTCGAACCACATAGTTGGCTATTGTCCGCACGCCGCCGGTGAATGGACAGTTAAATTGGCATTCACTCAGGACTAAACGGTTGCCTAGATTTTTGCCTTTGACCCTCGTTTCCGCGTTCCACACCCATGTGCTACAAACAGCTCGACAAAGTTGCCTGGAATGGAAATGCAATTGAAGTTTGGGCAATTCGTATTTTTAGTATAAAATGCTGTTGTGTGCACTCATCTATTTACTTAATCGTTGATAAATCGCGTGAGACTGAAAGTAAAAGATCCCTGCAAAATAAATATTTAATTATAAATTAAACTTAAGCTTAACCTAATCTTAATAAGTAAACTAACCAATGCTTTAACAAAAAAAAATTGAAAGAGATGTCATATACTTAACCACAGAAAGAGTGACCAAGGCCCCCGATGAGGCTGGAATCGAACCAGCGACCTCCTGCTTTCCCGGCAGAAATAATAATAATATTATTTGTAATAAATGATTTGATTCGTGCTTCACAATTGCTAAATATAAAAATTAAAATTTTACAAACATATATAGGAGTCATTCGATCATTTGTAGCAAACCGAGAAGTAAGCTTCTGCAATTAATATTATTAATATGAACTCACTTCACGCTAGCGTAGCCATATCATCGTAGGTGGTTTTAAGTGATTAGTATTGTTGGCAACGTTGATGTGTGCACATTCACACCAAGGAGTGCACTCCCCCGGCCGAGGGCCCCACTCCAGCACGTTTCTCAGTTTCTGTGCGTTTTATCCCGTCTTCAAGTAGGTGTGTGTTTATTTTACTCATTAGAACTTAACGAAACCACAAAGTTGACTGCGGTAACCAACTTATGTAACTTTGTAACTTTATTACTTTTTATGTATTTTGTTGTTATTTGAAATAAATTATAACTTCCGATTTGTATTTATTTAAATATTTTATAAGTACTTACCTAATACAATTTCACTAAAGTAACAAACACACTTATAAAATACATTTTTGTACTATCACTTCAACGGTAAGTTAGGGTTCTTCTTATTTTGTCGAAGTTAAATATTTAAACGGGGCACCCCGTTATTGTGTTGGTTAGTAGTATATTTCTCTATCTCAAACTATCTCACTGCACCCACTTTGGAACCTCTCTGTTTAGCCCTATGGTAGACTGGTAGAGAATGCCTTAAGGCATTAAGTCCGCCATTTGTTCGTTATGTGCGGCATAAAGTTATACTCTGGCACGATATCTAGCGAATAAAAAGAAGAAAACGAAAATGTTTTTTTTCTTCATTAATAAGAATTTTTAATTTTCAATAATCGGTAGCAACCCCTAAAACTTTTTTAAAAAATCCAAAAAAAAAAACAGACGTTGTTTTTTATGTCATTGAACACAATAACGGGATGACCCGTTGAAATATTTAACTTTGACAGAATAAAAACCACCCTAGTGGTAGTATTAATTATATATACATTTTATAGTTAGATGAACAATGAACAAACAAACAAACAATGAACAGATAAACAATGTGTTATTTAGTAGTATATTTCTCTATCTCAAACTATCTCTCTGCACCCACTTTGGAAACTCTCTGTTTGACCCTATGATTGACTGATAGAGAATGCCATAAGGCATTAAGTTCGCCACTTTTTTAAGTGCAATAAAGTTTAAAATAAATAAGTACCTTGGATATTATAGCCAAATCTCTGGGCAACTCACAAGAACCCTGTTAGTTTTTACGGGAGATCATTTCAATTCAAATTGAATGTATGAACTACTTTTCTGTTTTTGTTTTTAGATTTATAATAATCTACTTACCTAACTTCAATTAATGCCTAAATAACATGTACGAAAATAAATTTGGTGGTATATAGGTATACCTTAATAATGACACTTTCATTATGAAAGAGGGTCATGAAAACACACTGTATAAACTTCACTACTACCACTTTATTTGCACTTCTATACTACTACACCTTGTATAATAACACTCACTGTTTGATACTTGAATTTGGATTTTGTATTAAGATAGAAAAGAAATAAGGAGAATAAAAAACAAACAACAAGTTACAATATTGTAGGTATAGTCAACCACCTCGCAAAGAAAGTTTTGTAAGAAAATAAATTATTATTATATAATATTTAACAAAACATTTTTTTGCAATACCAATACATTATCTCAGCAATAGCAATTTATAAGCGTTTTTCATTATTAACCGTCGTGACCGGCCTCATACTTAAGTAGTATATAACATAAAACTAAGTACATAGGTACTAAGTATATTTAGTATGGGTATGCAAAGTTGATGACTAAGGGGTTTACCTTTACAGTATACTTACATAGGTATTTTAAAGTTGCGATATGCCTCCAGACAAATTTATTATCTTGTTTAAAGTGGACCTCTCTCAATATTTGGCACAATGTCTACCTGCGTTTATTTATGTTTAGGTGCTTCTTTGAATTCCAAAAGAACCTTTTTATGTTGACGGTATTGGGTAACAAAATTATTTCGCGACATTTTTGTTTATCATTTAGAATTTAAAATTTACACACAAGAACTTGCGCTTGCACCTACAGGCAAAAATGTCGATTATTTAAATTAAAATGTTATATTTTTGACCTAATAACAGAAAACAAACAAGCAGAGCGGTTTCCCTAGCTATAAGATTTGGCGCGCTCCTAAAACGTCATTTGGCATCGCGAAGGGTGACGGTTACCCATTACCGGTGTGTTCGATCCCCAATGCCCTTGAGTGTGAGTGGTGGCAGGGTAATTGATTCGATTGTGATTGTTGCAGGCGACGGCAGATGGATCGGCGGTGCGCGGCGGGGGCGCTGCTCGCGCTGGCCGCCTGCATCGCGACCACGGAGGCGGGTGAGTCATTCCACAACACCAATAACGTGACAATTGCTACGACACCGATTTTTACTTTGACACAAAGTAAAACTTTTGAAAAAGAATTGGATAAACGCGTAAAGAATCGCACGGTCACATATTTCATATCCTTTTCAAACCCGAAGATTGTGATTGTGACAAGCTCTAGTGACATGTGTTTTGACGTCATGTCTCCTATGCCATTTTAACGAATGTATTTACTTACAATGCGGCATTAGTAAATTCCATACAAAATATAAGTCAATTAATCAATTGTAAATTTTCTTTACAATGCTCGGAAAGTGCTATTTTCAAGGGTGAACTTATGCATAGAAAGTGACTCTTTTTCGCACTCGTGCAAGAAAGTAGCTTTTTAATAAAAATACTGTAAGTAATCCAATAATTTCGCATTGTCCAAACCAAGGTATTATTTGAATAACTTCAATCGGATATACCCTCCTGACGACGAATATCAAAATTTGCCAATTTAAACTCAGTCAAATTTTCATTGGGGCCTTTGTACTGCGTATAAGACGCGGGTAGTCAGGAGGATACATTTTTGTCTTTTTATTTCTTTTTTTTAAATCAACGATCATTTATTTTTAAAATACCTATAGTATACAGTAAGTGTAACTAACCTAGCTACCTACCCAAAATCACAAAGGAGTTGGGATAATGTTTACTGCGATTAACTTCCAATATTCTTCTAAATAACTCTACAGGCCCAGATCACGCGACGCTATTGGCGGTCGGATCCCGGGAAGCTGGTTACTGGCTTCATGCCCATCCTTCGCCTAATACTGGTACTTTCTGGGATCCGGCCTCCCTTAGACTGGCGACTGGTTTGTGACTTTGTGGGTTTCGGTGTGTGCGCCACACTCATGTCCTTGTGGCACCAACGTGGACCGACTGGGACACCATGGATTGTGTTGTTAAAAAATTGCAGGCCGTTTTTCGAGACATACGTCGCTTAATGACATAATCCGTCGGTCTCTTGCCACCATCAACGTGCCTGCTCTCCTTAAGCCGACTGGCATTTTCAGGGATGATGGCAAGAGGCCCGATGGGTTGTTCTTGGTTCCTTGGAGTTTGGGACGGATGCTAGTGTGGGATGCTACCTGTGTAGACACGCTGGCACCGTCCCATCTCCAACGAACTAATGTAAAAGCGGGCGGAGCGGCTAAAAGCGCCGAAATTTTAAAACGCATTAAATATTGGACATGGGCAGAGAGTACCTTTTGTACCATTCGGGGTCGAAACTCTTGGTCCATGGGGTCCCAGCGCATCCAAGTTTTTCGTAGAAATCGCGAAACGTCTTGTTGATGCTACTGGTGACCGAAGAGCTGGTGGCTTCCTCGCACAACGTATCAGCATTGCGATACAACGAGAAAATGTCGCCAGCATCCTAGGTACGAGTACAATGCCTCAAGGACCTATTTTAGATTTAAGGCAGGCACACATTTATAAAATACACAATCCATTAAAAGTGTAAATATCGAAACAGAAAATTAAATTTTAATATGTATATAGTAACATGTTTACTTTTTTTTAAGTTTTCAAATGAAAATATCCTTCATATTAAAAAATTTCTCCATCTCGGACTCAATTGCAAACGGTGAGCAAGCCTATAATACAGTGCTCTCATTGGTTGTCCCTTCTCCACTATATTTTTCAGAATGAAGGATCCATATCTTACCACAGACTAAACATTACAAGTATGATTTGGACGACCGGTTGGCGTAGTTGGTAGTGACCCTGCCTGCTAAGCCGATGGTTCTGAGTTCGAATCCCGGTAAGGGCATTTGTGTGATTAACACAGATATATGTTCCTGAGTCATGGATGTTTTCTATGTATTTATGTATTTGTATATTATATATATCGTTGTCTAAGTACCCGTAACACAAGCCTTCTTGAGCTTACTGCGGGACTTAGTCAATTTGTGTAAGAATGTCCTATAATATTTATTTATTCATTTTATTTATTATAACTTAACGGCCTCCTAGCCTAGTCGGTAGTGACCCTGCTTACGATGCAGGAGGTCCCGGGTTCGAATCCTGGTCAGGGCATTAATTTGTGTGTTTATCACGAATATTTGTTCCTGAGTTGTGGATGTTTTCTATGTATTTAAGTATTTGTATGTATCTATCTATTATATATATTCGCCTAGTACCCACAATACAAGCCTTATTGAGCTTACCGTGGGACTAGGTCGATTTGTGTAAGATTGTCCCATTATATTTATTTATTTATTTATAACTCCATTGAAAAGCTTTTTATTGTTTTTATTTAAAATTTTATAAACATTAAAAACAGTACCCAAAAGTGAAATAATGATAATTAAATATTGGTATCTGTAAATAATAAATAAAGTTTTTGTTTTCTTTTAAGTCCTAAATAATTTAATTTCTTTTCTCAATTCGTACCGACCGAACGACTGTTTGGGCGCGCATTGACTAGTTTATTGGTATTTTCTTTTCACATGTAAATTTGTTAAAAGTAAAGTATTTCATTCTGATTTTGGATAATTTGGCTTGGAGTTTTTATATCGCAGTGGAATTAAATAGTGATATTCAATTGATACCTGAAAGAGGCGCAAATGGTAAGATTATTTTAAATAAAATCTAATTGAAATAATAATATTGCAATTGATTGTTTACTTTTATTTATAATTATTTACGAAGACCAACATTTAATTATAATAATTTCACTTTTTGGTGCTGTTTTAAAAATCTATGAAATTATTAAATAATAAAATGCTTGTCATTGTAATATTCAGTCTGGTAAGATAAGATATGGACCTTTCATTCTGAAAAATGTAGCGGCTTTCCGAGCTAATGCATTGAAAAATGTATGATACTTATACGTGTTGAAATCTAGGCTTTTTTCCAACTCGTGTCGGTTTAAAAGTAACCGACACTCGTCGGAAAAAAGCCTACTTTCTACACTTGTATCATAAATAACTATTTTCATTCAATACAGCGCGAAATCATACTTTGTAGACATTAAAATGTTGACACTCTTTTAGGATTTTTAACCCAAATCACAGAATGGTAACTAACGCAAACCAAAACTAAAGTATAGGTACATACTTACATCACCATAATTACTGTCTACCCCCGTGTAATTAATAGGTATTAAATTATTAAATATTAAACACAACGCCGCGCTGTAATAACGTCAAACGTGATGTCGTTATAATGTAGTAATATTGCAACCAACACGGCATATTACTTTAGAAAACTAAACGGCTTGTGTTTAAACCTATAACCGATTTTACTAATGATACATTGAACAAGCAATACGTTTGATGTTTTTTAAATCTGCCACCCACGTTATAAGTAAAAACGATTCGATTAATATTCTCTCAGCAATATCACAGCATTGGACGCTATACTTAATGGGTCATACAACATCAACCTACATACATACCCATAGGCATAAACTGCTAAAAGATTACACTTTCCGTAGTCACGTACCTAAAAAAGAACGGTAGGTTGTACCTATCTAATGCAATAAAAACTCTAGCAATAAACTTTCAATATGGAGATCGCGAGTTTAAAATCCAGTTCGCACCAATAAGTTTTTCAGACATTAAGTACGATTTGTAATGCACTCGCAAAAACTATATACAGGCTGGGGTTATTATTACCCACAAAAACGTTGCGAATCTATGATTCCAATATACCTCATTACTCATTAGGTACGCATAATATACATGACAAATATTTAAAAAATGTATGCAAAATGTTTTTCTAATAAGCATTTATCGTAAAAAGGCCAACTATGAATAATGAATCGATGACGATATACTGGACAGCGTATACCGCTTAGCAGGTGTCATAAGTATAATATGCTAATATTATAGCCGTAACAATGAATTATGACTTGGTGGTATTTCTATTGAAATATTATAATCTAGCTATACATATGACAATGTAACATTAAAGTCTGTTCTGTGTTCTTATTTATGACATAAAGTAAAGAATAATATAATATTTTCTATGAAGTTGACCCATTGACCGTAAAAAGTCCGAAATACCTATGTTATGTAGAACAAACATTAAAGAAGGCGTTACGCGTAGGCGTTAATGTGCTACGAATTCTGACGGATTGGATTTATCATTCTAATATGTTAATACTGTGGCATAATTAGCGCTTTCTCAGCGTAGTGAATAAATTGATGCAATATGTGAAGTTACTGTAATTATCTAACTATGCCGTAGAGCGGCTGTCACCGTCATTAATGTGTGATGTCCGCCAGGAGCCACCTAACGGCGCTGGCTCTGCTCTGCTTCCGCTCCAAGTTCCAACGTGTAATTTCTCCATTTTCGCAGATCCACATAAACTCGTTACAGCTAGAGTTGAAGCTTTAATTTTATTACATTATCAAACAGGTTCTTGGGGCATCGAACTTTTATTGATATATTATATAACTATAATCCGAGATGCACCGTTTGTTTTATAGTGATTTCTTTATGTTTATTCTCGTAACGGTTCATTTAAATCATAATAAACGGTTGTTCGAAAACCAACTCTTTTAGGATTCCATATATTTTTAAAGAATAATTTAAATAACGACGTGTCAAATAACGACAACAACTAATAAATACGAAATTTACAAGTTTACGTGTAAATTTCGTATTTATTTCGTTTCGTTTCGTTTGATATTCAAACCCTAAATGCGGTCATCGGCGTTCTGAAACGACTTGCATGTTATTTTTGAGTGGAATGGTGGTAGCACCAATTTTAAATTCCATGAGAAAGTGTAGGCTGCGAAAGAGGATCCTTTGGCGCCGTCGTCTCTGGGTAGTCTAGGTGAACGGACGAGCCCTGCACCTAACTGTACAGGCTGTGCATGTGTTTCGCGATGCATGTTGTTAGATGACGCTATTTCGGTCTGCAGTCACAGATTTAGTATCCGCAGCACGGTCATTTCAAAGAATTCGCATTCAATTTATGTTACATAGGAAGTATATTTAAATGCGGCCTACAATGTTTAGTAGGTGTACCGTGTGAACTTCATCACGCATGGCGACCACGACGATATTCATTCATTGAAACAACAATCCATATTAATGTAGTGCAAATTTCAAATTCAAGCCGGCTCCTGATTTCGATTGACTTGGGCCATGTTCCTAAGCGCACGATTTTGCATTAAGTGGTTTTTTGTTCGTGCAGGGCCTTTTATAAACGTCACAGTGGTACATGCGGACGCAAAAGCAATTCATTAGTATGGGGCTCGTTGAACCAGGGGCTACGTCACGAGAACTTTGGAATTTTTTATAGAGACTTTCTTATTAGCACTCCTTGGCATAATATTTGAATTTATAAATATCTAATGACACTAGTTGTTAATTCAAGCTCTAGCCTTGTAATGCGAAGAATTTGTATACTTAGACAAAATATTGCTTATGATAAATATAAATTGATAAACCAATTATGTTAGTCGTCTCCATGATTTAAAAAAGATTTACTCTGCAACATATTCAATTAGGTAATCTTTTAAAAGATATTGTATGTCCGCGTACCTACTAAAGTGCCCGGTGATTTTTATGAGATCAAATATGAATGTTATAATTTTTGCTAATCATGTGTTAAGTTAAGATAAGATCAGCCCAATAATTAAGGTGACAGCAGAAAGGGTCAACATCCTTTAAGTGCGAACAAACAGGATGCCAATTTCCGCTTGGCAGGTCTAATTATTTCAGTTTTATGATCATGACTAGAAATGATTTAGGGTCGAAATCATGGCCCGCAAAAACTGGATGCTGACGACATTCCTGGCGACCGTTAGCTGGACGTTCTGCGCACAGGCAGCGTGCACCCGCCTTATAGAGCCAGACAAGAGAGCCCTAACGGTTCGTCGGCCACAGCTGATAAGCCACCGCCTCGCATAACTTACGTGATCAATTAAATTGCCATCGAGCAATTTTCCACGCGCATTCCGATTCAGGCACACACTCACACATAACTAAAAGGAACTATTGAGACAAGACTAACGGTTTTAAAGGACATAACAACGGTATAAAACTTCGCGTATGATGACAGTAGCATTTACATTGCTACAGAAAGCTCTAAAGATAATGTGAATAATTATCATATTAATCTGTCCCGTATTTAGCTCCTTTTTCATCGTTTATGATCATAAGTACAAATAATTGGTATCTAATAATAGCTATCTATGGTAGACTACAATAAGTTGGTATGTTAGTAAATCGTATGTATAATTTTTTTTTATTGCAATTAATCTATGACTTCCATATTTGCCAGGAGTTCATGCATGTATTGCAAGTGGCCTAAATGTGTGATCGCGTTCAGTAAAGTTCGAATGTTAACGCCGCCCTCCGTTACTTTAATTGCGGCTTTGTCGCGTCTGGCCGCTACAGCCATTAAGTAGGTACATGCAATAAAACGGATATGAGAAATGGCTTAAGCCTGTAACCGGTTACATCCAGATTTATTTGCAGCTAATAATAAATATAAATAAATATTATAGTACAGTCTTACACAAATCGACCCCCCACAGTAAACTCAATAAGGCTTGTGTTAGTTACCCACTAAGACAACGATATATATAATAGATATACTCGTATACATGATAAGTACTTAAGGGTATAGAAAACATCCATGACTCAGGAACACATATTCGTGATAAACACATAAATAAATGCCCTAACCTGAGGCCCATTTCTCGAAGGCCTGTAACTTGTAATTCAAAATTCAAAATTATTTTATTTCGTGTAACTGGACACATATTTACAAGCGGAAGTCTCTGTTTAACTTATTTCATTAGACAGGTAGTTCCACTTGTAGTCACAAGCTTAAGTAGTAAGAAACGGGGCCCTGGATTCGAACCCGGCACCTCCTACTTTGTAGGCAGGGCACTACCGACTAGGTGGATAGGTGGCCGTATAATGCCCTAACACGTCATGGCTGATTTCATGACTTGTCTTAATTCCTGTAAAATGTCAAGACAATGTTCCTTCAAACATTGTCAACAATTTCAACGATTATCGGCTACATTAATGCCACTACCCATTTTAATGAAAAGTTTTAATAATTGACTCACAATCACTACCATCTATAGTTATTATAATAATTTTACGAATGACACTCACGTATTTTTAGTTACTATAATATTCATATGTCTCACGATTGTTTAAATCTATAGTTGTGTTATGTACCTAAGTATACCCCAGAATTCTATTTTAATTATTTGATCTCACCAATTTTGCTACTTTTTGGTTCACCCTAATTCGCAATTCACCCACGTCTTTGTCAAGAAATATCGATCGCGTAACAACATTCCGCGATTTTTTAAACCTAAAATTGTTAGATGGTTGAACTAAAAAAAAACCGTCATCGTTTAGTAAAAACATGATTAACTTGTGTAATAATAAGTTTCAGAATCCTAGTTTTTTTTTTTGGTAGTCGATCCATTTTTTTGGTATTATTCAAAAACAATAGAGCCTAAATAGACACTTAACCACTTCTTCATACAATTTAGTCTACTTCCGTCAGTTCAAAGATCGGGCATATTATTTGTCGTATCCTATTTTATTTAAACTAACATTAATTTTTTTTTTTTCAGCACCTACAGCCAGCAACCAAACGGCACTAGATTTATATGAAGGTAAGTTAACAACTTCAGTAAATTCTACAAAATTAATCACAGTTTCACGTCTATTTTTGTGTCGTTACTCGTTATAAACTCTTACTTCCTTATTCATAAAAACTTAACCGACCTAGAGTTATTTATAGTTTTTTTTTCTTTCTAACGAACGCTGTCCGATAAGGACAAACATTTAAGTCTCCCCTAGCTATATACAAATTTCCCTTATGGTTTTTAACCTAATTTCAGGAGCTTCGGAAGGATGTTACTACAACTTCCAGCACTACGGGGAAGGTGACCGTATCATGACAAACGAGCCCTGCCTCAACTGCACATGCCACAACCGAATGCTGATGTGTTATCTGAGGGTCTGCCCCTTCACGAAGCCGATTGGCCAGGACTGCTCGGTCGAGAAGCGCGCTGATCAGTGCTGCCCCATCGTCACATGCCCTGATGGTAACTTTTACTCATTATTTGTTAATATATGCAAAACAATGACATCGTGTCAACCGTTATTTATATATAACACGAATATCATTACGAGTATATCATTATATTCACCATAGCATAAAATAAAGATAATAAACTCAAAATGAGATCCTTTTTTGCTATATTATATCTACATATGACTGACTTGAATCATCCAGAAATTGATCATCCAGAAACGTAATTTAAACAAAACTGATATAAGTAAATCGACAATATATTAACGGTCCCTATTTTCAGTTCCAGTTGACCTACTCACCTCGACAACGTCGTCTCCGTCCGAATATGGCGAGACTGGAGTCGGCAAATTGGATAGATACGGCTGCAGCATTAACGGGAAATACTTCCCCGAGGGCTCCAAGGTGCCGCCTTCACCGAACAAACCGTGCGAACATTGCTACTGCATACGAAATATGACGACTTGTGTTATGCAAGAATGTACCCTTCATGTGGATGGCTGTACCCCAATTTACCGTAAAGACGTCTGTTGCCCCGTTCGCTACTCGTGTGGTGAGTACAAATAAAAAATATTCATATAAGTATTCATATTTTTTTTATAATATTATAAGTAGGTACTCACATTCTTGTTGTACAGGATACTGATACGAGACGTTCAAAGTTGCCATGTACCTATTGACAGCGTTTGTTGTGTCACCGTACGTTCCAATTTCCTCCACTTATTTGCAATTTAATAAAGGTGGAGTTGTAATAAGTTACCAAGAGGCAAAAATACATGCATAAATATAATTACGCACTCACAATAAAGTTGGTATCACATATTTTTATTTCGTTGCCAAGATAATTTACACCTATAAGTTAGTATCGTATTATGCTTTAACTAAGTATTCCTGGAATAAAGATACGAAGAAGTAATTACATTGAATTGAACATAACCCTTAAACCTTTTCGAGTAGGTAATAATTATTGTCTGCAACAAATACCTTCTACCGTCTACCGTCTGAAAAAATCGAGTACAAATATTGTTCTTTTGACATAATGGTTAGATAGAATAAGTAAAATCTGGTCTCTGCCGTGCGTACTTCTTAGTTGTTAATAACATGTATACAGTCGCCATCAGATATATCGGAGCAGCCTAGGCGCTCACAAATATCTGAATGCGCCTATATTGTCAAGGCGTCAGAGTGCTTGTTCAGATATTTTGAACATCTCGGACGCTCCGATATATCTGAAGGTGACTGTACTTTTAAAATCGTCTCTACCGTAGCGCACGCATGCACCAAATATTTGTTTAAATATTGACAACTCAGTACACATCTAGTACTTACCTGCTTTTGTTTTGTATATCGACCATTGATAACCGACGATCAGGTGCAAACTTCCTCCTGTCTATCCTAAATATTCTGTCTGCTTTTGATCAATCCACTAATTATAACCATTGTACATTTTCAGATCACTCCGAGGATGAAATACCACTCTTGGACGATATGACCACTACAGTGCGACCTACACCAGGATTCCTCTTGACCACCACTCTTGCACCTGTAACACAAATGACACAAGACTGTGTGCACGACGAAAAAATATTCGCTGATGGCGCATTGATAAAAACAGAAAAGGCTTGCGAACATTGTTATTGTATGAAAGGTGACATTGTTTGTGTAGTGCAAGAGTGTGGAACGCCTATGGAGAATGAAGGAAAGAATTGCACTTCGATGCCTCCACGTGAAGGCCAATGCTGCCCAGACACTTACATATGTGAAGGCGATGAAATGACTACTGAAACAAAACCGGATATTGCAACTGTAACTCCTTTCGAAGATATAGCAACTGTAACTCCTATGGAAGATATGACTACTTTAACTCCACCGAGAAGAGTTAGTGTAGAAGGCAGTGGATATAGGAGCGAAACAGATAAGCCATCAACTGAAGGTTTCTTATTAGAGCCCGACACTGAAGGCAGCGGAGAAGACCAACCTTTCAAACCAACTGATGCCAGTGATATGCTTATTCCAGAAAGCGAAACTTCTCCTCCGTTAATAGTAACTGATGAAGACGAAATTCAAGACAATTACAGCCCAAGTACTACTGAAGTTCCAGAATCAGAACAGAAAACTACTGAAAAGGCAACCACCGAGGCAGATAAGGGAGAGAATACTGTACCAAGTGGAGATTTTGAAGAAGATAGTTCAGAGAAACCTTCAATCGAAATAGAAACAACAACAACTAAGGAAGAAGTAGACAAAGATTCATTCGATGAAAAAACAACTGCATCACCCAAAGATGAGACTTTTGTGAAGGACAAAACTACTCAACATGAAGACATAGGAGCTACAGAACCTGCCATCATTTCCGAATCAACTACATCAGATCATGAGTTGCATACATCACCTGATAGCATGGTAACTTCAGAAGTTGCTGAAACTACGGTACCATCCAGAAGAAAAGAAAATGAGGAAACGATGCCTGAGGAAACAACAACATCGAAACATTTGGAAGAATCTACCACTAAAGCATATGACATAACAGCTCCGGATGCCGTTACGACTGAAAGTGTTACTTCTCCATTAATAGAACAAGTAATTAAAACTACAACTTCGCAGATAACTGAAGAAGACAAAGGAGTTAAAGGACCAACTACCGAATCTCACGTGGAAATAACCACAGAATTTGATGTTATTAAACCAGACACCCAATCTACTACGACTGTACAACCAGAAATTGCTACTGAATTGACATCTCTCAGCAAGGTTGACTTTTCTGAAACTACATCTGCAAATCCTATTGAAAATGAAATTGATGAGGATTCATTCCCGACTTTGGCACCTGGCAGAATACCAGGTGAAGGCGATTGCTTACTTGACGGTGTTACCTACAGTCACGAGAGTATTGTACCTAGTAGCAGTAATTGTCACACAAGTTGTAGATGTATCAGTAGTATTGTCAAATGTGAACCAATCGTTTGTAGCCCACCACCAGACTACATGGATAACTGTCAACCAATGTATGATTCTCCTGAATCTTGCTGTCCTACTTATGTATGTGACCATCCAAGAGAAACCGTTCCACCCCAATCACATAGTCAGATGGCTGGAACAGAAAGCCCCATACCTACACCTGCAATCGAATGTAACGGAGATCAATGCGACATCATTAAGGATAAGGAAGAAACTAAGCCATCTATCCCATGCACGTCTGAAGGCTGTACCGATGATTCAAATAAGAAGGCTGACGAATGTGGACCTCAGGGATGTGGTGATATTGTCATTAAACCAGAAGAGGTTAGTCCAGCTAAACCTACTCATGAGTGTAACGGAGATAGTTGTTCATCAACTCCGGAAGATTGTGCCTCTGGTAAATGTGAAGCAGCAATTCCAAAAGATCAAACGTGTAATAATGAAAATGGGTGTGAAATTCCTGTTGTACAAACATGCCAAGGCGCTGATTGCGCCATTGAACCTGATATTACTGCATCTAAGGATGATTCCAAGCCTTGTGATAATCCAGAAGGCTGTGTGGATCAAAAATGTAATAATGAAAAAGGTTGTGAAATTCCTGTTACTCAACCATGCCACGGCGACGATTGCAGAATTCTCCCTGATATTACTACTGCTAAGGATGGTTCCGCACCTTGTGATAATCCGGAAGGCTGTAAAAATGTTCAAACTCCCGAAATTCCACCGCAATGCGAAGGCGAATCATGCATATCTGAATTGCCATCTCAGGTTACACAAGAATCGCCAGATTGTAAGAATGGAAATGATTGTGGACAAAGTAATCAGATACCAACTATTGGAGAATGCAACGAAGAAGAATGTAAAACACAACACGTTCCAGAAATTAATAAATCTCCTTCTAGTGATTGCAGCGACACTACATGTATACCACAACAAGATAATCTACCACACGTTACTGTTGTACCAGAATTTAGTACAGAATCAGGTCCACGGGTTACTGTATTACCTGAAGAACTGGAAACCAAACCAGATGAATTAGTGACTGAGGTACCAAAGACGACTGATTACGAAAAAGAAATTGAACCTACTGCCACCACTAAAACTTCAATACCAGAGAAGGAAGAGGAATCAGGTACAACCATGAAATATGATGAAATTGATAATAACAAAGAAAAAGAAATTCCTTCAACGATCCCCGAAAGTTATGAAATAGTAACACAGGCAACAGAGGGTCAACGGGAAGAAAGCACTGAAATTGCCCAAAAAGAAACAACAATGGTCACATTACACGATATAACCAAGTTAAATGAAATACCAGAAGTAACTTCAGCACTCCCAACGACAGAATTAACAAGTTCATCTGACAAGGATACTAAAGAAATAACTACAGAATTGCCGAGTGTAGTTGAAATAGAGCCACACGGATCTACAACAGAACGTACAATAGAAGATAAGGACAGAAGCGACATTGCTACAACCGAGGCTACTATTGATAGTAGCGCTCCCGAGATAACTCAGGATACCACCAAATCACCAGAAATGCTCACAGTCGCTCCTGAAACTCTGGATAGAGATGGTCACGAGAAACCAACAAAAGAACCAGAGTATGTACAAGACACTGAAGAAAAGGTAACCGAGCCTACTGAACGTTACACATCTTCTCCTGACCAAATCACTGATAAAGCTGAGGTACAACCAATCCCAGAACAAGAGTCACAGGGTGCGTCAACGACTCCGGAATCATACGAAAGTCAAACAATCACTCCGGAGATAACCGAAACAGCATCTCCTGAGATACAATCTACTTCACCTCAAGATGAAGATAAAAAATCACCAGAACTGCCACTATCCACATTGGCACCTGAAGAACTTCTCACCGGTAAGCCAGAAGATACTCAAAATGCAGGTGATATATCGTTGCCAGATACCACGGAAAAAGTAGAGACTACAGCGCCAGAGTTTGCTGTTGACGAAGCTACGTCTAAACCAGAAATTTTACTTGATAGCGGAAGTGAAACACAGCCTCCCGAATCAAGCGTAAGTCCAAGTGATGAATCAATAACAAAGGCACCACATAGTGAAACTACTGGTGAACTTGACAGTGATACTGAGACGCCTAAACCGCTTCTTATCTTACCTCAAGAAACGTCTGCCGAAGAATCTGATGTAGACAACAATAGAAAAACACCGTCACCTGTTATAGTTGATATTCAAACACAAACTCCAATGTCTATTGTAAAAGATCACAGTGAAGATGAAGTCAGCAGTACACTGACACCCAAGCCAGCAATAACTACTGAGCCAGCATTGCCGGAGCCAACAACCGTACCTGCAAAATCATCATCAGAAGTACCTGATATTGGAAAAATGCCTAGTGTGAGTGACGAAGAGTCTACTGCTACAACAATAGAATCATCTGCAGATGATCTTGGAATATCAGCTGTCACGGTAAATGTAGTTCCATCAAAATCACCTACGGATGGTGAAGATAAAACAGCTATTCCAGAAATAGAAACAAGCACCGATTCTTTGGAACCATCTGCGACAGAAGCTAATCTTCAAGAGTCTAGTGTCCCACAAGAAGATACTAGTGACGATATTGGAACAAAATTACCTGCTTCCATCACGGAGAGCTCAGTACAATCAACAACTGAAGAAGGAGAAATCGTTACTACTCCTCAGGAGCAACTGATTGATCATGAAGTTGTTACTGAACTACCCGAATTAATAGTACATGAACACCCGACGGAATCGTCATCAATTGAAAAAGAATCTGAACAACCTGCAACAGAAGCCACTGCCATTAAAGAACCACAAGAAATAAAACCGGAAAAGGAAACCTCTGATGAGCCAACACCACAGAATGCTGTAACTGTAGTTCCAGAAATACCTGAAAGCGTATCACAAGAAGAAGGAACCGAGGAACCAAATCAAGAATCTGTTACCAAAGCAACAGAATCCTCAAAACCGGAAACAACAGAATCTAAACTAGATGGAGAGTTGTCTCATACTCCTGAATCATCTGCCACAGAACCACAAAAGGAAGTCACAGAAACCCCAGAATTACAAGCTACTACCGTTTTGCCGGAAGTAATTGTTACCGATGCCCAGAAAGAAATGTCAGAAACACCAGCTATGCAAACTACTATTACTAGTATTCCTAAGGTATCTGACACCGAATTGCAAGAAACAGTGACAGAGTCGCAACCTAGCGTAACGGAAATTAATGTGCTTGTAACTCAGCCTTCCAAAGATGCTACGAATACTCCAGTCTCAAATGATATGGTTACTATTCCCTTCGTTCCATCCACTGATACTGCCTCAGAACCTGATCAAAAATCACCTGCTACGCCCGAAGAACAAGAAATACATTCTCCCAAGGATACAACGAAACTCCAAGATATCACTACAACTAGTCCAGAAACACTTCTAACAGAGTCATACAAAGAGTCTACAAAAACTCCGGAATTACAATATACTGTGACAGAGGTGACAGGTATATCTACCGACAAACCAGTTAAGGAAGTGTCGGAACAACCTAAGCTTCAGGATGCAGATACCATCGCACCAGAACAATCTGTGACCGAACGACAAGAAGAAACTACGAAACCTTCAGGGATAACAGATGGGGAAGCTAATGTACCAGAAGATACACCAAAAACGCAACCCAAAGACGGAACAACTGAAGCGCCAGTAGTACAGGATCAAACAACCAGTGCTCCAGAACTATATATTTCTGAAGAAGAAACAGTACCTGTAGAAGATACAAAGATTCCTGTGATAGAAGAAGACATAACCGATGTACCGGAATTATCTGTTACTGAACCTCCAAAATCAGATACTGAAGCTCCAGCGTATGATGCTTCGTCAAGTGGCGTTCCAGAGGTACATACTACTGAAACTCAAATTAAAGTAACTGAAGCTCCAGCGGTGGGTGATATGGTAACGAACGTTCCTGAGACTTTAATGACGGAGTCTCATAAAGACACAGAGTCACCGGAAACTCAAGATACTGTAACAAGCTCTTCTGAATCACCAGAAACCGAACCAAAGAAGGAAACAAGTGAATCTCCTGAATCACAAGAAGTCACTTCAACTATTCCTGAAAAATCAGAAACCGAACCGAAGAAAGAGACCACAGAGATTCCAGAAGCTCCAAGCATTACAGATGCCCCAGAAATTTCAAGCGATACTACTAAAGCTCCTGAAGCTGCTGGCACTGATTCTCAAAAGGATGTCACAAATACCCCAGAAGCACAAGATATGCCAACGGCTGCTCCACCAGTAATGATAGAAACACCAACAGTTTCCGAAAAAGAAGGGACAGAAACACAAGAACCGTTGGAAGAATCGGTAACAGAGGGTCACAATAAACCAACAGAACCATCAGAAGTATTGACTATAGAATCGCAAAAACCAGCGACTGAATTACCTGATATTTCACTCACGGTGACTACAAACGCTCCTGAAATGATAGCAACAAAATCTGATACTGAAATAACAGAAGCGTCTGAGCAAACCTTATCTACTAAGCCAGAATTTATGGAGACCGAAACAGAACCAGAAAAGTCTGCCATAACAGAAAAAGAAGAATCAGTCACAGAACCACCAGTAAGGATAACAACTAAATTGGATGATCATACTGAACCTGAATCACACGAATTAATAACGCCAACTGAATCCTCAAAACCTGAATCGGTATCATCCGTTACTACCGAAGGCGCATCACCCATGGAACCCGATACCGAGGTTACAGAGTCACTGGCAACTGAATATCCGGTCAAGATTATAGATCCAGATACCGAAACTGAGAAACCAGCTCCAAGCACATTGGCTGCTGAGGAAAAACCCCATGAAGGACAAGAAATAGAAACAGAAATCCCATTCGTAGAACCCGCACTTACTGAAACGCCTATTTCTGAATCAATACAGCCCGAAACTAATGCACCTGGATTAATCGACACTGAGTTGGGTGCAACAGAAACACCAAAATCGCCGGTAACAGAAAAACAAGATACAAGGCGAACCGAATCAATAAATGTTCCAGGTGACGAAAGTGTTACCAAAGCTCCAGAAACATTAACTCACGATAAAACAACAGCAATATCTGAGGAATCTCAGCAAACTACTAAAGGAGAATATGCAGAAACAACGCCAGACTCAGTTTTATTAGAGGAACATACACATAAGACCGTATCCCCTGGCGAACAAACAAGTACTAGTTCTTCCGATTTACCATCAAAGGTATATGAACCAACAACACCTGAAGTGACAGAGACAGACATTGTGACAGAGTCTACCCCGAGTACAGACTCAGAAAAGCCACCTCAAGAAAATGTGGTGCCTGACAAGGACTACCACGTACCGGAATCGACAGAAACTACGATACCTGAAAGTTCAACCGAGGATTCGAGATTGGTATCTGGAGAAATCACAACAATTACTCCATTGCACGAATCACATGATACTGCAAAACCACAAATCGAAGAATCTAATGAAATCTCTACATCCACAACCTCGACAGGTGATGAAGGAACTGAAACTGAAAAACCGTCAGTACCAAGTGTTGAGCCCGTAAGTAATCAAGAGGTAATTACATCTGAAAAACCACAAGACACTATTGCACCTGAAGATGAATTTATCGTAGCAACCACTAAAACTACTACTATGAAAGCCGAAGAAGAATCCACGACTCTTTCACCGTTGCTTGATAAATTCGGTAAACCTGAAAAACCAAAGCCTGATGTTACTGAAGAAGTATCGAAACCTGAGGCCAATGAAGTGCAACCCACGGAAGAAGCATTAGCACCCGAGGAAGAAAGTCACTTCCCGCCGAGCGGGACAAGCGGTTACGGTCAAGAGCCTGATTACGGAGAAGAAGATTCCTTTGGTCCTGGAACTTGTCGATACGGAGGGAAAGTATACGTATCTGCACAGCAAATACCAAGAGACGATCCTTGCGATTTCTGCTTCTGCTTCAGAAGTGACATTATTTGCCTACAACAAAGTTGTCCTCCTCCTATCCATGGCTGCCATGAAGAACCTATACAAGGATTCTGTTGCCCTCGATATGAATGTCCTGTGTCCATGGCGACTACCCTCAACGTTACGACAACGACGACAACGACGACAACGACGTTGCCACCACACTTCCTACCTCACGCTTACAAGGGCGCTGCGCAGAGAAGAGGCTGTCAAATAAAGGGACACACGTACAAAGTAGGAGAAGTCGTGAGAGCATCGTCAGGACCATGTTTACATTGCACGTAAGTTATTTTTTTATTACTTAACTAGTAGGGAAGTGAAATTTTATATAATATACATGTATCTCCAGTTTTTATAGTATTTTCCACGTTCATGGAACTTCCACGGTAGCGTAAAAGCTACTTAGCCATAATCCATTTCCATGAGTAAGGTTTTATTCGATTCGTTTTTATGACGCGGAGGACATAGTTTAATATATTTATCCAACTTTAAAAAAGAAGCAGGATTTTTATGACAAAATTGTACTAGGGTTAAAGTTTTTCTAACGCTTGTAACTAATGAATTTGTAACGATTTTTCAGATGTGGAGGAGACGGTCAAATGAAGTGCGATCCCAAGGTGTGCACGCCAGAGCCCATGCTTAGACAGATGATCGCGGCGGCGGTGTCCGCGAAGCGACGAAGGTGAAATACCCCCGAGAGCTGATTCACCTGCGACGTCACTAGGTGAAGGACCTATGTGATAATACTTCCATCTACTCTTCTATGCACAAGAATAATGCTCAAATTATCCCGAAGGAAGGAGTAGTGTAAGATTTCGTGTCATATATGGTAATTTTTTTTAACTTTCATAAAGTCATGGCACACACAACTCAATAATACTTGACTGTGATTTAAATATTGAATTAGATTTTTCTAAAACTGAATTGTTAGTATTTTCGGGTCTTCATTATTAAGGCTAATTTATTATTATTATTTATCTTTTCATTAACAAAAGTCAGTGCCAAACGATAGTGCTAAGTTGTAATCGACTATGCCTTTATGATAACAATCTTTCAAAATTTATAATAACACTCGAAAGTGAAAAACTGACCAAAGCGAAGCGATTACATGTCGAAGATATTTAAACGTTAAAACACATCCAGCTTCGTCTCGTAGGTCACTAGATCGCCGAAATCTTGACCATTTTACTTGTACACTTAATTTACCGAAATAAGTTTAGTCAAAATCTTTGTTTTTACACGATGTTACAATAAGCGATCTAGTATCGTGTAAATATAAAGTAACCCATAAGG
Organism: Lathronympha strigana; assembly: GCA_949128165.1. Classification (NCBI taxonomy): domain Eukaryota; kingdom Metazoa; phylum Arthropoda; class Insecta; order Lepidoptera; family Tortricidae; genus Lathronympha; species Lathronympha strigana. Next base: position 13,394,046 of record OX421909.1, on the reverse strand, counting down.
ATCCCTGATGTAAATGCCTTACTTAATTTGTAATAATTTATATATTTTAGGTGTATAGTACTTAAGCCATGTTTTAAGACCAGTGACTATTATAATTTAGAAGTTAGAAAAAGGAAGCCACTTCATGTTGATAGGGCGAAAAGCGTCCGCCGACGCGAGAGACCCGCGCGCCGTCGCAGCCTCGGCGGACACTTTTCACGCCTCCACGTCTGACAGAAAGTGACATCGCGACTGATCTTGTTTTCTCTAATTCGTGAAGGTGCACAGTTTTTACTAGCACTTATTTAGTAATAGTGACCAATATTTTTAAAAGTGTTTTGTAAAGAACTTTTTGCAATATGATGTTAACAAACATATTGTAGATCTTTTGTAACTTTTGATATTAAAGTGCTGGTAGACTTAAATACATGATCTTTCATGTGTAACAGATCAAGACGGGTACGAAAGTTTAACAGACTTTGCGATCGTTTTTGGAATGATATTATATGTAGAGATATGTAAATAACGATTGCATTCATTCGTACAAACCTTCTTCTGTGTATCTAAGTTGTAGTTATATTTTTTCTTATTTATTTAAAGTTGTAGTTTTGGTTGGATATCATGATGAAATAGGTTTTCAACGAGAGAAAAACAATAATTTTCTTTTAATAAAAATTATATCCCGGTTTCCAGAAGAATAGATAATTTTATTTCAACTCTATTTTATTTGTTTAATTAGTTATTACCAAGCTACAAACTAGCTGTCTGTGCTACTGTGCAAGAGAGTTTAAATAAAATATTTCAAATGAATTTATGCGTTTTTCTTACCATCAATAATGTAATCATTTACAGTGTGTAAGTCTAATACGGGCGATAAATTTAACCAAACATAGAATTCACTATTGTTATCAATAATTAAAACATATTTTTAAGTTACACTTAATCATGACCCCATAATAAAAAAAATTAATTTTTTTTTAGTAGCAATGTACTTTAAAAAATTTGACGCTGATAGTTGTCAACGGATGTTTAAGGCGAGTGTGTTTGCGTTACATTGCGGGCCGAATTATTTTGTATGGATAATTTTTTTAATTGCAATTCCATTTAAAAGTTACCTAATTACATTTCTTATGTCCTATACTAACCACCGTTAAGAGGTTCCCCGTATTAGATTTACACACTGTATATTCACGATAGATTTTTCAATTGCACTACTGACCTTGTGTAATCAGCAGTGGCGGCGCATCCATATAACTCGATTCCCACCGGCTTGCCTAAAGTTTCTACCACATATACCAATGCCATCGCACATCATTAAAATTACAAAATATTCACTACCGTCACTTTGTACTTTTGATTTGATAATACGATCTACTATAGCTTCAACCAATGACGTCGCAGGCAGGCGGTAAAAAGCCGGCAGCCGATAGCCTGCCTACTCATTCATAAAAGTGTACGCGCACTCTCAAAATGCACGCACACATTCACAAAGTCTTCTATGGACAAAACTATTAAAAAATGCGCAAAATAAGCCGCCCGGTACCGGGTTGCAAGAATATTTCATTATTTTAATTAGAACCTTAACGTTAAGCTGATAAGGTTTATATTCGAATGTGGTTGTTCGCCATTTCAAAACTTACTTTAAATGATTGAACACAATATTGTTGTAAATTACGGCGTTATTATTTTCAATTAGTAAAATCCTGTAAATACACAACTGGGATAATATGTAAAAATCCTATGTAATTTTAATTTATGTACCTAGTTAAATTATTGCGAAGAGAAAGAAGTTTGGATTCTTGAGTAAAATGACTAATATCATGGCAACTTCTTCCCGGCTCTTTCTTACGAAGTTGGATATTGTTACAATTTTAAGTATTTTAAGTTAACTCACTCAGTTTTTGTATGACTTATGGTTTAAATACTTTAAAATCAATGAAATTTAGTGTCATGTTTGAATAAGCGTTGTTCGTGCTGTGTTTGGAGCGTCGTAAGCGTAGATAGTTCAAGGTTAGTCAGGTTCTTTTAAATGTTTTTGGTTATTTTAGTAAGTATACTTTGATTGTTGCGTTGCGGAATACGTATTTTTCTACTCGCCGAATTTAATACATAGACAAAACTATAAGCTCATACTTTTCGATATTAGACAGTCCAACTCAACTATAATATTTCATTTCGATACGCTGTAGGAAACTATAATAGAACTTCATACAAATTCTATACTTATTTGCGATGCCGCCTGGGACTTTGCCGACCGCGCGCCCCACGCCTGCGCCGACCGCGCCGGCCTGCCGGCCATCTTTTTGTGTTACATCCTTGTTAAGTCAATGAAATTGAATGATGAAATTGTTCCTCCATAGATGATGATGATGATGACTCGTAGAAAAAGTATTGTATACAATCGTAATATAATTAAGTTTTTCAATCTCGTACCTTACTTAGGCCACTCAGCATGCTTCGTGGCCTAAACACGGTACTCGACTGAAAAACTCTTCATTATATCACGATTGTATAAAATACTATTATGTTATGAGTCCTCAAATTTGCAACAAAAGTAAAAATAAACACGTTCAAAGTGATAATCATTTAGTGCTACTCTAACTGCAGGGGGTTTTGTCCACCAAGGTCACAACAGCGCACACTTTACTTTAGATAGGTACCCTAGCTTTGTATATTCTGAAAAAAAGTACTTTGGCACTTCTTAAATACTTTGTTTTGTAGGGTTCCGTAGTCGCCTAGTTTCTTCTTAGTTACAGTCAGGTTAGGTTTTTTGCTCCGGGTTACCCAGAGAAAATTTTCACCCGCCGCCATTGGTAATCAGATCCCGTTTTTCTACGTGAAAACGATATTTGAAGAGTGATTCCCTTGTGCTCACTGGGACAAAATATAAACTTAGTACAGTCAGCGGTAAATCGCCAGATACCGAGCAGATTTTAATCACAGATCTCAGTTATTTTATAATTATACCTACCCACATATTATTAGCCCTCTATAGTGCTTTCAAAAACCGCATATTAGGACCCTCTAAATGATAATCTTTTTTGTTACAACAGATTTCTTATCTGTGAATATGTTATCATAGCTACATTCCTACTATCATCGATTTCAATAATAAGTATTCTTGTTCTAAAAATACGAACATCTTTGAACGAACTATAACTTTTATGCTGAATCTTTATGGGACTCGAACCCACGACTCTGGAATACACGCCCATCACACTAGTGTCATTATATACAGTCATTTTAATAAACAGTCACATAAACTACTGTTGTGTGAAGTATTAATTACAACATGGCTTCCAAAACGTGATCGATGGATCTCCTGCCAAAGTTTACAATTGACAGTGTTACTTAATAAGAGATTTGAACCACAAATTAATGTAGGTACTTAAAGCATATAGAAACTTAATTTCTATAAATTCATTACGCCTCGACTCACGGAGCCTAGGGGAGTGTGGCCCATAATTCCAGGAAATATTTTTTTCTTGGTGTCCATTTTTCAGTTCCCTTTTTTTTCTATTCCCATATTTTTCCAGTGGAGATTTTCGCTGTACTTTATTTTACCGAGGGCATTTTTTCATAAACTAAGGTTTCCCTTTTCCCATTTATTCACTCTTTTTAAAAATCCCAGTGGAGTAAATAACCAGATTTTATATTTCATTAACTAAATATTTCCATTCTCCATATTTTCCTCTTTTTGTTTAATCCCAGTGGTAAAAATAACCATATTTTATTTTTCATAAACTTAATATTTCCATTATCCATATTTTCTCTTTTTGTTTAATCCAAGTGGTGATAATATTTAACCAGAAGGTTTTTTACATAAACTAAATACCTATTTAAATTCTCTCTATTTTCTTTTTTTTAACCTCGTAACGCTCAAGAAAAAAAACGCAATTTCAGCTAAACGCCCAGTGTACAATGTATGAGACAACATGATTTAACGTCGTTAACGCCCACGCACTTCAAACATTTTTTTGAAATCAAAATGTCAAGAAATATTTATTATATTTCTTTTCTGGGCATAGGTATGTAAATAGAAATAAATACAATAAATTGCATTCGAACTTCGTATCTTTGGTTCATTTGCATGCACATGGGTCTTTGGTTGAAGTCAGAAATACCAAATATGAACATTTTACTGAAAATGAACTTCATCATATATTACTGTAACAAAGCCATTGATTATTATTTTTCTTTTTAACAGTTATATTAGAATAAATGTTAATCGGAAAAATATAAAAAACGAGGTAATTTTTTAGAAAAAATTTTTTTTCTTATATAGGTATTACACTCATTTAAGACGCCAAAATTTGTTTGTAAACGAGCTGGCACCATTTTTTTTTAACAAAAGTCAGTACATAGGAATAAAGAAATACCTTTTTTCTTAATAATATAACGTATATTAACAAGATTTAGTAACTTTAAGACGAACTGTTGTTACTTTTTAAAACTAAAATAACATACTTCCTGTGGAAAAGCTTTGGCCCCATACAAAATTATCAATTTTATCATAATCATAAAAAGTTGCTAAAAGATGTTTTTAAGACCTATCCGACGATCTAACTCTCATGTTTGTTGGTGTTGGGGCCATTTTGACGCATGGTCCAAAGCACAAGTGTGATTATTTTACACTTGTGGTTTGCTCAAAGGTTTAGAAATATTGCGAGTTTCCCCATGCAAAACAGGGCTACTACTATATTTTCTCTTGGAAAGAGATTTAGAAGTTCTTTTTCAGATTAAAGTGTCAAAAAATAAGTATTTATAACTTTCAAATTTCTTCGTTTTCATTTTTATCGGAAAATCCCGGGATCCCGGTATTGAAGCCGTCCATTCCGGTATTAATACCGGTATTGCGAAAGGTCCGGTATTTGGAAGCCCTACTCCAGACAAAGTCGTGAGCAGAATCTAGTGTCTATAAAAGTTAACTGATAAGCTTTGTAAAGGTTTCATTGCTATTTTTTGCTTGCAGGCGCAGCCATAAGTCCAGCTAGTTATATAAATAAATAGTATCCACTTATTCAGTAAACCATTACAAGCGTTTTAGAACGCAATTAATCTGGTAAGAGGGTAGATTGATATTTAAAATATAATACGTTTAAGGAAATTAAAGGAAGCTAACTTTATAGAACTTACACGTACCTACCTACTTAGCAGACGCAACTTTTACTAAATAACGTAGGCATTGATTAAGTAATTAATATTTTTGTATCCTTTACATACTTACATTTCTTACCCTGCAATGGTAGATGAACGTAATGCTTTATGCCTTCTGTAACATATGTTTAAATAAATAAGTTTTATCTCTATAGGTAGTATAAATAAATCCCCCCTTTTCACCCCTACTGTAACAAAGACCAAACTGGTTCCGCTTCCTAAAATGATTTTAGGGTTCTTAAGGACCACCATCAAACATCGTTATTTTCAATTAAGTAAGGCTGTGTCGAAAGTAAGCTTATAATTTAGATATTTATTTTTGGCCACATTTTTAAAATAAATATAATAATGTGTATACTTTTGCAATAAAAAATAAAATGGTTATGATATAAAATTATTATTTTTGTCTACAAATTAACCCTTTATAAGGCAGAGACGATTTGGACACCACTTTAGTTAATAAACATAAATGTTTATCTTTATAATCGTCATCAGATTTATCCCACAGAACAGGTCTTTCTTGAATAAGTGTAATTAAACTTTCTGCATTGATATCCATGATGTGCGGCTACCAGAATGCGAATAATAAAATGACCCGCGGGTAGTTCAATAGAGGTAGGTAGATGCAGAGACAGATACCGGAGTGAACTCGTTCACATTACTCCGGTCCGGGCATTCTGCCGGCAATCTGCAGTGACAAACGCTCCGATGAAAATACCGGGCCCGGCATTTTTGCCGGATCCGGGATAATGTGAACAGTTTCATATAAATTGTACTGCCACCAGCCCTTCCGGCAGTTTCACTGGTCCGGTAAATTCGCCGGTCCGGCCTAATGGGAACGGGGCCTTACGGAGAAGAACATCCTCTTTTTTAGGGTTCCGTAGCCAAAATGGCAAAAACGGAACCCTTATAGTTTCGTCATGTCCGTCTGTCCGTCTGTCCGTCTGTCCGTCTGTCCGTCTGTCACAGCCGATTTACTCGGAAACTATAAGTACTACAGTGATGAAATTTGATGGGAATATGTGTTGTATGAACCGCTACAAAATTATGACACTAAATAGTAAAAAAAAGAATTGGGGGTGGGGCCCCCCATACATGTAACTGAGGGATGAAAATTTTTTTTTCGATGTACATACCCGTGTGGGGTATCAATGGAAAGGTCTTTTAAAATGATATAAAGTTTTCTAAAAAACATTTTTCTTAAAGTGAACGGTTTTTGAGATATCAGCTCTCAAAGTCGTAAAAAGTATGTCCCCCCCCCTCTATTTTTATAACTACGGGGTATAAAATTCTAAAAAAAATAGAGGTGATGCATGCTAATTAACTCTTTCAACGATTTTTGGTTTGATCAAAGTATCTCTTATAGTTTTTGAGATAGGTTGATTTAACTGTAATTTTGGTTAAGTTATTGTGCTTACACTGAAAACGATGGCTGAACCTTATAAGTTTAGGCTCCATTCACCAGGTGTATAAATTGACATAATAAGTTTATTATATTTGCTGCTACGGAACCCTTTGTGCGCGAGCCCGACTCGCACTTGGCCGGTTTTTATTTAACTATAATAGTATTATATAGCAAATATATCAGGCTTTCTTTCCTCATTTATACTTTTTCGGTCAGTATTTAATTTTGGTGTATTTAATTAATCTAAAGTTTGTCGTCAATTAATGCAATACGAGTATGCCTATCAAGGGAAGCAAGCTATCGTCATTGTTTCCATTATACTATTAAAAATATACACGTCGCTGTACAAGTTTAATTTATTATCAATTGAAAGTTTAACGCTTAATAAAACTCAGATTCCTCACAGTACCTAACTATATTTTAGATTTCACAATAAAAACACGTTCGTTAGTTTCAGTACAAAACGTCATTAGCCTAATATGGATGGGTGCCACTAATCCGCATCCCGCGAAAAGGCAGCCCAATAATCGGCGACCCAATAATTGGCGACCACGATGTACATGGATTATTGGGTCGCCGATTATTGGGCTGCCTTTTCTTGGGTCGAGCAATCTCGAAGCGGGCCAATAATCGGCAGCCCGATAATCCATGTACATCGTGGTCGCCAATTATTGGGTCGCCGATTATTGGGCTGCCTTTTATCGGGTCGGACAAGCTCGGTAGCGGGCCAATAATCCGAAGCCACAGTTTTTGCAATACAATAATCGGCAACCCAATAATCCGCAACCAAAAAAATGGACACGAATTATTGGGCTGCCGATTATTTGTCTGCTTTTTATACAGACTCCTTAGATCGAATGTTAAGGCAGGTCGGTTTAGGTACGACGACGAGCGAAGCGAGGAGGAGTGTTAGGTAGAACTGCGACCTAACAGCAAGAACCGACTTTTTTCGCATCCCGCGAGAAGGCAGCCCAATAATCGGCGCCCCAATATTTGGCGACCACGATGTACATGGATTATTGGGTCGCCGATTATTGGGCTGCCTTTTCTTGGGTCGAGCAATCTCGCAGCAGGCCAATAATCGGCAGCCCAATAATCCATGTACATCGTGGTCGCCAATTATTGGGTCGCCGATTATTGGGCTGCCTTTTATCGGGTCGGACAAGCTCGGTAGCGGGCCAATAATCCGAAGCCACAGTTTTTGCAGTACAATAATCAGCAACCCAATAATCCGCAACCAAAAAAATGGACACGAATTATTGGGCTGCCGATTATTTGGCTGCCTTTTATACGGACTCATATGGATGGCGGTAATATATGACAGCTGTCACCACGGAAGAATAACTAAAGCATGGAATGGAATGGAATGGACAAAACCGTCAAATGATAACAGTTTTAAGCGGTCTTGAAATTGGCAGTGGATTTCGCAAATGCCGTAAGCCTAACCTAATACGAATACTCGTGCCTCTTACGAAATTTAAAAAATCCACTATCAAAATATGCGACTAAGTTAAGTTGTAATACATTGATACCGACTGCCAAATGGGAGCTACCGTATTGTCGCTCACCAGGCGGCGCCACTCATGCGTGGGTCCTGTCTTAGTATGAGAGAATTGTCAAAGTGACGTTTGAAATGTTCCCGCAGGACCCAGTAACACAATGTTCATGTATTGGAATGCAGCCCAATAGATGAACTAGTAAATTCTCTTAGTTCATGTTTTAGGTATAATTCCAGTGAACAGTCCCGTTTTCATACTAAAATATGCCCCCTAATTATTGAGTTAGACAAGGAAAGTTCCGTTCATCTTTAAGTCAAAAAATCAAGGAATAGCAAACTAGAAATTTAAGATATAAATGGAGTAGATACCGTTAGGATTTATATAAGTATTTCAAAAAAACTAACATTTACCCAAAAGTTGAACGGTGTTCACCTATTGGATAAATCATACAATATTGGAACCATAACTTAAACAGTTAATATTTAATAAAATAAGTTAAAGGATGCCTATATTAATAACGTATAGGGTAGCGGGATTAGTCCAGAATCGTTACTGAGCAAAAGCATGTCAGTAGAAACATTATTCAATTTGATATTAATTTCCTTAAATTTTGAAGCGCCATTCTTAATAAGAATTCCATACAAACGGCGATTTCGGCGCGAGGCATATTTTCGGCGAGCTCTCACTACTCACAACCACATACACTGATCTATTATTTAAAAGATTAAAGGTCTATGAAGGGAAAATGTTAAAGTTTTGGTAAAAAATATTCCTACACTGGTAAAGTAAGTACGTGAGGATTTAATTATTGGGATTTTTAGGAACAACGTTCATCTATTGGGGGTTGTTCATCTTTTGGTTCCTCTACCCTAGTTTCTTTTCACATATAAATTGGTTAAAAGTATTTCTTTCTGATTTTGGATACTTTGGTTTGGAATTTTTATATCGCAGTGAAATTGAATAGTGATATTCAATTCTAATTTAAGGCCTCCGAAAATTCGTAACGAGGCAAAAATGGTAAGACTATTTTATATAAAAGCTGATTGAAATAACAATATTGCAGTTGATTGTTTACTTTTTGTAAGTACTTATAATTATTTACAAACACCAACATTTAATTATAATAATTTAACTTTTGGGTGCTGTTTTAAATGTATGATTTTTTTAAATAATAAGAAGCTTGCCAATAGAGTTATACCTATTACTTGTAATATATACCTTTCATTCCGAAGAATGTAGCGGCTTTCCAAGCTAATGCATTGTAAAATGTTGTATGTTATACGTGTTGAAATGTAGGCTTTTTAGGGTTCCGTACCAAAATGGTCAAAAAAATCAATGAACAGCAAACTAGAAATTTAAGACATAAATGGAGTATCTACCGTTTCCGTAAGGATTTATAAAAGTATTTGAAAAAACTAACCTTTACCCAAAACTTGAACGCTGTTCATTTATTGGATAAGTCACACAATATTAGAACCATAACTTGAACAGTAAATATATAATAAAATAAGTTAAAATATGCTTTTATTAATCACGTAAAGTGTAGCGGGGTTAGTCTAGAATCGTTACCAAGCAAAAGCATGTCATTCTAGACTAATCCCGCTACCTTTTACGTTATTAATAAAGTCATAATTTAACTTATTTTATTAAATATTAACTGTTCAAGTTATGGTTCCAATATTGTGTGATTTATCCAATACCTGAACAGCGTTCAACTTTTGGGTAAATGTTAGTTTTTTGAAATACTTATATAAATCCTAACTGTAACGGTAGATACTCCCGTTATATCTTAAATTTCTAGTTTGCTGTTCCTTGATTTTTTTACTAAAAGATGAACGGAACTTTCCTTGTTAAACTCAAGTATTACGGGGCATATTTTAGTATGGAAACGGGACTGTTCACTGGATTAAACTATACCTAAAACATGAACTAAGAGAATTTACTAGTTCATCTATTGGGCTGCATTCCAATACATGAACGATTGTGTTACTTTTCTTAGTTCATTTCATCAACATCGTGCCCAAAACTTGAACGAACTAAATTTATTCGTCTTTCTATACTACCGTTCATCTATTGGTGCCCAGCTGTTCATAATTAGGGTACTCCCTTTTGCATTTTTACTGGTTCATCTTTTGGGGTAAAAATGTTCAGAGTTAGGGCACTTTGTTCATGTTCTGGGGAAATTGGGCTATTTCGGAATATAATCACTTTCATTAAAATATTGGATAGTTTATAGAGGGTTTGGAATATTTTAATATAAACTAGACTATATGTAGTAAAGTATAAAAAAATAAATCTTAGTGAAATTTGGTTATAACATACGTAAAAAAAATACCAAAGTGAGGTAAGTCGCTTAATCGTTCATTTATTGGTTCCCCTACCCTAGTCTAGATGACGCTTAGTAACAAATAAAGTGTCAATTGCAAACAATCTCGCGCGCAAGTCGCGCGATATTTATTATCGAACGATATGAAAATAAGGGAGGGCCAAATCTAGTTAGTCTCTGAATTTTCAAAATTAAAGTAGTGTATGTAATTGTCTTGTGTGTGTTACCCCATCTAGTGACAGATTAACGCATTTCCCCAGAGAACAGGGTTCGAGTGAGCCAAGGATACACGCAAGGACAATGGTGGCAGTGGCAGCACCTACGGAGTCTAAACGTTTCAGACCACTAGCGGGAGATGGCGCGAGCTTACACTTACCTATTACATTCGGAGGACTAGCTATTAAAAAAAATACTATTTTAGAAAATTCTTGCAACTAACGATTGCTAAGAGAAATATAAAGATACATTTCATCATTTGTGTTGTTTTTAGTAAAAGGTACCTCTTAATCGTTTGCAGATAAGGTGCTAATGCCATATATATTCATTTAAAAATAAACCTTATTACCAAGCAAAAAATGTGTACCTTTTACTAAAACCAAACACATTTTTTAACAAATCGAGTATACAAATAGCCTCCTATTGCTTTTAATTACCTGTAATAAATTAGGTAAGTAAAGCTATATTGCAAAATATCAAGCTATTAAAAATTATGTCACTTCAAAGGCACATGTTAACTGCTGTACAACTTACTGGCTACTTCGTTATTTAGCGACATAAAATGTCGTTCTATCGACCCAAACCTTCAAACCTACCTAATTAATGTTGTGCTATTTGTGTATGTTAGGTTAGGAATGGGAAATTCCTGTCATACATACATTCATTAACTGAAAATAATCTCAAACGACCTGTACAACCTACATATTCAAACAGTGTAAATACCTGTTCTTGAAGTTGCTCCTGCAAGCAACTCTCTTCAACTTTTCTACTTTTTGTCCAATAATCATAACATGGGATTGCCTTTCTTTGCGTCAGTAACATTTAAATAGTAATAAAAAAACTTATATAACTATCCGAAAACTGTAGGTAGTGTTTAGTGTCTTAGAAATAAAAATAATATTTAAGTCAGAAAAGTAATTACCGTAAGCCCTTAACGGTAATTACTTATCTGGGTTCCTTTAGCCCTAGGGGGTAACATTGCCCATCCGTAAAATCACAAGTAACTAAATTACTAATTTATTAAAATCGACACCATAGGACTAAACGGGTTTTGCTCGTTCGATTTGCGTCGTTTTTAAGTATTTTAGTAATTTAATAGCATGTTTTTTTGAGTGTGGGCAATGTAACCCCCTAGAGCTAAAGAACCTGGATTTAAGGTATCATTAGTCTACATGTCTATGCACGCTTATGGTCAAAAATTAGTAGGTAGGCTAGGTTGTGACACTAGTGACGAACATAATTCCTCCCTCACCATAATATTAGAACAATTTTAACATTTGTGTCACGCTAAGCGAACTAGCAAAACAGCAAGAAGCACCATGAGTTTTAAGTACCTAGGTATAAATAGATTTGAGGTACGAACTGTTAAGTTTTTTCATTTCATTTTTTTTTAAAGTATTTTATTATTATTATGAAACACATAAACCCCGTATTTAATTTACCTTTCCTACTTAAATTAAATACTATACCTACGAGTAGGTAAGTAAACCCTTTTGTAAATTGAATCCCTCCTATTACGCCACATAATAACTCTTCTTTATAAACATAAGTTGTGCATTAAACACAATAGACAATTACGCGATAAATATAATGGAAAATTTTATCTGAAATATTCAATCAGGAATGTCCATACAAATCTTTACTAGCTATTTGTTACCTATGTAGAAATATGTACCCTCAATTTGAATAACTGCATCCCTCTCGCGCTCACAAAAACGTCCACGCCGTCTCACTCTATCCCATTACTTTTATATTGTTCGCTAACTTTCTTGTTTGTATAAGCAAATACACGTATTTGAAAGTTTGTATATTTGTAGGTTGAATTGTATAAGAATAAGTTTAATACTTGCGTTCTGTTTTAAAATGTTTCGTCGTAATAGAGATGAATCAGTGTTATGTATTGTATTTCATGTTATATGTCTAATAAATTAATTAATATATTTATTAAATTCTAGCTGCCTATATGCCTGATTATTTCTATATACTCGCACGCGCAAGTTATAATTATAAGGTATAGGGGATTAATTACTTACTGGTTCAAAAGTGTCAATTTTAATATTCTGATGATTGCAGCGAAAGCGAGTGAGTCCGATTTAATTTTCTTTTTAGGAAAAAATGCAAGAATAACCAAAATAGTCTAATCTGACGATTTGGACAAGCCGAAGTTGCAAAAATCAGTTTTAAAGTACGGGCAGCTACATTAAAACATGTGTTCCCCACTCCGTGCCCCTCAATTTTTCATTATTTCTGCCTCTTTTAAACTGTTCCTACTCGAGTAGGTACCTATTTCAAGATGGCGATATATTTGCATTTTCAAAATTTGCTACAAGGGTGTGTTAGTTCCAAATCGTCAGTATTTTGAATGGGAACATTATTAAAGTTCACTAAACAGCCTATGTGAAAATCAGAGGCGCTAAGATATATATATTTTTAAATTTTCAACCGTTCCCTGTGGCTGCATGGTGGGGACCATGCAAACCGGCAGATTAACTCTTGTTATCACATCAGAGACACGTTGCACGCGCGACTTGCGACTTATATATGCATATCTGAGACGCCCGAGTATTTACATGTATGTAAGTTAAGTATCGTTCTTACATTTAAAAGAAATCTGTTAGTGCTTTTATAATTCCTATTAACTTTAGCTCCTTATCGGCAAACGACAAGGTGGTACAGTCGACGTCAAAGATATGTGCACCTTATTACATTGGGTTAAGGTGTTAAAGTGTAAACATATATTTGCCGTCGACTGCACCTTTTACGACATAGGTATAACCTTTTATTCTTCCTATCAACTAATCTTTCGATTTTAATAGGTCCCCACACGCTCGAGTTATTTCAAATTTAGCCTCATGGCCCTGCTGAGATAAAGTTGGTGGAAAATAAGTAGGCTTCAAATTTGTTTTCTCGGTAGATCCCAGTCGTAGAAACGAACAAAAAATCACAGTTACCACGGGAAACAAATTTTTTAAACTGTTAATATATAACTACATAAGTGCATTAATATATAAGTACAAATTATAATTACCGATTGGTCTAATTTTTTCAAAATAATATATATTTGGGAATCTACATTTTGGGTTCTTGGTGTAATTGTTTGCTTTGTTATTCTCTTTTTCTGTTGTACGATTGTGTTGTTAAAGTTAAATTGTTATTTTATTTTCATTATTATTATTAATTTTTTTTGTATTCACTCTTCAGTGTGTCGCCCCAAATGGCCCCGACGGAAGATCAGCGCTAGCCAAAAGGCTGGCACCATGCTGAGGCGGGACCATTTCGTGTCTCAAGTTTTTTCATTTCTTTTTGCTACTCTGTGGTGCGTATTAAGTCACGAATAAATACATTTTCTTTCTTTCTTTCTTTCTTTCAATAAGGCATGAAAATGTTAAACTTACACTACTCGTAAGTTAATGTTATAAGTAAGAGCAGGGCATAACTCGCTTAACTAAGGCGTATGGGGCTGTGAAAACCATGCGGTTTTAAAACGAACGATTTTATAACGAAGCTAATGTAATCAACCGTCACCTAATTTCATTGTAGAGCCATTAAAATAATAAGGACTACCGCGAGTGAATTCACCGCTAGGGGCGCTAGTGGATCGTGGGTCCTACGAAAAGAGGATATATGTCATTTTCAGTACATTTCTCATTAGTTTTTAATGTAAGGCGTGCTTCTTTCGAAAAATATGCTCTTTTAGAGGAATTATTACATAGAAATATATTAAATACTAAAAAAAAATATGTTGGCTATCAAAAAAGCATTAAATTGTAAGTGTAAAAAAACGCGGGCGTAAATTACCGTAAATTTAGAGGTCAGTTTATACAAAAACGTTTCTATTTGTCAAAAATATTATTGTTATCAAATTAGAAACTACAAAAAAGTAACTAATAAATAATACCAATGCTATAAGAAAACAATCAGAAGTATAATATAGAAATAAGTACAAACCTTAAGTGTAATTAATAATTTTAAAAATGTGTTTAATTCTTATGATTTTCCGTTAGTATCCGTATTCCATAGGCATATTTAGTGCCCATATTAACATATAATTACGCAAATGTTGATTTTGACCAGGTTAAACTATTAATGAAGTATATTTCTTTGTAAAAATAGCGCTAATAGTAATGAACTGTTTTATCAAATATTATCACACAAAAACGTTTTAACCCTCTCTATTTCGAAAACACGGATTCTACACATCACTGAAAATTGTTAGAAACTAATATACATCTTTAAACATGGAAATTAATGAAAAATAATCAATTCTAATATTGGTTTCGCGCCATACAAACTCATACTAATGGCGCTTGACAAGGACCCACGCATGAGTGGCGCCGCCTGGTGAGCGACAATACGGTAGCTCCCATTTGATCGTCTTTAAGCCAAAAGACGTCCAGTGCCTGCTGAACATAGGTCCCCTCCAGAATATCAGGGTAATTTTATCGCTTAGTACCTACTTATGCGTTTAAATATCTGAGGGCTACTTGCACCATCCAGTGTGAGCAAACTTACAAGGAGCTATCCGATAAACCCCATAATTTATACATGTTTAACTCCGGGTTCTACAAGGATCTAAATGAAGCACTTACACATGCTCACAAAAACCTTGTGGTGATGGGCGACTTTAATGGTCAAGTTGGTAATCGGCTGGTGGAAGAAAAAATGAGCTTAGGACCATTCACCTACAAGAGCAGGAGTAGAAATGGGGGAATGCTTGTAAACTTTGCTCTGGAAAACAAACTGACAGTCCTGAACACTAAGTTTAAGAAAAAAAATAAGGGAATGTGGACCTGGATATCACCAGATGGTAAAACAAAAAACCAAATCGATTACATTACCAGCAACAGACCGGAGTATTTCACAAATATCAGTGTCATCAACAAGTTTAATTTCAACACTGATCATAGGATGGTTAGAGCGGAACTGTCAGGCAAGAAAGGGAAAAATCCCAGACCAAGAAAGGATAATAGCAAAATTACAAACCCATGCTACCAGCACCTAACGGAAACTATGTCTCAAAATTTCATAAATTTCAAAGAGAAATCATCTGACTTAGACATCGTGGGAAAATATAACATGTTTGAGAAAACCATAAGGAAAACAACACAGCAATGCGCAATTAAAAAGGAAAAGGATGCAAATTGTATAACAGGAAAAACGATTGAACTACTTGAACAGAGAAGGTCACTCATAAACGATAAAGACGTGACTGGGAGTAGGAAACAAATTGCAGAATTAAGTAAACAGATTAACAAAAGTCTAAGAAAAGATCGGAAAACCCGAAGAATGAAAACTATTGAACACCATATAATACAGACAGGTGGTATCAAGAAAGCCTACAAAGAGTTATCTCAAAGTAAAAACTGGATTGTTAAAGTAAAAAATAATAGAGACCAACACAAGCATAGAAGGCAGGAGATTATAGATACTGCTACTTCATACTACAGGGAACTATACCGGAACACATCAAACAAATGCGAGGTAGAAATCAACGAGAACTCAGAGATTCCAGTCATATTGCAGGAAGAAGTGAATAGGGCATTAGAAACACAAGGTTTGGGCAAAGCCCCAGGACCAGATGGAATAAGTAATGAGGTGCTAAAACAAGCCAAAGAAGCAATAACACCCATCCTTACAGACATCTATAACGAAATCCTATATACGGAGACAATACCAGACCAATGGATGCGGTCCAATATAACCCTAATATATAAGAAGGGTGACCAGCATGATATTGGGAATTACAGGCCCATAAGCCTGATGTCAAATCTATATAAGATCTTCGGGAAAATTATTCACAAGCGGATAGAGACCAGACTAGATGAAGAACAATCAGAGGAACAGGCCGGCTTTAGAAAAGGTTTCTCAGTACTCGACCACATACATGTTGTGAGGCAAATAATAGAGAAATACAATGAATATAACCTCACATATTATATAGCATTTATTGACTATAGCAAGGCCTTCGACTCTCTCATACACGAAAAAATATGGATATCACTGGAAAAACAAGATATAGAGGGTAAATACATCAGGTTAATCAGGAATATATATAGACACAGCACATCCTGCATTCAATTAGAGAGAAAAAGGGAGCCTTTTAACATAGAAAGAGGAGTTAGGCAGGGGGACCCCCTGTCGCCAAAGCTGTTCTCTGCGGTCCTGGAAATGGTATTCAGAGACCTTAATTGGGATCAATTTGGTCTCAACATTAATGGCCGACATTTGACGCATTAGATTCGCAGATGACATTGTCTTATTTGGAAAAAATTCTAACGAACTAAACAGGATGATTAATGACATAGAGCATCATAGCAAGGTTGTAGGATTAATCTTAAATCTGGATAAAACAAAAGTGATGACAAACGGCGAGAAGACCAATATCAGCGTGGGAGAAATATTGGTGGATTATGTGGACGAATATATTTACCTCGGGCAGATAATTTCCCCCGTGGATACCATGCAGAAGGAACTGGAACGAAGAACCGCAAATGGGTGGAAAAGATACTGGTCCCTAAAAGAAGTGTTTAAAGATAAAGACCTCCACTCAAAGACAAAAGGTAAATTGTTCAACACATGTATTCTGCCAGTACTGATGTATGGCAGTCAAACGTGGGCCCTGACAAAAACTACCATGTCTCGACTAACATGCTGCCAGCGTGCCATGGAAAGGAGCATGCTAGGTATCCGTAAGGCTGACCGATGGCGATACACTCTAATAAGAAATAAAACGAAGGTGCAAGATATCTCAAAAAAGACAAAACAACTTAAATGGAAGTGGTCAGGCCATATCATCCGAGGCGCTGACAAGTGGAGCAAACTAGTCACGCAGTGGTACCCTAGAGAAGGGAAGCGAGCGCGAGGGAGACCCCTATTAAGATGGGATAATGATATTGCTCAGGTAGCAGGGCCACCTGGAACAGAGTGGCACTAGACCGCAGAGAATGGAGAAGGTTGGAGGAGGCCTTTGCCGAAGGGCAAGCAGATAAAGAGTACAAGAGGTGGGAGATCATAGAAAGATAAAAAAAAAAGGAAAAATTGTTTAAAAACTTTGTATTCCTTATCTGAAAATAAAGGCTTTTTATTTTATTTATTAACTCCGGGTTAGTATTAACACTTGGTAGCCCAAGTAGATGCGGATAAAAGGCTCTAAGTTAACAATACAATAATGATTTTAGAGCCAGCTATTACAAGACCATATGTAATTGTTAAGCTTTAATCAAGAGTTATTCCTATTATTCTCTCAAACTGAGATTTTTTTTTGCCTCATGGTAAGACAAACTAAATCATTGGATCAAGACGAATAGATTGATATCTGGTATGTTCAATGTTCAATTTTATTGGAGCCTAACCATTGTTATAGATAGAACAATTTCATTCCAGTCAGCATGACGTTGTCCGGAAGAAGCAATCATAATCTCACATTACAAAATTGAAGGCCTACTACGAACATCGAAACTTGGCTTTGACGGAAAACCTCTTTTTCACTTCTCCTGCTCGAAAAGTTCGGCTTTATGTCGAGGCTAGGCGACATAAAATCGCTTTTTATGCTTTAGAGCATAAAGTAAAATAACAGGCGGCCTGCGCACGCACGCCGCTGAGAACGACCGCGCCAAAGCGTGGATGTTTTATTTTCAACAATATAAAATGAAATAAAACCTAAAATTTTCCTCACAATAGAAGTGAAAAGCAAACCCTTTTTTCCTCGACTAACTATATAGCCTCGGCTAAAATGGGTTAAATTACATTATGCCCTTGTCATATAGTCGGGTATATCACTCCAATAAACAACTGTGACGGAGGGGTACTAGGTCAGGATGTGACATACTGTCGAATGCCGCAGTCGCAATCGAATGCAACTCGTGGTAAGCACACTGATTGTTCTACGAGAGGTTCTAGTCCAATTATAATGTTTGTCGAGAACCCGTTTCGACAACCGAACCACATAGGTACTTTTTTTAAGTTGCCCGCTTTAACTTACTTACGGAGCAATAATGCTAGGCTCAAGCCTACTTCTTATAAATTTGTATTATTATTCTACTTAATATTCTTACTTAACCGTTCAGCCGTTCGAAATACTAGGCCTCAATACCTAATAACAATACAAATAGGGCATTTATTTGTGTGCTTATCACGAATATTTGTTCCTGAGTTATGGATGTTTTCTATGTATCTAAGTATTTATATGTATCTGTCTATTATATATATCGTCGCCTAGTACCCACAACACAAGCCTTATTGAGCTTACCGTGGCACTATGTCGATTTGTGTAAGATTGTCCCATAATATATTTTTTTTATTTTTTTTATTTTTTTAAATGGCCAAGTCACGTGGTTATCTTTGTTTACATCCCAAACACACACTGTATATACCTAGTTGTTTATGAACAAACAAAAACAACCTAATTGTAAACTCGTGTGCTAGTGTTATCCTGACACCGGTGCGGTTGAGCCGGACGAGCAAAGTGAGCGTGCCGCGGCTAATTGCTCGTGAGCTCGTGACGCTCTAACTAAAACCAGCTCTTGACTCTGACCCACATTGATGGCTAGGGATTCCCTAGTTCAAAATATTTAATAAATGGCTAAAACGCCTAAAACTCGTGTGTTTTATCACAATTTGCGTGATATGTGTCGATTGCGTCTGGCAATCATCGTCAGAAGAGTGTCGTTACCTTTAAGAAGCGGCCCTCTTAGGACCTATTCAATGAAATCTGCCCTTAGAATGACCCTAGTTTAGTATAAATACTGTTTTACTAATCATTAGAGGGTTACAGTTACATGTTACATTACAGTGAACCACTTTCTTTTGTAAGAGCTCCAGGAGCCCATTTTTAGGGTTCCGTAGCCAAAATGGCAAAAAACGGAACCCTTATAGTTTCGTCCAGTCCGTCTGTCCGTCCGTCCGTATGTCACAGCGGTTTTACTCAGTAACTATAAAGCATATGGTAACGATATTTCAGTTAGAGGTGTATTTTGTGTGCCGCTACTTAGGTTTGCATATAAATTGCGAAAAAAATATGTTTAGATACATGTAACTAAACGTCAAAAAATATTTTTTTTACAAATATCTTCTTAACAAACAACTTAGAGTGAATAAAAATTTGATTAATCAATATTTTCAGAGATAATCGCTCTGAAAGTCTGAAAAAGTGTCCCCCCCCCACTCTATCTTTTGAATGGGAGGTGCGAAAAATGTGAAAAAATTCAGGAAGATAGGATATAAGACGAACTTACCACGAAAATTAAATTATTTGGTTAAGCCGTTTTTGAGTTTTTGCCAAAAAACTTGTTATGCAGTTGTATCATGTCAATCTTTTCTGTTATTATAATTTGTGACTTATTTCATCGGTATAAGGTGCACTTTGTTTTGCGTGTGACATGAAAATGACGATAGTGACGTGCTCACATAAGACTACTAAATTGGAGCATTTATCCAATAGCCTCGGCGGCTCCGTATTACAGCGCTTGACTTACGATCGGAATGACGAAGATTCAAGTCCTGGCGGTGTAGACTATTTATACAACTTCTTCATTATTTTTGAAATTTTTCTTAGTGTTTTTTTTTTCAAACTATTAAAACATTTATTATCAAAATTTTACACTTTTATATATTTGAGCATATTTCTATTTTGTTGTCGTGTTTTTTTTTTCGCGTCAGAATTGTATGGAATTTGGTGGGTAAGGTAGAGTTCCTTATTCTTCGTTAGATAGATACGAAGTCCCAATGTGCGACAGCAATTTTGTACTAAATTTCCCACTGAGTTACGAAAATTCCATACGATTTCGTAACTCAGTGGAAAAAACTGTGAGAAACTCAGTGGAAATTGGGTCTATCTTGAAGAGAATAAGGAACTCTTCCTACCTACCAAATTTCATTTGACTCAGACGCAAAAAAAAATTAATTCATCACATTCGACAAGCCATTCCAGCTCACACCTTCGGGCATTTGTTGTGCGAAATATGTACCCGCCATAGATGTGAATAATTACGAAAGTAAGGTGACCTGCAAGTTCGAATCACCTTTTTAGGGTTTTACGGTTCCGTAGCCAAAATGGCAAAAACGGACAATGGAAAAGACGAGGTAGGTCTCTTATTCGTTCGAGCGCCAAGTGCGAGCCAGAAATGGGTGCCTTTTACCCGAGTTAAACACTGCTTTCATGTAAAAAAAAACAACTATAAGGCTAAAACTACTTGTGTAACTTTTTAAAGAAAATCTCGAAAGAAGCATTACAAAAGTGTAGAATATTTAGCAAAACAACGGCATTATATAGGTTTTTTGTTATATTGAAAACAAACATAGGTAATTTTGATTTACTGTTCAGGTTAACTTTCTATTGTACCTACTTGAAAAGTGATCAGAATAAATTCTTAAAATTCTTACAGCAATTCACAATCGGTTTTCTTGGACTCCATTCAGTACCCTTTCCCGAGTTTATCATGTAAGTTAATACTGAAATAAGGAAAGAATTTCATTCGATCTTCATATATCAAAGTTTGCAGTACAAAACTTTGAAAACTTAACCTCAAAATATCCCAAAACAGACATCACATATCATCAAATAATATTATACCAGGTATTGTATTGAGTATTGGCTGCTATATTCCTTGAACTAATTAGAGTCACATTTACAAATCATCTTCGATGGTGACGTTGGCAACTTAGGTAAGGTAGGGCACTGGACATGTTTTTTTTTTAAATAGGTTTGTGACAGCAGATAGTGTAATTTAAATCTGCTGGTATCGAGGTAAACCTAATGGTAGTTATTGTATTGCTGTGTGTGGCGTGTGTGTGAATTACATAATAGCAAATCATTCTGTAGCCTCAGTTAGTGTTCTAAATAGTTGTCTAATATATTTTAGCACCCTATAATTACTACTACTATAAGTACTTACAGCTACGGAACCCTTCATTGTGCGTGGTCTGACACGCACTTGGCCGATTTTTATATCTAATTGTAATTGTCTAATAAAGCTTAGAATGCCAATACAACTCTTGTAGAACTAAAATAAAATTAGAAAACGTGGCACTTAATCCACTGTAACCCGCACTGTTTTGGGCGGTTTTACGGCGTATTACAAGTAAAGATGTTCGGCACTTTATTTTTTATATAACGATAAGTCAACATCGATCCTGAGTCTACTGTATACAAATTTGTTGTTATTTGTTAATTCATTGCGGTAATAATGCGGTCGGACGACTCGGAGAACCGTCCATCAGTGAGCGATAAATTTAAGGCTGAGAATATTTTATTGATTGGGTCCTCCACAGTTAATATTAGTCCAGTATTATGATATCCTTTCACTGTTTAAAACATATGTGTTGATTTTATCATTTTAGAGTCAGCTATGATACTATAAAAAAAAATGCTGCAATAAAAATAACGGCTAGTTTTATCCTTCAATTTACTAGCCGGGCTTATTCTATTCCGGTCTTAACCCAACGCGCCTTGCACCACATATTTCGGAAACCGATGTCTAAACCAAGTCAGAGAGCAACCCCTAGGTCAAACGCGGGTGAAGTAGTGTTAACGTTCCGAACCCGGCCTACTGAGTGTATTTAGGATGGGATTGTAAATGACTAACTTTACCTACAACAAACATGCTGTACAAGCTAGACTAAGCCCTGGGAAAACCTTTGAACACCTGTTACCTGAGGATGGTGGTTAAACGGGAGATAAAAGCGGAAGAGAGAAAATTTTAGCAGACTTTTTTTTAATTGTATTTATCATTTTGTTATAATTATAAAGGTTCATTTACATTGGTCGTTCTGGCCTGTATGCGTGGGCGGGAGATTTCCATCACGCATGTCTTCGGGCCCGCATTTCATTGAAAGCAGGCCGTGCGTAGGGCATGCGTTAATGGAACTCTCCCGAACCCCGCATGCGGGCCAGGGGGCCGATTTTTTCGAATCTCAAAAACCGGTCCCCTGAACGAACTATGAAAATGAACCTTCAGTAATGGTATCGATAAAGTATACCTACTTATTTTATTATAGTCAACGAATAAATATTTCATAAATTAGCAAGAAATATTAAATAAAATTTTGTTTTTCATACAAAGTAAATCAACGAATATTTAAATAAAATAATCTTAAACCATTTAAATAATAATTAATAATAAAAGTCACTTAACTATATATCTCCTCCTGTACAAATATGCGGGTTGTACAAGTAGTGTCGCCCTATGAACTATGGTGTTGGTTCGTCGACCTTGTTGTAATCTACTATCATACGGTGTACGGACTGCGCGAAACGAAATTCCTACCATAAAAGGAGACTAAATAAAATATAGTGAACATTCAAGTTAAAGTAATATCCGGACGTAATAAACAGAAACATCTCAATTCCGCATCATCTTAACTGGCTTGTTTTTATAGAGGGATTTGTCCCAAATAAGGCTGTATCTATTTTTTCATTTGGCGGGGGCCCGCGGGCCCGTGGAGTTCCGTGCACCCACCATCCCGAAGCCGCGGCGCCGCCCCGCTCCGTTCGCGGTCTCCATGGCGACCAGCTCAAATGACGTATCGATCCCGCGTGGGGCCCGTGGGGGCGCGGGGTGGCGCCGCTCCACCCGCCGCCGCCACCCCCTGGCACCCCTGCCACCGCCACTCGACCGTTGGCCCATGCAAAATGACGGATGTAAAGTTTGGATGTACCTCCTTGGAAGGAAATGATATTTTCATTAAAATGAAAACGAGGTAATGTTTTATGATTTATTTCATCATACAATAATCCGTATTTCTTGGAACTTGTCTGTCTGATTTGATTCGGAAGAAAACGTTCAAATAGATTGGATTTGATCTATCATGAAAGGAAAACTACTACTTATCTTAATTAAGTAGTTGATTGGGAGGTAAAATTAAATCTACTCATTATTTCTTCATATAGTTAAAGCGAAACAAGTTAAAACTGTTACCAAAGAGGCATACTGGTATAGTGTATTTATACCGAAAGCTCCATTCTCTGGGAGCCTGAATAGAAAGTTGCGGAAACACTGGCTCAACTTTGATTAGTATAAGTTAAATTAATTTGCTAAAGTCAATAGCGAAATGCATATAAACCAGACTAAAGAAAACGAATAGATACGTATACAATAAAGCTAGACACTCTACAGATATTATTAATAAAGTTGTGAATTACCTATACCATTCTATTGATTACAATTAATTATTTTACAACCACTGGATAGTCTGAAGAGGATTATTGAACTATTGGCTTTAAAGGATTATTGCAAATTATGATAAATATTATTTGAAGGCAACGCACCACTAAATAGGTTACCTACCAAAGTTAGTTAATCGAAATTAGTGCCTATATAAATACATGCGGTATTAATAAAAAAAGTCCTGAATTCTTTATTATAAAATTTGGCATACCTATACCTAATTAATTAATACAATTAATATTTATTTGATAAAAATATAAACCCTTATTGACATACATAGAGTTTTAATAACTTGTAAATTACCAATATCTGCATAATTTAAGATACAGGTATACTCGTAATATCGTATTAAATAACACGATTCATATCTAATATCAAAACGAAACAAAAGTAAGCCCCGAATCTGAAGTGAGTTTTGTTTTTTATTAAGTTAGATTTGATCGAGGAATTTCGATAAGGTAAAAGTTAATTGGTTTCGATCGAATGAATCGTAATTTCGGAATTTAATAACAAGGCCAAATATTATTTTGAATGACACGCAAGTGAATAGGTATCTATCTACTGTACAGTCGGCTGCAAATATATGTATGCACCTGTATTCAATTTTGAACCTTCTTCGCCTGTAATAAGTTCCGCGGTGTATATATATTTATGGACGTGACTGTACCAATATACCTATAAAGGATCAAGAACGATGATACTTAAATATAAGCATTTAAGTTTAAATTCTAAACTAGCATTTCGTATATGGGATTTTCCATCTACATAGCTCTGGCAAGTTCCTGGATTACAATATTAGCGTTATCAGGTTATTGGATTTTAGTGTTGTCAGATGAGTTAAAATCTTAGTATCGTTATAGAGTCTTGCTAACACTTCCCAATACATCAAAGCGCATGGATCTCGTATATATGTGACACGTATGTATGTTTATTTTAATGTTAGTACATTGCCATAGCAGCCTACTATAATTTGAGCGGTTGGTATTATGTTACAGTTAAAACCCAGCAGCAAAAACAAACTTGCAAAGATATTCTACGTTACGAACCTAGACAGCTGCCTAACTATTGTATTTTAACATATCCGCATACTGCCTACTAAGTACATGTGCACAGGTAAGTTCACGGCAAAAACCTAATGCACAGTCTCAGAATATTGGCATGTACTTGTAAGCAATGAAATGAAAATATAAAATTGCAAATCACCATTTACATTTTGATTAGAACCGCCCCGGCGGTACAAGCTAAAACTCAGAATAACTTTAAAACAATACAGCCTTCTAAGAACCCACCCTCCTTCGTTGGAGAATAACATTCCCTCTACATACGTACATAATACATCCATATATGTACGAATATATATAACGTTGGTACTATCTTCAAGCATAACACCATGTGTAAAAGTCAATTTAAATGTTTTTAAATTAAAGCATTACCATGTATAAACGTCTCTTATAAAATTTTGTTTCGAACATTAACATAATTAAGTGGTTCTCAAAGTTTTCCCATTATAAACTTAGCGAGAAATTTTATTTTTCCCTCAAGTCAGGAGTCTCTGTGTGCGCGCGTATACACGACAGAGCGAATTGGATTTTCTCTAGTGTGAGTAAACCTACTTTGCTGCGAGAACAGGGGATCTGTGGACCTGACATAAATTATTCATATAAAATAACCGGAAAAAATCCTGATGTAGTATAGTAAACGCACCGATAATGGAACGTTGCATAGGTCATTACCCAGTTAGCATTTCACTGAACACTAAATGCAAAATATCCACATTAATATACTTGTTGGCACATTCGAGAAAGGGGGACGGCAAAGCGACATCTTACCGTAAAAAATATGCTGTCACGTTTTGTGTGCATGCCACACAGACTTGAGTTTGGCTGATATCGGAGTGTTAAGTATAAAATTTACCTTAGAAATTGTATTACTTTATTAAACCAACTAGTATTTAGTTAATTGAGTTAACCATTAATCAGGTGACAAAATATTCAGTTGTTTTTCCAGGGATGTTTGTGTTTAGGTAATGATACTCGTATTAGTATAGTAGGTGCTAGTTTTCCCTGGGGCGTTCCATTATCGGTCCAAAAAAATGCGTCCTGATTTGCCTACTATAATGAAACCGTTTACTATATCAAAAAGTATAAAATAATATATGAAAGACGTTACAGATATAATAAGAGACTTACAACTTTTAACAAATATCGCAGTACCTAATAAGACTTTTACGGGTATCAGAGAAATATCACAAATACTCCAAATTTGCTCTTAAACGTTCCATGATTGGTGCGGACGTCTACACGTCACGCACTGCGGTTACATTACTAAAAAAAAAATTCAGACGAATTGAGAACCTCCTCCTTTTGAAATATTGAAGTCGGTTGAAAAATATACCTTCCATATAAAATTAAGTCCGGCTACAGTCATATGATAAAACGCGCAAGCACGAGTAAATTTTCAAACCAATAGTCTGGCAAAACCTTGGTACTCATATCTTTGTCTATTCCATGCTCTAGTAACGAAGACTTTAGTCATTAATACATATCTAACTAAATACGGATAGAAAGACGGACATACAACAGCTATATAGTAATCAAACAATAGCGATACCCATTCGTACTTAATCGGCAGAATAAATATCACAGTTCATAGGTACATACTTCCACGCTGGCTCAGTTTAGAAAATGACTTATCATTTTAAAGCATCTACTAACCAATTTGTGATACACTAGAATATATTTTACTACAAAAGCCAAGTTTAATACAAAATCAATACAGCGATTCTAGCGATTCGCGTTTCAGTCATAACGTCTTCTCTCGATGCGAACTAAGAAATATAGATCCTCGCGAGCAAAACCTGTACTAAATCACTAGTCTGCATTATTACGTACGTATAATTCCACGATCGGTTGATACAATATTCGTGCTATTGCAACAGTTTAAAGGCTTATCCGCTTAACCTAGTAATTTAGTAATAATACGGATAAATCGGAATTATCCTCACACTTAAGTGCCTAAACAAAGTTATTTGCAATCAAGGCCGTACGGCGTAGGTACCTACATGATAAAGTGTAGCGTATCAACACTGTAAATTTGATTATTTTTTAAGTAGGCTTCTAACATTATGAAATATACGATTCGTATTTAGAGTTTTACGAGTAAACGTGGGCAGATCATTTTTGTCATAGCGGGTAAGATGTCACAAAACGGGGTTACCACTAACTTATTACGAGACTTACGAGTGGTAACAACTGGTATTTCTTCCCACTGTTTTTGTTAAGTTTTAGACTTTGCGATATCACCAGTACTTACGTAGATGTATTAAAATCAATATCAATACATATCCTCTCGCATGTTTATTTCGTGTTTTTATAAATAATAAATAGGTATTAAAAGTATTTTGGTACATAACACGAAAAATTCCCAGCTGCTGCCACTGGTAAGAACTTGATAAAATCAGGTCGCAATAGCCCAAAACAAGAATAGTCACATATTTAAACATAATTATTAAACGGGTCTAACGCGAATTAATTTGTTTACCTTATTTACCGACGTTTCGACACAGGTTTCACTGGTCATGGTCGCGGCTGACTGATGTCCCAGCAAAATGTCAAAACAGAGATTTGTGTAACTACCCAACGAAAAGTCTATGTAGAAATTTAGGGTAAACACACAATTTTTAAACTACCCACAAAACATATGTTAATTATTGTCAATAGTCCGACACACGACACTCACAATATCCCCGCGCACATCCGAAGATATATCCCGTGGCTGCAACTTCTGGATCACTGGTCCCCAAGTTGGTGATAAGTTAAAACCATCCTCCCTATTAAAATTTCTAGGGTGTTTCTTGATTTCAATTGCTTCTCGAACTACTCGAGGATAATAATGGCGTTCAGTGAAGACAATTTTTGGTTTATGGAGTTCAATCCAGTGATTTACGCCAGATGTAAGAAGATGTTCGGCGATCGCGGATTTGTGTACTTGGCGGTTTTTAACTGCCGCTATGTGCTCCTTCACCCTCTCTTGCACGCTCCGTTTAGTTTGGCCAATGTACACACTTCCGCAACTGCATTCTATTTTGTACACGCCCGGGTTTTGGTATGGAATGACATCTTTTGGACTGCGTAAAAGATCTGCTACTTTGAATAACGGCTTGTATACAGTCTTGATGGAGAATTTCTTAAGTACTGTTCCAATTTTGTCCGTTACTCCTTTCACATACGGTAAGAACGCTGGCTGTCTGTTGACCTCTGGATGTCTTTCCGTTCTCTTCGGCCTGCGATTCATCCTCCCACGGTATCCATTCCTCTCTAACACACATTGGACATGGGCTAGTTCACCGTCCAAGTGTTCATCGTCACACAAGTCATGTGCCCTGTTCACCAAGGACGTGACCACGGACGTGAACGTCGGTAAATAAGGTAAACAAATTAATTCGCGTTAGACCCGTTTAATAATTATGTTTAAATATGTGTTTAAATCGCGAAAGTTTTAAATGTTATAAGAATAGTCACGTAAATAAATAGATTCATATATGAAAATACTTCCACTGACTTGTCTATTTTTATTTGTGTTTCTACGATCTAAAATAGGCAAGTCGGTGGAAGTCGAGTTCTATGGACACCCCCCGGTACCGACTAAAATAACCGACTTTTTTAAACATTACATCTCAAAACTTTTATACAGCATAAGAACTGTGAAGCGAGATTTGTGTATTTTTGTAGGCAGACCTTTTTTTAGGATTTCTTAGTCAACTACAGCCGCTCGCCATCGACAGGACACTCATCCACACACCTTGCAACCAAAATAGTCGCGCACTGTGCGGTTTCAGATGAATTTCCTCCCGCGGACGCTCCGGCTGTGGAATAAGCTCCCGGCCGAGGTTTTCCCGAAAGATTACAGTATGGAGTTCTTCAAAAATGAGTGTACAAGATTTTAATGGGTCTGCAATGCGCATGTGACCCCCCCTGGAGTTGCAGGCGTCCATAGGCTACGGTGACCGCTTTCCATCAGTCGGACCGTGTGATTGTTAACCACCGTCATGATATTAAAAAAAAAACTAGGAACTCTTATGGTTTCGCCATGTCTGTCTGTCTGACTGTGCGCGGGTATAGTGACCGTTAGTGCTAAAGTGCTGAAATTTTCTACATATCAATCACGCGTACAGTGGTAAAACAAAAAGAGGATAAATATTTTTTTTAGAGTAGGTACCTCCCCTACACTTCAAATCGGGGGTATTTTTTATTTCGTTGTGTGAGGTATCGTTCGATAGTTATTTTATTTAAAAAAGAAATAGGTTAGCTGAAAACATTTTTCGAGCAAGTAGATAATTTCGGAAATAATCGCTCCGCGAGTTTAAAAAAATGTGTCCCCATTAAAAAAGAATATAGGTTAGCTGAAAACATTTTTCGAGCAAGTAGATAATTTCGGAAATAATCACTCCGCGAGTTTAAAAAAATGTGTCCCCGCCTCTAACTTTTGAACCGCAGGTCCAAAACATATGAAAAAAAATTAAGAAAGTAAAACTTTATAAAGACTTAAAAGGATTTTTTTAATACTTAATCGGTTGATCAGTAGAATCACTCTGTCTAGTTTGTACGAATTAGTGCCCCAATTTCCCGAGAGATGGCACTGTACCCCGAACTCCCGTAGTCTACTTCGCGCTGTTAAGATTTTTCCTGAGTAGATGGGGTCGGAGCGGGTAGTTCGTTCTGATTTCTGTTGAAAATTCTCCAAAATTGTTAGAATGTGTTGTTAAAGGTCTGTTGGATTGAACACTTTCCTGATTGCGGAAAATCGTTTCGCAGGTAAACCAAAATTCCACTATTTTAGACACATTTTTCCGACAAAATTACAAGACAAACTCACTAGGATGACTATGATATCAGAAAGTTGTGTTGTTATATTGACACGTTTATTGTTTAACTTGTACGGCGTAATGAGAACTATTAAATTATAGTAGTTTATGCAACAGTGATATAATAAGGGCTCTTAAAACTTGAGGGTCACCGTTACAAAACGAGACGAAGTCGAGTTTTGTAATAATAGACCCAAGGGAATATTCACTATTTTTTTAAACACAGTTGGATGATAGCTTTTATCATAAAAATACTGTAAAATAAATTTCAGCGCATAATAACTAAAATTTAGTAGATAAATCTTCTTTCAAAAACTTCAAATAAAAACGGGCGTTTGAAACGCCCGCCATTCCGACAAGCTGAGCCGTGACGTCATTTCTCATCTAAGGCCGGCCGGCACACAGTCTGACTCAGGGCCTATACCACGAAAATCGAACGATTGCGAATTTATACCTCCGTCTCTGTCACACTTGCGTATTAGAGTGACAAAGAGGTTTCCCGTCAATGCCAATTTTCGATGTTCGTGGTAGGCATGCAGATTACGATGCATAATTACAATTATATTGTGAATTAATAATGCATAAAATTACGTACAATTTAGATATTGCTCACACCGCTCACACGTATCCTGATTTTTTCAGATATAATAAATTTCTCAGATCAATTGATGTGAATTAAGATTATGATTTATGAACGTGTTTGATCGGCCCAACATAACCTAAAAAATGTTTATTATTTAATTAGTCTTGTATTGTTCAGCCGATTGTGTTTACATTTACAATGGAAAACGACATACAAGTCATAAAACCGCTTTAAAGATGGGATATGTATTGGATTGTGCCAAAATGCAAAAATATGAGTAGCAGAACGAGAAACACTAGATATCTTATGAAGGAAATTCCATACGAGAACATGTATACAATTTGACACAGACGATTCACGATTCGCATGCTTTTTTTTTAATGATCTGGATACTAGTGCTTCTGTGCCGGCTGTACACCAAACATTTGAGAAACCGAGACGCGAGATTGCATACAGCGGCTCTCTGTTCATTCGCGTTCTTGGCTTGGTGTACAGACACCACTATCCAATGACGTCACACTCGACGTCACAGCGTTTTAACCGTTTGTAATTTCACACATTTTTTTGCACTTTTCAATAATTATTTTCACAGCTAAAATAAAATAAAATTAAGAAATTTTGATAGGGATATAATGCTGAACCAACATAGTTTCTGAGAAAAAA
The DNA here is from genome assembly GCA_949128165.1 of Lathronympha strigana. Lineage (NCBI taxonomy): Eukaryota > Metazoa > Arthropoda > Insecta > Lepidoptera > Tortricidae > Lathronympha > Lathronympha strigana. The sequence continues at coordinate 13,363,192 of OX421909.1, read as the reverse complement.
ATATAAGCCTTATCTATTTCAAGTGCATATAGCCTATTATGAACTGTTGCATACGCTTGTTTTTCTACGACAGCTAAAATAGCGAAAAAAGCAAAATCTAGAAAGGTGGCAGAATGTGGAAGATGTCGTATGCCCACTAAAGTGCTCATATATTGTTTGAAAATCCATAGGAGCAGTGTTCTTATGGAATACCATAGACAACGTTATAATGTATAGTTTTTTAGTTTCGGTGTTAGTCATCTAATTGACAGATAGAAGTGCTGGAGTAGAAAAAGTTATATTTAAACAGTACAACTGTTATTTATTATGTTTGTTCACCGATTAGGCGATTACTCTGAGTTCCGTCGTCCAATTTCAGTGTTTTTTTTGTTCGAAGGAACTTACCTCCAATACCAGATCTCATAGAAGATTGGTGCTGATCTGATGATGGGATCGATAAGGAATTGTCTTCACAAAGACAATGGTCGAGGAGATCTACTGCGAACCACCTTCCTCGCCCGCTCGTCCACCCGCCGCTCTATCACTCGAATATGCAAGAGCGATAGAGAGGCAAACAGACAAACGAACGTGGTTCATGGTAGCCCTCCAGGTTAGACGGTCGGTCTAGACTCTAGATGGAACTATAGAAGTACGGGGGCACACACCATTGTCAGTCTAACCACTCCAATATGATTATCTATGACGATCTGGAAAGTAGATAAAGACGACGACACTGGATGGAACCGATAACGATACGATACGCCAATGACGTCAAAAATCATCTTTATCGTCATATATCGTCGATCCAGATCATTCGTGTAACCGCTCCCAATCTAATATCCCACATACTAATTAGAAAGAGATGCATCGGTCAAGTAGTACTATTTCATGTGGACACACTTTTGTAATCGCATTGCTCAATGCAGATATTATACACATTGGTGGGCCAGTCATGCTCTTGGCCGGGTTTAGAGTTTTGATGATCGGTGAGTGCATGAGGAACCAAACCAAATTAGGGATCTTTAACGTTCGATACTTCTTAAACTATAAGTTCAAATTAATAGATATATACTCTTTATTGCACACCTTAGTTCAAGAAAACATTTACAAGGTAAAAACATTTGATTAACACAGAGGCTGTTTGCCTGCTGCAGGCAGTCTTATCGCTAGACAACTTTTGGGTAGCGGAAACATTAAAAGCTTATCCTTGAAGAGTAGGCGTTGCAAAAGTAAGGATGAAATGCACTTAACAATCACACAAATCAAGCAAAACAATAAACATAGACATATATGAATAGTATAAATAGACATACATAAACATACATATATGTATATGTAATATCCTTATAACAGCAACATACAAGCCATACAGTGAAAAAGAAGCAAACGGAAAGAAAAAAAATGATAGGTAAGAATATATATATATACTACGGGAGAGACAGGTAATGTTCTTTAAGCAGTTAAAAAAAAACAGCAATAGATTGCGCGCGCCTGATGTGTAGGGGCAGGGAGTTCCAAAGTCGCCTGAATGTAAACAGCCTGGAATGTAAAAGAACAGTCATCAAATTTAGAAGAGGATGACGGGACGGACGGAAGCCTATTGTTAGATGATCTAATAGAGTGGCGATTATTGAAACGTTCTGTAAGATAACAGGGAGTAGCAGGAAAGAAAAGAGTAGTATAAAGAAGTCACAGAACGTGATAGTCACGGCGAAGACAAATAGGGAGCCACTTGAGCTGCTTTAGGAAAAGGGAAACATGGTCATATTTGCGTAGCCCAAATATGAACCGGATGCAAATATTTTGAATGCGCTCAAGTTTATTAAGGTGATCCTCGTTGAGATCTAGATATGCTACGTCAGCATACTCCAAAATAGAACTTTATATAACAGTGATATAAAAAACTACAGGAGGTTGAAAATCGACTGAACTGCTTCTTGCACTGCCTTTCTTTCGCTCGACTTGTTGGGGGCACTGCCGTGCCCCTAAATATTAAAGTTATGTCACATTAATCTATATTGCAGACTCTACAAGAACATTTTGATCGATTTAACTCCAAAATAAGTAGAGTCCGACTATGCTAGTTTTCCTAGATTTTGATAGCACGGACTGTGAAACGGTTAAAAGTAAACGACATCATACATAAAGTTTAACGTTTAAAATAACACTTTAAAGTTTGACAGTTAATAATGTCGTGAATAAAAACTGAATACTTCACGAAGTCCGTGTATAACAAAAATTATATGTTTTAAAATGAGTAACACACATTTATATGGATAATTTTATATAATTTACGATATAACTCAATGCGTTGTAGACGAAACAAAAGGACTTGTGGAGGAAAGTACCACGTGAGTACGTTAATGATGTGGGTGATGGCTGTATCAGTAGGTACCTACTTATTTTTTTGTTTTTAAGTTTTCCCTGGTAAGTTCATTTAAAAAGAGTGAAATTGTGTCGCTTAACTTCAAACTCGGGTAAATCCATTCGACCCTCTCAGCAAATATCTACCTTATTACCTTTTCTTAATACCAAAATCGCATAATCTGACAGATGGATTTACCCGAGTTTGATGTTAAGCGACTCAATTTGTTTTAAATTATAAATACATTCTAAAATATCTTTGCATATTTGTAAAAATAAGGCAAGTATGTAGATTATTATTTCGTGAATAGTTTAGTTAGTTTAGTACTACAACAGTTTTGTTAAGATATAAATGTTATGACATTCGTTTTAGTTTGTTTTACGTTCCTGCTCAATGTTTGTAGGCATGAAATTAAACTAATAAATTGCATTTGTTTGTTTAATGAACCGCCCGCATTGGTCGTTGTATCTAATAAGTGCTACAAATAGAACTGGTGCTTTTAAGTGCTCAATTTGTATCGCTGTCAGGTATTATAATATTAAAACCTTTATTTTAACATAGCCCGATAGAGATCTTAACCGACCCATTTTGTTAATTTTAAACTGTTTTAGTCGTATTAATCTACTTTATGTTGTTTTTAATTATACTTATTAGTGTTAGATTGTTTTTAAATAATTACATATTTTATTTTGGAATACAAAAAATACTTACGTAGGTAAATAACCAGGCATAATATACAATGTGTTTGTACACGTATAATAGAGCCGTCTGTAATACTGAAATAAAGAAAGAACTTCATTCGATATTGATATATCAATGTTTGCAACACAAAAACCTAAAATCTAACCTCAAAATATCCCAAAACAAACATCACATATCATCAAATAATGCTACACCAGCTATTGTATTGAGTATTAACTGCTATTTTCCTTGAATTAAGTACATTGTTGAATGTTGATAGCAGATATTACTTTAGACATCGTAAACTAAAATATGTAAACAACCATAGGCAATTTTTTTGTTAAAGTTACATTACATGCCACAGATAAACGAGTATACCTACACAATTACTGAATTACTTATTCAAATACAGTATTGCTAACTACGATTTTTTTTTAATTTGCCGCGCTTTTCTACAAACAGTTGGGTTGTTTTAATAGTATGACTAATATTTTGCATTTTGCATAAATAAGTAGGTAAGTATGAATTAATGTGTGGCTGTATAACTTTTTGCCATTGCTTACATGCACATATTAAAGTTTAAAAAAATAACTTTTATGTTTATGCCTTCTTGTTACCGCTAAATAGAACCAATGAGACTCTTACATTTGATCCGAAATATCAAAATAGGTAATTTAACGAATTCATATATAATAAGTATATGATAATCGCTATAATAAATTCCAATATTTTTAGAGAAAGAACTATACCCGTGGATTTGTTTCTGGGGTGAGTAAATAAGAATATTGTCGACACTTTGTTCTACTTGGTGCTTACAAGTCGAGAACCAAGAGGAATATATTAGTTTGCGACCCTAGGGCCGCCATGCATCGTTTTCCACCCGCTTCATAGATAAACAACAAACCACTTTCAGAGCATGAGAAATGAAAAAAATATAAACGCCCAACTGCATTATCGGCGGGTTTCGATTTCGATATCCGCGTTGTGGTCGGTTAGTTTCGAGTCATCTTTAGCTCCTAGGTTCTGGTGATTACAAGAAGTATTGCTGATTTGTACATGCTGGGGTTCGAACTTACGAGCTTACGATGTCCGTTTGTGAAGCCGACAACAGTACCGATAGGCCACCAGTGCTCTTAAAAAAAGAGACACGTTATATAATTTGATATATACTAGGTATATTTTATTTTCAGTTTACTTTTATTGAACTACGAAAATTTTATTATTCTTGGCACCAATTGATTATCAAGTTCGGGTCAAATAGTTCATCATCAAAATGAGTAAGCTGAACGCTAACATGTTATGTATTTCATTCATTAATAAATTGTTTATACAATTTTGTACCTGATGGTACGAGTGTTATTAGTTCTCAGAAAGAGAATTTTGACGACAAAATCATATCATATTTAGAACTGATGTCTGTATTCAAATAACTAGAGGCACTTGTAACGAGCTTTCAACGATATTTCAGATTGTGAACTTCGTTCCTCCCGATCACTCAAACTCTCGAATACTTTTCACCGTACTGGTTTTATGTCCAACTCTTTCGCCGTTCAGGCAATCCGTCTTTGGAACTCGCTACCTCTACCTATTCGACAAGCCCCAAGCAACCCCGTCTTCAAACGACTGCTCCGCCACCATCTCCTTACTGAGGAATATACGTAATTTCCTCCATCCGTTAGATATATGAATAGTATGTATTAGTTTATTTGATTATTATATATGTAATATATTTAATTGTATGTGTACGTAGCTATAGTCTTAAAGATAAAGATAAGATAAAGATAAATTTATTGTCAAAAACTGTGTACAGTGCATGTTAAAAAATAAATAGAGTATCAACAGTTTACCTTGTTGTTGCAGTTTGTCTTGTTACTAGAATTCATTGTTACAGTTGATTGTTCCCTTAAAGTAATTATTTCCTGCACCAACTTAAATGTCTCTGTGTAGCCCTATGGTTGACTGGTAGAGAATGCCATTTGGCATTAAGTCCGCCATATGTACAGTTTTCTGTCTTGTGCATTAAAGTTTAAATAAATAAATATTTTGTATTGTAGGTATGACATATGCATACATCTCCATATTCCTACATACTGATCAAGTTATCCATTCAAAGGATGCAGTACCCATTTCAGGTGTACTGTCTAACATTGCATAATTTGCAATGTTAATTTGTAAAATGATATTCATGCCTTTGATTACATTTTAGGCAACCCTCGAAAACGACGACATATTATTATACAGGTATGTAGTTAATTCGCTTTGATATTTTAGTTATGACTGAATTATTCTCTAAATTACAAAGTTGTTTAATCAGAATCATGTAAATTATTCATTAAAAATCTAGAAAACATGGCACAATAGGGGATTTCTCCCCCCGCACCCTTCCTCACCCCACTACTCCACCCGACATTAATGGAATGTCCATTGTCCCCCGATATGATGTTATAGCAAGCCACTTATGTCAATACTTTTGTTCGTAAACTCTGAACTACAAACAATCGTAGGTACACGAGCTAAGCGTTCAAACATACAAACTGTAAAAAAGCTTGGACTAAATCTATTTTCATACTTAACAGTTCCTACATCTTATTTATTACTTGGTAATCTGCAGCACTTCTTTTCAGACATAATAACAAATGAGCACCGTACACAAGAGAGCCATGTCCCTTTGGACAAACGAAGTTAAGAGTCGTCGTTTTTCCGCGACTAATGAGTGTCTACAAATCACGGTTTGACGACATAGTAATATAATATAACGCGTTCCTTTACGAGCGTGCGGGCATGTAATGTAATGTAACGCATAGTTGCAGCGAGAGCTTTTTATTATAATGTTGTGAGGTGAGGCTAGTGGTGGTTGAGTCAGAGTGGAGGCTACGGTGGACGAGTGCGCAGCTGTCAAGGCCAACTGAGGTCACTCCTCCGACGCTCTCCGAGCCACGATGCCGGAGACCGGTTCTACAATTTTTAGTCTCTTTTTATTATTTTCATTTTTGTATAAGTACATGACGCTCAGACTAAACTAAACATTGTTTGTACGATTAGCTTTTGTTGCATAGTTACACAGCTATAGCTATCTATATAAATAGAGGGAACAAGAACCTAATGGAGAAGCACAGTGTAAGGATGTGCTTTACATTGGCAAATATTTTTAACCATTATATATGCTTTACTTATGTGACATCCTAGAGCAATATCCTAATCCTAAGAGACTCGGTGTTACCATTAAGGGCTCATTCATTAAGAAAATAAGGTATCCTTAACAAAATGCTTAAGCTACTAAAGAAAAGCCTCATATCGCAAAATCACAATGCACATGCCGTACAAATATTGAAAAAATAAAAATAAATATTTACACGAATTGATAACCTCTTAGGTACTTTTCAAATTGTGGAGTCAGGTCAGTTGAAAAGTCGATTCTATTTAGTTATTTAAGACCTACAAACCTACTATAAATGACTGGTGTGTGACTTCCGGCCACAGTGGCCAAATTGCTATCATTCAGACGTCTAGATCTCAATATTGATAACAACTAGGTATCTGATATTCATACACATAAAACTTCAACATATTTCCTTTAAACTGGTAAACGTGAAAACATGATTTTTAACAAAAGCCTCGATACTTTTATTTTTCAAACATAGGTCCTTTTTTACATGTTTTTGGTTAGAACGTCGAAGCCCTTGAATTTATAAACTTGATTTTTAGTTAAATAGTTAAGTAATAACTAGTTCTTAAATCTGGTAAAAGCTTTTATCTCTAGAAATTATAGTTTACGTGTAAACAGCAATTATCTGATTATGCAGTGTATTTTGACGCGCCCGCCTACTATCGCCTTTTCATGTTTCGCGTGCTCTTGCAATTAGGTCTATCCCGCTCTTTTTTGCTCGCATATGTGGACTGTTAAGAGGCAACGGGACACGTAATTTCTCCTTACAAATGTGGCTAACTCGACTGTAACCTCCTTGGTTTTTGCTAGAGCATTTATATTTTCAAAAACCAATGAGGAAATAGCCGATTTCGTTTGTATGGTTAAATTGCCTGTTCCGTCCAAAATTGCTGAAGTTATCTACCCAAAGGTATTAAGGTCTAAGAGAATAGATGTTTTATCTACTAAACCTTATTTTTTCTCAGCTTAATTCTCCCCTCCTCTAACTTTTAACGAAAAAATCGGCCAAGAACATGTCGGGCCGTGCTCAGTGTAGGGTTCCGTAGCTAACCGTCTGTCACAATAGGCGAACTTAAAAAGGGTTTTAAAATATTCCACGCTCATAACAGTAAAAAAAGGAATATCTTCGCAGTTCTTACAACTTAGGATGCGCCCTTTTAACCGAGAAGATACGTTTTTTTGCAAAAAAATCTACAATGGCTTAACTGAACAAGTTCAAAATAATTTTCCTTGAAAGTCTTCCTGAAGCTCTGTTTTCATGATTTTGTTCATATTTTTTGGACTTGCGGTTCTAAAGTCAGAGGGGGGGATACATTTTTTTAAACTTCTGGAGAGATTTTTTTCTGAAAATAACCACTTCAGCAAAAAATGTTTCTAGAAAACCCCTATTTCTTTTTCAAATACCTATCCAACGATACATCATACTTTAGGGTTGGTTGAAACGAAAAAGAAATCACCCCCCACTCTACGTATATGGGAGGTACCCTAAACATAAGAGTTCTTCAACTTTTTATTTTACTACTTAGTCGGTATGATTGGTATGTATATTCATAACAAATACCAGCTTTATAGTACTAACGGTAACTATGCTAAGCCAGACAGACACGGCGAAACTATAAAGATTCCTAGTTGACTAAGGAACCCAAAAAAAAACGAAAGAAGGACTTAATAATAGCATTAAGGAATTTAAATGAAAAGTGATTCGAACACGGTCGGCTGACCCGATTTCGCGTTTTCACATAAATTCAACCTTTTAATTAAAGGACGTAAGTGCAGCGGAATACTAACTTTTGTTTATTCTGTCCATAATATAATACACACAAAAAAAATCTATGAAGTTCCGTGTTTGTACCTTGTAAATGTTTTGTTCTTTCTCATGTACCGAGGTGTGCAATAAAGAGTATTCTATTCTATTCTATTCTATTCTATTCTATTCTATATGACCAACACACAACTACGGAACTTATACTGAATATACATGGCTCGACATGTTCTCGGTCGATTTTTTAGTTTAATGTTTCTAAAATCACAATTAATCAACAAACTAAACCATGTAATTGTCATTTAACTATTTTGTAATTATGTACTACATAACTTCAATTATTACAATTCGAAAAGGCAAGTTCTTAATAAAGAAAATCATAATCATTTATTCGATGCAATCATATGAAAGATCGTGAGACCGGTTTGTCTCTCCAGCTTAAAATATTAATAAACCATTATTAAATGTCGGCGCATACCTATAGCTCAGGAAGTATAAACTTTAACGTACCTAGAAGTTCAAAATGAAATGTCAGTTTATGTAAACGAACCGAGAATCTATTAATAAGTTATGTTTATTTATTTTTACAGCGGGTTTATTTTTTCTGATTGGATGATGGCCACCAGATGGCGCTCCTACGTGGCGTTCACACTGTAGCGTGTTGTGTATGGTTTCGTTATTTAAAGGTTGGTTTACATGAATACAAAACACAGTAGGAAACTACTTAATTATTATTATGCGATGCGTAATTAAGTGTGTTTTGTGAATAGGAATGATTTCGTGTAAACGTAAAATTGTTCATTGTTATTTATTTGACAAGTTAGGTATTTATTATTTCAGTTACTCAATTTCTCTGGGTATACCGTGGACCCTATAGCCGGCCACATTCGTTCGACTATATCCGCCGGTTGTGTCAATCAATATGCCTATGGTAAATTTGTCCGGTGGACATACCCGCTATGCAGATCAGACGGATTGCCCGAACGGATATAGCCGGCTATCGAATAATACATTTAGGCCCACTTGCACCCTCCAGGGTTAGCCGCTAACCCGGAGCAGAGACAGCTTGTCAAATTCCATACAAAAAAAACAATCAACTCTTGGTCCAGTGGCTAACCCCCCCGGGTGGTGCAAGTGGCTCTTGTTACACATTTGACAAAGGTTTTACTTTCTGGGTTCGAACGAGTATGTCGACAGATTTAAAATTTTAACAGTCCACGTGCTCGAGCAAAAGAAAGCGGGATAGATCTAATTGCAAGAGCACGCAAAAAAATAAAAGGCGATAGTAGGCGGGCGCGTCAAAATAAACCGCGTAATCAGATAATTACTGTTTACAACTTACAACTTAACTACATTTTTTTAAGATAAAAGTTTTTACCAGATTTAAGAACTAATTATAGATTGAAAGTGATGTCATATACTACAGAAAAAAGCCCAGTCCTGAACAATGGGGGCCTTGGTCACTTTTTCAGTAGTTATATCACATCTCCTTTTAATTTAATTTTTTATATATAGTCTGACAAGCCAGCGAGCGCAGTAACAGTAGGACAAAAAAACTATATCTATCCCTGGGATGGTAAAGCTAGCGTAAGAAAAAGACAGTGTGATGCTCTCTATCCTACTGTTACTGCGCTCGCTGGCTTTTCAGACTATAGTAGTATGACTTAAAGACATTAATAAATTCATCAATTTCGACGACCGCTTGGCGTAGTTGGCAGTGACCCTGCCTGCTAATCCGATGGTCCTGGGTTCGAATCCCGGTAAGGGCATTTATTTGTGTGACGAAGACAGATATTTTTCCTGAGTCATAGATATTTATATAAGTACCAGCTTCTTCCTCTAGACCGCATCCAACGGAGAGCAGCTCGAATTGTCAACTGCCAACGTATTTCTGATCGGCTTGATCCCTTGGCGCTGCGTAGAGATGTGACCTCACTCTGCATTTTCTATCGCATGTATTATGGGGAGTGTTCCGAGGAATTGTTCGGATTAATCCCTGCCGCTTCTTTCCGCCATCGCCCTACGCGACAATATTTCCACTCTCACCATTTAGATGGTTGGCAGTCCTCAACTGTGCGCTTTTCCCGAATCTTCCTGCCTCGCACAGCTAAACTGTGGAACGAACTGTCGCCAGCGGTGTTTCCGGACCGATACGACCTTCAAACCTTCAAGAAAAGAGCGTACTCCCACCTTAAAGGCCGGCAACGCACTTGCGACACCTCTGGTGTTGCGGGTGTCCATGGACGACGTTAATCGCTTACCATCAGGCGATTCGTTTGCTCGTTTGCCCCCTATAGCACAAGCCTTCTTGAGCTTACTGTGGGACTAAGCCAATTTGTGTAAGAATGTCCTTTAATATTTATTTATTGTTATTTATTTATTATCAAATTAAAAAAAATATATTTGCGTTTATCTTTTTTTAATCTGTTAAGAACTAGTTATTACTCAACTATTTAACTAAGAATCATGTTTATAAATTCAAGGGTTTCGACGCTCTGACCAAAAACATAGAAAAATAACCTATGTTTGAAAAATAAAAGTAGCGAGGCTTTTGTTAAAATGTTTTCACGTTTACAAGTTTGAAGGAAATATATTGAAGTTTTATGTAAGTAGGTATATGATTATCAGGTACCTCGCGTCGGAATGATAACGATTTGACCACTGTGGAGTCTTAACCACGTATTCCTAAACTATAACATTTTTTACTCTTACATACTGAGGTCAGTAAGAGTTATAAATGTTATAGTTTAACAAACCCGATTGACAGTAAAAGAAAATTTAAACTATACCCATCCCCCTCTTAGTAATAGTAATAGAAAAATATTTTATGATCTTCTCCGACACACAGACAGTATTCATTTTAATTAGAAGACATCCTGGCCAAACTATATATGACTAAATAATCTATTTTTGTACACAGCAATATGTTCATTTTTACATCTATAATCGAAAAAAAATACCGACTGTAACGGGCATCCTAACTAAACCTTTTCACACTCTCGGTTTGAAGAAAATAGTAAAAACCAGTGCTTGCGCCAAGTATGGGGATTATGTAGCAAAACTTCACTTAACGAGCCGTGGAAAAAACGTACGCCACACGCTATCGCTAGTAGAATATATTTTTTGTACGTAATGTAATACATAGAAGTTTCATGTGGCCCGCGCTTAAAGCACATCGTGTAAACATAGCACTGAGCAGCATCCTCATAGCTGCCCGTTAAGGAATTTACAAAAAAAAAATTTGGATAATTTGGATCATCATAACGGTACACGTTTCGCTATATTCATCGTATCGTTATTTCATACACCAAATTATACGTTAAATAGAAAAAAAATCCTTAATTAATTCCATCTTATTCGTGCTAGGTTGCATCGCCAGTTTCATCTCAGATACAAACATTCAATAGGGCTGCATAAAAGTAAAACAAACAGAACATCCTTTGTCCTCTCTTTTCTCATTACTGAACCACATAAAAAGAAAAATTAACCAAATCGATGCAAAGGGTTTCTCAAATAAATCAGCGGCAGACAATGGTAGTGTGGTGTAGTCAAGTAGTATACAAAGAATATATTTAGGTAGATATAACCTCCTTAAAAAAACAAGTGTTTCAACATTTCTGTCGCCTAAGCTCTTCTGATTTTTTAGCACACAATATCAACTTAGCGTCACTAATAATTTATGAACCTGGTGCTTAATAATTTTTATGGAAAAAAACCGACTTAATTTGGCCTTCCTGGTAAAAGTGAAATTTTGAATTTGTGTGAGTTTACTTCAGAAATATCCAATTCACCACATGTGTGCATTTGAAAATTGAGGAGCTTTCTTAATGTCTCAGGGCTTCCATCATTACATCTGAAGTAAAATCAATCGGCACTACCTTGTAGACCTCCAAGGTCGCAAACAAAATAACAATGTGTTAAATGGATGACAGACTGGAAAATAATATGTCATCCCTGATCATCAACATCAGGCCACTCCAGCAAAATGATGGCTTCAGTAAGAAAATGCCCAAGCTAATTATGAACACCCTCTAATCACAATGCACGTGCCGTCCAAATTTGAGGAGGTCTCTGAATCCTTCAAGAACTCCATCATCAGAATAGAAATCAAATCAAAAAGATGAATGTCACAACTAGGATAATAAGTAGAACTAGGTTTATCGACCAGTTCCACTTTGACATCCCTGGTCTTCATCATCAGGTCCACTTCACCAAAATGTTGGCTCCCTCAAAACATGTTCAAGTTACTTAAGGAAACCCTTAAATCAGAATGCATGTGCCGTTAAAATTTGAGGAGTTCTCTCAATTCGTCATGAATTCCATCATCAGAATAAAACTATAATCAAATAGGACTACTTTAAAAGTATTTCCTTACAAACAAAAGATGAATGTCTCAAATCGGATGATAAAGCTGAGAATTACCAAGCAGTTCCACTTTTCCATCCCTGGTCTTCATCATCAGGTCCACTCCATCAAATTGATAATGTTCGTAAAGAAATGCTTGAGTTTCTTAAGAAATTACCCAAATCATCATGTATGTACCTTTCAAATTTGAGGAGTTCTCTCGATTCCTCGTAGATCCCATCATCAGAAATGGATTTTGAAAAAAATGGGACCAATCTGGAATTTTTCTACTTTCAGATAAAAAAAGATTTTTTTAAATCTGATGATAGTACTGGGAACTACTAAGCAGTTCCACTTTGCCATCCCTGGTCTTCATTATCAGATCCACTCCACCAAATTGATGATTTTCGTAAAGAAATACTCGAGTTTCTTAAGAAATCACCCAAATCACCATGCATGTACCTTTCAAATTTGAGGAGTTCCCTCAATTCCTCATGGAAAATGGATTTTGAAAAAAATGGAACCAATCTGAAACCGTCTACTTTCATTTCGATAATATTACTTTTTTTCAAATTTCAAACACATCTCTCACAAGGAAATTTGATTTGACCTCTATTCTAATATCAGTCGAGGTGACGTTTAGTTTGAAACGAATTGGCAATTGCATACAATGACGCACGCAATCGCACGTTATTTTGATATCTAACGATATGAAAATTGGGGCCAACTCTAGTTTGTCTCGGAATTTAAAAAAAATGTCATGACATGAATGTCAGAAAAGTTTTCATTCCTGAAAGTCGTAATGGCGGTCGATATATATGCGCTTTGAACGCATCATGGAGAGCTCATGTGTGTATATAAAGCAGTGTATGTAATTGTAAATAATCCGGCATTAAAAACTCGTGTGATAATATTGTTATAAATGAATGTATTATAAATAAATGTATTATTTTTAAGCAGAATTTAACTTTAATTTAACTTAAAGTGTATTCTATTTATAATCTAAAATGTGTATTGTTATAGTTTTTTTTAATCTATAGATTGTTATAGTTGTTAATACCTATCCAGAATGTTGTGCATGCGGTGTTTTACCTATAAGTAATTGTGACACCACTCCTTAAATCTGTTTGAGCTTTGTTAGTAAGTGTATGTATTGATGTCAACAATTGTTGGTGAACCTTAAATAAATAAAAAAATAAAAAAATATATGGAATTCAGCTGAAGCCTCGTTTCATAAACCCACACTCGAGTTTTACTGCCTTTCATTATATACAATCACATAAATTACTATTACGTACCTTGTCTATTATATACCATATCTCAAATTGCTCGTCACCCAAAACTTAACTAAAAGAGATACTTAAATTGTAAAATGCCTGCTCATTTATTCTGAATCTACTGTAAAAGATTTAGTAGGACATTGAAATACTATGGTATTAATTTAGTAGTAAGTACCTGTTATATTATCTGTCCTAGTTAAAATAATGCAACAAATATTTTTCATTTTTAATTAAACCAAAACAGTAGAATACTAGCGCCGCCTTCACAGATACTAGCGCGAAGTATAACAAACAATATATATGGTATTCATGGATCGCTAGCCACGTGTATCACTAAGTAGCGTCCAACCGTTGAAAATGTTGGAGAAATATCCACGAACTGAAGAACAATGGAGTATTATGTGGTAATAGTGGAAATATATTCGTTTGCTTATGGTGGAAAAAGTAGCCAAACAAATAACGGGCCACTGTTATTCAATTGAAGTATGTAAATTAATTGATTCAATGAGAAATATTTCGCCCAACCTAAAACAGCTGGTCCGTGAAATCTCCTGCACTCAGATTTTAACCTGTATAAGTAATGTATCATTAAAACGTTATTAAGTTACTACATGTTCATAAGTAAAATAAACACACGTACTTAAAAACCATCATAACACTGAATTAACTTTGACGTATTGGTATAAAACAATCGGTTTTATCGGAACACGTGAAACTCAAGAGTCACACGACGTCAAAACATTATTTTATGTTATCCTGGTTCGGGATAGGACAGAGTGCGCGCTGCGGCCAAGCCGGCGAAGCCTCCCTGCCCCGCGGGGCCCGCACTACAAGTGTTCCCGCGCCGGGGAGCCCCCGGCCTCGAGGGGCCATTCTCAATGGTCACGTTCGGAGTCTCGGACAAGTAACTTGTCGGGGTCATAACCTGTTTGTGACCCCTCCCCCGAGACCGCGGCTGTGGCTGTCTTGATGTGACCCGAGCCCTTGACTCCCTTGACTGATAAACATTCGAAACATATTATCCCCATAAATACATTAGTTCAGAAGGTTTTTGTTAAGGAAAACCAACTAGCGACTGCTTACAATGTAGCTTATTTTGATTTATTTTCTTTACTAATGTAACGTCCTTTATTTTTTTACATTTTGCCGTGATCTTTTTTAAGGTTCGTAATGTTCGTATCGTACCCGAAGGGTGACAAAAGGAAAGTTATAACTATACCCATACCTATTAATATTTCCGTCCGTTCGTCAATGCGCTGTATCTCAAAAACCAAATTTGGGTGAACAGGGGAATAAGTTAATTTTAAGAATAGGTTTATTATTTTGCTGATACAACAGTTTTATTAATCCCGGATAAGAAAAGTGTTTATTAATTTATTCGTCATATGTCGGCTTTAAATTATTATAAATCCCAACTTGTTCTTATTACCTTTAAACTTTACTATGTACCTACTATCTTATTTGAATATCGGTAATTTTATAATTTAATAGTAAAAAGCTGTCTCGTTATAGCGATTCAATTAAGAAAACTTTCTAGAGTTCTGAAACAGCTCTTCTCGAAACCCATCTCAGACGTTCCTTCTTTAATACTGAATGATAATTTCAATCATTTGTTCTAGTGGAAAACTAAATAGGCAGTAAGAAGCTAAGGAGTACTACATGCCTTAACATAAATATTTATAGAAAGCGAATAATAACTACCTATTATACTGCAACATGACAATCTAGTACCTTTAATTTCAAGTGTCAATTTCAGTGAATTAATAAGATAATTTTAGTTTTAAATGTAGAGTAAATTTCATTACCTGAAAGGGTATATAATGCCTTTATCATCACTGTCATATCTGTTTCTAATGCAAGAGTGACAGAGGTGGCGACAAACGATCTTCAAATTTGAACGTTAGCGGTAGCCCCAGAGTATGAAAATACTACTCCCATCCGGTTGCATATTCCATCCAGCGACGGGCATAAAATCGAAATTGGCTGAAATAGTCGATTTGAGATTGTTTGGGCCGGGTATTTGATTTGTTGAAACGACGTTGGTTGGCGTCCTGTTTGTCGTGTTGCGTCTGCTCGTGGATATTGTTAAGGCGCACAATGCTCCGGCCGTTGTGCCTTGTGAAATGTTGTGCGACTACTTTTTTCGTCTGGATTCTATACTCACAATACTCGTTTTTTAAGACGCGAGCTCGAGATGTACAGGTTTATCTGTTTAAAATTTATTAACATCGAGAAACAATTTAAAACCTTTAGTTAGCCCATAAGAGTTTTGATGTATGGAAATATATGCTATAATAGCTCATTGTGTTTGGACAGAGTTATAATATTTTGGATTGTCTTTACATTTTGTATAGACTCTTATTTGTGTAATATTAACATAATATAATATGGAATATATAGTGATTTATTTATTAAAGAATACTTAAGTAAATATTTTAGTTTATTAATAATGCTTTAAGTATACTGCTCCGGCTAATATAAATAAAATATTTTGAGACCATTAGTCGTTAAATATTTCTACTTGGACTAACTAGGAATATGTCAAAAAATTACATGTAGATAAAATTCCATTTCCCGTTATTAGTATTATTACTCCAGATTCCGAGATTATTATTAAAATTCAAAATACGACAACAAAGCTATTATTTGTCGTAAAAAAATACCTGGAAAGCCAGTAGACTCCTCACGAATGAACTCAAATAAGTCGATGAGTCCACTTGTATGATGAATTGATGAGATAAGATGAAATGAATGAACCTTCGTGAGCCATACTGGCATGAACACAAAGTTTATTTTATGCCTATTACAAGTTGGAACACATTCTATATTTGATTACGTCGTAACTTTTTTTTTACTAAGTTGTAATAAGTAACGTTAAATTAAGCGTGTTAAAATTAGGCATTTACGATTTACCGGTATTTCCTATACATTTTTCTACCTGTTTGAATGTCCTAGTTAAAACACAATTTCGACTGTAGGCTAACTAAATTGTTTCTTGGTACAAAGAAGTAAGTACTTACTCGGTCTCGTAACAAAAACTATATTTAAATTATGTTAGAGTAAACGAACTTACCTAACTGGCGTAAGTATATATCACAGACAAAGTTCCATGCTGCCTGAACTAGTGCTGTCTCTTTCTAGAGCTGTCCCCGCATTTTATTAAAGTTTTTAGAGATCGGCATTTTCCTCAATCTGTGAAATGACATTGTTTATTATTGTCGCAAACGGTCCATATTGCGTTATACAATATCTGATTATGACAGAAAGACAAATTGCTTATAAATAAGATGAAACCTTCTATGACTACTTAATCGTAATTCCTCAATGATATCTAATATCAAAGTAAGGTTAGGTAGGTAGCTAGGTAAGTTACACTTACTGTATATATTTTGATGATAATGATTTTTTCAAAGTAAGTTAAATATTCCAGCTAGTCTATTATGGTCGGGTTTTTATCGACTATCAACGTGGCTGTCACGTTCTAACAAGTATGTTAGTTATAAATTGAAAGAGATGTCATATACTATAGAAAAAGTGACAAAGACCCCCAGTGCCCAGGACTGGAATCAAACCAGCGACCTCCTGCTTTCGCGGCAGACGCCCTAACCACTATTAGGCTACCCGACCACGGCAGCCAGGCAGGCAGGGTCTACTAATTTATACATAGTAGTGTGGCTACTTAAAAATGTAAATCAAATCATGTAAGCGGTAGTAATCTTAAAGTACGTCGAGTACTTTTAAACTGTTATTTACCCGTTTTATTGTTATTCAAAATGTAATATTTGTGTTCCTTTTATATTAGTTATAGTTTCTATTCACTATCGTCAATAATAATAACCAAAAATAGTGATTGGCCCGACCATGGTATACTCATTGGCAGGGCCAATAAACACAAAGTACAATGATTGGCATGCCAATCATACTCTTCGTACTCTTCGTATGCCAATATATGTACCCTAGGGGCCAATGATTGTACTTTCGTCCCATTTTTTGGTTTTTGCATTATAGTTACAATTCTTGTAAATATATTTATCGCTGTGATTTATTCAAATTCTCAACATTTCTAAGGATAACTTGTCATCAAAAGTTTTACTATTTAGCACCTTATTTTGGGAAGGAAAAATGTTGCAACTCGAGGTTCACCTTAAAGGGCCAATGATTGTACTGCTTACCCTATATAAATAATTAATGATTTGATTAGTGCTTTACAAAATTGTAAAGTATGTAAGTGCGAAAGGGACGCATGGCATGATAGTCGATAAAATGGCAACTATGCTAGCCATTCATCCAGGGTCCGCCTAATATTCATATAACAATTACTACACGATACTAAATGAACAGCAGGATAAAAAAAAATGTCGTTCAATAAATATGTGTTCCAATATTACCATCTCAAATACCGTATTTAATTAATTTCATCATAACATAAATCACGAACATTGTAAAGGAATGTAAATAAAAAACATAATTAATTACAAAACAAAAAGCTCTTAAAAGCTTTCCATTTCAAACTCAGTAGGGTTGGGGTGGCGCCCCTCGTTGTTATTACAAACTAAATTTCGCTCTGGATACATTTTGCTACGACGTACTGTCATTTACGTAATCAATGTTTTTTTTTAACTACCCACATAAAAGTAGCTTAACTAATCGATAGTGTTTTCTCATGAGATAATATTTGGTATTTTGAAGTCTTCCGTGACTTTACGACAAGCTTAAGTAATACGCTAGGTATTTACCTAATATAGTTGTAGCTAACTAATCTTTTTGATTAAAAAGTATAATTGATATTTCACTAACTTATTAAAATATGATTTTGATCATATTAAGTTAAAATAATGTTCACGCATACCATATTTGAGCAAGACATGTAAAATCACATATTATATTTAATTTAGGAAATGTTTGTTTGAATTTTTTCAGTTGTAAATTGGAGTTGGATGAAGGAGCGTCCCGCGCGGGCCGGAGAATAACACATGGGGTGCAGCGGAGGGTGCGGCGGGGCGGCCCACTGAAAAGTGCGCGGGTGGGGCTGAACAAACTCGCGGGGACTTCCAACTGCGCGCTCACAGTTTTTCCCCGTTTTCCTTCCGCTTTATTTCGCTTGGGTAAATAAACGACAAATTATATGATTAAATTTATTTTACCTCCAACTTAAAGTATTAAAGGTAAAATTTTAACAGTTGTAAATTCATTGAATCAGGCGTTACTTTGCGGAATTCCATATTAACAACGAAATTGCAAAGAAACATTATTTTCGTAGTTGTAAATTCATTACAACTGATTTTGGCACCTCTCATCTCTTCCTGCAGTCACTTAGGTAAATAATCCAGCCTATAAAAATGTGCCGATTTACAGATTGTAAACATGAGTCTGTTTTAAAAAATAGGACATTATATTATTATCTTATCACACATCTACATTCTTTTCGTTCAATATTCCGCAGTGCCTGAAGACGAAAGTCTTCGATCAGTGTGTGTTGCCAGTGATGACATACGGTACTGAAACGTGGTCGCTTACAATGGGCCTCATAAGAAGGCTCAAAGTCACCCAAAGGGCGATGGAGAGAGCTATGCTAGGAGTCTCTCTGCGAGATCGTATCAGAAATGAGACCATCCGCAGCAGAACCAAAGTAACCGATATAGCTCTCCGAATCGCTAAACTTAAGTGGCAGTGGGCGGGGCACATTGCACGTAGAACCGATGGCCGTTGGGGCGGAAAGGTTCTCGAGTGGCGACCGCGTACCGGAAGGCGCAGCGTGGGTAGGCCCCCCGCAAGGTGGACTGATGACCTGGTGAAGGTCGCAGGAGTCCGCTGGATGCGGGTGGCGCAGGACCGGTCATTGTGGAAATCTTTGGGGGAGGCCTATGTCCAGCAGTGGACGTCTTTCGGCTAAAATGATGATGATGATGATGACACATCTACATATTCTTTAAATGTTTTAGACACAAATAATATATATATATATATGTTTATACACAGATATGGACGTACGGAAAAACGCACTAAACATATTTTTCCCTTTAGAACTCGACAAGTGGGTGATTGAAATAAAACATGACAAATTGCCAGTAAACCAGTTGTTAAAAACACAATAAGCGAGAGATAAGAATGTAACTACGATAGAAAGTGTGTCACATTCACGTTTGAATGAAGACGCATCCGGTCGTAAATCTTACGTAAACTGTTCACGATAAGTTAACTGGTAAAAAGTGGTAACGTTATAAGGATAAAAAAAACATACAGTTATCTTGGCAAAATTAAAGCCTACTGAAGTAGTACCTGACCAAGTTTTATTGGTAGAACATAAGTCAGTAATTTTAGATTTGTTTAAATATTTTCTTCTTTACCTTATCTTTTTCTTCGAATTATTTAACTGGTTTAAATAATTGGGTTCTCAGAGGTATTCTAGGCTCACAGTTCAGCTATACTTCGTAGACTTCCGAGCGCGACTTGTGTACATCCATAAATGTCAACCTAAATAAACCCTTGTTAGGAAAAGAAAATTTGCGAGGCCGCAGTTGAACGTCCCCGCGGCATGTACTCTCAAATAGGGGAACAAGCATTTTAGCATTACCCCCGTGCAACTCTTCCCGCGGGGAGGAGGCGGGCCCACGGCGACGTAAAAATCAATATGCCGGAGTTGTTAAATCACGCTTATAAACGAGCACTCGTCTTCGTTTCATTCCTGAAATTGCTCAAGCATTTTTAAGTGAAATATGTTTCGTAGAATATGTTTCCACTTTCAACTAGGATTTAAAGAGTTGGCGCCAGTTGATCGACCCTTTTCTGTGGTTTTGCTATGAGGCGAAACATGCGTCTACGCGAGAACAGCCACTGTGAGATGACATTGTCATAAAATGCTACATTTGGCGCGAATATATTTATATTGAATCTACAATAGCGCTATCTGCTTTCTCCAGCCTGTCCTGCTAAGTTTTTGGTAAAAAAACTCATTTTAGCAATGATGCTTTATGATATGGTTCTCATGAAAATGGAATACGATTATGAGGAAAATCATATCTTATTTTAAACAAAACATATTACTTTCAATAACTTTCCCATCACGGAACATTGGTGTTCCGGACCTTTGGGAGGCGTACGCGGAGCCGAAGCCAACACGCAGAGCCCCTTTCGACTATTTCATGAAATGTAAGGGGTACACCGAGCGGATGTTGCTCCTGCCCGAGTCATGGGAAGCACGCAGAGGCAGCACCCGGCAGGGTGTATAGACTATTGAGATTTAATGGAATCTAAAATATACTGGACTATGAGGTGAAGGTGGTGGACTAAATACTGGGTTATAAATAATACAATCGGACGTCTCCCTAACAAAATGGTAATCAATTTTATTTCCGGCAAACGGTGACTCGCCCACATAAGATGGGCCCCCACAAAAAGCGACATCTAAGATGGCTCGAGGGCAACACCGGTATGAGGGCTGGGGGTAGAGAGGTGTCACTGGACTTTAAACATATAGCCAACTCGCCACTTAGGTTTTCACATCTACCCTAGAGAACACAGCTCTCGCGACCCCACTCTGGACGGCCGGTTAAGGCAAGCCAGAGGCGGAGGAACTTGGTCGGATGACGGAGTCCCCCAGGAGCGCTCAGGTCAGGTACGTGGGGTCGCTACTTCCCAACAACTCGCCACAAGCTGCCCTGCGTTGACTGATTGCACCGGTCGAAACCAGTGGGCGATGGGGTCGTCACATCCCTACGCCACTAATAATTTTATTATTAGTGCCTCAATAGAGGACGGCCATCCTATCCGTGCCGAACAAAACGGAATTTTGGCAGGGCGGCAAATGTGCGAAATTGTTTGTGTTGTGCCTACATTTACCCCGGTTTCCCTATACCTATAGTGATAAGCTACTGAAATAAAAATAAATTACATCAAAAAAACGAAACAAATCATAGAAGCCGGAAGTCCTGTCCGGATGCACTGGGTTTTGTTAGAGAAAATAAGGTTTGTAGTTTGTTTTCTAACAATAAAGTTAATGAAGAGTTTTCCGGAAAATTCAACCAATATCGAATTCGATTTTCCGTATAACGTTAAGTACTTTTTCGGGGAGCGAAAACGGATAAAAGGAGAATAATTAGTTTAAACTAATCAACAACAAAAAATAATCAAATAACTTGTAATTTACAAATCAAGTTTGATAACAGTTAAAATAGTTATTTATTATACATGCATACCACACAAACCTAAGATTTTTTTTTGTCTAAGATACCGTAACAGCTAAAAACATATCATACAAAGACTTAAAGTGCAAACCTGATTGACACATTTAAAATTCTGGTGAGACACTATATGACATAGACCAGTTTCAAGACGTCTTCAAACGTAATACGAGTAGTAACACCCGTCTGCGAGGCCATCGATAAAAGCTATCAACGGAACTGTCCAAAAACAACCCTCGCAAACATTTTCTCAGCACCCGAGTTGGTCAAGATGTGGAACAAATTACCAGAAGACGTAGTTTCAGTGTCAGCACTGAATGTCAATCAGTTCTAGACAAATACCGAACCAGCCCAAAGAATGCTCTTTTAAGTGATGACCAATTGGATACAGGCAAGTATCGGTTGTACTGCCTGCCTAATAAAGATATAATATTCATACTTAGTAACAAGCTCGCAGGGCAGCTTGTGGCAAGCTTTGGGGAGTAACGCCCCCATGGACCCGAAGGCTCCTGAGAATCGGAGTCGGATGCGGCCGGAGTGGACCGCAAGGGAACTCGTAGGACTCTTAGCTCTGTCTTGCGTTAATTGGCCGTCCAGAGAAAAGTCATTAGAGCTATACTATGCTCCAGGGGTGGACGTAAAATATGCGAGTAGGAACAGTGGCTATGGCTTGCAACAGGTAGAAAGCGTCGCACAACTCTCGACACCCCAGAACCGTTGACATCGGTATTGCTCCTGGCCGTCCTTACGTCGGTAGTCGGCGGCAAGTCACCGCCTGCCTTGATAGAATGTTTTAACACTGTTATTGCAAGTTTCCGGACCTCTTTGTCCAATGTTCTAATCCAGCCACACCTTAACACCATAGCACAGTATTTTTTCCGATAGGGCCTCTACGTATTGGATCTGTATCCCCTCGAAAGCCTATCAAAATACCGGAATATAGGTACCTGCCCGTGAAATAGTAAAGGAGTACAAAGAATAATAATAATATATTGAGACCAAAGCAAGCCAAATATGCCAAAATAGAACCACGAGCGAGGCGAATGGGTCAAAATGTTGAATCTTGGGTATTTTAAAAGGTCTCAAACCACGAGAGCCATATTACACTGGCGGATTGCAAGCGAGATGAAAGCGAAGGCGATCGCCCCGCGAGCACGCAGCGATTTCACCACGCCACGAATGCGCTTTACAAAATCTGCTGCCTAATATATTTTTCACTTCATCAACGTTAAATCCGGAAAATAAAAGCTAGAAACATTACAAATCAAATCCAAAGTAATGCTATTAAATATTAATCAAATAAAATAGTTACTTACAGGTGACAAAAACAAGTCGAAAAACTTGCATGAAAATACTTTGAATCCTTAAATAAAAAGCGATTTTGCATACCATTTTTATAGAATAAAGAGTAACCTTTCAAGGGACTTTGGAGAAAAATTACATTCTTTGCGCAGTAAAATAATGTTTTATTAGCATTTCTATTTCATATTTACCTTAGCTAAGCCCGACCCTTTAACTGCCCAAGGGTTTCCCACCTTTCGCAATAAAAAATACATCAAACACATGTGATAGCCACTTAAATACCCATCCATAACCATTATGTTTATTTACGATGAATGATATCTGCAACAGAAATAAGATAGGAATAACTTAATATGTGTATTACCAAGCAAGCCGATATTAAGCCGAAATTAAATTATAAGGAGCGGTTACGTTTTACATGTATTTTTTTTTGTGTTTGATGGTTGCAGTGCTTTGGTTTTTACTGTTATGCTGTAAACTGTTTTTGGAATAAATAAATACACGAATAAATTAGGCAATAAGGACGTATCGTAGATTCTCTAATTTAATAAACTTGCTGTTCGGAAGAGAAATTTCACTTTTGAAAATTCATTAATTGTTCTTAAGTGGCGTATAATGTAAGTAAGGCTCGAATATGATAGGTATTTACTAGTTAAGTAATACCAAGTAATTCTCAGGACTATGATCCGATTTTAAAAAAATATTTTTTTGTCTGTATATAGATGGTTTCAGGATTGTCCCGTTTTTTTCAAAATCCATTTCTGATGATGGGATCCATGAGGAACTGAGGGAACTCCTCAAATTTGAAAGGCACATGCATGATGATTTGGGTAGTTTCTTAAGACACTCGAGCATTTCTTTACGAACATCATCAATTTGGTGAAGTGGACCTGATGATGAAGACCAGGGATGTCAAAGTGGAACTGCTTGGTAATTCCCAGGACTGTCATCAGATTTTAAAAAAAATTTTTTTTTTTCTGAAAATAGATGGTTCCAGGTTTGTCCCGTTTTTTTCAAAATCAATTTCTGATGATGGGATCCATGAGGAACTGAGGGAACTCCTCAAATTTGAAAGGCACATGCATGATGATTTGGGTAGTTTCTTAAGACACTCGAGCATTTCTTTACGAACATCATCAATTTGGTGGAGTGGACCTGATGATGAAGACCAGGGATGGCAAACTGCTTGTTAATTCCCAGCTCTATCATCCGATTTGAGACATTCATCTTTTCTTTGTAAAGAAATACCTTCAAGATAGTCCTATTTGATTATAGTTCTATTTTGATGATGGGCTTCATGAGGGATTGAGAGAACTCCTCAAATTTTAACGGCACATGCATTCTGATTTGAGGGTTTCCTTAAGTAACTAAAACAGTGTTTTGGCGGAGCCAACATTTTGATGAACTGGATCTGATGATGAAGACCAGGGATCGCAAAGTGGAACTGGTTAATAAACCTAGCTCTACTTATTATCCTAGTTGTGACATTCATCTTCTTGATTTGATTTATATTCTGATGATGGAGTTCTAGAAGAATTCAGAGAACTCCTCAAATTTGAACGGCAGGTTAATTGTGATTAGAGGGTGTTCATAATTAGCTTAGGCATTTTCTTACTGTGGCCATCATTATGCTGGAGTGGACCTGATGTTGGTAATCAGGGATGGCATAATGAATATGCTCGTTAATTTACAGTCTGTCATCCAATTTAACACATTGTTATTTTGTTTGTTTAAAGGTCTACAAGGGAGTTCCGTTTGATTATACTTCAAATGTAATGATGGAAGCCCTAGGACATTAAGAAAGCTCCTCAATTTTCAATCGTACACGTGCGGTGTATTGGATATTTGTGAAGTAAACTGGCTAACTCAAACAAATTCTTAATTTCACTTTTACCGGGAACCAAATGAAGTCGGTTTTTTTTTCTTAAAAATTATCTTAAACTCCACTTCAAGTCGCTCTGTTTAGGGGCATACAATCTGAGACGTATGGCATTGGCTTCAGACGCCTTCGGAGTTCGGGGGCTCGCAGAGAGAGGTCATGTCGCTCCGCGCTCTGACAATATTTACAAAAATGAGAGACTGAGAGTATTGAGGAACGTGTAAGTAGTGGGTATCGAGATATTGGGTGGCTGAGTAGCTCCTTGTATAGTTGGGATACTTGGGTATGCCTATTTATTAGGATAAAGTGTCAATGTTATATTTTCGCGCGTTATTGTGTAAAAGTCGAATCTCGCGCGTATTTGAACATATACCGGGCTCTTAAAGTCTATCTTCAATAAGACTATATCTAATTTTCTCTTCATGTGACGCTTCAGCACATCTTTATACCGCAAAAACTGCCCGCCTTGTTTGCGCTTACCGGTCTGCCGTTCGCTGTAAAAGATGCGCTTTGCGATCCTTTCGTCAGCCATACGAGAGACATGTCCACACCATCGCAGTTGGCGTCTCATTAGATAGGCCTCTATTCCCGCGACATCAGCACGCCTGAGGACTTCCGTGTTCCTAACACGGTCAGACCAGTGGATGCCCATGATGTCGCGGAGGCATCTCAGGTGGAAACGATCTAACGAGCGGATATGTTTGCGATACAGGCACCACGTTTCAGAGGAATAAAGTAGATTCCACATAGATCCATCCAAGTGGCAGACACTAGCTGAAGGCCGATCACAGTGGAGGAATACTGTACATACACAAGTGCGTAAGTTTGAAGCCAGGCGGCGCATTGAATTGGATGATAAGCGCGACGAGCTGAAGGCCAGACCACCTGCGGCCATTAATTATAATTATATCGGAGAGGTGCTAACTTGCAGCGAGTGTGGGCGCACATTTACTGCTAAGATTGGCTACGTCAGTCACCAGAGAGCACACCAGCGACGCTCTCAACAGTAAAAGAATGGTCACTGTGGCCGAACACGGCTGGGGGATGATGATGATGATGATGATGATCTAATATTCATATTCATATTAGTTATTGGTTATAAGCAATTAGATGTCAATATTTTAATTAAAATTACAATTTATATTAATGACTTAAATACAATTGTAAATCAAATTCATAATATAAGCTAACCTAGTTACACAACTCCTTATGATCATAGAACGCCTTCTCTATAGCCATTTTTTTTTTAATTCTTGAGCACTGTGTGCAGCGACCATTTTACCCGGCAGGTGATTGTAGACCTTGCGACCCGTGACGTGGGTGAATTTCCCTGACTTTGCGAGTCGGTGTGACACACCAGGCAGTTTACCAGCACGCACACTGCGGGTCTCGTACCTGCGTGGAGCCATCTCCATGTCATTGGGCGTTGCGTCCAATTCTTCCCGCGTGGTCATTGCCATTTGCAAAATTAAGAGTGACGGCAACAACGTTAAGATGCCTAGCGACTTAAAGTGCGGCTTTGCAGAATACTGTATAGGTATATTTATACAATACTGTTCGTTGAAATGCTGGTTTTACTCGTACCTTTTGAGTGATCTCTCGATTATTTGTAATCAAAGCACTCTGATTTTAAATGTGATTTGATGCAAATGTTTTTCATTAAATTAATTAGTGTAAGGCATCTAATGCCAATGAAGTAATATGTGACATGTGTCACGGTCGCCACACGAATCTAGTGAAATCGTTGATTTAGAAACGTTTCTCTAACATCATGAAGTGAAAGATGTTTAAATATCGCAGTGTAAGCCTGTGCTTAAAATGTTCCAGCTAGATAAAATCTCACCACCGTTCTAATATCACATCACACCACACGGTACCTTTTAGTCCGTGGGCCAATAAGCTAAAATTAGGAAAATGGTAGGTATAATTTGGAGATTTCCTTTATACTCGTACGTGTTTATTAAGATGTTGAACCATAATTGCCATTTTAAAGTGGTAGCTAACAAAAATGGCAGCCTTTCGAGATGACGATGGGTTTGCTTTGCTGTAGGTTTATAGGAAATGTGGTACCCCCTAATTATACAGGTTTCTTCCCTGATCAAGGCAATTTTCTCGGTTAGGTATATGAAGCATGTTACTTGTTTTCCTAGCCTGTCTTCTATGGAATGTTCTCACTTTGTAATGTGTTGCAGTTTTAGGTTCGGATTCGGATATAGTTCATATGTTGTTGAAGATAGAGCTGGGTCCCCAGAACCGTCGGACACTGTAGCACAGCACACTTTTAAAATGTCTTTATAAATCGCTGAATATCTATAATTTATTTTGTAATGCATTGTATTGCCAAAATATCTGATATTGAATTTTATTTCAATTGACATTCTACGCGTGTATTTATAAAGTATTGTTGGTGTGAAATATGTACTTTTCGCTACTAGCAACAGCCATTTCAATGACGTCATTACACGAGAGTCATTCGTCTGCGTCACTGTTTTTCGACAGTTTTACAGTCCCAGCGCCATGCTCAGTAAAATAGATACCAAACTACATATAGTAATGGTAATCAGATCTAAAGTATACATACCTCTTATTGTATTTAAGAGAGAACACTATTAACATGGATCAAACAGTGCCCAAAACAACCTGTAAATCGCCACTTAAAACGTTTTCTTACTAATCATAATGTATATTGATTAAGTTTACGTTACGTTACGTTAAACTTTTACGTAACGTTTAGAAATTTGCGATGGAATTGCATGTTTTTCTCTTTCTTTTTCGTGATTTTGCCGTGTATACACACAGTTAAAACGCATACAGTTTTTTATTTAAGGCATTCTACGATATAATCAACTTCTATAGGACAAGAAACACTTTACCGAGATAGAGGAATATGGCCTCACAAATTACTGAATTGGCTAGCCAAGATGATGGTCCCTAGAGAGCGAATGCATCGTGGAAGTCATTATCATTATCATGTTCAAGTTTACCTGTTTTATAGGTACCTACTAACTTCGATACAAAACCATTTTTAGGTTTCCGTAGTCAACTAGGAACCCTTATATTTAGTTTCGCCATGTCTGTCTGATCGTCCGTCCGTCTGCGGCATAGCTCAGTGACCGTTGGTACTGGCAAGCTGAAAGTTGGTAAGAATATACACATCAATCATGCCGACAAAGAGGTAAAATAAAAAGTCGGTAAGCTTTTATTTTCATTGTACCCCATACACGTAAAGTGGGGGGTGACTGTTTTTTCGTTTTAACCCTGAAGTGTGAGGTATTGTGGGATAGGTACCTATTTCAAGAAGAATAGGGATTTATTAAAATATTTTTTGATAAAGTGAATATTTTTGTAAATAACTGCTCCGGAATATAAAAAATGTGCCCCCCTTCCTTCTAATTTTTGAACCGCAAGTCCAAAAAATTCATGAAAGCCGAACTCTAATATAAAGACTTTCAAGGAAAATTATTTTGAACCTAGTCAGTTAAGCCATTTTCCGATTTTTTCGAAAAAAACGTATCTTCCCGGTTAAAAGGCCATGTAAGTCGTAAGAGCTGCGAAGCAGCTCCTTCTTATTTAGGGTTCCGTATTCAACTAGGAGCCCTTATAGATTCGCCAAGTCTGTCTGTCTGTCCGTCCGTCCGCAGCTAATCTCAGTGACTGTAAGTACTAGAAAGCTATAATTTTGTACGAATATGTATATCGGTCACGCCAACGAAGTGGTAAAATAAAAAGTGGTTATATTTTTTTTTAGGGTACCTCCCGGACACGTTAAGTGGGGGGTGATTTTTTTTCTCGTTTCAACCCTAGAGTGTGACATATCATTGAATAGGTATTTGAAAAATAATGAGGGTTTTTTTGAAACAGTTTTTGATAAAATTAATATTTTCGGAAATAA
This sequence comes from Lathronympha strigana, assembly GCA_949128165.1. NCBI lineage: Eukaryota > Metazoa > Arthropoda > Insecta > Lepidoptera > Tortricidae > Lathronympha > Lathronympha strigana. The sequence goes on along the minus strand of OX421909.1, from coordinate 13,334,362 downwards.
ACACTCCAGAAGTTTAAAAAATGTGCCCCCCCTCTCACTTTTGAACTGTGAGTTCAAAAAATATGATAAAAATTACAAAAGTATAACCTAATAAGAACTTTATTGGAAAATTAGTTTGAACGTGATTGGTTAAATGGTTTTTGAAAAATTGTACAAAATAATTTCTGAATTAAGTTTGTAATTTAACCGTACATGCAAACATTTTTTTGTATCTTGAGTACTTATTTTATCATCCCGCACGTATCTTCCTTCTAATAAAAAATAATGATTCAAATCGATTCACGCGATCAAAAGTTACCCCCGAAAACCCAACATACATAACCCGTCTAGTTTGTATAAATTAGTAACCCAATTTCCCGAGAGATGGCGCTGTACCGTGGTCTACTTCACGCTGTTAAGATTTTTCCAGAGTTGATGGGGTCGGGACGGGTTGGATCGAAAGTATCATCGAATTGTTAATTATTATAAGCATGTTGAGCATGGTATCTATTAAAACACTTTTTAAGGTTGCCTCGGACGGTAAACTACGGACCCCTACACTGAGCATGGCCCGACATGCTCTTTGCCAGATTTATTCTTATGGGCACCTATGAAAACCCTTTTTTAAGTTCACCTATTATGACGGACGGTAAACTACGGAACCCTACACTGAGCATGGCGCGATATGCTCTTCACAGGTTTTATATTTTTTCACTTAAGCTTCGTACATATTTTATTTTATTTATTTTATTTTTAAAATTCTCATAGCGGGTTACTCACGTCAATAAAGTCGAAAATAGCTCGACATGTTTCGGAACATGGTATTTTTTTTTATTTATATATTTTTTTAAATTAACACAGCATTACAGTTTAACACCAATGCACTGTGAAAATTATAAATTATACACACAAAACACAAAAGAGAGACAAAAACATACAAAAATCACTTAGTACTAGGCTAGAGTAGTTTTATCCTGCTTATAAAAGTAATAAATAATAATGTTTAATAATAGTTATTTATTATCTTACAAGAGGGCAAAGTTGCTGTTTAACTCTCGGGCTTATATTGACACCCGAGCAAGCAAAAGATTCCAAAATTGAGATTTAATAACTGGAATCTTGAGCTTTTCGAGGGTCTCAAGGCACGAGAGTTGAATAAACTTTGCCGCCGAGTGTAATACAACATATTTCCCCTCACTATCGCGAGGTAAATAAAGACTACATACGATTACAAATCTTATCCACATGTAATTTATCTTGAGGAAACCATTCAAAATTCCATTAAAAAAATTGTCATAGAGTATTACGCTATTTATCCTGGTACTTAGTGCGGGATAAGAAATGACCAATTTAAGGTGTGACCTCCGATTGCGCATATTTACGAGTACTATGGTCATATAGGACTCACTTATACTGGTCAGTAAGTGATAGGAATTAGAGCAAGGTCAAATTACTTTCCACACATGTGGATAAAATGCGTTTTTCCACGCTAGTTTTAAAGGACAAAACAGCGCTTTCCGAGCTAGTGAGGGGAAAATAGTTTTATACGCAATTTATATTTTGAAGAGATAACAATACCTATAAATTAGAGCAAGTCAAAGTAAATACATAAACAATGAACCTACATTAAAAAAACGTACAGGGTTCCGCAAAATCTCTATGTAACATTTTACATCTACCTTGTAGATGTAGATGTAGTGTAGGGACGCCCGGCCGGACACAGGCGGGCTGTCGAGCACTTGTTGTATTCATTCAGCCCAGCTACATCTACCTTAGGTCACTAGGAAACTTTTGAGATGCTCGAAATCTATCCATGGAACGCACCCTTAATAATAATAATCATCATCATCATCATCATTTCAGCCGAAAGACGTCCACTGCTGGACACAGGCCTCCCCCAAAGATTTCCACAATGACCGGTCCTGCGCCACCCGCATCCAGCGGAATAATATATGTTTTGAAATAGCATTTCGGAGTATAAATCGGAGTATACTTAGTGCGGGATAAGAAATGACCAATTTAAGGTGTGACCTCCGATTGCGTATATTTACGAGTACTATGGTCATATAGGACTCACTTATACTGGTCAGTAAGTGATAGGAATTAGAGCAAGGTCAAATTACTTTCCACACATGTGGATAAAATGCGTTTTTCCACGCTAGTTTTAAAGGACAAAACAGCGCTTTCCGAGCTAGTGAGGGGAAAATAGTTTTATACGCAATTTATATTTTGAAGAGATAACAATACCTATAAATTAGAGCAAGTCAAAGTAAATACATAAACAATGAACCTACATTAAAAAAACGTACAGGGTTCCGCAAAATCTCTATGTAACATTTTACATCTACCTTGTAGATGTAGATGTAGTGTAGGGACGCCCGGCCGGACACAGGCGGGCTGTCGAGCACTTGTTGTATTCATTCAGCCCAGCTACATCTACCTTAGGTCACTAGGAAACTTTTGAGATGCTCGAAATCTATCCATGGAACGCACCCTTAATAATAATAATCATCATCATCATCATCATTTCAGCTGAAAGACGTCCACTGCTGGACACAGGCCTCCCCCAAAGATTTCCACAATGACCGGTCCTGCGCCACCCGCATCCAGCGGAATAATATATGTTTTGAAATAGCATTTCGGAGTATAAATTAAACACCGTTATAAAATTTTCTTCAATTTAATTAATATAAAAAATTAAGTTATTTAGCTAATATAGGAATTGACTCCCGAATTTTTTTTATATTCAAATGTGAAGCTCCAGGACATTACGGCTTCCTCACTCCTAAGGTGGCGATAAAAAATTATGCCTGCGATACAATCTCTAGTGTGCTTACCATGAGTTGCATTCGATTGCGACTGCGGCATTCTACAGTATTGTCCGTCTCGCTCCTGCCAGAGTAGTGATAGGATAGGAGTGAGACGGACATACTTTCGAATGCCGCAGTCGCAATCGAATGCAAGTCATGGTACGCACATAGGATATTCTCTATACCTATTCACATATGAGATTCATGGGTCTTCTTCACAAATATTTCCGCAGGCACACAATTTTGTAACTACTGCTTTTAGCGATTGCCCACTTCTATGGTTCTAATAGAGGTTACTTATACCCCTTTTGAAATCACAAATTTGTAGAAAAATAACTAAACTAGAGGAAGGAGATTCCTCCTTAGCCGACTATAATTATTGCATACAAAAAAAACCGATTTAAAATATCAAAAGTTGTAAAATAAAATAACACGAAAATGTGCTCGTTTCCGCCCCACCGTGTCTCAAAAATACGTGCGGATTGGTGATCTAAAAGGGCTCTAAATTTCTTATTTATATAATTAGACAAATCTATCTACTAGTATTCTACTTCTAATGAAATAAGCTTTTAAAAAACATATAATACATGACCATACCATGTCCAGCTTTCGAGCATCTCATTTCTTTCCTAGTGATCCACGTAGAAACTCATACAACGTATTAAAATTACGTTTTATTTCGTATGTATAATAAAATATCTACATAGAAGCCTACAGAATATACAATTTCTAGTGAACGATTACTATAACGCAATAAATAATTGTAGCGTTCTGCTAAATGCTGGGTTCTGTTTAGATTCGTCTTAATTGAAAGCTGTTTGCTTATCCTGGTAAGACCCTAACGTAGTAAGCCCATTACGTGCCGTATTAGATTTATGTCTGGAGCCGTAGCAATTTAGCCAAATAGGAAAAGTTATGTAATAGTATGTAGTAATATAATCGCGATAAAATATGAAATAGTTACCTAAAAGTAAAAAGTAATATTACTTGTCCCGTTAAAGTGGGTCACCCCCTGCGCCCCCGCCCGCCGCGCCCTCCCCCTCCCCCTCCTCCGACACCGTCTCTCGTTCGCCCGTCTGTCCCCACTACCCCACTTTACCCCCCAACATTCATTGTGCCGCAATATATTTCTTTTTATGTGCAAACAGAAAAGTTATTTATTTAAATTTTCTCACGAATTCGCATCGCAATTTTATTTTATTATATTATCCGTATCGCATTTAGAATGCCGTGTAAGTAGGTTTCACTCGTATCAGCACTTTGTATTCATTAAGAAAATCTAACGAATAAACGTCCATTTACACTACGTCTCTAATGTACACTCATTTTATATGCGCTAACAGATACCTACGGTTTTTAACTTACACTTGTTTGTTTCTTCTTCACACATGAATTGTGTATAATAACGAAAATCTCAACCTACTTATGTTGGTGGTACCTACCTACATGCGTCTTCGCGTTTCTATCTATTCCACGCCATCGCTATTATGTCCCCAAATAATTAAATTTAAAGCGCCCGACGTAGTAGGGCATAATATTAAATTGAATAATAAAACTCAATTGCATTGCAAAGATCACAATTTCCTGACATCAGCCTGGAGAAAATCGGTAAGCGCGCAGCTTTAGAACGAATCTCCTTTAGTATTGGGTTTAAATTTAAATGAACGTTTACGTATTGCTTTATAAACCGTTTCGTTCGGTGTAGGTACTTCTTGTAATATTTACGCAATAATTCATCTTATTGAATGCAGATAGAGAGCAAACTAGCGTTACAAGTTATATGAATAATGGTTGTAGAGCTACTTTTAGATCGCCATCGGAACATTACAAACTGATTGCCGGAACTTATTCTAACCGCGGCTTCAACTCGCATTATTGTCGTGCTTGTAAACTGTGGTATAAAATCAATTAGTGATAAAATGAAATTTATTATACGGGCTTATATTCAGACCCGAGCCAGCGAAAGATTCCAAAATTGAGCCACGAGCGTAACGAGTGTTTCAAAAACTAGAATCTTGAGTTTTACGAGGGTCTCAAGGCATAAGAGTTGAACAAACTTTGCCACCGAGTGTAATTCAACATTTTACACTTCACTAGCGCGAGGAAAATAAAAACTACATATGATTACAAATCTTATCCAAATGTATCTTGATGAAACCATTCAAAACTCAAGGTCAAAAGTGTCAGAGTTACTGTTGGTACCTACTTAGATATTGCCAATAGCTTACCAAGTGCGGAATGAGACTTGACCAAATTTAAAGATGTGACCTTCGATTGCGCATATTTACTACGGTCATACAGGTCTCACTTATACTGGATGGGTCAAAAGTCATAGCAATTAGCGCAAGGTCGAATTACTTTCCCCGCTTGTGGATAAAATGCGTTTGTGCTCGCTAGCTTTAAACCATAAAACAGCGCTTTCCGGGCTAGTGAGGTGAAAACTAAATTATTGAGTAATAGGATGGGTTGGATACAACATATAGTCATATTGTTGATTTGCGATACGGATAAAATGCAAATTTTTATGACTACCATTATAATATTTCTTTATAGCCAGGCATATTTTTCAAAATAAGTTCCGTAATGAGTCCAACAAAAGCCATAAAATAATTTTCCGCTATGCGAGTCCCGTACTTCACGCGGCCAAACGAAAAGTTTTACGGAACTCCCAAATGAAACTGAAATATGTAGAATAGGTGTTATTGCTTTAAAAGTATTATCCTTTTAATCCTATTAACTTTTATATAAGCATTTCAGTAAACCTGGTAATCTCGGGCGTGTGTACAAAATATGATAAATCTCAATTAATATTTTAATTTTCACTGAAAAGCTTTTCCATGTGCGCGAAGCCAGTTAATGAATTATATATTATTGAGGCACCATTTAAAACGAATGTGATTGAAGTTCTTTAATGAGTTAACATATTATTTTATGGATTTAGTAGCTGGGTATTTATATTCGTTTTAATTGGATGATTTTTAACAAGCTATGTATATTTAAACAATTGGATCATATCAATCAGTCAGTCTTTTTAACCCACCTGCAGGCCGGAAATGGTTATTCACAAATGTCATCTGATAATCTGATATCACGCTATCCGTTAGGCATCTAAGCCCTGCAGAATTTAATGTAGGTCTGCTTAAACAGTGCGACAGAAAAAGGTAGAAATTAAATGGCAACATCTTAGTGTCGTTCAAATCAATATGTATTATGTAAAAGAAAACGGGACTACACTAAGATGTTGCCATTGCCACTTTTTAATTCCTACCTTTTTCGGTCGCACTGTACCTTCCGACGCTTACCTAATAGCGGTAAAGCGCTCTGCGAGTTCAGTACAACAACGCTTACAGGGTGCTGATGGGGCTGCCTCGATTCTGCAGCGCGTCAGGGATGTTTGCGGAAGCGCGGGTAGACTGTTTCTACGCCACTATGCGCAAGCGAGCCGCGTCCCTGGTGCGCAGAGTACGAGCCAACTCCAACAGCATCCTAGCCATGATCGCAGACAGGGTTGATGTTGATAGCCTGTATGTGAATAACTGCTGCATGGCCCATGTGCGCAGAAACATGTAGTTCTTCAATGTTGTTGTGTTTTGTTTTTGTTTTGTTTAAATTAATAATACTTATAATATAATTTAATTTAATGTACAATTATTAAAATATTTTTGTAAATAACAAATTGATCCCAGTTGGTCGTGAAAATGAAATTGAAATAAACAGAAATAATGATTTTATTGGTTAATGTTAAATTAATAGGAGGCTGTTGATCATTTCATGTTTACACTAATCTCGCATAATTTGAGGGAAGGCTCGGAGATGGCCGTGGTAGGGCCAGAGCCGATTATACCCCTGCCATTTGCCTGGCTGCGGAACACTTTTTTTTTTTTGATAAAAGCAACATAATTTACATGTTACACTCTCCGACAAGACACCAGGTTAAAACACCAACAATACTGGTCTAACATAGGAACCTGCAGGCAAACAAGGCTAGCGCTCCCGACAATCACCCCCGGGCTGCCGCGGAGGCTGAGACAGTTGAAAAGGCCCCAGCTCCGTCTCCTGACCGGCGCCATAACAGGTCATGCATCATTCAACAAACACTTGCATACTTTGCGTGTTACAGACAGCGCACTCTGCAGGGCCTGCTTGGAAGCAGAAGAAACAGCCGCCCACGTCATTCTCGAATGCACGGGGGTGGCAAACTATCGGGCACAATACCTCGGTACACCGAGGTCTCTCCCGGAAGTCGTCGGCAACATCAAGGGTCTGCTAGGTTTCCTGGGAGAACTGGGTTGGCTGGAGTAATGCCAGCAACCCATCACGCAAAATAGGCGCACTATTTGACGTCGAGTTGCGGAAAACCAGCCCGCGTACCTATAACCTATGACAGATACGTCATTGTCAAAAGTGTCAAAGTCACTTATGTCACTGTCACGTTGACCTTTCAGGTTTCGCTAACCATTTTGTAATTATAGTGATAAGTAGGTGGAACAGGCAGTCGGATAGTGGAATCTGAGTAATTGACAACATTTCAAAATTTTCAATGTCCCTAAATCGAAAACCATTTCGAGATATACGCCTGTAGATCACAAAAATGAATAAAAAAAAATTGCAATATTTTTAGCAAAAATCTTTAAAAATAGTGTAAAGGGTCAGTGACGTCACACAGCTGATTCAGAGCTACCGCTACCACTATAACCAAAAAAATCTTCCGGTTGGGTTTTCGCTTCAGTTTGAAAGTCACACTTGACACTAACCGCACAGTTAAAATTATTCGGATATTTACGAGTGATTTTCTTGTACTTTTCGTGTGTGATTTTGATCTTCACTGCAACTCTACCTTCTCATGGACTTAAACGACGCTTACGCTTAGCTGAATACATACATTTAGGTGATCTTTGCGAATAAATAGTGCCCTTGTAGGTACACGATCCAAACCAGCTGCTGCACACCACTCAGCTTTATTGTCCATTGTAACAGTAAGTAAAATTTTGATAGGCGCTAAACCCGTTTTATTTTTGTAAGTTTTCATAAAGCAATATTTAATTCAAGGCATTCCACTTTTAGCGATTCGGAGAGCTATATCGGTTACTTTGGTTCTGCTGTGGATGGTCTCATTTCTGATACGATCTCGCAGAGAGACTCCTAGCATAGCTCTCTCCATTGCCCTTTGAGTGACTTTGAGCCTTCTTATGAGGCCCATTGTAAGCGACCACGTTTCAGTACCGTATGTGGCAGTGGCAGTGGCAGTGGGCGGGGCACATTGCACGTAGAACCGAGTGGCCGTAGAGTGGCGACCGCGTACCGGAAGGCGCAGCGTGGGTAGGCCCCCCGCAAGGTGGACTGATGACCTGGTGAAGGTCGCAGGAGTCCGCTGGATGCGGGTGGCGCAGGACCGGTCATTGTGGAAATCTTTGGGGGAGGCCTATGTCCAGCAGTGGACGTCTTTCGGCTGAAATGATGATGATGATGATGATGATCCCTTTTTATTTTACCAAATTCCAGCTTTCTAGTACTAACAGTGTCTGAGATTATCCGTAGACATGGCGAAACTATAAGAGTTCCTAGTTGACTGCGGAACCCTAAAAAGGGCCTTTTTTCGATATCCAAATAACAGAAATATATCGTAGATACGAGTACTAAGAGTGTTATATCTTTAGCGGATATACTGGTGTAAATCAAATGCCCAAATTGACATGCAAATAATTTTAATAAAAAAAGGATGTTCTCAGTACAAAGATCGTTTGGCAAGTGAAGATGACATTCATTTTAAATAACTGTACACGTTAAGCGCCTGCAAAGAGCGTCTTAGCAAAAGTTCATTAACACTGCACTATCTCAATATCTGGATAGGCTTTAAAGCCTGAACATACTCCCGGCCGTTGAAAGCTCGCCTTTCAACCTTGAAGTTCTTCGGCTGTCGGAAGCTTGCACAATCTCACGAGGGATCGGCGAACAACGCCCTTGGTCGTGGTAACATCTGCTACTCTAGCTAGGCCATCGGATCCTGTGATGAGGCGTAGTACTCGGCCGAGTCTCCAGGATAAAGGTGGAGTGTTGTCCTCTGACAGGAGCACCATATCACCGACGCTCAGTTTAGTAGAACTGCTCTTCCACTTCGTTCTTTGCTGCATCTCTGATACGTAGTCGCGCTGCCATCGCTGCCAGAAATGCTGCTGTAATTTTTCGACGCGTTCATAGCGTTGAAGATGGGTTTCTTTGACGTTGCCGAGGTATTGCGCTGGTGGAGCAGTTAGTGGCCTTCCTATTAGAAAGTGTCCAGGAGAAAGGGAAAGAAGGTCATTGGGACAAGACGATAGCGGGCATAAAGGCCGACTGTTCAAAATAGCCTCCGCTTGTGTAAACAAAGTGGAAATCTCCTCAAATGTGAGATGGCTATTACCTACAACGCGTTTTATATGATGTTTAGCCGACTTAACGCCGGCTTCCCATAGTCCACCAAAATGAGGAGAGTAAGCCGGAATGAAACTAAACTTAATAAGATTTTGACTTGCAAAATCAAACAGAGGTTCCTGGTTTTGTTTAATGAATGACCCTAATTCTCTAGCAGCCGCTACGAAATTAGTTCCATTGTCACTAAAAATCTCAGTCGGTCTTCCTCGTCGCGCTATAAAACGTCGAAGAGTCATTATGAATGCATCTTTTGTCAAATCACTGACAGCTTCAAGGTGGATGCATTTATAACGAAGACAGACAAATAAGCACAAGTAACATTTAATTAAACGACTTCCACGGCCCTTGCGATTGATAATTAAAAATGGACCAGCGAAATCTAACCCCACTGACACGAATGGATAGTCTGGAGTAATGCGTTGGGGCGGTAAATTACCCATTTTTGGTTGCAAGGTTTTACCTCGCACGCGCCTACACCTAACACAATTATTTACTACACGCCATGCAAGGTTACGTCCATTTACAGGCCAAACTGTTTCCCTTACGGTAGAAAATAACAGAAGAGGACCTGCATGCATATTGACTACGTGTTCTCTTTCAAATAAAAGCCTAGTAAGTCTATGCGAGCCATGAAGTAGGATAGGATGTTTTTTATCATATGAATAATAATTCGTTGCGTCTAAACGGCCACCAACACGCATTAACCGATTTTCTAGAAATGGGGACAAGCACAAAATCTTACTTTTATTACTTATGACTTTATTTTTTATTAATAGCTCATATTCATCTGAGAAAGATTGAGTTTGGGCAATAATACATAGCCAGTGCCACGATTCACGCAGTTCGTCAGAAGTAAGTATGCCCTTTCGCTTGTTAATATTTCTTATATTGTTTATAAATCGTAGCACATAAGCAAATGATCTGGTAAGCCTGTTAAGAGACGAGTATCTTTCAAAATCAATAACTGACTCACTTATTATTGCAGCATGTACCTTTAATTCAGGTAGGGGTTCAGTTTGTTTAGTATTTAAGACAGGCCATGCATCTTCATTTTTAAGTAAAAATTGAGGTCCTGACCACCAAATATCCAAAAACATTATGTTTTTAGCATCAACACCTCGAGAGATATAATCTGCGGGATTTAAATTAGTGGGAACGTACCTCCATGATAACGGCGAAGTAATCTCCACTATTTCACCGATGCGGTTGGCCACAAATGTTTTTAGTTTACTTATATCACCCTTAATCCAACCTAAAACTACGCTTGAGTCACACCAATGTACGATCCTATCTGGCTTGTACCTGATAGACTCTACTACCGACTGTGTGAGTTTGGCCGCAACCAGAGCTGCACATAACTCCAGACGCGGGATGGTAGTAGGTTTAAGTGGTGCTACTTTTGATTTTGCACACAACAATCTAACAGTAACATCATTATTTGGGCTTACCGATTTAACATAGATGCATGCGCCATATGCAGATTGCGATGCATCACTGAAAGAATGTATTTCTATGTATTTAGGTGATTCACCTAGAACCCACCTTGGAATTTTTAAATCAGATAACATTTTCAAATTTTCAGCAAATTTAAACCACTCATTTTTTATTTCTAGAGGGACAGGCGAATCCCAATCTAATTTTTTATCCCAAAGTTTTTGAAGAATTATCTTAGGTATGACAATGACTGGGCTCAGAACTCCTAACGGATCGAATATTTTAAACGAATTTGACATTATGAACCGTTTTGTTATTTCTGCATCGGGTTCATTGGTTATTTTTATGGGAAAATGCAAAGTATCGCTAGCAGGGGTCCATCCGAGGCCCAGAGTACTTGAAGACTCACTAATTGTTAAATGATCTTGTTTATTAATGTCTAGATTATCAAAAATAGACGGATGATTGCTTTTATACTTTCTAAGATGGAAGCAACCTGATTTTAATGCATTTGAAACTGATTTTTGTATGTAAATTAATTGTTGAGGATCATCTGCCCCCGTTATTAAATCATCCACGTAAAAATCTTTTTGGATGATATTTTTTATTAGCTCATCGTTCTGTTCCTGCCCTAGTTCCCACAAGCAACGTGTACTGAGATAACTTGCGCTAGCAGTACCGTAGGTTAACGTGTTTAGCTTTAACGTTTGAATGGGCTTGGATTCGTCCTCTCTCCACAAAATAAGCTGCAAGTTCCTGTCACTTTCATTCACTAACACCTGTCTATACATTTTTTCAATATCACCAGTGAGCAGGTACTTGTACTGTCTTGCGCGAATTAAAATAGAAAAGAGGCTATCTTGAACGTTTGGACCTACCATCAAAACGTCATTGAGTGAGTAGCCTGACGTGGAGGGGGAAGATCCGTCAAAAACTACGCGCAGCTTGGTGGATTCGCGCTCCTCCTTAATAACAGCATGATGACAAAGATAGTATGATGGGCTAAGGCTTGGCATTACATTATAAGTTGAGAGATGCCCTAATTCGGCATATTCATTAATGAATTTTGCATATTCACATTTAAGTGTTGGATTCCGTTTGAATCGTTTTTCTAAATTAATAAATCGCTTTTTGGCAGCATTATAGCTATCACCTAAACAATCAACCGATTTTTTTAACGGCAGTTTAACACAAAATCGTCCTTCCTCATCCCTTATAGTATGAGTGAGGAAGTGTTTTTCACAATCACTTTCTTGTTTGTTTAAGATTTGTTTTTTGGGCACCTCTTCCAAGTCCCAGAACTTTGTTACTAAGCTTTCTATATTTTCATTTTGCGTTGTTGCTGATACTACAGCGTGATTGCACTGTATCCTTTTGCTAGACACAGCTGAATTTAGACGTCCACATACTAACCAACCTAGCATTGAACTTCTTAAATGAAGATTGTTTGACCCTAGGGAAATCATCTCAGTCCCTAAGATGTCCCAGAACAAATCACTACCTATAACCACATCTATAGGGGCGGGCTGATGAAACATGGGATCAGCCAACTCAATATTTTGAGGTAATTTTAGTTTCGTTATATCGACGGGCGCTCTAGGTAAGAGACCGGTAAGTTCGTCCATGACGTAACATGGTAACATTGTACTGAACTGATTTTTTGTTGAAAACAATTGAATATCACAACTCCCTTTTATGATATGTTTAGAAGGAGTGTTACCCATGCCTATGACCTTTAGAGCGTCAAGTGAGCGGGCTTTCAATGACAATCTGGTTCTAAGAGCCTCAGAGATAAACGATGATTCGCTGCCATTGTCCAAAAACGCGCGAACTTTAACCCTTTGATTGTCAACTGGATTTAGTACTTCAATAATGGCCGTGGTTAGCAACCCACGTTTGCTTTGACCTATAGCTTGATTACAATAGTTGGCATATACCTCTTCTTCTTCTTCGACTACTTGAGTGGCGTGGCTTGAGGAGGGAAGTGGACGATGGAGAAGACTATTGTGACGCTCGGTGCAGCCGTGCTCGCGGCATGGACCCATGCGGCACTCACTTTCAACGTGGCCTTGCCTTAGGCAGTTTACACATAGTTTAAATTTCTCCACATCCATCATTCGCTCGTCAATCCCTTTTGCCTTAAACGTAGGACAATCATAGATCCTATGACGTTCATTGCAAATTATACAATTGAATACATTTTGTTTCTTATTATTATAGCTATTATTTGTACTTGCAAATGATTTAACAACATTGCTCTGATTTGGTTTTTGATTGTAACTATTATTCGATGTAAAACGAGATGGACTGCTAGCCGGCTTTGACGACGCAGCAACCTCTGATTTATTGTTACGATTTAATGATTCGAGTACGTCAGCACGATCAATCATAAATTTATAAAATTGTTCTAGAGTGGGTACATCACCTCCCAAGGTATTGCGATATTCTTCCCATTTTAGCAATGTATTACTGTCTAACTTGGAAGATAACATGAAAATTATCAATACGTCCCATTTGTCAGTGGGCTGACCTAGGCTGGTCAAGGCGCGCAAATTCTTGGTCACATGATCAACCAAAAATCGCAAAGATCGCTCTGATTCACGTGGAAGTTGCTTAATATTGAATAACGAATTTAAATGATGATTTATTAATATTCTTTTATTATCATAACGATTGCATATCATTTTCCACGCCTCAGCCTCGTTATTGGTTGACACTTCTAAATTTGAAATGATTCTAGCGGCGTCACCTTGTAGATAAGACACTAGATAATGGAACTTGTGAATATCTGAAATGCGCTCATTTTTGTGTATCAAATTTTCAAATGTATCGCGGAACTCTAACCAACGAAAATATGCGCCGTCAAATTTAGCAATCTGTATTTGAGGTAACTTTAAACCTATTTCGTGCGGATGACTATCATCCATACAACACGACGCATTGTGCGCAGAACTGCGCCTTTTATCGCAATCAAATTTCTTTGAAAATCTTTCGATCAGGTTTTTTGCCGTGGCAATATTAACTATAATTTCGTGCTCCATGATGTCACGCTCTTCAATTTCTGTCGAAATATTTTCAAAATCCAAAACCTCTATTTCACTTTGCAATTCATCAACCTTAACGGACAAAGCTTCAAACTTTACGAGTTTTAAATTTAACTCAGTTAATTGAACATTATCTAGCTCTGTTTTTGATGCAATGCTTTCTAAATAATTGCCGAATTTCGTTACCTGTCCCTTGGCGGACGCTCTTTTTCTATATAATTGTGTTAACATTAATTTAGTTTTTTCAATTTCAGTCGACATTTTGAATCCTAAACGTATATGTTTAGATATTTAAATAGCAATGCAATTCAAATAAAATGGAAATGGCTCACGTTCCTCTTTCTGGTGGTACTTGCCCGCCGACAGGGAAGCCGGCTGCGCACGCTCAGCGGACTCCTCCCGGCCGATGCCGTGCCGCGGAGTCAGGCTTATTTGCTTACGGTGCGAACGGCGCACGGCGATGTTAGTTAATTCCCTGGAATAGTCGGCAAATAACGCTAAATATCGTATAAAAAACAAATAAGGAAAACGGGGCCTAAGTTGAATTTAAGTAGGTACCTAACTGTACACGTAAAATATTTTAACTTTAATTTTAAGAATTACCACTTTAAATGGCAAAAGATTGTAACAATGAAACTAATTGTGAAATTTTAATATCCAAATCTTGATATTGAAAGACTTTTAAATGGAATTTAAGCGAAATAAATGTAAAATTGCAAATTCCTTTGTTCACTTTTTTCTGTTTAGGGTAGTTTTATAATCTGATGCAATGCACTTTTGCACTAATTTTAAGTTTATAGACTTAATTATTTGCTTAAAAAACACTTGATTTACACAAACAGAGATATATTTTGAACAGTTATATAGCCTGGTAAAAGGATTATTGGAATTTAGATGTAGGAAGGACACTTAACTTTGGCGATGGCGCACGAACGTAACTGCTCGATGTGAACTTTAGCGGTTTCACTGGTCGAACCCTGGTCTGGAGATCTTCAATTCTTGAAGCCCGGTGACTTTAGACATCCCTTGGCAGCTTCCGAAATCCACAGCATCAATTTCACTTTTGATTGCGATGTAGAAGATCCGTTACTCGTTGCGTCGCCGGTGTCTTATTTAATTATTGTACATTTTCTTGATTATTTGCGGATTCTTAATTATTCCCCTCATGGGCCACCATGTTATATCTTTAGCGGATATACTGGTGTAAATCAAATGCCCAAATTGACATGCAAATAATTTTAATAAAAAAAGGATGTTCTCAGTACAAAGATCGTTTGGCAAGTGAAGATGACATTCATTTTAAATAACTGTACACGTTAAGCGCCTGCAAAGAGCGTCTTAGCAAAAGTTCATTAACACTGCACTATCTCAATATCTGGATAGGCTTTAAAGCCTGAACAAAGAGTAAGAAAGGGACCCCAGCTTAAAGTGCGTCAATAAGCCAATTGGAGGGCGCTGATGTCAACGACCCCAAATTTACAAATAGGAATTTATTGATATAGTAACATTATGGAACGTTGTTGGTAAGAGAAATATTACAAACGAGAGTTGAACAGCAGGCGGAAAATATTACGTATCAAATGACATGAAATAAATTAATATAGGTTTACTAATTAAAAAGTTTTCAAAGTACTGGGAAATCTCCAAGTTTACAAGTTTTTTTTATAGGTAGGCAGGTTCGATAATTATACAGGATTTACGTCGATTCATTTCGATCTCATGCGTTTAAAATTATAGTGTTAAAATTATAGAGGCTTACACAAAAGCCTCCCAACATATCAACAGAGTCTATATACAAGCATTTCTTTTGTTTTTGTCAAATTTTTTAATTGTGATATTTCCTGGGAATTTCATGTTATTTCTACTCAGATAACAAGCTCTTTCTATCCCAATAGGAGAAAAAAAGTGTCCAGAAATTTTCATTTTTGTTACCACAAACTATCTTTAAATGGAAAATGGTAGCACAATAGGAAAAAATCCCAAGGGACACTTTTTTACTCCTTCTTCTTCTGCGTATCACTCTTGACAGAGTGGCCGGGGTCATCATGATATTGTGTCCTGAGTGACACGTTTTACAATTCTTAGCCATTCTTCTCTGACAGCGGCTCTGCGAGTGCCCACATGTAATGGCCCATATATCGCTGCTTTCACCTGGTCTGTACACCTCATAGGAGATCTACCGCGAGCTATCCCCGCAACTTTACCCTGCACCACAAGTCAATAACAATAATAATATAAGTCAATAACCACGGGGACAATGTCGCCTTTGCAACGTCGGGCGTTAGTTTTCAAAGTTTTATACGATTAAGCCCCGTTATAGTAAATTTATAAGATGGTAATTAGTACCAGTAGTGCAGGAATAAATATTAAGTTAAACTGCAATAGCTTTCATCATTCCTCTGAAAATGGTCTCCTTAGAGAAGCATAGTATGCGTGGGCCCAATAACAGGAGCAAAACATTTAATCGTAAGTACTCCTCAAACTGAATGTTTGTCCAGCGACTTTTAAAAATAACGTGTGTTATGATTTCTATTAAGTACACTTTAAAGTTTGTTTGAAGACGCAATATACTGCGAATGTTATTATTTTTGTAATATGACAAGAGACATCAATTAGGCTGATGTTAACGCATCTACATACTATTTCTACTATTTAGTTTGCATGTTTTTCATAAATCTACAGAGTACATAATTTTTAAAAGTTGTTGAACTAAAGTTGTTAGGTTTGAGTACAACCTACTAAACCTTTTTTATAGCCGCAGCAGTAGAAGTAGTTGGTTGCTACCTGCAAAAATTTTGAAAATGTTAACAATTAAGTAATTTACAGGAAAGACTAAAAAAGCGCTGGCTACATGTCGCGATGAGCGTAAACGGGCTCACAAGAGAAGACGCCCAGGAGGAGGAGAGGAATTTGAAAGCGGACCTTGGCAAAGGCCGGGATAACGCAAAATCAACAATGAAATCGTTTATTATTTACAAGAAAAGTTTTGATCATTGTTGTGTTAAATTGCAACGGTTAACACTCACGTCCCAACTAGCAAAAATGTCTTGGACACTGTCACATATGAGAGCAAAGCATTATAAAAGTTATTTAAGGGTGTTGGTTAAGAATGAATCCCTTACAAAGGCAAGCGTACAGACGTTTTAGACTATAGGAACTTATAAACTTATAAGGTTGTCCTAAAGATGTATACAAGACTTACTCGTAAAACATGTATAAGGTCAATATCTTACAGATGCACTTTGTAAGACTGTATACTCTTAAAAAAGATCCATTATTTTAAAGGCTTCTTACAAGAGCTTTTGTTCTTTATAGTATCTTCGGTAAAGACAGGATAAGGGTACTGCTCTTACTGAAGCATGTTATATGGCTGCAGAAAAACAACACAAAGATAAGTGTATTTGTTCTTGACTAAATTATATTAAAGAATAGAAGCTCTATAGTGGACTACCCTAAGAATTAATGAGCTTATAAATGCTCTGATGCAGAATACTGTGAGACTAGAAGCTTAAATTGCAAAAATGGCGAAATTTTGTATGATTTTGTAACTTATTTTATTAATTAATATTATTTCCAAATGCATCGCAGAAATGGCCCGAAAACGCAATCTTACTTTTATCGCAATTCATTCGAATAAATGTATTCCGCACTTGGTATAACTATAGAAATTATCGTAAATAAAGCACAAAACAATAATACATTTCGATACTTACATTTTTAAAACGTTTTTTTACCACAACGCACAACAAGATTTCTTAAAATTTTCGACGACATTATATACTCTTACACTAGTATCACAAAGAGGCAAATAAGGCGATACGCTCTTAGTGCGGTACTACTGAGGCTACAAAAAAAGCTTTTGCCCTTTACACCATGCCAGTGTAAGATACTTGTAAGGCTATTTGGATTTAAAACAGCAATTGAAAGAGTGCTGTAAGATTAAAATTGATCTTCATAAGACCGTACTACAATAACAGTAAGAGCAATCGCTCTGATATACTGCGCCCAATTCGACACTTACCAACGTATTATTATTATTATATAACGTAGGTATACAAGTGTACACTAAGAATATCGAAAACACGGTCTTAGGGTACTTCAAAGATAAAATTTTGCTAGCTAGGGCAGTCATCGTCGGACAGACAGTGGTGTTGTCACCTTGGCGGCTCGGGCATCATTGCCCGAGACCGGCGTAGGTAACGGGTCGCGCGCGTCGAAGCAGGCTGATTCGAGCAATCCGGCGTCGTCGTTGCAAGAGTCTGAATTGTTGGATTGTCTGCAACTTAATGTCAGTATGACTCACGAAAGTCTTATATTGTTGTGTTGTGTCAGCCCTGGGCACTGAGGGCCTTGGTATTTTTTTCTGTTGTATATGTCATGTCTTTCAATTTATAAGCTACCCTTAGCATCGCTTTAGCCGTCCGCAGCTCACCTTAATCTCATACCACTAGAAAAATACACTAGAATAAAGAGAACTTTTTTTGTTTATTGGGCGTCAACAGTCTAGGAACCTCGACACGAAAGAAGAAGAAGGGTTGAGAACCAGCATGTCCGCATTTGCTGGTAATGCGGTAGTTGCGGGTAGGTACCTACGATAGCCGCTTACTATTAGACGGATCATATAGTTATTCAACCACCCAAGGGATAATTTGACCGAACCCTGTTAAAAGATAACGGGTGAGTCTACTGACACCACTTGGCGCAGATAATAATTAAACATTCGATGGTGTATAACCAATCTCCGGATTGATGGGGACAAAAATGTACCAGTGCTAGTAATTCATTAAAAATCGACTAAGTGTATCGACATCGGTAAAAAGTAATTTTTTACCAACATCATCATTAACTAATGGCAGATTTTTTCATCTCAACTTTAAAATCATTTATGTTGTCTTCTGTTACCGCGATTGTCGTTCATTGAAATTAAACATCATCATTCATCATCATTAGTCATCATCTTAACCCCGTGAATACGAATCCTCTAAAGGGCTCGAAACGTAGGGTTATGGTGTTAATAAACGCGATTAATCCGTTCTAGAGTGTTTAATTTTAAAAACATTCAATAATATGGTATCCCCAATAGAAATAGAACTGAACCGCACTGAAGAATTTGGTATCCCCAAAAGAAATAGAACTGAATCGCACAGAAGAAATTTATCAACCCTATCAATTGTTTGAATTTGCTCCAATTTCTACAGTTGAACTAGAAAGGTCATTTAGTATACTAAAATGGATATTGTAAGTCCCAGACGCACACGAAGACGACAGAAGTACACACAATTTTGATCGAATATTATGAAAATTATACAAAATATTAAGGAATTTTATTCCTGAAAAAGTTTAGTTGTTGTGTTTCGTATCCTTTTTAATTCAAATTCTTAAAATTACACAACGGGTGTACGTCATTTTTATCGATACGAGTATCAACTAATAAAATTACTTTTATTGTGTCCACGCACTATTAAACGTCAGTATAGATTTGCACCCGCCAATCCGGTGTTTGTTTATCTTGTTTAACTAGAATCAGATTTGATTGCACGCAAAATCAACTGCTACTGCTTTATCTACTCTCAGCACTGCGTTCGTGGCCCAGCGGTTAGGAGTGCGACTTTCAATTCGAAGTTCATGGGTTCAAATCCTGCCGGCTCGTACCAATGAGTTTTTCGGATCTCATATACGAAATATTATTGGGTATTTTACCAATCGTAAAAGCATCGTGAGGTAACGGGACTAATCCCCATTAGGCCTAGTTTACCCTCTGGGTTTAAACCCTATGGAATGGAATCAACTACAACGCAGTAGTTTCGGCGGAGCTAGTTTGCTTTAGCTAGCTCGAGTTTGACAAGCAAGAACTTCAGATTCACTAATATAATCGTATGCTAAAATTTAAGCAAAACACAGAAGTTCTTGGGTGGTAAGTACCTACTTTAGGCAAGAAAGCGCGAAATCTCAATTCTCCCAGACTGCAAATCTAGTTAGTCAAATCGTTATTAGCATGACTATTGCGTACGTTATCATAATAGCGTTACTAATATTAATATTAGCAACTTTACTTTTCCTTTTGATGCTACGCAAAAGCTCAACAATTGCCATTTCTTTACAATGAGACGGATGATAAATCCCACACTAGGTCAGGCCGTCGTCACCTGGTGTGCCGAGATAAATATCATCGGCACGCGTCTCGATGTCTCAAGCCGGCAAATTACAGTCGGAATCGTCGCGTCACTTCCAACCAAGTGGTGATAATGATAAAACGCGATTCCATTCATGCCGCCAGCCGCTCGCCGCGCGCCGGCCGCCGACCGCCGCACGCTGACAGCTGATACTTTGTTTACCTTTGTTATACCTACTCGATTCACTACAATGACACCTCACATCAGGTGAATCGTACTACGTAGGTAATATGGGACTTCCGGTGTGTTTTGTGACGATACACATACGGGGCCGCACTTTTACCTGATCATCTTAAAAATAACACGCAACCGCTCTGACGTCATGTTGCGCTGTAAGTATGCATACATGCGACAAAAAAAAACAAATAGATACTTTACTGCTACAAAATCTTTAGTCCTTATTAAATTTAAGGGCAGCTATCTAGTAATTTTTGGCGATTTTATATAAACCCGATTTTATAAATCCCGACCCATCAAAAACTAAGATCGAACAACAAGGTGTAAGTAATGAACAACAAGGCCGTACCTAATGACCAACGGGAATTATACAATGCGTAGCGTACGAGTACTCGTACACCACGTTTCGATAAGCTGATCGTCAGACAGGCGAGTAGTGGAGCGCTAGTAGTGGGTTGTTAAGACACGCTCGTTCACGCAATCTTGAGGTTAGGTGTAACGTGACGTATTTCATTGAGCTGGGATGTAAAGCAGCGGGCGGGGTCACCGTTAAAGTTAGTGTCGGCTGTCGGCTCATAAACGTATCGGCCGGGCGGGGGCGCGCTGGCCGCCCCCGCGGCGACCGCACTCGACACGCCGCCGGCTGCCGGCTGCCGCACGTCGCCGACGCGCTGAATCGCACCCATTCACACAATAACACTAGAATGGATATGCCCACTGTTTCTTCCCATTTTAATTTTCTATTTTTGCAATTTGATATTCATGTTACGTTTTTCACATAGGTACTCGTACACATTTATAAAAAAATGCCACAATTAAAATTAGCTGGCCAAAATAATTAAGAGATAAATATAAACGTATCTATCACTAACCCGGAGTTAAGCGTTTTTTTAGAATGGAATTTGACAACTAACTCTGAACTAATTGGCTAACCCTGGTTGGTGCAAGCGGCCCTAAGTAGATTTCCGAATAGTCACCAATGCCTTACTAATTATACTAGCAAGTCTAGCAACCAGATAACCAGTTGGCATTTTTATTGTAAAGCTGTTTGTTAAATTTATCTGTCAGAGTGACCTATTGTAAAATATTTTCCTGATCAGATAGCAAGGTTCTTTAAATGCCTCTCTCTATTTCTATCAGTAGGTACATTGGTTATAATGCCTTCAACCTTGCTTGGATTAGAAAGTTGTTTGTTACTATTTCATTCCACGTCACAAATATTAAACCAAATTCTTTGTGTTTTTTATGTACTTCGTGCAAACTGTAACGGAATAAACGCGTGCGAATATTTCCGTGTCCGCAATATCAATGTCGGTTAATCTGGCGGCGTATCCACAATAGCTCCCCTGGGAAAGGCGGCGGCGGCGTTCCGACAACAGACAGCGGGTGTCAGCCGCCACGTGCTACCCAAGGCCACTCGCTTAGTGTCAAGGTCATTGCCACTCCAGTTCAGTACACGCGGCGCCCACGCTTCTCCTGTCACCACAAATAGACCGACCCACTCGACTCCATCCACATCGCGACGACACACCAGGCCGCCGGTAACTGGCGCACTTGACCACCTTTTTGCGTCGGCTACACATACAATCCTTCTTGGTACAATGACACAGTGACACGTTCTTACTAAACAACCTTTTTTTTCTCGAGCTTCTCGAGTTAAGATAAAATGTTCGATCTTTATGCTCGACATTAGGTAAGATAGAGGAATGCCGAAATCTGATCTCTACTCTACTAAGTAATTTCAGAGTCACCCCTTGAAACAATTGAAGCAATTTAAAAGAGATTGACATGGATACATTTGAACAGAAGGGGACAAATTGAATATACTCTACAAGCTGGGGAGGCCCGGCGCCGCCGCCCTAATTAGGGAATGTTTTGTCAAGGCACTGTCCGGCCACTAAACACCTCTCGACATTACAGCCCTATTTTACGCTCAATTAATTACTGTCGCTACCGTTTTCCTATTCTACCGTTACAATCATTACAATAAAGTTAAGCTTTCGGTCTTTAATTGCTACAAAGCACCTAATAAAACAGTCGCTGAATAACTGAATGCTGCCTTCCAGGTAGTATTGACTTACACCAGCTATGCAAATTACCATCTGTGTTGATGATGAGTTATATTAAGGGTTTTTATTAATATTGGCTTTTTTACTTAATACAAATACGTAGCAATACAGTTCGCTGTTGATAAAGATTCCTTAAATAATTGTTGTCCATAAAGTATTGTCAATTTTCAAGAAGCTGGTAATGAAATTTAAGCTTCAAGGAAAGACTTTCAGCGTACGTCCTCAAGTTTAATAGAAAACATTGGTGGAACCCTTAATTCGCGATTAAGGCAAACATGGTAGTGGGGTGGTGTGGAGACGAAGGCCGCGGAGTCAGTGCATATACGGGCGTGTGAGGGGGTGCGCGGCGCGGGGTCGGACCGGGGCGCGGGGCGGCGCGCCGCGGGCCGCCACTTCTCTGTGCTCGAGGAGCCCCGGTACACCTCGGTTTCCGGCGGGCGCTCCCTCGCGGATTCGCAAGTATCCCGCCGCGGTCGCGCGAACCCGCGTGCCGCCCACGTGGTCTCTCACTTAAAAGACGAAACTCCAGATTTTTTACGCGCTCCCCCATTGATAAAATTCCACGTAATTATGACCTGACGATTAAGTTCAATACGTGCCTTTTGCTTGCGTGCAGCGCTTCCGTTCGTCTTCGATGTGGCTTACCATGCGCAGACGATTAAATCTTTTGCAAAGTTACAAAAAGAATACATATACCTAATACAAATTAGTCAAATTAGTTCATAAAATCACCTTAAGATTAATAGCAAAAAGTACAAACCGTCCACCCTAACTCGTATTACCTATTCGCTGTGCATTACAATATTAAACAATAAAAACCAAACAGGTTCTACTACATACTTTTAATCTATGTAAATCGACGAATGCTTTAAAGTACCCCTAAGCGTAGCGTACTAGTTAGGTTAACGACGGCTCTCTGACATTTGTAGTCTAAACCTTCAAACGGGCTTTGAACTCAAGCATAAGGCATGTTTAATAACAGTGATTTTCCTCATCTATCCAGAGTCAACATTCTATTATTGTTATCTTTTCACGGGTCAAATTGAATGAATCTGTCAAATGGACCGTAATATTTTAAAGACAGATTATATTATATATGAAGTGGATTTATTAACATGGAGCCTCTACAAACGACACTCCGCGATCAGGAGAGAGCGTATAAAATGTATATGTACACGGTAAGTAGTACATTGATATTACAAGAACATCGAGAAACAAGTAGAGAAACAAATAAACTTACATTATTGACTCGAAATCAGCGGTTGAGCATGAATGTTGATTGCTAAATACAACGCGGCTTTGTAAATAATTAAATGAGATCATTATTTTATTAACACTATAAGTACGACTAATTGTTTTCGGATGAAAATAATAAAAATCAAAAAAAGCTGAAAAAACAGTCTGGTGGCCCCTATTTCACCACGCTGTCATGTGTGTCAATTATCTGGTGTAGCAGGCATCCATAGGCTCCGGACATTGCTTACTATTGGGAGGGAGTATGGTTGTTTGCCACCATTTTTTTTATTCTACATTTATCTTATTATGACTATCGTTCTTATTATGACTAAAAAGTTACTAGGTACTTTTATGTAGATCTTTAGACAGGTCGTCACAAGAAAACATTTTATTCCTTACATTTGATTTTTTTTTAAATGTATGCCAACTTTAGATAGAAACGCAATATTTTTCTTAACTAAAATAGCAAATTTCTTGTGTTGTCATAGTTTACGATATGGGCGTTACGTAGTGACTTCACACTTAACTTACACACCATTTTGTTAGAAGCGTTTTCGAGCGTTAAGATGCCGGTCACCATTTGAGTGTTCCTCTTACATTTGTAAGCAGTACTTCTCTCCGGGGCAAAGACTGTTATTATACAAGTACCAAGTCAGGCCCCATATGGAGTATTGCTGCCATCTTTGGGCGGGAGCACCTGGATACCAGCTGGGCCCCTTTGACTCGATCCAAAGACGTGCTGTCCGAATTGTCAACGATCCCAAACTCACGAGCGATATCGAACCCTTAAGTCTAAGGAGAGACTTCGCCTCCTTATGTGTATTCTATCGCTTGTACAATGGATTGTGCTCTGAGGAATTGTTTGATATGATGCCAACGGCTGCATTCTACCACCGCACCGCTCGCCGTCGGCAGGGTGTTCACCCGCATACCCTGGAGCCTAAATGGTCTCGTACCGTGCGGTTTATGAGGAACTTCCTCCCGCGGACGCTCCGGCTGTGGAATGAGCTCCCTGCCACTGTTTTCCCAAAGGACTACAATATGGGGTTCTTCAAAAAAGGAGTGTTAAAGTTTTTAAAGGGTCGGCAACGCGCATGTAACACCCCTGGAGTTGCAGGCGTCCATAGGCTACGGTGACCGCTTACCATCAGGCGGGCCGTATGCTTGTTTGTCACCGTCGTAGTATAAAAAAAAAAAAAAATTATTTACACCAAAACAAAAACAGAAAAGTACCTCATACGTTCCCTTCGAATTGAAATTAACTAACAGGCTTCTTGATACTCCAATGAGTGTCAAAAACAATTGTAAAGCACGAATCAAATCATTTTTTAAATGTAATAAATGTTTTGATTCATGTTTTTTGTTTTTTAAGTAGTCACACTACTATATATAAATTATAAATTGAAAGTGATGTCATATACTACAGAAAAAGTGACCAAGGCCCCCGGCGAGCAGGGCTGGGATCGAACCAGCGACCTCCTGCTTTCGCGGCAGACGCCCTAACCACTGGGCACCCGATCACGGCAGCCAGAGTCCGAAATTTCCTAAGTATATGTAATCCTTTCTTATTTTTTAAACGTTTAAGGTACGTTCCGCCAATCCTACAGCTCAGACTCATCAAAACAAAGATGAATCTTTATGAATCAAAACATTTATTACATTTAATAAATGATTTGATTCGTGCTTTACAATTGTATAGAATGGTGACGTCAGCCTCGCTTCTACGTAGTTGAAAATAATCTGTAAAGATAATCTACTGAGGCCTGAGGAGATAGGCCCTGCTCACCGGGGGCCTTGGTCACTTTTTCTGTGTTATAAATATGACATCTGTTTCAATTTACAAGAGTGTCAAAAACTTGAGCAAAATCGTAAAAAACGTAACCGGCGTTTCAAGCGCCAAAGTCAAACTTAACTCTTATTTCTAAGTAACTTGTGTATTGTTTTAATGCATTGTCATTTTCACATACAAGGCATGTGATTATCACAAATGCCATAAAAAATTATCTTTTTTATTATACAGCTTTATCAAGGGCATTGGAAACAGCAATGCTGGGACTTTCCTTGTGAGATTTAATCAGAAATGAGGAGATACGCAAGAGTACCAAAGTCACTGACATTAGTGACATTGCTCTCAGAATTGCTAGACTTATGCTGGATTTGACCAAACTTTTTAACCAAGAGTAACGCTTACTCTTGGATACTAATGTCAAAATCCCATAGTAATTTGACGTTACTATCTGAGAGTAAGCGTTATTCTCGGAATAAAAATTTGGTAAAACGCAGCCTTAAGTGACAGTGGGCTGGGCACATTGCTATAAGGTCGGATGGCAGATGGGGCCAAAAACTACTCGACTCTCGACCATGTACCGAAAGACGCAGTGTGGGCAGACCTCCCACAAGGTGGTCCGGTGGCCTGATCAAGGTCGCGGGAACCCGCTGGAAGCAAGTACCACCGGACTGGTCGTCATGGCGATCTTTGGGGGAGGCATATGTCCAGCAGTGTACGTTTTCTGGATTAAATGATGATGATGATGATCGTTATTATTAAAAATACTCATGTTAGCCTTTTCCTGTACCAATTGTTTCACAGTCGTCATATTCATACTGATGTTTCTTTTGGATACGTATCCCTTTATTTGAGAACATATGTTTTCAATCGGATTGAAATCAGGATGATATGGTGGCAATCTTAGTACGCTGTATCCATATTCGTTACTAAGTTTATCTATAGAGTATTACAAAAGTATTGTTTGTACTCGCAAACAATTTCATATATTTCAATTTTTGTTAATGACGGATCAATCGGAATGTTATAATTGGCTAGCCAGTCAATCATGTTTTGCTTACGGGTATTTGACTTAGGAGGTTTTTCTACGTACTTATTATGATATGCAGCATTATCTACTACTAGTACTGAATGTGGAGCTAAGTTTGGAATGAGTTGACTACGTAGCCATTTTTCATAGTTTTCATTGTTCATCGCATTGTGATAGTCACCAGTTTTATCACTGGACTGATACATTAACAATGCTCCTAGAATAAACCCCTTTCTACTACCAGCATGCACTATCATTAGACGTTGACCTTTAGAAATTAACTGTTTCACTCCGTTTTCTGACGAGTCAGCCTAGCTTTTACCCGCCAAATGTGAGGTATGGATATATATGTTTCATCCATATAGACAATGTCTCTCCCTTGTAATCTGTACTTTTTTATCGCGGCCAAGAACTTTACTCTTTTTAAACGAACGTCATCTTTCTCGATAAGTAATTTTCTGTTGTTTTCAACGTTTTTTATACGGAAAACCCATTTTTCGAAGGATTTTTCTTAGAGTTAAGTCACATCCCTTAAAATTAATAGCTTCGGATAACTTGGACTTTAGGGCTTTAATTGTAGGTACTTGTTTGTATATCAAATGGAAATTATACACTAATCTCCGTATAACGTTGTAGTCGACATCGTCATGACCTGGACAAATTAATTTATTTGGTCTACCCAACTTTGCCATTTTCCGACTATTGGTTGGAGGTATGTAGATTGATTTTCGTATTCTTTTTGCAATATTTTACTATTCGTTGAGAAATTCCACTGGCCTCCGAAACTCGTTTTTGACTTTACAAAAGTAATCAGAGTAAGTAGTGTAGTAGTTGTTGGTATCTTTGAATTTGTCATTTTCAGTTAAGAAATATAAATAAATATTGAAAAAAAATTCACAGGGTTGCCGATTTAAACGTTTCCCACGTCTTAGTGCTTTCGGCATGTCTATTAAAAATAACTTAATACTAACTTAAATATTAACAAAATAATCCTCTGGTTAACCACTCTATATCGATACTTCGTCTCGCAATGCGACCGTCCTTTACGTTGTCTTGATGGGTACTGAGTGTGAGTGAAGGAGTAAGACAAATACAAACATTACCGAGAAAATACGATAGGAATGGATAGATATTATAATAGATTTAGGCTATTTTTAGGGTTACGCACCCAAAGGGTAAAACGGGACCCTATTACTGAGACTTCGCTGTCCGTCCGTCCGTCGGTCACTAGGCTGTATCTCATGAACCGCCATAGTTAAAGTTGAAAATTTCAGAGATGATGTATTTCTGCCACTATAACAACAAATAATGACCTGAAAAATTCACAAAGCATGAACTTTTGGTAGTCATATTCCCTTACCATGATGGGCCATCTACCAAGTATGTCAGTAGAACATACTACAACGTTTCTCCTAACAAACTGTGCTGCATTTGTCCCCTGGCTGAAGGGAAAAAATAACAACAAAAAATAGTTGATTCACTCAAATATATTATCGACTTAAGGTAAGCGGCCCAGTGGATGACACTTTAAGAAGGAAATTCAGATATTAACGAACTAAACTACTTAACTATGAAACAAAGTTACAATAAGTAGGGTAAACTCACGTTATTTAGTGATACTTCTTATTCGGTGTTACTACACAGAAAAATATACTTTAAAACGTTGCAATAAGGTTGATTTTTTCAAAGTCAAGTATCGATATATTATTTTTAGATTTTAATTAAAATTTTAACCTTTTTGCAACGTATTCAAGTAGGTATTTTGTTCTGTGTAGTATCACCGAATAATGCGAGTTTACCCTATATGCAAATCTATTAACCGGTTTTTTCTCAAGGTTATAGGAAACATGAATAGTATATTTCTCAAACCATTAATAAATAATTCAATTTTTCCGTGACATCTCAAATTGTACTAGTGGATGACATGCAAAATATCAAATGGCCCAGTGGATGACTATGGAAAAATGGAATCGGTGTACCAGGGTATGACAGGGCATTGCATCAAGTTTTCAGAGATGATTACTGAACTGCAGATAAATTATTAATAATGACAAAGTCGGACGCCCAAAAAAGCGTTCGGCGTTCGGCCCAAAAAAGCTCAAAATCATTAATTTCCATAAGATCATAAAATATGCATAATCATAACATGGGTGTCATTCACTATTACACGCTATAATTTTGTCCCAGTGACATATGCCTCCAATATTCTAATATATAAAAAAATAATCCACTTTAAATACACAAAATCCATTGTTTGTTTTATAATGAAACATCCGTTTTAATAAACACTTATCAATATGGAATTAAATCCTGTTTTCCTTTTCACTTCTACAATACACATGCAGTCTTAACAGATTTGCTAAGCGCGCCGGCGCAAAACCGACCGAAGCACCAGATCACAGAAACTATCTCACCACTCAATGAATCGATGAAAGTTTTACTTCAAAGATGGCATTAATTGACGCTGTTTTGGGATCATAATTATTAACAACTGTATTCTTATATTTTTTTATAAACTGTGAAAATGTCATCCACTGGGTCAGTATCATCCACTGGGTCGTCTACCTTAATCTTATCTGTTAAAATGTAATTATAACTTAATAATATTTTTCTACTATAGCACTTCTGTCAATTAGATGACTGACGGCGATATTAAAGAAGTATACATTATAACGTTTATCTATGGTATTCCGTGAGAACACTGCTCCTATGGATTTTCATACAATATATGAGTAGTGTTGTTTTTTTTTTATATAATGGGCACAACATCTTCCCTATTCTGCCACTTTTCTAGATTTTGCTTTTTACGCTATTTTAGCTGTCGTAGAAATACAAGCGTATGCAACAGCTCATAATTTCTTAAAATTTGAAGGTCGGTGTTACAAAACGAGACGAAGTCGGGTTTTGTAATAATAGCCTGGAGACCCTTATTATATCACTGTTGCATAAACTAGTATTTATTTTGCTATAATAACTTTTAACAGATAAGAAATTTGTTGTAACAACAAAGTTTATTATTATGAGGATCTTTGTATACCCTGGCCAGCAATTTCTGTCAGTGAAATATTTTTTTAATTGATATGCCTCCCGTTTTTTTGGAGTGAAAAAAGAGACATACCTAATTAAATAAATAAAATATTCTATTGACAGAGATTGTTGGGCTAGGGTATATGCGGTTTTTGAACGCATTATAGAGGCCATATAAAGGGTAGGGTATATAAAATACATTTTTTTAAGTATAAAAGCTCACCGAGTAGCCTGCTATTAAATTATTGTTTTAATATGAAATAGCGCTACTAGCTAATAGCAATAAACCTTTATGAGCATAAGGTAGTCACAGATGAAACCAAATTGAACCTTATCACATTGAAATAAAATTCAAAACCTTTGCCTTATAGAGACTAAAATACATTCACACCTTCTAACTGTACAGTCAAGTTTCCACATATATTATATTATTATCGTGCCTTTATTAAAAACTGGGGTAGTCAAGCATTTTAAATTGTACCGTTGCCACAAGTACCTAACGCAAATACACGGAGTTCATAATCATAATCATCTACTTACTTGATGAGTTTTGGCTGGGAATTTTTTTATAAACTTTGATTTGATAATTCTTGGGGAGCATGATGTTGGTCATATGGAGGTCCAAAGGCCAGGCCTACGTAGTGCGGCCCAAAAGTTACTGGCTGAAGAAATCTGAAGGTTCGAAAAGAAAAAATAAAATGTCATTGTGATCGTTATTTATTCTGCTCTTTCGTTTAATAGTTTTTAGATTTCTATCGCTTGCGGTTTTAATTTCACGGCGTTTAAAACAACGGGAAGTCTGAAATTTTTCGAAATGTAGGTATAAGTGGGTCGAACACTAAACTATGTTCAGAGTCTTTCCGATGGACTATTCAAAAGTTAACGGCTATATAGCTTGATTTTCTTATTTAAGCCTTATCTACAATAAGAGATCCTCTCTTTATATTACATTGTATGATAAAAATCACTACTACATGTCCACGAGCTGTTAACTATTTGCCACAGGAAAGAGAAAGTGCGTGTTCAGCTGAACTGTAGAGCCAATCTTTCCTGTGGCCAATAGTTAACAGCTTGTCTACATGTACCTAGTCACGGTTTTTATCATACAATTCATTAGAAAAGGAGTACTTTTAAACGTGGATATGGGTTAGATAAGAAAATCAACCTTCATAGCCCGTAACTTTTGAAAAGTCCACCGGAAAGATTCCAATCATCGTTTTGTGTTTGACCCAGGTTGGAATATCGTTCCGTCATCTAGTTCCTTACAAAGGAAGGGGTCAGTTCCACCGATATTAAAAAAAGATTAGATGCTGTTTACGGGGACTTGTCTCCTTCATTTTCCACCGTGAAAGAATGGAGTAAGCAATTTCGGCCTGTGTAGTGGAAGAGGAAGTTCTGAGTGACCAAAGATTAAAGACCAAGGAAATAGCGGCAAGGACAGGGCTTTTGAAAACTTCAGTTCTTAGGATTCTTCATGAACATCTTCACATGAATAAAGTTAGTTCCAGGTGGGTGCCCAAACTTCTTTCGAGCTTGCAACGAAGTAAGCGAAAAGCATGCTCTCAGGAAGTTTTAAATGCTTATAAAAATACGGAGAGAGTTTTAGTAACAATTGGTTACTGGGGATGAAACAATGGTTTTAAATACTATGATCCCCTTTCCAAAAGTGAATCGATGGAGTGGCGTCGATTTGGTGAAAAGCCACCTAGGAAGGCCAGGGTTACGCAATCCACCAAAAAGATAATGGCTACCATATTCTGGGATTGTCACGGAATACTGTTGATAGACATAAAAGAACGTAATACCACTGTAAACGGCAGGTATATGCTACCCTTATTGAACAATTACGAGAGGCAATCAAGGAAAAACGTCGAGGTAAACTTAGCAGAGGTGTGTGGCTACTCCACGACAATGCTCCCGTTCATACCGCTTCAATCACCAAGGCTGCTGTTGCCAAGTGTGGCTTCGAGGAATTTCGTCACCCACCCTATAGCCCTGACCTGGCCCCGACTACTATCTGTTTTCCAAACTTAAGGCAGACTTAAGAGGAAGAAGATTTTCTTCTGATGATGAAGTGACCCGTGCAGTATACGCCCATTTTGAGGTCAAAACTTCGGAGTGTTTTATAGAGGTATTGAAATACTAATTCATAGAACTGAAAAGTGTATTGAAATAGACCGAAACTATATTGAAAAATAAAAATAAAATTGTAAATGTATTTACTTATTTTCTTTGTAAGGCCGGAAACTTTTGGACCGCACTACGTATGTTCAGCAGTGGACGTCTTATGGCAGATATGATGATGATGATGTTGGTTTTGTAAATGAAAAAGTTTATTTCAGACTAATTGTGCATAATTAAGTGTATTATGTACGAGGGTAAATTAAAAAAAACGTTTTGCTCTACTTATCCTAATGTAGCTATGGAATGCATGCAATCAGTTATATTTTGTAATGACAAAAAGCCGATTTTTTACCGAAACGGCGGTTTTTTCATACAAAATCGGTTAACCGTTGCATTCCCTATCCTAATGCAACTGTAAATAACGAGACTTTAACGTAATATCATTTACTTTTACTAATTTTACTACAGCAACAGTGTGCGTTAGTACTTTCAAAGAGACTTTTTCTCTTCACAGAGATTTTTTCAGATTCGATTTTTACCGTTTTAATAATGAATTCAATATTTATAACATACATTAAATGGTGCATGTGAAGTCCCCAATCCGCATGGCCTGGGCTAGTACCACGAAAATCGAACGATTACGGATTTATATGTTCATCTCTGTCACACTTGCATGCATCCATTAGAGTGACAAAAAGGTTTTTCCGTCAATGCCAATTTTCGATGATCGTGGTAGGCCTGCTGCCGTGCAGTTTCGCTTTAGTAGGTATTTATACCATATATTATGTGATACAATAATTGATTTCATGGTATAAAATCTAATTTCACGAATTTTTAGTGAGATGCATGCAATAAATGGGCATATTTTTATTTTGTTGTCGTTTTTTTTTCTCGTCAGATTTGAATGAAATTTGGTGGGTAGGTAGAGTTCCTTATTCTACGCTAGATAGATACAAAATCTCAATGTGCGACAAAAAAATTGTATGAAATTTTCCACTGAGTTACGAAAATTCCATACGATTTCGTAACTCAGTGGAAAAAATTGTGGGACATACTTTGAAATTGGGTCTATCTTGAAGAGAATAAGGAACTCTACCTACCCACCAAATTTCATTCAAATCTGACGCGAAAAAAAAAACGACAACAAAATAAAAATATGCCCAAATAGCAATATGATAGATATTTTGCCGCTACTAAGTATTCAAAATCGAAACACACACATATGTAGTTATAATTCGTATTAAAATAAAATGTATTGTTAATTCTTACATTGTATAATAATTATAATATATACTTTCATAATCGTATTCTTATAATTCAAAACCCAATTGATAGTGTATTGTTAATATTGTTATTGTTTTGTATATATTTTATTCCTTACTTTGCCATAAAGACATTGTAGATGTGGTCGCCCAAATGCATATCCTATATTGTATTCATATATTTTGAGTTTTATTAACGCGTATACATATAGTATTGGTTTAACGATAATTAAATCGAATATAGTATTCCGACATCACATCCATGCATGAGCGTCATAATTGATTGATAAGTATGAAGCGGAAAATTGGGGAAAATTGGAAGCGAATTTCGTATTGCAGCTCTGTCTGGCTGGAAGCAATCCGAGTACGGTGGTATTGGTAGATTTTGAGATGGTATGTTTGTTGGTCGGGCAGGGCTGGCGCCCCCGGCGGCGGCGGCCGGCGGCGGTACTACGGCCCCCCGGCCCGCAGCGCGAACGCCACGCAGTCTTCCCGCGTTACTCGCACGTGCTGTAGCCTGCATTCCATGTGATACTATATTACCAACTTTATCGAGAAGCGACTACTACCCAGTGCGAAATAACCGGACTTTAATTAGTGCAACTTGTGCTTTTATGTGATCAATTACATCATTTAATAGGGTACTGTGTAATGACTTCAGTGCTCTATCAATTAAAGTTGCTCGTAATTGCATTGCTCTTTTTACTTCCAATACATTAATTAAGATCTTACATGGGACCGGAACGCATTATTAATGTATGGAATTTATGAAACCCTCCGCTGGATGGACTTTGTTGCTGTAATTGAATTTTAAATGGTAGGTAAACTTTTATTACTAACGTAAAGTAGTAAATAAAGTACTAAAACAATTTTTAATTTGTATGTCCTCGTATATATACAGATAGGTTTGTAAATGCATTATATGATGTCACAGCTATTTGAAGTTTAATCATTAATAAAGGACATTTAACGAAGGTTTGTTACAACTCTACTTACTACCCGCATTATTTCAGTAAACGTGGTTGTCATCATCATACGACGATTGTACGGACAAAAATAATATTGACGTCAAAATATTTAATAAATCAAAACATAAAATGCAATATGAAAATGATTTATACTATTAAAAAACTACGCACACTAAGTACTTATCTAACTCGCACGTACACGAAAATATTTATTGATAGAAAGATAAGATGTGGTTTCTTAATGAAATCATTTACTGTCGTAGATACGCTTTACTATCTACAATTTGTAACCTAATTTACTTAAATGACATTACATATAAAAATCACGGAAGTAATTGGTATTTCAGTGTATTAAATAAGGATCAAGTAAGTGAAACATCCTTATTGGAGTCCATCATCCATTTCGTGGCATCTACTATTTACTGTTCGCTTTCAACGTGTTCTTTGTTTTGCTAGGCCTTTTTAAATATTGTGGAATGTGAATTCCTTCGTTTTGTAATATTCCGTTGGTTCCGTAGCATTTCCGATAAACAAGATGATAGTAAATATATATGTAGGGGTTATGTGGATTAATTGAATATCATGCACCTGAACAGATACGTAGGTATATGATGGTTGCACTTATGTCGTTCATTTGTTGTATATCGCTCCCGCACTTGTACAATTGTTAGAACGCGACTAGGATGACAGGCGACAAAAGCGCGACCACATTGGGCTGCTACTCTAGATAAATTATTATAATGAAATAAAATTAAATCAATACTCATACTTAAATTAATTAGAATACCTACATAATAATATACATTATTTATATGTAAAGATGATATTGTTCCATAGACTTAGAATTAGGACAAAACTCAGTCCTACATTGACAACATAGACGCTCTTAAACCCAAAAGTACTTCCCTTTGCTTATCCATTTTACAAAGTAAAAATAACTCGTTTAATTCATTCAAATGGAAAGTATAAAAACAAACTCAACCGCCCTCTACACAAGCCCTCGGACCCCTAAAAACTGGTAGAGCAGGTCCGCGTGTTTGCTGGCAAAGAAATGAGTTGCTACTAAATTGTTACGATAGATGGCAGCTCTGTAGAATGTTTTCCATATAAAAACCTCTTACACCAACTTTATTGACTTTGATAATGGATTTTTTACGAGTGTACTGTTTTTATGGTTGCATGAAATTAAACGCATAAAGTTGTGCTTAAGATATGTGTTAAATTAGGTTAGTATACCGATATATTTATAGGGTCTAATACTAGTATGTACTCGTATAATACGGGTACATACTTCCATGTATCTGGATTATTGGTTAACAATGGCCTGTTCCATCATTGAAGTCCTTTATAAAACTTTGACATAAGTTCCGAAACATCCTAAATATTCCGAAGCCACACACCAAGTTCAAAGTTACAGGACACCCTGTGGGTATATCCACTTGCCTACAACTATCCCTTTTAGTTCACGAGTTTCAAACTCCGTAAATACGATCGCTAAGTTTTTGAAAGACACATTCCATTTGTAATAATAACATCAATTGATTTAACGCTCTAACAGTGGGAGGAGCAGAACGAGGTCACCGACCGGCAATTATAATGTCCTCCTCCTAGAGAATACTACCAACTGCTTTGCCGGAACGGAACGACGTACGGTCCACATAAATCTTTAACTCATGATCTGTGTATTTTCAATAGTTTTATAATTTTTTAATTAATTATTTGTTAAGTCTTAATGGTAAAATACTTCACAATATTAAAAATAAAAATAAAAATAGATTGTTTATTAATCCATGTAAGTATTAACTTGATTATTGTTACAAAACCGGGGATTTTTTTTATCCGTCCCAATTTTTTATTAGGGTTACGTAGTCAACTAAGACCCCTTATAGTTTCGCCATGTCTGTCTGTCCGTCCGTTTGTCCGTCCGGCTGCGGTATAACTCTGTGACCGTCAGTAGTAGAACGCTGTAATTTGGTATGAAATAGTATGAATATACATATCAATCATGCCGACAAAGCGGTAAAATAAAAAGTCGAAATGTTTTATTTTTTGGGTAGGTACCTGGAAATACGCGTAAAGCGGGGGATGTTTTTTTTTTTCATTTCAACCCTAAAGCGTGAGGAAAAATCTTCTCAGTTAAAAGGGCGTATAAGTCTAGGTCTGCATAGTTACTCCTTTTTTATTGTTATGAGCATGGTATTTCTTAAAACCCTTCTTAAATTCGCCTATTAGCTGGCTATATACGTTAGGGGTTAGGGTACATCTGCCAGATCTGCCGATAAATGTATGGGAAACTTGTCTGGCAGATGCCCGGCGGACATACCCACTATGGAGATCTGACGGATTACCCGGATGTACATGGCCGGCAATTGTGCCGGACTGTAAACTACGAAACCCTACACTCTGAGCATGGCCTGGCATGCTTTTGGCCGGTTTTTATTGTATGACAAACGCTCGTTTAGGTAAACCACAACACAAAAAAGTTAGTAAATATTTAAAAGCTTACAAATCTGAAACAGCGTGTTTTTTTACTATTTGAATACTAGTTATATTAAAACAAGCTACACGTGCCTTTTTTGTTCTTATTATTTATTTATTTTATTTTATTTTATTTTATTTTATTTCAACGGAAAACTTACAGCTAAGTTAACAAGAAAGGTAGTGACATAGAAACAGTAAGCCAATTACAAGTTTCCACAGATAGAAACAACTTAAGGTACAAAGCGTGCGCAGCATATGATACTAACAGTGGAGAGAAAATATACTAGTTAAACGAAAGATACATAAAACAAAGATACATTAAACAAACCGGTTAACTAAAGAAATGCGATAAATCAAAGTTGCCTACTTAAGAGTTATCAGAGAAGTCCTGGCTCATAAGTTTGCGAATCGAACTAATTATTCTACAGTTTTATTATTAGAAACTTACATGATTCATTAATTAGATGATACTTTAAGTATTTATTCATTTAGTATATTAAGATGTACTAATTAGATGATACTTTAAGTATTTATCCATTTAGTTTTAGTTGTAGTAGCATTATAAGCGCTTTGGTGTCTAGACTGTAAGCTTATAAATGTAATTGAATAAAATAAAAAAAATTACAATTTAACACTAAAATTCCCTTAACCACCTTAGCCTTGCCTTAGAGTGCTTGCCTACTTTTCAAATAGTTTAATCTAACCTACCTACTTATTACAAAACTTTCTACTTTCCACGCTCTAAAAACATATTAGATACATCGCATCGTATCATTATGGATGCCAGATTTAATTGTCAATTATTGAGATACATCGGTTAGAAAAATAGCTCCGGTTGTTATCATAATATCTCCTTTCAAGTTAACGTTTATTATAATGTAGGTTACTTGATGTTGAGTAATTGTGGCAATTACGTCGTGGCATAAACGTTTGTGTAAAGACTATAAAGGATATAATTATACCCTGTAGACTTTATAAACTCGCTCCCTGAGTGTCAGATGCAAACTATTATTTTACTTAATGGTACAAATAACACAGAAACAATTATCAAGCATGTCCTTTCACTTGGTTATTGATAATATTATATTTTGTGCTGGTTGCCCGTTGCACGCTGGGAGCGCAGCCGGTGTGCCACAAAACCGGTCCGAAAGGAATGAGACCGAGTTGTGGCTCAAGGCACCACTACTACAATGTTGATTAATCGGATTTTGAATTTTGAACAGAGTGAAACATTTACTTTATTTGCTTAATATACCTCTTTTTATAGGTTACCATTAGTTCATAAGTACGTATTTAGTATATTTAAGTACCTAGTTTATTTCATTCATAAAAAAGGGAAGCATATTATTTAAAAAAAAACTACTATCAAACTTGGTTTTCCAGATCATACTGCGTAGTTAAGATTAGTTTTAAACTCGACTTAAATACCTAAATACAATTGGAGTCTGCGTGTAAAGAGTAGAGTCATATGATTCATTAACGTCCATATCTGTGAAGACTCTTTTCTTTCCGTACACACTATATTTAATTAATTTAAATACTTAATTGAAATTAAACACTTTAGAACGGATTAATCGCGTTTATTAACACCATGATGATGTTTGTCATCATCTTAACCCTGTGAAAACGAGTGCTGTAAAAGGCTCGAAACGTACGATCATGATGGTGTTAATAAACGCGATTAATCCGTTTTAAAGTGTTTAATTTCAATGAATAACAATCGCGGTAAAACAGAAGACAATATTAAATACTTAATGCTATTATTGTTTGTAACGAAAATTGTTAAGTCAAATAAAAAGATAAATGGTTAACTGCCAAGTGGTTAGGGATCCGTTGACAGGTTTGTCTGATTTTAGTAATTTCTGTAAGTAATTCTTTATTCTTTTCTTTATTCTTTATTGCAACCATGGTATTTTAGATGTACATAATATTAATAAAAATAGTTCCACATGGGCCCTGTTAGGGCAAAGCAAGAATACAATACTAATGTATGTGCTTAATTCATCCTTTATAAACTTAACTTAATTAAATTAAAAAAAGGCTAGACAAGAGAACATCCATAGTATTCCATACTATTAATTAATTGTCAATTAAATTAAATGGTTTTGTAAATAAAATAGAGATAAAAATACAATTAGTTTAAATAATCCATATCATTGCATTAAAATATTTGAATACAATATCAATAAATAAATTTGCTTCCAATAATTCTTACATTAAAGTCTTAATTATATATTATGTCAAATTATGTCAAATTCACTATCCTTATAAAATTCATCGACCGTGTAGTAACATTTCTGGGTTAAAATGTGTTTTATTATGTTTTTAAACCGGGTATTATTTTCTTGTTTTAATATGTTGAGTGGTTTTTATTATAAATTTGGGCACATCTGTAATATGGACTATTTTTGAACATAACAAGGTTCCATTTCGGCAGTGCTAACTGATATCCTTTTCTTGAATTATATCTGCTTAAATATCATAAAATAGTATTTTGAAAGTCATTTCTTTCCTGATCAAAACTCAGAAAGCTGTCAGTATTTATAAATATGAGTCGTGTTAAACATTTTGGTATTTATTTTATTCTTATCAAAAAGTACCTGAAATTCATCTTGCGAGAAACTTGAAATCGACTTTTTCAATGGACGTTACATCTAAGTTAACTTACATTTTAATAGTTATTTTTTTGTGTTTTTTAAACAACGAGTTTGTTACACAATACGTAGGTAGTAATTGTTAATCTAAAGCTGTAGTCAATTTGCACTTTGCCGTTATACACGATGCTAAAACGAGTGTAAAAAAAAGTTAAAGTACCTACCTAATGTTATCGACTATTTTCAACCGACTTCACAATTTCAAAAGGAGGACGTTCTCAATTCGTGTAAATGTTTTTTTTTGCAGTATTTTTTTTTATGTTTGTTACCTCAGAACTCCGTCCATCCAACCAAACCGATTTTAGAAATTCTTTTTTTATCTGAAAGTAGCTGGTTCCAGATTGGTCCCATTTTTTCAAAATCCATTTTGGATGATGCATCCATGAGGAATTAAGCAAACTCCTCAAATTTGAAAGGTGCATGCTAATTTGGGTGATTTCTTAAGAAACTCGAGCATTTCTTTACGAAAATCATCAATTTGGTGGAGTGGATCTGATAATGAAGACCAAGACCAAGAACTCTTCAAATTTGAAAGGTACATGCATGATGATTTGGGTACTTTCTTAAGACACTCGAGCATTTCTTTACGAACATCATCAATTTGGTGGAGTGGAACTGATGATGAAGACCAGGGAGGCAAAATGGAACTGCTCGATAATTTCCAGTCTGTCTCCCATTTAACACATTGTTATTTTTTTGCGACCTTAAAGGTCTACAAGGTAGTTCCGTTTGATTTTACTTCAGATGTAATGATGGAAGCCCTGAGTCATTAAGAAAGCTCTTCAATTTCCGAACGTACACGTGCGGTGAATTGGATATTTTTGAAGTAAACTGGCTAACTCAAACAAATTCAAAATTTCACTTTTACCGGGAAGGCCCAATTAAGTCGGTTTTTTTTCTTAATAATTATGCCTAAACGAATTTCTATGTTTCCTATCTATACCTAAATATTCCTATCTAATTAGAATCGTCCATTCATCCTCTAATTACTAAACTTAATTGCTTCAATCACACTTCAATTCAGTCTCCTTTTGAATACGTGTTTTTATATCAGGGATACAAAAACTTATATTGTTTCTTTTAATGTAACAATGTTGGCGTAAAAAATATAGTGTAAAAGATTTCACGTGAGACATGGTCTTTACTATCATACTAAACTGAAATTAAAGCTTTTTATAGGTGTTATGTGATATTATGTGTCCTGCCTTCTACTTTAAGTTGTATTTTACCGATTCAATTTTTTTATTTTAATCAGGTTTAAAATGCACAATGAAATGAATATCGCCAGTAAAACCTAATGTCGGGACGAAGCATGGGTTCGAAACACAAGCTATAAAACACGAGCTGTAAATAAATGTATCGCGCTCAAACCAAATGCTGAGAGACAGAATGCCATTTAACATTTAGCTCTCTACGTCATTCAATATCGCAATCTTAAGAAATAGAAACTGGGACGAGATTGCGGCACCGACCAATTAATAATAAGGATAAAATTTAAAAGTACAACTTTTTATAAGTGTTAATTTAACATCGACTACTCGTAAATTTAATTATTTTGTATTTAAAATTTGCATTTTTGGGGTTCCGTCCCTCAAACGGAAAAACGAAACCCATATAGGATCACTTTGTTGTCCGTCCGTTCGTACGTCCGTCTGTCAAGACCCTTTATCTCGGGAACGCATAGAGGTAGCAAGTTGAACATAATACCACATACACAAGTCTGCGGTCCCTTAAGGCTGTAAAAAAACCAAACCTCTACGTCAACGCAATCCAAAGTTATGGCCGTTGATGTCGCATTTCCCATACATCAAAATGTATTGTCCCGTTGACCTAGAATCACGAAATTTGGCAAAAAGTAAGAGCTTGTAGCACAAGTCCAGGAAAAATCCGAAAACCGTATAATTGCCGCACACTGACAGTTCAGTGGAACCAGTATTTTCAAGTACTTACCTAAGATCATAAATGAGGGACGGGGAGCATCCTTTGTGCGGAACCCTCGCGGTGGGCGATTCCAACTCGCACGTGGCAGGATTTTTTTGTTATCGAATGAGCTGGAAGGTTTATTCCTTATTAGAGCTGAAAGTCAGTCAGTGTCTTACTCCCTGAAAATAAAACTCAAGTTTTAAGTGCCGTATGTACCTAGTCGCACACTAGCATTCTAAGTTTGATATAATCGTCCCTGCTAGAAGTTTAAAAAAGTACAACTCAAAAGGTGATTGTTGGTAGAAACGTATGCATTAATTATTAATTAACAATAGTAACACCAAAAGAAGTAACTAATAGGTACGCGTCATATGCATTTATAATAGTCCCCGATATACCTAAAAATATACACCGTACAACCTAACACGTTGAAGGTTGAATTTTGAAATTATTTTAATACCTATCTACCGTGAAGCTTTCAAAATTCAAAAGTGTAGTAAGTGTACCTTATACACGCAGAAGTCATTTTTGAACTCATATAGTTGGAGACTACCGCTTGTATATCATTACAAATATAATGAAATAACCCAAGACTACATAAATTTAAAAGCCATTGCGGTTGTATACCGCACTTTCAATTTAATTAGCAATGCATTTTATCCAAAGTATCCGAAGCCGAATTGAAACTTCCGCGTGGAAGGGATCAATCACGCAATTCTCAATCAAGCAGAGTAAATAACCAGGATCGAATAATTTGCTCTCCACCCGATAGTTGGATCTAATCAGCAATTTTCCCAGCAGAGATTGAGGGAACTTGGTTCCTTGATAATATAAAAAGGAAAAAAGTAACGTAAAATTGATCGCAACTATCATACTGGGAACTTAACGAGCCTATTGTATGTGATTATAACCGCTGTAAGTACTGGCCATCGCAAACTTTATCCTAGTGTAGTAAATACAGACTCTAGTAAAAAACAGGATCATTAATATTATACTTAGACAGTTTGTTATTTATCATTATTATTGACGGCGTTTATCTTTCTTGCAGAGACCAGACAATCTCGAGTTGCCGCTGTCAGCCCCCCGCGACACTAAATCTAGTGTGTACGCTATGAATGATCAGGTGAGTTATTTATTTGTTGAATCTCAGCTATATAATTACAACGTTTGATATCAATTTATTACTTATTAGGATCATAATCTCATTAGAGCATTTTCACATTATCCAATCTGATCTCGGATATAGGATCCTACATGTAATGTAAATCCGACATTATTGGAAGCACATCCGATATTGTCGGACCGACATCTATATCCAAAGGGTTCGTATGCTCAGAAAAACTTAATATAATATTTTGTGCTCCATTTGCAGGTGAATTAAATCAGTAACTCCGCCTTTTTTGCGTTAACGTTAATTTTAAGCACTACAAAGTGTGGAAATGTATGTCGGGCCCTGGAGAAAAATTACCTTAAATCCTTAAGTTACCTAAATTTACTTAAAGGAAACATTCCCATATTTTTAAAAAGAAACAAAACTTATTTACACTAATCGATAAAGTCAAGTTCAAAGGTAACATTTCTCCAAAAGACATTAGGTCTGACACTCGTCTCTCGTTCAGCATGTCCATAAAAAAAGGAATATTCAATGTGGGAAAATATTAATGGGCCCTTGAGGGAAAGTCCTCATTTTAATCAAAGGAAAAATTATTTTATTTTTAAAAAGAAACAAAACTGCAAACAAAGGTTTTTCAAATTTGCTTGTGTCACTCTGGAATCGTACCAACTAAAAATTGAAAAAATTAAGATTTAAAATCTTAGAATGCAGTTTTGTTAAATTTAAAATAAAAAAAAGTTTCTTTTGAGTGAAATGAGGTAACTTAAGAATTTCGGGCACTTTCCCTCAAGGACCCAATTTTTCCCCATGCCGAACATTCTTTTTTTTATAAGCTGAACGAGAGACAAGACCTTTGTCTCTTGGAGAAATTATATCTTTGACGTTGACTTTATCAATTATTGAAATAAAATAAAAAACAAGTTTTATTATTAGCAATTTTTACCTGGTTTGATTCCTGGATAAAGACAAGCAAGGATAAAATAAGGCAACATTTTTAAAAGTCTTTGATTGCAGTTTAGTTTTATTTTAAACATAAGGGAATGTTTCCTTTATGTAGAATGAGCTAACTTAAGGAATTAAGATAGTTTCCATCCAGAGCACGACTTATTTTTCTATACTGTAGATTAATTAAATGAGTAAATAAACACTAAAAAGTGCATACTTACCCCCTGTATAGTCCTATCCTACATCCGATATCGGATTGGATAATGTGAAAACGCTCTGACTCTTACTTATACTGTGTTTCGTATTCGGACAGTATTGAATTGACCCATTTATTCCCTTCTAAAAAGTTATTATTGCAATATTTATAAAATCAAGATAGTAAACAGCATTTTTTTTTTATTTAAATTGAATATACGGTTGTATATTCTTCCATACCACTTTTTTATGATTAAGTAAACTGTACCTACTGTTTTATTTTTTACACAATGTTGAATGGTGGCTGTATGGCCTGTATGCCATTATGTATGTCAAAAATTTTTTGTTGTCATTTAACGAATATCCGTAATACGGTGACGTATTTAAGATGCAGCATTACATACTAGAGTCCATCTATGCTAAGTTTCCTAGATTTTGATAGCGCAGAATGTGAAAGTGTTAAGAAAACGTCATAATTTCATAGAAGTTTGACGTTTAAAATAACACTTTAAAGTATGACAGTTCA
The DNA here is from genome assembly GCA_949128165.1 of Lathronympha strigana. Lineage (NCBI taxonomy): Eukaryota > Metazoa > Arthropoda > Insecta > Lepidoptera > Tortricidae > Lathronympha > Lathronympha strigana. The sequence continues at coordinate 13,290,994 of OX421909.1, read as the reverse complement.
TTTGCTCGGCAGAGATAGCGTGGTTTGACTCTACTTTTCTGTAGGTAGGTATATAATGTCATTTTAACCTAAATTTTCTTTACAGTTACTTTTAAGTATGATACGGATGGTAGTAAATTTTAATTCCTTATTACAAGCCCGTATAAAATGTATATAATTATAATTTAACTTCTGTAGGAGCGTTGGTGGCCCAGCGGTATGACGTGAGACTTTCAATCCGAAGGTCTCGGGTTCAAATCCTGCCGAATAATATGTACGAAATATCTAATATAGTTTTGATATTTACCGATCGCTTTTCGGTGAATGAGAAAATCGTAAGGAAACCGGACTAATCCCAATAAGGCCTAGTTTACCCTCTGGGTTGGAAGGTCAGATGGCAGTCGCTTTCGTAAAACTAGCACCTACGTCAAATCTTGGGATTAGTTGCCAAAGCGGACCCCAGGCTCCCTGAGCCGTGGCATAAGCTGGGAAAACGCTAGGAAGAAGAATTTAACTTTTCTGTAAATAGCCTGCGCCAAAAATATCGCCTCTTTCTTGTATTGGTATATGTAAAACATTTAATAATAGTAGAAACACTAAGAACTATAACCAAAATACCTGTAATGTAATACATCCCTGATTTCTAATAAACTCGCAAAAATGTATCGTGATAAATGTGTAGGTGCACCTTCAGCCAGGCCTCAAAGCTATACGAGGCCAACTTGATAAATTCTGCTTAAGTACTGCTATTACGTTGTTATATTTTAAGGATAACGATTATTGTTATGACTTTGGAAATGTAGACCACACGTGGTAATAATAACACATTATTATGCAGTGCTCGTGTGTTTCGAATGGAGTCTTCTACGGATAATTCCTAATAACATATTTTAATGGACAATACGTCACCCTAAATATCTAAAATTTTAACATTCCTTATATTATAAATTTGAAAATCACTTTGCCTGTCTGCCTGACTTTTTTTGATTAAATTTTAGAATCGAATTAATAAAATTTGGTATGTAGGATCCTCAAGATCTACGGATGAACGCGGGATAAGCTGGCTAAAGGTTTTACCTTTACAGCCTTGGTTAGTTGGAAGGATTGACTTTATGTGTATTTCAAATTGAGAACTCTAGCCAGTGCTGTCACACCAAGGGGCGATGGTTGATTGTTCATTCTGTGCGTGGCCGGTGGCAGCCTTCACGTAAGGTTCTGTGATCGATAATGTGTTAATAAAAAGATATTTAAATACCCATAAAACGTGTGTTGTTTCTCACCACTAGGCCGAACCCTTTACAGTACACTAGAGAATGCAAAGTTTTATCCATTTTGTATAAAAGAACCGCGGTAACAGGTCAAAAATCGGCCAAATATGATCATGTGATTTTTGTGCGAGCCTTAGCCCCTAAGCCCCACTTGCACCACCCAGGGTTAACCGCTAACCCGGAGCTAAGCTGTCAAATTCCAAACAAAAACACACTTAACTCCAGGTTAGTTGGCTAACCTCGATTGGTGGCCCTAGGAGGAGTTTAAAGGGGTTTAAATATGGTCGGGTAAAAAAACCATGAGGGCCGTTTGATAAGTCTTTTAAAAAAAACTATTTATAAAACCTTTTTTTGGTAAATGGCATTAACACTGGCTGGCACGATCTTTCAACTGAAAACTGGCGAAAAATAAAGAAAAAAAAACAAAGGTCTGAATTTCGTGCGTTATTAAACACTTTTTTATAAAGGGTTGCAGTATTGCCACTATAAAAAATTAACTCGATTCACGGCACTAATTCACCGACGTTGCAAACCATTTACAACTGGCTAAATGAATTTAAACGTGGTCGGTCAAGCACATCTGATGCTCCACGCTCTGGTCGCCCAATCGAAGTCACTACTGAAGACGTTGTTGAATAAGTTCATAATATCGTACTCGATGACCGCTGCGTGAATTAGCTGAAAAGATAGGCATCTCTACTGAGCGAGTACCTACATTTTAAAAGAAGATTTAGTCATGACTAAGCTATCTGCACGATGTGCCACGTTTGTTGACGATCAAACAAAAAGGCGAACGAAAGCGAGTTTCAAAACTGGGTTTGGATAGGATGAAGCGTAATCCTCGGAATTTTTTGAAACGATTTGTCACTGTGGACGAAACTTGGGTTCACAATTACACGTCAGAGTCAAAACAACAGTCCAAACAATGGATGCCTGCTGGTGAACGTGCCCCAAAGAAGGCAAAATCTGTTTTGTCAGCTGGAAAGGTAATGGCGACAGTTTTCTGGGAAGGAATTATCATGATTTACTACTTAGAAAAAGGGATGACTATCACTGGCCGTTAATACGCAGATTTATTCGACCGTTTTAAAGCCGAATTGTTGGAAAAACGTCCAGATTTATCTCCGACAAAAGTCCTCTTTCACAACGCCCCACTGCACACCTCAACTATTGCAATGGCAAAAATCCATTAATTAGGCTTCGAGCTGGTTCCTCATGCTCCGTAGTCACCGGACTTAGCTCCGTGTGATTATTCCCAAATTTGAAAAGATGTAACTCAAACATTTTTGACGAATGAAGACTGTAAAGCAGGTGTGAACGGCTATTTTGCAGACCTCGACAAATCCAAGTTTTTGGAGGGGATAAAAAAATTGGAAACTCGTTGGAATAAGTGTTTGGCCCTTAAGGGAGATTATGTTGAGAAATAAATGTAATTCTAAATTAAAAAATGACGCTTTTTGACTCAAAAAAAACTTGTCAAACTGCCCTCGTATATAATGATACTTAAGAGTGGTTAACAATAGTCCCTGGGTCAACAGGCCAAAAATTCGAAAATGGTATAATTTGCGGGTAGGTACCAATTTTCCTCTATATAGCAGTTTAACTATTACTAAGACCCCGCTGTCCGTTCGTCTGTCTGTCTGTCATGAACCGAGATAGTTAGACAGTTGAAATTTTTATAGATAATCTACTCGTGTTTCATCAAACACATAACTTTAAAAATAAATAATGATATGAAAATAATACAAATATTTAAGGGAGCTAACGTGTACAGCTAACGTGTTTTTTTTTGCCAATTTTATAGATAATGGTACGAAACAGTTCGTGCATGAGTCCTATTCGTATCGTACTTGGGTTCTACTCGTACTTGAGTCCTACTCGTACTTGGCCGGTTTGTTAGATACATTTGCAAAAGGCCAGGAATATAGGTAGGTATAGGTTGGAAAACTATTAGGTACTCTATTTAGTCCGTCAGTTAGATTATCCAAAATTATTAGACACACAATTTTTTCCTTTTTCTAGATAACTAAAATTTACGAAGATAAAGAGCATCAAAGTTCCGGTAAAATAACAAACTATTAGGTAAGAATTGTACCTATTTGTGACGTCACGTGAAACTTGAATGCACTGTATTTCCGTCATAACATAACTAAGGATGCCTTAGATTGTTTTATAGGGTTCCGTACCTCAGAAGGAAAAAACTGAACCCGTATAGTACCACTTTGTTGTCCGTCCGTCCGTCCGTCTGTCTGTCTGTCAAGACCCTTTATCTCGGAAACGCGTAAAGGTAGCAAGTTGAAACAAATACTACATACACAGGTCTGCGGTCCTTTGAAGTTGTGAAAAAACCAAACCTCTACTTCAACGCAATCAAAAGATACGGCCGTTTATGCCGCATTTCCCATACATGCAATGGGTCTCCCTCGACATCCCTAACAACGATTGTCCTAAACTCACTTACACTAACCATTTTGTCCTAATGGGCATTAGCTCTAACGATCTATTGGCATAACAATTATTTTCTGTAATGTAATGGTTGCCCTAAAACTCTTTTATCTGAAGCATTTATGGCATTACATCAATATGTGTTTTGGCATATTCATTGCCATCCCTGACAACGTTCGTCCTCATATCTCTTGCCATAACTATTTTATCCTAACCGGTATTAGTCCTAACAATCAATTGTCATAATAATTATTATCCATAATGTAATGATAGTCCTAAAACTCGTCTGTTCGAAGCATGTTATCATATACACACGCAGTCTTGTACTGATTTTTACCATATTTTGGTTGGACTGTAGCAAAGGGGGGCCGGGACATTTAGTCAAAAGTGGTGTAATTATGACATAAATATTTTAAATGATTGTAACTTACATAACACGTCAAAATAAGCAGCTTTTACGTGAAAACTTTTTTCTAAAATTGAAAATCGCTGAGATAGAGCGCTTCAAAGATCAAAAGTTAAGGCAGGTCGGTGTAGGTCCCAACTTTTTTACAAAAATATATAGGTTAAGGCAGGTCGGTGTAGGTACGACGACGAGCGAAGCGAGGAGGAGTGTTAGGTAGAACTGCCAGCTAACAGCGCGCGAGCCGAGCGAGCGAAGCTCGGTGCCGTGGCAGTAGCCGGCGAAGCGTCAGAACCGACTTTTTGACATAACGCTCTTTACAAACTACAACTTTCTATTAATGAATTAATGTGGGCTAAGAAACTTGAAACACTTTTTTCTAAAATTGAATATCGTTGAGATAGAGCGCTTCAAAGATCGAAGGTTAAGGCAGGTCGGTGTAGGTACGACGACGAGGGAAGCGAGGAGGAGTGTTAGGTAGAACTGCGACCTAACAGCACCAGCGCCAGAATCGACTTTTTTACATTACACTCTTTACAATACAAACTACAACTTTCTATTAATTAATTAATTTGGGATTAGAATCGTTATACAATAATTGGATAAACGTCTGACTGAGGCTATATAAAATCACGAATTAATTAAGATATTGTATGATCTTTAGGACAAATAGTAATTATGCAAAATTAGTATTATGGAACATGATATATGCAATCAATATGGCAGGTGACATTAGGACATAAAACATTAGGGCCAACTAAAATCATCCATTCAATGAGGGGGATATCAACAATAGGGCAAATTAGTATTAGGACAAATGCCAATGTTAGGGAACGGGATCCCGATATAGATCCATTTGCAATGGGAATCAAAATGTATAGGGTACTTCCCGTTGACCTAGAATCACGAAATTTAGCAATAAGCAAGAGCTTGTAGCACAAGTACAGGAAAAAATCCGAAAACCGTATAATTGCTGCACACTGAGGGTTTCGGTGCCACCAGTATTTGTAAGTACCTAAGGTCATTAATAGCCTAGCATCCTTTGCGCGGAACCCTCGGTGGGCGAGGCCGACTCGCACTTGGCCGGTTTTTTCTTTATATTTATACTGGCTGTTGTCCAACTTCGTACGCGTAGAATTTCATTTTGTTTCTAAGTAAGTATTTTTTAGACAATAAAATATTTGGAGTACAATAAAAAAACCGTCGCTTATTATATATTTGTATTCGTTATATAAGTAGGGCGGAACTTCCCCGCGGGTTCGAGTCCCGCCCGAGGTCATGCATTTCCCACATTTCCTTTCTTTCTGAGAAATTTGGTATCGTTCGCAGACGTTTCTCCTTAGAAATAATGGTTTAGTATGGGATAACACATTTTTAGTGGTAATTCTTAATATAACTTGATACTCCACATAGGAAACTGGTTAACTCAAACTAACTCAAAACTTAACTTTTACCGGGAAGTCAAATTTAGGTCAGTTTTTTTCCTTCAAAATTATTAACCCTTTTAGGGATTAAATTTTTCAATATCCCTGCTTATTACTTGTACACATTGTAAATGAAAGTTGGTGTGCAAATTTCAACTTTTTTCACTTCAGTAGTTTCGGGTCTGCGTTGACTAGTCAGTCAGTGTCATTCAAGACTCACGCATTTAAATATGTAGATCATACATATTTATTTATTTATTATTACATATTGAAAATTATACTTATGACTTAACATATAGGTGTTGTGAAACCCTTTCGGGTTTGTGTTCGAACACCTGCTCCACGTACAATTCTAGTACATTGTGCATCTAGGGAGGTAAGTACAGGATTACTAACGAGAGTATGTTAGAAGCCCGACGCAGCAGGCGGAGGGCTTTTAATGACTCGAGTTTGTAATCCTCTTACCGACCGTGATGCATACAATGTTTTTCATCACACTTGTAAGGGAAAAAACAAATATACAAATGAATCTATTTATTAAAGTTGAATGTAATAGTACAATTGCTATTGTTAGTGAAATTTAATGACATGTTTTAATAATAGTAAAATTTTAAATATAATGCAGATAAATATTCTTTTGAAGTTGAATACACAGTAAAGTTGGTTTGTAGCCAATCTGAAGATTTGAAATAAGCCTTAGCTGATGTAAAACCTCCTTAGTCTGAAGTGAAATGACGTATCATATTTTAAAACTAAACTCATAACTCCCTCGGAAGTTATATTGTACTAAAATCCATAACTCCCGAGGGGACTAAATCGGCTCTAACCGCTCTATACGCCTGCGCGTTATAACACCATTACCGAGCAAGTGTGATGAAAAATTATTATTTGTGTTACATTACATTAATAACAAGTTTACGACTCGTATTATTTATAAAACTAACAAAAATAAAGGTAGTTAAAACTAAGTAAATAAGTTGCCACTCAGGTGTGGACTATCTATCCATTGCTTAATAGAAGGCGTAATACTTACTTCTTTGATATACTTAGATGATATCATGCTGTAAGTACCGACTTTTAAATAAAGTTAGAATAACGGTTTACGTAATAACAATTATCAAGGAACAACGAACTGGCATACTAACTCTATCAAACGAGTGACCCAATCTGTGGGGCAAATACCCCTTCCATGGACAAAATATTGACAAAATAAAATCGACAATTTTAATTGTTGGTTCATAAACCCATTTTTTTTTAGGAAAATGTCATACTTACAATGTTTTTTCTAATGGATTTCTCATCCTTAATTTATCCAAAAATGATATACTACATGCCGTATTATGAATGGTTTTGAATAATGTGGGCTGGGCCCAAACAAAGCGCAGCGGACTAAACGTTCCCCCTCTCCCCCCACTAGACGATAGTTGGCTTTCTATGGTTCCCGGTCTAAATCGACTCAGGAGTTCAGGACTACCTAAAGATCAACTTTGCCAATTGTCAGCGCATAGTCACGAAGTGAAAGATCCATACAACATTTAGTAAAAGTACCCCAACTATCACTGAAATATTGCTAAATTTTCTAAAATTTTCAAAAGTCGTATAATTTTTGAACGGTAAGTGAGTGACACATATGCAAAAGAGATTAATTATCTAGAAGTTTTTTAAAGAAGGCTTCTTTTTCAGATAAAGAGTTATATCTACCTAGACAAGATATAGACCAATGTACGAAAAGAACAGTAGGGGGGATATAGATTTTATCAAAATTGACCATTTTTCGGAGCCCATATCTAGACACCGAAAAGGAATAGATAAAAAGTTTATAGCAGAAAGTTGTAGAGAATTTTATAAGCTTTCATTTTAAAAGTTCCTTTTATAAGTGTAATTTCGTATGACACATCGTTTTCGAGATATACACGAAAAACCAAAAAATGGGACCTTATTATCCCCCCCCCCCCCCCTCCCCCTCCTCCTTTTACTTTAGTTTAGTATGTTTCTCGCCTAACTATTATTAACAACATTCCGTAGTTAAACTTTCTGCTTTCGACCCATATCTAGGATCATTCGTTGACCACACTATATCTAAAACACCAACAAGTCACATTTCACAAATAATCTTCGATTTGGTTAATTTTAATAGTTTTGTTGTCTTTCCTTCTAAAACCAGGCTGGAAGGTGATAGTGCCATCTCATTTAGTCTAGTCTGTAGACATAGATGTTTTCATGTCAGCCCCTGAAGAAGTTATCGTACTCGTTGCAACCGATCAATATTATTGTCATCCCTGTCTGTCTAAGCCCGTCTGAGGACGGACAAAACGGGGTGAAGGTAGTAAGTGACAGTGATTTAACTAGCGAGATGCCCTGGGCCAAACAAATAGCTAGCCTGGATGACTACGTTACCTACGTCTTTCTGAACTAAGCAGCCACAGCCGGCTGGAGGCTATTCACATAACTAGAATGCTGACCGCTTCGTTGTAGAATGACCAGTATTAGCAATACTTATGTTTAGATTTATAGAGGGTCAAAATGTGATATGGGATGAGCTTATATAGAGCTATTTTACAAAGGTTACTTTTTTCTTGATTATCGTGTCATGGTCGGGCCAAAATTTAACGTATATACAGTATGTATCACAACGAAGAGCAACCCTTAAAACTGGTTGCCGGGGAACTCGAGTACAATGTAATGACGTGCATTTCACGTGCCTAAGTACATGTTTTATGGCATAAAATTTCTAAGTGAATTACTCGAGGACCTTCTTTTTGCAGTCGGTTAATGGTTTTTGTAACATCCTGTAAGGTTTGTTTACGTTTTGATTATCGACAGTGCATGCGTATTGCGTACTGTTGATACGTAGCTAGGGGTAACTAATAAACATTGACGTCGTCATGTCAACGCACATGCGCTTTTAGTTCTGTTTATAAGTAACCTGGATGCGGGTGGCGCAGGACCGGTCATTGTGGAAATCTTTGGGGGAGGCCTATGTCCAGCAGTGGACGTCTTTCGGCTGAAATGATGATGATGATGATGATAAGTAACCTAGGTAATCATTTAAATAATGACTGTAGTCATAGGCAACGCGCAAGCGCTTTGTTAACTGTTTATTTGTAACTAGGTAACACTGTCTGTCAGTTGATAATTTAAGAGATGTCATTTATTAGATTGTAATAGTAGATTGTATTACAAGGGAGCAAAATACTATATTGTATGGAGGGTGAGAGATTGAATCCTGAGCGATGCGAAAGATTCCAGAATAGAATCCCGAGCGTAGCGAGGGATTCTAACGTGGAATCTTGAGCAAAGCGAGGGATTCAAACTATGTCACCCGAGGTATCAATAATTTTGCTACCGCGTAATACACTCTACTTTTCACTTCTCCTATTAAATGAACATAAATTAAAACGAGATAGGCATGTTAACATTAAATTTTAATTAGATAAGTAAAAAACAAATCAAAAATAAAATAGGTGCTAAAAGTTTACTATGAAAGTTGTGCATTTTTGCTTAGATTTTTTTTATGGGCGGTGAAATTAATCTTGATTTTCTATTAAGTATCTTCTTCGGTCTGGTTGTTTATTTTCCGTTTGATTTTTCTAGTCTAGGTAGTTAGTGTTTAATAATTTCAATCCTCGATATGCACCATGCAGTGACTCCGAAAATTATCACTTCCTGCAAAAGACGTTTCTTATTAAAGGCCTGTGCCGATACCTGTGTGCTTACCATGAGTAGTAAGTAAGCGGAGGCGTTAGAGACTGAGCGTTTCTAAAGTATGTCCGGCTTGCTCCTCCCACTACTCTGGCAGGAGCGAGACGGACATACTTTAGAAACGCTCAGTCTCTAACGCCTCCGACTACTTACAACACATGGTAAGGACACTGTACCTACACATAGAAAAGCAGAAAGAAAAACATTGATTTATATTGGAGTTTAAGTACTAAGTAGGTATGTACTTACTTTTATGGCGAAAAATATGCTAATATATGAAATAAACGATTTCACTCATTTAGCTGTTTTTCATGTACAAAAGTTTTCATAGGCTGTTAGTTATTTTAATCCTTATTTTTGCCGGGAGCAGGTTACTGATGACAGTGATGACTTGTTGCTGCACTGGAGCTAATATTTCATCACTGCTAATTGATGAATTAATTTTCTGTTAACCTTATTCGTGAAATTAAGACCGAATAAATGAAAAAAGATCGAAGTTGTTTGTACTTCGTCTTGTACGTTTTAGTGGAATAATATTTTTTTATATTTAAAAAAACACATGTTTGCCGCCGTTTTCACTTTGTCTATGGTACATTTATTTTTCTTAAAACCGGTATTAGACGATGCGTTTCGTCGGGCCCGATCATGTATATCGGGCTGGATACTAGTAGAACAGAAAGGGAATTTTGGGAACCGAAAGAAGGTTTCGAAGGGACAATAGTACGCGACAGATCGGACCCGACTAATTCGAGCCGTCTAATAACCGCTTTAACACGCTCCAAAAACATTATGTTTTTATTTTCGGTCATCGGTAATGTTTATTCCGTGCATTGCTACCAACTTACAAAATTGATAACAGGGAGCAAAATTCAATTTTGTTCCCTGTAAGTAGGGCAGAAATGAAAGATTAAACCAAACTTCTTGAAAGGGAACGAAATGCAGTTTTGATACCTACAAACGGGCTATATTTATGATCTAAACATTAACGGGTTTCTTATTTTGCCTTTCGTTCTGATATATACTGTATATTCTCTCCACTTAAAACTAATTTCCGCCAGTTAAAAATAATATTCATAAAAATAGTTTAACTTTGTAATTTGTTTACAAAATATATACCTACAGTAAGTGTAACTTACCTACCAAGCGTTTTTTTAGAACTACACGAACTTTACTATATATTATAAAAATTTAAAACTGTAATAGTATTTGAATAAATAAACCGAATCGTCTTCAAAATGTCAGCGTTTGGCTTTAAAACACGAACGGGCTTATACTTATACAATCACGTGAGCTTCTAAAGAGGGGGGTAAAAGATCTTGGGTATTTTTTCATGTCAAATCAGAAAAAATTTGGTAAAAGTAGGTAAAATCACTTTACTCTTCAAAATAGCGAGTCTTTTTTATGAAATTTTGGAATGCGTGCTGGCTCTGTAGGTATAGTAGTAGAAATTATTAATTCAATAAGATTTACGCAAAGAATAATATTTACGAATACACCCAGAACTATCTAAAGATCAAGTGTGCCAATTGTCAGCGCAAGATTCATACAACATTTAGTCATCATCCGAGGGGAAAAAAACACGTGATGTTATGTGGGGGAGGGTTAGCCTCGAATCTTACCAAAGATCACCAAGGGGGAGAGAGGGTAAAAAACCCCACGTGATTTGTGCACGAGCCCAACGCAAATGTTCATAAAATAACAAACCGAACAAGTGCGAGTCGGAGTAGCGCACGAAGAGTTTAGGCGTACTATAAGACTACCATTATTTATAAAAAATTGTAAAAAAACACGTTTGTTGTATAGAAACCTTAAACATTTATTTTATTCTGTTGTTTAGTATTTGTTGTTATAGCGGCAACAGAAATACATCATATGTGAAAATGTCAACTGTCTAACTAACACGTTTCATGATATACAGCCTGGTGACAGACGGACAGACATACAGACAGACAGACAGACGGACGGACAGCGGAGTAGTCTTAGTTTTTACCCTGTGGGTATGCAACCCTAAAAAATAACCCTCAAAGATTTATGTTTGTCTAATTAACAGCAAGTATAGCATTCAAAATACCTCGAATTTGTGAATAGATAGGACAGATCCGGTGTGTTCGACCTTGACTCTAATATTGCAATTTTCATATATGTTTTTAATTATGGAAATATATGTGGGGTGAACTTTGGCAGCATTTAAGGCTCTCCATATTGCTTTATGTTCAATAGAGTCAAAAGCTTTTTGGTAGTCTATGAAACACAGCTAGAGTGGTCTCCTAATTTCTGAATATATTTCTAAAGATTAGGTTCATATAAACCTTTAATTTAATAAAAAGAGTAACAAGATAGGATGAATAGTTATCAAGATATAATTGATTTTATAAAACTCGACATCTGCCATCTTTGATTGGCCGCCGGCGTCTTCACTTCAGGCAGGCTGGACGCTCCTTATCATAAATAAAATTTGTCTTAATAGCCACTGCAAAACCTTCCTCTAAATGATAGCGGTAGGCGTTATTAAAACGAAAGGTATCATTTAAATACAGACGATCATGCGATGCGTTAGTCCAGCGAGTTCTTGCGATCTTGATCAGATCGTCGTTCAGGAACACGGCTCGCTACTGCAATTTTTTTTTGCTACTACTTATTATAATTATATATTTTACCGTGCGCAACGCATAGTTAACCGGTAAAATTATTTTGCCAATACGCAACATATTACGGATCTACTCTACAGACTACCACATCACGTACATACAATTCAAGTCCCTAATATAAACGCAAGCAAAATAAGATGTTTCCTGAAATAGATAGATAGGATAGGATGCTAAACTGATTGATGCAGTAGGTAGAGAGTGTAGAGACAAACATTTATTTTATGGCAAAATAATTCATAACAGTCATAGGTACATAGATGTGAATATGGTGTTGATATCTAACTTGGTTTTATTTGTTTTAGACCTTTCATACACCTTCTTTTGGCGATGAAGAATTCGACATCCCTTCCATCCACGGGCAACATACGAACGGGGGTCAACCCCCTCACATACAATATAGCCAAATGCATCATGCAGCGCCACAGGTAAATGATTTGCAAGTGAAACCCTATAAGTAATATGTATGTCGTTTAATTGTTTTAAAATAACTTTTTCTACTCTTCTAGCACTTGTATTTGTCAATTACGAGTAGATGACTGACAGCTACATTAAAAAAGTATACAATATAACGTTGTCTATGGTATTCCATAAGAACCCTGCTTCTATGGATTTTCATACAATATTATTATGAGCACTGTTTTTTTTTCTATAGCAGGCAAACGACATCTTCCAAATTCTGCCACCTTTCTAAATTTAGCTTTTGCTTTTTTCGATATTTTAGCTGTCGTAGAGAAACTAGCGTATGCAACAGTTACAAAACGAAACGAAGTCGAGTTTTGTAATAATAGACCCGAGAGTTTTAAGAACCAATTATGAGCTGTTGCATACGCTAGTTTTTCTACGACAGCTAAAATATCGAAAAAAGCAAAATTTAGAAACGTGGCAGAATAGGGAAGATGTTGTGCCCACTATAGAAATTAAAAAAAACATCAACAGTGCTCATATATTAGAAAATCCCACGGAAGAATAACTAAAGCGTGGAACTAGTACGATAACTGTCAAAAGAGAACAGTTTGGAGCGAATGGCGCGGTCTTGAAATTGGCAGTGGATTTCTCAAATGTCGTAAGTCTAACTTAATTACGTGCCTCTTACGACATTTATAAAATCCACTATCAAAATATGCGACCAAGTTAAGTTGTAATGCATTGATACCGACTACCAAATTACAACGATGTGTTTAATTTGGCTGCTTGGGCGAATTGCATCAAAAGAGATCAGCAAAACTGCACGGCTACCACGAACATCGATAATTAGCATTGACGGGAAAACCTCTTTGTCACTCTAATATGCAAGTGTGATAGAGATGGACATACAAATCCGCAATCGTTCGATTTTCGTGGTACTAGCCCTGTTTTCAACCTACGGAATCGGAGAAATAACAAACATATACATCTCTTTTTGTCACTTCCTTAGTAAGGATGTGAAGGACGGGTTTATGATTTTGATGTTTTCAGTTTTGACGGGAGGCTTAGAAAATCCATAGGAGCAGTGTTCTTATGGAATACCATAGACAACGTTGTAATGTATACTTTTTTAATATCGCTGTCAGTCATCTAATTGACAGATAAAAGTGCTGGAGTAGAAAAACTACTATAAAAGGATAATTTATATGACTAAGTAAAAATTTATTGACACCTAACACGTGAATTAACGGATATTATTATCTGCAAATCGCAGCATTTTTGTATCGCGTAGATTGCCCTGCTGACCTGCTGATTCGATTTTCTTTTGGCTAATAAATTAATATTTCTTACCCAAAGAAGAGGTTTCTGAAGTCTCTCGGTGTTGTAAAATCTCAGCCTAATTCTACTTCTAAGATTAGTATAAATATTGATCTTCTGAATCAGCATTTCTCGTCTTCTACAATCTTTAGTGGTCCTGCTAAGTTCAGAACCCTTGATTATCTTTCTTCTCTTCAGACACCAGAATCTACTCCTTTCTCACCGACTCAATTTTCCGTCGGTGATGTTAAGAGAAACATAATGTCTATCACTTCCAATGCCGTTGGTACCGATTGCATTAGCCGGAATATGATCATCCCTCTCCTCGATCTTCTTGTTCCCATCATCACGTGCATTCTCAATAAGTCTGTGTCTGTCCAGTACATTTCCATCTCTTTGGAAGGATGCTGACATTATTCCCTTGCCTAAGAAACCTAATCCTTCTTCCTTTTCAGAGTATCGTCCCATTTCCATTCTTCCTTTCCTATCTAAAGTCCTCGAACGTTTAGTTTTCCAACAAATATCATCTTTTTTAACTAAATCTGATCTCTTAAATTCTTTTCAGTCCGGTTTCCGATCTGGTCATAGTACGGCTACTGCTCTCGTCAAAATCACGGACGATATAAGATCTGGTATCAATGATCGCAAATTGACAGTGTTAACGTTACTGGATTTCAGTAACGCCTTTAACACTGTCGATTTTGATATTCTTTTGGCAATTATGCGTACTCTTAACATATCTCCTGCGGTTATTGAGTGGTTCCGTAGTTATTTATCTGGCCGCCGTCAGCGTTTAAAGGTGGATACCTCTCGTTCTTCCTGGTGCAGCACTTTAGCCGGCCTTCCACAGGGCGGTGTGCTCTCTCCTCTTTTATTTTCCATTTTAATCATTCCACTCCACTCCATTACTCATAATTTATCTTCTTCTTACCACCTTTACGCTGATGACCTACAAATTTATTCTCAGGGTTCGCTTATTGATCTGTCATCTGTTATCTCCACAACTAACAGTGACTTGGTGCGAATTTCTGACTGGAGTAGTAATTATGGTCTCAATGTTAATCCCTCTAAGTGCCAATCTATCATAATTGGCAGTTCAAAACTGATTTCCAGAGTAGACTTCATGAACCTCCCCCCTATTGTGTTCAACGGTATCTCGATTCCTTACTCTGCGCAAGTCAAAAACCTGGGTATCTTTTTGGACCGCACTCTGTCTTGGGTGCCACAGATCAATGAGGTCAGCAGGAGGATGTTTGCCGCTATGGGTTCATTAAGAAGACTTCGTAACTTTCTCCCCATCGCTACTAAAATTGCTCTCGCTCAATCTCTATTACTCCCTATTTTATATTATTCTGACGTTTCCTATATTGATATTACAGAGGAGCAACTTAATAAACTTGAGCGTATCCAAAATATGTGTATTAGGTTCATATTTGGGTTACGAAAATATGACTATGTATCCTCTTTCCGTTCCCAACTCATGTGGCTTCCTATCCGGCTTAGACGTAACTTTCACATTCTTTCACTACTCTTTGGCATACTTTTTATTTTTCTTCTACCTAACGGTTTTTCCTACTGTTATGCTGTGCTTTTGTAATATTTATGTGTATGTATGTTTATATATTTTTTGTATATAAGTATGTCTATGACTTCCCTTTTATGTAAATTTTTTGTTATATTAATATGTACTCAGTTTTTTATTTACCTATACATCAGTGGCGGCGCGTCCATATAACTCGATTCCCGCCGGCTTCCCTAAAATTTCTAGGTCATATACTAAACCAATCAGCCATCATTAAAATTACAAAATATTCATTACTGTAACACGTAGTACTAAGATTTACAATAGTAGATAATAAGATTTACAATAACTTTTCAATATATTTCAACCTCTCACATATCGCACGCGCGAGGTAAACCCGACGTAAAATAGCTTCCCTATACATTCATAAAACAACACGCATAGGTCGAAATTCACGCACACATTCACAAAGCCTTCTATAGACAAAACCAGGACAAAATGGCCGCTAGTAAAGCTACAAATTCTTGAGTTATACCAGTGCTCGGAATAGGTAGTGCCTATTTATCTAAACTTCAGATGAGGACCTAACTAAGAGTGGTTACAACCACCAAAAAATATTATTTATTAATATTGTTCGCGGGATTTCCCGGGATTCATAAGAGTACCTAATCGACATATAATCAGACTCGGCGTCAAATCATTAGTAAAATTCAATAGTTTAATTCAGAAAAATGCGTGTCGTGACATATAACGTACTGTGTAGAAAATCGATCAAAAATGTAATGTGTATGTGTGTGACGAGGTAATTGAAATAAAAACTGGTTATCATATGTTTCAAACATTTAATGTATACAAATTTGTACTAAATAAACATCTTTCAGTCGGTATCATCATCGTCAACATCAAAAATATCATCAGCATCAGTACTATTATCATTAAAGTTACTGCTTAAAGAATTATAATAAATAACCATATGTTTTTCCATGTTTTCGACTTTCAGACAATTTTTTTTACATTTTAAATCCACTTATACATAGAAAAAGACCTTTCAACATCAACAGAGGTAAGAGGTACAAAGTTGTAATTCGATGGCATAATATGAAGCTGCTTCCAACCAAGTGCCCCATCTTGTTATAACATGGGGCACTTGGTTGGGACGAAAACATGGAAAAACTTTTGGTTATTTATTATAATTCTTTAAGCAGTAACTTTAATGATAATAGTACTGATACTGATGATATTTTTGATGTTGATGATGATGATACCGATTAAAAGATGTTTATTTAGTACAAATTTGTATACATTAAATGTTTGAAACATATTATAACCAGTTTTTATTTCAATTACCTCGTCACACACATACACATTACATTTTTGATCGATTTTCTACACAGTACGTTATATGTCACGACACGCATTTTTCTGAATTAAACTATTGAATTTTACTAATGATTTGACGCCGAGTCTGATTATATGTCGATTAGGTACTCTTATGAATCCCGGGAAATCCCGCGAACAATATTAATAAATAATATTTTTTGGTGGTTGTAACCACTCTTAGTTAGGTCCTCATCTGAAGTTTAGGTAAATAGGCACTACCTATTCCGATTATGTGAGTATAAGCAGATAAGGTATAGATTGCCATGTGGTGCATTGCACCTTTAAATCCCGGCCAGCGCGCGAACGAAACGAAAATTGCCATACCAAAAACTACAAGAAGAATGTGCAAATTACTGTCGAAAATTCCGGAGTTATTAATGTTATTATTATCAAGTTTAATCAAAATCATTGAAATGGGGATACATTTTATTACAAAATACTAGAATCTCCTGCAGTTTTAAGTTTACTAGTTTAGTTATCAAGGATTATGAAAAGAAATTACTTTGGTTTTCGATTTTATGGGTAAAAATAATATCATAGCAACACAATCATTACACGCCCGGCCGGCTCGCTTTACGAAACTTTGTTTTGGTGAACTTTTTGAGTGGATTTACTTAGTTTTTTGCATAGATAATATAATTTAAAGTAAAGTGAAATATAGTGTTACATGTGAATAATTGTTAATTTAGTGTTGTGTTTTGCTGCTCGTAGGCGTAAATATTTGGAGGTTAGCTAGCATTTTTAATGTTTCTACTAATTGCTGCCTTTCGTTCATTTTGATTGATGCTTCGTAAATTAATTATTATATGAGTCCTCAAGTTTTTCAATAGTTAAGAATAAGATATTTATTAGTCTGCATTTCAAGGTGAGCTCATCAAATAGGTACTTTCACAACAACAATATGACAAAGTAAATATATTAGTTGTCTGATCGACCGGTAGCTGTAATTAGTTGTCTTGTTTTTGGAATACAAAGGAATCAATAATTTGACCAATCCGGCACAAATACACGTTCAAAGTCACAAAATAAATCCTCGTAAATCAAAATTACCTACGTGACCGCCAAAATGTAAACAGTCTGTTGGCGAATAATATAAAATTTGCGAAGTGGTTGTGGTTAGGTACAGTAGCTGCAAGGGGTTATGTGCAAGGACACAACTATGCTTAATGCTTATCTAGAAAAGAAAAGTACCTTACGTACATTTAGGTACTTAGGTGATTTTTTTGCTCCGAGTTACCTAGCGAAAAATCTGACGCGCCGCCACTGCTATACATTGTTTGGATTTCCATGTTTATTGACTCCTCTACCCAAAGGTTGTCTGGAAGAGATCGCTTCTTAGCGATAGGACCGCCTGTTGTCTACCAGTTTAGTGTTTAATTTATATTGTTTTTATTTCCTTGTTGGTGAACAATAAAGAGTATTTGTATTGTATTGTATTTTAAATTTGCCATTAACTTAAAACAAATAACGTATCTCTTACAAACTCTAAAAAGAAACATGAGATAAACTTACCAGAAAACACCGATATTTCGGAAACTATTTGCACTTTTCGCTTTCGAATAACCGGAAAATGACAAGATATTTACTGACAATACGTGTCTTAGTTTTGCTATTGAATTTTTTTATTCTACCTGTTGAAGTTTAAATATTAGCTATAAACCTCTACTGTAGTTATTCACTATGACTAGTAAGTGATTGACAATGTCATGTCAAGAATTCAAATTTTAACATCAGGTGACATACGAATTTATTGTTGTGATTTATTTTCTTGCTAATTCAATATAAGTTTTCTCACATAAATACTGCGTACTTCATTAGGTTATGGGCAGGCTGTTAGCCCAAATAGTCTCGGGAGTGCAGTGAAAATAAAAATTACTATTTTCCTTTCCGATAATTTGTTCACATCGAGTACGTCGACTCGAAAACAAAATGTCTTTAAATAATCCGATGGCTTTCATAGAAAAACTAACGGGCCGTGATAACTATCAAACGTGGCGATTTGCGGTACAAACCTACCTACAACACGAGGAATTGTGGACTTGCGTCGAAGGCACAGGTACCGTAGATACAAAATTGGATACAAAGGCACGTTCGAAAATAATTCTATTGGTTGATCCGGTGAACTACGTTCATATTCAAGAAGCCACGACAGCAAGACAAGTGTGGGCAAATTTAGAAAAAGCATTCAACGACTCCGGGCTTACGCGCCGAGTGGGACTTCTTAGGGATTTAATCACAACGACATTAAATGGATGTCACAATGTCGAAGAATATGTCAGTAAAGTAATGGGAGCGGCGCACAAACTACGCAATATTGGGTTCAAGGTCGACGACGAGTGGCTCGGAACTTTGCTGCTCTCCGGTCTTCCTGAAAGTTATCAACCAATGATTCTGGCAATGGAGAGTTCCGGTGTAACGATCTCAGCTGACTCCGTAAAAGCTAAAATTCTTCAAGACGTTCGACAAACTGAGTCCAACGCTTTCGCCGCACACCACAGATATGGTTCGAACAGTAAAGGCTACACCAAGAATGAGGGTCATAAAGGCAAGGGACCACGGTGCTTCAGCTGCAACAAATACGGTCACATTAGCACAGAGTGTAAAGCCAAAAACAAAAGGAAGAGTGCTGGTTCAAGTTATGCAGCAGCGTTTGTAGCAACTACATCAAACGATAATGCCTGGTATGTCGATTCTGGTGCTGCAGAGCATATGACAAAGCACCAAGACATGCTTTTTGAGAAGATAACTCCGTCAATTAAGTTTATCAGAATTGCTGACAACACCGAACTGCCAGTTAAGAGCTGTGGTAAGATATCTCTGGATGTTTGCAATCTGAAAGGCGAGCATAATAAAATACTCTTCAAAAATGTTCTCTATGTGCCAGATATTGCCACGAACTTACTGTCTGTAAGCCAAATTGTCAAAAGCGGTGGAGAAGTTAATTTTAATAAGAATGGCTGTGAGATAGTAAACCAAGACAATCAGGTTGTTGCAACGGCAAGCCTTATCGACAATATGTACCGGCTAGATACCTATAGGGGTCATGCATACTTATCAGCCGTCGATACTAAGGATGCTGGTCTATGGCATCAGCGCATGGGCCACTTAAACTTCACTGACTTGAATAAGATGTCTGAAACTACTATCGGTGCACAAATATCGTCCAAAGATTCCGGTGTGTGCATAACTTGCTTGGAAGGGAAACAGACACGGCTGCCATTTAAAAAGGAAGGTTCCAGAGCTACCCAGAAGCTAGAAATCATCCACTCTGACTTATGCGGCCCTATGGAGACAAAGTCACTGGGAGGTGCAAGATTCTTCATGACTTTTATTGATGACTTTACTAGAAAGGTGTCTGTCTACTTCCTTAAAAACAAGTCAGAAGCTTTAAATAAATTTAAAGAGTTTAAGAATGAAGCAGAGAATCAACTTGAATGTAAGATAAAGTGCCTCAGATCGGATAATGGCACAGAATACATCAACAAGGAATTCTCAGAGTTCCTGAAGGGAGCAGGTATTGTGCATCAAACCACCACTCCTTACACGCCGGAACAAAACGGACTGTCAGAAAGGATGAACCGCACGCTAGTCGAGAGAGCGAAGTGCATGCTCCTTAATGCCAATCTGCCAAAGTTGTACTGGGCTGAAGCAGTGCACTCAGCCGCTTATATCATATGTAGATCACCAACCCGAGCATTATCATACCGAACTCCATACGAAATGTGGTCTGGACACCAACCAGATATAAGTCATATGAGGATTTTTGGGTGTGAAGCCATGGTTCATCTACCAAAAGAGAAAAGGAAGAAGTGGGATGCCAAAGCAGAAAAAATGCTATTTATTGGTTACTGTGAACATACTAAAGGGTACAGGTTCATTAAACCCGGCTCCAGCATTGTTATAAAAAGCCGTGATGCTGTCTTTCTAGAATCTACAGTGAAAAGAAACTTCGTTCCGGTTGAACTGACAAATGAAAATTCTATTTCTATAGATAAGCTAGAAGAAAGCAGTGATGAAGACATCACTGATGACAATGATGGTAGCAATGATTCAACGAATACAGTATTAGAAATGACAACTGAGTCTTACCTATCAGAAGGATCGGAATATCTACCTGATATTGATGTTAAACCTGAGTCTAGCCACATGACATTAAGGCCAAGGAAACAGCCAGAGCCATCGTCCAAAACAAACGGCTTTTTATGTTACAGGGAAGAGACTAGTTTAACTCCACAGACCTACCAGGAGGCTATTAACTCAGTAGAAGCTGCAAAATGGAAAGTCTCAATTAAAGAAGAACTGGACGCTCACGATAAAAACGGAACATGGATCCTAGAAGAGAAGCCTGAAAATGCAAAAGTCATTGGCTGCAAATGGGTATTCCGCCTGAAGGACGAGCCAACCGGAATCCGATACAAGTCACGCCTTTGTGCTAAAGGGTATGCACAAACCGAAGGTATAGACTATAAGGAGACATTCTCACCAACCGTCAGGTATGATTCTATCAGACTATTGTTATCCACAGCTGCTCAACATAATTTGAATATGGTACAGTTCGACGTTAAGACCGCTTTTCTCTACGGCGAGCTTGAAGAGAAAATCTACATGACGCCACCTGAAGGCTTAAACGCAAAACCAAATCAGGTATGTAAATTAGTAAAATCGCTCTATGGTTTAAAACAGTCACCCCGCTGTTGGAACGCTAAGTTCGATTCCGTACTAAAGAAATTTAACTTTACAAAATGCAATGCCGATCAATGCGTTTATGTCGGAGAAGTGAATCAAACTAGATGTTACTTATTAATCTACGTTGATGACGGGCTCTTGTTCTGTGAAAAGGTCTCTATTTTGCAAGACATAATTAAACATCTAGAAATGCACTTCGAAATGAAAACCTGTTCACCAACAAATTTTGTCGGCTTGCAAATAGAGAAGTGTGACAAATACATCTTTATTCACCAGACAAAGTACATCACGCAGTTGTTAAACAAGTTTAATATGAACGATGCAAATCCTAGCAGTGTTCCCGCTGATCCCCACGTAAAGCTGGAGAAAAGTGAGACACCTGGCGAAGACAATATCCCCTACAGAGAAGCCGTGGGATCACTGATGCATGCCGCAATCGTAAGCAGACCAGACATCATGTATGCTGTAAGCTTGGTGAGTCGGTTCCTAAATAATTATAATCAGAATCACTGGAACGCCGTGAAGAAAATATTTAAATATCTGAAAGGCACCAAGGACTATGGCCTATGTTATCATTCAGATGTGGAAAGCAACTTGGTTGGTTACAGTGATGCTGATTACGCCAACGATTGTGACACGAGACGTTCTGTCACTGGATACGTTTTTATGAAAAATGGCGCAGCTGTCACTTGGGCAAGTCAAAAACAACAAAGCGTAGCCCTATCCACAACCGAATCGGAATTTATGGCTGCTTGTGCAGCAACGAAAGAAGCTATCTGGCTAAGGCAAATGATGTTTGACATTGGTCAGTTCAAGCAGGACTCTATCTGTTTGAATCTTGATAATCAAAGCGCAATTTGTGTGATTAAAAACATAGACTATCACAAACGGTGCAAACATATTGATGTTAAGTTCAACTTCGTTAAAGAAAAGTTCTCTGAAAAGGTTATTAATCTCAACTATGTCAGTACCGATAATCAAAATGCTGATATGTTAACCAAAGCCTTGTCTAAAGATAAATTTATAAAATTCAGATGTGAAGTTGGAATGATGTCCAAAATGGACCTACGCAATCTAACTTAACATGTCTATTTTTATCTATTTACATTCCTGTATTCTTGTGTGGTTAACGAGTTTATTTTATTTGTTTTGCTAAAGAGGTATAGCTCAAATTTAGTGAGGGTGTTGAAGTTTAAATATTAGCTATAAACCTCTACTGTAGTTATTCACTATGACTAGTAAGTGATTGACAATGTCATGTCAAGAATTCAAATTTTAACATCAGGTGACATACGAATTTATTGTTGTGATTTATTTTCTTGCTAATTCAATATAAGTTTTCTCACATAAATACTGCGTACTTCATTACTACCATACTTATTTTGGAAGGGCAGTTCAAGGCGATAATCGGCAACTATAAAACGTGTCATGTAATACTAGCTTAATGGGAGCTACCGTTTTGTCGCTCACCAGGCGGCGCCTCTCATGCGTGGGTCCCGTGTCAGTATGAGAGAATTGTCAAAGTGACGTTTGAAATGTTCCCACAGGACCCACGTTCCACTAGCTCACCTAGCGGAAAATCGACTCCCGGTAATACTACACGGGGCGAAGCTACCGATCGGCTCCTAAAAAACGTGTCATGTAATAGTCAATTTAGGGAGACGCAAGGACAGGCAATAATCGGCCCCGATGGATTGCTCCATGTAATACCCGCTTAAACCTTGACTCAAACAGTTTTGCTCGCCCCTCTGTTGGTGCTTTTACATGCTCGGGCTCTCGGCCGAATGATTCGGCCCACCCTGGTACACGCTCATTCGAGACAGACTATATAGATAAAATTTAAGCCAGACCATAGACAATTTAAGCTTTTTCAGGTAGTTTCGGTGAGTTAAACGGTGTTTTAAATAGCTTTGGTTATTGAAACTATTAGAAATTAGACACTTTTTAAATAGCTTTACCCGAAGTGAAATTATTTAAGACACCTTTTAACTCAACCAAACTACCTGAAAAAGTACTTAAATTGTCTCTGGTCTGGCTTAAGTTTTCTCTATATAGTCTGTCTCGAATCATCGTGTACTAACATGGCCGAAACATTCGGCCGAGAGCCCGAGCATGTAAACGCACGGTGTGGCTTATTCCGTTATCCGTCATCCGTTTGGCTTAAAGGTCTCGCAACCAGGCCATTAATATCAAAAAAAAAAACCGTCAACCGTCATTATTTTGACGTTTTGAGACATCTCACATTTTGTTTCTTTCTTTTCTTTTCTTCGCAGTCTTCGCTTTCGTTGCTAAAACACATTTATTATTTCCCCTTCTTGAATTTTTAGTATTTTTTACGTACCTGGATTTTAATTTCAGTAATAATTAGATTTAGTTCAGTCACAAACCGATATCTGAGCTATAATATAGTTCTTAAAACATTCGTTCTATATTGTAAACAAATATTCGCTTTATTATAACTTGATTTATGATAATTAGGAGGATCAGTATATATGAAGTAATTTATAGGTGGGGATGATGAACCCCGCCCAAGACGGGCTGGCGCCGCCGGGTGGTGCACCATCTTACCAACAACCTTTGTACTTGCAGGAGCCACATACACCTGTCACTTCACACAGGTACGGCCTATGTTTCTGAACACATCGTTCTGAAGCGACTAGCATACATTCATACATTATTAAAGACTATTATTATTTGATTTATTAAAAATGTAGATAAGAATTGCTTGTTATGCATAGGAAGGCAAGCACTTAAATGTGTATGAAATAACAAACGTATTGCCACATCAATCCACATTAAATGTGTGTACTAACATTTTTTTCTTTTTTTTAGTGGTGCTGGTGCCCCTGCAGGAAACTATGTTATTCAACAACAGCCTGGTGGGCAGCAGAGACTGTTGATGATGCAACCGTCACAAGTAATGAATGGGCCCCCCACACCCAGTGCTGGTGCTCAGAACAGTGCTCCAGTGTACAGTTCACCCCAGAGGGCCTCCCCGCCTGGAACCACCAGTGATGACTCTGATGACAGTGTGCCTTCCCACCACTCACAGGTACTGCATCTATCATTCATATTGCAACTTTCAATTAAAATGCTTCCAAACATTTGATTCAGGGTTTGGCAAACTGGGCTTGCTAGCTGCATGCGTCAATTCTATCTGGGCACAAATGCACAAATGCTAGTTTACCAGAAACAATTATTTAGATAATAATTTAATAAAGTTTAGACTTTTTGTTAATATTTTAACAAATATACTGTGTATTATATTAATACATCAAATCATTGATTTGATGACCAAATGAAGATGACAGAAACAATTATTTAGGTAATAATTTAAAAAGTTTAGACTTTTTGTTAATATTTTAACAAATATACTGCATATTATATTAATACATCAAATCAATGATTTTTAATGTGGCTAGTTCTTCTGGAAAGCTTGCTGACCCCTGATCTATTCCAATTAAATATATTCTACAATAATTCCATAAACATGCCTGGGGTCAACTAGAAGGTTTTAGTTTTTAGGTATGTTATTACAAAGTTTTGGTGATATAATACGAAAATTTATTTTATTGCATCCTTTAAATTTTAATATTTTCATATCTAGTTGACTAAATTACATTAAGTACAAACATGCAAGGCTCGGATACCGGTTAATTTTTCAAACCGGTATCATGTACTTGGCGCAAAACCTTTATATTTCGGTTACGTTCGTGAAACCGTTATTTTTAAACCGGTTTTTAGAGTAATATTTTAATAAAGTTCTTGTTCGTTTAACCGGTTTAGAACAATAAAAACCGGTTTTTGCGACGCAGGATAAACAAGTTACAGTCCAGTTAGCAAAGTTTAAAAAGCACGTCGTTTCGCATATTTAATCATTTTTAAGCGTGTTTTCTTCTGCCGCGAACTAAATATATTCAAAGAAATAATAATATCAAATATTGAAGAAATAATGTTATAAATAATATAAATTCAGTATTTCCCACACTATTTTTACTTTTTAGTAGGTACGACTATAATATTCCAAAATAATCACAAATTATGTATTAACAGTTTACTCCAGGTTTGCAAATTATACACTATTGCGGTTTAAAAAAATGTAAGTAATTTATACAGAGTGAATTTTTTATGGGTCAGTGAGGGCACCTACCAGATCCTGTGCTGCTACATAAAAACTATATTTTTAGACCTTCCCTTCCTTTTCGATTTACACCGAATGGAGATAGGCGTTTACAGATTCTAGAATAAAAACCTACATGGTAAGAGAATGTAAGGTAATTTCTAGACAGTATTTTTTTAATGGCGATGTATTCCACTCCTGCCTGAGATCAAAAGAAAATAAGTATGGAAAAAAAATCCGGCTATAAATCGAAGCCCACACAATAGTTTCTATAGGAATATTTTTTTTATTTTCATAGATTTTTTTTTCATACTAATCGTTTTAATTAGCACAAGCCTAGTGGTACTAGGCCCATATTTAAAACAACTTTTTCCTTACATTTACTATGGAGAAAGACTGAAGTTTTATTTATATATTCAATCACCGACGCGGCAGTCTAACATATGGGGAATACCTTGTTAAGTACCTCCCCCGAATATAGATTCGCGCGACCAGGGCATCATGATAAAAAATGGTATAAGAAAAATATTTTAATCTGTCATATTAAATAATAGTGGAATAAGTTACCTACTTACTTGTTAAAAGGTGTTCATGTAAAATCTGGCAATATCAGTGAAACTTTAAGGAGTAGCAGGGTTACAAAGTTCCGACAAACCAAACGTTATCTTGACTTACTGGAGCGCAATAGATTATTATTTATTTTTTAGGAAATGTTGCGCGATCTGTACATCAAAATCTGCCACGCGCGAGTATTTCCGCGTATTTTTGGCATTCAACTAATTGCATAGTTTCTTTTAAGCAACTAATACAACAACAACAAACAAGTTTAATTCCACAAAAATATGATAATAACAAAAAAAACAATTTAAAATATGTATAGATAAGATGCCATAAATCCTCCGCTTGAGGCATAGTTCCTAGGATGCCACGTAATTGCTTTATTTATATTTGTACCTGTAAGTGATTTTAAAATTGATAAAAACAAATAATTACATACATTTATACCTCTTAATTAGTATACTTTCATTTTTAGGGTTCCGTACCTAAATGATAAAAAGGGGGTTCCTTTTTATTATGGAGTGACTCAGTATGTCTGTCACATCATTAAAAAACGTCTCGAGAACTACTTAAGCTACCGATTTTATATTTGGAATAGTTACAAACGAGGTTACTCTAGACACAATTAGAGAGAATCTATCGCATATTTTAATTTACATACTATCAATGATGATTTGATGATGTTACTCGAGCAGATGGAGCGAAAGCGTACTCCACTAGTGGCGACGCGTAGAGAAACGGCCGCAGGGCCGTCCTCAACGAAAGTGGAATTAAGACATTGTGCTGTATGCAGGCTCTACCTGGACAAGAATGGCGGCTGATAGGTGTTTATGGAGCACGATGGAGTAGGCCTTTACTCAATAACGGGTAGCAAAAAAAACAGAAATACGTAATTTTGTAAAATGTATTATTTGGAAAATAAAGACTTATGTTAGGCATGTCTTTCCCATCACGGAACAATGGTGTTCCGGACATTTGGGAGGCTTACGCGGAGCTAAAACCAACACGCAAGATCATGTCGAAAGGGGACAATGTAATGAAATGTAAGGGGTACACCGAGCGGATGTTGCACTTGCCCGAACCATGGGACGCACGCAGAGGCAGCACCCGCCAGGGTGTATGTACTATTGAGATTTAATGGAGTCCAAAATATACTGGACTATTAGGTGAAAGTGGAGCACTAAATACTGGGTTATGGAAAATAAAATCGGGCGTCTGTCTAAGAAAAAGGTAAGCAATTTGATTTACGGCAGACGGTGACTCGCCCACATAAGAGGGGCTCCCACAAAAGGTGACATCTAGGATGGCTCAAGGGGGCAACACCGGTACGAGTATCAGGGATGAAGGTAAAGAGGTGTCACTGACACATAGCCAACTCGCCACTTAGCTTTCCACATCTACCATCTATTATTATTATATTCTTATAATATTATTATCAATGAAAAATGTATACAAGATGGTGCTAAAATTTTAATTTTAGTTGGTGCGTCATCACGTAATGTAGGGTGTGAAAGTGCCAAATTTGGACTAAAAAGAATGTGTTTTATTTCATCTATACTTAAACCAAAATGTAAAAAAAGATAATTTTCTTATTATGAATTTCATCCGTATGGGACTGATAATTATGTTTGTATTACATTTGAACGGCATCCTGCCTGTTGTTAGGACTAATAGGAAAATATGAAAATGCATTTAGAAAAAAAGTTTTTTTTTGGTTCCATGTCTCATACAAACTTTTTATTCTGGATAGGAATTGAATAAATAAGCACAAATAAATGTTTGTAACAAATTACCTTTTTCTCGTAACCTGTATATATGTTTTTCTTCTGTAAAGGCCACTAACATTAATTTAAAATCGAGGAAAGGTCTGAAGATCATTTTCGTGTAACATTTCGGGATCTGTTAGTTGACCCCATTGGCCCGAAAAGAAAATACACCCTGTATGAACTTATATTTTGATTTCTTTTAAATAAATTATTGACACTGTTGGCTGTCACCTATAAATACCAGCTCACTGGTTTGCCTATATTTTTTGACCCGTCTCTAGATACATGTATGCAAAATCATAAAACTAAAATTGTTAAAGGAACCATCCGTTCGTACGTCTTGCGACTTGAACACGAAATCTGGCAACGTCGCGTTTAGACCGTCAAGTTGCTTTTCGGATAAACCGGTTAAATCCAGGTTTTTATTATGTTCTTAAAACGTTTGCGTTCTTGGAGAAAGTTCGGAGTAAAACCGAAATAAACCGGTATAAACCGCTATTTTTTAAACCGGTTCCGAGCCCTGCAAACATGTTTCTAAAGATTGCTGTATTTAATTAGGTATGCATGCATGGTTTATTCTTGTTATGCCTAGTAACATAAAAATTAATTTCATGTGATGTGATATGCGGGTATTCTGAACATGTTTTAGCTTCTTTTATATTTTAATATAGTTCATTGGCATATCAACTTCTTCATTCATAGAAATACAATTTAGAGGGAAGTAGAACATAGAAAATTCTAATGGATTGGTTGTTTGTTGGTAGTTGCCTGGTGATGCGGAAAGCCTTCTGCCTATCCATTATTGCTCAGCGAGCCGGCAGCAACAAACTACGCTTCATCAGGTATAGGCTTTATCCCTTAACATACATATTTCTAGGAATATGTTATCTTAAAACTACATATAAACATTGCCAATGAACTATATTTCAAATTTCAAACTAGTTAGTAGTTTTATACTTAAACAAGTTACCTTTGTAGATTGGTGCCAGCAATATGGGTGTTAAAAGATCATCTCCTGAACCAATGGATAATGGAATAAATCGTGGCCAGATGCAAAAGAAACCTAAAGTACAAAAGAAAAAGAAAAAACGAGATCCTAATGAACCACAAAAGTAAGTTGCATATTCATCTAACATAGGGGTTCCCAAGCTAAAGCTTTCGGGCCACATCTCTGCCCACGGAGACCCCAGATCTATCAATACTCAATTTTACTTCAATATAACTTTCCCTATCTTGGTGTGTATATTTTATTTATACTGTAATTGTTATTCTCCTGCAGACCAGTGTCAGCATATGCATTGTTCTTCCGAGATACCCAGGCTGCAATAAAAAGTCAGAACCCTAATGCAAGTTTTGGCGAGGTCTCCAAAATTGTAGCATCCATGTGGGATGGTCTTGATTCTGAACATAAAAGTGTAAGTTATATTTTAAGGTAATATATAACACACTGTTATATATGTATATATTTTATATAACACACTGCAGAGCGTATCCAGATAAAGTAGAATACTATAAAATAAAAAATAAAATAAAGAATACTATAAAGCAAAGTCCAATTTTATAAATATTTTTTCAGTTTTATATAAATATTCAATTTTGCTGTGTACTTAATGCCAACTTTTTAGTTTCACTGTTTGCATGTTTTTTCTCGATATGCCAAAAGATAGTGACAAAGTAACTCTAAGCAATAACAAAATAAATGCCAACTTTTTAGTTTCACTATTTGCATGTCTTTTGTCGATATGCCAAAATATAGTGACAAAGTAACTCTAAGCAATAACAAAATATGAGATAGTTATGTGTGGCATTGAAGTGAATTGCTATTGGGATTTGCCCCAACATTTGTATGGTATCTCTTATTATGGAAAACGAAAATAACGCAACGAACGACAGGAAAACCCGGAATAAGTCAATTGCAATGAAGTTTTTTTTACAGGTATACAAACAAAAAACTGAAGTAGCCAAGAAAGAATACCTGAAAGCACTTGCTGCCTACAGAGCAAGCTTAGTATCAAAGGTAAGATTCAGTCTATACTTAAATCCACAGGGCTCTGAGTAGACAATAGCTGCAGTACCGTAGGCTTCTTATTATTCGTGAGATACTCGTAAATCGAAACATGTCTGATGGACAGAAACCGGTTTTGCCGACTCTCTTTGTCTTGCTCGAAAATTACAAAACAACCGCCGTCTGCTATAACCCGTCGAACGGGACAGAATAGCTCTTCATCTCTGTCTAGCACGCGCCGCCGCCTTTGTGCCGATCAATATTCGCTTGGCAACTTAGCTAGAATCCGAACATGACGCTATCCTTGAAATTTAAAAAGTAGAAGCTTTTGAAGCGAAGTGCGTGCAGTGAGCTTTTGTTTCTATAAATATTGGTAAATGAGTCCTTTCACAACACCAATTATTTATATATCAGTATAGAAGTGACTAATATAACATATCTCGTTGTATTTTAATATAATTGTGCTTTAGCAGGTTATAATACAAATACGCGGGTAAAACACAAAGAAGCGGCATAAATTTGAAAGGTTACAATCTTATTTTGGAATTTTATATGATGATTTAGTGGTTTAGTTTTTTATTAAGCTGTGTTTAACCTCTAGCTTTAAAAAAATTCGACTCTGTCTCTTCTTATCATTAAAATATATCAAAAACAGTAGCAATTCGTAACAAAATAAATCGTTTCATCGCCGGAGCTTTCATCTTATAAAAAAAATTTATCTTGTTTCTTTTACTTTGTAAAATGACTAATATGAGAATATTGTCTCCTATTATATTAGCTACAAAAACTGACTAAATGTTTTAGGGAGGAGAACAAGAGAGTCCAGCCATGTATAATCACGGCAACAATACCAACTCAACATATGGAAATTACTATCAAGGAGTACAAGGACAGACATACGGAAATGGGCATTCACCTCAGGGATACGTACCAAACGCAGCACCTCAGGGGTACACTCCACAAAATTACACTGGGGGACAGCCTCAGGCAGCCTATGCTGGTCAGCCTACTCAAGGCTACCCGCAAAATCCACAGCAGACACCACAGAATTACCAAGGCAACATGGCACATAATCCTGCTACATACCAGGTAAATACATTTTTTTTACATTCATGTCACAGAACAAGAATCTTGAAATGTTAAAATAAAAATATAGCTATTTAAATCTTATTTTATATTAAGAATCTTATTTGTTTTATAGATTTCCACAATTTTATTAGAATTTCACTTCAAAAGGTTAAAATATTTTTCAGTCCTCCGGCCGGTAAGCGCCACTTTACGCAAAACTAAATTGTCGCCTGCCGGCTCCGTCGGACTGAAAAATAGTATACAAACCTCGGCCGGTAAATGGGAAAGCCTCGGATCACATGTTAGTCGACCTCGGCTTCGCCTCGGCCAACAATTACATGGAATCCGAGGCATTTCCCACTTAAACGGCCTTGGTATGTAATGTACTATTATTGCGTCAATTTATTATTAGTATTTATCAGACTCCTTGTTTTATATCAAGAAATAAATTGCAAACTATAAGCTTTTAAGCTAACATGGTCATTTACATTATAAATACAATCTAAAATGAGATACACTGTAAACATGGCACTTGCAACAGTGCCGAAATATCAGGTACTCACTGAAACAATCATACATGGTAAATACTCCGTTTTAAATTGTAGTTATAATTGCAAACTATATCCTTAAAACTACCTTTAATACATGTTGCAGTATCTTTAGGCATTGTGATGCACTGACACCACTTTTAGTCTATCTGTTCTTGTATTCATGACATTGTCCTTTTCTAGGGTGTTCCGGGGCAAAATCCTCAAGGTTACCAAGGCAATCCAACTACACCACCCCAAGCATGCCCGCCCAATGTTGCCCAATCACCAAGGAACTACCCACCTGCCCAGTCACCCTCCCACTATGTCCCGAGCTCCGGCATGGCGTCACCTCCAGGATACAGACAAGTGTCATCCCAGTCTCCACCTATGGGACAAGTACACAATGCTATGCAATACCACCACTCCCAGCAGGTAAATAATATATCCATCTGTTTTTGTAAAGCATTATTAAAAAACATATTACATAATGTTTTTTGTGTCTACATTTGGATATTGCACAATCTAAGATCCCTGGCCACCTGGCATCGAGCTTAGGAGTCTGGTATACTTTTTTTACGATTTTGCTCAACTTTTTGATACTATATTGAAGCAACTAACAAGAATCCTGTTAGTTTTTTAAGATATTACGAAAGATAATTTCAATTTTAATGGATTGTATGAACTAGTTTTTTGTTTTTGATTTTCGATTTTTAATAATGTACCTTTTGAAGACTGTTTCGCGATTTTTGCTCGAAGAGGTAAAGACAAGGCTTTCTGATAATCAAAATGATATGGACCCGGTATCTAAATTATACATGTGTTGGACAATTAGCCATCTAAGGAATAAATGAGACACTAGAGCAAATTTAAGAAAAATTGCCAAAGTTTAGCAGGTATATTTGGGTATGTATAAAATATATTTCATAAGACTAAAGATGCAAAATTGTATGAAAATAAATTAGGTAATATTGAAATGAATATTAAAAAATAAAGCTACAATATTGTATGAATCAACCACCTCGCAAAACAAGCCCTGTGAGAATAGTGGTTTGTTGGTTAGTTGGATACTATTTTAACAATTGCAATTTGTATGCGTTATTCTATTATTAGCGATTTTCACTTTAAATAGTATACCAAACTCTTAATTCTTTTATTACAAATAATTTATGAAATATGTACTCTGAAAAAATTTAATTCTAGACGTTAAAGTATTTTTTTGCTTAAATTAGTACTGTCACTGTCATATATGTCTATATATGAGGCCAGGTCAAAATGAAAATGATACAATGTAATTTTATTCCGATACTTTTTTCAGCAAATGCAACAATCTCATCAACAAATGCAGTATCAACAACAGCAACAGCAGCATCAACAACAACAACAGCAGCAGCAGCAGCAGCAACAACAACAACACCAGCAGGTGCAGCAGCAGCAACAGCAACAACAACAGCAGCAACAAATTCAACAACAACAGCAGCAACAGCAAATTCAACAACATCAACAACTCCAACAGATCCAACAACAAACGGCGCAACCACAACAGCAGCCCCAGAATCAAACTCTTAAACCTGAACCACATTCTCCCAATAGCAATGGAAGTTCTGGAATGCCTCAGCACTCTCCAGAGGTAATTCGACAATTTTACCTTACTGCACTGAAAGGGTAGTTTCAATATCCATAAACTGTTTTTCACAACTCACCCAACAATGGCTGCGGGTCTTTTTAGACTTTATTTGTTAGCAATATTGTATGAATCGGTTATTACCTTTTTCCGTTCAATACAAAGGATAGGGAACATTTTACTTATACTATAATTTTAGACTGATTAACCATAGACATTTGACAAATGTGATCAATTGTCCGCAGCAAAATGAAAACCGAAGCACGCCATCGTGCATCCGTCAAGGTTGTACCAACCCGGCCATAGCCAATAGTGAATGGGAGGATGAATATTGCTCTAATGAATGTGTTGTCAGCCATTGCAGGTAAATACAAAGTTCATTACTTTCAATCGTTTCAATACACTCCACCCCAATATTTTTTCGAATACAGCTGCACATAAGTATAATATCAGATTGCAGATTTTCAAATTTTTGCATGTATGGCTCTATAGGGAAATAATGCGCTAGTATTTTTTTATTTCTCAAGTGACGTGCCTGTCATCCTTTAGAGAAAGCCGAAATTGAAAAGCTATTTGGAAAAATCTCACGGCCATATAGTAGCGGCACACGAATTCACTCAGACAAACATCATATTTTTGATACTATATTCGAAGAGGCTTTTTGTGTTGGGTTTTAAAATAGACTTATCTTATTTTCAGGGATGTCTTCAGTTCATGGGTGGCCTCTAATAGCAACAACCAAATGCAAAGTTTCTCAGCAGTAAAATAAAGTATGAAGTTGTACAATGAATCTTTTAGAAATACAAAATTATGTTAGTTAATTTATCAAGATGCGGTTATTTGTGGTCGTCTTATTAATTATTTACATGAGGGCAAACAACAGCATTCCATGAGTTACATACATCATGTTACTACTACATTTACAGCGTTTTAAAATGTGATGATTCGCCATGCTTACAAATTTTAATTAGAGACCTTAAGTCAATACTTTGCCTTATCTTGATCCTACTATTCATCTGTGGCCACCTAAATATGTAAAATGTTACGGGTACATAGAATGACGGTGAATTGTGCGAGCCTCTTCAGTCTTCTTTGCCCTAATTTTCTCTGTAAAAATACATAATCAATCTAGGTATAATAAACTGCCATAGAATGTATCGAATTCCATGTATGTAAAATAATTATGTTTGTCATTAGAAAGCAGTTCCTTATAATTAGCTTAAAAAAGAGAGAACGCAAAAATATTTTGTTATCCGGGCATTTTATGGTTATATGTATGTTTAAACGAGGAATACAGCTATGTAAAAACGTAACTTGATTCTGAAAATGTTATGATGCTACCGTAAAATGGTAATCTCAATAGATACTCTCCCACAAACGTCATATTATTTTATGAATTTTGGATACAGCTATAGTTAACTTTATTGCATTTGTTTTTTTATTTTACTGTTATCTATTTACTATTATTAAGGTACATTCCGCAAGCCTTTTCTTGTCTATTGTTTACGATCTATTATAAATATCATAATCCCGTTTTTATTCCATATATGTAGTTAACTTTTGAAGCTAGCTACCATCATTATATTCATTACGCGTATTTTACTCGTAGTAATAAAGAGTGCGGAAAGCCACTAGTTGTGTAAAAATTGTGTTATCGAGACTAATGGCTTGTCTTAAACTCGTTATTTTGAACAGTTTATGCCTACCATTACGTAATTGTATCGATGAGGCTAGAGTAGGTTGAAGGATTAACATCGTACACAATTCAAGCAATCTTGTAGTCGAATTATGTTCCTGTCCGGTAATTATACATACCTGTCACCTGTCAGTTATATACAAAATTGTGAATCCAATAAGTCATTTGTACGCTTCCTGATTTCATACTACTTTTGTAACTACCTGTAATAAATATTACAAATAATGTAATATTTCTAAATAGAACCTATTATATATAGCTCATTAGTAGTCTGAAAGCCACCAGTAGCAAATTTTGGTGTAATACCTATGTTTGGCAATATGCACTATGCCTGTCTGTACTGCGATAAAAAATGTTTTATTTTCATGTAGTAAAATATTAGATAAAATGAGGCAATAAAAACCAAGAGTGCGTTAATTCAATTAATGTTACTTACGCAAAATATCCTCATTTTGGCTTATGTTATAACTTACAAATTATTTGTCTTAAATGTCAATCCCTTAATATTCGGCAGCAATGTTCAACTGGCAATCAAAAATATGTCATTGTTTAGTACTCTTAAAATGTTTTTTTTTTCCTATTGTGTAAGGAACTTATATCTTCCAAATTGTTTACATTGTTCAAAATAAATGTTCTATCTATAATCAAAATAAAATTGCCTACATGCATTAAAAAATTGTGTTCAATCTTAAACCCAGTTATGCCGCATTAGCTTACAGTATGATGCGTTGGAACCATGCCATGGGTTTATTATTTAGCAATCTACAACCAGCGTTGCCTTTTATAAAATCCTGCAAGGTGTATTCTAATAATTTCGTAAATCGGAAAACGTCGGCATATTACGAAAATTCTATTACACATTATTAGTCAGATTATGAATTCATAATTTTAATCTCATATTAATCGAAATTGTATGCAATTCCGTACGTTGTGCCCGGAATTGCATACAATTTCAGATCATGAGTTTCTCAGATTACGTAGTACGGACTAGTGACATACAACACAGAGCCGCGTATGCCCACTTGGGCTGGTACTCCGGCAGAGGGGAAACGGTACGTATGCCGACTGTGCGTATGCCCTGCGTTGCTTGAAGTGAATAGCCGGCGGTATGAAATTATAATCTGATTAATAATTTGCAACCTCACCCTTAATGATTCGAAATTTTCTTCTACAGGACTTTTGCAAAACGCAACACAGGTGGTATTGTTTGTTACATGTATAAAGTTCAATGTATAACATCATGATTTCGATGTAATAAATACAATGTTGTTATTTCTTGTGTAATAATGTATGTAATACATTGTAAATGATCCATAAGTCGTCATAACGTAATGGTAAAATTATAGCAATATCCGACAATTGTTCACTAGAAATTTGATTTTGTATAGAATTTAGCTGGACCAAAATTTTCTTTGAATATGAAGGGTGATGATATTTATAAGATACTACAAATCAAATGTCTATTGTATGATATGCAATACAATTTGTAAATAAAACCTGCAATAATAGAAGTAATAGAAAATAGACAAATCATAATAATTATTCTAATTTTATCTTTTTTATTAAATAGTATTGTTAGACTTAATTACTAGGAGCAAATTATCTTTATAAAATGTACCATATAACAATGTATAAAATGTAATTAGAACAATTATTTCATTAAATTTCTTAAACAATAAGCTACATTTGTCTTTGTATTACAATAGGTCCTGTCACTCCTAGTACGGGTCCTTAGTATGAAGTAGGGCATCATGTGGCAGAAAGCATGAAACTTGCCATGAATATAGCTCATAGGGAAGGCGAAGTGGAAACATGTCGTAACGTGACCTTATCCCCCTTTTATATCCGAAATTGTAGATTTGCACTTTTTTTAAATCTTATGAAGATAAAACAAACATTGTAATGAGACATTTATTCTCCATTAAATTCTCTACATTAGTTGTCTTGGAAGTATGCTGCTAGAACTTAGTTTCGCAACGCTTTAACGGCCTCCTAGCCTAGTTGGTAGTGACCCTGCCTAAGAAGCAGGAGGTCCCGGGTTCGAATCCTGGTCAGGGCATTTATTTGTGGGTTTATCACGAATATTTGTTCCTGAGTTATAGATGTTTTCGATGTATTTAAATATCTTTATTTTTTTTTGAGGTAGGTAGTTAGAGCGCGATAGAAGCGGGGAGCGCGGCGCGCTTACATCGCGCGCGTGTCAGGCGCGCGGGTGACGCGCGCGCCGCCAGCGCCGCGCGCTCAATTCACCGAGCAATTTTCTTTGCGCTGTGACTGCGCGGCGGTCGCGCCGCGCGCCGCGCGCGCGTTGAAAGCGTGGCGTGAGCGGGGCGCGATAGGAGCGCGGCGCTAGCGCCGCGCTGCGTCCAAGCGCGGGTCGCGCTCGCTTCGCGCCCCGCTCACGCCACGCACTAATCTGACGAAGCCTTTAGTTACACTTACTGTATATATTTTGAAAATAAATGTATTTTTCATAGTATTTTTATGTATCTATCTATTATATATATATCGTCGTCTAGTACCTACAACACAAGCGTGTAAGATTGATCCAGAATATTTATTTAATTTTAAAAAGACAAATAAAGAAAAGAAAAAAAAAATGCGGGAATTGCGGGGTTCGACGCGCAAACTGACCTAACCGCCCGCGTCACCGTCGCCGTTGGCCTGCACTTTGCTCTCGCGTTTAGTATATTATGTATTTAAATGGTAATGATAAAAATCAATTTGGATATTATTTAAAAAACCACCCCTCATAAAACCAAACTAGTTAGTGAATAAGATAAAAGTTGCAATTACTACTGGTATGAGTCTATTTTCGATTACTTATTTCAGCCAAGCAGGTGTTCAGTTCACTTTGGGTGACGAAAAATTTAAATATCAGTAATAAATAATGGAAAATGTAGGTACAATTACAAATATTACGGTCATAATATGACTAGGGCTGGATTTGACCAAACTTTTTAACCAATTAACCAAGAGTAGGTATCGTTTACTCTTGGATACTAATGTCAAAATCCCATGGTGCCTCTACATGCTCGGGCTCTCGGCCGAATGATTCGGCCGCGGGCGAATGCACCCTAGTATACGCTATATTCGAGACAGACTATATAGATAACCGTGCGTTTACACGCTCGGGCTCTCGGCCGAATGTTTCGGCCATGTTAGTACACGATGATTGGAGACAGACTATATAGAGAAAACTTAAGCCAGACCAGAGACAATTTAAGTACATTTTCAGGTAGTTTGGTTGAGTTAAAAGGTGTCTTAAATAATTTCACTTCGGGTAAAGCTATTTAAAAAGTGTCTTAAATAGTTTCAATAACCAAAGCTATTTAAAACACCGTTTAACTCACCAAAACTACCTGAAAAAGCTTAAATTGTCTATGGTCTGGCTTAAATTTTATCTATATAGTCTCTCTCGAATGAGCGTGTACTAGGGTGGGCCGAATCATTCGGCCGAGAGCCCGAGCATGTAAAAGCACCAGAACATGTAAACGCACGGTGAAGAGCGTCAGAGTTCCGTGGTGGGGGCTGGTGACGTCACGCGAAACTTTAAAGCCCTGTATTTCCGTCATTTTTCATTTGATTATCAAAAGAAAAAATACGTATCGTATATTTTTTAATAATCTAACAGACGGACTAATTAGATTTTTTTGTCGTCCAGCCTATTAGGACGGTACAATCGACATTATTAAAATAATAATATTGCGTTAAAAGGTGTCTTAAATAATTTCACTTCGGGTGAAGCTATTTAAAAAGTGTCTTAAATAGTTTCAATAACCAAAGCTATTTAAAACACCGTTTAACTCTACTTTTTATATAATTAATTTTTTTTATAAATAAGTATACAAATTTAGCAGTTTTTTTTTTAAATAAATTATTTAAGACACCTTTCAACTCAACCAAACCACCCGAAAAAGTACTTAAATTGTCTCTGGTCCGGCTCAAGTTTTCTCTATATAGTCTGTCTCGAACCATCGCGCACTAACATGGCCGAAACATTCGGCCGAGAGCCCGAGCATGTAAACGCACGGTTCGGGCTCTCGGCCGAATGTTTCGGCCATGTTAGTACACGATGATTCGAGACAGACTATATAGAGAAAACTTAAACCAGACCAGAGACAATTTAAGTACATTTTCAGGTAGTTTGGTTGAGTTAAAAGGTGTCTTAAATAATTTCACTTCGGGTAAAGCTATTTAAAAAGTGTTTTAAATAGTAGCTATTTAAAACACCGTGTAACTCACCGAAACTACCTGAAAAAGTTTAAATTGTCTATGGTCTGGCTTAAATTTTATCTATATAGTCTGTCTCGAATGAGCGTGTACTAGGGTGGGCCGAATCATTCGGCCGAGAGCCCGAGCATGTAAACGCACGGTGACGATGAGTGGCCCGTCCAGATGGAACCATAGAGTACGGGGGAAATTGGCCAATAATGGTCTTGGATTTTTACATATTATCGTCCGCCTAACCACTCCCAATATGATGCTCTCTAACGATCTGGAAAGACGATAAAGACGACGATACTAGATCGTGATGAATATGATGACTAAAGCCCGTCATTCACGGCAGTCCGCCGGCACTCCGGCATGGCTGGATGTAGCGGACACACGGTGTGCAAGTGGCCCAGCCTGGCAGTCCAATTCGCACTTATTCGTTGAAAGATGCGCAGCGCTGCGTTTTAGCGCATACACTGTACTCGAATTAAAAAAATGCCGCCATCTCGTATGTCATTTTTAATAATGAATAATTAATATTTTTTGCATTGCCGCATTTCTCAATTGTTTATTACCGTAATTTAGTGCAATTCGGACTGCAAGGAGGTGGGCTGAGCTAGCAGGATGTTGCCGTACGGCACGCATCCGGCAACGACATTCACGATGCTATATTACGTGCCGGAGGTGCCGGCGGACTGCCGTGAATGAGGGGCTTAATGGTGCTTTTACATGCTCGGGCTCTCGGCCGAATGATTCGGCCCACCCTAGTACACGCTCATTCGAGACAGACTATATAGAGTTTAAGCCAGACCATAGACAATTTAAGCTTTTTCAGGTAGTTTCAGTGAGTTAAACTGTGTTTTAAATAGCTTTGGTTATTGAAACCATTTAAGACACTTTTTAAATAGCTTCACCCGAAGTGAAATTATTTAAGACACCTTTTAACTCAACCAAACTACCTGAAAAAGTACTTAAATTGTCTCTGGTCTGGCTTAAGTTTTCTCTATATAGTCTGTCTCGAATCATCGTGTACTAACATGGCCGAAACATTCGGCCGAGAGCCCGAGCATGTAAACGCACGGTTATATAGGCCACATTTGCCACGTAACCTTTTTACAAAAATAATGTTCATTGGTACTTGCCTCACTTCAATAGTTTTGATTGGTTGTTTTCTCTAGTTGGATGAATTGGTGATGTATGATTGGTTGAAAGAGTCCACTTACAAATCAAAATTTGTATTTTTTCTTATCTGTCACACTTGTGTCATGTCATACATGTCATCATCATCATCATGGTTTTATCTGTGGGCCGATGTCGAATTTCCTTCTTACGATAAATTATTAATTATTCGTTTAGGAAATAAATTTATATTGATAAAAGTAATTAATTAATTAGTTTAGTGTACAAGTTCCTTAATTAGATTTCTAATATTACAACTATAACCTTATAGTTATGTGTTTAAACTAGTCTAACAAGAATCTGAGATCCTATCAAGTGAAATTTGTCGATATGATGGATGGAAATGATTTAACGTCTGAAACACCGCGGAAGGGAATAATTTCACAAGGGTGGACGCGTATATCCCAGGTAATTAGATAGATATTGAATTTTCGTTTACCTTAATTTATATTTTTTATGGTGTTGTTATATTTAACTAAGTTAAATACATTTTGTCGACATGATACCTAACCTACTTGTAGAACGGTAATTAAATCAAACAGCATTCGACAAATATTCATAATAAAAGTATACATCTTCTGTTGAGAATTGACAGCATCATTTCTGTTTCTAGATATACCAAGGTACACTAGATAAATGGACTCCATTTACAAGAGGGAGATGGATTGGAACTATCGTTCTACTTGCAGTATTTATGCTTCGAATATTTGCTAAGCAAGTAAGTAATGACAAGTTTTACTTATTACTGCTTTATTGAAAATCTTAAATATTTAAACCATTTGTTCTACTGTAATCATAGCAACTACTTTACCCACCAAACCTCAACTTTATTGAAATTAGACATACTAGATTCTTGTCTTTACATAAATCATAATTATCAAATCAAATAGGTTTTGGTTATTATGGTATAAACTTTATAAAGATCTATTAGATATTAGAAAATATGCAGATCAGATTTTTGAAATTATTGGTTGACAATAAAACCAAGCTTAAATGTAAAGGTAACTACAGACTTCTTTTTAATATTTGTAAAATCTTACCGGTTAGTTTAAAACATAAATATTTACTTGCAATAAATAACCATAGTCGTCCAGAGCTTAACTCAACAAATCCCTTGCTGGCACCTGTTAGCCACGCTTATAACACAAAGTCTGTGACACAAGGCAAACTATTCGTTCCTAGGATTAACAACTACTACGGTGATAGAACCCTAAAGAAACGCCTACCGTACCTATTGAATAGTTTGCCTGAAGATATCCGTTTAGAAAATAATCTAAACAAATACAAAAGACTTTTAAAAAAACACTACAATAATAAATAAATAAACAATTTATAACATAAAATATATATATAATAAAATATGTAATGTAAACTCCTGATTCCACAGACAAACTCAGTTTTCTTGAGTTTTGTGGGACTATGTTTAGTTTTAAGATGTATCCCTGTACTTAATAATTAAATAAAATAATAATTAATATTGAGTTTGTTAAATTATTACTTGGAACATATTTGAACCAATTACTCATTAATCTTTCCATTCACAGGGTTGGTACATAGTAACTTATGCACTTGGTATCTACCACTTAAATTTATTTATTGCATTCCTTACACCGAAGATTGATCCAGCTATGGACTTTGATGGTAAGTTAGCTATATGTACATTATATATTTATTTATGGCCTAGGTACAGACACAATAAGTTTTTTAGTGTTGTGATAAGTTCACAGTTGACTAGCCTGTATGTTCTGTGGACACATAGGCCACCTCCAGCATTTTCCAGTGTTGTTTGTCTTGTGTAAGCCTTATTCATAAATAACCAGCAGTTTTCACATATATATCTAATATTATGAACTTTAAGTCTTATCTGTGTCACAACTTCCTTTTAGTGATTTTTGTCATCCAAACTATATTTTGTTTTACATGCAACAAAAAAATTTTAATGAAATTAAACACTTTAAAATGGATTAATCGACTCTATTAACACCCTTTGTTTCATGACCCTTCATTTCAAGGTCATGGTGTTAATAAATGCGATTAATCCGTTTTAAAGTTTTCAATGAACAACAATCGCAGAAACAGAAGACAATATTATAATTGAATGAGTTGTATTCTGAAGTGACATAAACATAAAAATGATTTTTGTGATTTGAGTCACTCTAATTTTGATAGAAAATATGATGATAAAAAGCTAGAGATCAATAAACACTGTTGTTTCAAACATAATCAAAAAATACTATTTGTATTCCAGGTGATGATGATAACGGACCAGCCCTTCCAACACGATCCAGTGAAGAATTCAGACCATTCATCAGGAGATTACCTGAATTTAAATTCTGGCTGTCTGTCACAAAGAGTACAGTTATCGGATTTTTTTGCACTTTCATTGATGCCTTCAATGTCCCAGTATTCTGGCCTATTTTAGTTATGTATTTTATTACTCTATTTTGTATTACTATGAAGAGACAGATTAAGGTAAGCAATTTTTATTTTTGTATCATAAAATCAATCAAGTTATTTGATATATTTCCTGCATTTTTATATTGTTTACCATATAAACAATTTCTGTAATTGTCTTAGTTGTGTTGTCTTTGGGTTCTAATGACATTTCAGAATTTTTTTAGATGGAATAAAATATACTAAATTTAGTTTAAATATTTTATTTTATGTATACATAGTACAAATTAGACACATTTAGCCAAACCTATGACCAGTTTATAATTAACTATAGAAACTACTCACCAACTATTTCAATCAAGTAATACTAAGTGGCCCTAGCTAAAGTGAATCCATACTAATATAGATTTTGATTGATTATTTTTATTTGTTGCTTACTACAATTTTTTTTTTCTTGTTTCAGCATATGATCAAGTACCGGTATTTACCTTTTACCCACAGCAAGCCAAAGTACAAAACTGTTGACCCTACAGTCTCAGTAAACTGACGATGATTCCTCATTTAAGCAAACATCTATGGATACCAACCGGGAAGATAGACAAATTGAATTAAAACCATTGTATTCAAGTATTTAAAAAAATACAGTTTTTATTATCATGTTTACACATTTTTAATTAATGTTGAATATTAAATCTCGGAGACCTTCAAATTGTAGGGTCATACCAATTTGTCCTACTGAACAGCGAGGTCATGGAACAAGTAAGAATATTTTTACACATTTACAATATATAAAATTTTATTTAATAGCATAGAATGGTGTTGATACAAAGTAAAACATAAGTTAATGCTGCATTTACATAATGGCGGCAAACAATAAATATATACCTCATTCTATTGCGTAACATAAGTGCATATCTATTTTTGCTATTTCCCACCATTTTGTGTATGAGAATGCAACCTAAGGATTTTTATGAGATATCTCACTTGAGTTAAAGTTATGAAGTGTTTTTTTTTTAATATTACTTAATCTATTATTTTCCACCAAATGCCATAAGAACTCTAAAACTTATTATGAGTATTATGTATTGTTAGCTTCTGGATGATATTTCATAAACAAAGTCCGGACAATGGCAGCAAAAATGCACTTTTCCTAGTGCTTCGATAGAACAGTCAATGTCTAATTAAGCATGACGAAAAGTATATTTTAGCTCCTGTCATCCTGGCCTTGTTCATAAATCATGTATATATCGTATTAAATATCATCCAGAAACTACGAGTACTTATCTTTCTAAAAGAATCAGAATGAGCTAAATATGATTTGCACCATACCTAGTTATTTACATGATAGGTATATTTATTAACGATTTTATTATTTTTACATTGTTATTAAATAGGATAGGTTTAATTGTGCATTACAAAATAGTGATGTGAGCAATTTTGTTGTTTAATATTTATTAGAAGCAACTATAAGTACAGTCACCATCAGATATATCGGAGCGTCCGAGGCATGCAAAATATCTGAACAAGCACTCTAACGCCTTGACAATAGAGGCGTGTTCAGATATTTGTGAACAACTCGGACGCTCCGATATATCTGATGGTCACTGTATCTAAGTTACGATAATTTCGCATCAAAACTTTCCTTTTTCCTCTATGTCCCATACATTGCAAGATAGGTATTTAGTATGTACTTACATATAAGCTTTAGCCCATTCTCTTTCTATCTAATGGGGTATCTTTTGGTTATGTATCTACGCTACATTACAACTCTCATGAATATTAAATATTTCATTTACTTAAGTACCTATATTAAAAATAAAATAAAAAACAACAGTCTCCGTTTCATAAAACCTTGAAACACGTATTAGGAAATTGTAACCTTGTATTGTATGGTGTTGCCGAAAGATAAGTATTTGCGGAACTAATCGTAGTATCATACCCAAAGAGATTGGAAGTCTTAGCCTCGTAGGGCGACGTTGTCACACTAAAAAGGTCCGTGCTCTGTGATCATACCAAAAGTTTAAAAAAATGTATCTTTTTGGAGTAGGTAAAGCCATTCGATTCCGTGCGAGACCAAAACTGATC
The DNA here is from genome assembly GCA_949128165.1 of Lathronympha strigana. Taxonomy (NCBI): domain Eukaryota; kingdom Metazoa; phylum Arthropoda; class Insecta; order Lepidoptera; family Tortricidae; genus Lathronympha; species Lathronympha strigana. Next base: position 13,246,578 of record OX421909.1, on the reverse strand, counting down.
TGGAGGAGGGGTAGAGCTTAGACTTAAACCATTGGCCTTGTGCGTTTAAAACCGAGGCCATAATTATTCGAACTCTGCATAGAGCCGAAGATCGGATACGTCCCAGTGTATAACGCGCTCCAGAGACTTAGTTTCGGAAAAGCTGATCTCTAACACGAAGTGACGAAGGAACGTAAAAAGAGCTAAGCCAAATGCCAAACTCACATAGGACCCAAAGCCCGAGAAAACCGAGCGGCTGGCGGGTAAAATTTGGACATGAATGAATCATTAAGTATATATGTTAAAAAGGCAGGTTAAGGCCAAGTTCCGTAAATGGCTGAAAGCCAGAAGTGTCCCATGTGAGACCCACCGCTCGCGCGCTCGCATTATCTGGGGGCACTTAGTGCCCCCAACAAGTCGAGCAAAACGAAAGCTCGATGGTACCATCTATTTGTTTGGGTGTAAGTTGCTAACGTTTTCTTTCACGGCGGAAGACAAAAAGGCTCACGTAATGGCACTAATAGTAATGACATAAGGACGACTTTATCCCAACGCACCCTTTTTAAATGACAACTGTAATGTAAGTAACAATTAGAAATATGTTTATATGGTAAAACCGAGGACTCTTTAGAAAATGGGTGCTGTAGGGTTTTGCAGAGGTATTTCCTAAGAAAAGCTGGATCTCGATGCTATAGATTCTTTATTCGATTGTGTCTGCTAGCGTAGCCTATGTAGAGTGATACTGACGGAGTGAGTACCGGTAGGGAATGCAAACCAGTTTACCGGTAATTTGGCCATATTTGGGGTCGGTAAATCTATACTGAAACCGGTTTTTTACCGAAACCTAAATGTACTGGAAATTATTTTATAAAACTCACTTTCAGGACAAATTGAACTACAGGGATACATATTATTTTAATTAAGATACTCGTACTTGTATATTTAATGATTATGTACATTTATTGACTGATAGAAATAAGATTTAAAATGGTAGTTTTCATTTATCACACCACAAACAACAAATAAGCAAATACATTATAATCCGTAAAAAAAACACCTACAAATAAAAAAAAATGGCCCAGGTCCTCAGAGCTAAGCAAGGCCCCTAGCAGGCTGGCCGCGTTGCCCCGTTGGATAGCAATGCTGATCCGTTGGGAAAAATAATGGCCAGCCCTCTGGTTACCAAAAGCCTCAACCAGGCACGAGGGAATGTCTATAAAAACGACGACCGTTTGAGCCCCACGGTCCCAGGGTTTCAACCCTAAACGCCGCAAATATGTAGCCGCTACTAAGGATGGCATATTTGCGACACTTGTGGTTTGCGGTGGAGCATGCAGCCGCACCAGCATAATCTTTGGTGCCTGGAATATGGGATGGCGCCAGGGTATCTACACAAGTGCCATCCCAGAAAATAGGACGACCCATACTCCAAGGCACCAACGTCATTCCGTCGGGCCTCTTGCCATCATCCCTGGGCTCGAGGACTGCCAGTACCTTAGCACTGACAAGGGCCCTTCGGATGACTTTGTCGATGCTGCTATGGTGAGGGATTCTCCCAGAACTCCGGCCGCATGAGAGGCCGTGGTGACCCAGATCATCGACGATGGCCCCCCATATCAACGATGGGGCACGTTTGTTGATGCACCTATACTCAGACAGGTGGCCAACCGAACAGTGGTATTATCTAGCAAAGTGCCTATGGATGGTGATGGGAATGCCTGTAGCATGTACCATAGACCTGATTCCCACTCTGCGGTGACAATAAGACAAGCCCGATCTGTAGGATTAAGTGCCGTATCTAGCAGCCCCTTGCTAGTAAAACGACAGATGGGCTCATCTCATTGTCTTGTCTTTACGAACAAGGGTCGACTGGCGGGTCAGTGTTGGGGCATGTTAAGTACCATACGTTCTTGGCCTCGGAACAATGCGCGGCCTCGAGGACCCCTATGGAAGGGGTTAAAATTTTCCCGATAAGGCTCTGCGCACCGTGTACCGAAAGCCAAGAAAGCAGGTAGTGCCACTGGAAATATTTCGGATGACCAGGCCACCAAACCTACTAGGGAAGCTAGCATGGGTCCATGAGCTATCGCCAAAATGTGGGTCTCCCTCGACATCCCTAACATCGTTTGTCCTAAAGTCACTTGCCCTAACTTTTTTATCCTAATGATCAAATCCTTAACTATTTTTTTATACTACGACGGTGACAAAGAAGCATACGGCTCGCCTGATGGTAAGCGCTCACGGTAGCCTATGTACGCCTGCAACTCCAGGAGTGTTACATGCGCGTTGCCGACCCTTTAAAAACTTTAACACTCCTTTTTTGAAGAACCCCATACTGTAGTCCTCTGGGAAAACAGCGACAGTTCCTCTTAAACCGCACGGTACGAGACCATTTAGGCTCCAAGGTATGCGGGTGAACACTCTGCCGACGACGAGCGGTGCGGTGGTAGAATATATGTGGTAGAACAATTCCTCAGAGCACACTCCATTGTACAAGCGAGGCGAAGGAGGCGAAGTCTCTGCTTAGGCTTAAGGTTTCGATATCGCATGTGAATTTGGGATCGTTGACAATTCGGACAACACGTCTTTGGATTGAGTCAAAGGACCCGAGCTGGTATCCAGGTGCTCCCGCCCAAAGATGGCGAATTATTACCCAAAAACGACTTCACATAGAACCGAACCGCTGTTCGAAAAGTCGGTTATGTTATGTTAGAACTGTAACCTCACAGAGAGTCGAATCGCTGCTAGAAAACTAGGTTAAAACAATGTTAGGGTAAACAATATTAGGACATATGAGTTTAGGACAAATGATCATAATGTCAAACAGTATTAGGTAATGCAAAACAGGATAAAAAAATGTAGGGATTCCGAATATTCCGATATAGATCCCCAAAATATATATTCAGAACGGAGGTGAGGGTTTCTAAAACTGAATTGTTCAAATTAGAAATATAACCGGGGTGTTTTCAAAATGTGAACCACGAAGAACGTGGGTGAATTTTGGTACAAAAAGACAATGTTTAATGATAGAATATGCTGATTTATGTATGTTGATTTTAGCCAAACAAGTAGAAGAATCCTTAAAATTTTGAATTCGATTAGAACTATGATATACCTACGTTCGTACAAAAACTTAAGAGACAACTGTCGCTTCTGCTCAGATATAAGGTAACTTTTGAAATTGTGAGTTCTGCGGAGTCACCAAACAGGGGAGAGACAATATTCGCTGCTGAACAACCGAGAAAAGATGAGAGCAAGCGCGGAATGGAAGACCGTCAAAGGAAACACATTCAAAAGCTCTTATCCAAGGGTTCAATAACAAAAATCCTAAAGAGCTGCTAGGGCTCAAGAGACACAAAGTCTGAGCGGTAGTTACCTGTGTTGGTAGGTTCACACCTACTGCAACCTTATGAGGCACACAACATTACACACCAAATAATGTGGAACTCTCGGACGCAACGGGAATTAGTAATGATTTATAAAGGGCTGCCAGGCTGCCACGGTAGATCACAACTGGTAGAAGCGGCATCTTCAATAGCCCAAAAGCAATACTAAACATTTGCGTGGTTTTAAAACGGATTTGATTAGCAATAGTATTTTTAAGTGGCAATGGCAATACTGACATCCCATCATCTTCAAGATAATTGTCATATTATAAACAACAAAGCTTAAGATTTTTGGGAATAAAAAAAGTTTCTTTATTATAAAAAATACTTCGGTTACTTTTCCCCCTACTAATATTCTTATTTTATTATTGATTTACATAAATATGTGGTTTTATGAATGATTTGCATGAAAATGCTGTTTTTTATTTAACGCAATAAAAACCGGTAATTTACCGGTTTACCGGTTTTCATCTGCCATAGTCGGTAATTTACCGGTTTTGAAAAACTACCGGTTTTTGCATTCCCTAAGTACCGGTCAGTAGAGCGAGTGAGGAGAGAAGAGAATGACCTAATACAATAAACTTAACTTTACGTCTAAACAAACAATATTGACCGTAGCGTAGCAGCAAGACTTGAACAATACCTACACGCAATGGGGTTTTATGGCCGGACCGGTAACGGCCTCGGCTTATGCATTGCGCCGAAGGGTTTATTTGTACCTACTCCTAACTGTTAACTTAAAATGGATGTTTTAATTTATTAAAACATAACATGTATTGTATATTAGGTATTGTGGTGATGGTGACCGAATGTGTCAGCTACATGGCTCCCTCCTTAGCGAAGCGTACAGGTAGACGAATGATGCGTCCGCTGCGGGTAATCTGAGGAGGAGGTAAGAATCATGGGAATCCTGTCAGAGGACGACGATTCGGCTGCGTTTGTGGTTGTCGGTGGTGGTGGTGTAGGCGGCGTCTCTGGCATCGGCGGCGGCGTTGGCGGCGCACCTGTCGGTGGTGCCATTGGACTTGATCTGTAGATGAACACAGGGCCTTCTATATGCTCCGGATCGACCTCTGCGTTTTCTGTGATGATGTAGGCTTCAGACAATCGATCGAGATTTTTGCCTTACGCGTAGGTAACTGAATGGTGAATACTTTGTCGCTCAATTCAGTACCTACCTTGTAGGGACCGTCATATGGCGCTTGTAGCGGCTTCTTAACTGCGTCGACTCGAACAAATATTCAATCTTATCCCGTAATATTTGTAAGGTATCTTACTTACTTATAAGGGGTCCCTCGAACATTCCATTTTAACCCGTCATCTTTTTAGATAACAATGTATTTTAATTTATTATTTGTATGTATTAGAATAGGCGTAACCGAGTTTTACCGACAGAATACAAAAATGTAGTCCTTGCCCATACCTTCTAATTTAGACAGCCAAAAGGAATCAAATAACCCAGCTACCCCAGATAATGGGGAAAGGCTTAGGACAAGAAGAAAAGGAATCAAATTGTTTTTTATTTTACAAGGATTTCAACACAACACTGTCTATCTCATCAAAATACCATTCAATCTTTCCAAACCTTACCTTAAATAATTGAATCCTGAGCTTAGTGAGGGTTTCCAAGCGGGGATACCTAATACCCGCTAACGTAAAACTATGTAATCCGTGACCAGCGAAGTGCTCTTCCCTTTTATCAGGCCATGAAAGTGCCACTTTCTTCCCTCCTAATAGGGAAGTATGTAAATAGTAAGTACATTAAGATACAAGGGTGGAAAGTATGTGTATAAGTGTCGTCACGTCCCGAGGTATTGAATAGTACATTACTGCAGAGGCCGTGAAGTAAGGGATTGCAGGACGAGTAATTGTGGTAGACAAGGATAAAACAAGTCCTGCAATCTCTCTTCCGGCCGAGGCTTGGATAGTGCTTTTCTCAAACATTGTGAGGAAATATTAAAATTAAAATAACTACTAGGTAAAAGTTAATAAGGAAAAAATTGTTAAAGGTCATTGGGCGTTTTTGACCCGCTTTATGAAAGTTCGCGTACAGAGACCAAACCAGTTTTAAATTAAAGAGCTTAGTCCCACTTCTCAAAATATATTAAAATTTTCAATTTATCGACCGGAGGAAAAAAGTTATTCAAAAAATAGACTGAGCATTTTACCTATAATTTTTCAAAATTCGCTTTACGGAAACAGTATTTATATTCATTATTTAAAAGAAAATGAGGAAATATTGATGTCGATGTATCAACTTCATTCCGAAAGTACGCAGAGTGCTAGAATTAGTAGTTACAAAATATTTTTCGATGAATATTATTAATATTTTAGCGAAACTACATTGTACACACAACTCGTATATAACATAATACAGATATTCTTATTGCTGTTTTTTCGTAACATATATCGGTGTATAATTTATTTATAAATTTAAATAAATATAATCTTTATGGAAAAAAGAAACAAGTTCCCGGTCAAAGTTAAAGTTTGAGTATAAAATACCGAAATCGCCAGAAGGATCTTTATTACCGTCTCATGGATCCCATCATTAGATTTGAAGTATAATGAAACAAAACTACTTTGGAGGTTGGAGGAAACAAAATAAGAATGCTTCAAATCGATTGAAAGATCTGGAAATTATCGAGCAGTTCTACTTTGTCATTCCTGGTTTTCATCATAAGGTTCACTCCGCCTAAATGATGGTTTCCGTAAAGAAAAAATTAAGTTACTTAACCCTCAAACCATAATGCATGTGCCGTTAAAATTTAAGGAATTCTGTCAATTCCTTGTGAAATATGAATTCCATCAACAGAATTCAGAATATAATTATAATCAAATGGGAGACTATTTTGAACATATTTGCTTACAAACAAAAGAAGAATATCTCAAATCGGATGATAGAGCTAAGAATTACCAAGCAGTTCCTCTATACCATCCCTGGTCTTCGCCATCAGGTCCTACTGGAGTGGAATGATGCTAATTATAAAATTATAAAAGCTAATTATAAAAGCCCTCCAATCACAATGCACATGCCGTTAAAATTTAAGGAGTTCTCTGAATTCCTCAAGAATTCCATCATCAGAATAGAAATCAAATCAAAAAGATGAATGGCACAAATCTGATGAACTTTAGAGCTTTAGAGCTAGGCTTATCGAGCAGTTCCACCCATCCCTGGTCTTCATCATCAAGTCCGCTCAACAAAATTATGGTTTTCGTGAATGTTCAAGTTAGGAAAACCCGTTAATCATAATGCTTGTGCCGTAAGAATTTGAGGAGTTCTCTCAATTCCCCATGAATTCCATCATCAGAATAGAATTATATTCAAAAGGGGATTACTTACAAATAAAAGTATTTGCTTACAAACAAAAGACAAATGTCTCAAATCGGATGATAGAGCTGGCAATTACCAAGCAGTTCCTCTATGCTATCTCTGGTCTTCATTATCAGGTCTACTTCATCAATGCTTCGAAAAATACTCGATTTTCCTAAGAAAAAACATACAAATCACTTTTCAAATTTAAGGACACCCCTCTATTACTTATAGATTCCATCATCAAAACTGACGTTCGAAAAAAATGGGACCAATCTGGTACTATCTTTTTTCAACATTTTTTTTAAATCGTTTCAGTAATGAGGGATTTCCACTAATTGAGAAGCTCCTCTTGACGTCCGTTGAAAATTACAATAAATAATTTTCATTAAAATTCCGTTATATCGATCTCATAAAATCTATAGGATTTCTAAGAGAGGTATGAGCACAGCGGATGCATATCGTTTAGTATGGTAGGGCACAGCACAACGAATGTCGTCTCGCTCAAATCTGGAGCAGAGCCCATCTGGGGAAGTACCTCCACCTTACCGCGGGAGGAACTTCCTCCCGCGGACGCTCCGGCTGTGGAATGAGCTCCCTGCCACTGTTTTCCCAAAGGACTACAATATGGGGTTCTTCAAAAAAGGAGTGTTAAAGTTTTTAAAGGGTCGGCAACGCGCATGTAACACCCCTGGAGTTGCAGGCGTCCATAGGCTACGGTGACCGCTTACCATCAGGCGGGCCGTATGCTTGTTTGTCACCGTCGTAGAATTTAAAAAAAAAAAAAACGGAAAATCGCAGTTTAATAACACTAGACCCTATACTCATAGTGTTGTGTTTCTGTTGGTGAGTAAGGTCGCCAGAGCTCCAAGAGGATTCACTGTGTTGACACTGTTGACAGCTGTGTCAAAGCTGTCAACACAGTGAATTCTCCTTTTTTCTAAAGGGTCGGCAACGCGCATGTAACACCCCTGAATTTGCAGGCGTCCATAGGCTACGGTGACTGCTTACCATCAGGCGGGCCGTATGCTTGTTTGTCACCGTCGTAGTATTAAAAAAAAAAGGAAACAACCATATTACCATACTTATTATCATTCACTACCAATATATGTTCATTATGCAACCGTTACTTGATCAAGTGAAGTGGAGACACAATTTTATTGATTTCGAATTAAAAGTATCGAGTCGTATTGAGTCTCCTGAAGGTGATCACCACTGAGAAGATGGAGCCCTATCCTTATTCACTGGATGTCGTTGCATGTTGCATGTGTAATTTAGTACTTATATTTATATTATATAGCCTGCTCGTATTATAGGATTTATAGGTACCTCTTAAAATATATAAAACTAAGAAAATACTTCCTTTATTGTTTCGTTATCACAACGAACTCTCAATGATCGTAAGCGCCATAGACTCAGAAGGCGCTTAGGCCCTTTATGCCAATTCCCGCCATTATAAAAATTTCCAAAAACCGAATCGACAAAAAAAATGTAATGAACGAACTTGCTTACAAAATTTCACAAGAATTGGTTGATAAATGCGACCTCTAGACTAGAGGACAACAAATGGACAGCCGGACACACGAAAGCATTTTTGCAAAAACTGAAACGGAGACGCTACGCTCGCTCAGTTAAATATGTATGTAAAAATTATAAATACTTCCTTGTTTCATTATCACAACCAACGTTCAATGGTCCTAAGCGCCATAGTCTCCAAAGGCGCTTAAGATCTTTGTACCAATTCCCGCCATTTAGAAAATTTACAAAAACTTAATTGTTAAAAAAATGTTATGTCGTTAACGAACTTGCTTACAAAATTTCACAACAATTGGTTGATAAATGCGACCTGTAGAGGAGAACAAATGGACAGACAGTCAGACACGCGAAAGCATTTTTGTCCAAGCTGAAGCAAAGACGCTTCGCTCGCTCGGTCAATAAAAATAAGAATTACTTCCTTTACCGTTTCATTATCACAACGAACTCTCAATGGTACTGGTATTGGCACAAAGGTCCTAAGCGCCTTCGATATCTATGGCGTTTAGGACCTTTGTACCAAATCCCGCCATTTTTAAATTTACAAAAACTGAATCGTTTTTTTTTATGTAATTAACGAACTCGTTTACAAAATTTCACAAGAATTGGTTGATAAATGCGACCTGTGGAGGAGAACAAATAGGTAGACAGACACCTAAAAGCATTTTCAAACGTCCAATGGCATTTAAAAATCGAGAAAAATAAGAATCACTAGTTAAAATGTAAGCGATTTTGTATAAAAATTGCTATTGAGATCGTTTTTGGAGTGCATCAATATCCCTATCCTACCCTCGCATTGATAATAAACCGTCGAGGGTAGACAGATAAAATGTTTGTGTTGCAGAGCTACACTAAGAAAGGAATTCATGAGATTCAACTCCTAAAGGGGGTGAAATCTGGTTTAAAACTTAAAAGTTTAAAGATATTTAGTGCAAAGTTCCTTGAATACTGTACAAAATAAGCCTGCCTAGCGTGTTCCCGGCAGCGAAAATGTCTACGAAGACGAATGAAGTCCCGAGCGGAAACTTATTCTACTTTTCGAGTCACCCGCAATAATCTTCCGCTATGAAGACTGCAAAAATATCTGACACAATCTTATTTGTACGGACATAAGAGCGTATCACATTTGTTTGCGGCCTTCGTAGCGGAATATACATTTGAAAAGAAATCGTAGTTTAAAGTTTAAAAAAAGAACAAAACTCGTAGGCTACGAAGGTATCGATTTAATTTTGTGAAATCGATTGGGAAATAATTAATTTCAAATATTCGATTTGGCTCCGCCTATTTATTTTACACTGGCAACATATTTAATGTAGCCGCATGCCACATAACTATTTTGCGAAAAGTGAAAAAATCTGAACTTTAATTATTACCAATTTGAGATGTTTGCTTGTTTATAAAGTTTTAACCATTTCGTGCTAGAGCACGAAATGGTTAAAACTTAGTTTTTTTTCAGTAACACTAGAACGTCGTCTAAAATACGAACACTATTAAAAAGTTACCTAATCATTTGTTTTTGACTTGCCGCCGCCGCGGTACCAGTGTGGCTGGGAGATACCTTGAGGAAATCTAATCTAATCTTAGACAACAGCTAGCTAGTTTCATTGCGAGCAGCTCGGGGAAAATTATATGTATATACAACGAATGAGAATAAAATTTTAGCCCGCTCATACTTACCTACCTTGTCGGCAATTAATTATCAACGATCTTATTAAACGACTATGATTTTGCAAGTTATTTTAGGATCTCGTAAATCTCATTTTTCTTGCCATATAAAAGAAGCGGCCAAAAATAAAATTATTTCAGCGATGTCTGGATTTTAGATAATAGTTTTATTTTTATGATAAAATATCCTAAATTAGATTACAGTATAGTCGTACTGGCAACTGTTCCTAAAAATTCAGTGTTACTATTTAATGATATTTTCAAAAGTAATAAAACGCGCTCGATATCCCTGTTTATTTTATTGACCACTCGCCAGATGTTTGCGCATTGTTTTCCAGTGCGCAGTAGTTTCTCTGTCGTGAAATCGGGATTCTGTTTTAGTATTATATCTACTCTGCCATTTTGAAAATAGTGGCGTGTATGGATTAGACCTAGTGTTTTTTATGTGACAAATATGTCCGGGAGCAATGATAAAGTGTCGACTACGCAGCGTATGATCCAAAGTGTTGCTTTCCCTCCAAGCCACAAGCTCACTGTATCGGAAGTATTCGATGAGAAAACTGGACTGCCTCTGCCAGATGTACTGAAGCAACATTTTATCTTAGAAGGTCGAATCGAGGAAAATGCAGCTCTACGGATCATTCAAGATGGTGCCACCCTATTACGATCTGAAAAAACGATGATCGAGATTGATTCACCGGTGACTGTGTGCGGAGACGTCCATGGCCAGTTTTATGATTTGATGAAATTGTTCGAGGTGGGAGGCTCTCCCTCTTGCACCAAGTATTTATTCTTAGGCGATTATGTCGACCGAGGTTATTTCAGTATAGAATGTGTTCTTTACCTCTGGGCTTTGAAGTTGTGTTATCCGAAGACGTTATTCTTATTACGCGGCAATCATGAATGCCGACATTTGACAGAATATTTTACCTTCAAACAGGAATGTAAAATCAAGTATTCTGAAAAAGTGTATGATGCTTGCATGGATGCATTTGATTGCTTACCACTGGCTGCTCTTATGAACCAGCAGTTCCTATGTGTGCATGGAGGGCTCTCCCCAGAAATTAACAACTTAGATGATATCCGTAAACTAGATAGATTCAAGGAACCACCTGCATTTGGAGCTATGTGTGATCTACTGTGGTCTGATCCCCTTGAGGACTTTGGCAATGAAAAAAATGCAGAACATTTCTCGCACAACTCTGTCAGAGGTTGTTCATATTTCTATAGCTATGCAGCATGCTGTGATTTCCTGCAAAGGAACAACTTGTTGTCCATCATACGTGCCCATGAAGCTCAAGATGCAGGGTACCGAATGTATCGTAAAAGTCAAACCACTGGTTTCCCAAGTCTTATCACTATTTTCTCCGCTCCAAACTACCTGGATGTCTACAACAATAAGGCCGCTGTCCTCAAGTATGAGAACAATGTGATGAACATCAGACAATTCAACTGCTCTCCCCACCCCTATTGGCTGCCCAATTTCATGGATGTCTTCACCTGGTCTCTTCCATTTGTGGGTGAGAAAGTCACAGAGATGCTGGTTAATGTTCTAAACATTTGTTCAGATGATGAGCTTATGACGGAGGGTGAGGATGCATTGGAGGAAGCTAATCTCAGGAAAGAAGTCATCCGCAATAAAATCCGTGCCATTGGAAAGATGGCACATGTGTTCTCTGTGCTTCGCGAGGAGAGTGAATCTGTATTGCAGCTCAAGGGACTCACTCCTACTGGAGCTTTGCCTCTGGGTGCTCTCTCAGGTGGCAAGACATCTCTCAAGAATGCCCTGCAGGGCTTCTCTCCTAACCACAAGATCACTTCATTTGCCGAAGCTAAGGGCTTGGATGCCATCAATGAGCGTATGCCCCCTAGGCGTGATGGGCAGCGCACACCTGATCCCCAGGACAAGAAACCTCATGTAAACAGCAATGCACACTCGTGAAGTGTTAGCTCCATCTTCTCTTCGATCCTTACTTTTTGATCCACATTATAGTGGTAGTGAAATATGTGTGAAGGAGACTCAGCTTTTGGAATGATAATATTTCACATTCATAATACTAGGTGGATTTGAAGGGAATTGTAATAGATACAAAATATTTTTAAATTTGGATTTAACTTTTTTTCAATAGTTGAAATAAATTTCTCTTAAGATATTACCTCTCGATATTTAAAGTATGTCAGATCTGCAGGCAACAAATTTATTTAGTCAATTAAATGTTAAGGAATGCACATTTATTTATAATGCGCTGCACTGTTTAATTTTTGGTAATGTAATTTTAAATTTTTCATATGAAAAAGACATGATATTGTAATGTAAATTTATTCAGATTATCTACTTATACTCTACATTGTTATCTACATTAGTGAAAATTAGACATGTCTATAATTTTCAAAGCATAATTAGCTGTGATATTAAGCGATGATCAGTGTATTATTTGATAGCGATCCGCTAGTGGAGTACAGGCATGTTCATTGGCTAATCATGCATTGAAATATGTAAAGTAAGCAGAGAAGTTCTCAGCTTTGGGCGTGTCTTTATATTCTATTTAAGTAATAAAAATAATTATGTACTATAGTGTGCAGCACATGGTGTGTCGTTGCGTGCGTGTGTGCTGTGTAAATATGCCTCGTGCGTACACACACGTTATTGCAGCTTTAACACTTGAGATAAATATTACTCTCTTTAATATCTTTGCTACAAGTTGTACTTAATTGTATTTTATTGTACAAAATATACTAAAATTACTATCTATGAACTATTACTTAAATTTAATTTATATTTGGGTGTATGCTGGCCCCTTGTTGCCTGCATGCAGCTGAACTTGTATGCTGGAACATCACATATTAAAGTTTCTTAGCCATAATGTTTCGGTATATAAGGTGTAGTGGCTAGTCTAATTGCAGATTTTCTTACAGCTTCTATTCCAAATTTCACTTATATGATAATATATGGTTAAATAACCTATGCACTGTTGGAAAATCTCTTTTGGTCTGCCAAATAATTATTAATCGATGCAATAAGTTCATATGTGAATACTAAAAGTGGCTTACATCATTTTCAAAGTCAGTACTAAGTATTTTATCTCAATTCAGTGTGTAGTCCTTCATATGTTCTGTACTTTTAAATAAATTTTACCTATGTAAAAAACTAACCATATATTTAATTTTATTTTGTACTAATCATGGGAAGTGTTGTTTTATCCTTATAAAATATATTAACATTGAGCTCCATATATTATGGTTTTAATAAATAAAACTTCATTTCAATAAGGAGTAAACGTGTGGGGTAGGTGTGTCCTAAAAAACAGATTATCATTTATCAGTGTTCATTGCCAGCAATCTACCAGTCTACCTACTATATTGGTCCCTATGATAAGTACTTTTAATGTAATAATGTGGAACTTTATTAATACATAATTGAGGATTTGTGGTCATGAAATCTAGTTACCATGCCAAAGACAGCTATTTTTTTTATACATATGCAAGTAGGTGAAGTAGGAAACGTAATAACTACCTACATGTTGCCTTAGGGCCATAACCTTCAACTTGTTGAATACACATAATGCCTCGATATACTACAGTTCGATCGAAACTAATTGAAGGCATGTTGGCTCGTCCTGTTACAATATATTGACTATTTCATTCTACCCTCACCTTGACATCGGTATCATTCCGTATTGCAATCAATATAAATGGATAATAGTCGCAAATAAGTTTTTTTTATATGCAAATGCAAAGTCAACATAAGTATCGATGTGATTTTTCGAACCTAAATACGTGTGCGTTACCCATTTGACATGGTGAAAGTCTTGTAAGTAGGCACCGTCATATGCTTTGCCCGCATCACGGGTATCTTTGCCCAAATTTTCTTTATTGTCAATCAACGGAAAGTGAAAATCCTATAAGTACAATATTTATTTTTCAGAAAAATACTAAGTAATGCTGTTATTCATAAACGCTCATCAAACCGCCGTTAACTAATTTGTCGTTTGTCCTTATTTGTCAGTTTGACATGTGCGTTTCTTAAAAAGGGACAGAACATATTTTTAACCAATATTAATATGGGTCTGGTAACTTTTTATGAATAAGGACCGCCTTATTCATAAAAACTTATGAATCTATCTGTATACATATATCTATCATATCTATCTGTTTACATATGCCTACTTGCATTAATTTGGTGTAAAGCAAATTCATGATTCACTTGGTAATGCGTAACCTACCTGAGCTAATTATGAGCTTACACACACTTACAGTGTCGTAGGTTTGGATCGTGCACAAATCACGTGAGGTTTTTTCCGGCAATTTTTTGACCTCCCCCTTGGTGGTATTTGGTGAGGTTCGAGGCTAATCCTCCCCTCCCCCCACGTTTAAGATTCTCACGTGTATTTTTTTCTCACTATACCTAATTTTAAAAGGATTGTAATCGTAAAACTTCGTAAATTTAAATTTTCTACTTCTTCGTGTCGAGGTTCCCTCCTTATACTACTATAATTTTCTACTACTGTACGTATAGAGCAACGCATTCCAAAATTTCGTAAAATATACCTGCTATTTTGAAGTGTTGATTTAGGTTTTACGTCTATTTTTTTCTGGTTACGGTCAATGTAGAAAAAGATACGTGAGGTTAAGTTGCAAACAATATCGAATCGCGCAGTTGCTATCGAGTACGGTAACGTAGAACGGAACTCATGGAACGCACAACGATGAACGTTTTGAAGCCCTAGGTGCCCTCAGCACCTGCTTATTGGTTATTAAATACCGGCCGGCAGTTCAGTTTAATCTTAAATTGTAAACGAATAGAAGTCATTTACTGTAATTAAACAAAATTTTATTTGTTAAATTCAACTAGAAAGGGACTAAAGGCTTTATTTTATTTTATTTTATTTATTTAAGGTTTGCCAACAGGTGTAATACCATATACTTATGTATAACTAAGACATAATTTAACTTGCTTGAGTATTCACCCAATGACAGGCAAACTGAACATGTACGCTTTCCGTCCTCGGTTCCCCACACCTCGCCTCACAAAACCAGTTTGCTGTGACGCGACCTCTAGTCCCGCAGCAAGTATGCGTAAACAGAGGTCAAGCTTATAAGTAGGTACTAGCTAGTGTCGCGATGGGAATAACAATCCAGTATTAACCCGACGAGTTTGTGGCCGATCTCTGAAAATCTCGTGTGAAATACCTAAAAGCAATGTTTGTGTAAGTCTTTATTTTGTCAATGACTCATCGAACGGCAGGCACCATGTCGTAATAGTGTTGGCAGACTTGCAGGTAATTAATTTATTCGTGAGGAAGGTATGTATATATAGCACATTATTAACCACGCGCCCGCCGTGCTACCGATATTTATTGCTGCCATTGTTACAATTTTAACGAATAACTACCTGCATTCTCTACACCAATTTTGCTTTGTTGGAAAAAGTTTAACGACTGTACCTAAAACGCTGCAATTATAAATCGACCTGCCAAGTTTGCATGTTAGTAAACCATAGCGTGTAACTGTTTTTAATCGTCGCAAGACTTTATTAAAATAAAGTTTTTTTTTCTTCAATAAAGCTTGCACTTAGGGAAAATCCTATGTAGACAAATACTAGTTAGTTTTTTTACTGAAGGTATTATTAGCCTTATTAGGTACGGTACGGATGCAGCAAAATTTCTTGAGGGCCTTTTGGCCGTATTGAGCCGAGAATTTTTACTCAACCCATTCAGCACTAATCAGTAATCACGACATGATATACGTGCGGCATATTGTCGTTTCGCCTCTACGCAGCATTTTTGCTACGTATGTATCGGGAAATCATGTTATTTTTTCCACTTACGAGTGTCTCTCAAGTCTCAGCTTACCGAGCTTACTAGCTCAGTGGTAAATGAGTTAAAATTGTTCGGTTTACCATTCAATTCAGCTTGTATGACAGAAATTAAAGGGGCGAATTGGTCCTTAAATTGGCGATAAAGCATGGCTAAAATAGTCTGTCACCTTGTGAGTTGTGACCCGAATTTCCATACCTAATGAGTACTACAGACACTACAGACCCAAATACCGTTAGGCAAATACCAACTTTTTGTAGGCAGGGATTAGGGATACAGTTCATACAGTAGGATACATATTTAGCCATGGTAGCCTATTCGGATTTCATAACTGCCTTGGCGGCGTTCTTCTCGTTAGACTCCTGCATGCCTACCACGAACATCGAAAATTAGCATTGACGGGAAATCCTCTTTGTCACTCCAATATGTAAGTGTGACAGAGATGGAGATACGAATCCGCAAGCGATCGATTTTCGTGGTACTAGCCCTGATTTAGTTACCTACTTTTTTAACCGACTTCGAGAATTCGATAGAGGCGGTTATATGTACGTCTCGTCTGTTTATATTTTTTTAATAAAAAAAAATACATTATCGGTCGCCACTATACTGGCGAAGGTGCTGGACGGTGTGCTTAATACGTACTTAAGCCCCTCATTCACGGCAGTCCGCCGGCACCTCCGGCACGTAATATAGCATCGTGAATGTCGTTGCCGGATGCGTGCCGTACGGCAACATCCTGCTAGCTCCGCCCACCTCCTTGCAGTCCGAATTGCACTAAATTACAGTAATAAACAATTGAGAAATGCGGCAATGCATAAAATATTAATTATTCATTATTAAAAATGGCATACGAGATGGCGGGGATTTTTAAAATTCGAGTACAGTGTATGCGCTACAACGCAGCGCTGCGCATCTTTCAACGAATAAGTGCGAATTGGACTGCCAGGCTGGGCCACTTGCACACCGTGTGTCCGCTATATCCAGCCATGCCGGAGTGCCGGCGGACTGCCGTGAATGAGGGGCTTTAAATAAACATATACGACTGCATGACGCCCAATTCGGTTTTCGACCTGGGTTGTCAACCGAAGCGGCTGTGTTGTGTCTTAAGCACACGGTGCGATACTGCACCGAGAGAAATACGCCAGTATACGCGTGTTTTTTGGACCTGTCGAAAGCATTTGACTTGGTGTCATATGATGTGCTGTGGGAGAAGCTGAGCAATGACACGAGTCTACCGCCTGAAATAATTGGTGTTTTTAAATATTGGTATGACAATCAAACCAATGTGGTCAGATGGGCTGGAAGCTTTTCGCAGGCCTATAAGATGAAGTGTGGTGTGAGACAGGGGGGGCTTACATCACCAACTTTGTTCAATGCGTATGTGAATGGGCTGATTGAGGAGCTGAGCAGTGCCGGCGTAGGTTGTTCGGTGGATGGCTGCTGCGTTAATAGTATCAGTTACGCCGACGACATGGTACTCCTGAGCCCCTCAATCGATGCACTTAGGATACTACTGTCCATTTGTGAAAGGTTTGCCGTGACCCATGGGCTCAGATATAACGTAAAAAAGAGTGAGGTAATGATCTTTAAATCTGGTACAAAAACATACCCTATTCCGCCAATCACACTCGCGCGGCGGCGCTCCTCTTAGGCAAGTTACCAGCTTTAAATATTTGGGTCACTGGGTCACGGACACCCTTAAAGACGACGATGACTTAGAAAGGGAACGCAGGGCGCTATCGGTCCGGGGTAATATGCTTTCACGTAGGTTTGCGCGCTGTTCACGGGAGGTTAAGATCACCTTATTTAAAGCCTATTGTCAGACGTTGTACACGTGCAGCCTGTGGAGCAATTACACAAAGAGGGCGTTTAGTGGCCTGCGTGTCCAATACAATAACGCCTTCAGGGGACTGCTGGGGCTGCCCTGGCGCTGCAGCGCGTCGGGTATGTTCGCCGACAACAGCACGGATGGCTTCACCGCCGTGCTGCGCAAGCGCGTGGCGTCCCTGTGGGCGCGCGTGCAGGGCAGCCCGAACACTCTCCTGAAGGTGGTCGCCGATCGGACAGATAGTCCTTTGGTCACGCATTGGATGTCAATGCACGTGGGGCACAATAATCGGTTTATTAACTTTATGTAATATTTTATTTTATTTGTAATTGTTTAGAATGTTTAGATATGTAGTTACTAACCTAGTTTCTTAAGGCAACATGTATTTATACTAACCAATTATGGATCATGTCCGAAATAAAAGTTTCAATTTCAATAATAATCCTCACCGTTCTCTCTGAAAAATAATAAATATGATATGGCGATGTTAATGCCATGCATGCTTGCATCAAACATTATCTTCTATATATATAAAAGAGGTTGTCCTCATCTACGATCAACGCACAGCCGAAACGGCTAGGACTAGAAACTTGAAATTTTTACCAAAGCTTCCTTTTAGTACGTAGGCGAGAGATAAGGACGGATTTTTAGAAATTCTACCCCTAAGGGGGTGAAAAGGGGGTTGACAGTTTGTATAGAAATGGAAATTTTTTTTGAGCTAGAGACTTGAAACTTTGTGTAAAGACTTTTAATTACAATTGAAGAAAACTGTTTTAGTGGTTTTTGGAAATTCCACCTCTAAAGGGGTAAAAAGGGGGTTGAAAGTTTGTATAGGAATAGAATTTTGTTTTGAGCTAGAGACTTGAAACTTTGTTTTAAAACTCTGTATTACAATTGAAGAAAAAAGTTTTCAAGGTTTTTGGAAATTCCACCTCTAAAGGGGTAAAAAGGGGGTTGAAAGTTTTTATAGGAATGTAATTTTGTTTTGAGCTACTTGAAACTTTGTGTTAAGAATTCTTATTATAATTAAAGACTTTTTTGACTCGTCTCGAAGCTACCAGCCTTGAATTCGGGCTTGCTATCAACCGTGATAAGACAAAGATGATGATAGTAGACCGGGCTGAACAAAGTGGAACTAGCGTACAGAGCATAGCTAACTGCGAAGTTGTACAGAGCTATGTATACCTCGGCTCTACTATCTCCAGTACCGGGGGATGTGGCGACGAGATCCGACGACGATGCGCCATCACCAGGTCTGCAGTGGAGCGGCTGGGAAAGATTTGGAGAGACAGAAGGGTTACCAAGAATACGAAGGTCAGGTTGATGAAATGCCTTGTTTTCCCAATCTTTCTTTATGGAGCCGAAACTTGGTCGCTGAGACTACAGGATCGCCGTAAAATCGACGCACTGGAGATGTGGTGCTGGAGACGCCTCCTTAAGATACCGTGGACGGCGTTCCGCACTAATGCTTCCATCCTCAAAGAGCTTCATATCAAAGATCGGCTTTCGTCAACTGTGCAATTACGAATACTGAAGTTTTTTGGTCACATTTCCAGAAATGAGAACTCGATGGAGAGACTTGTGGTTCAGGGCCGGGTAGAAGGCAAAAGATCACGCGGACGGTCACCAACTCGCTGGACTGACCTGGTTAAACAAGCTACCGAGTCCACCGTGACCCAATGCACTCGCAACGCCTCTAACCGGCAAAAATGGAAGCAAATCGCTAGGAGAGCTATCCTCGAGAAAGTTAACGACCCAACGAACATCTCTCCAAGTACCTCGTCTGCGCAACCACGACCACTCTGACAAGAGTGTCCGACTTAGAAGAAGAGAATTAAAGAAAAGTGTTTTCATAGTTTTGAAAAATTTAACGCCTATGGGGGTTAAAAAAGGGGTAGAAAGATTGTATGAGAATGGAATTTATTTTTGAGCTAGAAACTTGAAACTTTGTGTAAAGACTTTTAATTACAATTGAAGAAAACTGTTTTCATGGTTTTTTAGAAATTCTACCTCTAAAGGGGTAAAAAGGGGGTTGAAAGTTTGTAAAGGAATAGAATTTTGTTTTAAGCTAGAGACTTGAAACTTTGTTTTTTAACTCTGTATAACAATTAAAGAAAAGTATTTTCATGGTTTTTGAAAATTTCACCTATAAAGGGGTAAAAAAGGGGTTGAAAGTTTTTATAGGAATGGAATTTTGTTTTGAGCTAAAGACTTGAAACTTTGTGTTAAGACTTTTAAAAAATCGTTTTCATGGTTTTTGGAAATTCTACCTCTAAAGGGGTACAAAGGGGGTTGAAAGTTTGTATAGGAATAGAATTTTGTTTTGAGCTAGATACTTGAAACTTTGTGTAAAGACTCCTTATTAGAATTAAAGAAAAGTGTTTTCATAGTTTTAGAAAATTCAACCCCTATGGGGGTAAAAAAGGGGTAGAAAGTTTGTATGAGAATGGAATTTATTTTGAGCTAGAGACTTGAAACTTTGTGTAGGTAAAGACTCTTTATTACAATTACTGCTAAATCGCCAGTTTTATTTTTCACTATAAGCACCACTATGGTTTTCAACATGTCAGCGGGCATATACGAGTGCTAATAAAATTGAATAAGTACATTTTATTTTTGACTTTTTGAGGTCGGTTTTTTGTGCAATGTACAGGCAGTGTAGCTAGCTACTTATATGTACCATGTACCTATACTGGCTTACTGCCCTGCTATGCTAACATAGCCACCAAAACGCGCGATAAGAGCATAGTCGAGGTCATTAGTCATACCATTATCTACCTTTTATATTTACACTCTCAACCAGAGTTTATCGATACTTCTCCATAATATATAATTTCCCAAAGCTCGTTCGAACCAGGACCACATTCTCAATTCTCATGCAATTTATTGATTGAATTGCTAATCGGCCACTCAATAGAGCGGCGCAATGCTTGACCTTGTTCAAAGGGAGCATACTTGGCCCGCTATTATTTTTAATTTACGTCAATGAGCTCCCAAAAATTACGAATGAATTATGTGTCATGTTTGCCGATGACGCAACCATATTATTCTCAGCTGACTGCTTAGATTCCAACTTTAAAAAAAAATTGAAAATAGTTTAAAAATTATTGTGGACTGGCTAAACTCGATCAACCTAAAAGTAGGGTGGTTGACCCTATAGTTGACCACGCACCGGTTGTTGACCACTTTTAGACTTTGATTCTAAATTATAAGATTTCCCGCCGCTGGCCGTTATTTTTTATGTTGAGGTTCTGACAACTATATCGAATCAACCAAACACGTCACCCGCTAGAAAAATAACCACAGAGTAGCCAACAACTTCGTTTTACTTTCACTTATCGCTGTCAGTTGTCGTTCAACCGCCATTGTAATAAGGAGCGTGCTTCGGCATGTAAGATGTAAGACTATTTTAATTGAATTTATATGATTTTTGTATGAATGTTGTTGTAATTGTTTGTTTTCGAAGTTATTTAATGGTTTAATTTAACGATTTTAATGTAATTTCAAATGTATCTTTTGAGGTACGGAACCCTAATTATATAAATTATAACCACTTTTTATTTTACCACTTTGTTGGCGTGACCGATATACATATTCGTACAAAATTACTGAGATTATCCGCGGACGGACGGACAGACAGACAGACTTGACGAAACTATAAGGGTTCCTAGTTGACTACAAAACCCTAATAACGCCCTATAACATACGTAAAAAAATACCAAAGTTAGGTAAGTCGCTTAATCGTTCATTATTTATTGGTTCCTCTACCCATTAGGGTAGAGGAACCCCAGATTACTGAAGGCAGATAGTTCGTCTGATTTAGTCTTATTTATTTTTCCAATAGGAGCGAGCCCGGAACTTCCAGCTGCGTAGGCAGGGTCACTACCAACTAGGCTAGGGGGGCATCAGTAGGCTAGCTTCCCTTACACGGGGCAAAGATAAATTTTAGTAGGTATGTAGTTACCCGTAGTTAGTTACTCGTAGGTATTATGTTGATGGCTTTACTTTGTAACTTATATACCTACATACAGGATGCCCGTGAGCATTGCGAGAGATTTTAACAGCGTTTTCCTCAGGCTAAGAGAAACAAAAAATGTCTTCTCTCTTGTATGATTTTTGGTCATTTCGGACAAAAAAACACTCTTTTTATATGCTTTGATACACGGTAAGTAAATTTCATTTAGAAATGGCCCACTTAAAATACAAAAAAAAAGTTTTAATTGGTAGAGCCGAGTTTTACAAAGACATCACAGTGTCACTTTGAAGTCTGTCAAAAATCATGTCTAGACTAGACCACATAGTAGCATTGTCATATTCCAAAACGCGTTATTTACCGAGTGGCGGTAAAATTATGTTTAAATAAAAATTGCAATTATCTCAGTAACTAACCCTAATCCAATGCACTTAATATGACATTTTTTGTTTCTTTTAGCCTCAGGAATACGCTGTTAAAATCTCTCGCAATGCTCACGGGCACCGTGTATAGCAAACTAAAGCTGCTTAGACTCCAGTGGTGGCCATCATTTTGCTGGAGTGGACCTGATGTTGATAATCAGGGATGGCATAATGAAACTGCTCGATAATTTACAGTCTGTCATCCAATTTAACACATTGTTATTTTGTTTGTTTTAAAGGTCTACAATGGAGTTCCGTTTGATTATACTTCACATGTAATGATGGAAGCCCTGGGACATTAAGAAAGCTCCTCAATTTTCAATCGTACACGTGCGGTGTATTGGATATTTGTGAAGTAAACTGGCTAACTCAAACAAATTCAAAATTTCACTTTTACCGGGAACCAAATGAAGTCGGTTTTTTTTTCTTAAAAATTATCAATTTTCAACTGACGTGGGTAGCAAGTGTAGGGAAGAGGAACTCAAAGATGAACAACCCCCAATAGATGAACGTTGTTACTAAAAATCACAATAATTAAATCCTGACATACTTTACAAGCTTAAGAATATTTTTTACTAAAACTAAAACACTTTCCCGTCATAGACATTTAAATTCTAAAATAATAGATCCGTGAGCTGTGATAGCTCGCCGAAAATATGTCTCGCGCCGAAATCGCCGCGCCGTTTGTATGAAATTTTTAATAACAATGACGCTTGAAAATGTAAGGAAATAAATTCGTATAAAATTGAAAAATGTTTCTACTGGCATGTTTTTCCTTGGTAACGATTCTAGACTAATCCCGCTACCCTTTACGTAATTAATAAAGACATATTTTAACTTATTTTATGATATATTTACTGTTCAAGTTATGGTTCCAATATTGTGTGATTTGTGTGACTTATCCAATGGATGAACAGCGTTCAAGTTTTGGGTGGGGGTTAGTTTTTCCAAATGCTTTTATAAATCCTTACGGAAACGTTGCTGCTGCGTGCTGTTCCTTGATTTTTTGACTAAAAGATGAACGGAACTTTCTACTCAATTATTATGGGGCTTATTATAGAAACGGGGCTGTTCACTAGATTAAACTATACCTAAAACATGAACTAAGATATATATAGATACATGAAGTACGAGATGTACCTCTGAAATATTGTATAATTATATTTCCTTGACATGTACCTTTTTATGCTACCAATAAATTTATCCTATCTTATCTTATCTTAAGATATTTTACTAGTTCATCTGTTAGGCTTCATTCTAAAGCCCCTCATTCACGGCAGTCCGCCGGCACTCCGGCATGGCTGGATGTAGCGGACACACGGTGTGCAAGTGGCTCAGCCTGGCAGTCCAATTAAGAATAAGAAGAATAAGAATAAGAATAAATTTATTATCAATAATATACACATACATATTACACCATAGATGTCCAGCGAGCTCCAAACTAGGCTAAGCCTGTATCTTGGAGCTCGGAATGAATTTACAATGAAACATGAGAAAATAAAGAAATAATTAAAATTATTATTGAAGGTGCTATTATTATGAGTGTGTGAGTGTAAGTGTTGTGTGTTTGTGTGTGTGAAATTCGCACTTATTCGATGAAAGATGCGCAGCGCTGCGTTGTAGCGCATACACTGTACTGGAATTTTAAAAATCGCCGCCATCTCGTATCGTATGTCATTTTTAATAATGAATAATTAATATTTTTATGCATTGCCGCTTTTCTCAATTGTTTATTACCGCAATTCGGACTGCAAGGAGGTGGCCGGAGCTAGCGGGATGTTGCCGTACGGCACGCATCCGGCAACGACATTCACGATACTATATTACGTGCCGGAGGTGCCGGCGGACTGCCGTGAATGAGGGGCTTTATACATGAACGATTGTGTAACTTTTGTGAGTTCATTTCATCAACATCGTGCCCAAAACTTGAACGAACTATATTTATTCGTCTTCCTATACTACCGTTCATCTATTGGTGCCCAGCCGTTCATAATTACTATAATTAGGGTACCTACTCCCTTTTGCATTTTTGCTGGTTCATATTTTGGGGTAAAAATGTTCAGTTAGGGTACTTTGTTCATATTCTGGGGAAATTGGCCCATTTCGGCACATAATCATTTTTATAAGAACATTGGATGGTTTAAGGAAGGTTTGGAATAGGTACTTTAATCTAAACTAGACTATATTTAGTATAATATAAAAAACAAAATATTTGTGAAAATTGGGTATAATTATAACATACTTACGTAAAAAAAAACAAAGTTAGGTCAGTCGCTTAATCGTTCATTTATTGGTTCCCCTACCTTAGCAAAGATTTGAGCATACCTATAATATAAGTATAGACAGTATATCGACAACGTAATGTTTTATATAAATTAATACTTGAGTTTCGACAGAAATAAAATACTTCAAAACGGATTAATCGTGTACTTACATTCCCTACGTTTCGAGTCCTTCGCAGCACTCGTTGTTACAGGATTGAATGATGACTGGGAAAACTTCTTTACCACTAAAATCTCCAACTAAAACGAGAGGTAAACCTCTGGAGATTATAATATTGAGTCAGTCTTAAGCGAGATTTCAGAATTGTATCACGAGCATTCAGAGTGAATCATCAGTGTAATCTTGAACGTTGCCAGGGTCTCAAGACACGAAAGGCGAACACTTTGCTTCATAGTGTAATACCTACAATAACGAAAGGAAAATAATAACGTACGTTGTAAGCCATTACCTAATATATCTATTCCAAGTCAATGCTTTTACATAATTTTTAACATGACAATACCATCGAAATTAAGAAACGACTCAAATGATTACTAACTCACATGCGGATAAAATGCACATACAGTCTGACAAGCAAACGAACGCAGTAACAGTAGGACAAAAAACCTATATCCAATATCCATCCCTTTTTTCGGGATGGTACTATTGAGCGCCATCAATATGGGGCTCATGCCTTATTGCAACCAAAATGGTCGCGCACTATGCGGTTTCAGAGGAATTTCCTCCCGTGGACGCTCCAGCTGTGGAATGAGCTCCCTGCCGAGGTTTTCTCGACAGATTACAGTATGGGGTTCTTCAAAAAAGGAGTGTAGGTACAATATTTTAATGGGTCGGCAACGCGCATGTGACCCCCGGAGTTGCAGGCGTCCATAGGCTACGGTGACCGCTTTCCACCAGGCGGGCCGTATGCTTGTTTGCCACCGTCGTGGTATATATAAAAAAAAAACTAGCATAAGAAAGAAAGTATGATGCTCACTAACCTATTACTGTTACTGCGTTCGTTTGCTTGTCGGACTATAAGTATACCTAGTGATGGGCAAGCGGAAAGTTTCCTATTTGGGAAACTTTCCGTAATGAAATTTACAGAGAATATTACCGTAATATTCTCGTGATGTGAAAGATAGAGAAATTTATATTTTATTGCGGTCTAATGTCATGTCATTTAGGTAAAATAGACGCACAAAGACGTCGTTAATTGTATTGCAAAAGGATAATATCGTTACTGAGCAAAATAAAAAGTTACATGTAAATTACGGTAAATTTCCATAAATTCTCGTAAGTTACCGTGAAAATTACCGTGCAATTTTAAACGATACCTAGAAATTTATTACAAAATACGAGAGATTTAATACATATTAGCTCAAATCGAATGAAAGTGATACAAAAATACAATTGACTGTAAAACTCGCATCAATTAGGCCACACCCGGGTCGAGCGAATGCTCAGGCCAGGTATGTAGTAAAAAACTACCATGCACAGTGCGCACTGCCTACGCGGAAAAAACAGTAGTAGTAGACTTAATTGTAATTTTGTACTGTTTTAACAGTCGTGGCAAAACCATCTACAGTAGAATCCGGTTATAACGACGCCGAAGGGACCGACAATATTACGTTGTACTAACCGGAAGTCGTACTAAACAAACCGTCAATTTTAAAGTTGTTTCTCGTTTTTTATAGTCAGACATGCATTATAATTCATAATGGTTCAATGTAACTCACAGAATAATTGAAATTAAGAATATTTTGCTCTTTAGTGAAAGAAACTGTTGAACCATTGACCTATTTACTCGTACTTCCTGACTACATTGCAACTTAACCCGTTGTAAATTGCGGAGATTTTTTTTACACGAGATGAAACCCTTACGCGCTTAAGTTTTAGAACATTCGATGATTCATTACAATGCACCGTCACCGTTGTAACCGAACATATGCGTGTGAAATCCCGTCGTTAAAAGCGGTATGTCGATATAAGCAGTCGTAATAAACGGATGCACTTCCAAAGTGGCTGGTATGAAAACCAACCATCTGCCTATATCTACGTCGCTAAAACCAGTTGGTCGTTTTATGCGGAGTCGGAGTCGTAAATTTGTGATTTGTGTTAGTGTAAAACGAATGGTTCGCCATGAAGCCAAAGTTGTTATGTTCATGACTATTTCCGAAAAAAAATTTATGAAAAAAGATGTCAGCGAATGTAAATTTAGTCACTTTACAACCTTATTTCATTAAGCTAGGCTCAAAAGTGTGAATATATATTTGACATCGACTTTACAAGTATTCAATATCTCACGAAATTGTTGTACTACTACAAAATTTTTATGCAGGGTTATAGACTATGCAAAAAATATATAAATAATTACAGGCACTTTTCATGCTATAGGATAAAATAATTAAGTTAAGTTATTCATATCATTCCATATTGTGCCGCTCTACCTTTGCCATTAAAATATATATATATATATATATATTTAAAACTGAACTAAAGAAACATTTTGTTTACTTTTTTAACTGCTACAATGAAAGGCCCTTGACTATACATATATGTACATAAAATAATAATAGCATAGAATATGGGTACGCCGAGAACAAGAGAACAATGCAAACTTGGAAAGTATATGTTGATTATTTTTAACTAGCAACCCGCACCGGCTTTGCACGGGTTATTATAATACATATAAACCTTCCTCTTAAATCACACTATCTATTGAAAAAAACCGCATCAAAATCCTTACTATTAAAAAATTATACTATGTAGTCATTAATAATTATTCTTATTTGAAATGCAACAAATTGTAATGAAGTAATAATGCAATGTTCTTTAATTTTCAATAGTAACCAACCACTATATTTCGTTAACAAAAAATATATTTCCTAAGAAATTTCCATGAAATTTCAGAGATCTTACGGTAATTTACGGTAACTTACGGTAATATACCTTTCTAACAAGTTTTAAGTAATGTATCTGACCGCGAGCATGAAGCACATGAAAATATGCAAATATTTCGTTATTACAAAAAGTTGGATTTTCATATCGAAAAAAAAAGTTACAAAGTAAATTGCTACTTTTGGTAATATTACCGTAATCTTTCCGAGAATATTCTCGCAGTCGGAAATATTCTCTGCAATTTCCCATCACTAGGTGAAAAACAAAATACTATTTATTCTGGACGTCAATTCTTTAACAATAGAATCCGTTGTATAAAAAAAACACCTACCACAAAGGAACCAATTAAATTGAAGACGTAAGACGTAGGTAGGTACAGTCACCTGCAATAGTATATGACGCTGTGAAGGCCGCAAAAATATGTGACACAGTCTTGTTTGTACCGCCATAAGAGCGTGTCACATATTTTTGCGGCCTTCACAGCGTCATATACTATTGCAGGTGACTGTACCTACTTGTAATTTACCTAAATATGCTTTGTCAGAAAAGTCGACCTTCACAATTGTTTTCAGTCAAACCTTGAACCTCATGTTAGGTTAGCGGTTAGCTACATAGTGATGAGCTGACTTCTATTCATTGAAGGACAATTTATTACAATACCAATTATCTTTCAAATGTACGTTCACATCGGTTTAACACTTGTTAGAAAAACCTTGAAGTAATAAGGCCATAACTTGTAATACGAACACGTAGGTTAATAAATAAATATTATGGGACAATCTCACACAAATCGACCTAGTCCCACGGTAAGCTCTAAGGCTTGTGTTGTGGGTACTAAGCGACGATATATATAATAGATAGATACATATAAATACTTAAATACATAGATAACATCCATAACTCAGGAACAAATATTCGTGATAAACTCACAAATAAATGCCCTGACCAGGATTCGAACCCGGGACCTCCTGCTTCGCAGGCAGGGTCACTACCAACTAGGCTAGGAGGCCGTTAAAACGTAGGTATCTTCTAGGTATCCAGTACAAATAGTACAATACAACTTGGCCACAATATAGGATGGAGCATAATGAAAATGAATGACAGTGCCAACTAAACAAAAGCGCGATTTGCATTACAGCGTAAATGTCAGAAAGCATATATGTAAATGAAACAATCGGTCTCAAAACATTTAGTGTTATCCCCAGCATTTACTGCCTTGCATTATGCAAACTGCATTGAGTTCACCCATAATAATCACTGTTTTTCGTTGGTAATTACTGGGAATAACCTTATATTTATTAAAAAAATGCAGTATTATTCATATCATCTATTTAAATACAGCTTCTTGCAAACATATCGTATGTCCAGATCATGTAGATGTGGCACGGAATTTTCTTTAATCTCACTATCAGTAACAACATATCTACTTTTGAAACAACTGTCTTCTGCTCTACAAACACAAGTGTCTGTCACTTTGAAATGAGTATCAATTTTATTAACACAATAACTAGAATGGGTGTCTGCTATAGTGTTTATACTGTCTATGTTACTGGTCATGCACCAGTTGATGCTGGGATATATAAAAAAGGCAAATAATGTTAGAGTTACTAGACATTGAATAGGAACTGCTGTCGCCCAATATTTTTGTGGGTAGTAGTAAATATTTAAATAATTCAGATACTCATCTGGAACAAAGGCCCAAATACAATATATTGCAAGTATGGTTTTGCTGAACAAGTACATAAAAAATCCATATAGAGATCTAGCAGGTGTAGGTGCTGGAGTATGTTCTGGCATTTTGAGGTTTTTCAATGTTGTTCAAACTGGTTCAATGTTTTTGTTATTAGAATAACATTCTTGAGCATAGAATTAGCAGATACCCTCAGTCTTTTTAAATCTTGTCCATTAAAGTTTCTGTAATTAAAAAAATAATATTATAATGGTGTAACATATTTCAGAATATTAGTCAGGTCTCATAAATAAATAGTATGCATATAGAAAACATTGCTCTAGTTCAGAAAAATTTACTTGTCACTTAGACAAGAAGCATACTTAAACTTACCCCAAATAATAGGGACAAAAATTGTCAACCACAAGGTCAATTATTATAGTAAAGAACATGGTCAACCATGCCCATTACCCTGATTAAACCTATGGTCAACAATATAGTTATTAATTTTACTGTTACTGTAAATTGCCAGGCTTACATGTTAAATACTCACATTACAAGACTCTCACAATTTGTTGAAATATCACGTGAGACTCCACTACCTCTTAGTTCTTTGTCCACTCTTAAAACATCACAAGCAAGTGTGGCATATTCCTCTGATAGGAATGGTATCGTAAGACATCTAAAACATTAAATAGATATTGTATTTACAATACAGTAAAAATACTATTTATTGCACATGTCAAAAGAACTCAGAAAGAGAAGAAGGGGTAAACATGAGGCATTCTAACCGCTAAAAACTGATTACTTATTGAAGCTTTAGGTAGCGGAGAGACTGGAACTAATGAAACTACCAAATTTATTTCCTTAATGCCAATGTCATACTGATTAGATTTATCTAATGCCTAATACAAACAACTCAGTTTGTAGTACGAGTTGTGCCACTGCATCAATTTCTTTTGACATGTTGATTAAAGTGATGTATATAGTGCAACAACCTGTAGCAACAAATACAGGGTAGTCTAGTGTGTGTAATAACAAACCCTGTAGTGAGTTATTGGCACAAAAATATGTATCAGTAGACATATGCATTAAATATGTTGTTACCATAAGTCGTACATTTCCTAGGATAAAGATATACAAATGAATTTATCAAGTTGGGCAATGTATTTTAATGGTATAACTTTGCCATATTGTTTGGAGTCTATGTACTACCAGGGTAAGTTTATAAAATCATCCTGACAAACGTACGTATGCTCATTAGAGGCAGACAGGAATTACAGGCAACAGGGGGGTTTTGCGAGCTTGTTTACAACTTTACAGTTGGTATACAAGTTCAATGCATTGACTCTATTTATGCATACGCCAGGAAACCGTAAAATAGTTTAGAAATTTAGGATAGAGAATAAATTGTTGTGCAGTTTACGTTTTGTTTACAAGGGTACGAAATATTTTACTAGGTATACCTAGTAGTGGTTATAACCTAACCATGTTTTTATGGTTAGAATGTACATACATATTAAAGTCCGAGCATCCTTCTGGCATTTTAACTCGTTTTATTACAGTCAAAAGTAAAAGCAATATGTTACATAATTGGAATTTCGTTCCAATTATTAATTAGATAGATCTAAGGATTAAAGATACAAAATTTTAAATTTAATTATCTGTCAATTCAAGACACACTGTTTTTTTTTTGTTTTTATATCCTTTTGTTTAGTTTTTTTTATGGCAACACAAGCAAAGACTATTATGGCTCGTCTACACAATGGCCAATAATGGGCGATCTAAGGGACGCATATAAAGAATACTAGCTTTAACCCGCGGCTTCGCCAGCGTACTAAACGTAATTTTCAACCGGCATACAAAAAAGGAGGTTTTTTTATTTATTTCACGTGCGCTAAGTTGGATTTGAAAATTGTTGTTGGATTTGAAAATCGTTGCTGTTTTCGAAACCAGCGACCCGATAACGACACCCATATCAAATAAAATAGTTGTAACTGTTCTTGTTTCCCCTTTACAAACTTTGGACCATCATTTTACCCCTACTTTGAAAAATCCTATCTTTGTGCACCCCTTCACCTTATAAGAAATCTACGTACCAAATTTGGAATATCTAGAACCAGAAATAAACCTGAAAACGACACCCATATTGATATTTTGAGATTTCAACCCCATCGCACCCTATCAGGGAAGATGGTATCTCACGTCCGCCTCGTTGGATGTTGAAATTGTTATTGTTTTCGAAATCAGCGACCGAATAAACCAGAAAAACGATACCCATGTTGTTTTTTTACTATGTTATCCCTTTTCCCCCTTTTGGGGGTTAATTTCTCAAAAATCCTGAAACACGTCTTTACTCATTTATCTTTAGGAAAATTCCTGTGAAGTTTCGAATAAAATAATCGAACTAATCTTGTTTCCCCATACAACTTTTGTACCCCCATTTGACCCCGTTGGAGATGAATTTTAAAAACTCCTTTCTTTGGCACCCCTACGCTTTATAAGGAACCTAAGTGCTAAATTTGGAATCTTTAGAAACAGAAATAAACATATAACGACACCCGTAGTGATATTTTTATATTTCGGCCCCATCGCGCCCCAAAGGGGGAGATGATATTTCACATTTTATTTTAAAATCTACGTTGTTTTCGTAATCAGCGATCCGATAAACCATAAAAACGATACCCATGTTGTTTTTTTACTATATTACCCCTTTTGGGGGTTAATTTCTCGAAAAGCCTGAAACACTTCTTTACTCGTTTATCTTCAGGAAAATTTGGGTTTGGGCTGTGCGTTGATATGTCAGTCAGTCAGCTTCTTCTTTTATATGTATATTTAGACTAGCTTTCCGCCCGCGACTTCGTCCGCGTATAATAGGGTTCTTCCTACAGAGTTTCATACCTTGTTTTATCTTTTTAAAATGTGAATTGATATAACCTACATATATAATACAAATATTTTTTATTGCACTCCACAAAAAGTAATTAATACTACTGATAACGTTTAAGTTTTTTATTAGGTAGGTAGATGTTGGCAACAGGCGGTATTATCGCTAAAAAGCAACATATATGTCTCTTACAGACAACCATCCGGTTAAATAGCATTTAAATGATTACCTACATACTTGAATAACAAAGTTGAGTTGAAGTCTATGGATACAAAAGAAAACTTTCCGCCATAGAAACTTTCAACACTCTTTTCACCTCTTTATGGGTGGAATTTCCCAAAAAACCATGAAACCAGTTTTCTTTTATTTTAATATGGAATCGATGCATAAAGTTGCAAGTCTCTAGCTCAAAAAAATCTTTATTTCCCCGCTTTAACAATTTTCAAACCCGTTTTTACCCCCTTAGAAGTAGAATTTTCCAAAACTATGAAAACACTTTTCTTTTGTTCTAATAAAGAGTCTTTTCACAAAGTTTAGAGCCTTTAGCTCAAAAAGAATCTCCTTTTCCATACAAACTTTTAATCCTCATAGCAAACCACTTTTTTATATTTTAATAATGAACAGTCTTTGCACAAAGTTTCAAGTCTATAGCTCAAAAAAAAAATACCATTCTCAAACAAACATTCAACCCCCTTTCTACCCCTTTCGAAATTGATTTTTCCAAAACTATGAAAACACTTTTCTTTGATTTAAATAAAAAGTTTTTACAAAAACATTCAAGCCTGTAGCTCAAAAAGTTTCAAGACTTTAGCTAAAAAGAAGCCATTGCCAAACAAACTTTCTACCCCCTTTTTACCCCCTTAGAGGTTGAGTTTCCAAAAACCATAAAATCACTTTTCTTTAATTATAATAAAGTCTTTACACAAAGTTTCAAGTCTCTAGCTCAAAAATAAATTCCATCCTCATACAAATTTTCTGCCTCTTCTATAAGGGTTGAATTTCCCAAAACTATGAAAACACTTTTCTTTAATTATAATAAGGAGTCTTAACACAAAGTTTCGAGTCTCTAGCTCAAAACAAAATTCCATTCTTATACATACTTTCAACCCCCTTATTACCTTTTTAGAGGTAAATTTCCAAAAACCATGAAAACTTTTTCTTCAATTGTAATACAGAGTTCTTACACAAAGTTTCAAGTCTCTAGCTCACAAATAAATTCCATTCTCATACAATCTTTCTACCCCTTTTTTACCCCCATAGATGTTGAATTTTCCAAAACTATAAAAAACACTTTTCTTTAATTATAATTAGGAGTTTTAACACAAAGTTTCAAGTCTCTAGCTCAAAACAAAACTCCATTGTAACATTTAAAACTTTCGCGATTTGAACACATATTTAAACATAATTATTTAACGGGTCTAACGCGAATTAACTTGTTTACCTTATTTACCGACGTTTCGACACAGGTTTCACTGGTCATGGTCGCGGCTGACTGATGTCCCAGCAAAATGTCAAAAGAGAGATTTGTGTAACTACCCAACGAAAAGTCTATGTAGAAATTTGGGGTAAACACACAATTTTTAAACTACCCACAAAACATATGTTAATTATTGTCAATAGTCCGACACACGACACTCACAATATCCCCGCACACATCCGAAGATATATCCCGTGGCTGCAACTTCTGGATCACTGGTTCCCAAGTTGGTGATAAGTTAAAACCATCCTCCCTATTAAAATTTCTAGGGTGTTTCTTGATTTCAATTGCCTCTCGAACTACTCGAGGATAATAATGGCGTTCAGTGGAGACAATTTTTGGTTTATGGAGTTCAATCCAGTGATTTACGCCAGATGTAAGAAGATGTTCGGCGATCGCGGATTTGTGTACTTGGCGGTTTTTAACTGCCGCTATGTGCTCCTTCACCCTCTCTTGCACGCTCCGTTTAGTTTGGCCAATGTACACACTTCCGCAACTGCATTCTATTTTGTACACGCCCGGGTTTTGGTATGGAATGACATCTTTTGGACTGCGTAAAAGATCTGCTACTTTGAATAACGGTTTGTATACAGTCTTGATGGAGAATTTCTTAAGTACTGTTCCAATTTTGTCCGTTACTCCTTTCACATACGGTAAGAACGCTGGCTGTCTGTTGACCTCTGGATGTCTTTCCGTTCTCTTCGGCCTGCGATTCATCCTCCCACGGTATCCATTCCTCTCTAACACACATCGGACATGGGCTAGTTCACCGTCCAAGTGTTCATCGTCACATAAGTCATGTGCCCTGTTCACCAAGGACGTGACCACGGATTGTAGGTGCCTTGGGTGATGATGAGAGGATGCTTGCAAGTACCTATCGGTATGCGTAGGCTTTCTGTACACCGAGTGCGCCAAAGTGCCGTCCGATCTCACCATTAGCTTGACATCCAGAAAAGGTAAGGTCCTGTCACTTTCTGTTTCATATGTGACCTTAATCTTTGAGTGGATGGAGTTCAAGTGCTCGGAGTAATTTTTGACGGTGACGTAATCTCCTTTCAAAATGCAGAAAACATCGTCTACATACCTTTTCCACATCATGATTACGTTAGGTCCCGACTTGAGTGCTAATTCCTCAAAATGCTCCATCCAGATGTTAGCAATTACTGGAGCAACCGGACTACCCATCGCAACTCCATCCACCTGGAGGAAATACTGGCCTTTGTATATGAAATAATTTCCCTCCAAACAGTGCTCCAGTAAAGTGACATACTTTTCGGATATGTTACATTCCTGTAGTTTCATTTTGATAATGCTCAGACATTCTGTTAATGGAACGTTGGTGAACAAAGATTCCACATCAAAACTCACCATAATCTCATCTGGTTCCAGTCTTACGCCTTTGACAATATCAATGAAATGGCGAGAATCTTTTACATAGGATGAGGTCTGTCCTACCAGTCGTTGGAGCACGCTTGCTACATGTTTTGCGAGATCATAGGATGGCGAGCTGATCTGACTCACAATTGGTCGCAATGGCACATTGGGCTTATGCACCTTTGGCAGTCCATATAGCTTGGGTGGTTGGACTGATTTCGGTCTATATAAACGATTATATTCATCCTCTTCAAAAAGATCTTCGTGGTCTTTGATGAGGTTTCGTAGACGACGGGCTACCCTAGCAGTTGGATTATAATTAACCGGCTTATAGACCTTCTTATCAGCCAGTAGCGCTTTTATTTTGCCATCATACTCCAAACTGTCCATAACCACAGTAGCATTACCCTTATCAGCTTTTAAGACTAACAGGTTTTCATTATTGCGAAGGGCCTTCAATGCTTGACGCTCCGCTGTAGTCATGTTACTTGAGGGTAGTCTGACCTTCCGTAACAATACCGATATATCCTGGCGCACAGTTTCCGCATCACTTGACGGTACTTTATTTCGTATTAATGCCTCCTCTACGCTACATACTATGTTCTCATACGGAATTCTTTTCGGAGTTATAGCGAAATTCATGCCTTTAGACAATGCGCTCACTGTAGGTTGGTCTAACACTTCTTTCGAAAGATTGATAACAGTTTCCTTCGCCTCCGAAAACGTATTTGAGGAACTCTCTTGACTCTCATGTCGGCGGTTTTGTCTTAAGATCAGTCTTTGCAACTTACGCTCATGAGTCTCCTTACTCAACTCGTATTTCCTAGCAGCTTGCCGATATGTTATACGGTCGCATACCTCAAAATCCTCCTTCGTTAGAAGCGCACTATAATCCTGATGTAACTTGTATAAATCACTCTGTATACAGAAATACTCCTTTTGATAGTTTTTTATCATTCTCCTAAGTAGTTTGACACTTGCGTTACGAAGAATGTCATCGGAATGTGCGATGTCTCGACGGGGCGTTAAACGCACACACGTCGGAATTAAGTTTAAATCGCGGCACTTTACTAAAAAGTCCAACGATGTTTCTAAAAATGCACGTCTTTTCCGAGCTTTCTCCAGGTGTTTCATTTTATTTGCACACTCCTGCCCGTAGCGGTTTGCAATATAACATTTAAAACTTTCGCGATTTGAACACATATTTAAACATAATTATTTAACGGGTCTAACGCGAATTAACTTGTTTACCTTATTTACCGACGTTTCGACACAGGTTTCACTGGTCATGGTCGCGGCTGACTGATGTCCCAGCAAAATGTCAAAAGAGAGATTTGTGTAACTACCCAACGAAAAGTCTATGTAGAAATTTGGGGTAAACACACAATTTTTAAACTACCCACAAAACATATGTTAATTATTGTCAATAGTCCGACACACGACACTCACAATATCCCCGCACACATCCGAAGATATATCCCGTGGCTGCAACTTCTGGATCACTGGTTCCCAAGTTGGTGATAAGTTAAAACCATCCTCCCTATTAAAATTTCTAGGGTGTTTCTTGATTTCAATTGCCTCTCGAACTACTCGAGGATAATAATGGCGTTCAGTGGAGACAATTTTTGGTTTATGGAGTTCAATCCAGTGATTTACGCCAGATGTAAGAAGATGTTCGGCGATCGCGGATTTGTGTACTTGGCGGTTTTTAACTGCCGCTATGTGCTCCTTCACCCTCTCTTGCACGCTCCGTTTAGTTTGGCCAATGTACACACTTCCGCAACTGCATTCTATTTTGTACACGCCCGGGTTTTGGTATGGAATGACATCTTTTGGACTGCGTAAAAGATCTGCTACTTTGAATAACGGTTTGTATACAGTCTTGATGGAGAATTTCTTAAGTACTGTTCCAATTTTGTCCGTTACTCCTTTCACATACGGTAAGAACGCTGGCTGTCTGTTGACCTCTGGATGTCTTTCCGTTCTCTTCGGCCTGCGATTCATCCTCCCACGGTATCCATTCCTCTCTAACACACATCGGACATGGGCTAGTTCACCGTCCAAGTGTTCATCGTCACATAAGTCATGTGCCCTGTTCACCAAGGACGTGACCACGGATTGTAGGTGCCTTGGGTGATGATGAGAGGATGCTTGCAAGTACCTATCGGTATGCGTAGGCTTTCTGTACACCGAGTGCGCCAAAGTGCCGTCCGATCTCACCATTAGCTTGACATCCAGAAAAGGTAAGGTCCTGTCACTTTCTGTTTCATATGTGACCTTAATCTTTGAGTGGATGGAGTTCAAGTGCTCGGAGTAATTTTTGACGGTGACGTAATCTCCTTTCAAAATGCAGAAAACATCGTCTACATACCTTTTCCACATCATGATTACGTTAGGTCCCGACTTGAGTGCTAATTCCTCAAAATGCTCCATCCAGATGTTAGCAATTACTGGAGCAACCGGACTACCCATCGCAACTCCATCCACCTGGAGGAAATACTGGCCTTTGTATATGAAATAATTTCCCTCCAAACAGTGCTCCAGTAAAGTGACATACTTTTCGGATATGTTACATTCCTGTAGTTTCATTTTGATAATGCTCAGACATTCTGTTAATGGAACGTTGGTGAACAAAGATTCCACATCAAAACTCACCATAATCTCATCTGGTTCCAGTCTTACGCCTTTGACAATATCAATGAAATGGCGAGAATCTTTTACATAGGATGAGGTCTGTCCTACCAGTCGTTGGAGCACGCTTGCTACATGTTTTGCGAGATCATAGGATGGCGAGCTGATCTGACTCACAATTGGTCGCAATGGCACATTGGGCTTATGCACCTTTGGCAGTCCATATAGCTTGGGTGGTTGGACTGATTTCGGTCTATATAAACGATTATATTCATCCTCTTCAAAAAGATCTTCGTGGTCTTTGATGAGGTTTCGTAGACGACGGATGAGGATTCGCAGTTGCGGAAGTGTGTACATTGGCCAAACTAAACGGAGCGTGCAAGAGAGGGTGAAGGAGCACATAGCGGCAGTTAAAAACCGCCAAGTACACAAATCCGCGATCGCCGAACATCTTCTTACATCTGGCGTAAATCACTGGATTGAACTCCATAAACCAAAAATTGTCTCCACTGAACGCCATTATTATCCTCGAGTAGTTCGAGAGGCAATTGAAATCAAGAAACACCCTAGAAATTTTAATAGGGAGGATGGTTTTAACTTATCACCAACTTGGGAACCAGTGATCCAGAAGTTGCAGCCACGGGATATATCTTCGGATGTGTGCGGGGATATTGTGAGTGTCGTGTGTCGGACTATTGACAATAATTAACATATGTTTTGTGGGTAGTTTAAAAATTGTGTGTTTACCCCAAATTTCTACATAGACTTTTCGTTGGGTAGTTACACAAATCTCTCTTTTGACATTTTGCTGGGACATCAGTCAGCCGCGACCATGACCAGTGAAACCTGTGTCGAAACGTCGGTAAATAAGGTAAACAAGTTAATTCGCGTTAGACCCGTTAAATAATTATGTTTAAATATGTGTTCAAATCGCGAAAGTTTTAAATGTTATATTGCAAACCGCTACGGGCAGGAGTGTGCAAATAAAATGAAACACCTGGAGAAAGCTCGGAAAAGACGTGCATTTTTAGAAACATCGTTGGACTTTTTAGTAAAGTGCCGCGATTTAAACTTAATTCCGACGTGTGTGCGTTTAACGCCCCGTCGAGACATCGCACATTCCGATGACATTCTTCGTAACGCAAGTGTCAAACTACTTAGGAGAATGATAAAAAACTATCAAAAGGAGTATTTCTGTATACAGAGTGATTTATACAAGTTACATCAGGATTATAGTGCGCTTCTAACGAAGGAGGATTTTGAGGTATGCGACCGTATAACATATCGGCAAGCTGCTAGGAAATACGAGTTGAGTAAGGAGACTCATGAGCGTAAGTTGCAAAGACTGATCTTAAGACAAAACCGCCGACATGAGAGTCAAGAGAGTTCCTCAAATACGTTTTCGGAGGCGAAGGAAACTGTTATCAATCTTTCGAAAGAAGTGTTAGACCAACCTACAGTGAGCGCATTGTCTAAAGGCATGAATTTCGCTATAACTCCGAAAAGAATTCCGTATGAGAACATAGTATGTAGCGTAGAGGAGGCATTAATACGAAATAAAGTACCGTCAAGTGATGCGGAAACTGTGCGCCAGGATATATCGGTATTGTTACGGAAGGTCAGACTACCCTCAAGTAACATGACTACAGCGGAGCGTCAAGCATTGAAGGCCCTTCGCAATAATGAAAACCTGTTAGTCTTAAAAGCTGATAAGGGTAATGCTACTGTGGTTATGGACAGTTTGGAGTATGATGGCAAAATAAAAGCGCTACTGGCTGATAAGAAGGTCTATAAGCCGGTTAATTATAATCCAACTGCTAGGGTAGCCCGTCGTCTACGAAACCTCATCAAAGACCACGAAGATCTTTTTGAAGAGGATGAATATAATCGTTTATATAGACCGAAATCAGTCCAACCACCCAAGCTATATGGACTGCCAAAGGTGCATAAGCCCAATGTGCCATTGCGACCAATTGTGAGTCAGATCAGCTCGCCATCCTATGATCTCGCAAAACATGTAGCAAGCGTGCTCCAACGACTGGTAGGACAGACCTCATCCTATGTAAAAGATTCTCGCCATTTCATTGATATTGTCAAAGGCGTAAGACTGGAACCAGATGAGATTATGGTGAGTTTTGATGTGGAATCTTTGTTCACCAACGTTCCATTAACAGAATGTCTGAGCATTATCAAAATGAAACTACAGGAATGTAACATATCCGAAAAGTATGTCACTTTACTGGAGCACTGTTTGGAGGGAAATTATTTCATATACAAAGGCCAGTATTTCCTCCAGGTGGATGGAGTTGCGATGGGTAGTCCGGTTGCTCCAGTAATTGCTAACATCTGGATGGAGCATTTTGAGGAATTAGCACTCAAGTCGGGACCTAACGTAATCATGATGTGGAAAAGGTATGTAGACGATGTTTTCTGCATTTTGAAAGGAGATTACGTCACCGTCAAAAATTACTCCGAGCACTTGAACTCCATCCACTCAAAGATTAAGGTCACATATGAAACAGAAAGTGACAGGACCTTACCTTTTCTGGATGTCAAGCTAATGGTGAGATCGGACGGCACTTTGGCGCACTCGGTGTACAGAAAGCCTACGCATACCGATAGGTACTTGCAAGCATCCTCTCATCATCACCCAAGGCACCTACAATCCGTGGTCACGTCCTTGGTGAACAGGGCACATGACTTATGTGACGATGAACACTTGGACGGTGAACTAGCCCATGTCCGATGTGTGTTAGAGAGGAATGGATACCGTGGGAGGATGAATCGCAGGCCGAAGAGAACGGAAAGACATCCAGAGGTCAACAGACAGCCAGCGTTCTTACCGTATGTGAAAGGAGTAACGGACAAAATTGGAACAGTACTTAAGAAATTCTCCATCAAGACTGTATACAAACCGTTATTCAAAGTAGCAGATC
This sequence comes from Lathronympha strigana, assembly GCA_949128165.1. Lineage (NCBI taxonomy): Eukaryota > Metazoa > Arthropoda > Insecta > Lepidoptera > Tortricidae > Lathronympha > Lathronympha strigana. The sequence continues at coordinate 13,206,526 of OX421909.1, read as the reverse complement.
TTTTACGCAGTCCAAAAGATGTCATTCCATACCAAAACCCGGGCGTGTACAAAATAGAATGCAGTTGCGGAAGTGTGTACATTGGCCAAACTAAACGGAGCGTGCAAGAGAGGGTGAAGGAGCACATAGCGGCAGTTAAAAACCGCCAAGTACACAAATCCGCGATCGCCGAACATCTTCTTACATCTGGCGTAAATCACTGGATTGAACTCCATAAACCAAAAATTGTCTCCACTGAACGCCATTATTATCCTCGAGTAGTTCGAGAGGCAATTGAAATCAAGAAACACCCTAGAAATTTTAATAGGGAGGATGGTTTTAACTTATCACCAACTTGGGAACCAGTGATCCAGAAGTTGCAGCCACGGGATATATCTTCGGATGTGTGCGGGGATATTGTGAGTGTCGTGTGTCGGACTATTGACAATAATTAACATATGTTTTGTGGGTAGTTTAAAAATTGTGTGTTTACCCCAAATTTCTACATAGACTTTTCGTTGGGTAGTTACACAAATCTCTCTTTTGACATTTTGCTGGGACATCAGTCAGCCGCGACCATGACCAGTGAAACCTGTGTCGAAACGTCGGTAAATAAGGTAAACAAGTTAATTCGCGTTAGACCCGTTAAATAATTATGTTTAAATAAAAACTCCATTGGTATACAAATTTTCAACCCCGTTTTTACCCCTTTAGAGGTGGAATTTCCAAAAACCATGAAAACCGCTTTCTTCAATTGTAATACAGAGTTCTTACACAAAGTTTCAAGTCTCTAGCTCAAAAATAAATTCCATTCTCATACAATCTTTCTACCCATTTTTTACCCCCATAGGGGTTGAATTTTCCAAAACTATGAACACACTTCTCTTTAATTATAATAAGGAGTCTTAACACAAAGTTTCGAGTCTCTAGCTCAAAACAAAATTCCATTCTTATGCATACTTTCAACCCCCTTATTACCTTTTTAGAGGTAAATTTCCAAAAACCATGAAAACTTTTTTCTTCAATTGTAATACAGAGTTCTTACACAAAGTTTCAAGTCTCTAGCTCAAAAATAAATTCCATTCTCATACAATCTTTCTACCCCTTTTTTACCCCCATAGATTGTTAATTTTCCAAAACTATAAAAAACACTTTTCTTTAATTATAATTAGGAGTCTTAACACAAAGTTTCAAGTCTCTAGCTCAAAACAAAATTCCATTGGTATACAAATTTTCAACCCCGTTTTTACCTCTTTAGAGGTGGAATTTCCAAAAACCATGAAAACCGCTTTCTTCAATTGTAATACAGAGTTCTTACACAAAGTTTCAAGTCTCTAGCTCAAAAATAAATTCCATTCTCATACAATCTTTCTACCCATTTTTTACCCCCATAGGGGTTGAATTTTCCAAAACTATGAAAACACTTTTCTTTAATTATAATAAGGAGTCTTAACACAAAGTTTCGAGTCTCTAGCTCAAAACAAAATTCCATTCCTATACAAACTTTCAACCCCCTTTTTACCCCTTTACAGGTGGTATTTCCAAAAACCATGATAACGTCTTTCTTCAATTGTAATACAGAATTCTTCCACAAAGTTTCAAGTCTCTTGCACAAAAATAAATTCCATTCTCATACAATCTTTCTACCCCTTTTTTATAGGGGTTGAATTTTCCAAAACTATGAAAATACTTTTCTTTAATTATAATAAGGAGTCTTAATACAAAGTTTCAAGTCTCTAGCTCAAAACAAAATTCCATTCCTATACAAACTTTCAACCCCGTTTTTACCCCTTTAGAGGTGAAATTTCCAAAAACTATGAAAATATTTTTCTTTAATTGTAATACAGAGTTTTAAAACAAAGTTTCAAGTCTCTAGCTCAAAACAAAATTCCATTCCTTTACAAACTTTCACCCCCCTTTTTACCCCTTTATAGGTTGAATTCCCAAATACTATGAAAATATTTTTCTTTAATTATAATAAAGAGTCTTTGCACAAAGTTTCAAGTCTCTAGCTCAAAAAAAAAATCCATTTCCATACAAACTTTCAATCCCCTTTTCACCCCCTTAGGGGTGGAATTTCGAAAAATCCGTTCTTATCTCTTGCCTATGTACTAAAAGAAAGCTTTGGTAAAAATTTCAAGTTTCTAGTCGTAGCCGTTTCGGCTGTGCGATGATCGTAGATGAGGACAACCTCTTTTATATATATTGATGACGTATAGTTGTGTTAGAGGGAATACGCGATATTGCCATCTACGTAGGCCTACTACAGCGAAAAACGAACGACCTAAAATTTGTATCTCCCACTCAATCGCAATAAAATATTTGAGCGAAAGAGATGCATTTCGAAAATATTCGATGTTTGCAATAGGCTCTCAGAACGCTGCTGAATAGTTACGTCCCGTAGACTTTTGACCAAAGAATATAACTTTTGACCCGTTGTGTGGATCTAGCATAGCCAAAAAGAGACAAAAGAGAGCCAGTGAAATAAACAGACATCGATAACTCGCATTGGCGTCTCTTCGCTCGAACATAAGTGCGAAGTAGAGGGCGATATAAAAATGTGATTGTTATCTTCTAAGCCATGGCATTAGTGCTATAGTCTATATTTTGGAAAAGAAACAGCATTTCAGTTCTTGTAAAAGATTTATTTATATATTTCAAACACAATTTGCTATGTACAAATTACTTTGTAAAAATATTCATTCTCGAGTTATTTATATTACTGATTCATTTTATTGTTATAGGCAACACTTACAAAACATAATATAGAAAAAATAAGATATGAAAATTATTATGAAAAAAATAGACATTTTATTACAATTTTAAACAATAAGTACACAGAAACATTTAAATTATGCACTCAACTAGGACAAGACACGAAATGTATGTTAAGGATCCTCCAGAACGACGCGAGAAAGAAAAATCATGAAGAGTATATGGACTTTGATAGGTTTAGATTAAATAGGAATAGTTTCTAATACTTACTTAAAATTATCCAACGCGATATGAAAATTAGCTGAGTTAGTATATCAATAAAATAGCTCAAGTCAAGGCGGCTCAGAGGACTCTTAAAACAAAACGGATATATTTCGTACATCAGAATAGATATATTAACAACTTAGTCAAATGGCATCTTCCATTATAACATTACATGGTATAAAGTTAATTAAAAATAAACACATGCGTACATAAATACGTAAAAATAATGATAACTAATCGATCAGCCAATTTCGTTGCTTAAGTTCGGAACGAAAATGAATTATCGGAAAATGCAGCAATCTCACTGGACGCGTAAAAATAGATTGTCGCCTAAATAATGACAGCTAATCTATCTAAAGTAAATCTTGATGTCCCGAAGCGGCCGCGCAGTCGAAATAGGCCGACCGATCGCGTCGCGGCCCGCACACGTCGGGGAACAAAACAATCTGATTTCATTTCATAATAATCGTTCTATACTATAAACAAAAATACATAATTATATGTAAATATATAACATTCGATTATATCAGTTACGCTCCTTTATCGTGTAAATCTTTTTAGAACAAAAAATTTCCGCTTCCTATGGCATAGACGCAGAGACGGAACGCGCGCGTGGAACGTAACCGCGCAAGAAGTTCGGGGAGGCCACTACCGCGACAGTCGTCATCGCACGAGTCACTAGTGTAAAGGAGAGTAACTCATATAAGCCGGGGGTCGAACGTCGACTGTGGGTGTTCGCGTCGGGGTACCTAGCGCCGCGGGCCCCAGGCGGCGGACGACGCCTGCGGCGGCGCGGCGGCGCGCGGCGCGCCCGGCATGGTGGGGAAGTCCAGCGTGGACGCCGTGTCGGGCGCGCGCTGCTCCCACGGCCCGCCCTTCACCACGAAGCCGGGCGCCGGCGCCGCGGCCGGCGGCTCGCTGGGCGCCAGCGCCTCGCCGAAGTCTAGCGCCGGCGCCGCGGGCCGCGCGTAACGGTCGGCCACGTCTTGCATCTGAGGGAAGATAATTATAACATTATACATTGTCGTCGCATTTCGCAATACTGACTCTGAAGAGTCACAGATTTGGCTGCTCCGGTTCCCAATATTCAATGTTTAGATAATATTCTGCGTATTGCCTATGTATACAAAAATAATTGAACTTAAAATTGATTAAGCTGACCTAGTAATACAAACCAATAAATAAAATATCGAATACGCAAGTCTTTTTTGTCACGACCGCTGTTGACCATCAAACGCCACATTTGGATTCTTCTCTCGAGTAGTGTTTAGAAACCACTTCATACTAGAACTAGGTACAATAGTTTTATAAGGCGACGGTCATTCACATTTTTAAGGGACATGAGGTCAGCTTATTTTTTTTGGAGTTTACAATGCAAAGCACCAAAAGAACTGAATTAAATCGGTAAACCGCTCTATTCTATTCTAGGACGTAATTTTTAACCTATAAGTTTTATTTTACTTTACGCTAAGGCATTAAATCGAATCACGATTTTACTACGGCGGCGACGGGACACAAATTATATTGAAATTTGCTATCAATTTGGGCCGCACATAATCTGGATCCGGCATTATATGCTTTTTCAGTCCTCCGGCCGGTAAGCGCCACTTTACGCAAAACTAAATTGCCACCTGCCGGCTCCGTCGGGCTGAAAAATAGTATACAAACCTCGGCCGGTAAATGGGAAAGCCTCGGATCACATGTTAGTCGACCTCGGCTTCGCCTCGGCCGACAATTACATGCAATCCGAGGCATTTCCCACTTAAACGGCCTTGGTATGTAATGTACTATTGTATAAAAACCGGCCCGGAGCATGTTCGACCATGCTCGGTAAGGGTTCCGTACTTTACCGTCCGTCACAACAGGCGAACCTAAGAGAGGTCTTTCGACTAATACGTCCTTCAAACTGATAAAAAACGTTTTTTTGCAAAAAGTCTAATATAATTTTCCTAGAAAGTCTTTTTAAAGCTGTACATCAAGGTGTACTCTCTTGATTTTTTTTAAAACTTCCAGAGTGATTATTTTCGAGAATATTTACATCATCAAATTTTTTTTAGCAAACCCCTATTCTTTTTCAAATGCATATCCAACCATACTTCACACTTTAGGCTAGAAACGTGAAAAAGAAATCACCCGCACTTTACGTGTATGGGAGGTACGCCTCATAGACTATGAGGAACCCTTATAGTGACCATTAGTACTAGAAAGCTGTAATTTGCTATGAATCTCATAGTCATAAGTTAGCAGAAACGGTATTTATATGGCGTGATCCGTTGGACCCAATCCCTCGTATCGGGCTGTGTCATAGAGAGATAACTCAGGGAGACGAGGGAGAGAAGGGAGAAACATGGTACACGACGAATTGGGTTCGACGAATTGCGCCGTCTAACACAGCATTAAGTAAGCTGATATGTATCTTACGTATTCCTCCGCTATGTTGAGCAGGTGGTCCTTGGCGTCCAGCACGTTGTCCTCGTCGCCGGTGATGACGACGATGCTGCCGGCACCCGGCCGAGGGAAGCGGATGTCCACCTTGTAGTCGTCCATGATCTTGCGGATGTTCTTGCCGCGCTGCCCGATCAGGCGTCGGTGGACTCGCGTGTCGATGTCCACCTCCTCGCGGTATTGGTTGTCCTGATTAAAAAGGGAGGGATTTCATTGTTGGCTCTACTTTTTACTGGATGGTATTAAACTCTGTGAGGCAGAAAGTCAAAAACTGAATAGATTAATCGTTTTGTTATTTAAGAAGTTTATTAATATTTTTACAAAATGAAACCGGTCATTAATACAACTTGAAAATTGGCTGGCAAATAATATGCGCGCCGAAGTCGATGCCGATCTTCTTGATAACGTTAGTATAACTTACCAGCTGGTGGACGATGGCCAAGATGGCGTCCCTGGCCTGGTGCGCCTTGTCCTCGTAGCCCTGGATGGTGATGATGTCATCGTCGGGCTCGCCCCGCTTGGGCCGGTTGATCTGCACGCCGAAGTCGGTACCGATTTTCGTGATCACGACGCCGCCCCTGCCTATCACCAGCGGGTGGTATTCGGGGTCCACTTTGACCTTCAGCTCGTATGACCTGTAAAGAGAGAAGTTTTAGAACATGTTATTCAATTTTTGTATTTGTAATCTTCAACGGATAAAGAAAAACAAAGCAGTGGTTAACAAACTGAAGACATAGTGTAACAATAATGCAGAATGTTTCATAATACGCCCCTTATTCATATGTATGAGGATAAATACGTCACTGGCGCAATTTGTCGTCTTCTAATAAATGTTTGTCACGAAGGCGGCACACAGTTTGGCGTTATTATGAAACATGCCGCTATTAACACACGACTACAGAAAGAGAGAGATAATATTAAATACAGTTTTATTTTAACAAGATCAATCATATAGTTAGGGTATTGTATGACATTTATTATTATTAACACTATTTCAAAGATATACTCTGTAATTGTTAGTTTTTAAAACTTATTGATGTTTCCTCGTAATCACCTCAAAGCTCTGTCTTCCTTCTCTTTCTCCATCTCGACGATTTTCTCGGCAAGTGCTTCTTTAGCTTTTTCAACATTTGTGGGCGTTCCAGTTACCTGTTATGCAAAACAAATGATTCAAGTTGTAGCACAGTCAAATTGGATGTAGTTTTGCGGGGATCAATAATGAAGGGCTAGTTTTAGTAATTCAGGCATGTTTTATGAAAACTGAATGGATAAAATTGCTCAGGCGTAAAGTCGTGACGCCATTGGCGAGCGGCAGCTCAATACCCATCATATTATTTTTATTAACAACAATACAGCTATCATTACAGTTGCCAAACGCGATAGTGTAGCAAAAATCTTATAATCATATAAGTACTTATAATCATTAAACATTTAATAGACATATTGAGTCAATCAAATGTATAAACAGAGCGTTAACCACTCGAGTCCGTCCGGAGCCTAATTCAAAAAGTGATACCCACAAGTGACCATCGGTAAACAGTATCGATAATCGGCAGGTATTATAACAGGTGAATTGAACCATATTATAAACCGAATATCATATAGTATACATATAAATTATATTTAAAAAAGTTCTAAAATTGTATAGTACCTTAACGATATCAGAGGGCTCGTCGTTAGGCGGCAGCAGGAGGTGCACGTCGTAGGTCTGCATGAGCTCGCGCCGCTTCTGGCCAGCCAGCAGTCTGTGCAGCTCGTTCGGGACCTCCACGTCGATGGTGATGGGGACCTGATAAAAGAACACTTTAGTTAGTACTGTAATAGGAGGAGCGCCGGGGTGGAGGGGTTGAATTACCAAACACAGTATGCAGGTCAACAGATCTAATGTCGTCCAGCGTGTACACTTCAATCTCCCCTAATACTTAGTAATCCATCATTATATATAATTATTCTACGTGACAGAAGAGGAAATCCCTCATCGAGTGGAGGCGCAAGATCTATATTAAATGTGCTGATCACTCAATATGCACTGACGTGCCAATATGTGTGTCTGCCTATCGCAGTACTACTGGTACCTAATATGGGCGCGTCACCGCGCTGTTGTGACTGGGCGGGCCGAAATCGGCGTAGGTGTGGAGTCGGTTGCGGTGTGCTTTATACCAAGTATTGCGCAATCGGAACGGAGAATTTACGTACAGTGCTACAGAAAAACGTAGAAATTAACAAGTGGCAACATCGTATTCTTACATATATTGATTCAAAAGCGACGACACTAGGATGTTGCCACTCTTTAATTTTTACTTTTTCCTACAGAAAAAGAGTCTCACACTATCAAACTGTGCCTGTTGATGGTGAAGTTATGCGCCGGCCATGTCGTCGCGGCACGACGGCCGCGGCGAGCGGCGGCCATAAGTGAGAGCAAGATACGTGCTCCAACTTTTCGCTCTTAACTATAGAGCCGCTCCCGCGCGAAGTCTTTTAGTTTAAGCGTTACCTGTTCGAGCAGCGCCTTCTTCGCGGCCTCGCAGTTCTCGGGGCGGCCGGTGATGCGGATGATGTCGTTGGTGGGCAACTCGTCGTCGCCGTTGCGCACGGGGACGTCGGCGCCCTCGGTGGTGTCGCGCTCGGGGAACTTGATCTGCACGTCGAACTCGGCCGTGATGTCCTTCACCTTGGAGCCGCGCGCACCCATCACGGTGCGGTGGTGTCTTTGCGGGATCACGCATTCGATCGTGACCTGCGAGAACGTTTGCGTTGGTCACAGTGTGTATTTAGGTAGGCTAGGAAATATGAACGGCAATTCATGTATCTAGTCTAGTTAGTATTTCGGATTCATTTATTGGACCGTCAAGCATTTGTCAACTTAGGAACCGCACGATGGACGAGGCTATATATTTGAGCCTTCAAATCTGAGTCAAGAATTATTCGTAGACATAGCAGTTCTTTTAAAGAGAGGCAAGTACAAAAGTACATGATTAACCAACCTTAGCCTCCAAATCCTCAATGATCTCGACGATCCTCTGCTTAGCTGCCTCGATACAATCCTTAGGCCCCTTGAGCACGACGCGGTCGCTGTTGACGCCCTGGCGCGGGAAGGAGATCTGCACGCCGCCGCAGTCGTCGGCGATGCGGCGCAGCACCTCGCCGCGGCGCGCCACGAAGTGCCGGTGGTGGCGCGGAGCCACCGCCATCTCGCTCTCCGACACGTTGCTGATCTCCGCCACCGCCGCCTCCAGCTGCACGCGCGCGGCTTCCACTTGCTCCGACCGACCTGTCCAGCGATACGAGTGCGTCAGCGGAGGCTTCCGTACCGATACAATTTTCAAACCACTATCAAGTGTTTAATAGTTATTTTTCTACTCCAGCACTTCTATCTGTCTAGATGACTGACCGCGATATTTAAAAAGTATACATTATAACGTTGTCTATGGTATTCCATAAGAACGCTGCTCCTATGGATTTTCATACAATATATGAGCACTGTGTTGTTGTTTTTTTTAATTACTATAGTGGGCACAACATCTTCCCTATTCTGCCACGTTTCTAGATTTTGCTATTTACGCTATTTTAGCTGTCGTAGAAAAACTAGGGTATGCAACAGCTCATAATTGGTTCTTAAAACTCTCCGGTCTATTATTACAAAACCCGGCTTCGCCTCGTTTTGTAGCGGCGACCCTCAGGTTTTAAGAACCCTTATTGTAAACTGGGTTGTATGACGGCAAATATCTTGCCGTTACCCACTAAAGGGTTAACTAGTTCTAAACTGGTCCAATCTGTCGGGACTCCTCGTACAAGACCCATGCGAAATACATTAGGTATATGAAGGAATGCTTGCTTACTAAATTGTTCTTTTTTTTCCCAGAATTGGATTTTTTAGGATGTACTCGTAATTGGCGTCTATAGCCGTATTGAAGGTGACTGCTACCCGATTGCGTCCTACTGATTTTATCCCGTCATTCCTAATACTGCTTGCGTAAGCAGCATACCTACATAGATAGAAACGCCCTCTAACTGTAACTTATTCTAATATATTAATCTCCGAGTCTAAGCAGACAAACTTTTTGGGTATTTGCTTGGATGATGCTTTTTGTTGGGATGAACATATTAAGAAAGTATGTAGTAAAGTGAACTCGTTTGCATATGCTTTATGGAGGTTGACAAAGATTAGTATAATAAGGCATTCTTCTCTAGGGGAATTCTAGTAATGCACATCATCGTGCGTTGCTAGCTCAAAAACAGTGTATCAGGGCCATTTGTGGTTTATTTACCGTCGATTCATACATACCTTTATTTATAAACTTAAAACTTCTCTTGCAAGATGATATAAAGCAATTGCCATTTAGCCTTTTTAAACGTAGACTGAAAGATTGGCTAGTACGGGAATGTTTCTACTCAATTAATGAATATTTTGATTATTTTAAATATAAATGTTAAATAGTGACGGGTGAAATTAGTTTTAAGTAAGTTTAAGTTCCTATGACATTTCGACATTGACATTAGTTTTAGTGAGTAAATACTATAATGTGAGGTAAAAATGTAAATATTATTTTATGTACACGATTTCTTCATTTTTGCATGCCAGTTGCTGGTAATATATGTATGTATGTGCTTATTTTTTTACTCTTCCATCTATTGTACCATATTTTATGCAAAATAAATATATTTGATTGATCGCTTTAAGTGTGGAATTCGGTTGTGCAGAGGATTCCCTAGGAATGTGTACCACAAACGCGGGCTTCCCTACTCAGATCGGGGTGTTTATACAAGTGGGGGTTCGATTCGATTTCACCTCTCATGGCCGAGGAGTAATTTAGTTCTTCAGTCAACTTACCGATGATGAAGATGGCTTCCTTGTCCTCATCCTTGTCGGTGGGGAAAATGATGCGAGCGCCAGTGTGCTCGCGGATCTTGCGAATGTTCGCGCCGCTCTTGCCGATGAGGAACTTGTGGTGCTCGGCGCGAGCGCGCACGGTCGCCGTGTGGGACGTCAGCTCGCGTTCGGAAGCGTGCGCGAGCAGCTGGGCTTTGGCCTTTTCAACGTCCTCGCCTGGACCCTGAGAACAAGAACGTATGTTGAATATGTGAGGTCAGAACGAATGGTAAGGATTATGAATTCACACGTCCGATACAAATCGTCATGATTTATTGACAGTCGATAACATTTCATATTTTAAAAAGATGCTAAATACAAAAACCATTTCGGTAAACTTGTATAAATTTTTTTTTGCGAAAATCTTAAATGTAGTGTAAACCTGAACTTACTGATTTCTCATAAAATAGAGAAGTTAAAGATATGAAATGGGGTCAAATGTGTGAGTGACGGTTTTATGTATGTCGAGGGATTCAATAGAGAGGCTAGCATGGCAGTCACTTTCGCACTTACATACTTGTTAGAACGTCGCTGTTGCGATGATAACCCGACCATATTTGATTAGCAGATAACGGAGAAAGTTACCTTAATTACGACTTTGTCGCTGTCGCTGTCAGCCGCGGGGAACTTGATAAGCACGCCGCCGCACTCCTCCATGATCGAGTGGATAAGCTTGCCGCCGGCACCAATCAACGAGTTGTAGTACTTAGGCGGAATCGTCACTTCCTCAGTCACCACATTCGCTTTCTCATTATGGATCTGTTGAATCTTCTTGACCGCTTCTTCCACGTTTTCCCGCTTGCCACGCACTGTGATGACGTCACTGTCGTCTCCTTCAGCAGGCAAATCGATCTGAGTTTGCGTCTCGTCCCGGATCTTTCTCAGGTTAGCACCACCCTTTCCAATGATAAACTTATGGAACTGCTTAAAGATTGGCACTTCTTGGACGAATGACGATTCGGCTATTTCTTTGATAAGCTTGTTAAGGTGCTTCTCGCATTTCTCGATGTCTTCTTGGGGACCTCTCAGTTTGATTGGACTCCTCTTTTGCCCCTGGTCGGGTAAAGTGATCAGCACGCGTTCGAATTTCTCACGGATCTCCTTAATCTTGTCCCCTCTCACGCCGATGAGAGACTTGATATACCTATTGTCAACATACACTTCTTTTGACCTTTCATTTTCTAATTTCATAACCATTTCTCTTAACTTCCTTTCTGCGTCAGCTACCCCTTGATGGCTCCCTTCGATACGAATTACATTGTTTCCTTCTGCTTCAATAATATTAATAACTACACCAGTCTCATCCTTCAGTCTGTTAACTGAAAAAAAAAAGATGAATTTTATTATTTCATTACCAAAACTCTTTCAACATTTTAATATTTGAGATTGCGTCCCAAATTCACCAGTGGTGCTAATTTGGATTTATCTTATCTGATCTTTTACATACCAGCTTTGTCAATCTGACAAAAATACCTAATACATATACAGGATGTTTCTCCATCCATTAGCCATATTTTGCGAGCTGCACAAGTTTATTATGTGACCAACTCCGAAATAATAAAAATATTTTTGGCTGTTTCATACATTTCGGCAAATCGGAAGTCGATGTTTTAAGCCTAATTTATTTTCGTGATTTCGTGTTCGGTCCACCTACGACCAACATAATAACGTCTCAAAATATAGCTATGAGTTGGAAAAACACCCTATGAGAGTGAGAAGAAAAGACCAGAGAACATTATAATAAAAAAGTTTCAACTCACTGTTAGCTCCACTTTTGCCAATAATGTGTTTGAAGAATTTGGGATCGACAGAGAGTTCTACGTATGTCAGCGTGGCGATCAAATTCTGCACAAAATCGTTGAGTTCCACTTGAGCGCGCTCGACTTCTTCTGGGGGCCCGTCGATCTTTACCTTGTCTTCGGAATGCGTGATGTCAACGTGCACCTAAAGAATTAACATTACATTGTATTATAACGCAAAAACGACCTGTACAAATTGAGGCGGTCTTCACATTGGATCCGGATAAGTAACGATGTTTGTTCGGTTTCAGAGACCTAAAAATGTTTTTCATTTATTTTAGTGTGTTATTAGCTGTATTCGGAATCTTTGCGCTAAAACATAAGACTATCGTATTTATATGATTCAAAGATTTTTTTGCCCATGATCGCATCTCATATAATGATTCGTTACCAATTTGGAAATGAAAGTGGTCCGTTACGTAATCGTAATAACTGACGTCATGTGAGGTCAACGTATTCATAGTGAAAAACGAAATAGATAAACCTTCTATAATGATGATATTGGTTATTTACTCATTAGTGATTCTAAAACTTTACGTGATGATGCTGTATTATAAGCATAAACATGTGCGAACTATACCAAATTTCATAAAAATAAAGGAAAGTGGCCTCGGGCGAGACTCGAACTCAGGATACTGGAATACAGGGCCATCAGCTCAGCTCAGTTGGTAGAGCGACGATCGTGTATCCAAGACTCGCGAGTTCGAGTATCACCCGGCCCATGAGTTTTAAACCTTTCCTTATTTTCTAAGAAACTGTAAGTACTTGTTGACGTGTTTTAGAAAATATACCAAAAGTAGTACAATCGCTAACAATACGTTTTGTCGGAACAATTCCCATGTGGTTTTGGAAACGAATCTGTAATTTTAATGTATAAACTTACCTTAGAGAAGTCCTGAGTAATCTTTTTAATGTTCGAGCCGTTTTTTCCGATGATGTATTTATGTATCCACGTGGGAGCGTCAACTGTTGCCGTTTTCACTGAGTTCGCTTTTTCACACACCTTCGATAAAGCTGTAGAATTCAATATCACTTAACAACTGGTATTTTGTGAATTAACATAATCATATGTTTAGTATATAGTCTATTGTATTATATTTTTGGGTATTATAACATTATGAAGAAATTATAAGACTACAATTAGTATAAAATTTAAAATTAATATCTTCTGTCATCAAATGAACATTTATAAAAATCTTAACAACGCGATGGCGACGACTAAAACTTAAAAAAATATATATATGTGGACTTGAATTATGAGTCAGGGTTAGAGTACCGCGCTAATCGATGATCGTCGAATCAATTGGTCGAGCATACCAATTGAATTGATTGAATAAGTAAAATAGCTTCCAATTGAACATAATTGTTCGCTTTGAATATGGGCAAGACTCTCCTCATAGTGGAGTAAAACATGTATTTGTGTATAATCTAATCCAAACACAATGTGTTGAGTTTGAAATACTTTTATGAACGAGAAGACTATCAAAATTCAATGTTAAAAAATGCCATAATATTCAATGAAATCAGTTATGTGTGTTTATGGTGTGTTAATTGCCTATTTAGAGAGACGTTTACTTTATAAGGTACTAGTTTACAGTGATGATACTACGATGAAGCGATAAACGACTTGCCTGTAATGATCTAATGATTCTTAGTAAACAACCGAATGTAAGAATTGTATGCGAGAACCTTATGAAATACTCGATTTATGAGTAGGTATATAGGTAAAAATAAATCATTCTATTATTGTTGGACAATCTAGGTACTTGAAACAGATAAGATAAGAGTTATCGATATTTGCAATATGCGAGTTATCAAAAACTGCAAAAAAACATGAAAAATTTAAAACGGTTAAAACGTCAAGTGTGACGACATAGTTCAAGGTCGGATGTACACCAAACATGCAATAAACCCGAGAACGCGAATGAACAAGGAGCTCTGTACACTGCCGTCTTGGCTTCTCGAATGTTTGGTGTACAGCCGCCCTCCCACTATGACGTCACTGTCAAGCTTGCCAGAATGGCGGGCGTTTTAAATGCTCGAATCTGTTTAAAGTTTTTGAAAGCAGATTTATATACAACATTTTAGTGTATTTGAGCTGAAAATTATTTTACAGTAAGATGTTAAAATTGAGTTACCAAGGCCGATCTTGTTGTGAGGTCCGTGCAGTGTGATGGTGCCGGTGGGCGAGTCGGGCGGCGGCATCTCGACGGAGACGCCGGTCTCCTTGAGGATCTCCTGGATGGTGGTCCCGCGGGCGCCGATCACGTACTTGTGCTGCGACTTCGGCACTTCCACGCGGACGGTGGAGCACTTCTTAGCCTGTTGGCGATGGGTTTGTCGATGTTTACATTATAATTCGTATTTTTGCTATCGCTAACCGCTATTGGTTGTTGACGTAAAATGACCAAAGCTACACGCAAAATTATTATAGCCGTGTGTATGGCATAAACCTTTGTCATAGTAGTTCAGGGCCAAGTTAATGATTTACGACAATTTTACGCACGTAGTTAATGCTTTTACTTTTACGGATGCATACCGCATGGCAATAAAAGTCGGCATCTGACATATTAACTAGTAACGCATAAAATCCTTATGGTTTGAATAATGTAGCCAGCACGCCAGTTTTCCTCCAACTCTCCCCAGTTTCTTCGATTTCTGAGGTGTCTAAATTTCTATCATTATAATCTTCAGTAATGCTTAGCTGCTGTCTACATACTATGTCCTTAGAATGTAGACGGCAGCGTAATAGCAAGGGACAGTTTTTTTTTTATATTATCGGACAATCTTACACAAATCGACCTAGTCCCACAGTAAGCTCAATAAGGCTTGTGTTGTGGGTACTAGACGACGATATATATAATAGATAGATACATATAAATACTTAAAAACATAGAAAACATCCATAACTCAGGAACAAATATTCGTGATAAACCCACAAATAATTGCCCTGACCAGAATTCGAACCCGGGACCTCCTGCTTCGTAGGCAGGGTCACTACCAACTAGGCTAGGAGGTCGTCGAAATCGTTATTCGTTTCGTCGGTCGTTTATTCTATCTTGTCTACATACCATGTCCTCGGCGATCTGTTCAATCTGCGCCTTAGCAGCCAGCACGCCGTTCTTCTCTCCGGCTACCACAATCTCCTCGCTCTGCGTGGACGCGGGCGGGATGTGGATGCGAGCGCCGGTCTCGGCCGTGAGCGCGGCCACGCGCTCGCCGTACGGCCCCTGGATGAATGGGTGGTAGATCTTCGGGACGGTGATCCTTTCGAACGCTTTGCGGGACTGTAAACAGGATTTATCATTTAAACTTATGTAAGATAAGATTCAATTAATGAAAATTTATTCAGCTTAAAAAGGAGTTTAAAAGGAAAGTAGAGGTGCTCCCTGGTCCATTTTATCGGTCCCAGTACCGGTGCACTGGGACATATAAAATGGATCAGTAAAAAAAAACTGCAAGTCTGAGAGATCAATAGCATCAAGTATTAGCCTTAGTCTTAAATAGTATCCTTTAGAAGTTGGTATTATGAAAGAAGCGAGATTTATACGTAAATTGAAAAAAGCTGAGACCCTAAATGTGTAGATGTGAACTAATTACCTGTTCTTCTGAGCAGATTCTGATCTCATGTTCAGCCTTCTCGATCCCCTCTTTGGTGCCGGTTATGGTGACGACCTCGCTGTTGTCGGCGATGCCAGGCACGCTGATCTTGGTGGCGGTGACCTTCTCGAGTTCCTTCAGCTTCTGGCCCTGCTTGCCGAGGATCCAGCGGTGGTGTTCCTTGGGAATCGAGATTTGCTTGCTAGCCTGTGAAATAGATTGACAAATATATAAAAAAAAACGGTTAAGCACGTCAAAATTTAATATCTGTAGTACGTTTTCTAGGGAATGCAATACCCAGCCTTTTCCCGGCTACCCGGGTATTACCAGAATTTGTTTTACAAAACCACCCGGTCTTAGTCAAAAATAGTTCTAAAAATAGGTTTTATGGTTTTTGACATATATTTAATGATGAAAATACCTTTGATAACAGACTTAACATTTATTCATGACTATCAATGATTAGTGATACTTTTTAAATGAATATTGTGATTTACTGAGATCTTCAATAATATCAGTTGTTAAATTTGTATATTTCATATATTATGTAATCAATAGTCCTATCCAATAATCAATATTCCAACACCAGTATTTTTGTATGGGCGATCCTTGGATTGCTCGGTATTGCTCATACAAAAAATAACAGCATTGGAAGCCTTAGTAATCAATGATAATATATATGACATAAACAAATTAGATAATGAATAAATGACAGTACCTTTTAATTTAAAATTAAATTATAATTATATAATATTTAAATGTAACAATTGAAGTAATTAAAAATTCTATAGTTGTGAAAGTACAATTTAATATTACTCGAGTTAATTAATAAAATTATCTTTTAGTTCAAATTTCACTTGCGATAACTAAGTCACGTGTTATGAAATGAGCATGTCACATACAGCAAATATGTTTTCACGTCGTCTGTCTGTACTTCACTGACAGCAGGTGCAAATTGCAAATTAACAAACTAGAGGGGTGAAAGGCTAAGTAACATGTGCACCGGTCATTGTTGTACATCTCCTTATCGCTGCCTCCCTGAGCGGCGCGCGGCTGCCAAAGGGATGAAATTACTGAGCCTACTATAGATAGTAAGGGTCCAGAAATAGACGTTTTCGAGATTGAAGTGTAAAATAAATTCGGAACCTACCTATATGATGATTTATAATATTTATAAAGCATTAACTTCATTCATTCAATTTATGTTTTTACAATTTTTTTTTATTATATTTATTGATTTGACTTAAAATGTTACCGATACCCGGGTACCCAGGTTGCATTCCCTGACTTTTTCCCTAATTTGAAACGTTATAAAAGGAAGGCGACGTAAAATAACCCAAATTGGCACTTGGCACCATACATATTGAATATTTTGCAATAAAAAAGGCAACGCAAAAGCATTCTTGAATTTATTTTCTTATTGAACACGACTTGAATTATGGAGTTAGTTTTCTCTATCTTGTTCTTGATTTACACAAGTATATAAACCATGTCATATCGATTCATTTAATACCTGTTGTTGGAAATGGGTCAAGATCTTGCGACGCGCGTCCAGAACAGCGCTATGTTTCCCAGTCAGAAGGAAAGTGAGGCTGCCGTCCTTGCTAGTAGATATCTCGATGTGAGCTCCGGTGTCCTTGGTGATGGCTTGACATGTCCGCAACGATTCGCCTTCGCCAAACGTGTTGGCGTTATCCAGTTTCCGCTCTTCATATGGCACATGGAAAACCTACAAGGATAGTATATTTATGTAGAGTACGAGTAGCTCACCACCATACAAAAGCTATATGTGCCGGTGACGCGCAAATGTACAAGTAGCGATACGTTTACGGCTAGCGAGTTGTGTCGCGCTCGAGAAACCTGTCTCATTCTAACTGTTCTGATTAGACAAGACAGGTGTCTTTCTCGAGCGAGAGATAAGTTGCGCTTCGTTAGAAAGCTATCTGTGTTGCTAGCCTAGATTAGGAATGACCATTCGTAATCAACGTTGGAGATTTTACGTCGACCAATCCTAAAGATTCGGAGATACATTGCTATGATTGTCTACATACACTGGAGAGCAAAAGTGTCGGGTCACTAGCATTTTTTTGAATATCTCAGAAACGAATAGAGCTACTAGTGTGTTAAAATAAATTGATCTTTATAGAGAATTTAACTGTCCCTAATTTCATGTATAAAAACTTATTCATTGCAGAGAAGTAACAACATGAAAAAAATATATATGTATAGGGTTTTTTAGAATTTGGAAACTTACGCAACTGTCCTTTCTTCTGTTTTTGCCTTGTCATTAAATGAAGTTATAAGAAGTGTCAAATATCCAGTAGTCATTATTAAAGCAGTCATAATGGCACTTACACCCGAGGAATGCACCAGAATCCTCTCGATGCTGGACGAAGGGAGGGGTCAGAGGGAAACAGCGAGAATAGTCAATGTATCGTTGTCAACAGTTCAGCGTGTTCTTCGGCGGTTTCTAGGGACTGGTTCGAACCGGCGCAGACCAGCAAGAGGCAGACCCAGGTGTACCACAGCACGGGAGGATCGATTACTAGTCAACATTATGCTACGAAATCGATTTCTCATGGGAACTAAACTAGTTTTTAAGACTTGGTGGAAGTCACCCTAGTGTCTGGACTGTAAGGCGGCGACTTAAAGAAAGTAATTTAAAACCGTTTAGACCCGCAAATGCTCCTAAACTGGAAAGGCATCATTGTACAGCAAGACAACGTTATGCACGCGAACATTTGGATTGGACGATTGAAGATTGGTCAAATGTTATCTTCCCGAACGAATCAAAATTCGAAAAAAAGAACAAAGGTGTTTAAACAACCAGGAGAAAGATTTAAGCAAACTTGTATTGAAGAAAAGGTGGCTTACGGTGGTTCAGTACTCATATGGCTGGCATTTCTGCGGAAAACCGAACAGAGCTAGTGCTGATCGGCAATGTTTCTCTGAATGGCGAAAGATAAGTGGAAGTAATCCTAAATAAGCACGTCGGTCCATTTATGGCAAGACTCGGTAAGAATGCTATATTTATGCATGATGATGACTGTCCCCATACTGCTCGAGTAGTGTAAAACTATCTGAATGACGTGGGTATTCATCCCATGGAGTGGCCAGCGCGTACCCCGACCTTAACCCAATCGAGCATGCCTGGGACGAGCTTGATAGACATGTAAGGAAACCTGCAATCACGCTCCGTGAGCTAAAAAATGAATTGATAGAGGAATTAGAGAAAATTCCCCAACTTGGTGTACAGCATGCCGAATCGTATTGCAGCAGTGCGGGCAGCACGTGGGCGTAATTAAATTAAAATTAAAATTAAAAATTAAAAATCATTTATTTCAGACTTTTTAGGGTCCATACAAGTGTACAAAAAATAAAAATAAACAAACACGGGTTAACTTATAAATATCTTAACCTAGTAACGACGGGCCGAGGCACGCACTGGAGCGTGAGCCTCGTCCCAATGCCGCAGAATCAGACAGTCCAAGCGCTCAGCAATCGCACTCAGGATGCTGTTGGTGCCACCCCTTAAACGGCGCATAAGGGAGGCCGATCTGCTGCGCAAGATGGCGTGAAAACCCGGCACGCCCGCCGCCGCGAACATGCCGGACGCACTGCAGTAGCGAGGTAGACCCATCAGCACCCTGAACGCGTTGTTGTATTGGACCCTCAAGACATTGATGGCACGCTGCGTATAACTGGTCCATAGTGCACACGAGTAGAAGGACTGGCAGTATGCTCTAAATAGTGTCACTTTTACGTTGCTACTACATCGTGCAAAACGCCGAGCCAGCATGTTACAGCGCACCGCCAAAGCGCGTCGTTCTCGCTCAATATCAAGGTCATCGCTTAGAGACTCCGTGACCCAGTGACCCAGATACTTAAATTTTTGGACTCTTTTTAGTGGTAAGCCCTCAAGCACTACCGGAGGAACAGTCTCGTATGTTTTATTGCCCGCTTTAAAAACCAGCAGCTCACTCTTTGACGCATTGTACTTAAGTCCGTGGGTCACGGCGTATCTCTCACATATACTTAACAACTTCCTCAATGCACAAATCGATGGGCTCAGCAACACCATATCATCAGCATAACTGATGTTGTTGATTTGTTTACCACCGATGGAACAACCAACTGGGGTGTTGCTGAGCTCATCGATCAGCTGATTCATGTACAGATTGAAGAGCTTTGGGGACGTCAACCCACCTTGTCTCACACCACACCCCAATCCGTACACGTCTGACACACATCCTGCCCACCTCACGACATTAGTTTGGTGTTCATACCAATATTTGAACAAGGACACCAGCTCCCCATTCATGCTTGTCTCTTTAGATAATTTAGACCACAATATATCATAGGACACTAAGTCGAAGGCCTTAGATAAGTCCAAGAAACAAGCACACACTGGGGTTCGTTCTTTAGCATAGTACTGGACAGTATGCTTGAGACAATAAATAGCTGACTCAGTCGAAACCCCAGCTCGAAAGCCGAACTGAGCGTCATTCAGCTTCAAGTGGACGTTTAATTGTTGGTCAAGCAAACTATCCAGCACTTTTGCAATGACAGTCGCTAAAGATATGGGCCTGTAGTTGTTTTCATCGGAGGCATCGCTAGTTTTATTTTTCATTATTGGGACCACAATTGTTTTCATAAGGTCATCGGGAAGATAAGAATGTCCAATAGAGAAAGCAAAAAACATTGCTAGTACTCTCGGCAGGTGAGGACCAGCATATTTAAGATGCTCAATACTGAGGCCGTCATGTCCAGGGGACTTACCACGCGACATGTTTCGCAGGACAGTAGAAATTTCCTTAGCAGAAAAATAAGTAGGTCGGTGACATATCCCCCGACAGTCCGCCTCAGCGCTAAGCGAAACGGTCATTGACCCCTGCCGAGGTTCAACTTCAAAATGTGTTTTAAATAAATTTGCTATCTCCACCGGATCACTCGCACCCCCAACGCTCACAGGCAGGCTCGGTTTTAAGTTAAGACTATTAGTTTTTTTCCAAAACTTCCCAAATTTCTTGGCATCGTGATGCGATGCAAGAATGTCCATTTTAATCTGGTCTTGATTATTTTGACACCATTTTAATTTAGTCTTAAACTGTTTTCGTGTGGAGCACATACTCTGATACACAGGACCATGGTGAGGTTTACCACTGCTAATCCAGTCAAGGAATGCACACCGAGCCTCTCTGTGAGCGTCCTTGACATGATCATTCCACCCAGCGATATATCGACTATTACTAGGTTTTTTAACATCATAGCTACGCACAGCTGCCTCACTTAATGATTTAATTATTCTAGTATAAAGTTCGCTTATAATATCTTTATGACTAACATTACTACACATAGTTTCACAGCATCGTTCAAGGTCGGGAGGAAAGTCAATGTCTGAAAGTAGTTCATTACATATTTTCGTGTACATACTTATTTGACACAGCTCCCTTGTACCCCACTGGACTTTGTTTTTGGTAGGTTGCGAATACCTAGTACTAAAATGTGTCACGCAAATTTCACTATATTCAATTTTCGTTTTTCATGCAAAAAGTAGCCGTTTTTAATTTATCCTTTTTTTAAATAATTAAGCTCTTAAGTTCACTTTGTTTTAATGCGCTAGCTCTATTCGTTCCGAGATATTCATAAAAATGCTAGTGACCCGAAACTTTTGCTCTCCAATGTACATAGCAGCATAACAATTGAGGCTACACTTGAATCAATTTATACACAAAGAGGCGATACGGCGAAAATACCGATGTCGAGATTTCGATAGATTATCAACTTTATTACGTGTACGAAAAAGTTGTTTTGACTTGTCGCAAATTGCGCAAATGAAATTAAAATATCATAGTGATTACGTAAGCGTGTGAGCGGCGTGTCGACGCTGCACGCGGCACGTGGCGGCCGCCGGTACCTGAAGTGTTTTACTTTTCTGTGCATAGGTATATAGACGACGTCAATGTTAAATTTAAAATTTTGCACTTTCTTCATAAAAATTAGGCAAAAGATGTAATGTAAGTATAAGTATTGTCATTTCTACCTCAACCGAATCGCGATTTGAATTTTGAGCTGCCTGTTACAGTAAATACAGTCACGGTGTAGCATGCCAACCTAGACATTGAGAATATAATATGTGAACATTAACTTTATAATTCGTATTTCAATTAATCAATAGAATAAATGGAACTGTTAGAATGTTGGGTACTTCTGGTTCTTTAGTGTTATAAAGTTACACGTAAATGAGTACACAAGGCTTGAAAGACTTAATTGGCATATTAATATAATTTAGTACCCTGCCAAAAGTATAAAGTACTATTGTGCTTACCTGGGTGTGCAGCGAGGAGCCAACACGCAGCTTGCTGGTGGCCTGCTGAATGTGGCGCTGTACCGGTGGCGCCGAGTGCGGCAGCGCCGGAAACAGGTCGTCGTAGGCGTTCGCACCGCTGTTCTCGTAGCCCACGTTGTTCATCTCCTCGCCATGCGGAATCTCCGGGTGAACCGGCAACATATCCCCAACCATCATGGATTGCTGATGCATCATTTTAGTCTCCTCCAGCAGTCCTTGTCCGCGCCAAGTCGTTACAGTACTACAGACAAGACAATATTGTAGTAGCTGCTATGCTAACACACCCAAGTTCATAATGCTTTCTCATTCACATAAATATGGTCCTAGCAAGTGTGAAAGAGAGAGTAGAGTCATATCCTGAGTTGTAAATTTACACAGTGGTCATGATAGTGAGCCCCAATACAATACATGCACATTAAAGTTTTACATCAACCAATATTTAAACAACTGTTCAAATTAAAATAAAATTATTTGCAAAAAAAAAATTTACAGGTAGTATTGGTGTCAATTTAAACTTAATGGTGTGTCTGCTCTAAATGAATCTCTTAAAAATTAAAAATTGTTTTTTTTGTACTATAAAAATAACCTTGATGGAAACTTTTAAGTACTTTTCGTTAAAAGCTTCACATAGTACTCCAGAAGAAGCCTTCTCCAGTGGATAACCCTAGTTTTATAATAAGTGAATGTTAAAATAATAGTACTTATCTGCTTATGATACATCCATCCATCTATTTACTATACCACCCATTTTAAAATGGCCATATTTTCAAAATTATGGCCATGAATAACTGAGACTGAGACATTGACTAGGACCATAGTTCTAGGACAACTCTATTTCAACTTTCCATATGGACAGGCATGAATAATACATCCCACCATAAACTTAGAATATATGTGTGAGTAAATCACCATTGTTGAACCTACATGATAGGTATGATTACAATGTAACTTTACTGAGCTGTCCCTTGACTTGTAAGTGATAACCTACATGTTGTTATCATAATAAGCTGGCTACATTCTTAAGAAATGCAGCAATAGAAATAATTATAACAATAGTTTTGTTTCCAAGGACTTATATGGATTTGAAATTCAACACATTATCATAATCTTATCTAACGAAAGATCTATTATTATCTTATGATTTAATTCTTATTTATCTGACATTAATCAGTGTAATTTTTAAATATGTACAACAGTTGACAATTTATACTTGACAAGACAGGTTCACAAGCTGCATTTATCACTAATTTAAATAAAAAATATGTATTTGTCCACAACTTTACAATCTATAACTAATAAAACTTTATAATCCCTCAATGACTAAGATTTACTAAATATGTGTAATTATTAAGTAGAGTGGAGATAACAAGTTATGTTATAATGTTCAAATACATTCCTACATAAATAAGACATTAAAATTTAAATAAACTGGACATAGGTTTTGAGTGGGAAGTCATTTATTTTGGTTTGGAGTTGAATAATAAAGCTTAAGCGTTACCAAAGCTACAGTCACTAAAAACAAAAGCATACTTCTCATGATAACACAGAGTGACCAGAAATTAAATAAAAACTGAAGTAAGAGGTAGCCTAAGCATGCAGAAATCAGTTGGCTTACAGCTTTAGCATTGATTGGGGGACAGTTATGTGATAAAAAACCCGCTCAGAAAATGGAGTTATCAGATAAAGGTATACAAGACATGGCACACATTCTTGTTTTGACATGCTTATAGCATTGTACGTAGAATTAAGTGAAAAATTAATAAAGAAAGTCATCTAGGTTATACATACAGACTTTACTAGTCTCTGTGGCTACTTATAAGAATTACTAAATATCAACATCCCGAATTCGTGATAATACGTGTCACCTTCTTTCTCCGAACACATTTGACGTGGAACTCGTCACTATATAATAAGTCAAGACTTACCTAAAGTACTGTAGCCAATCAACCTGAAAGTTTATCCTGTAGACGCCAGGATCGGGTTTTCTCCTTCCTGTTCGAAAATATATGCCAAATTAATAAAGTATTCTGAAGAAAACAAAAAATAATCTCCGCCACACACACGTACCCTGTGCTGCAGCAAGTGAGCGAGCGAGAAAGATGTCAAATTTTTTAGAGTTGCCAACACGTTGGATGTTATGGATGTCATTGGTCAATTAGGATGCGTTCATAAATCAAACAATCCTAACACAGCGTAGTAGAAAGGTTGGCCCTACCGTTTATTCCCTCATATATCTATATACTTTTTTTTTGTAAAATGTTCGTGTTCACATGTTCTTATTGTTCTTTATTTTATCTGTAGCTATACGATACGCGTCTCGATCGGTAATATCGGTATTTAGAACGTGTTGCTGTTGAATAGCAATAGTGTTAATTGTTATTATTTTGGTGCGATTGTTCGGAATTGTGAATACTTGTTTATAAAAATCTCCATGAGAAATCATGGAGAAAATACCGAGGACTCATGAAGGTAGGTGAAGGATTTCTTTGAAATCATAACCAGCCATTTTAGCCAGCCATGGTTTATTTATTATATATTTTTGATTTACATTAGAGTCATTATATGCGTAAATTACTACTATTATTACGGTGTATTGAACCTCTATGTAACCTAATTGCATGGCTAACCAATACTTTGTCAACACCACCTATTGATTACATATGTGATTATTCTTTCATTTATTTATTTTTCATTGTATGTATGATTATTATTTCCAGCAATTGAAGCTCAAATTAAAGAAATCCAATCAAAAAAGAAAGAAATACAATCTGAAAATGGCAACAACAAAGGTGTTTCCCTTGGTGAAACATACTATGACAGTGATATTTATGACAGCCAGGGCCAGGGTGGCAAGTCCAGATATGATGGATATGTGACTTCCATTGCTGCCAATGATGAGGTGGAAGACGAGGATGTGGAGAATGTTCCCATTTCCCAGAAAAGGCCAGGATACACAGCGCCTGCATCTTTATTAAATGATATTGCACAAGTAAGTTTTAGCAAATTGTATAATATTTTTTACACAGTTCAGATAAATAATTATTTGGCCTCAAAGCCTATAAAAATCTCAATTAGGCACAGCGGTGTTCCTATAGGGGGCTACCTGTAGCCCTAGCACAAGAGTGCCACTTCAGTACAAAAGCCTTTTGTAGTATAAAATAATAAAATGAAATTTTAAAAAGGCTATTATAGACTTGTATAATTATCAATGACTCAACAAAAAAAAAAACTATCTATTAAGCCCTTTATTCTGGAATTAGAGTATGTCTCTAATTTCAGTGTGCAGCTTGGCAAAGGTCTCCTCTAGCTCTTTCCAGTGTTGTCTGTCTTGGGCCACTCTCCTCCGACGAGGGCCCACTGTGAGTACAAGTTCGTCCTCCCATCGTCCTAAAGGTTTACACTGACTTCGTTTGGAATCCCTGGGGTACCTGGGGTAGTCACTATTTTGCTCCATTTTTCTTGTTTTTCCCTTAGCATGTGATTAGTCCACCTCCACTTCTGCTGATCTATTCTAGTAACTATGTCGGTCACTTTGGTTTTCTGTCTTAGGTGTTTGTTTTGTACTTTGTCTTGTTTTCTTGTATCTGTCATACTAGGTTCCATTGATCTTTGGCAGCACTGTAATTTGTCTCTGTGTTCTTTATTGACGGCCCAAGTTTCGCAACCATATGTACTCGTAAGACAAGGCAGAAAGACTTTTTACTGAGATGCTCAGGTCATTTGATTTCATGACTTCCTTTAGAGACCAATACTTCTTCCAGCCGCTGGCTATTCTAGTGTTTATTTCTTTACTTTTTTTTTAAATCTTTATTGTTTTCAAAACAACAAAGGGTTCTCACGTAGTGACGATGTCACCCTCCTTGATGAGATCCATGTATATATTTCATTTCTTACATCTATTGTCTCTTCGACCCTATTACTAAAATAATTTTAAGTACAATTTGCACAACATACCAGCTTCGATAACGGCAAGCCAGTATGCTGTTGCAAGATCCTATGTCCACTGGAGTTGGAAACATCTCCTGACGTTTGTCCTTGTTGCGGACACATTCCATAAGCACATGTTGGACATCTTCAAGTTTGTTACACTCTGT
This sequence comes from Lathronympha strigana, assembly GCA_949128165.1. NCBI lineage: Eukaryota > Metazoa > Arthropoda > Insecta > Lepidoptera > Tortricidae > Lathronympha > Lathronympha strigana. The sequence goes on along the minus strand of OX421909.1, from coordinate 13,180,411 downwards.
ACAATTTGGTGACACTGATAGTCTCATCATGAAATTAAAATTATTTGATGGAATGTGTCCACAACGAAGCCTTAGTAATGCAACTACCTTCTTCCTGTTAAAATGTCTATCAAACCAGGGTACCCGAGGAGGCTGACATTGGATAGTTCTGTACCAAGTAAGTGACCGTTCATCAAAGTACTCCGTTCAAAAATCCCTGCAGCTTATCTTTACTTTGCTAAGCACCTCACTATGTAATGGTAAGCAACTATACAGTATTTATTATATTTATTTGCCTCCTCGTTACCCATGATACCGACATGGGAGGGTATCCACTGGATAATCACTTCTTTGTTTCTCTTACGAAGTTTACATATGGATTCGAGGATGATGTAGGCTATCGGATGCCCTCGACTACTCGAGGGTAACCGAGCCAGATGTGAAAGGGCACTCCTTGCGTTTGACAGTATAACACACTTGTTGCAGTCTATTGATTCAAAATATGATAACGCTTCAGCTATAGCGATAAGTTCACAGTGCATAATTGATATTTCAGCTTGAATATTAAACTTCCCACGTTATTTCTTTACTTGTTGACACTTATTTACATTTTGCCAGCATTGTCAAGCCGACTTTCCCACTTTCCTCACTTAGTGCTCTTATCATTTCCTCTAGTTTCTCGGGATCTTCTTCGAACAGAACTATGTCATCTGCGAATCTAAGGTGGTTAATTTTGTTTCCATCTATGTTGAGGCCTCGGTGCGTCCAGTCTAGTTTGCGAAAGATGTTCTCGAGTACAGCAGAGAATAGTTTTGGAGACATTGGGTCTCCTTGTCTGACTCCTCTTCTTACTCTGAACTCTGGACCTATTTTATCTAGTTGTACTCTTGCTCTGCTGTTTAAGTATATAGTTTTGATAGTGTCAATAAGATAAGATACACACGCCTTCACAAGAAAAATCGATCAACTTTCGACGCGACATGTAAAATAACTGGAACTTTTTTTAATTTTTTATTCTTTTATCTGTTTTTAAAACATAAATCACATCATGAACACTTAAAATTACACTTTAGATGTTACATATACATATCACTTTCTATCAGAGCTTCTACTCCCTTAATTCTCTCATTCAAGTTCTCTCGTTCTGCTAGGCAGGGTAATTATCTTCTGGAATCTACTTTCAGGCAAAAAAATATAAGTAACAATGGTTGATAAAGACATATTATTGGACTTAGATTCTGATGATGTACCCTGTTTTATTGCAGAGAGCCCCGAATCATGTAAGTTATTAATTAAAGACAATCTCAATCTTAAAATTCTTATAAGAAGCTTGCAAAGGAATTTCGATAATTTTCTAGTTACACTACTAAGAATAGATATGTCCTTGGATATTATAATTTTAACCGAATGCTGGCTTCAAGACGATTCTACAATACCTCAAATTAATGGGTTTCATTCATACCGGTCATTGAAACATATTAACAAATCAGGTGGGGTGGTTATTTATATAAATAACTTACAATTAACTACTGAAGTTACAGAACCACTCCTTGAAGAAGCAAACTGTTTGTTAAAACAAGTAAAATATAAATTTTCCGTATTAGGCATATATCGTTCTCCTTGTTTCACCGACACTTCGGCTTTTCTAAACTCACTTTCGTCTATTGTCTTGTCGATTACAAACTCACCTTGTGTAATTGTTGCCGGAGACATAAATATAAACACACTATCGGAAAAGGACTCAGATATCAGTAATATTTCCAATTATCTATGTTTGCTGGCTGAACTAGGTCTTAAAGCTACCGTCAGCAAACCCACACGCGGGACATCATGCCTTGATCATATTCACGTCTCGTATAAACTTCAAACTACAACGGTTGTCTGTAGGACAGATGTCACTGATCACGATCTGGTACTTACATGTATAAATACTAACGCTCGCAAATCTAAACATGGAAAGCGTGTTATTACTAAAATCGACTATAATGCTGTAGCGGACGAATTGTACGCAGCTGACTGGAATACCGTTACAAACTCTGACACAGTTGACGACGCTGTTACAGCTTTCAATCAATTGTTCTTAGGTCCTGTGCAAAAACACACTACTCTTGCTTCGATTAGTCGATCTAGATTTACGATTAAGCCATGGATGACACCCGGCCTTATCAGATGCTCCAAACATAGAGATGCTCTTCATGCCAAATACCGTAAAAATCCTAATGATGAAACTATTAAATTAATTTATACCCGCTATAGAAACTTTCATAACAATCTTCTTCGGAAATTAAAATATGATTCAGAAGCTAAAAAAATATATGAAAATAAAAATAATCCGAAAAAGCTATGGAATACAATAAAACAAATTACGTATTCTAGTAAAATCTCCCAAAAACCCTTGGAACTCTCCAAAATTAAAACATCTGTTACTGAGTCACTAAATCACTGTAACAAGTATTTTTCGTGTGTTGGCAAAACCTTGGCTAATCATATTCTCAATGACATGAATAAAACACAAAAAGAGCTTTCTCAAAAAGCTACATTAAGTACATCGCCATCACAATCCTTTTTCTTGCAACCTACCGATGAATCCGAAGTCGAATCACTAATACTCAGTCTGAAACTTGATTGTGCACCGGGTCTTGACGGAATTACTAACCAATTAATCAGGGTAGTGAAAAACTCAATCATACCTCCTCTTACTCATATTTATAACCTTAGCTTAGCACAAGGCACTTTCCCTTCTGATTGGAAGACTGCTTTAGTCACTCCTATTTACAAAGCAGGTGATAAATCTGACCCCAGCAATTACAGGCCAATATCATTACTGGGAGTTTTCTCAAAAATCTTAGAAAAAATTATGAGTAAACGTCTGACCGGTTTTGTAGAACAAAACAACATTCTGTCTGAACGACAATTTGGGTTTCAAAAGAATAAATCGACTGGCGATGCAGTAGAGTTAATGACTATGCTTATTTCGAAATATTTAGATGAAAATAAAGCCTGTATAGGTGTGTTTCTTGACTTAGCTAAAGCATTCGATACTGTATCCATTCCAATTCTTCTGAGAAAACTTGAACTTCTTGGCATTAGAGGGAACGCCTTAGACTGGTTCAAAAGTTATCTATCAGGCCGAACTCAGTGTATTAAAGTTGATAAAAACATAAGCGACTGTACTAACATAGATTTTGGTGTTCCTCAGGGTAGTATTTTAGGTCCAACATTATTTATTCTATATATTAATGATATTATGAATGCCAAATTTCTCAATGCTGATATTATATGCTATGCAGATGACACTGCCCTAATTTTTCGAGGTGACTCGTGGATTGACGTATGCAAAGTTGCAGAACATAATATGAGCATAGTAGCAGAATGGCTTCAGGACAATTTACTCACACTAAATGTCACAAAAACCAAATTTATCTGTTTTCATAAGACGAACGCCTCGGCGCCGAAAGAACTCACTGATATAACCCTTCATACGTGCACTAGACAAGGAGCAACACCAAAAACATGTTCATGCGCACAAATTAATAGAACTCCTGATGTAAAATATTTAGGCATTGTCTTTGACGAAAGACTCTCCTTTAAGCAACACACTCTAATTTTAGCTAAACGCGTTCGGAAACTTATTTATGTTTTCAGGAATCTGCAAAACTCAGCTGATAGAAGACTTATGAAAACAGTATATCTTGCCATATGCCACTCTGTCATTACTTATTGTATAAGTGCCTGGGGTGGGGCTGCAAAGAAATTCATGCTTCTTCCGGAGAGAGCACAAAGAGCGGTTCTTAAAGTAATTCTCAAGGAACGTCGTCGTTTCCCGACCGTGTTAGTCTACAAAAATATGGATGTACTCAATGTCCGTGGAAGTTATATACTACAATTAATATTAAAATTTCATTCGAGAGTGTTAAATTCCACCGAATACATTGAATCATCACAAAAACGCAACTTCAGAGTTCAGGTTCCACCAACAAAATCAACGTTTGCCCAAAGATTCTGCTTATTCCTTCATCCATTCATTTATAATAAAATATGCACAAAATTCCCTTTACAAGATTTCTCGTCAAAAGAAATAAAAACTAAAGTACAATCGTGGCTTAAATCGCTTTGTTATGAAGATATAGAGAACTTGCTGAGAATACTTAAGTAGAGCTCACCCATACACACATTACATACACCATGAAACACACATTCACACTTCATACATATATACATACATACACACATAATGTTATATGTTATTTATTCATCCTTTTCCTTTGAGTAAAAATGTGTGGTTTCCCGCGAAACAGGCGTCGCCTAGTGCGGGGACTAATGCTTTATGATTTTTGTAAAATTTACATTGTGAATATAAATAAATAAATGTCTTAAATATATCAGGGATTCTTATATTCTTTATACTTCTCCACTATTTGCTCAGTATGGATGTGGTCCAGTGTTGAGAACTTTTTTCTGAAGCCTGCTTGTTCCATTGGTTGGTTTTCATCAAGTCTTTGGGTTATTCGTTGTAGTATAATCTTAGAGAAAACTTTATACAGGTTGGACATAAGGCTTATAGGCCTGTAGATTGCCAATGTCTGCTTTTGAGCCTTTTTTATGTAGAAGAACAATATTTGATGTCTCCCACTGTGTAGGCACCCAATGTGTGCTTATGATTTTGTTGAATAGCTTTGTGAGTATAGGAGCTAATTGGCTAGATAGTTCTCTTAGTATTTCATTATATATTCTATCTGGACCTGCTTCTTTTTCTAGTTTCTGACTTTTAATAGCTTTGATTAATTCGCTTTGTATTATTTCCCATATTGGTATAGCTGTTTTTAAAATATCCTCTCTTTTTGTGATAGTGGTTTTTCCTTTCCTGACTTTAGGTATCCATTCCTTATTTATTTATTTCAATTCCTTCCAAGCTTTGTGCACTCCTCCGGTTTGAACTATATGCTTTTCTAGAGCCTTTTAATTTTACGATCTCGTCTTATGTTTTCTTTGATTTTTTTGCTGATTTCTGCTATTCGTTTGAGGTTGTCTTTCTTTGAGTGTTCTGCCATTAGGTCTTTTCTTTCTTCTATCATTCTGAGCGTTTTTCCACTAAGTTGATATTTTAGTTTCTTGGGGTTTGGGGTTGTTCCTTTAGGAGCTGCCAAGTTGCCTTCGAGTTTCTGATAGTTTTTCGATGGTAGTACTTTCGTCTTTTACTTCTCGAAGGTTCTTGGATAAAGATTGAGCTAACTCCGTACAGTTTGGTATTAGTGCCTTGTTGGGTAAGCTTTTTATGTGCCTCCTGGAGACCTTCGGGAGTTTCAACCTGAGGGTGCTTCTAATTAGCAATGGTCAGTATTGAAGTTGAGTTTTTGGATAACTGAAGTGTCCGTAAATATATTTACCTAAAAAAAAAACCTTGATGGCTTTTCTGGCATGTGAGAAACTAAACTCCATAACAAGTATCACAATTTCAGAGCCTAAATGAACCATACTTGTAGCAAAACCACTTACAGAGTCTTGTATTTCACTAGAAAATGCTGAGAATTCCATGTTCTTTTAATTACAAATTTATAATTATTTTTTTTCTAATTTTCAAACACATTTATTTATTATCAGACTCCATTATATGAATGGAGCACATTCATTGAAGTTGTAATATTGAATTATAACATAACAAATAACATATGCCAACTTTGCCTAAACTATTAAATCCCAAACTATTTTTAACTAAAAACTTTAATTCAGTACCAATAATCACAATTTTTAAGCTGTCAAGGTAGGAAGGGCTGAGGAAGATTTTGATATCAATGATGTTCATGTGAATGATGCAACTACTCATTCCATGTCCATGCATTAATGCAAGCTTAAGTATTTCAATAACTTAAACTTCACAAAGTTTTAACTTATGATAAAGAATGCACAAAATCAAATAAATAGTTCAGACCGTGGACACTTTTAGTGTATATACCCGCAACTTTAAGTATGTATGCCCAATAATGTATATATTTTAAATACAATATAGTATTAAGATATAAGCACAAGGTATAAACAAAAAATAAGATTTAAGAACTGACTAATATTATTGACAGTAATAATTTATTTTAGTTTGTGGTATTATCATAAATCATATTTTTTAAACATAAATATGGAAGTTTCACTACTGGTATACATAGATTCAATTCTACAGTAAATATTAATTTTCCAACTAATTGCATTTATGGTTTCAGAGTGACAAGGACTATGACCCCTTTGCAGATAAACGCCGTCCAACTATTGCAGACAGGGAGGATGAGTACAGGCAAAAAAGGCGTAGGATGATCATTTCTCCGGAGCGTATGGATCCTTTTGCTGAAGGTAAGATCTAACCCTTCTAACCCTGAGGTGTATTTAAAGATTTTGCGTCCTAGACCTTTGCGACTTGCATGAGACTCCTGCTGCCCCGGAAGGCCCTCTTGGCTCTAGGGTAAATACACCCCTGCCTTACTGGAGACATTAAAATTAAAAATGTGTATTCTTCAAGTTTTTTAATATACCCACTTACTCATAGGCGTTAAAAATGGCGAAGAATATTTTTAATAAAATAAATTGTCTTTGTATAATGTTATATTGAGATCACATGTTTTTCATACAAAGTTGTCTTACTTGCAACCTTATTTCTTAATTACCCTTAAATAGCCCTTTTTTCGAAGCTGTTTCTAATAATATTTACCCTATTTTACAGAATAAAATTTAAAAATACCAGCTGTCCAGTTTTTTGGACACTAGAAAGAAATTAAGTCCTAAGAATGTTGTGTTCCCATCTATATGCTTGTGAAACATTGTCTAAATAGACAACACAGAAATGCTGCCAATACTTATAACCTGATTAAATTTCAGGCGGAAAAACACCTGATGTCGGATCCAGAACTTATACTGAAATTATGAAAGAGCAATATCTGCGCGCTGAGGAAACTGAAGTATGACATACATTTTTATACATTTAACCAAAGTAACTGAAGCATACATTTGGTTTACTCATCTGATTAAACTCATACACTTTTATTTGTAGTTGCGGAAAAAGCTGCTAGAAAGGGCGAGAGAGGGCACTCTCAAGCCAGTTGCACAGTCAAATGGGGAAGCAGTGAAAGCTGGTACAAAACGGAAGGGTCGTTGGGATCAGAGCTCCGACGACACTCCTTCTGTGAAGAAACCTATATCTACTACTCCGAGCTCGCAAGCTACACCGTCATGGGATAATGAGGTAACTGAAAACATGTCACTAAATTGAACACAAAGTTGAAAAATATTTGTTTTAAAATGTAAGTAGTATGTCTTTTCCCATCACGGAACAATGGTGTTCTGGACCTTTGGGAGGCGTACGCGAAGCCGAAGCCAACACGCAGAGCCCCTTTCGACAATTTAATGAAATGTAAGGGGAATACCGAGCGGGTGTTGCACCTGCCCGAGTCATAGGGACCCATGCAAAGGCAGCACCCGCCAGGGTGTATGGACTATTTAATGGGATCAAAAATATACTGGACTATTAGGTGAAAGTGGTGGAGTAAATACTGGGTTATGGAGAATAAAGTCGGACGTCTGCCTAACAAAATGGTAAGCAATTTTATTTCCGGCAGACAGTGACTCACCCACATAAGATGGGCCCCCACAAAAAGCGACATCTAAAATGGCTCAAGGGCAACACCGGTATGAGGGCTGGGGGTAGAAAGGTTTCACTGGGCTTTAAACATATAGCCAACTCGCCACTTAGGTTTCCACATCTACCCTCGAGAACACAGCTCTCGCGACCCCAATCCCGCGGCCGGTTAAGGCAAGCCAGATGCGGAGGACTTGGTCGGAAGACGGAGTCCCCCAGGAGCGCTCAGGTACGTGGGGTCGCTATTCCCCAACAACTCGCCACAAGCTGCCCTGCTTTGACTGATGATTGCACCGGTCGAAACCAGTGGGCGATGGGGTCGCCACACACATCCCTACGCCTAAGTAGTACTATAATTATTACGAACTAAAAATAATAAGAACATGTTCTTAACTTTGTATGAGACTGTAAAGTGTTTGTTTAATTATATGTATGCAGGGACCGGAACCGGTTACCATAACCCGGGTTTTTCATAAGGTTATTTTAAAGGTTGTTTTCAAAACACCTCCAATTCGGTTAACTCATGATACGGAAACCTTAATCATTCGGAAACCTTATCGGTCCAGTTAACCCCAATTAACCTCTAACCAGTAACTAACAGCAATGAATTCTGTTAGTGTTTTATTCTGTTTTGAACAGTTCAAACGAAAGTAATCTTTATACGCCCAGGAATTAGACTTAATATTGAATGACCATGGCTAAGAGTTAGGACGTTGTCGCTCGCTGTGGAACCAGGTTTGTTTTGCTCTTAGTGTGGCATCGTTTCTTTATTTCCTTACTATATTTAGGCTAGCCTAACATTTTTATTATCATACAAAGAAATGAAAGCGGCGTGAGCGTTTGTTTCTACTATGCTCAAGTCTATTTATGTTTCTTGTAGTTAATCAGTCAAATATAGGTAGAGTCGTAAATAATCATCATACATGGGTAACTTAGCGCAATTATTCTGATATTATTTAAAAACAAAACATAACTATTAGTCTCAGATTACGAAGCGATAAACTTCAGCAAATAGTGCTATTTTGTGAGTACATCTTGTGACGGCTGTCGGTAAAGTTAAAGCTTTTTAAAATCTCGACATTGTTATCCTTTGTAAAACCAACAGCTAATTACCTGCACGAAATAGTACCATAAAGAACAAGAGATATTTTATTAATAACAACAGTATTCCTTTGGCAATAAAGTTCAAATTGTCATAGCATGCACTCAACGTATAACCTTTTGAAATTAAGAACCGAGGCGCGGTCAACCAGGTGTCTGTTTATTTTTCATAATTAAAAATTTGATTTGATTATTGTGTTAAATTTTGCAACTTACGTAGGTAGATATTAAAAAAGTGGGGACAGATTTCTTATCGATTTGAGGATATTGTGCAAGCTTCAGTCGCTACCAAGTACCGGCAACGTTAGCTACACTGTATTCTATTCCCGATATTTCTTACAATCGACAACTGGCCTACTTTTTGGATTTTTAATGCATTTGGATTCTTGAATTTTTAATCCCTGCTTAGTTCATACACTACTCAACTAGAGCAAAAATAATATAATAAATACCACCCTCTAACTAAGACTTGCAAAACACGCTACCGGAGGCCTATTGCATAATCAGTTGTAGCTTGTACTCGTAATATTAGCGGAAGTCTCTTTTCAATCCCTTTTATTAGAAAGAGAGTTCCGCTAATATTATAAGTTACAAAATAAATTATACAATTGACCCCAGGTGGTCAGATCATATTTCATTTCTAAAAGGTTTTATGTGAAATGCGTCCTATTCCAATTTGACCCTTATTCTTAAGACAATAAATTTGTATTTTATATTACAGGTTTTTGTATTACTGCATTTCATTTTCTGCAGGTAATTAGAGATTGGGTTTAACAAAAGACACTACAATGCTATTCATAGCAGATAAGTTTCAAGTGGAAATCGTGATTTTAAAATGTTTACACTATAAAACGGTGAATAGTTTTTATCTTTCCTTAATTTCTCACATATGCGTCAAGAGTGATAATGCGACAATAAAAGTCTTGTTTATTACCAATCTTAATACGATTTTGCCGGCAATTACTTTCTTTTCTTACCTAGGTGCGTAGCCAAGATGCCAACCGCTCACGCTCACTCGCTAATGAAATGCAACTGTCATTGTCACGCTAATAAGAAAGAGAGATAGAGAGAGGTAGCTACGATACATTATTAAGCGTGAGCGATTGGCATCTTGGCTACGCACGCTGACGTCTGACGTGTTTTCACTTGAGACCGCTATTTGCTACCATTGGCAAAACAAAAGTATGTATTTGAGTTAATTGTAAGCAAGTGCAGCAAGCGGTGCTCCAAATGATTATGACATACTTTGATATTGGACACTTATTATTATATTATTTTTTCGTATCTCGTATTATCGTAGTAATGAGCAAAATTTGTATAATCGTACGAGTTTGAGATTAGGGCTCCCGATTACAAGAGTACACGCTGACACGTGGCTCCGTGTACACGAGTCGTGTCTTAATTACACGTGGCCTAATGGCATGTTCCAAACAGAGCAGAAAACCGGTATCGTGTGTGACAACGACATTTACAAGACGCTTCTGTAATGTGTTTCAATTAATTTGAAAATTTACCGACAGTAAATGAGTAATTAAACATCTATAATTTATTTTATTACATTACAATATCGCATCTCGAGATACTCTGGGTATAACTTTTTTAAGTAGGTATATATTCACGGAAATACTACTAAAATTACAGTCTTTCTCCGGGACCACGGGGGCAATGTCGCCCTTGAAACGTCGGAGGTTTGTTTTTAAAGTTTATACACGATTAAGCCCCGTTTTCGTAAATTTATAATACTAAAATTATAATAACAATATCTAATTATATACAAAATCTAACAATGAACAAGAGTTTTCTACTGATTTTATTTCCTTTAAGAACTCTCATATGTACAGGAAGAATAATTATAATATAATTTGATGGCCATAGAGTTACAATTTTTTTGAAATAGTTTTAATGTCTGATGTGTCGGTATTTAGATCGTGTTTATATCGTTTTTCCCTTTCTTTCATTTTAAACAATTCTATATTATGTTTTACGAATAACATAACAAATACATATAAGGATGGCAAGGGTAGTACACTTTTTTAAATAATGGCTTGCAACTATCTAGGTAATATGCTCCACACAAAGATCTTAAACACTTTCTTTGGGCTAAGAAAACCTTATCAGCATCTGATGAGTTGCCCCATATTATTATTCCGTAACAGATTTGCGACGATACATAACCGTTATAGGCTGCCGTTGCTGCCGCCTCAGAGACGGTTGCTCGCAGACGGTACAAAATATAATTAAATCGATGTAGCTTATTACAAAGGGTATTAATATGGGCTTTCCAATTACAAAACTTATCATTCTTAATTCCTAGAAAAACTGTACTTTCCGTTTCATTAAGTTGTACTTACGCCATTACAATCGGCAGATAATCTAATTGATTTGCTATTATAAGTTTGAAATTAAACCAGTTGTGTTTTGGTTAAGTTAACTTTGAGATTATTCTTTTCTAACCAATTTGTTACATTTGTTAATGTACATGTAATAATATTTCTTAGAGAACCATCTGTATTTTCTTTAATTACTATGGTTGTGTCCTCTGCAAATAGTATAGTGTCATTTTGTGTGGTGCCAGGTAAATCGGTGATGTAAAGTAAAAACAAATACGGCCCTAGTATACTACCCAATGGCACGCCGCATGTGTTAATGATGAACGGCGAATTATACGTTTTGTTAAGGTTTTTGACTATTTTTGTAACTTCTACACATTGTCGCTGTCCATTGAGATAGCTTTCTAGCCAACAGTACGCTTGCCCTCTTATACCGTATTTAACTATTTATATTACTTTAATAGCAATGTTTCATGGCACCCTAGATCCATAAAGCCATCCAGGATCTAGATTTCTGCTCATTCTATGCATTCGTGTACATACACACAGAAAACATAGAAAAGCGGAAGTGTTTACCGTGACACCAAATAGTAGGTATAGGTATCGGGATACAAAGTATCAACTCAAAATATGTGTAATAATAATTTGACTGGATTACGTAAATTGTAAGAATATTAATGTAAAATACCAGACCAAGATAATATAACACATCGCGGCTTAGACATTGCCGAGATTCATTGTTTATGTGGAACCGATAAGGGCAATAACAATAAGCCTGCACTCGGTCGGTATTCATCTTTGTGCACTTAAATGTCATTGTCTCATGAGAGTCATTAGTAAAAACAATGCAAGTAAAGTTTTTGAAGCAGGAATTTTAGAGCTGCTTGCAATATTATCATTTTAAATTGCCATAATTTTTATAACGATACCCTTACCAACAACTAATACCTATCCGTAGTCTGCACGTGCAAAGCCATTTTTTTGTTTTATAAACGAGCCTTTGTTAATATGAGCACGTCGGCTCCAAAAGCTAATCCTAATAATTACCTACCTACTAGATGTGGAAACTTAAGTGGCGAGTTGGCTATATGTTCAAAGTTTAGTGACACCTCTCTACCCCCAACCCTCATACTGGTGTTGCTCTCGAGCTCTCTTAGATGTCGCTTTTTGTGGGGGCCCATCTTATGTGGGCGAGTCACCGTTTGCCGTAAATTAAATTTATTACCATTTTGTTAGGCAGACGTCCGATTTTATTCTCTATAATACAGTATTTAGTCAACCACCTTCACCTAATAGTCCAGTATATTTTAGTTTCCATTAAATCTCAATAGGCTATACACCCTGGCGGTGCTGCCTCTGCGTGCTTCCCATAACTCGGGCAGGTGCATCATTCGCTCGGTGTACCCCTTACATTTCATTAAATTGTCGAAAGGGTCTCAGCGTGTTGGCTTCGGCTCCGCGTACGCCTCCCAAAGGTCCGGAACACAATTGTTCCGTGATGGGAAGACCTACCTATTATGAAGATTTAAGATTTAACACAAAAGTGTGATATTATTTTGTACTATCGTTGTAGAATTGTTTTTGCTGAATATTTTGTATTTTGATTGTTGTTCACATTGATCATAATATGTACGGTCTAATTTTTTGTTTGTATCCCTACTCTTTATTTTAATTATCATGCACTGTTACTTTACACGCCAAGGGGCCTTACCATGACGTCTTAACGTGATTCAGTTTAGGGCCTAAACTGAGTCGCTGCCATACAACTGAGCACAGGTCCCTTACCTGAACCTGAACCTTTACTGAATTGCGTTAAAGGGCATTTTCAGAAAAAAGTGCACCCTTTTAATGAAGATGGGTCCTCAATTTTGTTAAAATATATCCAAATAATCTGAGTATCCTATATCCGGTCGGCCGTTGCATTTCTGCTGCATTACATCTGAAATGTCGGCCGTTGCGGCTTAGGCCGGTATAATATATTTTTTATCCTCCATAAAAAAAAAATGTCAGGTTTGTAACGGCCCATACGAAATGTATGAAAAAAATGCGTTACAAAGCTGACAAAAAAAACGGGACACTATTTTTCTTGTTTCCAATAGTACTCGTGATACTGGTTACAAAAAACCCAAAACTTCCTATATAAAAAAAAATATGAAAATGGTACCCTATTTTTGAAAATGCCCTAAAACGTTATGGTAACGGCCAAGGATGGGTTAGGTCCGCGTGTATTTAAGATCTGTTTCTACGAGTACCACGGATACTCGGATCTAAATTACACGCGAGCCCGACTTGTAAACTTGGCTACCTAAGTTGTTTAATTATCATTGCACGTGCAGTATTAGACGATTTATTCCTATTCGTTCCTACTACAATGGTTTTGAATGTTTTGATTAAATAACTTAACAAAATATCACCTACCGACGTTAGTCGTAAGACTCGTAAGAGATATTCACTAAATTCGTTGAACAAGTTAAATCCGTCAAAATAAACACTACGAATAACTTTAAATCACAACATGCAAGCAAACGTAATGATATTGCAGTTTCATTTATTGCAATTTTGTTTGGTACTACACTTTTAATTTTCAAAATCTTAAAAAATTCACGGAATTGATAGAAGTATATTTATTTATTATTACGTGAATTGAAGTTGTAAGGTATGACATTTTATTTAATGAAATAAGCTAGTTCAATCTAACGGGTTGTTGTGTATTTGAAGAAAAATAAGAAATTAAAAACACGTACCGTTGCGTCTTCGCTTTAATTTGAAAGTGTAAGACGTAGAAACCGCTTGTTATTATTAATACGACTCTAGCGTAACGGCTTATGGTTCAAAATTGATTGAAGTGACAACTATGAAACAAACCTGGGTTATTCTACCTGTTGGACCCAAAAAAACAGTGCAAGATACAAATGTCCTAAGTAAGAGGTTTTTATGTGTCCCTTACGACATTTCTATCGTTCACTGTTGACACGGAATTGTCTTTGCCGATGCCAGCCTCTACTGTTATTAGATATTGAATCTAATTTACTTATATGTAAAGAGTATACTCGTTTGTTATAATAAGGTTAACAGTAACCTAAAGAAAACCCCAAACAAAAACCCTATCGGGATTGGGTTTTGCAGTTAACCGGGTTAATGGTTAGTGTTACAGCAACATTTCGCTTACCGTTTGTATTCGGTTACTGAATGTTGCTGTTACAGTATCATTGTGTAACAGATATGATTAGGTAACCAACTCGATAGGCTTAAGCCTAAAGAGGGGTTTTCCGGTCCCTGTATGTATGTATGTATTAAAACTACTAAATTAATCCACAAATTTTACAAAAGCTGGCGCTCTTGCTTCGCGCGGGCTACTTTCCTACTTGTAGTACTTTATAAGTTCAATGAAATTTACCATTTCCAATTAATTTACACACAAATCAAAATCGACTCTATTTTATATATTGTGCGATCTAACAAATTCGTAACATTTTCTTGTGTGGCTGGGCCTTAGGAAACTAGCTTAGCTTGGCGCGGGAGGCGCGAGTCCATAAATCAAGTCGCGCTTGATGTATGAAGAAGCGCGCTTTTTTACAAGTTATGCTAAACCTCTTTTTAACATAGATTAATCGATACATGGGTAGATAGATTATTTGGCAATAAATTAAATGTTCTGAATAAAAATACCTTATTCCTAATTACCAGGCCCCGGGAATGCAAACGGTAAATATTTCCGGTTTACCGGTAATTTCATAACAATTTTTTTACTAGATTGCATTCTCTTATGCTTCGACCGTAACATTGGCACTGAGGTTTTGCATGAACTTTTTTTCTTAGTATATTTCATGTTTAAACACACCTCGCTGGCTCCGCAGAAAACCAGCGCCGTTGACAACGCTTAGTCGTGTCAACTGCAATGCTGAGTGGAGACCATTTCAGCCTCACATCACTTTACAATGTATACTTCTTCTTTATCTTCTGTGTAAATGTGCTTCTGTAATGATGTGTTGTCTGAATAAAAGTTGTTCTATTCTATTCTATTCTATTCTAAACAATTTTTTATTGTAGCGAGGTGCATGGGAAGAGACGCCAGGCGCCGCTGGTCGTGGAGGTGAGACGCCTGGCGCCACGCCGTCCGCCCGCGTGTGGGACGCCACGCCAGGACACATCACGCCGGGTCACGCCACGCCTGGGCGCGAAACGCCGGCTCAGCACGCGTCAAGACGTAATCGCTGGGACGAGACGCCGAAAACGGACAGAGGTGATTTACTAACTTGACAGATGAATAAAGCTACCAGTATATAAGTGCATGGGAGGAAATGCCTGGCGCCACGCCATTCGCTATGTGGGATTCCAAGCCGGGATACGCCACGCTTGCACGTCTCTAGGAGCCATCGCCTGTGTGACATGGCGAAAAGAGACAGTAGATAGTATGTGCTTGTTTTTAGTCATTGGTACAGTCAAAGTGCCAAAAAAAGTATAAATGACTTTATTGCCTGAACATCATTGTTGCTGACTGTACCACTTTGTCGGTCTAACTTTTCCCCTCACTAGCTCGGAAAGCGCTGTTTGCATTTTATCCACATGTGTGGCAAAGTAATCTAATTCCTTTCACTTACCACCCGTCCAGTACAAGTGAGTCCTATATGCCCATAGTAAATATGCGCAATCGGAGGTCACACCTTAAATTGGTCGTGTCTTATCGCGCACTTGGTAAGCTGTTGTCGATATCTAAGTACCAGGAGCGTACTCTATATGACACATTATGAAAATGAATTTTGAATGATTTTTTCAAGATAACTTGCACGTGGATAAGATTTGTAATCGTATGTAGTCTTTATTTTTCTCGCGATAGTGAGGGGAAAAATGTTGTATTACACTCGGCGGCAAAGTTTGTTCAACTCTCGTGCCTTGAGACCCCTGTGAAGCTCATAATTCCAGTTATTGAACCACTCGCTACGCTCGTGGCTGAATTTTGGAATCTTTCGCTTGCTTGGGTCTCAATATAAGCCCGAGAGTTAAACAACAACTTTGCCCCCTTGTATAATAAATAACTATTATTAGCTTGGACTCGCGCACGAAGGGGTACGTACCATTATCTATAAAAACGGCAAAAACATCACGTTTGTAGTATGGGATCCCCCTAATATTTATTGCATTCTGGTTTTTAAAGTCTTAGTGATAAGGTTCCGTTTTCACCTTTTGGGCACGGATCCCTCATAAAATCAATCACATGGTATATAAAAAAATATCTGCGCTTTGAGGTGCTCATTACAGTCATCATGCTTACCAATTTAAATTTTTTGGACAACAGAAACTCCCGGTCATAACAGCGGTTGGGCCGAAACCCCGCGCACCGACCGCGGCGCCGGCGTCGACACCATCCAGGAGACGCCCACGCCGGGCACCAAGCGCCGCTCCCGCTGGGACGAGACGCCCGGCGCCACGCCCGCGCCCGCCACGCCCACGCCCAGCCACGCCACGCCCAGCCACGCCACGCCGAGCCACACGCCAGGGCACGCCACGCCGTCAACTCCGCATACACCAGTTTTTACGCCCGGAGGAGTAAGTGTCAAACTAGGAGTTGAAAATACGCCATTTTCTATACACTATTTTCACATACAAATATTTTTCTACTCCAGCACTTCTATCTGTCAATTAGATGACTGGCAGCAATATTAAAAAAGTATACAGTATAACGTAGTCTATGGTATTCCATAAGAACGCTGCTAAATATTATTTATCATTATATATTATATTGGACTTCAAGCTTCCTTTACGCCCAACATCAAAATGCTCCTAACGATTTTAATACAATATATGAGCAGTATTGATGTGTAATTTAAAGCATTTTTTAGTGAGCATATGACATCTTTCACATTCTGCCACCTTTCGAGATTTTAGCAGTCGTAGAAAAACAGCTAGTAATGAATAGATGTTTAAAACTCTCGGGTCTATGGGACGCTGGATGCAGGTCGCTTCCAACCGGTACAGCTGGAGGTCCAAAGGGGAGGCCTATGTTCAGCAGTGGACGTCTTATGGCTGATATGATGATGATGATGAAACACTTTATGGTCACTTCATCTTAACCCTGTGAAAACGAGTGCTGTAAAGGGCTCGGAGCGTAGGGTCACGGTGTTAATAGCGATTCATCAGTTCTAAAGTGTTTAATTTCAATAGGGATGATGACAAGGTTGAAAAACTATTATTCTAATTAGTCCGTCAGAAAGATTATCAAAAATTATTAGACACGATGTTTTCCTTTTTCAAGATAACTTAAATTGACGAATATGAAGAGCGTCTAAGTTCCGTGGTGGGGGCTGGTGACGTCACCTTAGAGTAAGAATTGTACTCAGGTGTGACATCACGCGAAACTTTAAAGCCCTGTATTTCCGTCATTTTTCATTTGACGAACAAAAGAAAAAATACGTATCGTATATTTTTTAATAATCTAACAGACGGACTAATTAGTTTTTTTGTCGTATAGCCTATTAGCCAACAAATGTTTGTAGTCATACTAATAAAACGTTTATTTTTAGTCAACACCAGTGGGAATGAAAGCCATGGCTATGGCCACGCCCACGCCAGGTCACGTGGCGGCCATGACTCCAGAACAACTGCAAGCGTACCGCTGGGAGAAAGAGATAGACGAACGCAATCGCCCCTACACTGACGAAGAGTTAGATACCATGTTCCCCCCAGGGTACAAGGTTTTGCCGCCCCCTGCCGGTACGTACCTAGCAATATACCCTCTCCCTTAATTTCTGTTTTTTTTTACAAAGTTGTCTTAACAATACTTGATCAAACAAAATTAAGACGTTTTTAAGACGAACACAGTAGTTAATTAATTCCTACTTTAGTTTCAGGACACATGTATTAAACAATGCCAACTACGTGGAAAACGACTGTCGTAATGAAATTTAATAAATACATGTGTTGTTGAATTGAAAATCAGACAGAATATTCTATTTAATACTCAATTTTTCTTTCAGATGATTGATGACAATAGGACTTTATGGTCACATGCCGTTGGACTGCCCGATTTTGCTTTAACAATGAAATGAATTGCTTATATTAGTTTCAGTTATACTGTGCATGTAATATTGTTTCTTACTTGAATGTCACGCTGGTGCGATTGCGTGGAGTTGGAAAGAGTGGAAACGCTGAGTTTGCCGCTCTACGCTACGTTGAGGCGGCCGCGTGAGGCGTATCAACCTAATACTCTCCGCATATCACGCTTACCCTTACTATAGACTTGAGATACGTGAATAGTCGTCATCTCATCGGCCGCGCTAACATGGCGCTCCCTGCTCACGTTCTACAAATCGCGCCCGCGTACATTTGCTAAGCACCCAACGGCACGAGACCCATGTTAACTTGTTATGTTGTTGCCCAGGTTATGTTCCGATTCGGACCCCGGCTCGTAAGCTGACCGCAACACCTACACCCTTGGCTGGTACCCCAATCGGCTTTTTCATGCAGACGGAGGAAGTGGGCGGCTCGGCCGCGGCCGCCGCGCGCCTGCTGGACCCGCAGCCTAAGGGGAGCCAGCAACTGCCCTTCATGAAGCCGGAGGACGCTCAGTACTTTGACAAACTGCTCATTGACGTCGACGAGGAGACGCTCTCGCCCGAGGAACTCAAAGAGAGGAAGATCATGAAACTCTTGCTTAAAATTAAGGTAAACACACAAAATGTATGAGTGCACATTGTCTTGACAGATTATAAACTTGTATCTTTACTTGCGCTTTGATTTTATACGTATTAAATACGTTATTTCAGAACGGCACGCCGCCTATGTGCAAAGCGGCGCTCCGCCAGATCACGGACAAGGCGCGCGAGTTCGGTGCCGGCCCGCTCTTCAACCAGATCCTACCGCTGCTCATGAGCCCCACGCTCGAGGACCAGGAGCGCCATCTGCTGGTCAAAGTTATCGACAGGATCCTGTACAAGCTAGACGACTTGGTGCGCCCATATGTTCACAAGGTTTGTATTCAAGTTTTTTCTACAAAACTATTACGATGTGCTCTTACTTCTACTCGACGATTAGCCAATTTCTCTGAGGCAGCGAAGGAACATAATTAATATGTAGGTCATACTGGGTGCTAGGCAAGTAAGACGTAGATGTATTAAATGGAAAAGCACTAGCGTTTTCGTTTTGGCCCTGTAGTCTAGTTTTCAGTACGATCTCAAGGGTTGTAACGTAAATAACTAAATATTGAAAACACCCTACTTGGTTGACACCTGTGATCAACATAGAAGTATTGAAGTTCGGTGAACGCGTTATTCATATAGAACGCATATTCTCACAAGACAGTGATAACCACGGATTGCCATCCGTTCAATATCCTCGTATCTTTACTGTTAATATTTATCATTTATTACAGATTTTGGTCGTCATTGAACCTCTGCTCATTGATGAAGATTACTACGCGCGCGTGGAAGGTCGTGAGATCATCTCTAACTTGGCCAAGGCCGCCGGTTTAGCAACCATGATTTCAACCATGAGACCTGACATTGACAACATCGATGAATACGTGAGAAACACTACAGCCAGGGCTTTCGCCGTTGTTGCTTCTGCTTTGGGTAAAAATACACTTTAAAGAAATTTTTAATGAAACGTATGTAATAAGTAAATAACATAAATGAGTGAATCAACTTTATGGCGCACCTCGTTGTTATCGCGGGTCACACTTCGAAACCACGTTTTTGTGGGGCTCCTTTATTACGGGATATTGACCCAAATATATTTGAAGTCGATGCCATACCCGATGCTTTGATTCACCCTAATTGAATTGAATGACGGTCGACGATATAATACTTCACATAAGTATAATCAAAATAGGACATTTAACTATTTCAGTACCTTTTTAAAGTATTTTTAATTACAGGTATACCTTCCCTACTGCCCTTCTTGAAGGCTGTGTGTCGGTCAAAGAAGTCTTGGCAGGCGCGCCACACTGGTATAAAGATCGTGCAACAGATCGCCATTCTGATGGGGTGTGCTATTTTGCCGCATCTTAAATCGCTTGTCGAAATCATTGAACATGGTAAGTGACTATTTAAGCATACAATGTAGACTTAAAATACGAAAATAAAATTTCTTTGTAAACTAGACTATTGTGTTCTAAACTTTTGACTGGCGTGTAAAAACAAAAGTTATTGTCTTATTCCTCTAAAATTAAAGATTAACGGTCACTACATACTTTTGGTCTGTACCAAAAATCTAATTTTAAAAAGCAAAATTCGTGTATGACATGCTTTTATTTTTTACCAAGGTTTGGTCGATGAGCAACAGAAAGTCCGTACTATCACTGCGTTGGCGAGCGCCGCCTTAGCCGAAGCAGCCACGCCGTACGGTATCGAGTCCTTCGACTCGGTTCTCAAGCCCCTGTGGAAGGGTATCCGTACGCACCGAGGCAAGGGTCTGGCCGCCTTCCTCAAGGCTATCGGTTACCTCATCCCCTTGATGGACGCTGAATACGCCAACTATTACACACGTGAAGTGATGTTGATCCTCATTCGTGAGTTCCAGTCGCCAGATGAGGAAATGAAGAAGATTGTACTGAAGGTATACATTTTTACCTACTAATTGCTCTATGAAATGGGAATACAAATAGATCATTTTTACTAAATATTGGATTGGGAAATTTGAAACTCATTGTGTAAGAAATACAGTAGAGTTTCTTGGCAGCGACACTTTCCGACAGACATTACTAAAAATAAGTTACTAAGTACATCTTTAGTTAGATCCTAATTTCGATTAAGTATTTTGCAAGGATTGTCTATAACCTAAACATGATTTCAGGTCGTGAAACAGTGTTGCGGCACCGATGGCGTGGAACCCCAGTATATTATGGATGAAATTTTACCACATTTCTTCAAGCACTTCTGGAACCATCGCATGGCTCTAGACAGGCGTAATTATCGCCAGCTCGTTGACACTACTGTTGAAATTGCCAATAAGGTAAGTTTTTTCATGGGTATCAGTGACACCACATCGTAAATATTTATAGGCAAGGTGAAGCCAATTTTGCGTTCCTTTTCTTCATGAGCTCAATTTACTAAATAAATTCGATTCTATTGATGCTCTGCCACATGTATGTTATTTTTCATAAAATTATGCACCAAGAAATATTGATATAAATTGTACAAAGGATATTAATTGTATAAAACACAGGATTACTACTACATGTAATTATTCCGCACACAAAGTAGGACAATGTATAAGGTTGACGTTGTTCTATTCAAATATAAAAAATACCAAACACGATATTTCATAGGTATGTTTACTTAACTTCTCGTATTAAAATATTCTTTATTCCTACAGGTCGGCGCTTCAGAAATCATAAACCGAATAGTAGACGACCTGAAAGACGACAACGAGCAATACCGGAAGATGGTGATGGAGTCGATTGAGAAGATCCTAGCCAACCTGGGTGCGGCCGACATCGACTCCAAACTTGAGGAGGCACTCATTGACGGCATCCTGTATGCCTTCCAGGAACAGACTACTGAGGTAACTGGGTTAATTTATGCAGCAAGTGGCAACCATTGAGAAATGTCAAATGATTAGAACTTAAAAGTAATCATTATCAACAAAAAATTGATTGATTATAAAAAAAAAACAGAAAATCGGATCCTTCCACGTTGCTTGGAATTATTCGAGTCAAAATCACGAGCTGATCCGATCTTGATAAGAAAAACTGTCCCATAAAACTCCTTTCATTTACGCCACGTTTTCGTATGAACTTCGATGAGCGTGAAGTAATAGAAACTTGAATATTGTATGGAAATGCTAGGACTTTTTTTATTAGCAGAGTCGAATCGGCTCGTGATTCTGATTCGAATGAGCCCAAACAAGTCCAGATCTGGAATAATCCGGTTTTCCAAGTATTTTAGACAAACTCAGGTTCTAAAAAATTGTAGTCATTTTCATCTCTTTTTCTAGAAAAAAATCATCCATACTGCCTTAAAATAACATCAAAGACACCAATGGGTAGTTTCTCCTGTAAGCTCTTTTACTATGTATCAGTTTCTGAGTGGTAAATTTGTTAATGTAATGGAACAAGTTTTGACATGTCATTATATACATCATTTGCATAAACGGCCTCCTAGCCTAGTTGGTAGTGATCCTGCCTACGAAGCAGGAGGTCCCGGGTTCGAATCCGGGTCAGGGCATTTATTTGTGTGTTTATCACGAATATTTGTTCCTTTGTTATGGATGTTTTCTATGTATTTATATACTGTATCTGTCTATTATATATATCGTCGCCTAGTACCCACAACACAAGCCTTATTGAGCTTACCGTGGGACTAGGTCGATTTGTGTAAGATTGTCCCATAATATTTATTTATTATTTATATTTATTTATTATATCCTCCGAAAGAGAGCATGTGAATTTACAGCTCAGACTTCAGATCGGCATATAGACCATGTTGATCGTTGTTCTTTTGTTATTTGTAAGTGCGTATACAAATTAATGGCACCGAGGCTCACGCCTCACGGCATAAAGATTTTCAGCCTTTATGTGGACACTCACTCCCAGTTAAAATTAAAAAATATTTCTCTACGATCATTGTTGAACAGGACGTGGTGATGCTGAACGGGTTCGGCACAATAGTGAACCAGCTGGGCAAGCGCGTGAAGCCGTACTTGCCCCAGATCTGCGGTATCATCCTGTGGCGCATGAACAACAAGTCGGCCAAGGTGCGCCAACAGGCCGCCGACCTCATTTCCCGCATCGCCGTCGTCATGAAGACGTGTCAGGAAGTATGTCAAATCACTATTTATAATTACAAGAAACATAGTATGGTAGAATCCGTGTATATCGACGTTCAAACGTCGTACTAACCGGAAGACGTACTAAATGAATAGACAATATTAACTAACTTATATGTCTAGTAATTGTAGGGTGAGCTAGACAATTTTCAACCAAAAACAGTTATAAATTTAATATAAATATAAGATTTCAAAATTTTAAGCATTCAGGCCTTGTGATTGCTCTTATAATCTTTTTTTATTAAACTTTTCAAAATTAAGTATGTTTATTTAGCCGTTTAAGTTAACATATTTTTTGACTTTAATTTGTTCTTAAACGAAATATTTCAAACCGGTTCGTGCTCTTGCGCGATACCAGCCCGCCCTCTAGCACAGAGCTATCAAGACGTATCCGGCTGCGGAAATATTTTTACCGTATACTGCAATAAAAATTTCGGCTCGATATCAGCACTTGTGAAAAACGAAAATCAAAGCTTATTATAATGCATTACTTTAAACTAATTTTGTTTTGTCTTCCTAGGAAAAATTGATGGGCCATCTCGGTGTTGTCCTTTACGAATACTTGGGAGAAGAATACCCTGAAGTATTGGGTTCCATCCTGGGGGCGCTGAAGGCGATCGTCAACGTCATCGGCATGACCAAAATGACGCCGCCCATCAAGGATCTATTGCCGAGATTAACGCCCATTTTGAAAAACAGGTAATTCTAATATTTCTAACATGTATTCATACTGCAAGCATTATAAATTCAATAGGGATGTTGACACATAATTACCTAAATGAATCAATAATTAACTATCAAAGAAAAACAATGAAATTACTAAAACTAAAAATATAATTACATGAAAAAAAATACAAGGCATTTAAGTATTGATGTTTTTATCGTACTATATTTCTCATTGGATTTCTCACATTTTATAAAGATAAAATATTTGTATAACAACTATACACCTAACCGCATTGCTCCATCAAAATTGCAATCTCGTTGTTATTTTAAATACTGTTTTACTTTACAGACACGAAAAAGTACAAGAGAATTGCATTGATCTAGTCGGACGAATCGCGGACAGAGGGCCCGAGTTCGTGTCAGCCAGGGAGTGGATGAGAATATGTTTCGAGCTGCTAGAGCTTCTAAAGGCGCACAAGAAGGCCATTAGGAGAGCCACTGTAAATACGTTCGGTTACATCGCCAAGGCTATCGGACCTCATGATGTGTTGGCGACATTGTTGAACAATTTGAAGGTTCAGGAGCGGCAAAACAGGTGAGACTAAGAATTGTAAGCTTGATACGGCATTTTAATGCATGTAAAAAAAAATAGAAAAGTTTAACTGAGTTTCACTGGAAATACGAGGGCTGCGACTTATGTATCCGGAATAGAAAAAACCAACAAACGTATGGAGGTATAAATAAATATTATGGGACAAGCATACACAAATCGACCTAGTTCCACGGTAAGCGCAATAAGGCTTGTGTTGTGGGTACTCGGCGACGATATATATAATAGAGAGATACATATAAATACTTAAATACGTAGAAAACATCCATAACTGAGGAACAAATACGTGATAAACACACAAATAAATGCCCTGACCAGGATTCGAACCCGGAACCTCCTGCTTCATAGGCAGGGTCACTATCAACTAGCCTAGGAGGCCGTATTATTATGTATGGTATGGTTTTATTGTTTTTCAAAATATTCTAAGTGATAATCGATGCACTTTTGCATACGTAGAAACCAATTATCAAAGCACTTTTTCTACTCTGACTGAGGTATCTCCAAATAGTAGATTGTTAACCAAGGGCTGAAAGGCACGCATTTCCGTCGAGGTAGTTTAGACGGAAATGGGGGTGCCTTTTACCCGAGTTAAACACTCTACTTTTCGTTTCGAAGGCGAGGAAAGTAAAAAAAAACAGTAAAAGCTACTCTTTTAACTTGAACAAAATCCTGAAGGAAGCATTACAAAATTGTAGAATATTTAACACAACAATGGCATAATATATTTTGTTTTATTGAAAACAAACAAAGGTAAACTTAGTTCCACTGTTTACTATCATTACTTCATCTCTCTATCATGTATTCAGGTTAACTTTCTGTTGTACTTGAAATGTAGTGAGAAGTGAGAATAAATTCAACAAAATTCTACAGCAGTTACTTTGAGCTGTTGATAAACTCGTAATCGGTTTTTTTGGACTCCATTCAGTACTCTTTTTCAAGTTGATAATGTACTGTAATACTGAAATATAGAAAGAACTTTATTCGATATTGATATATCAATGTTTGCAACACAAAACTTTAAAAACCTACAATCTAACTTCAAAATATCCCAAAACAAACATCACATATAATGGAGTAATGCTACGCCAGCTAGCATATAGCATATATTGTATTGAGTATTAGCTGCTATTTGACTTGAATTAAGTACATTGTTGAATGTTGATAGCGGATATTACTTTAGACATCGTAAACTAAAATATGTAAACATCCACAGGCAATTTTTTTGTTAAAGTTACATGCCACAGATAAGACATACGAGTAAACCTACACAATTATTGAATTACTTTCAAACACAGTGTTGCTAACTACGATTTTTTATATTTGCCGCGCTTTTCTACAAATAGTTGGGTTGTTTTAATAGTATGACTAATATTTAGCATTTTGCATAAATATGTGGGTAAGTATGAATTAATGTGTGGCTGTATAACTTTTTGCCATTGCTTACATGCACATATGAAAGGTCAAAAAAAACTTTTTACGTTTATTCCTTCTTGTAAATATCAAAATAATTTAACGAATTCCTATTTTTACGTATGATAATCGCTACAATAAATTCCAATGTTTTGAGAGAAAGATCTATACCCGTGGATTTGTTTCTGGGGTGAGTAAATAGGAATATTGTTGACACTTTGTTCTGCGTGGTGCTTACAAGTCGAGAACCAAGAGGAATATATTAGTTTGCGACCCTAGGGCCGCCATGCATCGTTTTCCACCCGCTTCATAGATAAACAACAACCTATTTTCAGAGCATGAGAAATGAAAACGTGTTTTTTGAACGCGTCGACGGCATCTTCGCGGGTCGGAAATCGATGACCACGTAACTTGATGATTTATATTTGTAATTAAATAAAAATCATTTGGTGCCAAATCAGGGCTGTATGGTGGATGTTCCGTTAATTTAATATTTTGACCTTTAAAAAATCGAGTTGTTTCGCCTGTATGAAAGCTGGCATTGTCATGGTGCAGAATGATTCTGCGTCGCTGGTTTTTTTTTACGTATTTCTTAGTAATACTTCCGGTAAGCAAATGGTCGTGTACCACTCCGAATTAACCATTTTACGATTTCTAGCGGCACTTTAGCCACATGGCCATTAATACTTAGTTACTTTCGTAGGGTTTGGCTCATTTTGAACCACCCACACTGATGACTGTTGTTAGTTTCGGGATCATACGCATAGATCCGGGATTCGTCACCTGTGTAGATATTATAAACAGCCTTCGAGCCACCATCGTTATATTTTTGCAGCATTTTCTTGCACCATTCGACGCGGGCATCTTTTTGATCCTTAGTTAAATTATGCGATATCCAACGCGAACAATTTTTTTTACAAATGTTTATGTAATATTTTATTAATACTCGTCATACATATGCCTAGAGTCACCTCTATCTCGCGAAACGTAACATGATGATCATGCATTAATATTATGATTTTACGCACAGCTTCAATATTTTGTGGAACAACGACCGATTTTGGACGACCTTCCTAACCTTTTGGCCGCCGGACCCTGTTCGCCAAGACGCTCACTCACACGCCAGAGCAAATTTTAAGTAA
Organism: Lathronympha strigana; assembly: GCA_949128165.1. Taxonomy (NCBI): domain Eukaryota; kingdom Metazoa; phylum Arthropoda; class Insecta; order Lepidoptera; family Tortricidae; genus Lathronympha; species Lathronympha strigana. Next base: position 13,153,792 of record OX421909.1, on the reverse strand, counting down.
ACAACTAATAAAAAGTTTAGGGATTGCAAATAGTGATATCGATATTCATAATTAAAGGTGGAATTCTTCTCAATTTGCCTTTTTTTAATTCCAAACCTAGATTTCTCTCAAAATTTCTAAACTAAACAGATTTACTATACAAGAAAATGTTGAAAATAAAGGACTTTATCATGAAAAACAACAACTAAACATTATCGAATCATGAAGTAATATCACCGCACTAGTCTGTACGAGTAGTCTTCTATACATGTCAACGGCGCGCAGGGCTCGTCTTTAGTTCCGACTGACAAATACTGTTTACGCGCGAGTTAAGTAATAATAGCGTCTGAGTCAACGGCATAAGCGCTTGTCGGTACGTAAACTTTATAAACCATAAGATTAGGGACGCGCATCGTGTCTCGATAAATTTACATACTTACCGGAGGGTTTTCGGAGAAAACTAACAGGTGGATTTAATAATATATATATACAGTATGTATCAGAATGAAAGGCAAAACAAGAAACCCGTTAATGTTTAGATCATAAATATGAGCATGGTAGTTACCTAATTCATCAAAAATACGACAGGTTTTACGTGAGGTATAAAAATATACATTTATTATTATTGTGTTGCACCTCCCCTGTATTATTTGTTTACAATCTTATAAATGACATTTCTTAAATTACCAACTGACAGACAGGCGTCAAACCTTGTTGAAGTTTGGATTTTTACCTAGTTACAAACAAATAGTTAACAAAGCGCTTGCGCGTTGCCTATGACTACAGCCATTATTAAAATAATTACCTAGGTTACTTATAAACGGAACTCAAAGCGCATGTGTATTGACATAACAACGTTAATGTTAATTAGTTGCCCCTAGCTACATATCAACAGTACGCAATACGCATGCACTGTCAAAAATCAAAAACGTAAACAAACCCTATAGGATGTTACAAAAACCATTAACCGACTGCAAAAATATGGTCTTCGAGTAATTCATTTAGTAATTTTATGCCATAAAACATGTATTTAGGCACGTGAAATGCACGTCATTACATTGTACTCGAGTTCCCCGTCAACCAGTTTTAAGGTTTGCTCCTCGTTGTGATACATACTGTATATATCGGTTATATATATATGAATGAAATGAATGAATGAAATGAAAATTCTTTATTTCGGACAAACATATGCATCCATAGAGTATTAGTAAAAACGCAACTATCTTATCCTATTATTAGTAGTATTATTATATATCGAGTTATTATATATCGAGTTAAAATGTAGACCTCCGCTGTCACTGCGGTCAATAATTTATTCGGCAAATAAACCGCAATGGACAATTTACTGAAGAAGCTGCCTAAACTTTATCCATTATTATGCCTTTTTTTTCTACATATACCTACTTACTACGAGTAGTTACCAACAATGACAATAATTGGCATTTAAATGTTTGAACGCTTAAATAAAACCAGATTCGTGAAAACATATTCATTTTAAAAACTTGCACATCAATTGAACTTTCCCATCCCTAGCTGTCTTTTATACATGCCAACGGCGACAGTGACACGGAAAAATGTAGAAATTATAAGCATATTTTTTAAATCCTTTATTATGAAACAATGGATTCATATACCTGCTTAAAAAGTAAATGTATGAAAAAACAAAGGGTCAACAAGTTGACACGAGTACAAAATAATTTTTAAATTCTATTATTTTACCATTTAGTAAGCGGTTGAAACTTTGTCTTGTATACAAGACGACGGCGTTAGTGTATCGTACTATCGTTGTCTTGTATAGGTGACAACGGCGGTCAAAGGGTTAACTTCGTCCGTGAGCATACTACGAGCACGATTGAACTCACTAAACCAGTGATGCACAGTGGTTTTCGACGGAGCTTCATCACTAAAAGTCGAAGTTAATTGAACTATGCACTGTTGTTGGCTTAAACCACGCCGAAAATCGTAATAAATCATAGCACGAATATTTTCACGTGTGAGTTCCATTTTTGAATCCTGGATTCCGCATACATAAATAGCAGCCATCGTAATCATTTCCGAAAACAACATTTGGCTTGTAACTTCTCTACTTATATAATCAGAATAGTAGTTTATGCGAATGAAGGGCATTACAACACGAATGTGAAGTTATGTTATCATAAAACGCGTGTAGATACTAGTAAAGTTAGTATATGCACAATTATAAACCCTGCTCACCGGGGACCTTGGTCACTTTTTCTGTAGTATATGACATCTCTTTCAATTTATAATTTATATATAGTAGTGTGACTACTTGAAAAACATGAATCAAAACATTTATTATGTTTAATAAATGATTTAATTCATGCTTTATAATTGTTCAATTTATAATTAGTATATGCAATTATACACACGAGTATTGTAATACTCGTGTGAAGTTATCATAAAACGCACTGACATCGGCATGTTTTATAAACCCACGCTTGTGTAGTAATACCCTTTATTATAGTCGCATATCTACTACTACAAATCAAATAATACGGTTGAAATTAATTTAGCCATCTTTACACGAATTTTAAGTATAAGACCAATATCATTATGCATGATTACAATTTAAAATGAGCCTCTATTCATTTTGACATAATTTACATACTCGTAGCGTTGAAAAGGTTCGAATTCAATTAAAGTTAATATAAGTTTTTTTCATTTAATACTAGCGACCCGCCCCGGCTTCGCACGGGTTATTATTATACATATAATTCATATAAACCTTCCTCTTGAATCACACTATCTATTAAAAAAAATCGCATCAAAATCCGTTGCGTAGTTTTAAAGATTTAAGCAAACATAGGGATATAGGGACAGAGAAAGCGACTTTGTTTTATACTATGTAGTGATAGTGATTCCTTATGGTTTTTACAAATATATTTAATTTTCAGAGTATGTACAACAGTCGCCATTGCCATTGTCGCCGAGACGTGTTCACCGTTCACAGTGCTGCCGGCGCTCATGAACGAGTACCGGGTGCCTGAGCTGAACGTCCAGAATGGTGTGCTGAAGTCGCTGTCATTCTTGTTCGAGTATATCGGTGAAATGGGCAAAGATTACATTTATGCCGTATGCCCGTTGCTCGAAGATGCTCTTATGGACAGGTAATTAATTTTTCCCCTCACTAGCTCGGAAAGCGTTGTTTTGTCCTTTAAAACTAGCGTGGAAAAACGCATTTTATCCACATGTGGGGCAAAGTAATCTAATTCCTATCACTTACCACGAGTCCAGTATAAGTGAGTCCTATATGCCCATAGTAAACATGCGCAATCAAAGGTCACACTGATCATGTCTTATCCCGCACTTGGTAAGCTGTTGGCAATATCTAAGTATCAGGAGCGTACTTACTCTATGACAAATTTTGAAATTGATTTTCCATGGTTTCTTCAAGATAACTTACATGTGGATAAGATTTATAATCGTATGTAATCCGTATTTTCCTCGCAATAGTGAGGGGAAAAATGTTGTATTACACTCGGCGGCAAAGTTTGTTCAACTCTCGTGCCTTGAGACCCTCGTAAAGCTCAAGATTCCAGTTATTGAACCACTCGCTACGCTCGTGGCTCAATTTTGGAATCTTTCGCTTGCTCGGGTCTCAATATAAGCCCGAGAGTTAAACAACAACTTTGCCCCCTTTTATAATAAATAACTAATGATAATATCAGAAAAACGCAGTCGTGTTTACTATGGCGATTATTAAAACGGGTTACGTAATTTTGGTCGAACTATCGGCCTTACGTTGTCCGCCCGTCAGCGCTCCGTACGGCATCATCTTAGATTTATCGAAATGTCGATCGAAAATAATGGTGAACTTTGAACGGTGGTGTACAATATTATAATCACGTCTATTACATTTGATGATAGAGACTGAAGATTAATGTAGATAAAGAAAAACTAGAAAAATCATCAGTGAAAACTTTAAAAAAATAATTATAGTCTGACAAGCGAGCGAGCGCAGTAACAGGACAAAATAACTATATCCATCCTTTTTTTTCAGGGTGGTAATACTAGGGTAAGAAAAAGACAGTATGATGCTCTCTATCCTACTGTTACTGCGCTCGCTGGGTTGTCAGTCTATATATATATATATATATATATCACTGACGCTCATTGTTTTATTTTCCAGAGACCTAGTGCACCGACAAACGGCGTGCGCGGCGATCAAGCACATGGCGCTCGGCGTGTACGGGTTCGGGTGCGAGGACGCGCTCGTGCACCTGCTCAACCACGTGTGGCCCAACATCTTCGAGACGTCGCCGCACCTCGTGCAGGCCTTCATGGATGCCGTCGAGGGCATGCGCGTCGCGCTAGGGCCCATCAAGATACTGCAATATGCGTTGCAGGTAAATACTAACGTTATTTATTGGAAAATAAACTAAACTAAAAAATATTAAAACACTAATTTAAATCTAGAAGTATAACTAGACTTAAAACTGAAATAAAACTAAAATAAATCTAAAACAGGCCCCTGCGGCATGGTACCGAGGACGCTGGCAACATTTCCTCGCTGGATTGCTAGACTGATCCGTTGAGCGAGGAAGCTGCCAGCTCTTGGGTCTCCTGTGGCTAAGATTTAGAATGCGTAGTTAGATAATACTAAGTACTAACCCCTTATTCATTAATAAAAACAGACATATTAGTCAATTTATTTTTTCTCACTTTCTAATAAACGCTAATGTCAAACTGACAGATAAGGACAAATAATCATTAAACTAGTTGATGTTTTATTTACGTTTATGAATAACAGCATTAGTGTCTGATATAATAAGCACATCGACAATTACATTATCGATAAGTTAAGAAATTGTTCGACGTTCGTACGGTAAAGGAAATCGATTCATGTACCATTTCGTACCTTGTCACAATACTCACAATGACGATAACAACAGATCCGTAGCGGCTATACCTAATATTGATTGTCACTGACAAAATACAAAATGTTACATAAATGGAATTCCTTGATTGTGCATCAATTCGAAAAACATCAAATTTTCCTATGAATTAAATTATTACCAGAGAAACTGCCACGACTCTAAATACTATGTTATTATTTCCAGGGTTTGTTCCATCCAGCCCGAAAAGTCCGCGACGTATACTGGAAAATTTACAACACGCTTTATATCGGAGGTCAAGATGCGCTGGTGGCCGGCTACCCCCGGATACAAAACGATCCAAACAATCACTTCATAAGATATGAATTAGATTACTTGCTGTAAACCTAAGTCTAGATACTTTATAGTGCGTGTCGCTATAGTTAGTTTCATTTTGCCAAGAGTTAAATAATCTAAAAGCATTTGTATATGTACTGTTGTTTATATATTATTTAAAGTCAAAAGCTAGTGTAGCCACTGAGCATAAAGAATTTCATATAATGGTCACTTAAGAAAACCGGCCCTTTTGTAAAAATAGCATATCCCGCTGATTTATTATCTTTACATGTGTGGGTAGTAACTTCCACTGAGATAGCAAAATAAAACAGTAGGGTAGGGTAAAACAGGAATTGGCATTAAAAAGTTATGGCCACCTATTTAGGAAAGTTACCACTGCTTTAACCCTTTGACCGCCAAGAACGCCTAAAGGCGTCGTGTGCTGTCGTACCCACAACGCCACAACGCCTAAAGTTGTCTCAGTTAAGGTGTACTTCGATCATGAATAAAATCTATTTAGAATCGTTTTGCACAGCACTACGAGATTCGTCAGTTTTGGTTATCGTAACGTGCTTGGCGTCTGACTGATCACTTCATTCAAATATGAAAGCGGTCAAAGGGTTAAAACAAGTTTGAAGGTGCCGCAAATATGGTAGTTTACCCACTCCTAAGTATGAAATTCTTTGTTCCCAGAGAGTGAACTTGTACGTTTCACTATCGAAGAAAATACACGCGTTGCTAATAACATCGCTAATTTTGTATTTGTCAAAAAAATATTTAAAAATGTTTAGTTACTCACGGTACTCTAATAATAAAATGAGAATGATTCTTTTAACATAAAATTATTTTTGAACTGCTACAAGAAATTAATGAGATCATTCACAAGTTTCACAAATGTATACTCCTATCTCCGTCTTATTATCTGCCTCTACCATGTACTTTCAGTCTGTACTAGTAACCCGAGAAGATAGGCATTTGACTCGTATTAGGTAAAATTGTTAAGAATAAAGAGTATAAAACAAAACTTCTCTTAATCACCTACCTCTTTTAGTCGCAAGTCTGAAATATATGTTATACCTACATATATTAAAAATGGAAAACAAAGAAATGCATTGTAGAAATTAATAATAAATTCATTGTTGAATTTTTATTTCAAGTGACCTACACTTGAAATAAAAATTAAATAATGTTTTTTTAATATTTGGTCACCGAAAAAGATATACCTACTTAACATGTAGTTAAGATTGGAAAATGGAATGAACAATTATAAACACAATATAAAATGCATATTTTTATTATATATATTATATTATGGTTCCGCTCAAGCTTATACTTAAAATGAGAACTTTATGTATTTAACAATTTCCTTAATGACTAGAAATACATTTTACACTCATAATATCACTGACATCAAAAAAATAACTAATATTTCAGAACTTATAATTTAAAATATATTGTTTGTATGTCTTGTGTCCGAAGTGACTGTTCACTAAACTTTAGCATTGGATAAGCCGGTAGTATACGTACATACAACATATATATATCGAATATATTCAGTCAAAAATTGAGTTATAAATCCATTGGGTTGTTTGTTGCTAAATATAATTAATAGTATAGTTACCACTTACCTAAAACGATGAAGCGTAAATTAATTTAATGAGCATAATAAAAGGCTGAAATCTAACTTGGAAAATGATATCACAATTATTGTTTTAGAGATCTTATAAGGACGCAGCATGACGGGCATGACATGGGCCAATTTTTCCAACCATACACCGCAAAGAAAAGAAAATTAGATGATTTACAACAGCCATACAAAATACTTCATATATTCAGTTGGAAGCTTCACTGTATATACTTTAATGTTCACTGTTTTTATAAGAGTATCTTTGGTAGACAACTTTTTAGTTGATAAAATCGGCCACAACTCTTTGTAGGCGTTTTCTCATGAATAATAATAAACAAGGTTGAGAAATATTTAAAGCGGGCGTCCCTTGGCTGAGACGTGCAGTAGGGCGCCGCTGCCGGACAGCGCGGGCTGCCACGCAATGCCGACCGGGCTGGAGGCCGACACGCCGAGCCGCCGGTGCAGCACCCCGTCAGAGTCCACTCCCCACACGCCTTGCTCCCCGCTCGACACTTGCTTGAATGTCATCTCATTGTCTACAAATATAATAAACATGTTAATTAATTGTGTAAGTGTTTATCCATTCGCTTCACCATTTTTATTACAAAAGTTTTTAGTCGCTTCACCCTATTGAACCCAGGTTAATAAATGAACAGGGCCAACTGGCGGAAATGTAACGTCAGCCAACGCAAGCAGACAAACGCAATTCATATTTTAAAAATCTTTCGCTCGATTTGTTGTTGCTCGTTGGAGGGTCGTCCTGTGTCTTACAGGAGTGGTAGGCTTTGGAGGGTAGTCCTGTCCTAACTCTAAATTTAAACTCTGTGACTCAGTGTCAATAGGAAGCTCATGCAAATAAGGGCGAGAGAGGGGTAGAGTACATTGAGCCCGAAGAAACATGGATTACTCACGTTAAACCGGTGTAGCGTGAGTCATACTTTAGGCTAATGTTGTATAAAGGACAAAACATAACCTTTAAAATTAGGCCAGAATTCAAATTAAAGATAAAACAAAAGATAGTTGCCCGAAATTGCAGTACTTAATTGGGCAGGGCGTAACGAGTGTAACGACGCAACGAGTCTAATGGCAGGTGTAGCGAATGGATATATAAATGTAATCACACATGTTCCAAGATACCTACCAAATAATTGCATTATTAATCGATGCAGTGATAAAGCTTTAACTGAATGCATGCTCTTGTCGTCCGTAAATGGAACTAGAATTTTAACAGGGTTATTACATTCAAGCATATATACACACAATGCACCATATTAGTCCACATTAATATGTTAGTAATAGTTTTTCCTAAGCTAGCACTACAATTACAAGGTTAACAATTATTAGTGACATCTACCTATCTATCTTTTCATTTCCAATAGTTATATATACCTGTTAGATATTTCCAGTGTATTCCGTCCTGGCAGGTCTTCGTTATACCGGTTCGGACGACTACTATACCATTAGTTAGAATAACCCAGGCGGCTCCATTACATAAAGAAACTGACTTGGCAGTAACGTTCGCCTTGTGCGAAAATCCAATGGTACATTTAGGTGCTTCTATCAGCTTCCAGTTGGAACCTGCAGGGTTGTCAGAGGAAATGCCTTCTCTATAGTAAAGTTCTCCTTTTCGGCCGACGGCCCAGACGACCCCGCAACTAGTGCTTATTGCGATTAAAGGCTGTGGATTGCTAATGTGCTCCCAGTGGTTACCCTAAAATGCAGTAACAGGTATCTTATTTTACCATCATCGGTTCGATGCAGATTGAAACTATGCCTGCTTAACGACATTTATCGCCAGCTGGATTCATAAAAGGTTAAATGTTAGGTACATTAATATTATGTAATAAAAATACAAACAAAAGTCAAAAATTATGTAAGGTACCAAATTATATATTTTTATTTGGACAGTCAGCTCCAGGGATAATGGCACAACCCTTCTGCCCTGCTAAGCATATTATAATCTCAAAAACAAAGGATTTTGAAAAAGGAATCGTATGCTATAGAATTTTAGGTGCATTATGCTAAGCAGGGCAGCCTTCTGTATAGATTGTTTTGTATGCAGGGGGTCCATTATCTCTGCTACTGACCGTACCTACCATAAAAACTTACCGCGGGGGTCATGACTGTAACTCCTGTCCGGTAAATCGCATCCCCACCTAGTGTAACGGCCCAAACCGATGTCGTGTCGGCTTCATTCTAAACAAAATTATTGGTTTTAAAGTAGGGAATATGAACATTATGAACTAAACGTAAGCATAGCCCATAGGGATGACATCGGTTATTTTTAGGATTCCGTACTTCAAAAGAAAGAAACCGACCAAGTGCGAGTTGGGCTCGCCCACCAACTACCAAGGTTCCCCACACAAGATGCTCCTCCCACACCTACAAGCATGGAATTCTCAGTGCGCGGCTGGACCAGTTACAAGCGGAAGTATCTTTCTAACTCCTTGATAGAAAGAGATTTCCGCTTGTAAATTGTATCGTGAAACAGGCCACAGGTTATAATTTTTTCAGTGATATTCGTATAATAATCCTGCCCACTACAAGATACACAATAATATTCTATTTACCGTATGTAGTCAAACACCAGTCCGTACAGAGCACCTTATACAGCAGGCAGGACCTCTTTAATCCGAACCCTCAAAATTTAACCCCCGTTCGGATCCGTGGAGCGTTCGGATTATAGTATGGAGAATTAATAGGGTATTTTGTATGAAATAAAACACATAAGATCGTATCTTTTCTTCCTTGTTTTTGATATCAGATATGTAGATTTGCCAACAGCTAACACCATATTTTTGCGCAAGACAACTAAAAGAAATACCTTCCTTCAGTTGATCTAGAATCTCAAATTTTTGAGAAATAGTCAAAGTAACGTGTTTTCTTTTCTTTGACGTGGAAGCCATGATTTAAACAGAATTACATATATGTACACTGTTGAGATGCACAAACCACGCAATAACAACACAAAATCGCGGGTGGGTAGACAAACAAAAGTGCATATCACTTGAAAAAGCGGTTGGGAAGGGCCGTTCGGATTACGGAGGGGTTCGGATTAAAGAGGTCCTTCTGTATTTGTTATTTCAATGTCAATGAATAGGTGTATTGGAAACATGTCATCTGAAAACTCTAGTGCACTAACAGGCTGAGTGCATATATTAACCACATGTTTTTCTTAATGATTTCGGTTTTTTTTTGCCTTAGATGTGTTCCCCAGTGCATTACAAACATGGTAGTGCATTTAACTTTCACGTAGCATATCTGTATAAGTGAGGCCTTATAGAGGGTTAAAATCCACGTTGGACGTGTACACAAGGACGTTGCTAGGGTACGCCGGCAGCCAGCGCCTTCCCAGGTGTCGACCCACCCCGCCGGGCTCGGCAGGCCTACTTTGTTGTCACACCGCTCGCCTCCACCAGGGGTTGCTCTTGGGAGCCTCGGTGCCCTTAAGAAATCGGTACGGGTGCTTAAGCAGATACCTAAAGGGGCGAGGAACCTGGCGGCGGAAAAGTTGAGCAGCATCATTAATAGACCAACGATATTGCCGATTGGCTTCGCATATTCGGCCCTAAAAGCACCTGAGGTGCCGGGCCAAGGTAATTTGACCACTAAGGTGAAGTGCAATATAGCCGCAACCGACAGTTGGTCTAGTACAGTTGAATGCGTTGATGTCAGTGAGACCACCCCCAGGGCGCCCTCTGTCATTAAGACGATCGAGTCCAAGGTGTATGAGGGCGCTTTGAGAGGGGCCGTGCGCGTGCTGATGTCGGACGACTCAATGGCACCTCCGGGCCCTGAAACGCTTGCTTCCTTGCAGACGAAGCAGCCACCTCCGTCTCGCGCGTTAACTTTCCCCCCAGAACCAGATCGGACCTTCGGGCTTTGACAGTAAACGTGGAGGACGTATTAGGCCGTGCACTGGGGACATTTCATAGTGGGTCAGCCGCGGGCTTAGACGGAATTCGTCCAGCTCATTTAAAGGAGTTGACATCGAGTTCCGCTGGCGACAATGGGCAGCGGCTGCTGGTGTCCCTGGCCAATTTATGCAATTTTTTGCTTAGTGGGCAATTGAACCGTGAAATATGTCCATATTTGTACGAAGCGTCGCTGTGCGCTCTGTCGAAAAAAGACGGGGGCATACGGTCAATTGCAGTAGGCAGCACTTTTCGTCGCTTGGTGGCCAAGTTGGGACGTCATGAGGTTAGAGAGCGGATGGCTGAGTATCTTGAGCCACATTAGTTGGGTTTCGGTACGCGGAAGGGGGGGTGAGGCTGCGATTCATGCCACGCGCACTTTTGAACTAAGTATAAGTTAAAAAAAATATGAAAAAAATTACAAAAGTAGAACTTAATTCATGGAAAATTATTTTAAACTTGATTGGTTGAATACTTTTTGAAAAACTGTACAAAATAATTTTGGAATTAAGTTTGTAATTTATCTGTATATGCAAACACTTATTTTATCTTGAGTACTTAATTTATCATCCCGCACGTATCTTCCTTTCAATAAGCAAAACATGATTCACATCGATTAACGCGATCAAAAGTTACGACCCGAAAACTCAAAATACGTAACCCGTCTAGTTTGTGTAAATTAGTAACCCCATTGCCCGAGAGATGGCACTGTTTTTCCGGAGTTGACGGGGTCGTCCCGACCCGAGTAGGGTGTGACTAAAAGTATCATCGAATTGTTAATTATTATAAGCATATTGAGCATGGTATCTATTAAAACACTTTTTAAGGTTGCCTATTGTGACGGACAGTAAACTGCGGAACCCTACACTGAGCAATTGAGCATGGCCCGACATGCTCTTGGCCGGTTTTTTTACTCGTGTCCTACAGTCATGCCTAATTTGTGATTTTCCACCTCGCTACTACAGGATTAAATTAAAACAAGGCTAATATAAGTTCGGGCATATCTGGCATATATAGTTGACCAGTTGGGTATCTATTATCAATTTCTTCGAACGTTAGACTAAGTCGTGTCCTCAAAATACTCTTTTCACCATATTTAAGGAAAACTGTAGATTCGCGATATGGGGAGTCGGCAGGCGCTGTACCAGGGAAATACGTGGGTCTCACAATGTGATCCTATACGTAGACTGCCCTGAAAGTTTCGGGAATCGAAAAACATAAGCAATGAGATAAAAGTACTTTTATTGATTTTCGAAGTATTCTCCTTTATGTTCAATGCACTTTTTCATTCTTTCAAACAATTTTAATGACAGTTATTGAACTCTGAAGTGGGGGTAGACAAAATGGCCATTTTATAAGCGTCGACTGCTTCTTCCGGGGTGTGAAAACGCTGACCACGCAACTTATTCTTGCATGGTTTTCGGGTGGTCTTGGGGTTCGGGGTGAAAAAATTCATTGAGGCTTAGGTCGGGGCTGTACGGAGGATGGTCCAGTAATTAGAATTTTTCACCGTTCAGATAGTAGGTATTTTGTTTTCTGAGCAGTGTGAGGGCTGGCATTATCGTGGTGTAGTATGATACGGCGTTGAGGGTTAGTTTTTCGCAGTTGAGCAAAGACAATCGGTAAACAAACACTTATGTACCAATTAGCATTGACCGTTCTTTGGTCTTCAAGTCCTTCAAGAGCAATAGTCGCCACGTGATCCGATTTGGAGATAAAAGTTGCCACCATTTTTTTTTATCGTACTGCGAGAACGAATAACTTTTGTCGGCCTGGGCTCGTCTTCATAGACCATTAGACCCATACTCGAGATTGGTTTTTCGTTTCAGGCTCATATGCGTATATCCATGACTCGTCACCTGACACAATACTAAAAACGGCATTCGAGCTTCCTCCGTTAAATTTTTTTAAGGTTTTGTTGCACCAGTTGACACGAGCCGTCTTCCGGTCGTCAGATAACAAGTGAGGAATCCACCGGGAAAATAACTTCCTCACACCCAACTCTTGCTGTAAAATAATTTGTATCTGACTCATTCCAATACCTAGTGTCCTGAATTTCCCAGTATGTCACATGCCTATTTTCCTTTATCAGTTGACGAACAACATCGATGTTATGATTAGTGACGGCCGATTTTGGTCGACTTTCACGCACATCATCCGTGAGGGATACCTACACGGCCACGTTGTGCCGATTCCGAATACCACCTATCTATATATTGTCGTCTTCGAAGGTGCTTCACTACATCACTACTAAAAGCAGTAACTTAGTCAATCGGTCTCCACATTTTTGTTGTGTTAATCCACTTTTAAAGTCGTAATAAATCATAGCTCTAAAACTTTCACGGGACAGTTCCATTTTCACCAGCGACTCAACGACTTGAAAAAACAATTGAAAATCGAATATTGATTTTTTTCTCTAAGTGGCCAGTGTTTTCGGATAATGAAACTATGAGTATAATAAAAAGGTACCTATAATACGTGTAAAAAATAAGATCGAATGTATTCAATCCCCTTTACTTACAGAAGTTACAGGGCAGCCTACGTATGTGAAGAACGTCGTAGGTTCAGGCGAGGGGTAGCCGCGAATCTGATTTCGCAAGCTATCTGTACCTAAACTTAAATATAATTTATTAGCAACTAAATAACTTATTTAAGGTTGTACCTGAGATAACATTCCACAACCTTAGCCAGTATTAGCAACTATGAAATTGGCCGCTAACAATATGCTGGATTATATCAAATATTTAATCCTAACCATACAAAAAATCAAAATTAGGATACAAAAATGACAAAATTAATAAAATTTAAATATTTAAAACAATAACAAGGTCAAAACAGTTATAGGTAATTAATTTAATGACGCAGACAACATTAGAACAAAAAAATTATATGTATGTCAACTGATTCCTTAACTACTCTAGTATCCATTCATTCATTCACTTCGTTTATGTTATGTATGTTCATATCTAGGGAAATTAACACTTATTTAAAGATAAATTATTACTTGAATTTGCATCATGAACAAAGAGAACATGCTATAAAATGGTGTCTCACGTTACACTTGCCGTGCATTTGCCCTTAAACATTTTTATTTCCTTTGCAAATGTATGGGAAAACACTTATAAGCACGGAACTCTCAGTACACATAGTGATCATATAAGGGTTCTGTTTTTTTCTTTTCGAGGTACGGAACCCGGAATTAGATCACTTTGTTCTCCGTCCGTCTGTCAAGAGCCTTGGAACCTTGGTGGGCGACTCCGACTCGCACTTGGCCGGTTTTTTTTATTATAGCATTAGATTTTTGAATACCTATACAAATCTAAATATAAGTACCTTAAGAGTTTCCTAATAAAGGATAGAAAGATAATCGAATTATAATCTGAATGGTACTTACCCATAAGGATATGTCCAACAGCGGGGTACTCCCGGCTCGGACCCACGGGCCCTCGGTTATTATCTGGGCTTTCCTGTACCAGCGCCGGCGCCGAACGCAGTCCGTGAATATCTTTTTGCCGTGGTAAGGTGCGGGGAAATCGGTCGCGTACTGCCAGCCGTCGCCGTCCACGCCTCCGGGAGTATTGTAGTCTACCATCCATTCTGATATCTAAAACAAGTAACAGTTAGGTTCGATTTTTTTTTACAGTGGTTCTACTGAGATTGCAAGCAGAGTAAACAAAAAACAATGGAATCTTGTGGGTTTCAAGGCGCACGATGCGCCTCCACGCCTGCCTAGGTGTGCCTAAGCAGGCCTGCGGTCCATACACCCAGGTTAGAGTATGGCACGGGTAAGTTAGAGATGCTTATACTATTTTTCAATAGGCGTCGGCCTGCTCCGAGCACAAGCGGAGCGCGAGCAGAGATCCTTAATAAAAAAATATAAATTGCCTTGTCTATTGTACATCTACTACTACTTCGGATGAGTACTCTTGATTGCACTTTATAAATGCAAATAATGATTATGACGTATGACTATAATGCGTAGTACCTAACGTGCTAACGTGTTCGCTTTAATAAGTACTTACCCAATGCCAATGGCGACTTAATAACTTTGTGTGTTCCCGGGTTCTCTTATGTTTACCAGTTATGTCACTCCACATGTAGCGGTCGGTGGGCAGGCCCACTGAAGTGTAGCCTGTTAGGGGGTTCCAACGCTGGTTCTCATATGTGCAATATGTTTGAGTATCATTCATTGAGTGAATACCATCGTTGCTGCCTATTCCTACAGTAAAATTATACAAGTAGGTATATGTTAGTTTATTAAATTAGACTTCTTAACGCCTGCGCAAACCGGCGGTCGGTGGGTATGGGTAGAGCAACGAAAGGTATTTCCTGCGTCGCAGCGCACACTAATGAGGGAAGATCCCTCGCGCCACCGCGAGCCTCCGCCAGCAGCAGACGGTCGGGGCTACTCAGTACGCCGATGTTTATGCTAAAAGCGTATCCTCAGTCCTCCCGTCCGCCGGTTTGATTTGTTCAGGTCTTTATTGATTATAATAGAGAAAGTTTATGAAAATGTATGGATGGATAGTAAGAGTTCCATACTATATCTAAAATGATAAATTCATTGTTTATTGTTCTAGTCGGCCCGATAAGCCTACGTTCGGTCAGTCATTATCTTTGTAGTCTTTGTTTGAGTAAACGACAATATTTGACACATTAATATAATAATGGAATATTTAGTTCGCAGTGAAAGTAAAGTTTCGACCGCCAAGCTATACATGCATTGTTGTTTGTTCAAGTGAACCCGATAAGCCTATAAAGATTTGCGTAAACTACCAAATGTAAGTAAGACAATACCGCTCGGTGTATTTTCATTGTTGATGGTCCGAGTCGAGTGGGTCCCATAAGCCTACGCTCGGTCGGTCATTTTCTTTGTAATCTTTGTTTGAGTAAACGACAATATTTAATAATAACATTAATAACAATAGAACACTTAAAATGTATTATAGGTAGTATATTTACGACCGGACGACCAGTTGGCGTAGCTGGTAGTGACCCTGCCTGCTAAGCCGATGGTCCTGGGTTCGAATCCCGGTATGGGCATTTATTTGTGTGATGAACACAGATACTTGTTTCTGAGTCATGGATGTTTTCTATGTAACCCGTAACACAAGCCTTCTTGAGCTTACTGCGGGACTTAGTCCATTTGTGTAAGAATGTCCTATAATATTTATTTATTTATATTTAAAAAACCACGAATATGTTATGTATGATTGATAAGATAATATATACGATTTGAGTTAGCATATTGAAACATAAAGTTACGCATTAATCTTAACATCATTGTTAATAACTATATAATAACATACTTAAATACCTATATAATACAATGATCACACAAATACCGACGCCTAACCGAGGGTTCCGTACATCATAAAAATTATTACATTTAAAGAGCGGTAAATAAAGTTTGTTTTATTCTGCTACGTAAATACTCGCAGTTTTTACAAGCCGCGCCAGGCCACGGTGACCCATACCCTGAGCCACACCAATAACTATTGACAATTATACTCATGTCATGACTCACATGCGAGTCACGGGCCTAGCGGTAGCGTTCGAGAGAAACCCATACGCTGAGTTGTTGCCCATGAATGGGTATATCTCGAATAATTTCTGTACTAAATATAACCGCTTTAGATTGTTTTATTCTTTAAATGTATATATTATGACGTAAGCGCTGTCTTTCAAATTAAGTTAAAAAAAACCGGCCAAGAGCATGTCGGGCCATCCTCAGTGTAGGGTTCCGCAGTTTACCGTCCGTCACAATAGGTAACCTTAAAAAGTGTTTTAATAGATACCATGCTCAATATGCTTATAATAATTAACATGTCGATGATACTTTCGATCACACCCGTCCCGACCCCATCAACTCCGGAAAAATCTTAACAGCGCGTAACCTAACCTAACCTAACCACAGTGCCATCTGTCGGGCAATTGGGTTACTAATTTATATAAACTAGACGGGTTATGTATGTTGGGTTTTCGGGGGTAACTTTTGATCGCGTGAATCGATTTGAATCATTTTTTTTATTAGAAGGAAGATACGTGCGGGATGATAAATTAAGTACTCAAGATAAAATAAGTGTTTGCATATACAGTTAAATTACAAACTAAATTCAGAAATTATTTTGTACAATTTTTCAAAAACCGTTCAACCTATCAAGCTCAAAATAATTTTCCAAGAAAGTTATTATTAAGTTCTACTTTTGTAATTTTTTCATATTTTTTTAAGTTATAGTTCAAAAGTTAGAGTGAAGGGGGGACACATTTTTTTAAACTTCTGGAGCGATTATTTCCGAAAATATTAACTTTATCAAAAACTGTTTTTAGTAAACCCTCATTATTTTACAAATACCTATCCAATGATATGCCACACTCTACAAAATTACAGCTTTCTAGTACTTACAGTCACTGAGATTATCCGTGGACGGACGGACGGACAGACAGACAGAGCGAAACTATAAGGGTTCCTAGTTGACTACGAAAAAATATTAAGAAAAAACAAATTCGCATACTGTTGATACAAGGGGCTGACGTCCAATTTCTACTTTGAGATGCAGTTGCAACTAAAAGTTTGTACGGAACCTTCGGTGCGCGAGGCCGACTCGCACTTGGCGGGTTTTTTTTACTTATTCACGCAAACAAGTTGATACTGAACTGACTGATTCAATTTGGCTTATACGGCTTATACCTGAAATCTGAACTTCCAGCACGAGAGTGCCACAATGAGTTTTATCCTCTAGGGGGTCCTATATTCTACTAGGTAATATTATGAATGCGAAAGTTTGTAAGTATGGATGCTTGTTACTCTTTCACGTAAAAACTACTGAATGGATTTTAACGAAACTTCACAATAATATACCTCGATACCAGACATCAGAATAACACATTTATAAAAATATTGCGCAGACGAAGTCACGGGCACCAGCAGTCCTATATAATTATGATGGGAGTGTAAATTTGTATTTACCTTTCAAGACACCTCCACCCCATCCTCCAGTGTAGACCCAAACTCTGTGGTCGTGTGTTATTCCCCAAACTACCCCATTTTGACCACTTTCTATCCTTCTCATATATCCGCCTATCATCCGCCAATACATTTCATCTGGACCTATGATTGGACTAGTGGAGGTATATTCCATGGTAAACAGTTTCATAGGGCCTAAAATTAATGCCGATGTTATGCTCTCTGGGGGCAATCTATGTCTATAAAAACAAACTTTTTTCTCATTTACGAAAACCTTGAGGCCCTCTCTAATACAAACAATGTTCATTGTAAAGTCTTGACCAGGAGCTAAAGGTAGTTCATAACGTTCTTCGAAACCCCAGTTACCAGAGGTTTTTGTGTTGCATACCACTGTATTCTCATCAAATCTAACATTGAAATGAAAGTGAATTTCAGTCACTTCAGTTTCAATTTTATGCCTCTGTTTTTTTACCTCAGGACCTTGTAAATTTACATGAAATCTACCTACTTCATCAAATAAGCTGCCAACAATTTTGAGTGAAGTGCCTGGGCTAAAATTGTTGTCCAATGTTATAACAAACCCTGGTACTATATTTTTTCCTATCAGTTGGTATTCTTTGGTATAAGTTCCTTTGTCATCATTGCTTTGTAAGGTTGGCATCGGATCCCAGTTCAGGATGTCACCAGAACCAGTAACAACCCATACAGAACTAGGGGAGGGTTTTCCAGAAAATCCATTTATTTGTGATGTGATATCCACCAGCACATTCAGCCATTCTTCTTGTTCCATTTCTGTCATGAATTGTATTTTAATTGCCTTTTTATTTTGTCGTGGGACTGTCAAAGCTAATCTTGGACTGCCCGGTTCAGAGGCTGACATAACACTTGTAACTTCACCCAGGTTTAAAATAGATTTAATTGTACCATCAGGTTTAAACATGGATAATGTCCCTGTATTCTCTAAGGCATGCCAGTACAGTGAAAGGATACAATCCTCTCCAGCATTGTTAGCAGTAATTAATCTAGCTTCACAACTGCGAGTCCAGCCTTTCTCATCAATAGCTATGCTATAGTCCGATAAGTCAAGACCTTGATTATTCCTATTTTTTAAACAATCTAATATCTGGATACGCCAATTGGCATTCAAGTCTGAATTAAGTGAATTCTGGCAATCTGTAAACCAATGTGGTGTTTGCATGGGATCAATGCAGCAAGCTCCAGCTTCTACAAAAGTCCAATTTGTGTCACATGTTCCCCACGCAGTCTGACTCACCTCTTCATCAAAGAACATGCCAGAGTCTACATCAAACACGCTGCTGTCACTGTCTGGCTGTGCTTCCATCCCCACCACAGAGCCCACACTCCGCACTGGGCTCCAAGCTCTAGGATTTTTCAAAGTTGTTTCATAACTTTTGCCTGTCAAATCAATATCTGTAGCTGTTGTATTCTTTTTAGAAATATGTTCCTTGGGTGGTTTTATTGGCAGTGTATGCTCTATTGGTGCAGAATGGGATTCCTCCCAAGAATTATGAATATTAATATGGGACTTTAGTTGAGTTGTTTCATTCAGCATGGTCAAACTGTGGTGCTTTGCATTAGATGCTGATGAGACCATGCTCGCAGAACTTGATGTTCGACTTAGTTGCATATTGGCTTGTACCATCCTCCATCTTTTTCCAGTTAATTCTGCAGGTGTAATTCCACTTCGCCAGTATATGCTCTTGTCAGACTCTCCTATAGCAAATACTTGGTCATTCACTCCCACTGACACATGGGTCATGTTTCCAGTTATTTCTAACCAGCCAGTGCCCATTGCAGATGCTTCAGAGGTTCCAGCAGTGTTTCCTTCTACACCCTTCCTAAACCAAACTTTGTTGTCAGAACTCACAGCCCAAACAGCATTATATCCGACAGAGATAACAGCCAGTTTGGTTTCACTGGGTGACTTTACTTCTAGCCATGCTTCTCCAGTAGGTGAGTCCTTTGTTATACCTTTTCTTACTATGGCCCGGCCCGTCCATAGCAACGCCCACACTAAACCTGTAGCCCCTACAGAGATTTGTTTAATATCACAATTTGGGGGAATGCTAATGTTAGTCCACTTCAAGCCCTCAGGAGATGTGGCACTCACGCCAGCTCTGTACATTACTCTACCATGAGACGTGATCGCCCACACCGAAAGCATCCCAGGCCCTGCAAATGGTATCTGGTTTCCTCCAATGCTTACATCAATAAATGGTTCTTGAGTAGGGTCCTTGTGCAACGGTGCTATAGCACACCAGGAATTCATAGCACTAAACTTTCGATACCTGATCCATTTTCTCCTCCTCACACATGATTTCCACTGCTTAGCAGGCCCGAACTGTGCGGGGAAATCAACTGCATAGGTCCATCCATCATGGTCTAAAGGGTGTCCATCTAAGGTAAGTTCTAGCTGCCATTCTCCTTCCCACTGCCAAGCCATGGAGGGCAATCTGATGCGTTGTATTGCTCTATCCTGAGTGCCATCTTGAGAAGAAAAATGATACCTATCAGTTGGCAGGAGCCTTCCACTAAAGCCTTCTAGTGGAAGCCAACGTTCATTTTCATACGATTCCTCTTGCACCCTGATGGGGATTTCTAATCCGTGAACGTGGAGGTAAATTTGCCGGTCCCCTCCCACTGCCCAAAGGAAATGTGGCACAGCTGATAAAGTCTTAAATTCCAAACCGAGGTACATAAACTCTCTCCAACAAGATCCACTTGTAGATAATGCGTACACTTTGCCCTCATTATTAAGAGAAAATAATAAAGAGTTACTCGACATTTTAGAAATACCACCTTTGTTTTAGACAATTTTCTGATATGGAAGTACCTCCGTTTTAACTTCGCAACTTTTCGAGCTTCATTTTTTCAGGAAAGGAAACTACATGAACGATTCCTTTTCGCAATCACGTTTTGATATTTTTATTTTTTCGACTAATAGTAAAAAATCGAAGTTTCAACAACTCAACACTTGAATGAAATACATAGTGGCACAGACTAAATAAAATACGAATAATACGATACGATATGATGAACTGTCAACGGGGAATACGTTCAAAAACAAATTATGTTATGCCCACCCTTCACTGCAAGTTTGGTATTCGCGTTGCGCGTTCGCGGGCGAGTTATAGTCTGACAACCCAGCGAGCGCAGCAGTAGGATAGAGAGCATCATACTGTCGTTTTCTTACGCTAGTATTACCACCCTGAAAAAAGGGATGGATATAGTTTTTTTGTCCTACTGTTACTGCGCTCGCTCGCTTGTCAGGCCCCTCATTCATGGCAGTCCGCCGGCACCTCCAGCACGTAATAAAGTACCGTGAATGTCGTTGCCGGATGCGTGCACGGCAACATCCTGCTAGCTCCGCCACCCCCTTGCAGTCCGAATTGCACCAAATTACAGTAACAAACAATTGAGAATTGCGGCAATGTATAAAATATATGAATTGAATTGAATTAATTATTCATTACTAAAAATTACATACGAGATGGCGGCGATTGTTTATAATTCGAGCACAATGTATGCGCTACAACGCAGCGCTGCGCATCTTTCAACGAATAAGTGCGAATCGGACTGCCAGGCTCAGCCACTTGCACACCGTGTGTCCGCTACATCCAGCCATGCCGGAGTGCCGGCGGACTGCCGTGAATGAGGGGCTTTATTTTACTGACACATGACACTGACATTGACATTCGTTACCAGTCCTTTTGGCATATAACCAAACAAAATTGTCATATTTATAATGATTTCCTACATTGCTGAGGCTCATTTTCACGGTCGTTTCCCGTTAGAAAATACCGAAGGCGAAGTTTTATTCCCCTACGGGAATAATTACATAAGAGGAATACCGTGCTTTGTGATATCCGTTCGAGCCCACCAATCGCGTTTACGACATGACTGTTTATAGTAAATGCAAAGTGCTTTTCAAGAAGTATCCTCTTTTACGAGGAATGGCATCATATAGTATTATCTGGCCCACATCCAGCCTCATACAGCAAACATTTGAAGGCAAGAATTTAGGTAAAGTATAATTAAATCATTATTTATTTATTTATTTCATCATTACATGTTTAGAAATTACTCTTACTTACACAATCATTGCACCCTGAATATATCCTATCTATATGTATTTATGTTCTTGTGGTTAACCTTGACTCAAGTAAATTATGATGCATGTTGATTACCATCAAGTTTTATTTTTCAGATACTTATGACTGGTGGAGGTGTGCTCGATATGGCCTGTATGGGTCTTGCTACGTAGCACCAACACTTTACACTTGGTTGACAGTTGCCAGCATTATGTGGCCTGGAAATTCAATAAGGGCTGGAATAATTAAGGTAATTAAATATCTCACTCACCCATATCCATTGTATTACCTATTTAACAAAAGTTTTATAGTAATAAAACTAGTGTTCTGTAAGTATTTGTAATGTATTATAAACTGAGTAATGATTTTTTCCAAATTATGCATGCCTTTCATGTCATGCATGTTATTATTATAAATGCTTATGTGTCAGAGAATATGGAAACTATTACCAACAATTTTTTTTAAATTACATCATCTATACTTGTAAAGTAGAGGCAATAGCATTATTTGTTCAAGGTTAACTATTATCTATTATCATGTAAAGGATAGGGTAGTTACCTGAAAATCATTAAGATTAGGGCCCAAGAAAATCCTGTCTGTATATTGGGTACTGTTTTACAGCAAAACTGTTGGTTATCAACCATAAAACACAGAAACTAGTAGAAGTGACTTGTGACCGGATTACTAGGAGAACTCAAACAGGCACACAACAAATGATTGGCCCCAATATGTTATTCAAAAATAAGCTTAATGTTTAATGTGACATTGTTGAAATTATACTACACATTTTACCACTTACAACGTTTCGATTTCCACACTTAAATTGCAAAGGAAGAGGTGTCACCTGGCGTCAAGTAGCTGAACTATTATGATCAATACAACACAGTATAGTTCAGTAACACCCCAAAAGATGGCGCATCCTCGCTCTCCCTTCCACGTACGTAGTTTTACCGGCAGTGACAGAGATAGGCATATTATTACACGTTTTGGTTAATGGATAGCGTAGTGAAGTGCAAGACTCGATAATATATCGATAGAAAAATTAAATCAATAAATATTATACTAGTAAATGTCTTTGACTCAAGAATCAAGCTTGCTTATATAAATTGTAAATGTCTTTATTTTTTAGGGTTCCAAACTAAATAATACTAGGTAAACGGAACCCATACTTACACAGAATGTAGCTAAAATAATGATATATATATAAAATATATAAAAACTTAACATTAATAATATTATAACTTAAAATTACTAATTTATCGGCATCCTAGCGTAGTTAGTAGTGACCCTGCCTACCAAGCAGGAGGTCCCGGGTTCGAATCCTGGTCAGGGCATTTATTTGTGTGTTTATCACGAATATTTGTTCCTGAGTTATGGATGTTTTCTATGTATTTAAGTATTTATATGTTATCTGTCTATTATATATATCGTCGCCTAGTACCCACAACACAAGCCTTATTGAGCTTACCGTGGGATTAGGTTAATTTGTGTAAGATTGTCCCATAATTACATACATTATTTATTTATATTTAAATAAGACGATTACGTAAACAAACACAATACCTTGTTCCATTTACACTTGAACAAATACATATACCCATCATGTTTACGTATCGTCCGTCAATTCTTGACGTGCCAACAAGCCGATAGTGTAATGCAAACGTGCACTCTCTCTATGACGATTGCTTTCGCTTGTTTTTACTTATATAGTGTTTAGCTACCTCTATCTTTCTTCCGTACTCATTCTTCTGTGTAACTATCTTCTGAATTTTGATACTCCTTCTGTGTTGTTATTATTAAAATTATAATAATTAATCGAGTAAAGTGGATGTTTGGATTTCTGTGGCCGAACCGCGTCACGCACCTACTCATCAACCCTACAGTGGTGACCCCTGAAGAACACAGCACCGATAGGAAATACCAGAAATCCTTACGTAGAGTAGAAGTGCCTAGAAATATGACAGACGGCAAAGACAGAGAGTACCGCTACGCCCCCGACAACGCAAGTACCACTCGGCGTGCCTGTTTCCACTCCACCGTCCGTCACTACGGCGCTACGTTATCACGCATCCACCAGCAACTGAAAAGTACACCTAGCTGAAAAGCGAGCTCATCAGCAGGTTGAGTGACACCACCGAGCGTCAGATCCAGCAGCTTCTTCACCGCGAGGAACTTGGAGATCGTAAGCCATCTCAGTTCCTGCGTCACCTGCAGGCCCTGGCAGCTAACCGTACATCGGACGACGTTGTTAATTTATGCGCTGGTTCATAATTTTGACTTTATTGTCCACGCCTCGGACACATGGTGAACAAACAAAAAGAAAACAATATATATAATAAGCCCTACACTCACCCGTGGATATATTTGTCCCGACTTCGCTGGTTAGCTTAATTCTTCTTGATATTCAAACAATTTGATCCGCTTTTTTTTTTTACTCGACTGTCAAAACTATATTTTTCTTTTTCCCCAACCGAATATATACTTTTAAAATGAAATGAATGAACCAAAAAGGATGGATGATAAATAAAAACTTAACAGACGTGTTACGCATGATGTGGACCAACAGGTTGCCTGCAAGCGTACAAAGTGTCCTCGCGGGGCATCCATCAGCTTCGTTGGATATTTTGGCAGATCTGGCTGACAGGGTATACGACATCGGCCCACGCTGCGCTTGTGCATCGCACGTAGCTTCCACAGGCATGGATCAACCAGGCTCTAGCAATAAATAATCAATATAAATATAAATAAATATTATGGGACAATCTTACACAAATCGACCTAGTCCCACAGTAAGCTCAATAACTACCAACAGGCTAGGAGGCCGTTGGCAATGACGCCATAGCTAGGGAGATAGCTGCGCTCAGAAGAGAGGTGCAGTCCTTGAAGAACGGCCGTGAAGGCGGAAGGTCCCACTCAAGGAATCCCAGTCGCTCCAGAAGGCAGGGTCGGTCCAGTACCAGGTCGCATTCCAGTTATAGGAAGTTCCCCATCTGCTGGTACTCCTGATGGTTCCAGAATGTTCCAGCCAAATCTTGCCTCGACAGGTCGGCTTCGATTCTAGTAAGTTCGCGAGTAGGTACCTATAAAGTACTTCTCGCGATGATTCTAGACGCGGCTGGGTACTAGGCAGTGGTGTCCGCGAGTATTCGAGAACATTCTCGACTCTTACCGTCTCTTTCTATACTTCTCTTTCACACCCTTCTCGAATGTTCCGTATAGCTATCTCTTTCTAAGAGTGCTGTCTCTTTCACACAGTTCTCGAATGTTCCGTATAGCTATCTCCTTCTAAGAGTGCTGTCTCTGTCACTCCTTCGAGAAATTTCGCCATATACTGAATTGTACTTCAGGGGCCCATAAGGGGTCCTGAAAACGCCTGGAAACGGGTTTTCAGGTTATTGTGCCATCTGGTAGAGGGTGGCCTGAAACGAACTGAAAACTTGTTTCAGGCGCCTGAAAACAACGGCAACTGGGGTAAATTTGGAATCTTCTAGTATGTGAAAGAGACACCTCTAAAACGGCCAGAAAACACTTTTCTTAAAAATGAAATTATATTATTTATAAACTGTTGTACTTTTCAGACATTTGTTGAAACCATCACATACACACCATGTGCAATGTGTAGTTTCTATTTTGGAATGAGTATTTTGGAAATGAAGCCTCTGAATGAAGCTATAGCAGAAGTCCAGTCCAAATTCTGGCCTACATATAAGGTAATACAAGCTGGATTAACTTCTAAGTTAATATTTCTAAAACAACAATTGAACTGATGTGAAGACTGATGTCTTATTCATTGAAAATGTAGAACATAAGTTTGGAGAACTATGTTGTTACTAAATTGCCTCAGCCTTAATAGGGTGAGGGAAGGGAGATGTAATTATACCTCCTATAAATCAAAGCTGCAGCCCTTCCTTGTATGTCAACGCCACAACACCTGCAAGTCAAAGAGACTACCTACACATTTCTTTCAACTGTTTCAGATTTATTAAAATGCAAGGGAGTCTATCTTGGGATTCTTGGGCATGACATGGTGTAGTGGCGCACTTGTGTTAGTGGTGATGACAGAAACAACATATTTATTTTAATTAGTTTGAACACTCCCGTAAGACTAAAATATTTAAAGCCAGTCTCTCACATAAATTCAGGTTAGGATTCAAAGGATCATACATATTAAGCTAGCTATTACTTTTCAGGTTGGAGCGTCAGTTTGGCCTGCTGTAGCCATGATCAACTTCTGCCTGATCCCTGCGCGGAACAGGGTGCCTTTCATCAGCGTGTGCAGCCTGGTGTGGACCTGCTTCCTGGCCTATATGAAACATTTAGAGAAAGAAAATATTCCTGAAAGTGTGCTACCATCAACAAAACTCCTAAAAATTCATATATAATACAGTTCCAATATTATAAGTAATAAAATAAACCACCTGTGCCTTATAAAGGATACAGCTATAGGTAGATCAATTGTAGTTTAAGCATAATGATGAGAGTGATATCATTTATTCCGAAAAGCGTGTTCAAATCTGTAGCCATACCATAACGGTGCTTAGAAATGATGTTGACACCTAGCCAAGAAATTATGTTGACGCCAAGACACCTGCCAATTTCTAACTGTTCAGATTAGACAATGATAGTTGTGTGTTCTCGACCGCAAGATACTCTCGTGGCACTCTTGTGGTAGGGCTCCTGTTGAATGTCTCGAATGTCCCGATGCGAGACATTCGCGAAAGGATCTCTAACAGTGCGAGCGAGACATTCACCATATGTGATTGTGAACAAACTTTTCTATCGACATGAATATTACGTTAGTATTAATTCGTATTTTCGTATTTATTACAAGTATTAATCTTTGTATTACGTACTAAGATTGCCCCTTGTTGTCACAATTACTATCTATAGCATGTTTAAGATACAGTTAGGTATCTGTGATATTTTTATATAATTTATTTTAGAATTATAAACAATAGTGGGATCTGATGTAAGTATTAAAAAATATATAATGTTTAACATGTTTAGGAAAATATTTTTACTGTTGAAAATACATAATATTTTTATTGATGTTGTTAGTACTTGTTACATTAGATATTTTCGTGAAAAACCGTTAAATTATTAGTAAGTATTACCAAAAGTATTACAGAAAATGAAACAACTGTACAGCTAACTATTCACTGCCCATTGGTACATCTTATTGCACCGAAATAAGGTCCAAAATGGTCAGATAACCGTGTCGGCAATTAACATTTGGGACACCCTACAACA
The DNA here is from genome assembly GCA_949128165.1 of Lathronympha strigana. Lineage (NCBI taxonomy): Eukaryota > Metazoa > Arthropoda > Insecta > Lepidoptera > Tortricidae > Lathronympha > Lathronympha strigana. The sequence continues at coordinate 13,126,772 of OX421909.1, read as the reverse complement.
AAATCACTCGACTTCCTGAACGAGTCAGTAACATCGCATAAAAGGTTGTTAAGCCTAAGTATCCTTATGATGTCAATTTACTTCGTGTATTGGGTTTGCGTCACTTTCATTTGCTAAACATTGTATGTTTGGGTAAATTCCGATAGCATTTAGCAAGCCACGAAGTGAATTGGTAGCTTTACACGTGTCTCTCGATTCTGCCAGATACGTCGCGTGGACTTTGGCAACGTTACGCCACGCCACTTGTGCCCCTTTCTCTGACGCCGCTGCCAACTAGTGAATAAGCGATATGATTATTCCTTCAATGTTAAATTTTATAAATAAAATTTAAAAGGAATTAACATGGATTTTAATATGATAATTTACTTCGCCTTTACTATCAATGTCTATTTGTTTGTGCCTCTTTGTCTGACGCCGCTCACTAGCCGCTGCCAACTAGTGAATAAGCAATATGATTATTCCTTTACGTGACAGCGAAAAATGTGTTGAGAAGCGAAATTATTACTGAAAATGAAATGATTTTGTAGTCCATTCCACCCTCAGTTGCTCGAACTCTAAAGTGTGCGATTGAGAAAGAAAAGAAATATATGCATTTAGTAGTCCCGTCTGGACAGGCCATCATTCAACCTTTCTGACCAAAAATACTAAATCTGTGGCGTAAACGGTCGTGCGTAAATGACTTTATGTTAGAGATACTGAATAATGTCGATAATTAATGTTGAATAAAGAAATTTAATTTAATATTCATAAAAAAAAATTTTTAGGGGGCTTTCCGAAAAATCAGTACGGTTTTAGGGGATTTCAATTTGTGCTTTAGTGGTAAATAATAATTTGAGTTGGCAACCCTGACGCAGCCTTAAGCCCCTCATACACGGCAGTCCGCCGGCACCTCCGGCACGTAATATAGCATCATTTTTTTAATTCGAGTACAGTGTATGCGCTACAACGCAGCGCTGCGCATCTTTCAACGAATAAGTGCGAATTGGACTGCCAGGCTGGGCCACTTGCACACCGTGTGTCCGCTACATCCAGCCATGCCGGAGTGCCGGCGGACTGCCGTGAATGAGGGGCTTTAGTAGTATAACGGTGCCCTCTATACGAAACGCCTGGGGGGCTACCATGAACGTCGAAAATTGGCATTGACGGTGCAACGGACGGGAAGATTTGACATATCCTAACCATGAAAACCATGCACTTTCGTATTTGCGTCCATATCCGCCCGAAAGTAAAATTTGTGTCCATGCGCCTACCACGAAAGACCACTTTCGGATATTTTGACAACGAAAGAATCGAAATCAACTGTCAAAAGCCACGTTACCTTTTGAGCTATCGTGATTCGATCGAAATGCAGAAAATTGCCAGGTACTGTGCTCTTCCGCTGTTTTCTACGTTTATTTGATTAAGAATCCGCGCTATTTTTTGGTGATTTGATAAAAGTTTACGTTTTCAAAAAACTGCTCTTGGATAAATCCATCGTTAGATTTGGGGAATTCGTGGAAAATAGGTACTTACTTGAGAACGTGAGTCCGGTATTTTTATTTCTTCACCTGGCAACTCATAATCACCTGTCATTCATCGTTCGCGAGCACTTTATTGTTTAAATGAGAATAAGTGGTGGAATCGAGGTGGAATATCGTGGTGTTTATACGTTTAAGACGTACATTGTATAGCGTAAGTAAAGTATTCAATGTTATTATTGTTTTAGATTATACGTAGGCTATACCTTTAATATTCTTTTATGCGAGGCGTTGATATTTGTTCTAATAATTAGTTGGCATAATCGCATCTGTAACTATTAAAGAAACGAATATTTACTTAAATAATATATAAAATACTTAAGGAGACGTTACATTTCTATTAAATGAATGTCACGTAATATACTTTTAACGTATGTTTTACTATACCATGTAATTATCTGTTACTGGGTATAATTGATGGCATTGAATTTATTCCTCATTGAGTAATTTAATTGATTAGCCAAAGTAAGATGTCTTCGCGTGGTGTTTATCTTACCTTCGGCGTCACTTGGGAAAACTTCATACATTCATACATTTTAGGTTATATGCCATGTTATTCAATAAAAAATTTCAAACAATAATTTCAACAGTTTCGAGAAAGAAGAAACTCAAATTATATTTAAGACATGCCCTGGGATTTTGTCTGTTTCACAGTTACATAATGTTTTACAATTTTCCACCTTCATCAGAATATGGTTCACATTGTAATTTAGATACAATGTGATCTAATGTACCTTGTAATAACACTGTTATTGTCATTCCCAATGAAATAACTGACACAAGTTTGCAAGAAGCTATACATTAAATATATATTATTATGTAATTTGTAAAGGTAGCGCGATAACGATATCAATTAAAAAAAATATTTTGTAATAAATTATAAACAAGGAGGGTATAAATATTAACTATTTATTTGTATATTTCAGATGGCAGACAATATTACCGTTCAGATGATTAGTTTGAATGAAACATGTCCAATGGGTGCCAACGTCACAGCAGGCTATCTCCAATATCTCAGTGACTGCAAGCTTATCCAATAAATATCATGTGGAGTTTTAAGTAAACACAGGCAGAATGGGCAGTCATTAAAACAAAGTAAGTATATGTACTTAGTTCTTTTTGAATTATTAGACGAAACTGTTGAACTTTGGACATAGTTTTACCTCAGACGGTTGGCAATAATTGCACATTGCCAATTTGCCACAGAGGGTAATTGAATCATTTTTTTTATATTATTTGTACGGCTATTACTAATTTGCAAAATCAATTATCAAACCAACTGGAGGGCGAGCGTTACCAAGTAATGAATCTTAGAACAAAAAACTAAAATGTTTTGGGAAAAATAAAAGAGGACAACAGCGGACTATGTTTTTCTAAGCTAATTTGTACTAGAAAAATAGAAAATTATTTATTTCATAATAAATATAAATTACTTAAAATAAATTTACATCTCGCTCCCCGCCGGAAAATCTTATAACTTGATTAAATATACTAAAATGATATATCATTTCATACATAAATACCTATTATTTCTATAATTACAATAAATAAAAAACAAAAATTATATGTCCAAGGAACATCAGGGGTGTTGTTCCTTGGACATGCTTCTCCTTTTTTTCTGATGGTAGTAAGAGGAGTTATAACTTTAATATGTCTATCTGTGTTAGCAGCTTTCAATCGTTTGTATATTTCATATATATGTATGTATGTATGTTTTAAGCATGTTTATTCGACGATAACTCCAGTGTCGTTGATCAGATCGTCGTGATATTTGACAGGTTGTAAGATAAGATAAATATAATTTTTAATGTTAAATATGAGCTGACACAGTCAAGGGGTTGCCGAGATGTAGAGGTCACGAGTTCACATTCAAGGCGAACCACTGGTTGATAAAATTGCAGCACACAAACCAAATTATTTATTATTTTGTGATAAATATTTTGATTCACATATTTAATAGTTTTGTAATTTTGTTGCTTAACTGTCTTACTAATTTCCTAGCATAATAGGAATACATTACATTAAATTTAATACAAAAAGGTTATCGAACGAGCAAGCGAAGCGAGTGAAGACTTCCTCTCTACTTGGACACTCCGTCGTTTGTATGTATGTAAGTTCGAAGATAGTTTGATTATCGTTGATCGGATCATCGTTAAATTTGGCAGATCGATAAGATAAATAAAAAAATAAGTTCGAATATGAGCCAAATCTGTCTAGCTAGGGGTTGCCGAGATACCTGTAGAGGTCACGAGTTCACGTTCGGGGTGAACCACTCGTTATTCGTATGAAAACAGAAGGCCTAGTATAAAAATTTTACGACACTAACTCCTCGACCGCGTTAGCGTATCGGGAGTTCAAATTATGTTTGCCGTTTATTTAAATCATCCGGCAACTTTCATATTTTGACCTCTCGATACGCTAACGCGGTCGAGGAGTTAATGTCATACAACTTTTATACTAGGACTTCTGAAGAACCAATAAGGATATTTAACGCATATAAAATCAAAATTGATTAAAATAACAATTTGTGTTCGGTTTTCAGGTCGCGGGCATGTAGAACGGAACTACGCACGATGCCTTCATATGACGGGTGAAATGACTTTTTTTGTATAAAGGCATAACTTTCCCAGAAGAATACTTTCAGAATTAATAAAATTATTTGTTTTATACAAAGTGACTGTATGTTATCTATTACCTATATGCAATTAATTAATATTAATTTGAACATTAAGGTACAGAAACAATCAATGCCTATAAGATAAAACTAATATTTCTTAAAACTTAACTACACTATAAGTAAAAATATACCTAAAAATATATTTTAATCTGAGTTCATAAAGTACCTTTGTCAATTTTATTAAACACGTCGTGTAAATAGAAAACTATTATTTTCATTATTTCTGAAAGTATACTTTTTAGACAGTTGTGCCCTAATAAAAAAACATATATGAGCCGAATCGCGAGATATGCCCCTATATCTTGCGATGCGGCTCATATTCGGACTTTTAATCTCAATTAACGACCTAAATTTCGTGAGTATAAGTTCGGGGTGAACCACTATTAGTAATTGATTTAGTATAAAATTATTAAGCATGTGGGTACATATATCTACATATTTTATATAATTCATAACTGTGGAGGAAATGTCTAGAATCTTGACACAAATAAAGCGAGGTGAGCCCCCTCATGAGGAAAATGCGGCGTCATGCATACTGTGTATACGTGCCTCGCTAATATGCTCAGTGCGAGCGGCTGAAAGGCGATTTAGGGCTATACTCTGACCGAGCTGATAAGCGTGGTCATATCCCCGGGAGGCAGCTTGCGCTGTGAGTGGACTTGCCTATTATCATGTCACAAAACGATTTGCCGAAGGTCATTAGTGCTGCCAAATGCTTATTGTTTGCAGACGATTTAAAACTATTTCTCGATGTTAAGGACGCTTCTGACTGCAAACGACTGCAGGGCGATATTAATGCTGTAGTTGCTTGGAGTGAAAGGAATCGACTTCACTTTAATACATCAAAGTGTAAGGTGATGACTTTTACTCGGGCAAGGCAACCAATTGCGCAATTGTATCACCTGAATAATGTCGAGCTGGAAAGAGTCTGTAGCATGCGGGACCTCGGACTAATTATGGATGCTCAACTCGACTTCCGAGAGCACATAACTATAACTTGTAAAACTGCGTGCAAAACTTTAGGCTTTATCATCCGAATAGCTGCCCAATTTACAAGTCCTAGGCCTGCATTGCTGCTTTACTTTGCCTATGTTCGGAGTCGGTTGGAGTTTGGAGCCACTGTATGGGATCCACATGAGGAGAAGTACACTCTCATGCTTGAAAGGGTACAACGCAAATTTGCCAGGTTTGTTTATAAAAAAAATTATGGATATTATCCCTATCTATTTCCCTCCCGTTTTGTCCTGGGTATGGTTGGTCTCGACACTCTGGAACTCGGACGCAAAAAGTTCCTTATAGCGCATCTGCATTCCATTTTCCATGGTGCTGTCAACAATCCCAATGTTCTGGGCCGAGTGGGGTTATCGGTTCCTTTGCCGGGTTTCTGTCCAGTCGGGGAGGGTTCAGGTACGGGTGGCGCACGGCCCGCGCGCAAGCGTAGGCGCCTGCTGGCCGGCCCTGTGACGCGTACTGTACGAGCTGCAAATGCACCCACTGCTCGGGTTATTAATTTATTAAATAACCTGCTGATACAGGTCCCGGATGCCGACCTTTTTGCTGATCCGCTAGGGAAATTTCTATAAAAGATCATGCCTGCTCTGGATTCTGCCTAGCTGGAGTTAAAAAAAAAAATTGTATTATTTTAACTAAATTTTTATGTATTAGCTTTTTTATTGAAACCTATTGTATTGTATTGAACTGAATGTTATTTTAATTAGAAATTAATGTGACATTTTTTTTTAGCCTATTTAATTAATTTTTTGTATCTTTAGGAATGAATCGTTATCTTATATAATATAATAGTTTATCATTTAAGCGTTTTGGTGTTATACTGTAAGCTTATATGTGACGAAATAAATAAATATAAATAAATATAAATACAAGTGTAATGGCCACCTACATATTCTCTGCTTTGCCCAACTCCTTTTGTACAACCGTATGTTTCTTCTTGTGAAATAAATATTAAATAAAGAAATGGCTGGCGCGCAAGGGCAACTTTTGTTTCTGCAACTATTATGTCTAACCTATGTTGCTAGTGTGCGCTACCCCTAAAGTGCTTGTACGTAGCATGTGAATTTTTTCTGCATACAAATAGTTGTATGAGTTGTGTGAAGCACACCTAAATCCCATAAACGATCATGTATAAACGTCGTTATAAGAAACGAAACAGTCGAAACACCCATGTTTATGGTAAAAATGTTAACATTTTGTCTTATGCATCTAGCCTCGCATCGGGTTCAGAACTATAGTATTGATGTTGAATACTCCATTATACCCAAACTACTTTAAAAATTGCCACAGCAGGATATTAACTCGGGCAGCTTTGTTTTACCCAATACCTTTAGCTGATGATGAATTTTACATTCCAGGTGCTGTGTCTCTCTTGCTGGCTTCAGACATGTTGTTCAGGATATTGTTAGAAGGAAAGGTCGAGGCGAGCCTGGAGGATCCGGTGCTGGAACACGCGCTTTTGTTACATTGTCCCGGGCAAGGTGTGTGTGAGTTCTTTATGGAATATTTTTTATGTCGCTATGCATATAACAATTAATCCTGATCTTGACTCTTGGGTACGACAATTTTCGAAACCGAGAGGGTTTTTGTAGTGTACTCTAAGAATTAGCGAGATACCAGTATAGCGAAAAGATCTTTTAGAAACAGCTTCATTAAAAAAAGGTTAAACTTCCATTAAAAGTCGATTTGAATGATTTACTTTTTTTCAATTAATTTGTAATTGCCTTGCAACAATTAAATAATCTTCAAAAATAGTTTACTAAGGTTTCATCGCTTTCAATCTACTTGTACAACCCGTTGTTCGTATGGATGTATGTTTAAAGAAGAAGAAAATAGAATAATTTATTATTTATTAATTCAAGGTATTACAATACAGCGGTAGTTATAAAACATTTTCCTACAAACTACAACTTAATAAAAAGTTTGACTTCAGGGGTCATATTACATTAGCTTATAGTAGACTATTAATTATAGGTAGATATATTATGTCAACACTTCGAGGTACATAAATGTCACGTTAGTGTTTCCAAAAAGTATTTTTAAAGCTGTTTTTTAAATTTTATTAGGCTCGTTTCTTATCTTCTGTATTCTGTTGAGGTAGTATGATATTTTTTTCTTAATGTTCTGTCTCCAAAGTAGTTATTCACTCTAGAAACTTCATACTTGCCAGCGGACACGGATTTCGTTTTGTTCGACGATAACTCGAGTATCGTTAAACGGATCGTAAACAAATTTGGCAGGTGGTTAGATGAAATTTAATTAATTTTTAATTTCGAATATGAGTCAAATCAGTTTAGGCGTTGCCGAGATATAGCGGTTGTGAGGTCACGTTCGCGAGAGAGCGATTATCCCAGTCTACTTGGTCACTCCGTCGTGTTTATGTATGTTTTTTCGACGATAACTCAAGTATCGTTGATCGGATTATCAGATCGTCGTGAAACTTGGCATTTGGCATGGTCGCGAATTCAAGTTCGGGGCGAACCACTATGTATGTATGATTGTATGACAGTATGTGTGTATGATTGTCGAACCAGCGAGCGAAGCGAGTAAATTGTCCCAGTCTACTTGTACAATCCGCCGTTTGCATGTTTGTTCTACGATAACTCGAGTATTGTTTATCGGATCGTCGTTATATTTAGCAGAACTTTAGATGAAATACATATATTATTTAAGTTTGAGTTTGAGGCAAATCGGACCAGGGGGGTTATCAATATATGTTGGCCGCGAGTTCATGTTTAGGGCAAACCACTAGTATGTATGTTTGTCGAACCAGCGAGCGAAGCGAGTAAGTTCTCCCAGTCTACTTGTACAATCCGCCGTTTTCATGTATATAATATGTATGTTTGTTTGGTAATAACACAAGTATCGTTAGTCAGATTGTCGTGAAATTGGGCAGGTGGTTATATAGAATTATAGATAAGGTAAATATATTTTTTAAATTTGAGTATGGACTATGGACCAAATTGGCCACGGGGTTGCCGAGATACTGGGGTCGCGATTTCAAGTTAGAGGCGAACCCCTTGTGTAAAAAAAACTTGAAGCAATCCTCAATATTAGACCGCTAACTCCGTTGTCTCTGATTGTTCATATCTCAGTTTGTGGCAATTCTTGACCGTGACTAAGCTTACATTTGCTCTTTACAGCAACCCCTAGCTGACAATTAGCGAGATGAGCAACCGAACCGAACAACATCGCCCAAGTGGCAATATACCTATTATAAAAATTGTTCATCTCTAGGACAGACGCCATTATCTAAAAGAAGAAAAACTACACAGAGAATTCTGTATTTGGCACTCTGTCTACTTAATATAACTTATTAGCTTAAATTTATTTTAAGTTACTTTTTAAGATCCCAAATGTACCAATATATTCTTATACACCTGTAGGATGACGTTCGGAACCCTGTTAATATGCCCTCAATATCTGTCCGTCTCATCCGTCTCGTCTTCCGTCTGCGGAAACATCTCAGGATAAATATATACAAATACAAATAAAATATATTGTGGGACAATCTTACACAAGTCGACCTAGTTCTACGGTAAGCTCAATAAGGCTTGTGTTGTGGGTACTAGACGACGACATATATAGATATAATATAAACATTGAAATTAAACACTTTAGAACAGATTAATCGCGTTTATTAACACCATGATCCTACGTTTCGAGCCCTTTACAGCACTTGTTTTCACAGGGTTAAGATGATGACTGAGAGAATCCGTTCTAAAGTGTTTAATTTCAATGAATAACAATCGCGGTAACAGAAGATAATATAATATAAACACTTAAATACATAGAAAACAGGAACAGGAACAAATATTCGTGATGAACACACGAATAAATCTGACCAGGATTCGAACCCGGGACCTCCTACCTCGTCCTACTGACTAGGCTAGGACTTAGGAGGCCGTTGTTGGAGGATTTGACGAACGACAGCTGAAGAGGTCTCATACTGGTGCTAGAGTAACCAGAATCTGTCTATGCCGTATCCTTGATTTGATTCACACGCATTATTAACTGCTTAGCGGAACAAACAACAACAAAATTACAATTTGTGTTTAAAACAAAACACATATTTTTATTTTCTGTGACAATGCCTGGTATTAGAAGTTTAGTAACTACATCATATGGAGTATCATTTGAAACGGGCTTGATTGGCACGTTCCTAAACAATATGTATGTACAGTGATCGTCCATACATGGGGCTGACTTCAAATTTCTGTTTCGAAATGCAGTTGGACTCATCATGTTTAGAGATGAATGTGATAACTAAACGTTTCGTACGGAACCCTCGGTGCGCGTGTCCGAATCGCACTTGGCCGGTTTTATTTTTATAATAGCTGAACATCAAGTGTGTGTTCCTCTTAGGAAAAAATAAAAGAAAATAAAGATTTGTGTTAAGGTACGGTAATCATGCAGTGCAAATATGATACGACGTCGACTGACACTTGGACATTACGTATTATAAGGATAATAATAAGGGTGTAATTTAACAATATTTCATTATAATAAAAGTACCTATTATACAATTTTAGGTGACTCCGGGTATTCACTAAGCGCGTACCTTACGACCCCTGCAGACGTCGTCGCAGAAAACTCCTGAACGGTGCAATGCTGTCTAAAAGAGGACGAGGAATTGATTCGTATTGGGTAGGTATTAAACAGAGTGTCCCCCGACTTTGCCATACGGTGCACGGAGGGGAAGTAGTACCCTAAACTCCGCAGATAAGAAAGTTTACTGAAATAAGACTTTTTAAAATAATGAAGAACCGAGTATCTAATTCGGTTTCTGGAGTATATTTGTAAGGAATATTATAGGTTTAACGATTGCAAGGTAAAACGTCATATTAATGCGATTATTAAATAAGAACCCATTGAATAGATTCTAGTACCTCTTTTACGTAACACCTAACTGTGAAGTGGTCTCAAGTCGGTATATAAAATACTTGATTGTCACTTAACATGATGACATTGTGACTATCATGCTTAACATAATGTCAGTTAAAATCACATACTACTATGATTGCCTTGCCTTGCATGTTTGGTGGAGATATTTTGAGCCAGCGTCGAGGATGTTGGGCCGGGCAAGTAGTGATGCCTATTACGTTTGCGTGCAGCGATGCTCAGAACCTACGAAGTATATGATTGTTTTCAACACATGAGACCAGTTTTCCACTTCTTCCACACTTATATTCTGAGAATTTGAATTGATGCTTCTGGCATCGGTATGCTTTTAGTTTTACACATTTCATACGTATAACGCTATATAAATAAAACTAATAAACACTTTTTAAGGCCATTGGAGATGCACACCTGGGCTGGTTGATAAGAAGATCTTGTGCGGCGTGCAACGTGCAGCACAACATGTGAAGCCTTGCAATATGGACAGCCTAGCTAAGGGAACGAGCGAACGAGGGACCTGCTATCGAAGCCGCGCGCCGTGGGCATGAAACAATTGGGCGGGCCAGTTATTATTAAATTAAGCAAAAATATTTATAATAAGTGTCCAAGATATGTGCGGTAAAACTCAAGGCACAGTCAAGGAATTTGGTTTACGTAACTTGTCACTTGTTACAGTGACAATCAATATTATAGCCGCTGGGGATCTGCTGTTATTATCACCTTGACAAGGTATAAAATATAAATTGAAAGAGATGTCATATACTACAGAAAATGTGACCAAGGTCCCCAGTGAGCAGGGCTGGGATCAAACCAGTCACCTCCTGCTTTCGCAGCAGAAGGTCGCTGGTTCGATCCCAGCCCTGCTCACCGGGGATCTTGGTCACTTTTTCTGTAGTGTATGACATCTCTTTCAATTTATAATTTATATATAGTATGTGACTACTTACAAAAAACATGATTCATAACATTTTGTACATTAAATAAATGATTTGATTCGTGCTAAACAATCGTAAGGTATAAAATAGTTTATAAGTCAAATTTCTTTACTTGATGTTTGGACCCCGCTATCGAAGGTGCAAAATGGTAGCTGTTAAGTTCTCAGGGATAGGTAAAAATATTTATGCTGTCGATATCGATACTCTTACTTTGTTTGTTCAATTAGATTTATATGTTAGTACCTATAGTCCTATACCATGCTGGACAGTGCATGAACGCTCTCGAAATAAATCTTTTCAATAGAGGTAGGTATATATTGCTGGTGACAGTGGTCACTTTTTAGTAATAATGATAATACGTCCGATTTCATTCTCCATAACCCAGTATTTAGTCCACCACTTTCACCTTATAGTCCAGTATATTTTAGATTCCATTAAATCTCAATAGTCTATACACCCTCGTGGGTACTGCCTCTGCGTGCGTCCCATGACTCGGGCAGGTGCAACATCTGCTCGGTGTACCCCTTACATTTCATTAAATTGTCGAAAGGGCGTCTGCGTTTTGGCTTCGGCTCGGCGTACGGCTCCCAAAGGTCCGGAACACCATTGCTTCGTGATGGGAAAGACATACAAAATTATTTACGATAATAGATATTCATTGTCATCTCCAACTATTTATCTGGGTTAAAGGGCACATTTTATTTGTATAAAATATATTTGACTCCATGTGCTTATCGACATAAAGCTATAATCATCGAAATATTTCAAAATAATTATACCTATCCCTAAGACCTTGACAGCTACCATTTTGCATGGACAATATTCGATGAGCGTCGCGAGAAAAACAACCACATTAGGCCCGATTGTTGCAAACAAATAGTCAAATAATCACAGTCTGACAGATGATTTCATTTAAATTAACTTTTTTCACTCCAAAAGAAAGTGAGGCATGTGAATTAAAAAAAAAGTACTGTCAGATTTAGTGTTACACTATAGCTGCTGTGCGCTTAGCCACACCACTCTTACATTGGTGATGACTAAATATTGCAGATATTTTTCATATTTTTTGGACTTGCGGTTTAAGTGTTAGAAGGGAGAGGGGCACATTTTTTACTATAGGAGCGATAATTGGCTTTAAATACCTATCCAACGATACCTCACAGGCTAACACATTAGGGTCGAACCGAAAAAATAACACCTCTTAGGTGTATGGAGGTACCAAATAAATAAATACTTTTCCATTTTTTTATATTGCCACTTCGCCGGCGTGGTTGATATATATAACCGTACCAAGTTACAGCTTTTTAGTACAAACGCTCTCTGACGAACGAAAATGGCGAAAGTATAAGGGTTTTTAGTTGAGTATGGCACCTTTACGGTTTTTTTTACCTTTCAATATCATTGAAATTAAACACTTCAGCACTTGTGCGCTGAAGTAAGACCTATTCAAAGATATATGTAATATAAATAGTGTTATATAAATAAACTGAAACGTTTCCTCATTTCTAAAGCATTCTATTCGGTAAACGAATTTTTAGAGGTGTAATATTTGTATGGTGAATTGTATAATTGTTCTAACTTAAAGTGAACGATATTTTGCTAATAAATAAATACAAATATAATTCGTATTCATTTGTTACCGAGATATTCCCATATATATTAATGTATGTACTTACCTGTCCTGTTTTATAATTTTGTTTTGAGGGTTCAATGTAGGTAAGTACCTAATATGTTGTCTTAAATTGATTCGTGCTTAAAAAATATATTCCAAGTAGCACATACGTATGTCGCATTTGTGGCAATCGATTTATTAAAACAAAATAGAAGATTTAAATAATCGCACTTTACGTGACGGATTATTATAAAGTCACAAGTATTTTTTCACATTGAATACTATAAAGGGTGAAAATGGGCATAGGTCAAAAATAATTTATAGGCAGTATTTAATAGCTAACTTTAATAACAAAAAAAATAAAATTTATTTTTACTTTGCTTCATACAACTTCCAGCTGCTCGGTGAAGTTATTTTGTGCCATTTATGTCCGACGTCGTAATCTTCATCTTATAATGCCTAAAAAGAAAATTCACGTAAATGAAATGATTAACAGATTCAAACTAAGCAGCTAGTTGAAGTGTTTGGATCGTTACACTATTCATCATCATCATTTTTGGCCTATAACGTCTATGGCTGACGATTGCAATGTCTGTAGGCGATCTTCACATCCATAACTCAGGAACAAATATTTGTGATAGACATACAAATAATTGCCCTGGCCGGGATTCGAACCCGGGAGCTCCTGCTTCGTAAGCAAAGTCACTACCGACTAGGCTAGGAGGACGTTATTATAAAATTAACTATTACGTTCTCATTAACAGGAATATGATGCAGTTGAAATATAGGGTTTCATCACTCATTATAATCACAATAGCTTTATTTTATTTACACATTCTTGTTTATTAAAATATTTTTGTCCTAAAGTCGAATATGACGACATAACCCTTTAACTAGCTAGCTAGCCACATAGGAATAAATAAACTGATAACACCGAGTCTTTTATTGAAATGTGTGTTTCACATTTTACTCCCTTACAACCCTAATTTCTTTTGGTTATGTAAGTCAAATAAGCACAGAAGTAAAGTGCCTCTCGTTTATTATCGTATGGTTTACTAAAGTATACTACTTTAAACCATAGTAAAAAAGGACAGTTAACTTGTTTTAAATGGTTAAAATCTGTGCCGTAATTTTTTGAGTACTCATTTTGTTTGAGCGTCAATTAGGTGCATTTCTATACTTATCACTTTCACAAGATGTCACATACGCATCTTATATACATCTATGAATCGCCTAAGATATAATATGTAAAAATATACAAATATGTACATTTATTAATATGTATTTAAATCTTAGCTTATATATAGCTTACTACTTTGTGTGGTTACAGGAGTTTAATTTTATTCAAAAAAATTTATATTTCACTTATAAAGAGAAAATTACTTAAAGTATGAGTAAAATAAGAGTGAGCATGCAAGCATTTAACAATTTATCATATCATAAGAAAAACACACACATAGGAATTATGATCAAATTTAGCATTTAATTTAAATAACTTGATGAAAGGAATATTGCTCCCGGAGAGTAATAATTTTATTTTGCATTTTAATCTGTGACAAAGAGTTATTGAGTTAGGCAATAATGAAAGCGCGGCATTAACTTTTAACATAGTTTATCATTTTAAACCATATTTATAAGGGGTAAAAAACCCAGCAATTGCAAGCGAGACATGGTAAGGATTTCATCAAAAAAGTTTGAGTAACGAAAATAGATAGAGTATATTTTAATAAATTAGTTTAAAATGTTTAGATACGGCTTAAGCTAAGCTAAAGTTAAATTATTTAATAAAATTAGAACAAAAATGGTTAGAATAAGACTTTTCATTTCTGGGTCTCCGGCTTATCAGCTTCTAATATGGTTTTAAAACACAAGGACCTTTCAAGCTTTGTATTTGTTATATTTCAATATAAATGAATAAATAATCACCATTCTTAAGCAGAAGCAGCAGTACATTAGGTTTAGGTAGGACTTGTATGTATATGCCTCAATCTCTCACTATGCTTCTAACAAAAAAGTATGAGACTATAATGTCACATCTATGTTGCAATTTTAGACACTCTCCTTTTTTATTTGTAAGCACCTGCAGCGCTGCCTGAGTTAGTCAAGAACAATGTGGTAGTCCCATTGTATCATTTCCTGCACAGCCACTTTTATTTATGTATGTATTGTGTTTCTTGTCATCCCTCCTGCACTTGTTTGAAAACACAAGGTTCATCACATTTATGTGGTTTACTTGACCCTTATGCAAACACTATAATACTATATTTTACCTTTTACTGTTGGGTCGAAGATATAATGGCTCTCCCAAGTATAACAAAAATGCCAGGTAGTTCTTGCTGCTACCACTCTCAATGTATCTAAGGTGGTTCTTATTTGAAGCCCATGAAAATGTAGGACTACAATTATTTGCTCCTTTGGTGGCACCAACGGCGTCATTCTGAAAAAGTAGTGTAATAAATGAAATGAGTACTTTAAAAAATCTTTGATAAAATGTTCACCAACAATAATATTAACGCAGATTCGATCACTTGTGCAATTAAGGCAATGGTCACTTTTTTGTCGATGTATATCTATTTCGATTGAGAATTTGATTTTTTGAAGATTTTGTTTCACGGAAGCATTTTAATGAAGTAAACATAGTAACTGTTAGTGTACATTATAAAATACAACCCCTAAAATTAAAGTAAAACTAAAATAAAGTAATACCTTTAAAAGCAAGACGATATTTACAAACTTATTAAGTAAAGTTAATAGTGAATTCTTCACCTCTTCTTTCTATGACATTATGACATTGACAGTGACACTGACACTGACATTTAGTTTCATTATTCACAATTATTAACAAAAAATAAGCAAAATACATCAAATTAGCATTAAAACGCCCCCTAAATGGATATTTTGATTTGCTGCACTTCATCACTACATTAAATTAATTATTTTTGTTTATTTAAGCCCACTTTTGAGTCAAACATGTATTTACCGGTTTTCTATCGCAACTAATAATAAAGTGTGTGAGGCATACTTTACGTTTGGTTCGTTCCTTCCATTCCCGTCGTTCATTTTTATGGATCCGTACGAAAGTGGTCAAATCGAAAGTGCTTCAAAGTAAGGATTACCAGTCACTAGCGGACGGAAAGACGGGCGGATTGGGAACACACGTTCGATTTTCGTAGTAACAGCCCTGTATGCCTACCATGAACATCGAAAATTGGCATTGACGGCAAAACCTCGTTGTCACTCCAATATGCAAGTGTGACAGAGATGGAGATACAAATCCGCAGTCGTTCGATTTTCGTGGCCTATACCACGAAAATCGAACGATTGCGGATTTGTATCTCCATCTCTGTCACACTTGCGTATTGGAGTGTCAAAGAGGTTTTCCCGTCAATGCCAATTTTCGAAGTTCGTGGTAGGCGTGCTGTCGGTGTGCGCTCAGCGCTGTCAGTTATCAATGTTCCGTTCCCCACCTTTATTTCTTCACTCCTTCATATTAATGACATATCTATATCTATTTTTATAAATTATTATATTCATTCCTTTTATATAATAACATTAAACTATAGTGTTACCCATTCCTGATCTAATCCTTTTTCCAAATTCCGTCCCATCCTATCTTATTTGAATCCTTTAAATTCCGTTTCCTCGTCTGGGCTGTTACTACGAAAATCGAACGTGTGTTCCCAATCCGCCCGTCTTTCCGTCCGCTAGTGACTGGTAATCCTTACTTTGAAGCACTTTCGATTTGACCACTTTCGTACGGATCCATAAAAATGAACGACGGGAATGGAAGGAACGAACCAAACGTAAAGTATGCCTCACACACTTTATTATTAGTTGCGATAGAAAACCGGTAAATACATGTTTGACTCAAAAGTGGGCTTAAATAAACAAAAATAATTAATTTAATGTAGTGATGAAGTGCAGCTAATCAACATATCCATTTAGGGGGCGTTTTAATGCTAATTTGATGTATTTTGCTAATTTTTTGTTAATAATTGTGAATAATGAAACTAAATGTCAGTGTCAGTGTCACTGTCAATGTCATAGAAAGAAGAGGTGAAGAATTCACTATTAACTTTACTTAATAAGTTTGTAAATATCGTCTTGCTTTTAAAGGTATTACTTTATTTTAGATTTACTTTAATTTTAAGGGTTGTATTTTATAATGTACACTAACAGTTACTATGTTTTCTTCATTAAAATGCTTCCGTTCCGTGAAACAAAATCTTCAAAAAATCAAATTTCGTTATGATTTCGCTCTTATACAAAATTAACAAATAATTCTCAATCGAAATAGATATACATTGACAAAAAAGTGACCATTGCCTTAATTGCACAAGTGATCGAATCTGCGTTAATATTATTGTTGGTGAACATTTTATCAAAGATTTTTTAAAGTACTCATTTCATTTATTACACTACTTTTTCAGAATGACGCCGTTGGTGCCACCAAAGGAGCAAATAATTGTAGTCCTACATTTTCATGGGCTTCAAATAAGAACCACCTTAGATACATTGAGAGTGGTGGCAGCAAGAACTACCTGGCATTTTTGTTATACTTGGGAGAGCCATTATATCTTCGACCCAACAGTAAAAGGTAAAATATAGTATTATAGTGTTTGCATAAGGGTCAAGTAAACCACATAAATGTGATGAACCTTGTGTTTTCAAACAAGTGCAGGAGGGATGACAAGAAGTACAATTCATACATAAATAAAAGTGGCTGTGCAGGAAATGATACAATGGGACTACCACATTGTTCTTGACTAACTCAGGCAGCGCTGCAGGTGCTTACAAATAAAAAAAGAGAGTGTCTAAAATTGCAACATAGATGTGACATTATAGTCTCATACTTTTTTGTTAGAAGCATAGTGAGAGATTGAGGCATATACATACAAGTCCTACCTAAACCTAATGTCCTGCTGCTTCTGCTTAAGAATGGTGATTATTTATTCATTTATATTGAAATATATTAAATACAAAGCTTGAAAGGTCCTTGTGTTTTAAAACCATATTAGAAGCTGATAAGCCGGAGACCCAGAAATGAAAAGTCTTATTCTAACCATTTTTGTTTTAATTTTATTAAATAATTTAACTTTAGCTTAGCTTAAGCCGTATCTAAACATTTAAAACTAATTTATTAAAATATACTCTATCTATTTTCGTTACTCAAATTTTTTTGATGAAATCCTTACCATGTCTCGCTTGCAATTGCTGGGTTTTTTACCCCTTATAAATATGGTTTAAAATGATAAACTATGTTAAAAGTTAATGCCGCGCTTTCATTATTGCCTAACTCAATAACTCTTTGTCACAGATTAAAATGAAAAATAAAATTATTGCTCTCCGGGAGCAATATTCCTTTCATCAAGTTATTTAAATTAAATGCTAAATTTGATCATAATTCCTATGTGTGTGTTTTTCTTATGATATGATAAATTGTTAAATGCTTGCATGCTCACTCTTATTTTACTTATACTTTAAGTAATTTTCTCTTTATAAGTGAAATATAAATTTCTTTGAATAAAATTAAACTCCTGTAACCACACAAAGTACTGCTATGTATAAGCTAAGATTTAAATACATATTAATAAATGTACATATTTGTATATTTTTACATATTATATCTTAGGCGATTCATAGATGTATATAAGATGCGTATGTGACATCTTGTGAAAGTGATAAGTAT
Organism: Lathronympha strigana; assembly: GCA_949128165.1. Taxonomy (NCBI): domain Eukaryota; kingdom Metazoa; phylum Arthropoda; class Insecta; order Lepidoptera; family Tortricidae; genus Lathronympha; species Lathronympha strigana. The sequence goes on along the minus strand of OX421909.1, from coordinate 13,108,432 downwards.
AGAAATGCACCTAATTGACGCTCAAACAAAATGAGTACTCAAAAAATTACGGCACATATTTTAACCATTTAAAACAAGTTAACTGTCCTTTTTTACTATGGTTTAAAGTAGTATACTTTAGTAAACCATACGATAATAAACGAGAGGCACTTTACTTCTGTGCTTATTTGACTTACTTAACCAAAAGAAATTAGTGTTGTAAGGGAGTAAAATGTGAAACACACATTTCAATAAAAGACTCGGTGTTATCAGTTTATTTATTCCTATGTGGCTAGCTAGCTAGTTAAAGGGTTATGTCGTCATATTCGACTTTAGGACAAAAATATTTTAATAAACAAGAATGTGTAAATAAAATAAAGCTATTGTGATTATAATGAGTGATGAAACCCTATATTTCAACTGCATCATATTCCTGTTAATGAGAACGTAATAGTTAATTTTATAACAACGTCCTCCTAGCCTAGTTGGTAGTGACTTTGCTTACAAAGCAGGAGCTCCCGGGTTCGAATCCCGGCCAGGGCAATTATTTGTATGTCTATCACAAATATTTGTTCCTGAGTTATGGATGTGAAGATCGCCTACAGACATTGCAATCGTCAGCCATAGACGTTATAGGCCAAAAATGATGATGATGAATTGTGTAACGATCCAAACACTTCAACTAGCTGCTTAGTTTGAATCTGTTAATCATTTCATTTACATGAATTTTCTTTTTAGGCATTATAAGATGAAGATTACGACGTCGGACATAAATGGCACAAAATAACTTCACCGAGCAGCTGGAAGTTGTATGAAGCAAAGTAAAAATAAATTTTATTTTTTTTGTTATTAAAGCTAGCTATTAAATACTGCCTATAAATTATTTTTGACCTATGCCCATTTTCACCCTTTATAGTATTCAATGTGAAAAAATACTTGTGACTTTATAATAATCAGTCACGTAAAGTGCGATTATTTAAATCTTCTATTTTGTTTTAATAAATCGATTGCCACAAATGCGACATACGTATGTGCTACTTGCAATATATTTTTTAAGCACGAATCAATTTAAGACAACATATTAGGTACTTACCTACATTGAACCCTCAAAACAAAATTATAAAACAGGACAGGTAAGTACATACATTAATATATATGGGAATATCTCGGTAACAAATGAATACGAATTATATTTGTATTTATTTATTAGCAAAATATCGTTCACTTTAAGTTAGAACAATTATACAATTCACCATACAAATATTACACCTCTAAAAATTCGTTTACCGAATAGAACGCTTTAGAAATGAGGAAACGTTTCAGTTTATTTATATAACACCATTTATATTACATATATCTTTGAATAGGTCTTACTTCAGCGCACAAGTGCTGAAGTGTTTAATTTCAATGATATTGAAAGGTAAAAAAAACCGTAAAGGTGCCATACTCAACTAAAAACCCTTATACTTTCGCCATTTTCGTTCGTCAGAGAGCGTTTGTACTAAAAAGCTGTAACTTGGTACGGTTATATATATCAACCACGCCGGCGAAGTGGCAATATAAAAAAATGGAAAAGTATTTATTTATTTGGTACCTCCATACACCTAAGAGGTGTTATTTTTTCGGTTCGACCCTAATGTGTTAGCCTGTGAGGTATCGTTGGATAGGTATTTAAAGCCAATTATCGCTCCTATAGTAAAAAAATGTGCCCCTCTCCCTTCTAACACTTAAACCGCAAGTCCAAAAAATATGAAAAATATCTGCAATATTTAGTCATCACCAATGTAAGAGTGGTGTGGCTAAGCGCACAGCAGCTATAGTGTAACACTAAATCTGACAGTACTTTTTTTTTAATTCACATGCCTCACTTTCTTTTGGAGTGAAAAAAGTTAATTTAAATGAAATCATCTGTCAGACTGTGATTATTTGACTATTTGTTTGCAACAATCGGGCCTAATGTGGTTGTTTTTCTCGCGACGCTCATCGAATATTGTCCATGCAAAATGGTAGCTGTCAAGTTCTTAGGGATAGGTATAATTATTTTGAAATATTTCGATGATTATAGCTTTATGTCGATAAGCACATGGAGTCGAATATATTTTATACAAATAAAATGTGCCCTTTAACCCAGATAAATAGTTGAAGATGACAATGAATATCTATTATCGTAAATAATTTTGTATGTCTTTCCCATCACGAAGCAATGGTGTTCCGGACCTTTGGGAGCCGTACGCCGAGCCGAAGCCAACACGCAGACGCCCTTTCGACAATTTAATGAAATGTAAGGGGTACACCGAGCAGATGTGCACCTGCCCGAGTCATGGGACGCACGCAGAGGCAGTACCCACGAGGGTGTATAGACTATTGAGATTTAATGGAATCTAAAATATACTGGACTATAAGGTGAAAGTGGTGGACTAAATACTGGGTTATGGAGAATGAAATCGGACGTATTATCATTATTACTAAAAAGTGACCACTGTCACCAGCAATACATATATACCTACCTCTATTGAAAAGATTTATTTCGAGAGCGTTCATGCACCGTCCAGCATGGTATAGGACTATAGGTACTAACATATAAATCTAATTGAACAAACAAAGTAAGAGTATCGATATCGACAGCATAAATATTTTTACCTATCCCTGAGAACTTAACAGCTACCATTTTGCACCTTCGATAGCGGGGTCCAAACATCAAGTAAAGAAATTTGACTTATAAACTATTTTATACCTTACGATTGTTTAGCACGAATCAAATCATTTATTTAATGTAATAAATGTTATGAATCATGTTTTTTCTAAGTAGTCACATACTATATATAAATTATAAATTGAAAGAGATGTCATACACTACAGAAAAAGTGACCAAGATCCCCGGTGAGCAGGGTTGGGATCGAACCAGCGACCTTCTGCCGCGAAAGCAGGAGGTGACTGGTTTGATCCCAGCCCTGCTCACTGGGGACCTTGGTCACATTTTCTGTAGTATATGACATCTCTTTCAATTTATATTTTATACCTTGTCAAGGTGATAATAACAGCAGATCCCCAGCGGCTATAATATTGATTGTCACTGTAACAAGTGACAAGTTACGTAAACCAAATTCCTTGACTGTGCCTCGAGTTTTACCGCACATATCTTGGACACTTATTATAAATATTTTTGCTTAATTTAATAATAACTGGCCCGCCCAATTGTTTCATGCCCACGGCACGCGGCTTCGATAGCAGGTCCCTCGTTCGCTCGTTCCCTTAGCTAGGCTGTCCATATTGCAAGGCTTCACATGTTGTGCTGCACGTTGCACGCCGCACAAGATCTTCTTATCAACCAGCCCAGGTGTGCATCTCCAATGGCCTTAAAAAGTGTTTATTAGTTTTATTTATATAGCGTTATACGTATGAAATGTGTAAAACTAAAAGCATACCGATGCCAGAAGCATCAATTCAAATTCTCAGAATATAAGTGTGGAAGAAGTGGAAAACTGGTCTCATGTGTTGAAAACAATCATATACTTCGTAGGTTCTGAGCATCGCTGCACGCAAACGTAATAGGCATCACTACTTGACCGGCCCAACATCCTCGACGCTGGCTCAAAATATCTCCACCAAACATGCAAGGCAAGGCAATCATAGTAGTATGTGATTTTAACTGACATTATGTTAAGCATGATAGTCACAATGTCATCATGTTAAGTGACAATCAAGTATTTTATATACCGACTTGAGACCACTTCACAGTTAGGTGTTACGTAAAAGAGGTACTAGAATCTATTCAATGGGTTCTTATTTAATAATCGCATTAATATGACGTTTTACCTTGCAATCGTTAAACCTATAATATTCCTTACAAATATACTCCAGAAACCGAATTAGATACTCGGTTCTTCATTATTTTAAAAAAGAAGTCTTCTTTCAGTAAACTTTCTTATCTGCGGAGTTTAGGGTACTTCCCCTCCGTGCACCGTGTGGCAAAGTCGGGGGACACTCTGTTTAATACCTACCCAATACGAATCAATTCCTCGTCCTCTTTTAGACAGCATTGCACCGTTCAGGAGTTTTCTGCGACGACGTCTGCAGAGGTCGTAAGGTACGCGCTTAGTGAATACCCGGAGTCACCTAAAATTGTATAATAGGTACTTTTATTATAATGAAATATTGTTAAATTACACCCTTATTATTATCCTTATAATACCTAATGTCCAAGTGTCAGTCGACGTCGTATCATATTTGCACTGCATGATTACCGTACCTTAACACAAATCTTTATTTTCTTTTATTTTTTCCTAATAGGAACACACACTTGATGTTCAGCACACAGTTATCACATTCATCTCTAAACATGATGAGTCCAACTGCATTTCGAAACAGAAATTTGAAGTCAGCCCCATGTATGGACGATCATCGATCACTGTACATACATATTGTTTAGGAACGTGCCAATCAAGCCCGTTTCAAATGATACTCCATATGATGTAGTTACTAAACTTCTAATACCAGGCATTGTCACAGAAAATAAAAATATGTGTTTTGTTTTAAACACAAATTGTAATTTTGTTGTTGTTTGTTCCGCTAAGCAGTTAATAATGCGTGTGAATCAAATCAAGGATACGGCATAGACAGATTCTGGTTACTCTAGCACCAGTATGAGACCTCTTCAGCTGTCGTTCGTCAAATCCTCCAACAACGGCCTCCTAAGTCCTAGCCTAGTCAGTAGGACGACGTAGGAGGTCCCGGGTTCGAATCCTGGTCAGATTTATTCGTGTGTTCATCACGAATATTATATTGTTCCTGTTCCTGTTTTCTATGTATTTAAGTGTTTATATTATATTATCTTCTGTTACCGGAATTGTTATTCATTGAAATTAAACACTTTAGAACGGATTCTCTCAGTCATCATCTTAACCCTGTGAAAACAAGTGCTGTAAAGGGCTCGAAACGTAGGATCATGGTGTTAATAAACGCGATTAATCTGTTCTAAAGTGTTTAATTTCAATGTTTATATTATATCTATATATGTCGTCGTCTAGTACCCACAACACAAGCCTTATTGAGCTTACCGTAGAACTAGGTCGACTTGTGTAAGATTGTCCCACAATATATTTTATTTGTATTTGTATATATTTATCCTGAGATGTTTCCGCAGACGGAAGACGAGACGGATGAGACGGACAGATATTGAGGGCATATTAACAGGGTTCCGAACGTCATCCTACAGGTGTATAAGAATATATTGGTACATTTGGGATCTTAAAAAGTAACTTAAAATAAATTTAAGCTAATAAGTTATATTAAGTAGACAGAGTGCCAAATACAGAATTCTCTGTGTAGTTTTTCTTCTTTTAGATAATGGCGTCTGTCCTAGAGATGAACAATTTTTATAATAGGTATATTGCCACTTGGGCGATGTTGTTCGGTTGCTCATCTCGCTAATTGTCAGCTAGGGGTTGCTGTAAAGAGCAAATGTAAGCTTAGTCACGGTCAAGAATTGCCACAAACTGAGATATGAACAATCAGAGACAACGGAGTTAGCGGTCTAATATTGAGGATTGCTTCAAGTTTTTTTTACACAAGGGGTTCGCCTCTAACTTGAAATCGCGACCCCAGTATCTCGGCAACCCCGTGGCCAATTTGGTCCATAGTCCATACTCAAATTTAAAAATATATTTACCTTATCTATAATTCTATATAACCACCTGCCCAATTTCACGACAATCTGACTAACGATACTTGTGTTATTACCAAACAAACATACATATTATATACATGCAAACGGCGGATTGTACAAGTAGACTGGGAGAACTTACTCGCTTTGCTCGCTGGTTCGACAAACATACATACTAGTGGTTTGCCCTAAACATGAACTCGCGGCCAACATATATTGATAACCCCCCTGGTCCGATTTGCCTCAAACTCAAACTTAAATAATATATGTATCTCATCTAAAGTTCTGCTAAATATAACGACGATCCGATAAACAATACTCGAGTTATCGTAGAACAAAAATGCAAACGGCGGATTGTACAAGTAGACTGGGACAATTTACTCGCTTCGCTCGCTGGTTCGACAATCATACACACATACTGTCATACAATCATACATACATAGTGGTTCGCCCCGAACTTGAATTCGCGACCATGCCAAATGCCAAATTTCACGACGATCTGATAATCCGATCAACGATACTTGAGTTATCGTCGAAAAAACATACATAAACACGACGGAGTGACCAAGTAGACTGGGATAATCGCTCTCTCGCGAACGTGACCTCACAACCGCTATATCTCGGCAACGCCTAAACTGATTTGACTCATATTCGAAATTAAAAATTAATTAAATTTCATCTAACCACCTGCCAAATTTGTTTACGATCCGTTTAACGATACTCGAGTTATCGTCGAACAAAACGAAATCCGTTTCCGCTGGCAAGTATGAAGTTTCTAGAGTGAATAACTACTTTGGAGACAGAACATTAAGAAAAAATTATCATACTACCTCAACAGAATACAGAAGATAAGAAACGAGCCTAATAAAATTTAAAAAAAGCTTTAAAAATACTTTTTGGAAACACTAACGTGACATTTATGTACCTCGAAGTGTTGACATAATATATCTACCTATAATTAATAGTCTAATGTAATATAATAAGCTAATGTAATATGACCCCTGAAGTCAAACTTTTTATTAAGTTTTGTAGGAAAATGTTTTATAACTACCGCTGTATTGTAATACCTTGAATTAATAAATAATAAATTATTCTATTTTCTTCTTCTTTTAACATACATCCATACGAACAACGGGTTGTACAAGTAGATTGAAAGCGATGAAACCTTAGTAAACTATTTTTGAAGATTATTTAATTGTTGCAAGGCAATTACAAATTAATTGAAAAAAAGTAAATCATTCAAATCGACTTTTAATGGAAGTTTAACCTTTTTTAATGAAGCTGTTTCTAAATCTTTTCGCTATACTGGTATCTCGTTAATTCTTAGAGTACACTACAAAAACCCTCTCGGTTTCGAAAATTGTCGTACCCAAGAGTCAAGATCAGGATTAATTGTTATATGCATAGCGACATAAAAAATATTCCATAAAGAAATCACACACACCTTGCCCGGGACAATGTAACAAAAGCGAGCGTTCCAGCACCGGATCCTCCAGGCTCGCCTCGACCTTTCCTTCTAACAATATCCTGAACAACATGTCTGAAGCCAGCAAGAGAGACACAGCACCTGGAATGTAAAATTCATCATCAGCTAAAGGTATTGGGTAAAACAAAGCTGCCCGAGTTAATATCCTGCTGTGGCAATTTTTAAAGTAGTTTGGGTATAATGGAGTATTCAACATCAATACTATAGTTCTGAACCCGATGCGAGGCTAGATGCATAAGACAAAATGTTAACATTTTTACCATAAACATGGGTGTTTCGACTGTTTCGTTTCTTATAACGACGTTTATACATGATCGTTTGTGGGATTTAGGTGTGCTTCACACAACTCATACAACTATTTGTATGCAGAAAAAATTCACATGCTACGTACAAGCACTTTAGGGGTAGCGCACACTAGCAACATAGGTTAGACATAATAGTTGCAGAAACAAAAGTTGCCCTTGCGCGCCAGCCATTTCTTTATTTAATATTTATTTCACAAGAAGAAACATACGGTTGTACAAAAGGAGTTGGGCAAAGCAGAGAATATGTAGGTGGCCATTACACTTGTGTGACATGATAATAGGTAAGTCCACTCACAGCGCAAGCTGCCTCCCGGGGATATTACCACGCTTATCAGCTCGGTCAGAGTATAGCCCTAAATCGCCTTTCAGCCGCTCGCACTGAGCATATTAGCGAGGCACGTATACACAGTATGCATGACGCCGCATTTTCCTCGTGAGGGGGCTCACCTCGCTTTATTTGTGTCAAGATTCTAGACATTTCCTCCACAGTTATGAATATTATAAAATATGTAGATATATGTACCCATACCCACATGCTTAATAATTTTATACTAAATCAATTACTAATAGTGGTTCACCCCGAACTTATACTCACGAAATTTAGGTCGTTAATTGAGATTAAAAGTCCGAATATGAGCCGCATCGCAAGATATAGGGGTATATCTCGCGATTCGGCTCATATATGTTTTTTTATTAGGGCACAACTGTCTAAAAAGTATACTTTCAGAAATAATTAAAATAATAGTTTTCTATTTACACGACGTGTTTAATAAAATTGACAAAGGTACTTTATGAACTCAGATTAAAATATATTTTTAGGTATATTTTTACTTATAGTGTAGTTAAGTTTTAAGAAATATTAGTTTTATCTTATAGGCATTGATTGTTTCTGTACCTTAATGTTCAAATTAATATTAATTAATTGCATATAGGTAATAGATAACATACAGTCACTTTGTATAAAACAAATAATTTTATTAATTCTGAAAGTATTCTTCTGGGAAAGTTATGCCTTTATACAAAAAAAGTCATTTCACCCGTCATATGAAGGCATCGTGCGTAGTTCCGTTCTACATCACCTACATGCCCGCGACCTGAAAACCGAACACAAATTGTTATTTTAATCAATTTTGATTTTATATGCGTTAAATATCCTTATTGGTTCTTCTGTTTTCATACGAATAACGAGTGGTTCACCCCGAACGTGAACTCGTGACCTCTATAGGTATCTCGGCAACCCCTAGCTAGACAGATTTGGCTCATATTCGAACTAATTTTTTTATTTATCTTATCAATCTGCCAAATTTAAAGACGATCCGATCAACGATAATCAAACTATCTTCGAACTTACATACATACAAACGACGGAGTGTCCAAGTAGAGAGGAAGTCTTCACTCGCTTCGCTTGCTCGTTCGATAACCTTTTTGTATTAAATTTAATGTAATGTATTCCTATTATGCTAGGAAATTAGTAAGACAGTTAAGCAACAAAATTACAAAACTATTAAATATGTGAATCAAAATATTTATCACAAAATAATAAATAATTTGGTTTGTGTGCTGCAATTTTATCAACCAGTGGTGCGCCTTGAATGTGAACTCGTGACCTCTACATCTCGGCAACCCCTTGACTGTGTCAGCTCATATTTAACATTAAAAATTATATTTATCTTATCTTACAACCTGTCAAATATCACGACGATCTGAAGGCCTAGTATAAAAGTTGTACGACTTTAACTCCTCGACCGCGTTAGCGTATCGAGGGGTCAAAATATGAAAGTTGCCGGATGATTTAAATAAACGGCAAACATAATTTGAACTCCCGATACGCTAACGCGGTCGAGGAGTTAATGTCGTACAATTTTTATACTAGGCCTTCTGATCAACGACACTGGAGTTATCGTCGAATAAACATGCTTAAAACATACATACATACATATATATGAAATATACAAACGATTGAAAGCTGCTAACACAGATAGACATATTAAAGTTATAACTCCTCTTACTACCATCAGAAAAAAAGGAGAAGCATGTCCAAGGAACGACACCCCTGATGTTCCTTGGACATATCATTTTTGTTTTTTATTTATTGTAATTATAGAAATAATAGGTATTTATGTATGAAATGATATATCATTTTAGTATATTTAATCAAGTTATAAGGTTTTCCGGCGGGGAGCGAGATGTAAATATATTTTTAAGTAATTTATATTTATTATGAAATAAATAATTTTCTATTTTTCTAGTACAAATTATCTTAGAAAAACATAGTCCGCTGTTGTCCTCTTTTATTTTTCCCAAAACATTTTAGTTTTTTGTTCTAAGATTCATTACTTGGTAACGCTCGCCATCCAGTTGGTTTGATAATTGATTTTGCAAATTAGTAATAGCCGTACAAATAATATAAATAAAATGATTCAATTACCTTCTTATTCTGTGGCAAATTGGCAATGTGCAATTATTGCCAACCGTCTGAGGTAAAACTATGTCCAAAGTTCAACAGTTTCGTCTAATAATTCAAAAAGAACTAAGTACATATACTTACTTTGTTTTAATGACTGCCCATTCTGCCTGTGTTTACTTAAAACTCCACATGATATTTATTGGATAAGCTTGCAGTCACTGAGATATTGGAGATAGCCTGCTGTGACGTTGGCACCCATTGGACATGTTTCATTCAAACTAATCATCTGAACGGTAATATTGTCTGCCATCTGAAATATACAAATAAATAGTTAATATTTATACCCTCCTTGAACCATATTCTTATGAAGGTGGAAAATTGTAAAACATTATTTAACTGTGAAACAGACAAAATCCCAGGGCATGTCTTAAATATAATTTGAGTTTCTTCTTTCTCGAAACTGTTGAAATTATCATGGCATATAACCTAAAATGTATGAATGTATGAAGTTTTCCCAAGTGACGCCGAAGGTAAGATAAACACCACGCGAAGACATCTTACTTTGGCTAATCAATTAAATTACTCAATGAGGAATAAATTCAATGCCATCAATTATACCCAGTAACAAATAATTACATGGTATAGTAAAACATACGTTAAAAGTATATTACGTGACATTCATTTAATAGAAATGTAACGTCTCTTAAAGTATTTTATATATTATTTAAGTAAATATTCGTTTCTTTAATAGTTACAGATGCGATTATGCCAACTAATTATTAGAACAAATATCAACGCCTCGCATAAAAGAATATTAAAGGTATAGCCTACGTATAATCTAAAACAATAATAACATTGAATACTCTACTTACGCTATACAATGTACGTCTTAAACGTATAAACACCACGATATTCCACCTCGATTCCACCACTTATTCTCATTTAAACAATAAAGTGCTCGCGAACGATGAATGACAGGTGATTATGAGTTGCCAGGTGAAGAAATAAAAATACGGGACTCACGTTCTCAAGTAAGTACCTATTTTCCACGAATTCCCCAAATCTAACGATGGATTTATCCAAGAGCAGTTTTTTGAAAACGTAAACTTTTAACGAATCACCAAAAAATAGCGCGGATTCTTAATCAAATAAACGTAGAAAACAGCGGAAGAGCACAGTACCTGGCAATTTTCTGCATTTCGATCGAATCACGATAGCTCAAAAGGTAACGTGGCTTTTGACAGTTGATTTCGATTCTTTCGTTGTCAAAATATCCGAAAGTGGTCTTTCGTGGTAGGCGCATGGACACAAATTTTACTTTCGGGCGGATATGGACGCAAATACGAAAGTGCATGGTTTTCATGGTTAGGATATGTCAAATCTTCCCGTCCGTTGCACCGTCAATGCCAATTTTCGACGTTCATGGTAGCCCTCCTGTCGTTTGGCTGAATGCGCCAAGAGCGCGATGCCAATAAAAAAAATACAAATAAAATAGGAGGCGTGAATATATAAAGTTTGATATTTATTGTCATTTAATAGTAAATATAATTATATACTATGCCCAGTAATTACGAATGGTAAGATTATCTTGTTTTACAACTATTTACACAAAACTAAAATGACTTTGTATAAAAAAATATTTATAGCCAAAGTTTAAGCAGAATTAAAATGGTATTTACTATTTACGATGGTGCTTTAACAAGCCTTTAGAAACATAGACTGGAAACGCAAAGGAATTAAAATGGGCAATCGCTACCTCAAGTTATCTACGTTTTGCGGACGACCTCGTGCTGTTTGCAGAGTCTGCTATAGACCTAGAAAGTATGATAAATGACCTAGACAAAGAAAGCCAAAACGTAGGATTGTAAATGAATGCAGCCAAAACAAAGGCAATGACAAACAACAGAAGAAGACCAATATATGTGTCGGGTAATGAGGTTGAATATGTACAGGAATACATCTACCTTGGAAAAATGATGTCATTTAGCCCTACTAGTAACGAAGATGCAGTAGAGAGACGCGTAAACATGGAAGAAATTATAAGAAAGAGAACTATGCTCACCAATGCATTACAACATAGTCTGAAATTAAAGTGGCAATGGGCTGGACATATAAGCAGATACACAGATAAGAGAACGAAATGTACGATATATCAACGAAATGGACAGGCCCTGCAGGAAAAAAACACCATAGTAAACCAAAAAAGAAATTGATAGACAACATAATCTCAACAGCTGGAGCTAACTGGATAGATAAAGCCCAAGACAGGGATGAACGGCAGGCATGTGAGGAGGCTTTCACTCGAAAGGGATCCACATAGATTAACTTTTATTCTATTCTATTTATAAAAAATAAATGTAATTTGTATATGGAATTAAAAAGCTATTTTATTATTATTATGTCTGCTACATAATCTCGGGACCATTGGGGTCCCGGACTTTTGGACGGCATGCATGGAGCCGAAGGCACCAGCAAAGAGGCCCCTTGTAAAAGACAATTTACGCTAAATGTGATGTGTCACTAACCGTCGATTATCCCTGTATGCACTATAGTAGTTAAGGCAAGCCAGAGGTGAGAGCCCTGAGGCCTCTGCTGGGGTCCAATCCGGCCGGCCAATTAAGGCAACCCGGAGTGAGGGGCCTGACCAACTCTTGGGGACATGGGACCCAAGGGACGTCACTTCTCATTCAGCTCGCCACAAGCTGCCCAGGGGGTTTATTATTATTATTATTACAAAATGACTTTGTTTCCTACAGTTCTGTTCCTACATTGTTTTAAGATTTAAAAAAAACTGCTTTCTATGTTATAAGCATGCTAAATTTTACTTATTTCAGGACTTCAAAGAAAAACCGTAAAAGTGGTAAACATGAGTACCCTAAATTTGAAGTAACAAACCATCCACTTAAAACAAACATCGTCACCACAGTGAGTTTCCTTACGCTTTATATTTTAGTCACATAAGATAATTAAATTATATTTAAAAAAAACACTAGGATATGTGTCTACAAATTTGACCATACCTACATTAAAATTGTATGAATGATTTCAGAAAATAAGTTCTAATTCAAGTTTTATAGAAAACTTGAACAAGTGGAGTTCTGCATTTGAGGAAGTTGACCCACTACTTAGGTTTGAGCAAATGGATTTAGCAGAGGTAAGGTTTCCAAACACAACAATGACCTTAGAAAAATGTAAGTAATTATTATGTGTTGTTGTTTTACTAATTTGTAATTTAAGATTACACAGTTTCTAAAAATCATTCTCCTGTGGCAATATATCTGACAGGGATAGTAACAGTTGTTTATAAGAATCAAATGCATCTTATTCTTTGAGACAGGGATCGTATACCGGTATAATTTTCATACAAATTAACCGGTATTAAATTTCGGTATCTCTGATTTTAAGGCATATTTCAGCATTATATTCAACGAATCTGATGAAATGTCCTTACCTAATAAATACCATTTTATAAAATTAATGAAATATTGCTAATCTTGGCCGATATTTCGATTTTTAGTTATACCGGTAACGGTCCCTGCTTTGAGACAATAAATTTCTTGATTCTGTAAAATATTTTAGGAGAATTCATTTTTTGACAAAAAGTGTTAGTTTACTGTGTTTTGTAGTTGCTACAGAAACTCATTGCGGCGGTATTTGTAACCCAAAAGGCATGTCAACTATTGTATTGGAGTCGTTATTTTATGCCATTGCAAAATGTGTTTAGAAGTCTGGGCAATTCAGTTGCAATTCAATTTTATTCATATTTTTCTGTTTTTAAGGCAAAAGGCATATGGGTGTAAAATGGGATCTTAAACCTTTTTTTACGATACCGAAAAATATCTAACAAAGAGTAAAAATAATTTTTTTGAGTCAAATTAACCGATAACTGTATAAGAACACAAATAACGCAGTACTCAAAACACAATAGTGAATATATTTTAAACAATTTTAAAAAGTTTTAGGTATAATTTAAGGTTTCTTTCATTCCATATAAATGAACAGAGAATATTTCATCGCAAAAAGTTGGCGACACCTGGTTTAAGGCAAGATCGGCATATGACGGGTAGGGCTTGCAATCCGGATATCCGAGTATTCGTTTTATTCGAATATCCGTTAAATTTACTATCCGGATTTAAACTCAGTGCATATCCGGATAATACGAATAATCCGAATAATGCACTTCAGTATGGATTTATGTCCACATTGTTCGTAAAAGTTTGCAAAAGCGTCCATAGATAGAGTGTAGACGACGTTAACGTTTGATTTTTTATTTGGATACATTTTTAACTTGTATACAAATTCCGCAACCATCAGAATCGGGACCAAGAATTGAGAGCTCATCACAACAAGCCGACATAGTATTAAGCCCCAACATATCCGAAGGATCAGCTACAGAGCGCAAAGTCTTTAATTCTTTATCTACAAATATACAGGCTTCTAGATATATTTGGAAACCTAAATCAACACTAGAAATGGCTTATTTTGATAGCGGTTTTTAAGTAGTCACGCTACTACCTATATAAAAATTCTAAATTGAAAGAGATGTCGTAGCGTAGACGTAAGTCTGAGCCGTAAAAGATGGTGAAACGCACCATAAGCGTTTCAAAAATAAGAAAGGATTGCATATACTTAGGAAATTTCGGACTCTGGTCACCGTTGTCGGGTGGCCTAGTGGTTAGGGCGTCTGTCGCAAAAGCAGGAGGTCGCTGGTTCGATCACAGCTCTGGGCACTGGGGCCTTGGTCACTTTTTCTGTAGTATATGACATCTCTTTCAAAATATAATATTATTTTCGGCTTTGTTACTCACATTATTATTATTTATTTTATAGTATTTAGGTTTAGAGACTCTTTATTTACTCAAAAGAACAATAGTTCACTTAAATGAGCTTACATATTAGATTTCTTAAAATTAATTAACATATGTATTTAGCATGATCGCAACAGGCTTATGTAACATTGCTTTGTATATATTTCTTTAAATTGGTTTTATATAAATTTAGAGACTCACAGACCTCACAGTCTTTCACATTACTTGGTAGTTCGTTGTACATTTGCGCTCCCCCATACATTACGCTACTTTTGCCATAACCTGTTCTTATTTTCCGTAGTTGTAGTTTATCCGTATTTCTTAAACAGTGTTTGAATGTTCGTTGTTTGAAAGAAATGTCTGAGTGTATTTTATTTGTTAAGATTTTTTTTATAAAAAGGCATGTTGAATAGGTATACAATTGTTTTAGGTTAAATAGTTGAGTTTTTTTGTATAGGAGTTGAGAGTTAAATCGATAGTCGTACTTAAATAGCGTTTTAATACAGTTATTTTGAGATCTTTGTAGTTTCTGTAGGTTAGTTTTGGCAGCAGATCCCCATATCTTATTTCTATGCAAAAATGAAAATATTCGATTTTTATTCGTTTTATTCGGATATCCGGATATTAAAATAATAAATATTCGAAATATCCGGATAGCAAAATTGGACGGATATTGCAAGCCCTAATGACGGGCTTCCCTTAAACGTTTTAGACGGACTTTCTGATGGAATTAAATAAAGAAGACAGTTTTAATAAATTAAATATGAGTTTTATTCGGAGTAGATATATCCAAAGACAGTTACTAAACACCAATAATCTCCTAGGTAACGGAACAACCGGAAGCCGGATATAAGTTTTAAAACTAAAAACACATTATAACAGCACAAAGGTGTAATCACATTGGTTTACTTCCAACACCCCTTCTCAATGTAATTACACTTGTAAAACTTAATAATTATTCTACAAGATAACATATTAAGACTCCACTTAATAAAAAAAATTATATGTTACCCATACCACATTTAATTAGAAAACGGGTAAGAAGTTCCCGGCTAAGGGCTTTAGTTAGCATGTCTGCTGGTTGATCACTAGTTCTAATATACTTCAAAATTATTTTATTATTTTTAACCAGTTCTTTGATAAAGTGATAACGGATATCTATATGTTTCAGACGCTTGACAGTATCTGTGCAAGCAACAGAGATAGCTGACTGGTTGTCACTATAGATATTTACTGGACACTCATTCTTAATCATGAAATCATTTAATAAATTTATCAACCAACAGGCTTCACTAGCTGCAACACTTATTGCAACATATTCAGATTCTGTAGATGACAAACTAACTGACACTTGTTTCTTGGAGCACCATGATATTAAACAATTTGAAAATTTAAACAAATAGCCTGTAGTAGACTTTCTATCTTTGTGATCCCCACCCCAGTCTGCATCACAATATCCCTCCAAGACACAGTCATTATCACATTTATATATTAACTTATAATCCAGAGTATGTTTCACATATCTGAGTACTCTTTTTAATGCTGTCAATAACATGTCATTGGCACATTTTTGGTATCTACTTAATAAGGAGACAGCAAAACACAAGTCAGGCCTAGTACCAGACACAGCATACATAAGACAGCCTATAATTTGTCGACAAGACTTTTCAATATTTTTATCTATGGGGCCACTATCATTTTCAAATATTTTTGTGTTAAAGTTCAAATCTAATGGTGTCAACATAGGCTTACAATTCTCCATCTGAAATCTTTTAAGTACATTTTCCAAATAGCTCTTTTGGCTCATTTCAGTAATACCTGTATGTAAGTTTTGTCTTATATTAATACCTAAGTAATCTGACACTGGTCCAAGATCCTTCATTTTAAATTCTGTATTTAATATACTTTTAAGTTGCTCTACTTCATTATTATTTGACCCAAAAATTAACAGATCATCTACATATAGCAACAGATATATTTTATCATTTTTAGTACATCTTGTATAAAGACAAGAATCGCAACTTGATCGAACAAAGCCTTGCTTAATCATTACAGAAGTAAATGTTTCATTCCAGCATTTTGGTGAGCTCTTAAGCCCATACAGAGACTTTTTCAGTTTAACAATGGTTTTCTTACCTGCATATGCACCCTCTGGTAGACTAACATACACATCTTCATGTATTTTTCCATACAAAAAAGCTCCTGTGACATCCATTTGGATCATTGGCAATCTAAGTTTGGTTGCAATTGCTACAAAAAGCCTAAGAGTTGACAATTTGGCAACTGGGGCATAAATAGCATTTAAATCTATATTGTCCTCCTGCTCAAAACCCCTAGCAACTAACCTGGCTTTGTACTGCGGATTATCCTTATTAGCGCCTTTGATCTTAAATACCCACTTACTGCTGATGACTTTGTCACTTCCTGGGTCAACAACTACTTCCCAAGTGTTGTTGTCTTCCAGTGTCTGCATCTCTCGCTTTATAGCTTCTAACCACTTGTTAGCATCATGTCGGGTCATGGCTTCTTTGTATGTTGTAGGCTCACTTTCTGCAGAGAGAACACTTTGACAGTTGCAATTGTAAAATTCAGTTTGCTTTCTAACACGCTGACTGCCCTCCCTTTTTGGTAATTCAGCCGAATCATTAGCTTCCATTGAAGTATCACCTTCACCACTCGATGGGATGTACTCACTGCCAGATTCCTCCAAAATAGAAGTCATTGTACTATCATTGACGCTTGATGGCTCCCCTTCTGAATCCTGGCAGGGTTCATCATCCTTATCACTCTGGGTTTCTTTGTCTTCTGTTTTGTTCTCTGCTTTGTTTATAAAATCTTCAATACAAGTCTTGATCTCGAATTTGTTCTTCACGAAGTACACCGTTCTATAATTCGAGAAATCGTCCTTCAGTACCACAAAATACTTTGAGCCATTGAGTGACAATGCTTCCATCGGGCCGCAGGTATCGGCGTGAATCAATTCACACGTCCTTGTAGTTACGCTCTCACTGTTACTAAACGGCAAACGATGTATTTTTCCTTCCAAACAACTTTCGCATTTAGGGGCAGAAGTTGTTCGTTTACAAACAATGTTATTATTTGCAAGCACCTTTTTGACATGATCAAAGTTTTGATGTGCCAACTTTTCATGCCACTCAATCAGGGTACCATCCATGGTTTTAGCAACACTCGCCAGTTTCGCCACATTGTTTAAATTGTTTTTAAATCGAAATTCCAAATAATACGACTTTCCAATAAGTTTAGCGACCGCACAAACGTCATTGTCTTTATAAAATTTGCATGAAATGTCATCTGCCACCATGACGTAGCCTTTGCTTGTCACACAGTTCACAGAAAAGAGATTAGTTTTCATGTCAGGAACGAACAAAACATTGTCTATGGTTGTGTCAATCCATTCACTCCCATTATGCACTTCTACCGCCATCTGTCCGAAGCCTAGCACATTAAGCGGTGCACCGTTGCCTACAAAGACTTCAGATTTGGCACTTATAAACGAGGAAAATAGTTCACGCTCGCGGCAGATATGTTCATTTGACCCGGAGTCCACCATGAAAAAAGTTTTTTTATAAGTTTCTAGCGAATCAGACACCACAAACGCGTTATTTCTCTTTTGTTCCTTGTTCTTCCTGAACCAACATTGTGCCTTATTATGGCCAACTTTGCCACAAAAGAAACATTTGTTATTGTTATTATGTCCTTCACTTTTATTGTTGTTATTGTTATTATGTCCTTCACTTTTATTGTTGTTATTGTTATAATTTCTACACTGACTGGAAAAATGACCAAGTCTATTACACTTTAGACACCTCATGTTCTTATTTTTCGCCACAAATGCTGATGAAGACGGGTACGATTCAGCAACTTCACCTTTTTCTTTTAACCTTTCTTCCTCCACCAGCAGCCTTGCCACTAAGTTGTCAATAGTCTGTTTATCATCAGAAGCAGACTCCCAAGCAGATATGAAGTGCTTGTATTCATCGGGCAATGACATCAGTACTTTCGTAATTACAAATTTGTCCGATACTGGTTCACCCATCTGTTTAAGCTGATTTTGCATCTCTTGAATCTTTGACAGAAACGTTGACATCTCAGACCCTGCTTCATATTTATATTGAAAGAAGCGCTGCTGTATAACGTGAATACTTGTCTCCGTCCTTTGCTCATAAACACTGTGTAGTTTCTTCCACATTTCAGCTGAAGTTGAACATGATATAATGTGTAACATGACACTCTCTGTCATTCTCGTGACCAACATGGCTTGAGCTTTGGCATCTTTAGACTCCCAGGCTGTTTGGGCAGTACCTGTTTCTGCGGGTTTTACACTCTTTCCCTCAACTATCTCCAACCAATTCTGACCTCGTAGCAACACGGAGGTTTGAAATTTCCATATATTCCAGTTACTGGATCCTTCCAACTTTATCAAGCTGTGATTGGTGTTCAGATTTAACTCCATTCCGCTTTCCTGCCTTGCTCTTACAACCAGAACAAGTAAAATTTGCTTTTTCGGTAATGGCGCTCGTACCGACCGACCTCAATTTACGCCGCTCGCCGATACATTGGTTTAGGCGACGAACTTCCTGAATTCTTTATATAATTTTTACAGAATTATGTGCAAGGGCCCATAACCTGATGGAATTAAATAAAGAAGACAGTTTTAATAAATTAAATATGAGTTTTATTCGGAGTAGATATATCCAAAGACAGTTACTAAACACCAATAATCTCCTAGGTAACGGAACAACCGGAAGCCGGATATAAGTTTTAAAACTAAAAACACATTATAACAGCACAAAGGTGTAATCACATTGGTTTACTTCCAACACTTTCCAACTAGATATTTTTTTAAGAGTAGACATTTCGTTACCTAAACCTACAAAATTAAAGCCTTTTGGCTACGTTAAAAGCGTAAGATAGTTAAAACTATTATTAAACAACTTAGTTACTCACTTCATTAACAAATACTCTGTTTCTATTTTTTCTGATTTTTTCAAACAAACATGTTGCACTCGTCGTTGAGGTTCGAAACACGACTGAACTTTAACGTCGAGTTGCGGCCGTAGTCTCTGTCGTAGCGACATCTATCCTAGAGAAAAAGAATTAGGGCGAAACACTGCTTTACCGACCGAGTTCGCAGTGGCCTGTGTATACAAATACAAGAGTTATAGCGTGTAGACGGGCTTGCCTTATAGACGGGCTTATCCACATTGACCTCATATAAATAGATTGTGTATAAATACACGCTTACTTTCTAGGAGCCACAACCTGTCGAAGTATCAGATGGTAGCACAAACTATTCTAAAGCTTGGTCCTCCAGGCGTGCTGTCATTCTCAACAAATATACTACTGGAGAAAAATTGACTATTATCAGCAGCTTTCTCCCTGGTGGTGAAAAAGGTATATTAAATTATTTTTACGATTTCTACAATAGTTATCATACAATCAGGCGTGAGTTGTGTCACACTCATGCAAAGAAATACATCAATTATTGTTTAATCAAAATAGGTAGGTATCTCTCCCGAACACGATAGAACTCTTTGTGCCATGAAGAAGAAGAGTTACACATTTTTAGGGTTCCGTAGTCAACTAGGTTTCGCTCTGTCTGTCTGTCTGTACGTCCGTCCGTCTGCGGATAATCTCAGTGACTGTATGTACTAGAAAGCTGTAATTTTGTACGAATATGTATATCGGTCACGCCAACAAAATGGTAAAGTAAAAAGTGGTTATAATTTCTTTTTTAAAGTACCTCCCATACACGTAAAGTGGGGGGTGTTTGTTTTTTTCGTTTCAACCCTAGAGTGTGGCATATCATTGGATTGGTATTTGTAAAATAATGAGGGTAAACTTAATATTTTCGGAAATAATCGCTCCAGAAGTTTAAAAAAATGTGTAACTTTTGAACTATAACTTGAAAAAATATGAAAAAATTACAAAAGTAGAACATAATAAGAACTTTCTTGGAAAATTATTTTGAACTTGATTGGTTAAACGGTTTTTGAAAAATTGTACAAAATAATTTCTGAATTATGTGTGTAATTTAACTGTATAATTATATGCAAACACTTATTTTATCTTGAGTTCTTAATTTATCATCATCAGCTTTAATTCTATCAAAGTTGAACTACTGTATTACAGCTTATGGTCCTTGTTTGTTGATGCGATCTCAGCGCCAGATACAAAGGGTTCAGAACGCTTGTGTAAGGTTTTGTTATAAAGTTCCTCCGCGTAGTCATATCACTCCATTTCTAAATAACGCCAAGTGTCTAAAAATGTTGGCTCGTCAAGAACTTATGTTAGCGTGCTTGCTATTTGACACTATTACAACAAAATCCCCTAGCTATTTATATAATAAACTAGTTTTCGCAACTAACAGAAGTTGTCACTCAGTTCGAGTCCCACGTACTCTGATGCTCAGAGATGTTAACTATTTGAAATAAAAGCATTTCAAATGCAAATACAAAATACAAAATACCTATTTTCTATTTTGTATTTTAAATACTTTTATCGGAAACCATTTTGTATTTTATTTCAAATACTAAAAAGTACACGTATTTTGTATTTTTTCAAACTTTAAAATACAAAATGCTTTGTGCCATTTTTTAACATAAAACGGAATTCTACCCGATCCATCAAATGCGCTAGGGTTCGTATTACTGGTAATGAACACGTCAATGACAAAGATTAACAAACAGTTAAACTTAACGGGTTGACTTGACAACAGCCAAATCCGCGCACACTGTCTATGTCGGAGTAAAAACACGAAAACTATTAAAATAAAATAAAACCGTGGACTATTTGTGAAAAGTGACACGTTGGCGGTTAGGGTTAGATAACACCCAAAAAAATTAAAGACAGAATCATTTAAGTAATAATGAATTCAAGACTAATTTTTGCAACTATTTTTTTTAGACGATTTCGGCAAATTTAAAATTGCTCCATCTTCGGTCTTTGAAATGTAATGAAACCAAATACATTTTTAGCAGTATATTAGTAGCAGTAAATAGTTTTTCTTAAAAAACTTCTCAAAGAACATGACTTAGGTGTTGTCTACATTTTAAATAACTATATTGTCAAAAACGTATTTTATTTGAATAAAAGTATTTTAAAAATACCTATTTTGCATTTTGTATTTCAAATACCTTTTTGTGAAACTATTTTGTATTTCTATTTGAAATAGGTAAAATATCAAAGTATTTGCATTTTTTATTTAAATACATTTCAAAACCTATTTTTAACATCTCTGCTGATGCTACAAGCTCCAAAACATCGTACTGCCGCTTTTCGAGGGAGTTTTAGGTATTATGCCACAAAATGTTGGAATAATATACCGCCACCGATTCGGGGCCTGCAATCTAAATTTAGTTTTAAAGCGAATTTACGGTTGCACCTTCTAAAAATACAAAAAGATACCTAAACTCCTAATCATTGTTATCTCTAAATACACTAGTCTCTTAAAATATCACTTAATACTAACTATAATCTATAAAATTTATTTTCGTAGTACCCTAAACACACATAACACATATAACTAGTTTTTAAAATTATCCTATACTTATACACATCACAATCATACACTATTGAATAGTATCTACCTGCTGTACACATCATATACGCAAATTATATCATATTTACACAATTAAAATACAGATTTAAAGACACTGACAAGACTGACAGTGCTGCACTGATTGTTCGGTCCTGTATTAGGTTTAAGTATTAGGTTTAAGTAATGGTTTCTGACGGAAGATCAGCGCTGCGTTTTTCGCAGCATTATGCTGAGTCAGCACCTGGTTCGTACCACAACACATTGTCTACAAGCATGTTTTCTTGTTATAATTTGTGAATGTCAAAATGTTTATGCTTACTTTATAGTTGTATACTTTTTGTGATGATGTTATTGTTTGTGGATGAATAAAGATTTTTATCTATCTATCTATCTATCTATCATCCCGCACGTATCTTCCTTCTAATAAGAAAATAATGATTCAAATCGATTCACGCGATCAAAAGTTACCCCCGAAAACCCAACATACATAACCCGTCTAGTTTGTATAAATTAGTAACCCAATTGCCCGAGAGATGGCATTGTGGTCTACTTCGCGGTTAAGATTTTTCCGGATTTGATGGGGCCGGGACGGGTGTGATCGAAAGTATCATCGAATTGTTAATTATTATAAGCATATTGGGCATGGTATCTATTAAAACACTTTTTAAGGTTGCCTATTGTGACGGACGGTAAACTGCGGAACCCTACACTGAGCATGGCCCGACATGCTCTAGGCCAATTTTTTTTTTAGTTTTGCCATTTGTTAATTATTTGACATTCACATGACTAATTTGCTTTTACTTTTCTTTTGGTTCTTTTAAGTTAGTTCCTTTTCAGCTCTTATCCGGCAGGTTTCCAATTTGAATGAGAAAGTAAAGCATAGGCTTGAACAGTTGGATGATTTTGATGAAGATACTATAAGAAAAACTATGGGTTTATCACAGCAGGAATTTGTCTCCAAAATCAATGTGCTGAATGAAGAAATCAAAAAGGTAAAAACTTTTTTTTGTTTGCAATAATTGCAGCAATTTTTTGCAGCACATTTTGAATAGTAAATGGTCAGCTACAAAACACCGAATGTATTCAATTTCGAATCTTCTTCCCCATTAATAAGTTCCAGAACATTTATAGTACTATAAATAATATACTAATATGCTATATACATTATTCATTATGAAATAAATAAATTCTATCCCACTTAGTAGGTACATAGGTACCTAGTGTAAATTCTAGATTGAGGGTTTTTTCTTCATCTCAAAAGAAATTAACTTTTCACTTCATGAGACTTAATACATTCAGTAATTATTCTTGTTTTTATATTTTAGGCATGGGTTACTGAACAACGAGTTAAAGCATTTAAAATCGCGATCCAGTGTTCCAAATTATTGTCAGATGTAAATGTTATGCAATTCTATCCCAGCAAATTTGTGTTGATTACTGATATTTTAGACACATTTGGTAATCTCGTGTTTGCTAGACTCAAAGAACGGAGCTATGGGTAAGTCTTAATTTTTTTTTAAATTTACAATAAATAACAACCTTAATTTAATAGTTAGGTATCTAAACAAAACTGTCCATAATTATAATAAAACTCTCATTTACAGAAAAAGTTGTACCTACTTACAATTTTGGTCTTTAAACTATTCAGTATCTTTATTTTAGTGCTAATAAATCAAAGAGAGACCAGGAAATTGATCCCGCCGAGGTCCCTGATGCAGCAAAGGAAACATGCCAGAATTGGCTATTCAAAATGGCTTCAATAAGGGAGCTGTTGCCCAGACTGTACATGGAAATGAGTCTGCTTAAGTGCTACTCGTTTATTGCCAAAGACGAAATAAAGCCGGCTATTGTAAGGCTCACGAAGATGATCAGAGGGATAGGCAACCCTCTGGTAGCTATTTATTTGAGGCTCTATCTCTGCAAAGTTGCTTCTAATTTATTGGGCAATGAATGTGAGGAATTCTTTTATAGCAATTTGAAAGAATTTCTTGAGGAATATCAACAGGTAATTTTTATACAGTTTGATCTCAGCCACTGGACAAAACCGGAAATCCCACACAGGGCTATATACATCTTAGTAATGCTCTAACGTATTTTTTTTATTAGAACAAAAAATAAAAACCAAAATTATTTCCAATAATCAACAACAAAAAGAAACATAGTTCTTCTTCTTCGTCTTTTAAATAATGGCTTCTGTCCGAGAGTTGGACAATTTTGCCAGTGTCACGTATTATATATTTTAGTATATTGTATAAATAGAATAGTATATTGCCACTAGGGCGACGTTTTTCGGTAATTGACCTCGCTATATGTTAAGTTTATAGCTAAAAGACTTAAAATATAGCTTCTCAGGGGGCCAAGATCCCGGGATTGCCGCTTGGTGACTAAAGGAGTGACTGAACTCGTTTCAGGATTAATTCTTCATTAGCTGTATACTGCTTCGTTAGTTTATTGCACAATTAGCTATCAACATTACACATTAAACAACATTTTGCACACAAAATACAAAAAATATTCCAGAGACGCCATCGTCATCCCGAGAAACAAACGACAATCCGAAACATAGTTCAATGGCAGTGTTTTTGCCAATAGCATGTTAGTGACACTGTATATTTTCATCAATGATGACATATGTTAATAACCAGTGTCATAAATATAAAAGATAATAAAAAAAAGAGGAAAAGGTTTCATACACGGTTTCATACAATGCTATGAGTATTTATTACCTCATGAGTTGTTTTAGTTGCATTTAGGCTGGTCCAAAGTAAAAAATACTAATTTGTTAATTTCTTCGTAAACACTGCACCAATTGTTATGATACTAGTATACTAGTTCTAAAATTCCTAACGCGTACGAGTATGGACATTTCGGCTTTGTCCAATGGCTAAGGACAGCCTATAATACCTATACAGCTCGAACAAAGCAAGAAGTTTTAATTCTTTTTCTTATTTGTGGGTATTTAAATTATATATCTTCATTTCAGATATTTCAACCAGCCATTCGTAAAAAATATGAAGTCCAGTTGTTGACTCTTGACCGGTACTTGAGCCTGTATGTGCCAGCAGTTGACTGGCTGATGTATGGGACTGTCAATTCCAGTAAATGCAAGTTAAGCCTATTAGAGGACTTGCTACAAAAGTGCGAGAACATGGAAAATAAGTATGCAATGGATAGTACATATTTTTGAATTTACTTATAATAACAAATATAAATAAATAGGTAAATAAATATTTGCGGAACAATCTTACACAAATCGACCTTGTCCCACGGTAAGCCCAAGAAGGGCTTGTGTTGTGGGTACTAGACGACGATATATACGGGGTGTCCCATAAATGACACGTCACAGTGTTTTATGGGGCATTCGAAAGATGCTAATTATTATTTATTTTATTGCAGGAAGGTACATGTATCATACAATTTTGAAATCTGCATAAAATGCTCAATAGTTTCACGATATTTTCTCATTCGTTTTCAAGTTTTTTTTTTTCACGACTGCCACGACTGGTGGGTAAAGTCGAAATTAATGTTTCGCTATGAATTAATTGTAGATCAAACTAGTATTTTTTTTTGAATTTTTCTTAGTTTTTGGATAAAATACCATTTCTGTAACCTTAATTAACAATTCATGGTACCGTACACAAAAAACTAACCTTGACACCTTTCCGACTCCGAGTGCACAATGGCACTAATAATATTAAAAACGATCAAAATTTATGAAAAACTTTAATTCGACAATAGCTCAAAAACCGTGCCACTTTAACTGGGGTCATGTTAAGTTGGTTTGGTACGTCTTGACCTGGTCTACCTCCAGTGTCACTGTGACGTGTCATTTATGGGACACCCTGTATAATAGATAGATACATATAAATACTTAAATACATAAGAAAACATCCATAACTCAGGAACAAATATTCGTGATAAATACACAAATAAATGCTTACGAGTATATTGCACATAAAAACTGTTATTGCACATGTTATGAAACTTATGAAGATGTTTGATGTTTTTTTGCATATATTTTCAGTGAGTTATTACTCTACTGCCTGGTTTTTGCTTTCGATTCTACGAGCGTTAATAAGAAATCCGCCCAGATATTGGAAATGGTACAGAATTCCGCGGAGAAAATGGGTAAGTTTTTGTGTATATTATGTTCGTATAGATTTTAATCAGCGACATTATTCAAGACTTGAGCGCTTTATGCCTATATTCTATGTACATACTCGTAATGTAGTTACACATTTCATATTCTGACAGCTTAATCGGCTTACACCCAGCCTATAAAACGGACCATACTACAGAACAGAGCCATAAAAATTTAGGTACGGTCAACCAATTGGAACCCTAGGCCACTCTAGAACCATGTCAAAGTGACAAGTAGTATGAGATTTCTTACAATCTGATTTATAGCGTCACTATGACATAGTCCTACAGTGGCCTAGGGTTCCAATTGGTTGACTGTACAATAAAATCCCCTTACATTTAAAACTCGAACGAACAGATCTACACTTTACCAACTGTCTAAAATCTTTACTGGTCGAGAAATGTTATTATACTGTCGCTGAATTAATGGAAGATGAGACACTGTAGCTTGCAACGTTAAGCTTACCTATTCTAATGTAACCTAAGTACTTAGTTTAAGTTCAAATTCCTTGTAATATGTTTAACGTCGCTGTTTTTTAAAATATTACTGTTGTTACATACTTTTAGTAACTCTGATAGATCATTTAAAATTATTACAACTTGAATGTAATAATTTTATTTGTTGATATGTAGCTAGGCTACCTATACATACCTATTAATTATCATAATTTGCGATACCCTGTCAGGGTCCATTGTACCTATCTAGCCTCATAAGTACTTTGTATGCAATAAAGATATCTTATCTATTTTGCTCCAAATTATGTAGGATATTATCAATCTTCTATCAATCGAAATCGAAATTGATTAAGTTTTGATCAGTTTCTTCTCCACGTTTGTGTGTTTAACCCGGCGAAAACAGTTATTCCACTTCTAAGTTGTACTTTTTTATGTTTTACAGTAATGCTAAGCGAAATCCTGACGGCGCTTGGAGAACACCTGTGCTCCGCTGACAGCTATCACCAGGTGGCGTCCGAGTCGTTGATACAGACGTGGTGGAAGATCGCCAACAACATGAAATCCACCACCAACTTCCTTCAAGTGTTGGGTCCTTGGTTACAGTTTGCTTGCATGCATCTGTCAGTAAGTATTGATGCCGATCGAGCGCTCATATTTGGTTCACTAGTCGCTTTGGTAGCTGATTTTGTTACGAAAACTCGTGGTCATCAGGTGATCACATCATTCTCCCAGGCAGATGTTAGATAAAAAACTTATACAGTTCTCTTCTCACCGTGACGTCACGAATTAAGTAGTCCCTCCCTATTCTCCCTAACGCATGGCACTCGCGTTTTCTTTCTTACATAATCATTGCTCAACAGTAACTCTTTAAATAAATCGTAATTATATATTTTTTGACCCAACACGTGAACATCATCCTCCGCGGGACCATCAGATACATGATCAAATGCGGGAAGCCTGCTGACGAATTCTCTGGGAGTTTCCAATTTGTGGTTCGGAGGATGCTGAACTCTATCCCGGACGTTGAGGAGCTGTTTTTGATGGTAATTAATTATTTTTATTATTAACACATTCACTTCTGGGAACCTAACCTTATAGTTGCTTGTGATATTTGTTCAGATGCTGGGTTGTTGCTATTAGTAACGACGAGCTGCGCTATAGAGTCTAAATAGCGGACGCTAATTATCGCCACAGCGCGAAAGGTTTACGTCAGCAGAAAATTCATAATTGCATATTCCTGGATTGATGCTTTAATAAAAACTAGGTATCATGTTTGTCTAATGTAGGGTCGGTTCAGGAACGGTGACTCAGTCGGGTACACTGACTCACATCTACATTTTCAACATTGACCAGTAATATCTATCCGTCTCCATCGGTGGCTAGGAGAAAAAGAAACCCAAACGTGTGTAGACCAGTCAGCTGCCAGCCCCGACGCCATTAAACAGTGTCACGAATCTTTTTGTGTTTCGTGTTAAAGAAAAAGCTTTTAAAGGCAACTTGTACATGTTTTCATTGATTGAAATTTGAGTATTTAGATATTTTCTGTCATTTTGCTAGTGAATATGCTAGGCAATGACATATAGATCTGCATGTCTTTCAACAAATAAAATGAGACTGGTACAAAAAACGCTTAACTCCGGGATATGTGGCTAACCCCGGGTGGTGCAAGTGGCCCTTACCCAGAGGGTAAACTAGGCCGTATTGGGTTTAGTTTCATTTACCAAAAACAGATAAACAAGACTTAATATAAATTGTAGTTATAATGAAATATTATATAGTCGAGCCACTGTTTATTGTTAGAGTCTCTGTGTACCACAGGATCGAGTCACCGTACCCCAGTACTAGTACACAGTGGCTTAATTCTTTTTTTTTAAACGATGTCTGACCAAGTGATCACTTTCTTATTATCTTGATCAAAAAACTTAAAATGCAGGGTAAAAACTTAATATTTAAAGAATGTTGGGTGTGAATTGCTGCTAGCACGACATTTAGACGACGAGCACGAGGTACATACGTTACAATTTGAGTGTCCGCAGAAATCCTAGTAGGTGCCTGTTCCCGGCCCTTTCCAAAAATATATTTTTTATAACCATGAAGCTTGCCCACACTATTGAATTGAACATACGTACAGTCACCTGCAATAGTATCTTTCGCTATGAAGGCCGCAAATATACATGACGTATCTACCTTATATTAAGGGAGTGGCGGACGAAATTGGGCGCTCAATCACGCCGGAGTAACAGCATAAGGGCGATTTCCCGACGTCACATTTGCAAACGCGACCACTTTTGGCCACTTATACGCTCTGCGAAAGATGTCGCGCGCAGTGAGTAATACAAAAGTGCGTCAAACCGTAATTAAACCTTAATTTCCGTTTTATTTGTAATAAGATATCGACTGTCTAACTAACAATCAAATCGAAAAGATGGCCGTTCTAAACAATACGAATAAATAGCTACCCGTTTTGAAATAGTTATCAAGTTTACATATGCTTTACAGGACGCGTTTATGCCGCTCGTTGAACTCGTACAAACGTCGAACGCCCGCACAATGATGGCCAAAACTGTTGTGTCTATATTCTTTGCGAAGTACAAATTGGTGCAGATCGAGGATCCCATAGTAATTGGCAGCTTAATGCTCCTGTGCTGTATACTCCACGAGTCTATAAAGTAAGGGGTGTCAAGTTATACATTTTAAGAGATGAGTTTAAATAAAACCATTTACCTGAATTTAATTAGAGTAAATAAGAGTAGAGAGAGATATAATATAGAGTACCTTAGTAAGAGTATCTTACCAACTTACTTACAATTAAGATTTTATTGATTCCGCTATTTATTACACACTGGCCACACTGCAGTATTTGAAACGGTGAACTAGGTAGTTATGTTTTCGTTACGTCCGCCGGTCCTATAGGTATACAGTAACGTCTATAAACATCTATACACTTTGAAACTTATTACAGAGGAAGAAGGTTCAAAATCGAATACACATGCATATATATTTATGGAGCCGACCGTACAGCCGGAATTAAATTTAGTAATTAGTCGAAAGTCGAAAGCTATGATAAAAATAGTCTCCCAGAACTATCGTCACAAAGAGATTGTATGTTCATAGCGCTGTAACAGTTGAAGACGAGGTAAAGCTGTGCGCGGAGCTGATCACCAAATACGTGCACGCCGTGAGCTACCACGACGACCCGGAGCAGCAGCTCAACTTCTACGTCGAGAGCCGAGCCGCCTTTATCAAGCTAGACGCCGTGCTGATGGCACTCGTTCACGTGAGTTACCACTACGACCCAGAACAGGTGGTTGTCCTCTACGTAGAGAGTCAAACCGTGTTAGTAAAACTTCTTCTTCTTAGTCGTTCCCTCATGGCTGAGGATCGTGACCGTATGCAACTGCTCTCCATGCAGTCCGGATCTTGGCTAAGTGGACCGCTTCGCAGAGACTACACTTTGCAGCCTTCTTGACATCGTCGCTCCATCGCACTGGTACCTTCCCTCTACTGCGCTTGCCTTCTATATGCCCCAGAATTATCTGCTTCTCCAGACAATGCTTTGGTGACCGCATTATATGTCCAAAGAAGCAAAGGATACGCTCTTGACAGATATCCGCAAGTCGTTTGGTGATGCAGAGTTCCTCTAAAATGGATTTATTTGTTCTCATGGCTAGTTAGTAAAACTATGCCGTCCTAAAAGGACTCTGTCAAGTTAGTTTGTCCTTTAAACTAAATAGTCTATAGCTTTGTGGTTTATATTTTCGGGTTTGAATTCGTCTCGCTGATTGTATTGTTTCGTTGGCAGAGCGTGAACGCGCTGGGCGCGCGCAGCACGGCGGGCGCGCGCGGCTGGCTGCAGCGCGCCTGCGCCGCGTACTGCTTCGTGACGGTGCCGTCGCTGCACTGCCCGCTGGCGCGCGCGCAGCTCTACCTGCTGTCCGGGCAGGCGGCGCTGCTCAACAACTGCGTTGGACAAGGTCTGTATTCCGGCCGTCTCGCGCCTTATCAAAAGGAGAAACCATTCATACATCAAATGCGACTTGAACTATAGACTCGCGCCTGTCGCGTAGATATGCTAGGCGTATTGGAGGGTTAAATACCTGAAAGCGCCAGGTCATTGGTTTAGACTGTTTAGAGCGCTTGCCGCTAACTGCAGCTACTTAAGGTTGCTAAAGCCCTCTCCAATAAGAAATAAGAGCCCCAGACGCCACTTGCAAACTAGCAAACCAAATGTAGTTTATAATCCGTTGGTAGGTTTAAATTTGTTAATGTAATGTAAAAGCTCTTGTAGAGTAACATATTACAGCATGTGTACGTTACTTTTGGACGTCACATGAGGTCCAAGGCATGTTCGTCGATCTGATAAGATGGCTTTCGCGGTCAAAGGGTTAATCTATGTGGGTATATTTTCAGCGGAAGCCAATTTCAAAGCGCTCATCAGTTTAATACCAGACATTCCCGAATTCATAATGGAGGATGGTCAAAAGAAAATGACGCACTTTAAAGTCAGCAGCCTGATCAGCGACTTCCTCTCGACTCTTTTAACAATGCCGGTCAGTAGTGAAATTGTCTCAATTAAGAAACAGTATGGTAGCAAGAATGGGAAAGGTTACAGTCAATCCCAGTCTCTATCTATTGCAAATCTCATGATCATGATGCAGTCGGATATATAAGTCTTATACTCGTATGAGATGAAGAGCCATCTACACTTAGTTTTTCACTTACCTTCCCCATTCTTTACACACCTGTTAGTCTGTTTTGACATTATACAGTGCCACATTATTTCATATATTATCATATATTATATGTATAATTGGTAGGACAACATGGACAGCAGCGTGAAAGCTTACATACTGAGTGGCTTTATCAAAACCATGGAGAGAATACACTGGAGGAAAACCGACCCCGTGTACTACATGTCGCTTCTGCGTACGCTTGATCTGCTATCTGAGATGACTCGTGAGACGTATGCGTACGGAATTGAAGGAGGTTTGTTATAATTAGTTCAATTAGTAAAATCGCCGTCAACCGAACTTGCTAACGATATGTAAACAAAAGGCATCGCATTGTTATGTCACTCTTTCTCCTTACATTTTCACCCTACCTCATCAAATACTACTCAAACCATACACTTCTGAGACGTTCGTATTATCATACAGTCGCCATCAGATATATGGTAGCAGGCGAGGTCCTCAAATACTTCTGAGCAGGGTTAAACTTCAATAAATTATTTATAACAGATCCGCCAGTAACATCTGAGCACTCAACTTTTTTATAAATATATGAGCAGCAATTATTTTAATAATTCTGATCACACAGTGAGGTAAAAATATCTGAGCGCACAAATTGTCACAGGTATGTAAGCAAGAGAAGTGGTCACAAATATCTGAAAATTGGAGGGAAATAAACCTTAGCCTGTTGCCTTAAGTTTCAAATTTAATTTCGATATGTCTTTATTACATTATTGTAAACATTTGATTTGGTTACTGAACTATATATAAGGCGGATGATTTGTTTGATGGTTGGAGTAATAATACGAAGCTCTCGACTTGCTGGCTGAGAACCCCGTCAGCGTCAGAGGCTATCGAAGTTGTAAAGACGTTTGCAGGAGGCGCTTGCGTCGCCAACAATAATATTATTTTAGGCATATTATTTATTGAGAGCGGGCCTGCGGCCTTAAACTAGCGTAATAATTAAAACCCCAACATAAAATCCTATTAAAAGCCGTATACGAGTTTCATCTAATTTTATTGAAAGGATAATTAGGTACCGTCGCCATCAGCTATATCGGAACTGCCGAGTCTCTCACAAATATCTGAACATGCACTGTAACGTATGGTAATAGAGGCATGTTCGAGTCATTTCAATATTAAACATTTGTGTAAGCACGCAAAATGTAACTGGTACTGTATTTTGAATTGTTTGTTACCAGGTTAAAGTATATTGTCTATATCTCTTGCTTAGATACCTGTGACGATTTATCCGCTCAGATACTTTTACCTCACTGTGTGATCAGAAATTACTGAATTAATTGCTTTTCATTTATTTATGAAAAAAATGAGTGCTCAGATGTTACTGGAAGTCTGTTGTAAATAATTTATTAAAATTTAACCCTGCTCAGAAGTATTTGAGGATCTCGCTCGCTCCGATATATCTGATGACGACTGTTACCATACACAACCATAAAATAAATAACTTAGTCTTAAAAACTTGAAATGGTTTATACAAACTTTTATAAGTTAGGGGTTTGCTCGTTACCTTACCAAATTCGATTGACGACGATTTTATGTAAATATTTTTCTTTGTTGAAAGCATTATCTGCATTTTTCTCCGTTTTCAGTTCTATCAAATGACAAGTTATATGGGTCCGAGACCGAGTACATAGACAGCATTGAAAAGTACTCTACCAACATATGCCAAGAACTCCTCGTCGTGTTGAAAACGTTGGGCGACGCCAAGGAGACTCGGAAACAGCATGATCTCGCCCTCGAAGTATTCTGGAGAGTCGTTCGACGAGCCGACTTGGACAGTAGCTCTATGGCTAACTTGGCAGCAAATTTGTGGATGTTATCGCGAAAAGTACATGATACCAATCAAAAACTTTCTGTGAGTATAATTTATCAGTGTTCAATCTTTTAGAATTGTAATTCAAATACGCAATATATATATTATGACAATATTTATGTAATAAGGTCCTTATGCCTACCTAGTCGGTTACTAAGTTCTATTATTAGAGTTTCGACTGATAAAATATAATGAATAGCTTTAAATAAAAGTGTAAGTATGTACATATTTTGAATGCTGATTGTGTACTGATCAAAATAACTAAGAGTCAATCGAAAAAAATATCAGGATTCAGGAGATAGCCGAGATTTGGTATTTCTTGTAATGAGAATCCTACGTACGGGAAATGTAAGATCTATTTAAGTAAATAGTATTTTTTGATGCAAATGAACATATTATTCTGATATTTTACTCAATTCGTTGATAATTATCCCCCTTCTCAGAAATATACGTAAGCCACTACGTATTTTCCCCGCTATTGAAATGAAGTGGTTATTGGTTACAATAATTTCTTTAATGCCAAACCACATGCGCGACAGTATGAGTCGCAATGACATATATTGCCAATAGGCCCAAGGCCCATATAACATTATCAAATATCTTTGATCATAGATCAAATAGCCTCCCTTTTTACTCCAACGTGAAAAAGGGCGGCATATAATTTATGATCAGAGATATGATCATATATGGTATAAGCAGTGTATAATATGGGCCATAGAAGCCGGTCATGCTTAATAAAACTGTCAAGTCACTTGAGACACCGCATGCGATTATATTACTAATTACAATAGCAGACGTCTTTGCATAGTACAAAGTGTGCTGATTTTTTAAAAGTCTATTTAGCTACTAGTTTCGTAAATTCCGAATAATTGTCTTGAAGACAGAAGATCAAATTGATGTAAGTCCATGTTTTTTACACGCTAGTATACAGCAGGGACCGGAAAACCCCTCTTTAGGCTTAAGCCTATCGAGTTGGTTACCTAATCATATCTGTTACCCAATGATACTGTAACAGCAACATTCAGTAACCGAATACAAACGGTAAGCGAAATGTTGCTGTAACAGTAACCATAACCCGGTTAACTGCAAAACCCAATCCCGATAGGGTTTTTGTTTGGGGTTTTCTTTAGGTTACTGTTAACCTTATTATAACAAACGATTATACTCTTTACGTGTAAGTAAATTAGATTCAATATCTAATAACAGTAGAGGCTGGCATCGGCAAAGACAATTCCGTGTCAACAGTGAACGATAGAAATGTCGTAAAGGACATATAAAAACCTCGTACTTAGGACATTTGTATCTTGCACTGTTTTTTGGGTCCAACAGGTAGAATAACCCAGGTTTGTTTCATAGTTGTCACTTCAATCAATTTTGAACTATAAGCCGTTACACTAGAGTTGTATTAATAATAACAAGCGGTTTCTACGTCTTACACTTTCAAATTAAAGCGAAGACGGCAACGCGACGGCACGTGTTAATAATTTCTTATTTTTCTTCAAATACACAACAACCCGTTAGATTGAACTAGCTTATTTCATCAAATAAAATGTCATACCTTACAACTTCAATTCACGTTATAATAAATAAATATACTTCTATTAATTACGTGAATTTCTTAAGCTTTCGAAAATTAAAAGTGTAGTACTAAACAAAATTGCAATTAATGAAACTGCAACATCATTACGTTTGCTTGCATGTTGTGATTTAAAGTTATTCGTAGTGTTTATTTTGACGGATTTAACTTGTTCAACGAATTTAGTGAATATCTCTTACGAGTCTTACGACTAACGTCGGTTATTTTGACGTGACAACGTCTTAAATTAGGTTGCGGCTGGGAGTCACTTATGAAAAAGTGTAACGCTCGGTAACGTTACGATGAGTCACCGAACGAGAGAGAGGCCCAACGAATGCCTTGCGTCTCTCTCCCACTCAACTATGATCGGTCTGCCGCGCGCGCAGCACTAGAGAATTAGGCGCATTGAATCGGCGCATGCTTGTGTCTCTGTCTTTGTCTTTCTCGAACGTTGATAGTGTTAAGTAAGTTCCTATTGTGCAATTTAATTATATTCATATCAATAAATATTCTACCGAGAAAAAGACGTTGTCACGTAAAATCTTCGCCCGTAAAACCGACTTTACAGGCAACCATTTTTTTGTTAAGTTATTTAATCAAAACATTCAAAACCATTGTAGTAGGAACGAATAGGTCTAATACTGCACGTGCAATGATAATTAAACAACTTAGGTAGCCAAGTTTACAAGTCGGGCTCGCGTGTAATTTAGATCCGAGTATCCGTGGTACTCGTAGAAACAGATCTTAAATACACGCGGACCTAACCCATCCTTATCCGTTACCATAACGTTTTAGGGCATTTTCAAAAATAGGGTACCATTTTCATTTCTTTTTGAATATAGGAATTTTTGGGTTTTTTGTAACCAGAATCACGATTACTATTGGAAACAAGAAAAATAGTGTCCCGTTTTTTGACGTGACAACGTCTTAAATTAGGTTGCGGCTGGGAGTCACTTATGAAAAAGTGTAACGCTCGGTAACGTTACGATGAGTCACCGAACGAGAGAGAGGCCCGCCGAATGCCTTGCGTCTCTCTCCCACTCAACTATGATCGGTCTGCCGCGCGCGCAGCACTAGAGAATTAGGCGCATTGAATCGGCGCATGCTTGTGTCTCTGTCTTTGTCTTTCTCGAACGTTGATAGTGTTAAGTAAGTTCCTATTGTGCAATTTAATTATATTCATATCAATAAATATTCTACCGAGAAAAAGACGTTGTCACGTAAAATCTTCGCCCGTAAAACCGACTTTACAGGCAACCATTTTTTGTCAGCTTTGTAACGCATTTTTTTCATACATTTCGTATGGGCCGTTACAAACCTGACAAAAAATTTTTTTTATGGAAAATTGAGGACCCATTTTCATTAAAAGGGTGCACTTTTTTCTGAAAATGCCCTTTAACGCATTTCACTTAAGGTTCAGGTTCAGGTAAGGAACCTGTGTTGAGTTGTATGGCAGCGACTCAGTTTAGGCCCTAAACTGAATCACGTTAAGACGTCATGGTAAGGCCCCTTGGCGTGTAAAGTAACAGTGCATGATAATTAAAATAAAAAGTAGGGATACAAACAAAAAATTAGACATACTCGTAGTACATATTATGATCAATGTGAACAACAATCAAAATACAAAATATTCAGCAAAAACAATTCTACAACGATAGTAAAAAATAATATCGCACTTTTGTCTTAAATCTTCATAATAGGTAGGTCTTCCCATCACGGAACAATTGTGTTCCGGATCTTTGGGAGGCGTACGCGGAGCCGAAGCCAACACGCTGAGACCCTTTCGACAATTTAATGAAATGTAAGGGGTACACCGAGCGAATGATGCACCTGCCCGAGTTATGGGATGCAGAGGCAGCACCGCCAGGGTGTATAGACTATTGAGATTTAATGGAAACTAAAATATACTGGTCTATTAGGTGAAGGTGGTTGACTAAATACTGTATTATAGAGAATAAAATCAGACGTCTGCCTAACAAAATGGTAATAAATTTAATTTACGGCAAACGGTGACTCGCCCACATAAGATGGGCCCCCACAAAAAGCGACATCTAAGAGAGCTCGAGAGCAACACCAGTATGAGGGCTGGGGGTAGAGAGGTGTCACTAAACTTTGAACATATAGCCAACTCGCCACTTAAGTTTCCACATCTAGTAGTTAGGTAATTATTAGGATTAGCTTTTGGAGCCGACGTGCTCATATTAACAAAGGCTCGTTTATAAAACAAAAAAATGGCCTTGCACGTGCAGACTACGGACGGTATCGTTATAAAAATTATGGCAATTTAAAATGATAATATTGAAAGCAGCTCTAGAAATTCCTGCTTCAAAAACTTTACTTGCATTGTTTTTACTAATTACTCTCATGAGACAATGACATTTAAGTGCACAAAGATGAATACCGACCGAGTGCAGGCTTATTGTTATTGCCCTTATCGGTTCCACATAAACAATGAATCTCGGCAATGTCTAAGCCGCGATGCGTTATATTATCTTGGTCTGGTATTTTACATTAATATTCTTACAATTTACGTAATCCAGTCAAATTATTATTACACATATTTTGAGTTGATACTTTGTATCCCGATACCTATACCTACTAATTGGTGTCACGGTAAACACTTCCGCTTTTCTATGTTTTCTGTGTGTATGTACACGAATGCATAGAATGAGCAGAAATCTAGATCCTGGATGGCTTTATGGATCTAGGGTGCCATGAAACATTGCTATTAAAGTAATATAAATAGTTAAATACGGTATAAGAGGGCAAGCGTACTGTTGGCTAAAAAGCTATCTCAATGGACAGCGACAATGTGTAGAAGTTACAAAAATAGTTAAAAACCTTAACAAAACGTATAATTCGCCGTTCATCATTAACACATGCGGCGTGCCATCGGGTAGTATACTAGGGCCGTATTTGTTTTTACTTTACATCACCGATTTACCTGGCGCCACACAAAATGACACTATACTATTTGCAGATGACACAACCATAGTAATTAAAGAAAATACAGATGGTTCTCTATGAAATATTATTACATGTACCTACATTAACAAATGTAACAAATTGGTTAGAAAATAATAATCTCAAAGTTAACTTAACCAAAACACAACTGGTTTAATTTCAAACTTATAATAGCAAATCAATTAGATTATCTGCCGATTTTAATGGTGTAAGTACAACTTAATGAAACGGATAGTGCAGTTTTTCTAGGAATTAAGAATGATAAGTTTTGTAATTGGAAAGCCCATATTAATACCCTTTGTACCCAGTAGATTATATTTTGTA
This sequence comes from Lathronympha strigana, assembly GCA_949128165.1. NCBI lineage: Eukaryota > Metazoa > Arthropoda > Insecta > Lepidoptera > Tortricidae > Lathronympha > Lathronympha strigana. The sequence continues at coordinate 13,070,203 of OX421909.1, read as the reverse complement.
TCGTCTGCGAGCAACCGTCTCTGAGGCGGCAGCAACGGCAGCCTATAACGGTTATGTATCGTCGCAAATCTGTTACGGAATAATAATATGGGGCAACTCATCAGATGCTGATAAGGTTTTCTTAGCCCAAAGAAAGTGTTTACGAGTAAGATCTTTGTGTAGAGCATATTACCTAGATAGTTGCAAGCCATTATTTAAAAAAGTATACTACCCTTGCCATCCTTATATGTATTTGTTATGTGTATATTCGTAAAACATAATATAGAATTGTTTAAAATGAAAGGAAGGGAAAAACGATATAAACACGATCTAAATACCGACACATCAGACATTAAAACTATTTCAAAAAATACGTGTGGCACTCGGGGACTGCCGCGGTAAAGCTATTGCATATCATTTTGTATCAACTTATGCAATTATAATTATTTATTTATTTCATTCATGCAGTATTTCTTTTTCTTTGATATTAATTCAAGTTACACTTTTTGAGCGTGGTGACCGATAAGAAAACAAATTTTTCTATTATTTAACAAATAAAAAGTTAATATTGTTTAAAATGTTTTTATTATTTTACAATACATGTGGGTTTTATTATCTTACAGTAGCTGTTGGTTATTCAGGAATATTTATCATTGAAACTTATGATAACTGAAATAAGAAACATAAGTTTGCGACTTAATATCCTCTAAATACCTAGAAAATACCGCGTCAATGGTGGTCCCATATTTTGTTGTAGACTCTTGTGGATCATTATTCATTTTCAAATTCAATGTTTTTGATAGAAAAGTTGTCAACATTATTTTACAATATATGTGGGTTTTATTATCTTACAGTAGCTGTTGGTTATTCAGGAATATTTATCATTGAAACTATAGGTTTATGATAACTGAAATAAGAAACATAAGTTTGCGACTAACATATTTGATTTTGGCGGGACTATAATAATAGTGTTTATTTTGACGTTTGACATCGCCGTATCTCTGGTAATAAGAGCTACTGTCCTCAATATTTTGTATAGAATATGACACTTAGCGACATTCGTTTGGAGATATATCCTTTCCTCGATAAAGAACTTTGTAACAAAGTGAATAAAGTCGGTTTCGGTCCGTCGGAGTGGGGAGCGTCAGGTTTTTTTTCGTTACGGAATTTCTGGATTCGGTCCCCGCGCTCAAGGCCCGCGATAGAAGCTATGCAATAGCTTAAAAAAAATTGTAACTCTATGGCCATCAAATTATATTATAATTATTCTTCCTGTACATATGAGAGTTCTTAAAGGAAATAAAATCAGTAGAAAACTCTTGTTCATTGTTAGATTTTGTATATAATTAGATATTGTTATTATAATTTTAGTATTATAAATTTACGAAAACGGGGCTTAATCGTGTATAAACTTTGAAAACAAACCTCCGACGTTTCAAGGGCGACATTGCCCCCGTGGTCCCGGAGAAAGACTGTAATTTTAGTAGTATTTCCGTGAATATACCTACTTAAAAAAGTTATACCCAGAGTATCTCGAGATGCGATATTGTAATGTAATAAAATAAATTATAGATGTTTAATTACTCATTTATTGTCGGTACATTTTCAAATTAATTTAAACACATTACAGAAGCGTCTTGTAAATGTCGTTGTCACACACGATACCGGTTTTCTGCCCTGTTTGGAACATGCCATTAGGCCACGTGTAATTAAGACACGACTCGTGTACACGGAGCCACGTGTCAGCGTGTACTCTTGTAATCGGGAGCCCTAATCTCAAACTCGTACGATTATACAAATTTTGCTCATTACTACGATAATACGAGATACGAAAAAATAATATAATAATAAGTATCCAATATCAAAGTATGTCATAATCATTTGGAGCACCGCTTGCTGCACTTGCTTACAATTAACTCAAATACATACTTTTGTTTTGCCAATGGTAGCAAATAGCGGTCTCAAGTGAAGACACGTCAGACGTCAGCGTGCGTAGCCAAGATGCCAATCGCTCACGCTTAATAATGTATCGTAGCTACCTCTCTCTATCTCTCTTTCTTATTAGCGTGACAATGACAGTTGCATTTCATTAGCGAGTGAGCGTGAGCGGTTGGCATCTTGGCTACGCACCCAGGTAAGAAAAAAAAGTAATTGCCGGCAAAATCGTATTAAGATTGGTAATAAACCAGACTTTTATTGTCGCATTATCACTCTTGACGCATATGTGAGAAATTAAGGAAAGATAAAAACTATTCACCGTTTTATAATGTAAACATTTTAAAATCACGATTTCCACTTGAAACTTATCTGCTATGAATAGTATTGTAGTGTCTTTTGTTAAACCCGATCGCTAATTACCTGCAGAAAATGAAATGCAGTAATACAAAAACCTGAAATATAAATTACAAATTTACTGTCTTAAGAATAAGGGTCAAATTGGAATAGGACGCATTTCACATAAAACCTTTTAGAAATGAAATATGATCTGACCACCTGGATACAATTGTATAATTTATTTTGTAACTTAAAATATTAGCGGAACTCTCTTTCTAATAAAAGGGATTGAAAAGAGACTTCCGCTAATATTACAAGCTACAACTGATTATGCAATAGGCCTCCGGTAGCGTGTTTTGCAAGTCTTAGTTAGAGGGTGGTATTTATTATATTATTTTTGCTGTAGTTGAGTAGTGTATGAACTAAGCATGGATTAAAAATTCAAGAATCCAAATGCATTAAAAATCCAAAAAGTAGGCCAGTTGTCGATTGTAAGAAATATCGGGAATAGAATACAGTGTAGCTAACGTTGCCGGTACTTGGTAGCATAGCGACTGAAGCTTGCACAATATCCTCAAATCGATAAGAAATCTGTTCCCACTTTTTTTAATATCTACCTACGTAAGTTGCAAAATTTAACACAAGCTACAACAATCAAATCAACTTTTAATTATGAAAAATAAACAGACACCTGGTTGACCACGCCTCGGTTCTTAATTTCAAAAGGTTATACGTTGAGTGCATGCTATAACAATTTGAACTTTATTGCCAAAGGAATACTGTTGTTATTAATAAAATATCTCTTGTTCTTTATGGTACTATTTCGTGCAGGTAATTAGCTGTTGGTTTTACAAAGGATAACAATGTCGAGATTTTAAAAAGTTTTAACTTTACCGACAGCCGTCACAAGATGTACTCACAAAATAGCACTATTTGCTGAATTTTATCGCTTCGTAATCTGAGACTAATAGTTATGTTTTGTTTTTAAATAATATCAGAATAATTGCGCTAAGTTACCCATGTATGATGATTATTTACGACTACCTATATTTGACTGATTCACTACAAGAAAAATAAATAAACTTGAGCGTAGTAGAAACAAACGCTCACGCCGCTTTCATTTCTATGTATGATAATAAAAATGATAGGCTAGCCTAAATATAGTAAGGAAATAAAGAAACGATGCCACACTAAGAGCAAAACAAACCTGGTTCCACAGCGAGCGACAACGTCCTAACTCCTAGCCATGGTCATTCAATATTAAGTCTAATTCCTGGGCGTATAAAGATTACTTTCGTTTGAACTGTTCAAAACAGATTAAAACACTAACAGAATTCATTGCGGTTAGTTACTGGTTAGAGGTTAATTGGGGTTAACTGGACCGATAAGGTTTCCGAATGATTAAGGTTTCCGTATCATGAGTTAACCATATTGGAGGTGTTTTGAAAACAACCTTTAAAATAACCTTATGAAAAACCCGGGTTATGGTAACCGGTTCCGGTCCCTGGTATACAGGTAATTCACTGACTTATACGGTATATAATGGCATGAGCATCGGTGTTCCTTAAGTCTCTTTGGATCAGATGTACTTACCAAAATGTGATATAGCGCGAAAATACAACATTTACACGTTATCTTAATAAATAGGCATACCAAAGAATCACAACTATAGAAGGGGCTACTCAGCCAATATCTCGATATCCACTACTTACACGTTCTTCTGTACTCTCAGTCTCTCATCGTTCTAAATATTGTCAAATCGAAGAGCGACATGACCTCTCTCTGCGAGCTCCCGTGGACGACTGAACTGAAACCTGTTGTTTTTTTTTTAAACCTGGCAGATTTTCACACTACCTCATCGAATAAGATTTTCATTTAGGTATTCCATTTAAATTTAAAATATCTTCAATTTTTTTTATTAAAACATGTAGGTAAAATGTTTTTGCAACTATGAAAACCACAGACAAGATAACCTAAAGACGTAGCATAGCCGGGCGACCCCCTCTGTCAAGCATACGGTGAATTCACTCCATATTAGAGACACGCCCCCATTGCTAACTTCAGTCTGCGGCCGGCGTTCGTGCAGGTAAAATTGTTGTATTACGGAGGTTTGAACGTGATTTACGACATGCAAAATGCATTATTGTTGCGTAAAATTGTGTGGCAAGAACACAAAAACATCTGGTGCGCAATAAGATGGTATTTCGTTTCACAGGTAAGCAGATTTTTCTAAATTTCAATTAAAATTAAAAATTGTTGAAGCGTGAAATCTAATGAACTCGTTGATGTCTTTTTACAAAGTCTCTTTCTAATACTTTGCTCGACGTATAACTCCTTCCTTGTCTAGCGTAACGAGCAACGTATGCCCCATGCCGTCCGAACTAGAGATGTCCACAGTGTCTGTTTGTTTACTATCGATAAGGTAATTACGACTAAATTAAAAAGTCTCTATTCTCAATCGTAACCAGCAACATACTCCACGAGTCTATCCGAACTAGTGATATCCATAATGTCTGTTTGTTTACTATGGATAAAATAATTACAGTAAAAATTAAATAGTCTTTATTCTTAAATGAATTGAGGTTTTGTGTAAAGTGTTCTTAAAGTATAATTTTAAATTTTTCCTCCGATTCTATTTTGATTGGTTTCCTGCTCCAAGCAGTGTCACATGTTATGCGTTATAGTTAGCGTTAATTTGTAACTAAAAGTTAATGACTGTACAAATAAAAGATTTTTTTTCTACTCGCCTACTTTTATCTGTCAATTACGAGTACATAGACAAAACTATAAGCTCATACTTTTCGATATTAGACAGTCCAACTCAACTATAATATCTCATTTCGATACGCTGTAGGCAACTATAATAGAACTTCATACAAATTCTATACTTATTTGCGATGCCGCCTGCGACTGTGCCGACCGCGCCCCCGCGCCCCCCGCGCGCAATTACATCTTTTTGTGTTACATCCGTGTTAAGTCAATGAAATTTAATGATGAAATTGTTCCTCCATAGATGATGATGATGATGACTCGTAGAAAAAGTATTGTATACAATCGTAACATAATTAAGTTTTTCAATCTCGTACCTTACTTAGGCCACTCAGCAAGCTTCGTGGCCTAAACACGGTACTCGACTGAAAAACTCTTCATTATATCACGATTGTATAAAATACTATTTTAAAATGTGTTTTATTTATTACACCAGAAATGATATATTATGATATTTTCGTTGGTAAGTCGTTGACAATGATTTGATTGTGACAGCGATAGACGCTGTATTCATCGATACTTTTATCGATATTCCGAAGTCACTCGCGGCCAGCGGACATTTTTGTTTCACGCCTCCTTGACCTTGAAACGACTAATCACAGCACAGTAAGTGCACGTTACGCCGCCCGCACCCCTGCATTTTTGGCAGCGTCGGTTTGAATGAAATAATTGTATAAAGCTACGTCTTTAGGTTATCTTGTCTGTGATGAAAACTCACGGCAAAAAGTTGAACTGAATCGGCCAAATTTATATACAGTCCTTTTAAAAACGAACCTTAAGATCACGATTTCAATCTCAACTTTCTACGTATCCCGGCGTACGACTTACAATAGTAGGTACATTACCTAACCTTTTTAATGCCACCCCCGTCCCAATTACAACTTCATTCATCCGGCCCATTGTCAATGTCAATAACAATATATAACAAACTACCAGCGCACATAAAAAGCCAAGAAAAAGAAATCCAATTTACCAATAAATTAAAAGAAATGCTCATATCCAAACGTTATTACTCTGTACGTTAATATTTAGAAGATAAGTTTTAATATTAACTTTACATAATATGTTAGTTAATTAGAATTAGATTTAATAATTAACCTAGTTTTATAAGTATTACCTTGCTATGCCCTTGCAGGGCTCATGTTTGTAACACCACACAAAAAACAATGTAACACCTATTGTACAACATGAATGCAAATAAACAACTTGAACTTGAACTTAACTAGTGCGGTAAAACAAAGAAAGGCCGAGATCGCAGATGTTTGCGACCCGAGCTGCAAGCGAGGGACGTAAATATGCGATCAAGGGCTTTATTTATTACCTCACGTGTTAGGTACGTCATTTTATGCCTACACTTGGGCAGAAATCGGCTTTTTCCGTACGCGTAGCGTGCGGAAAAGACACTTTATGGCCAGGTGTGGCATAAAATATTTAGGATATGTGTTATGCAGTTGATGGCCAATGATTTGCAATAGATTTCATCTGTGGACAACGATTTTTGAAAGGGTACGGGCGGGTGATGAAACGGCAATCTCCTTTATAGATTTTCTTGTGAACTTCGAAATTGTTAAAAGTCACGAACACGCGGTCGATATATGAAAATTACTATTTGAAAAGTAGATGAAACTCAGTGTAACAGTTATTCAAAAATTAAACACTTTAGAACGGATTAATCGCGTTTATTAACACCATGATGGACGGGGAGAATTCGCATTCTCTCAGTCATCATCTTAACCCTGTGAAAACGAGTGCTGTAAAGGGCTCGAAACGTAGGATCATGGTGTTAATAAACGCGATTAATCCGTTCTAAAGTGTTTAATTTCAATGAATAACAATCGCGGTAACAGAAGACAATATTAGTTATTCAAAACTTACAAAATTAGATTTAGGTATATGAAAGTTTTATATTATGGCGTATTTTAGAACCAACAATTAGATTTTAAAGAATTCTACCTCAGCTATGTTCTTCCTGAACCTTTTCAAGTTTCGAGCAAAACATGAAGATTAGACGATTAAACTAGCTATGCTATCAGTCAACTTCTTAGTCGTATACTCTTTGGGCGACTAGTCGTGGTCATAGAGGTCGTTGAACAGCCCTATTTACTGTTTCCCGCTATTTAATTCTTCCTTGCCGAGGCATTTCGCGCGCATAGGTTTAGGGGTGGTTCCGTGAGCGCTTTTACTTGGGCCGTCCATCGCAATGGGGAGCGCCCCAACTATAGGTACATATTAAAATGAAGCTGAAAAATCCAGCTATCCTATTTTGCTGTATATATGTAGACTTTATATGTAGACTTAGACCTAAAAGGATTTTTTGGCTGTTTCCAAAGCAAAGGAATTGTGTGAAACCGAAACAACAACTTTAATTGAATTAACTATGTAAATATTTAATAATTTAGTTAAGATTATAGTAACAGAACTCTGCAACTGAGTTAGAATTGTCTTTATCGACAATGTCCGTACATAGTCGTGAACCTCCGAAATGGATAGATTGTTCAGGTTATCCTTACTGTAATATCGCAGTGCCATCTGTTGAGGGCGTGGGGGCTCTATAAAAATTAGACATGATTCTATTTCACAATTATTCTAAATACCTAGTAATAAAAAGTTACAAATGTACTGACACGGTACTTAATCATGTAAAACTTTGAAAACAAATTAAATTTTCAACGATTAAGGCACGTGTACGTTAATACATTTATGTATAATGTGGTAAAATCGTGAAATTTAATCAAAAGTGTCGCCCGGCCATTTCTTTGAGTTTGGCACCCTGGTAATTGGACAGATTACCATTCTAAACTTAAGATTCATAAGTTATTTTCCCCGAGGGCGAGTTCGTAGTAGGTACGTATAGGTACGTATACGTACCTACTACGTACTTACCTACTTTGTGAATTGCGTTGCAAGACTTCCAGGTCAAAATATTTTAAAATTTCCCATTACAACATTTTGGTAGTATCGCAGGACAATCCACCTATGTACATACTACAGGACTTACCCAAATGCCGTAGGTACATGTCTATTTTTTTTTCAGAAATCGATGTTGATGACGTTGAAGAATGATAAAAGCAAAGCCAGTCAACAACTGTTTCAGAAACTACAGGAGACCGCGTAATCTGGAGGACAGAATGTAACCTTAGACGTAATTTTACACATAATCATGTTGTAAACAGTATTTATACCTAACTACTGTCAGTACTGTCGTGTATGTTGTCGATGCATTTATTATTGAATGTAATATTACTGTGATTGTGTGAATATATTGTTTAATAAATGTATACTATTGTTTTCTTATACGGGGCCGATATTTTAGTCGAATAGTGTTTTGTTTCTCAATTTGGCTAATATGTATAACGATACTTACCGCCTTATTCATAAAAACTTAAGACCTATATTAGTTAAGTTAAAATACGTTTTGTCCCTTTTTGGCAAATGCAAATGTCAATCTGGCAGATAAGGAAACATCAAATTAGTTAACGGAGGTTTGTTGAGCGTTTATGAATAACGGCATTAGAATACAAAGCTCTTGAAAGGTTCACCGGTAATCGGTTGAAGTTTCGAGATAGTTCTGGCCACTTTTTGCTACGTGGTCATTATTGAGTTTTGCGGTGAACCATTTAACGACTTTGTACTTCCTTGGTCAGACCAAGCTAAGTTTGAATCGATTTTGATATTAGAGACTGCGTAAGTGTTATTTGGGCAGCGTACGTGCTATCAAAATCTATGCAAACTTAGCTTAGTCGGAAAAGAAAACAATAACCTGATGAGTGGAAAACCTGCAACAGGTGTTATGAGCTCATTGCTTTTTTATAGGTACCTACGTGTACAAGGGTACACCGTATTGCCCCACTAAATCCTCTAGAGCTCAGGTAATCTTATTATTATTACGGCTGTGGTTAGATGTAGGTACCATTTACTTGGTCCAGGACACATTCGTCACTCTCACAAAAACGCAATTTTACATTATTAGGTCACTTTCGGCACTAGTGACGAATGTGTACTTAGATTTATGTTTTGTTCGTTTTGGTCAGTAGTGACCAAAACGAACTGAATATCAACTGGTGTGTACTTTTGTCAGCAATATTAAGACTGTCTCATGTTTAGAATTTCATTACAAAATGCTATAATAGAAGTCTGAATTCTAAACTCTTAGTCAGGTCTAGACTTCGTGGCCGGCTTAATAAAAATTATACCTACTGAAGGTCGCTGTTGTAATAAAAATAAGTATTAAAGTTATATTAATTTATTCATACTTTTTCTACAAAATAATTCTAATATAATATAGCGTGTACGAGTGCTAAAATATAACAAATTAAATTTTCCCCTCACTAGCTCGGAAAGCGCTGTTTTGTCCTTTAAAACTAGCGTGGAAAAACGCATTTTATCTACATGTGGGGCAAAGTAATATAATTCCTATCACTGTGTGGATTAGTAAGTAAATATAAAATAGGAGGATGGTGAAACCTGTTTCCACCGTGATACAGTTTTATACTAGTACGGGGAGCAGAAATCGCTTACTCACGCACGCTAATTTAATTTTAATTTAATTTAATAGAATAAGTATCTACATTACGATGACAACAGAACCAGCCGTAACTCGTGGACCTTATATCATGTACATAGGGTCCACGAGCGTCGGTTGGTGTTTTTCCTATTGTGTGTAGGTAAGTTATACTTACACATTATTGACTCAAAAATGTAATCATTACGTATACCTAAGTAGCCACATTAACAAAATGTAAGCAACGTTACAACTTTAATTTACTCAATAAATATTTTTTATTTTATTATCATTTACCACCAGTCCAGTATAAGTGAGTCCTATATGCCGATAGTAAATATGCGCAATCGGAGGTCACACCTTCAATTGGTCATGTGATCATGTCTTATCCCGCACTTGGTAAGCTGTTGGCAATATCTAAGTATCAGCCTGATACTTACGCTACGATACGTACGCTCCTGATAGTCCTGATACTATCAGGACTATCAGGAGCGTACTTACTGTATGACTTAAATTGGTTTTTGATGGTTTCTTCAAGATAACTTACATGTGGATAAGATTTATAATCGTATGTAGTCTGTATTTTCCTTGCAATAGTGAGGGGAAAAATGTTGTATTACACTCGGCGGCAAAGTTTGTTCAACTCTCGTGCCTTGAGACCCTCGTAAAGCTCAAGATTCCAGTTATTGAACCACTCGCTACGCTCGTGGCTCAATTTTGGAATCTTTCGCTTGCTCGGGTCTCAATATAAGCCCGAGAGTTAAACAACAACTTTGCCCCCTTGTATAATAAATAACTATTTTTGTGTTAGTGAAGTTATATACTTTTAAGTTGACCGTTAATTTTGTTCATTGTTGTAGTTAAATAAACTTTAAAACCGTATAACAAAAAACCCTTTCATTTGATGACATATCTCACAAGATTTCGTTGGCAATTTTAATTCATTTCTAATTTACCATACAAACATTAAATCAGTCCCTTGATTAAAATTCACTAATTTATGTAAGTACATCCATATGTCAACATTTATTTTCAGGATTTCTTTTATAGCATTTTGTAATGAAATTCTAAACATGAGACAGTCTTAATATTGCTGACAAAAGTACATATTAGTTTATATTCAGTTCGTTTTGGTCACTACTGACCAAAACCAACAAAACATAAATCTAAGTACACATTCGTCACTAGTGCCGAAAGTGACCTAATACTGTAAAATTGCGTTTTTGTGAGAGTGACGAAGTACTCTACCTATCTCATCGTTAATTGAATGAAACAATGGTTCCATAACGTGTCTGCCTGTGTAGAACTGAATAATTTGGCACATAGGAAGATTTCTTGAAGATTTAATAACTGCAAATAACTTTCAAAATCGATAATAACATGGAATGAATAGGAATTTAGTTACCTGACTCCATAAGGTTAGCGCGACCCGAAAACAGGAACAAATCCACATCACCCTCTTACTCTGCCAAGTATGACGGAATGGTCCGAAAATCCCGAATTTGCGACTACTTTACGAAACGCTGACTATAGAACGCCCCTACTGGTACAGGTCTGGGAGGGCTCGCGCCCCGCAGGCAGGTCATGACCCGAGATGGAGTAAGCGGACATTGTGCTGAGATACGCTCGAGCGAGCGCTCTCGGTTGCGCCGATCTTTCACCTGCGCAATATTCGTGCCTATAAAACCTTGTCTTTGTAATATTGGCGCGTTACTTTCATTCCAAGCAGAACCAGAAAAGCAGCTCGAACTAGCGAGGAGTAGTGGACGTCTAGGGTTCTCACTTGGGTTTCAACCCATCTCTAAAATGTCTAGACTCGGATGTCTGGTACGAAGTGCTCTATCATTTACATGACAACTTAACAAGGTTTAAGTATAGTGATTTAATTTTTAATTACTTTTATTTACAGTTGTTGATTTGGACGATATGTCAAACAGTGCTCGCAAGCGAAGATAACGAAAAAGGGTTCGTGCAACCTTTGGATTTCTCACCGATTTTCGCCAGCGACAACTCTGGTCAGTATACACCTTAAACATATTATTTATGTCCTATGAGTGATTTCTAACTTAGGCTTGCAAATTGACAACCAAATCTTTAACGATATGGTTTTTTCAGGCCTTGCTTCAAATCCTGTTGCCGCCGCTTTGCTTAAACTAGACACGAGCCAGTACCCCCATTTGTTTGACACTGTCGTCAGTAGCTCTATCGACTCCTTGCAAAGGAGGGTAGCCCCTCAAGATAGGACTTTCGCTGCTGAAAGTTTCGGTTTCAATCCGATTGCTAGTCAAGGTTTCCTTCCTCCTCTGAAACCGGCGCCACTCGTGGCACGACCAGCACCGCGGGCCCCAGCGCCGCACGCGGCGCCCTACCGTCAGCTGAGCCCCTCTCAATATGACATAAGACAGATACACGATGCCGACTACAAAGTGTACAAACCCGAGGAAGAAGAACAAGGAGAGATCCTATCCGCTTTAAAACAGAATCCTACCGTAGCAGGGTATTTTAAACCCGCAGTAACCAATTTAGAAGTAGCTCATCCCCTTAAGTACCGCAAGGAGGAGCTATTAGAAAATCCTGAAGCCGAACAAAACTATAAACCGAATGGTTATATTGCAGGACCGCCCCGCTTGCGGCGATACGCGGGAGATCAGAGGCGACAAAACTTACGAAAACGCGCTGACGACGACGAAGAAGACGACCCCTATGATTATAGATCTGAGTACGTTTCCAGGCCTAAAGCGTTCGACGGTGGTGCCTACAGCAGCGCGTATAAACAGGAAAAGGACCCCAACAAAGACTATGAATATCCTTACGGAGGTTACGATTCCGGCTATGACCACAAGGAATACGACCGAATTAAAGACCTATCAGAAAAACAAGCTGCCGAAATAAAGCAAAACCCTGGAAACTGTAAACAAGTCGACAGAGATGGAATGACGTGCAATGTATGCAAGGATCCTAAAACTGGAGGAAACTATGAATCCTGCTCATATGTTGCAGAGCCAAAAAATAATAAATATGCTTACTCGAAGGAAAAAAAGTTCGATAGTAATGACGAACCCGACGAGCCAGAGGGTCAAAAAGAAAACGCACATGGGAAATCCGCGAAATACGAAGAAGCTAAAGAGGATGACAAATCCTCCGAGGAATACGCAAAATTAAAAGCACCAAAGGAAGAGAGTGAAGAGGACGATTCCAAAGAAAAATATAAAGCTTATTATGTTCACAGTTCCAAACCAACACCTAGCGAAAAATTACGCGCTGCGAGTGACGAAAGCTCCGAAGAAAAAAGTGACCCGCTAGCAAAACCTTACAACTACAAGCAAGCTTTGCCTGAGTTTTACACTGACAACGAGCCTAAAAAAGACGTAGAGCATGTTTTAGCTGAATTTAAGAAAAAGGACAGATCGTCTTGTAAACAAGTTAATAAAAACGGTATGACCTGTTTCCAATGCGTAGACAAGAATGGCCTGAAAAATGAAGAGTGCATGTTTGTCTCGGAATCGGCTCCAAAAAGGAGTCATCTAGCATACCAGGAACTCAAAGAATTCCAATCACAACCCGCAGTACCGGGAGGCTCTGTAGCTACAAATGAAGGCGCAGAGAGTAAAGTTGTAACTACGCACGCTCCCCCTACACAAAAATCTGCCGCATACGTAGTGGCTAACACTGGGTATGGCAAAAAACTGAAACGGAAAAAAGTAAGCCAGGCCACACCGATCGCAGCCTCCACTAGCCCGGTTGCAGCGGTCGCCAGTGCCGTACCCGCAGCGCCGACTGCTGCGCGCCGTCTGAGGAGGAGCGTGGACGCTGAGGGAGATGCTCGTGCCGAAATCGCCGACGAGACTGAGTTAGGGCCTGAAGCGTTTGCGGGAGCCGAATCTAAGGCAGCATATTGGGCGGAAACTATGCCTCGTTACAGTGCGGCTTTAGGTGTCACCTTGCCTGAATTCATGCTAGCGAGGTCGGAGCACGAAGCTTCGTTCGATGAGATTGTCGCAGGCGCATAAGAGATTAAGGCTGAAGTTATTTGCTAACATAGTGTTAGTAGAGCGTGTCCGTTGTCAACACCGTTTTAGATAAGGCCTGAACAGAAGGTAACGGTTACTTGTTGCGTAATAAAACTAAGATTTCACTGTTAGCCATGCTTGCCCCTGTAGCCAATCGGGCGTGAACTTTCAAATAAAAACAAAACTAACACAAGAAATAAAATAAAAATATAAAGTATTGTCAAACGTTTTCCACATTTCGAAGTTAAGGTTTAAAAAATAAATGTTTATAATCAATTCATCAGTGTACTGCAGGGTTAATGAATGAGCTCTAAGATTTTATATTCACGGATTGTTAATTGTTAACTAGTTTTAGATATTTTTGAAATAAAATGATCTTATTGTTATGATTACAGTGGTTTTATTTCTAGGATAAAAAAAAATGTTCCTTTTGCCGGATTTTGGGGAACGTAGAGAAAACATGATTAAAAACAGCTTATGTAACCATTATAAATGTGCATGACTAGTTAGATCAGGCATGATAGGGCTCTATCCGGCTTCACCAATCAATCGGGCTAGATGGACCAATGGTAGGTACTCGTCTAATTTATAATTTGATAGTAAAGCCTACAATTGAATATTCTAAAGCTCTCTCATTGAACTACAATATACCTGGGAAAAATTAAGCAAATTGTAACATCCTTAGTGATTTTTAGTATTTTTAGGGTTCCGTACCAAAATGGTAAAAAAGGAACCCTTATGGTGAGACTCAGTCTGTCTGTCTATCTGTCACATCGTTAAATATCTCGAGAACTACTTAAGCTACCGATTTGAAATTTGGAATAGTTATAAACAAAATGAACACAGACACATTCAGAGAAGATATTTTACATATTTTTAATTTATTATGAAAAATTCCCGATAAAAGAGGGGGCCAAAATCAAGTTTAGTTACTGGGTCATGTGGGGTATCAATACCCCCCCCCCCCCCCTTTTCTCCGAAGTTTATGTAGGTACTTACTTAAGAAAAAATGTGTTTTTTACACAACTTTAATATTATCATAAAAATTACAGGAAAAATATAAAAAAATTACTCTAACTTCATTAGCTTTTTTTATATAAAAAAAACTTTTCGGAACAAAAGTCGAAATTTAACCAACTTAAATTGTTTTTTTTTTACTTTAAATGTATGTGATATCATGTTGAATGTACTGTCATATAACTTATAGTTCAATAAATTGGTTTACGTCATAAAAAAAATATTACTTAAGGAAAAACAAACTGGCATACTATAACTCCGTGCTGTACAAACGACTGACCCAATCTGTCAATACATGTGGCTGACGTCAAATTTATATTTTTAGGCATAGTTGCAATGTAAAGTTTATACGGAACCCTCGGTGCGCGAGTCCGACTCGCACTTGGCCAGCATTTTTTTAAAGGTTTATTTCGCCAGGTTAAAGGCAGTACGGACTATTTCGAGATACTTTGTTATCCTACTAATATTATAAACGCGAAAGTTTGTAATGTATGGATGTTTGTTACTCTTTCACGTTAAAACTACCTACTGAATGGATTTTAATGAAACTTCACAATAATATAGCTTATACATCAGAATAACACATATTATTAGGCTACAATTCGACGAAGTCGCGGGCACCAGCTAGTAGTCAATAGTTGGTTCTGCCTGTAACCTAGCGATTTCATTACCTAATAATGTGGTTTCCTGGGTGCTACCGAAGGACTCATAGTTAAAGTAGCACATGGGTGAATAGAACAGTAATCGAATCAACTGTAGTATTAGACTATTCCCGTAGCATTCATGTTCATTCATATAGCTACAAGTATAAGTAGGCATGATCCAAATGGAAACTAACAGGCGTCATTGTATCTTGAATTGTTGGCACGGATTTCGGACAGCGTCCCAGATGTCAATAATGGTTTTAATGTTCCTATTTTACTGGGAATTGTCCAAGTTATCGTCATCAAGGAACTGTTTTGCACGATCGCAAACTCACTGGGGAGAAAGTAATTAATTTCAGTCGAGATCCGTCCGTGCGCCGGCACTGTTCTGTGAATATAAATAAAACTGCTTGAGATTGAAAGCCAATAATAAAATTGGTATTGGGTAGCGTATGTTTTGAGCGGCGGACGTTTTGCTCTGTGATAATCGCGGATTGTGATTTCAAACGTCAGAATAGTAAGTTGTAAATCATTAAGAACCAATCAATATAATACTATCGATACTAATTTCCTACAATAATAATGAGTGAGGATACCTATAGGTTACCTACAGCGTTTTTATTAAGTTTGCATAATTGCTCTAATTAGTTTAACCGACTTAGGTTCTATAGGTAGGTAAATCTCCGTTACAATATTCTTTTAAAATTGTAATGTAATAAAACCTACCTACTGCATTTTATGTAAAGCAATAATTTACCATCGCGCCATAAAAAAGATTTTTGATGTATTGCCAAGTAATACATAAAAACGGTGCCTAAATGCGCAGTTCTTATTACAGCTTCATGACTTCGAATTACGTTTTTTGTATTTCAGAAAATCTCACAAAATCCTGTTGATCAAGACAAACTTGATCTTATTCAATGTCTGCATGCAACCAGGGCAAACAGTTTGTTTATTTTACTGCTGAAAATAGATTACCTAAATATGCAGCTGCAGCTGAAGATTGATTTTCGAGGCAATGAATAATTATGTTAAATGTGATGACCATTATCTCCATCGACACTCTTTATACTACAACACGATCACGACCGCACTATTAACAGAGTTACATCTTACCTGTACTGTACCTATCCGCTAATGTTTACTAGAACCTAGAAGTTTATATTCTTCCTTTATAACTATGACAAACAGTTGCAACGAAGAATGGTGGAAGATAATACAGGTGCCCCTGGTCAATGCAGTGCAGATATAAGGTTTTTAACTCTCTTGATCATGACAATCAAACATGGATGATTAGGTTAGTTAGTTGAGTCAGAATTAGAAAAATACTAAATAATAAGTATAATTCATTATTTATAGTTAGTGTTACCAATTTATATAAATAATTACGTAGACTAAAAGCACTTATTAAGTTTACCTCAGCACATGTTGTCAAAACTCGCGCGAAGTGATACTGTTTCGCTGCAAGACGCTCTAGATGTGCAGGAGGCGTACGATGGATGGAGTTATCCATGTGACAGAGTAAGCGACACATGTCTACACTACACACTCGAACTAAACCGTCAATATCATGGATGTTACATGATAAGCCATCCTATCCGTACGCTTACTTGATGTAGATGTAGGTTTGTCGTTTGATTGTTAAAATAAAATTGTTGTAGAAAAGTGTAGGTACAAGTCAACTGGTGTGCCCACAGTACCAATATGAGCCGGGAAGCCAGCGAGGAAGCCCCGGCAATCGAGGAGGTGCAGCAGGAGGAGGAGGAGTTCGAGGAAGAGCAGTACGTGGACGTGAGGACGCTGCCGCTGCGGCCGCCCGTGGCTGCCGCGCCGCCGCCGCGGCCGGTGCGCCGCCCGTGGCATCCCGTCATGTGGGACAGCTCCATCATCGGCATACCGCCACCCGATCACTCGCCGAGCGCAGATGTAGTAAGATTTGATTCTGTTTAACCTTACCCTACCGGCAAGTGACGGGAAATCCCTTAAACATTTTTTAGTCTTAATTTTAATTTATTTTTTAAAAAGCGGTTGTTTTTATCTTTTACTATAACATTTCACTAGCGATTAAAGCAGATTGCTATCGTAACACTGTGAGTCGTTGCGCTTCTAAATTCAATATTTAGTTAATATATTTATGCGATCAATACAATATATGAAAAAGTAATTAATTATGCATTGATTAATATTAAAATAGATGCCTTGTAGCGTCACGCTAATGGTTGTATGGTGACATTGATGATATGAGAATGCAGAAGATTGATAAACGAGAAACAACCGTGCCAGAATATCTGGGATGTGATAAAAAATAACACACTTCAAGGAAATCATTTGTCACAAAGACTGCTCATAAATTCATCTTCATCATCAATAGCAAATGTATTTCTTGGCAAATAAATATAAGAAAACCTGCTCAGACTTGAAAAGGACACTGTTCTCATCTCTTAGGCACTAATTGAATGTCTTTCCTATTATTTACCAAAATATTGATACATACATTATTATATTTTTAAACAAGCGTAGACACGAGCAATACCAAATTTCTTAGAAAAATAAAATAATGCGTATTTTTTTTTGTATATAGAAATTAGGGTACAATCAGCCACACAGCTATGAAGGTACTTTGGCTGTAGTGCAAAAATATGCATACAAGACTTAAGCATTAAGTCCTGTATACATATTTTTGGCACTTTGGCTGAATTCATAGCTGTGTGGCTGACTGTACCTACCTTCTTTTTTAGTCATAACGTGGTATCTAAGCCAATATCCAACGTTAATGGTAGTCTCCATCAGTTTAGTAAAAAAATAAAGACTTCTGTTTTTTTCAATTTGTCACGGACATTTTTTTTAAATAGATTGTTTTTGCTAGAGCACGACACCGGGCGGGGAGTACCCGCACAAACAGCGCCTGCGCAACCTGAAGCGGCTCGTGGCGGAAGGCAAGATCAAGCCCACCAAGGAAAACCTCATCTTCTTTCTATGCAATAAGTTCGCAGTCTCCGAGGAAAGGGCTAATAAGATGACGTCCTAGAAATCCTAATAAAATGTATATGTGTCGTTTGTAAAATTTATATACGCTATTTACTATATTTCACCTTTATTAACTCTCCAGTGTGATATTTGTACGCGTCTCGCTATACAATTTTTGAATAATAAACAGGGTTGTAAATATAAAAATAATATTTGTAAAAATCTAGCCTTGTAACTTTAATGTCTTCTTAATCATAAGAAATGCAGTAATTGCAGCTTCCTCAGCGTCAACATCGCCAGGTCACTCGTTACATGGACTCGAGTTAAAATATGTGTGCCGAATCTGTTTCTAAACAAAACGGATCGTGCGATACATTAAAAATTGACCTTCCATCATAAATAACTTCTTTCTCCGCCGTCTACAGACAAATAATATCGAATCTAGTGGAACAACAGTTACAGACTACAGTCAAGAAACTCAAGTCCGGGTAGGTACATATACTTTATATTCTTCATAAAAATTATCTACACACAAGACTTTTAATATAAACAAAATCGAGTTTCTCAGATATAACTTACGCAAAGAATTAAGATCGCCGGGGCGGAGGCGGGGGCCGCGCGGCGCCGGCGCCGAAGGGGCACTGTACACGCGCCGGCGCGGGCCCGAGGCTCAAGGGCGCCGCACTCTCGAGCGCAATAAATTAATCAATCTCTCGGGCCCCCGACGGGGCCGCGCGAGTCTAATCGTCTCTTGTTCGGTAAAAGTCCTCGACACCGCGCACTGATCACTGTAAAGTTACGGCGGGCCGGGCTTGGCGCTGGCGTGCTAGGTGGCGGGCGGCGGCGCGGGCGGCGCGGGCGGGTGCGGCGCCGCCGACTCGGGTGCGGCCGGCGCCGCCGCCGCCGCCGCCGCCGCGCCGCCAGGTGTGAACTCCTCGTCTTCCTCCTCCTCGGGATCGAATTTCAGCATCAGCTGTTTGAACTGCAGGAAAATAACATAATATTAGACGAGTCGATATGGACCAGGCAGATAAATAGAGGACTAAGGCCCACTTGCACCACCCGCTTAACTTTAGGTTAGTGGGCTGTCAACTGTCAAATGGTGGGTTAACCTCAGGTTAACCCTCCATTTTCGGTGGTGCAAGTGACCCTAAGAGGACTTGACTCATAATTCTTACTCGAAAATATTATACAGGGTAACCTCAGCCATTAGACAAACCATGAAAGCCCACATAGAGCTACAATACGTACATCTAAACCCTAATATGTAAATAGATTCCATCAAAGTTACCACTGTGTTGCCATTAAAATAAAATGTACAATAAATAGAAAAAAAAAATTGACGAAATAATGGACGTGTATCCATCATTTATTGGTAATTTTAATTATTGTGTTTAAATACTCAGTTTAAATAACCAGAGTTAGTAAAAAAGCAGTCGCACAGTTTAATATTTAATAAAAACTATTTTGTGGTACAAATGTTTGTTTAGGAATGGTAAACTTCAGGTGTAAACAACCTTTGGTAATCAATTTTAATATAATTACCATTATTGTCTTCACATTGAATGCATTATCTTATCACATCAAATTAATTTTCTTAATATCTTCTACACATAGTATAAAGAAGTCCGGAAAGTTTGGATGGGCCGCTAGTAAAAACATTTGTTTCATAATGTGTAGGTAGTAGGTATCGCATTATATAGGTAGTTGCAGCGTTTCATTAAAGGTAAGCATAGTAAATTACATATTTTGACGCATGAAGTAACATCCGTATTCCATACATAGACGGGGATTTCGATATATTATTCACCTAGTTTGATCATTATATTTTTTATTATTAAGAAAGGGTTGGCGACATCTGGTCCCACATATTGAAGTTGACAGATGTCATTGTGACAATGACATTTCTTGGTAGATTTAATGGAATCTATTTACATATTAGGGTTTAAGTAATGCTCTGAGGTCAATATTTTTTCGATTAGAACAAAAAATTAAATACATATTCATAACCAAAAGTTTTTTTAATAATCGACAAGAAAAAGAAATACACTGTATTTGTCATTGGCAGTGTTTTTGACAATAGCATATTACTTGACAAATCATGTTTCGAGTGATGTCTGATGTGATATCTCACTGTGATGGTACGTTTTCAAAGACATGATGTAATGTTGCATTACTTTTCGAAGCACTGTTTCGCGCATGTCTAATTTTGACCTCTCGATACGCTAACGCGGTCGAGAAGTGAATGCCCAGTAAAAACGTATACTAGGCCTTCAGAAATGCAACAAAGTAGTACCTCGAGGTAGTCGTCGACCAGCCGCCGGCGGCCGCGCTCGTCGAGCTCGTCGTGGGCGGGCCCGTCCCGCAGCTGCGCGATGGTGGCGCGCGGCTCGAACACCGGCGCCTGACGCCGCGACACCGCCTTCTCGTACACCTTCACGCTCTCTGACGGCGAGTACTGGTTGATTTTGCTGTAACAAATATGGTACGGTTACAAATCGCGGACGGCGATGTCTGACTCATCTGTTGCACTCTACCTACCTTTTTTATTTTATTTTGTTAAATTCACATTTATTAACTGTATTAGCTGTAAGCGTAGTGACGCATTTGTACCACGCATAAACCTCTACAGGTTTCTGTGGCGCATCTTAGTTTTTGAGTCATGTGTATTCTTTCTTTAATATAAATAAATTAAAAAAATATATATATGTGTTTCAACAAAGAAAACGAGCGTGTGAACTATTAGGGTCTACTATGATTTTTTAAATGATGCCACAAGTCTTAAATTTTTTTAACAAATATATTGTGGGAAATCGTAACTAGTCAATTTCTATACAGGCTATCCTTAGCCATTGGACATAGCTGAAACGTACATACGCGTTACAGTTTTTAGAACCAGTACACAAAGTATCATAACAATTGGTGCAGTGGTTACGAATAAATTAACAAATTAGGGGCTATTTGTTACTTTGAAGCAACCTGTATTCAAGTAGAAAGTAGAACATGAGGTAATAAATCCTCATAGAATAGTATGAAACCTTCTTCGTGTTATTGATTATCGTTTTTATTTATGTCACTTAGAACACTTTGATTGTTGACAAAAGTCATCATTGATTAAAATTTACAATCTCAGCACTTTGCTACTGCCATAAACACTGCCAATGATATGATGAAAATTTACAATCTCAGCACTTTGCTACTGCCATAAAAACTGCCAATGATAAGATAAACCTTTCGAATGCACCTGTCAAATATTTGCTATTAAATAATTGACCTTGACACTTCAGGTATTAAGGAGCAGATCTGCTCCTAAGCATACCAAAGGTTAATAAAGTATGTTTTTTTGTTGATTATTGGAAATATGTAGCTTGTTTGAAGAAAAAACATTTTGTTCTAATCAAAATAATATTAACGTTAGAGCATTATTGAATGAGGTTGTGCCCTATCTTGAATTGGGAATGTCCAATGGCTGAGGTCAACCTGTATAGCTTATTCCATCCTTTAAACTTTATTTCAATCAAAATGTATATTTTGACATAGTTCAAATTTTTCATTGTATACACGCGTTCAAAAGTGCATGGGTAATTTATGAATTAATTAATTCATAAACTGCCCATGCAATTTTGAATGCCATAGTACATATTTGGTGGTCCAAAGGTCCATATTGATAACACATCTAGACGATGAATGAATAAAGAATAATAAGAATGGAAACGTAATTAGCGCTCAAAACGTGTACCCAAAAAATTGGTGCCGGCTAGTGGTGACGAACTGATTATAATCATTCAAAACAAGTAAACTTGAAATTTTACTATGGTTTCGGGTAGTATACCAGCATGTTAGTACCTATAGATCTAAATAATAAAAGTGTGCATATTGGACTGGTTAACTAGAAGAATTTACAACTTAAAGTGCGTAAAAAGTGGAATATTTTTTTTATTAGTATGTCGATGGCTGGCTAGAAGTGTAACGAGTGGTATACTAACGCGTCGGTGAACCCGTAGAGTTGCTTGAGGTGCTGCTTGAGCACGAGCAGCAGCAGGCAGCCTCGCGCCTGCCGCATGGCGTCGGCCAGCGGCCGCGTGCAGGCCGGCAGCCGCGCCACCAGCGCCTCGGCTTCCTCCTCGTCCTCCTCTTCCTCCTCCTTCTCCTCCGCGCTAGTGCCCACCAGACCCTACAACAGAGGTTTCATCAAAAAGGAGCAATTGCAGTCGCAAATATTCAAACGTTCATTTTCATGAAAGTAAATTGCACAAGAAAGCTATATGCAAGAATAAGACAGTGATATTCATGTCCTATTCTTGCTTGTAGCCGCGTCTCTACTTACGTAAGTAAAACTTACCAGTGTAATACCGGCCTAATATTAAGTTAACAGTTTTAGTCAAAAAAGTATCTCTCTGTAATTTGGACTTAAAGCGACTAGCGACATTTTACTTATAAAATGCATTAAATTGACAGTTGTCGAAAATAAACTTTAACGCTGCTAGGTATTGCAAAAATAATGTCACACAATGTGAATTTTCGAAATATAATTTGATGAAGAATGAGTGGGAGCTGGTTGTGAAAGTAAGTAATATGCCAACAAAAGGAAATGTGGTAAAATAAGTGTTGGAACCGTATGGTGTGTACTGAAAAGATAGTTGCTAAATGTCAATAAAGTCAGTCAATATCTAGTAGAATTTATTCAATACCTCACGAAAAACTTGTAACAAGTTTGATCCAGATGTCGATATGATGATATCGATGTGATGAATAATAAAAAGTGGTTCATCCTGTACTTGAAACGGGAAGTAACTCAAATTATCTGCCAGGTACAACATTTGATCCAGAGGCGCAGTCTGAAAACAAGTTTAATTATGAAAATATTTACTAAGTGTATTACTGAATCACGATCAGATGTGTGAATATTGAATAGGATTAATCAACAAATACTTACGGAAACATCATCGAATTGCTTAAGTAGCGATAGAACTAGTGCTCTCCTTTGTGGCCTTGTATTACGTAGTAATGAATATAGAAATCCATTAAATGATGAAGGCAGTTCATCTTGGTCTTTTTTCCTAAAATGGTATTAGTAAGTTTTAATACATTGAATATAAATTTATACTAGTTCAAAACCGTTAAATGCGTTT
This sequence comes from Lathronympha strigana, assembly GCA_949128165.1. Lineage (NCBI taxonomy): Eukaryota > Metazoa > Arthropoda > Insecta > Lepidoptera > Tortricidae > Lathronympha > Lathronympha strigana. The sequence goes on along the minus strand of OX421909.1, from coordinate 13,046,910 downwards.
TAAGTTACCTAAATCCTCGAATGACATCATTTTTGCTGTTGGTCTGTACAATTTTTTGTAACTGATAAGACAGCTTGATGCCAAGTTGCGCCTTCATATGAATGAATCCGGGGTATTTCTTATCTATTTCTTGTAGGTTTTTGTCCGCTGCGTGAGATACTGTCACTTCTAAATCAGTACTCATGCATATTAAATATGGAACAATCTGAAAATAAATTACCAATATTATTTAAAATCGAAGCAAGTGCTATATCTATATAATTCCGGGGTTATATGTCTAGTATTTAAAACAAAGAGGGGTTTTGAAAAGTTGATGCATCCTTTATCTTACTAGCGTTTTCCCGGCATACTCGTATACCACGACTCAGGGAGTCTGGGGTCCACTTTGTCAACTAATACCGAGATTTGGCGTAGGCGCTATTTTTAAGAAAGCGACTGCCAGTGACCTTCCAACCTAGAGAGTACTAGGCCTTATTGGGATTAGTCCGGTTTTCCCACGATGTTTTCCTTCACCGAAAACCGATTGGTAAATATCAAATGATATTTCGTACATAAGTTGATGCATCCAATTAAGTATAATTGTAAAGTTGATTATCATGTGCATCAAATTTGAAAAAAGCTAAGTTGTTAATGGACCGGATTCAGTCGGCGTGCCTTATAGTCTGACAAGCGAGCGAGCGCAGTAACAGTAGGTCAAAATAACTATATCTATCCTTTTTTTCAGGGTGGTAATACTAGCGTAAGAAAAAGACAGTATGATGCTCTCTATCCTACTGTTACTCCGCTCGCTGGGTTGTCAGACTATAGTTTAGAGAGAATAATGGCTAGTGAGGTACCTGCACGGGGTGCACTAGGCCCTGCGCCAGCACGAGCTGCACCACCTTCATGGCGCTGGAGCGCACCAGCGTGCTGGGGTGCAGGAAGGCGCCGAGGATCTCCTTCAGGTACAGCTGGATCACCGTTGACGCCATGCCCGACGACACGTCGCCCATCTCCTTCAGGTTCTCTAGCTTCGACCGTTTAGACCCTGTGCAAATAAGTACACCATGTTACAAACGATAAGCCATTTTAATAACTTACGACGTCGTCAATTTGTAGGTAAAAATAATAAAAACACAAAGCAACGTTAATCTTACGAAGTCTTCATGATGTTTCATATTATTACGTGATTATACTGATTGTACTTTAGACAAAAATAAAGACAGGCTCTTTGGGCTTAGTGTTGTAACAGGAGCGGCAACAGAATATAGAACACGCTAAATTAAGTTAGTGTAACCAATTATTAAAATACTATCGTATAGTGATTATAAAAATATATCTCTTTGAACGCCAAACGGCGAAGGAATATGCCGTGCTCCGGACGTCAGGCTGTAGCGATGATTTAAGCGAATTTGAACTTTACGGAGTCCGCATAAGTCTTTATTGCATTAGCGATCCGAATCATTGGCGTCCGTGGTAAGGCTTTCCGATGTCGGCCACAGCCGACTATGGCGGTCAAAAGGATAAAGCACATTTGACACTGACATTGAAACTGAAGGTATATAATTTTTGCCAACTTACATTCTTTATCCTGCCTGATCATTCTTTGTTCCTCCTCTTGTAAATACATTTCAACATTCCTTAGCACGTCAGCTTTCATCTCAATCGGTGCGAGGTCGGAAGTCAGCAGCTGGTGGTAGAACTCCTTCAGTTCGGGCCTCAGCATGAACTCGTAATGCCTGACGCAGACCGAACCCATCGCTTTTAATGTGTGTGACACGAAGTCCTCGTCTTCTAATCCCACAAAGAACATTAACGTTGTGAACAACTGTTCTTTGATGTCAATCTGTAGGGAAAAAAATTACAATATGAAGTATCTTATTTTCGATGGTCAATAATACTGCTGTAATAGTACATTTCGATGCTAGTGCGGAAAGTATGTCTTTCGTTAAATAGTATTTTGTAAAACAGTTTGAAAAATGACATATCCGCGTGTATCGAACGACGTTTTTCAATACAGATGCGTAAAAAATTCAATACATAAGAACGAATTTAAAAGTTTTTATTATTATTTTCGTAACACTATTGTAACTAAACTATTAAAAACATCATCAAAATGTTTATCTTATCTTTTTTACTTTCTCATTTTCAATATCATAATCATTGCTTCTCATTAACAAAATAATAAATCGCATGTGACAAATGGTATCGTGATGTCTAACAGTGTTACACGTGATACACATGTTTACCTGATTGAAAAAAGCCTCTACTTTGACAGACGTTTCGTTGGCTGTTCCGTTTCATACACACAGATTTATAAGAACTGTTATCAATGTTATATTTTTTTTGTTAATGATCATTATTATGTTGAAGAGGTAAATAATGAAATATGAATATCTTTAATATTTTTTTCTACTCCAGCACTTCTATCTGCCAATTAGATGACTGACAGCGATATTTAAAAAGTATACGTTATAACGTTGTCTGTGGTATTCCATGAGAACACTGCTCCTATGGATTTTCATACAACATATGAGCACTGTTGTTGTTTTTTTTTTAATTTCTATAGTGGGCACAACATCTTCCCTATCTGCCACGTTTCTAGATTTTCCTTTTTACGCTATTTTAGCTGTCGTAGAAAAACTAGGGTATGCAACAGCTCATAATTGGTTCTTAAACTCTCGGGTCTATTATTACAAAACTCGGCTTCGCCTCGTTTTGTAACGGCGACCCTCAAGTTTTAAGAACCCTTCTTATATCACTGTTGCATAAACTTCTATTGCGTTAATAGTTGGTATTTAGTTGTATTACGTCTCCGCAAAGTTAACTTATAATAATAATCTTCGGTAAGGAGTCATGAATTGGACCAAAACTAAATAAAAATTATTGGAAAAGTAAAAAGCACTAGTTCGCAAAAATTAGCTTTACGCACGACACACAAACAGCCACAAAAAAGAGCACTTTTAGAGCAACTGTATTGAAAAATAAACTGCGCCTCCTGTCAACCACCTGTGTAATACTTTTAGCGCGAAAAGTTATTAGAGCATAGCATATTAGAGGTAAAATATTTGTTTATTTACACTTTACTGCACAATAAAAAATGGGTTAAACCAGAAATATTAAGTAGTTACAGGGTATTTTGAATAAAACGGACATGATTTAGTAAAGTACTTTATAGAGACCAATTTAGTTTTAATATGGCATTTGTGGCGCTCAATTGGAAGGCACTTAACTGTTATTTTTATTAACTGAGCATTAGTTATTTTTTATGCGACTTACTGCAAGCCCGTCGATGACTTTAGGGTCCGTGAAGTCGAAATATCGCAACAGCAGGCCTACGATGAAGAGCGACCGCCGGAAGTGGGGTCTCGTGTGTAGGGCGCGCGTCATGTCAGGATTCCTCTGCCAACTCGACTTCCATTGTAAAAGTATACCTAAAATTAAGGATTATAAATTTATACTCGCGAAGCTTTTATCTAACAAACTGTATTCGATCTGTGATCTAAGCCGCCTTTACAAGGTTTGACTTATGTAAGTCAGTTACGTATCAGCTAGATACAACGCGAGACGACCTTAAGGGGCTACCCGGCTGTTTCACTGATATTTCACTGTTTTTAAAGTGAATAGGCTTTGTTCAGCTCCAAGCACAACGCTTGAAAAAAATATATAATGTAGCTAGGTATTTGGTCTACATTTGGTTCTACTAAATTGTCGAAAAACATAATACATCAAGAGAAAAAAAAAAAACCGTAAACCCTTTTTTCTACCTTAAATCTGTATCTACTCCCTTATTATGCGTTGTAAGTACAAGAAACTAAGACAAGCAGTATATATTTATGTTAACTTTAAACGCATCTACTGATTTTTGGCTAGGTTTTGTACTTTTCGAGAAAAAGCTATTACACGCATTTTTCCGAAAACGCCGGCTCGAGATGCCTGCGCGGGCGACGGGGGCCAGTCGTGTAAGATGGCACTAGTAGTTTATAGGGTTGCGTCCTAGTACAAGGAGCTCTTCCTAGGTGGGAACTTATGCTTATTGACGTATTGTATAACCGGTGAGGAATGTAAGCGGGAGGGGAAGAAAGCTCAAATCGCCGAGGTCATTGGCATAGGGGACGGCCTTAACATGATTAGTATCACATACCGTGGTACTTATTGAACACGTCTCTGATGAGCTTGTAGTTGTGCGTGAGGTTGTTGACGATGGCGGCGAGCAGCGCGATGCAGGCGGCGATGACGAGCTGCCCGCGCTGCAGGATGAGCTTCACGGCGTCCTCCTCCAGCTGCGCCAGGAACACCTCGCTAGGGTGCTCCATCAGCGGCACCACCAGCTCGAGCGTCGACGCGACCGTTGACGTTATTTGTTGTTCGTATTGGTTCTGGGAATACAAGGATCAATTTTAAATAGAAATCCCGTGAGTATTAGACATATTAATATGCTTATATCGGGTTACTTGCGCAGTGTGCGCAGAGCAATCGCCGCAAGCGCTTCTCTCTCATGATTATGGGACGCGGATCGTTCCGAAACATGTCGAGTTATTTTCGACTTTATAGACGCGAGTAACCCGATATAAGTATATACAAGGATCAATGACATAAAAACTCAATAAATAACATATCACATAACTAGAGGTCGAGGACAGTGTCACTTACCTGGCATTTTAAACTCAGGTACGGTTGTAGAGTCAAGGCGTGATTAACTAATAACTGTGGCCTAATTTTAGCGAATAAATGCAGAGTGGAAAGGCACGCGAGTATCCGTTGAGATGATCCACTTCCTGAAAAATTACACAATTATTACAATATAATCGTTAATGTAAATGTATAAAAAAATTACGATAACTTAGTTTTTTTTTCAATTTTGACTTTACCTTCAGCGCTAGTTTCTTCTAACTGTAGTAAACTCTCAATGAGGCAGTCAACAATTTGTTGGCAGGCCGTTAAGAGCGACTTAGGCGGTTGATATATAATCTTTGTGGAGTCATCTTTGTCTTCTTTCGGTTTGAACAACTGCAAATAAACAGGTAATCATCATCGGTGTCTATGAATATTGAATAACTAATAAAATAAGTGACTTAAAATCTGCAAGTTTTAAAAGTGTAAGCCAGCAGCAGGTTGATACAAGTAGTTTACGAGGTACCTGTCGGATGGCGTAAGGATCGAACATGTCTGACAAAAATGAGCAATATTAAATCTACAGTGGAGAAGAAATGATAGTAAATGAAATGGTTGTAACGTGATGTCAGGGCTTACACTCACCCGCTCTGCTTCGCTCTAATTTAGAGGGAGAACTGAGCGGCGAGTCCCACACACCCCCCATCATGGCCTAATGCCTGCATTCTCCACTCCGTAACAAAACAAATAAAAGGGCTTACACTCATGAGTAGCTGCTGGAACCACTCGAGGCCCATGTCGCGGGAGGAGATGACGACGTCGGTGATGTTGAGCACCTTGCGCGTGAGCGGGTCGGCGGCGTCCAGCGCGGCGTGGCGGCCGGCGGGGCAGGGGCTGAACCACATGTTCTGGAACACCTCCATCACCAGCTTGCGGATGCCCTCCTCGTCGTTCACCCGCCGGATCATCTTCACGCAGATCTCGGGGATCTTGGGGAACTCGGGGCACTCGGTGCAGATGTCTTTTAAAATTTTTATCACGCGTTTCCTGACGGACACGCCCGTGTCCTGGAAGAGGAGAAACATTATTATCGGCTTTTAATTTGACATTAAAAAGTGTAGAGACCTCTCAGAATTCTTCTACACGCCGACACGGAGCGTATTTCGGTTTTCCGCAAGTTTAGGTTGTTGTTTAGGCGCCAATTTTTAAGGTCCTCAATGCTCGTGGCATTGTACGGTTCTTCTTCTTTTCAATAATAGCTTCCGAGAGTTGGACATTTTTGCCAATGCCAAGTATTATCAAAATCTCAGTATATTATATAAATAGAATAGTAATTTGCCACTTGGGCGACTTTGTTCGGTAATTGGCCTCGCTATATGTTATTTATAGCCATAAAACTTAACATATACGATGACTAAAGGAGTGATTGAACTCGCTTCAGGATTCATTCTTCATTAGCTGCGTGCTGCTTCGTTAGTTTACTGCACAATTAGCTATCAATATTACACATTAAACAACATTTAGCAAACAAAAAACAATTCCAGATACGCCATCGCATCTTGAGTATTAACCGGAAGTCCCATTGTACGGTTATGTTACACGCTAACAAATGAAAGAATAGGTAAAACAAACGCTATCAGAAAGCACTCTGAAAGATTAAAATGGCGCAATTGTTAACACACTGAAAAATAATGAACTAAGTAAGTACTACATAATATGGTAAGGCACTCACTAAGATTCTATTGGACAGCATCCCATAATACTTGTCGATGAGCTCGGGCCGGCTGAGCACGAACTTGCCGACGAGGTCGACGGCGGCTTCGCGTACGGCGGTGGACTGGTCGAGGAAGGAGCGGTTGACGCCGATCTGCATGTCCTGGCGCGCCAGCACCCCCGGGTCGGCTTCCACGATATTCGCGAGACACTTCATCGCTTTCGTTCTGATGGCGATCGTGTTCTCGCAGAGAATCACCAGTATTTTCCTTAAGTACCGGTCGAAGCTCTGGGAGAAGGATCGCTTCGACGCTAGATATTGCGAAATCAGTTCCGCTCCGCCATAGTCGATGTAGGATTGCATGACTTGTACTTGAGTGCCGCCTTGGTACCGGAACGGTCTGATTTTGTCGAGAAAAAATGTTTTCCGTCTCTCTATTGTCTTAAACTTTTCCGCGGAGACGATAGCGCTGGTGTTGACTTTCCGTTCGGATTTGGTCTCGGCGTCGCTGTCATCGTCGTCGTCAGACTCCTCATCGCTGGTGTCACTTTTGTGCCGCTTCTTGGATTTGTGCTTGGGTTTCTTCGTGGGCGAGGAGCTTTTCGGTTGCACGACCATGTCCCGGTACCATTGCGTGATGTAGAAGTGCCGCGCACAGTTCCACGCCTGGTCTTTCTGACCATTTACCGCGAGATAGTCCAGGAGAACACGTTGCAGAAATTCTGTCCTCTCCTCGTCTTCGTCTAATCCCGCGGTGACGTTCTGAAAAGACATATTTAATAAGCTTCACATCTCTTTACATTACTACAGCACATGCAATTTTATAACTTCCATGTGAGTGTAATGCGATACATAAAACGGAATAGGCCTAGGCTTCAAAGGTAGTGTTTTAAACTATCTTTCTACACATGAGTTACGAAGGTGTTCGCGTAAATTAGAAAATGTTAACAAGATCAAGTCAATGCGTCATTCAATAAAATTATTACGATGCTTATTTTTTTTATTATTATTATTGCAAGCCTATACTGTCCCACTGCTGGGCAAAGGCCTCCCCCCACCTTCTCCACTCCTCCCGATCGAGAGCAGTCTCTAGCATTGAGTTTATGTTTATAACAACAATAAGGAAATAGTAGATTACATACCAAGGCCGTTTAAGTGGGAGATGTCTCGGATCTCATGTAATTGTCGGCCGAGGCGAAGCCGAGGTCGACTAACATGTGATCCGAGGCTTTCCCATTTAACGGCCGAGGTTTGTATACTATTTTTCTGTCCGACGGAGCCGGCAGGCGGCAATTTAGTATTGCGTAAAGTGGCGCTTACCGGCCGGAGGACTGAAAAATATATTTTTTTAAACCAAAGTTTACACTAAAGATAACAGCATCTTATATCGTACCACAATCCACTGTCAGACATTAAGAAAATGATAGAAGCCACTAACCAAGTCGGATGGCTTAATTGAGCCTGACCGTCTGTTGTGTATTGGAATGTTCCTCACCGCTCCCTGGTTGCCGTCCTTCTCCTCCTCGGCGCGGATGTCGCGCACGACGGCGTCCATGGTGGCGAGCTTGGCGCGCGACGTCACGCTGTCGCGCCGCAGCCGCGCCGCCACCAGCCCCAGGTACTCCAGCGAGGCCACGCGCACAGACATCTCCATGGACTTGTCCGACATGTATTTTACCTGCAAACACAAACAATCGATAAAGGACTCTATAAACTGTGAGGTAGAGGCATCTGACCACTTCAAATGTGGTTGTAGCTTGTCTTAAAACGTCGGTGTCAATACAGACATTTAAGCATTGCTTGATTACATGTCGCCTTAAGATATGAAAACACTTTCAAGACGCAAAGAATCCGCCAGCTCTCTGTTCGTAGGTGCTTTCCTCTACTTGCATCGGCTACGATTCATTGCTGTTAACACCCGCTATGGGCGAATCGCCTTGAGCGGGAGCCAGGTGGCCACGCTGTTTCTCGATTAGAAACGCTAGCTCAGTTCAGCACAAGATTAATTAACTAAATTGAATTATTTAATTAGTAAAACTCACAAGCATTGTTCCAAGTAAACTAAGCAGCAGCTCCGTAGCGGGCCACTCTGGCTTGTTGACGGTGGTGAGTAGGTCGTGCACGAAGTTCTCGAACAGGGGCCGGAAGTCGACCTCCTCGTTGCGGCTGCGGCACTTGTTCAGGAACGACGTCAGGAACGTGCCGCCTACGCTGATCGCTGCCTCGTACTTGGATATTATCAACAGATCTTTGTCCACGGCCTAAGAAAAAGAGAATATAATGAGCGGAGTCTGGTTGCCAAACCGTATTTTTTACTTAGATAGGAGTAAATAGAAGTTATTTCCAAGATTTTTAATCATACTGACTGCGCTGAATGATGATGACGGTCATAAACTTTTCGTAAATTTCGTAAAAAACGTCGTAAGTTTCATTCTGCTAAGTCTAAAGAGATGAATTATACTGAAAATTATGAAACATGTCAAAGTAGGTTCTTTAGGGAAAGTTCAAAGAAATTTGCCCAGTCTATTGGAACAGTCCGAGGGTTATATTTGTTTGTTTGACTATAACGCGAGTATCTTTGATTGGATCGTCCTGAAATTTTCAATTTTATCACTGATATTTGTTCCTGAGTTACGTTTTATAATGTATCAGTGGCCACGGGTGACAATTTGCGCTGCGCAACCCGGAGCAAAAAAAATACCTAATTAGAAGTACGTTAGGTACTCTTTTATATTCTTATGAACAAAGGCAGCGAAGTCTGCGCTATTATGTCCTTGGACACAACATTTCATCATTATTCGCCAACAGGCTGTTTACAGTTTGGCGATAACATAGGTAACTGTGATTTATGAGCATGTACGGAATAAAAAAAGTTAATCACTTTGAGCGTGTTTTAGCGCCGAATTGGTCAAATTATCAAACGAAGCCCTTTAATTCCAAATATAATTCAAAGACTTAAAATCTGGGAATATAAGACTTGGGAAAAAACATTTTGTATTGTAAACTAATTGCAGCATATTTATTTTGTCATATACCACATATAAGTATATGTGTAAAAGTGTTTGATGAGTCCATCTTGAAATGCAGAATTATAATAAATTACTTATTCCTATTTAAAAACTTGAAAACTCATTAAGTAAAATAAATAATCCGCGATGCAACAATATAAAACGCATAAGAGGCAGCCATTTATTAAAAAAAAACATTAAAATACTAACTAACCTCAAAGTATTTACGCTTTACGCCTCCAACACAGCTCTAATACCTTACGCTTTCACACATACGTGCCACTCAATTTCACTAGTTTTAAAGGCATTCAATGACAATTACTCCAAAAAACTAAATACACCTAGAAAGTTCACCAAAACAAAGTATTGTCAATGCCGGCATAGTTCAATGTGTTGGTTGCTATGATGTTATTATTTTTACCCACGTATCCAAAAACCAAAGTAGGTACACATCGCAAACTCTTGCTTCTCTCACGTCAGTTGAAAAATTGTAACACTTCTTTCCCACGCCCCGTAATTGGCGGGCTCTAATGTCGGGAGGCTTAGGGAAGGAGGCACTTATTGGGGATCAAAGTACAGCCCGGTAATTCGCGGGCGTGGGTTACGAAAGAGTGCTAATTCAAATGATTGAACTTTCGAATAACTCGACGGGCTGCGGGTTTTGCGACGCCATCCTTCCGCGGCTCTGTCTATAGACTGGTCTGGTGGTGGTGGTGTACTACTGGTCAACACCTTATTTTTGCCCGTAATCGATTATGGTGATGTGTGTTATCCGGACTTGAACGAGCAATTTCTGGATAAGCTAGATCGCCTTCTAAACAACTGTATCCGTTTCATCCTCTGCCTTCGGAAATATGATCATGTGTCTTCCTTCCATTCTCAGCTTGGCTGGCTCCCTATCCGTCAGCGACGTAATATTCGCATGCATTGCACGCTCTTTTCTATTCTCCATGACCGCAAATTTGATTTGTGTCAACAAAAAGTTGTATTGATGACAGCGCCATCTCTCTCGCCATACCGGAACCCCTGAGTGGTTTGGATGGAAGTACTAAGCAACGTCGCTTGTACTTAGAAAATGGCCACGGGCCTCTTGCCTGTTACTAAGATTGCATATACTCGAGAAATTCGCCGGCATTTCGAAAAGACCAGTTGGCCTAGTGGTTATGGCGTTAACCGCGTAAGCTGAAGACCCGAGTTCGATCCTCGGATTGGCCTTCGTCGGTGTTGGTCTTTTTCTTTAGTATATGACATCTATTTCAATTCATAATCTTTACATACAGTAGAATCCGGTTATAACGACGTCCAAGGGACCGACGATATTAAGTCGTAGTGAAGTCGCACTAAACAAACTGTCAATTTTAATGTTGTTTGTCTATTTCAATAATCAACATGCATTATTATAATTCATGTAACTCACCAATCAATCGGAAAAAAATGATTTTAAAACATTCACTTTAAAACAAAGGTTCTATCTTGTGTGTATTGTTCGGTTACAAAGCTCGTCATCGCTGTTACTGAAGAATTTCGTGTGCAATCCCGTCGTTAAAAGCGGTCCGTCGATATAAGCAGTCGTATTAAACGGATGCAATTTCATAGTGGCTTGTATGAAAACCAACCATATGCCTAAATATACGTCGCTAAAAACGGTTGGTTGTTTTAAGCGGAGTCGTAATACTCGGATTCTACTGTTCTTACATATTTAGCTTTGCTTACATCCATACATATTTTGATTATTAATAGGTACCTACGCGTGTCAATATTTAATAATACGATATGGGTAATTCTTTATGCTCTTATTTTTGTTAATTTTATTGATATTCTAGCTTATTTACTAAGAACCATTTTTTTGCCTGTTTATATTCCGAAAAAGTTTTACCATATTACCATTGCCACTAATTATTTTTAAAGTTCATAGATAATCACAGGTTTGACTCAAATCAGCCGATGGTTTCATGTAGTTTTCTATGTTTTACTAATATTATTAGCACCCTTATTACAAGTTAGTATAAATTTATTACGCAACAAAATTTATTACCGCTTGTAAATAATCATAAATTTTAGGATATTATTAATCCTTCATGCAACACAATTTTCTAATGTTACTAGTGACAACCTAAAATAATTATGCAACGCAAAATAACACAACTAGAGATTTGTTATCTAGTAACTTGTATTATTCTCTAATATTATTAGTGTAATTATGCAATAGGCCCCCGGCTACCCAGCGGTAAATTCTCACCCGCCGCCACGGATATATATATATATATATCCATATACAGACTATATGTATTTATGTATGTTAGTACCTTTTTGTTCGATTCCGAATGCTCCTTGTCCTTTTCTTGAGTCTTGCACAATGTTTCTGGCAGGGTGACTACACACTGTACCAGCTGTAGCACCAGCGCCGTCAGCATCTGGATGTGCTGGTCGGAGTTCAGCTGGAACGAGCGTAGGTTGTGCTTGGAGCTGGGGATGCGCGCTATTGATGCCAGGATATCCTCCAGCAATAGCCTTCGGTGTTGTTCGTATTTTGTAAAAATCTGCAAAAAAGGAAATATTTTGTAATTGTTACTTGTTTTTCGTGCTTTGGTTACAAATATAAACAGTGATTGCTAGGTCGAGAAGGCACTCGCTTAACGACCTTCGCGTCACTAGCTTAACGTTAAATACAAAATTAGAATCTTTCCCAAAGATTGTCTTACATGTGGAAGCTGTCATCTTTTGTTTCAGACGCTGCTATTAATGACTTTTGCACCATCTGAACTAGATTTTGGATTTTGGTCTCCCTTTGGTGTCGTGCGTGTAAAAGTAGCATGGTAACGACTTTTACACGCACGACACCAAAGGGAGACCAAAGTCCAAAATCTAGTTCAGATGGTGCAACAGTGATATTAGTAAGTCTACAGGGTGGAAATAGATTTTGGGTCAGTGAGGGCAGCTACCAGATCCCGTGTTGCTAGGCGAAAATGGTCTTAGGAGACCTGCTAGCAACACGGGATCTGGTAGCTGCCCTCACTGACCCAAAATGTATTGCCACCCTGTATACTATAATAACATACCGTGGTGACGAGCTTAAGCGCAGACAGCTGCAGCTCGCTGACGTTCTCCACGAAGAAGGGTGAGACGCCGACGGTGGAGGCGTGCAGCACGGTGGTGTCGGTGAGGTGGTGCGCCGCCAGCAGCTCGGCCAGCAGCGTAACGCACTCGTGCGCGTGCGTGTACAGCTCGCGCACGGCCTTCGTCGACCCGCCCGACCGCCGCGACGCGGTGCCGACGCCGCCGCCACGTCGCTTGCGCCCGTCCACTGATGGAATGTAACATATTGCATACATTCTTTCTAACTAAATCTTAATCAACTGACTTCAAAATTAAAAAAAAAAGGAGTGTCTCAATTCGTGTTTTTTATTTATGTTTGTTGTCTCAGAACTCCGTCAAAAGGTACTGAACCGATTTTAAAAAATCTTTTTTTTATCTGAAAGTAGACGATTCCAACCACATACATGCTTTCGAAGAACTATAACATTCTTTGGTCATGTGGCACGCCAAGATGCTAGTTGCTTTGAAAAGCTTGTTATGGTTGGCTGTGTCGAAGGAAAGAGGAGCAGGGGGAGGGCACCTACACGATGGTCAGATGCCAGCCGCGACGTCACAGGCGTCAACATCCAGGGAGGCAAGACCGAGGGGCTTGGAAAGCAGTAGGGAAAGACTGGGCTCCTGATGGTCACGACCCTCAGCCCTGAGGAACCGACGAAGAAGAAGAAGATGATTCCACATTGGTCCCATTTAAAAAATAAACATTTCTGATTATGGGATCCATGAGGAGTTGAGGGAAATCCTCAAATTTGATTGCATTCATTGCATGTGCATGATGATTTGAGGGTCTTCTTAAGACACTCGAGTATTTCTTAACGAAAACCATCAATTTGGTGCAGTGGATCTGATGATGTAGACCAGGGCTGGCAAACAGGAATTGCTTAATAATTCCCAGCTCTATCATCCGATTTGAGACATTCATCTTTTGTTTGTAAGGAAATAACTTTAAGATAGTCCTATTTGATTATAATTCTATTCTGCTGATGGAATTCATGAAGAATTCAGAGAACTCCTCAAATTTTAACGGCACATACATTGTGCTTTGAGGGTTTCCTTAAGTAACTTGAACATTTTTTGGGGGGACCAACATTTTGGTGAAGTGGACCTGATGTTGAAGACCAGGGATGGCAAAGTGGAACTGGTCGGTAAACCTAGCTCTACGTATCATCCCAGTTGTGACATTAATATATTTGATTTCTATTCTGATGATGGAGTTCTTGAGGAATTCAGACAACGTCAACCTCATGCAAACCTAGTCTAGGTTTGCATGAGGTTTTACTTTCATGACAATATCTTTGACTTTAGGTATCATTTTATATCTTTTTTTTTACAGAAAATAATTATAAGTAAAATAATAATCGTTATTTCATTACTAACCTTTCTTCTTAGAAGTGGTCTGAATGCTGTAGACCGGATCATAGACACAGTAAATAGTGTTGTTCAACTGGAATTTGATGAACATTATGATCCTGTCGATGACGTCTTCGAGAAAGATACGTTTGGGCATACTGGGCGACGTCATGATGTAGAGCGCGGTGAGGCAGGAGTCGGACGCGCACATGACGCGCTCCAAGGCGGACTCCAGCCATATTTGACGCATTTCCTCACTATCCTCCTGTTTAATTAAAACTTACGTTACAAAGTGGATGTACGTTACAAAGTGGATGTACGTTACGTATGAACAAACAATAGTAGCTAGGTATATTATTGAGACTTGTTTTACTAAGTACAGAATTTATAGGTGGTAGTTACAATCTGTATCCTGATTTATAATTTGAATTACTTACAGGGTCACCAGCTAATGACATCTTTTCTGCAGCGCGTATATTCTTCTCTAATATTGATAATAATCGTACAAGCCGATCGGAAGGAATGGCCTCCATAGCACCTAAGTTCTTAAGCTTAGCTGCTTCGGTACACAGCTCTTGCAGTTGATACCGTGGCAGCAATAGGTCTTCAGGAATGTCTGTCCCTTCTGAAATAGACACAAAAAAATACAACAACGAAAAGCAGTAGATTAACAGTTTTAAAAAGTGACTTGGATATAGCCATAAGGAAATGGCTTCATTATTGCCTGATACTGAACGCTACAGATACTGAACTTCTATACAAAGCAATGAATCTCCTAAAACTACAGAAAAAACTTACCCATTTCATCAGTCACAATGATATCGTCTTCAATTGTTTCAAAAACCGTTTCAATAAGCTTGTTGAAACGTTGATAGGTATTAGTCTCCATAAGTTCGTCCACAGATAACATCTCCAAAACAGGTACTAGTCTCCGTTCAACTTTTCTCAGTTTTGGCCGTACTAGAAAAATAAAAGTTGGAATATAATAAATAGGTGTAACATGAATGGATTTTCGAACATGCAGCGCGGCGTGTACGTTAAACAAATGTATGTGCCTCCTTTTCACTTAAAAAAAGAAAGACATACAAATAAACGTGTTTCCTTGCACGTTGTACAGGACACTTGAGATGAGACGCTTAACGGCACGCTGCACTTCCTCTGAACTGTTCTTTGAAGGATCGCCACTGAAACCTAACTAAGTAGGTTCTCGACCGGGGCCAGGCATGCAGCGTTCATAGCTAAAAATGCTAACGTATGTGAGAGGCCTAAGTACTAAGTAGCATACTGCTCAATCCCGCTTGCAACTTGCCGCACGCCTATGCTTTGCTGGACGCTCGCAATTCAGGTTGTAAGGAAACTTATCGTCCGGAAGTCAAAGAAATAATTTAGAAATCCAAAAGTCATGTATATTCCCATAATAACCGGAAGAAGTTGAAATGATAAGAATGCTTGTTGTCTACCATTCTTATGTCTTATTTTCTAAAGTGTGTTTTGTTGCATTTGTATTATTAGTAAGCAATAATAAAATTCTGAAATATTTACCAATTGCCGTTTCACATTCCTCTTTTCTACTTGCTTCCTCATGTTTCCTTTTCACAGCTTCCCAATTTTTCTCCCTAGCAATATCTATTGCTTCTCGTTCTTTGTCTACAGCGGGAGCAGCGTTTGATGACTTTGGTTTCAAAGGAGCATTGTCATCAGAATCAGATTCCATTGTACTATTTTTTCTTGACCTGTCGTCACCGGGCGTCTCGTGCCTTTTCAACAACCCTTCCTGTGTTATTTCAAGAAAAATCAGAATTAGCTATATCTTTTTGCAGATTCCAAATAACTACGACGGTATAAAATAAATCAAACTGACATCTAGATAACATTCCAAATATTTAAAAAAAACTTTCCCGCGTTATTTTATTACTCATAACGCATTTTTTACTAGAAAAGAAAGTTTAGAAAATCAAGTCAGTGGAAAAAAGAAAAATACAAAATAATAATTTTAGTCTTTGCTTTAAAAAAAGTTATAGTTTAAGAACTTGCAAATTTTCCGCTGTTTACGACTTTAGCAAAATAGAAAATGTGAGCATGAAGAGTTGACCAGGTTCAGAAAACTTGAATTTCGCGAGCTGTATTACTGACAAAATTGGTATGCTTATTTTTTTGGAAACACTATTTTCTGCTTCTGCAATTCAGTTTTATGTATAGGACATGGTTAAACGAATGTAAACATTATCCATAATTAGTTACACTTACAGGTAATCTACCGAGCTTTACAACAGGGTATCTATTGTTTATGACAGTATTGTTTTTAGAGTCCTGTTTATCTTGATTGGCGTTTTGAGGTAACTGCTGTGGCGCGTAAGGCGCGCCCATCGACGGCTGAGGCACTTGCGGTTCCTGGCGCAGCGGCGACGGCGCCACACTTGCTTGAGCGGGCGACTGACCCGTTACCACATTTCCATCTAAAACATTTACCTAAGATAAGTAAACAATTTCGATTATGTACTTCAATAGAAATGGATTAAAACATTGTATTTACCTTGCTCAAATGTCTTTTCTTGAGATTGCATTATTAGTCTCTGCTGGTCACGTAAATTTCCAGGAGACATAGAGAGAGGGTCTTTTTCTTCTGATAAATTAGTACCAAATGTTGGATTCTCCTGGGTTAAACTCCCATAATAACCACCATTTTGGGGGTTAGAACAAGAAGTGTTCGACATGGGACTCGTATAAGTTGAAGAATTTGCACTATTCCATAAAGGAGACACACTGTTCTGGGCAGTTATGTTCACTTGGCTTCCTGGTCTGGCTTGTGACGGTGGAGAGCCCATGTTGACGTGCGGTGATGACTGGCATGGTGGAGCTAGCAGTTGCTGGTTTGGAATGGCTGCAGGGTGAACTGCTGTTCCAAGTGAAGATGGGCTTGAGTGAGCAGTATTATGTGATGGATAATTGTATGAGGCAGTAGAAGGCGACAATCCATTAAACTTTGAGGTGACATGGTTGCCCCAATGATTTCTCTGTTGTTGATCAAATATGTTAGGATTTACATGTAATATTGCTTTCAATAGCTCTGGAGCATCTTGCTGAGGAGTAGGGCTAACAGCATTGGGTATACTTTCTTCCTTAAGATCTCTGAAATGTACATTTTAATAAAATATATTTGCTCTAGTTCTTATAAGGATTCCCCATAATTATTACACATAATCTAAACATAATATTTAATTCAACTCGAACTTAATCCCCTTGTTCTCCTTATATAACCAAGTTACATAACCAGCACTGGGAGAAGACAAATTATTCCTACTTCAAAACCGGGTATTGTATACTGGGAATTTTCTTTCCTTGGACAAAACCAACGTCATGTGCCGGTAATGTAAAAAGAAATTGCCTCGCACAGATCTAATGTCAAAATGATGCACAAGCGGGCTATTTAGCAGGAATTTAGCAATCTCATTTCAAAACCAAAAAGGTAACCAACCTTTTTACGTAGAACAAATGTTTAATAGTGCCGTTTGACAGGTATATTACATAATAACCAGAGATGTTAATTATTTGAAATAAAATCATTTGAAATGCGAATACAAAATATTCGGTATTTTAAATACCTTAATCGAAAACTATTTTGTATTAAGTTAAATGGTGCGAGTGAGAGGCAAAACGCAAATGAGCTAATTAGACTCCCAGTGTCTTTGTTTATTTTATTTTATAATTGATGTAATAAAGTTAAACATCAAGAAACACAAGTTCAGTTGTAAAGTCTAGTTTTTCAGGTACCTCAACTCTTGTGGTTTCTCGGTAAGCCTAAATATTCTTAATCGGAATATCTTGATTAAAGAGGACTGGCTTTTTTCATAAATGTGTCTAAAATCAAAAATGCTAATATTTGTTTGTGTTGTCTAATTTTGACATATATGATTGTTTGAATGCTTCAAGCAACACAGGGAGTGGAGTCGGCATACATACTGTTCCCCATCTGCGGAAGTACAAGCCCAAATGGGCATACCTGGGTCTGTGTTGTAGCTAGTGGCTCATGCACAAATCATGTGAGGTTTTTTCGGCTACTTTTGACTCCAATACTGTTTTCCCACCATAATGTATGTATCACATGATTTATGCATGATTTGTTAGTGTAGTTGTATCATTTTCTATGTGTTAGTGTTGTCATTACAAATTGTTTTTTATATGTAATGTGTGAGAAGTGCGCATGTGTCACCCTTTTACCACCCACCACTAAAAATTGACAGAAATATATGTATTGTAAAATATAGCAAGTTTAGAAATTTTAAATCTCGACCAAGTTAGATATTCCCAGCAATGGAATTTTTTTTAATTTAATTTTGGCAGAAAAATGATGTAAATATTTTATAATTTTATTTTCTACCTTTTTAGGGTTCCGTAGTCAACTAGGAACCCTTATAGTTTCGCCAAGTCTGTCTGTCTGTCCGCCCTTCGCGGATAATCGCAGTGACTGTAAGTACTAGAGAGCTGTAATTTTGTATGAATATGTATATCGGTCAGGGCAACAAAGTGGTAAAATAAATAGTGGTTATAATTATTTTTTTTTTCGTTTGAACCCTAGAGTGTGACATATCCTTGGATAGGTATTTCAAAAATAATGAGGGTTTTCTACAAAGGGTTTTTGATAAAGTTTATTTCGGAAATAATCGCTCCAGAAGTTAAAAAAAATGTGTCCCCCCACCTCTAACGTTTGAACTGAGTTCAAAAGATATGAAAAAAATTATAAAAGTAGAACTTAATTGGAAAATTATTTTGAACTTGATTGGTTCAACGGTTTATGAAAAATTGTACAAAATAATTTCTGAATTAAGTTTGTAATTTAACCATATATGCAAATATATTTTTTTTATCTTGAGTACTTCATTTATTATCCCGCACGTATCTTCCTTTAAATAAAAAAAGAATGATTCAAATCGATTCACGCGATCAATAGTTACCCCTGAAAATCCAACTTAGTACTTAGTCTGTCAACTCAATATAACAAATAGCCCATTTCGGTTAATAACCGGTTGTTAACCGGTTTTTCCATACATTTAAAAACCGGTTTGCACTAGAGTATATAGCTGGGGACTATATTGTATTGATACAAATTTCGAGCCTCCATTTAATGCGCCCCCTTACATATAGAATTTTTCAAAACGTTTTAAACACTTTTTTAATAAATCTAATAAGGCACATTTTGACAAAATTTTAAGACTAGCTTGAAAAAAAAAATTCCCATCCACATACAAACATTTATTTAAATTGGACTATAATTCAGGGCTTCGGAGGTCAAAAATTTGGGATTGTCATTTTTTTTTAATGCTATAGGTGGCAAACTAGCAAATGAATCGCCTGATGGTAAGCGATTACCGTCGTCCATGGACACCCGCAACACCAGAGGTGTCGTAAGTGCGTTGCCGGCCTTTAAGGTGGGAGTACGCTCTTTTCTTGCTTTTTCTTTTCTTTTCATTGTCAGTACTACTTAATCACATACAAGTTCAACATATCAAATAATCAAAACTACCTTATTTGATGCAAGGCAAAATGTACTAATTCCATTTACTATGCTCGTCAACCTCTACCTGATTGATGTAATTATCCAATATATATTATGAATCAATTTATGCTAGTTATGTACTTTGTTTATTCAGTAAATATTCGGCAATGTAATCAAACTATTCGGCCGAAAACGAACTTTGAAAAACTTGCCGAATATTCGGCCCATCTCTAATACATACATACAAAATGTTTTACACAAGTTAAGTGCCTAATTATATGTAGAAAAACACTACCTTCCCTGAATAAAAGTTGAATGATTAATAGGACGTACTTTAAGGAAAAGGAGTCAATCCACTTAGGCACAGTGTTCGATTTCCCTCAAAAAAATTCCCTATGCTGTTTATTGCATAAATCAATCAAGGAATGCATTTTAAATGCAAGACTAGAACACCCAGAAGTCTATTTCAAATACTTTTTTTTATAAAAAATAAATTATATTTCATGACCTTGACATCGAAAAATTACTAAATAAATTCTACAAAAGTATCTGATGAAATTTTCGCTATTTAGTCAATGTAGTTCGATAAAAGAGCCTTTTGCGCATATTTTCTAGTTCTTAGTTTTGGAATTTACCCTCTGGTTACCGAGTTAATCATATAAATACAGATTTTTTATTTCATTTTTTTTCTCCTAAAAAACTCAAAAGTGCGACTTGTGACTAGCACTGACAGATTGCTCTTAACTAGGTTTACCACTGGTAAAAAAATCACGTTCTACTATCGCGGCGTTTGGGAGATACGTATAAAGGTCAAATTATACTTTTTTAGGGTTGTCACTAAAGGTCAAACAAATATGAAATGTCGGAGTAATTAAAAAATCTGATGAAATTAAATTAAGGAACAACATGAGAAACTTTATTTATATTTATTTATCTAGACACGCGGCAGCGTGTCCTGCCAAGTTCAGGTGTATATTTACACGAACCATCGGGAGGCACTTTTGACCCCTTTGTTACTCAAAATCTACTGAACACACGAAATTTTATCCACCTATTTGGACTCCCGAGACTAACAAGATCCCCAAATTTCATAAATATATCTTAATTGGTTATTGAGATATAAGCACCCAAAAATACGTTAATTCATTTGTTTCGTGCATTTGATGCATTCATTCAGAATTTTTAAAACGGCTGAAACGATCAAATAGGACGAAGGCATTGGCCCTAAACAGCCAAAACAGAAGGTCGGTGGTATTTATAATGTTCGTACAACGACATCTAATCCTAATTCTATGTGTTCGTACCGCGACATTTTAGTTATCTTGAATAGCTTATAAATAGAAGAAAATATAGTTCAAATTTTATTATTAAAAAAACGGGCAGCATGTCAATACGCCCGCTACCAGTATGAAATTGAAGGGTTCGACTTTATCACTGCTGAAAGATGGAGATAATGTTTATGGTTTCAGAAAATATAGAAACTTATCTGACCATGGGGGCTTAGATGCAAAGCGGATAGCCTGATAAGACAACAGTTTATCGGCACTTTCTGACAATTTCTGATAATTTTAAACAGTTCTGTCAAATGTCAGTTATATGGCTATATGGCTGCTGCCAAATATAATGGCAATTATATTTGGCAGCGTCACCGTTACGCTATGCGTCCAACTTGCCAGTTTATTAACTTATAGCATTATCTAATGACATTCGTAGATAACCATCTTAGGCCTTAATTGCTAGCTTTGGTTTAATTGCACCATTTTGAGAAAAGCATTATACTTGGTTTATTATTGAAAAGGTTCATTTCCTTGTTTACACTTGGACCGTAAATGACGTCCATGGTCTGATGATGGAGCAGAAAGGTGACCACTGGATCTAAAGAATTAGTTGATATAATACCCTCGTGTTTGGACTCGTTAATTTTGTTTCGATGAGTACTTGGGCCCTAGATGATGTCCAAGGTCTGATGATGGAGCAGAAAGGTGACATCCCACAGGAGGATGGACATCCCTCAGCAGGTTGGGTAAGCCCCTGCTGAGGCAAAGTGGCGCCATGGGTCTGTAACGGCTCCATGGTGCCTCACCCCCGTTTCTCCGTTTCACATGTGTGGGCATGGGGTTATAGCATAATAAGCCTGACAAGGGTGGACCCCTTCCCATGCTACATGTGAACCATCATCGAATGAAAAATATTAAACGACAAAAAAAACCTCACTTAAAAAAATCATTCTGTATTTTTATTTATGTACCTGGAGTATGTCTAAACAATATACAGTTTTGTAATAGAGGAAAATTTTGAATTAATTCTGACTAAAAATTAAAGGTCATTTTGAGTGTCAACCCTAACACTGTATTTTTAAATTCGATAACTCCCAAACGCCGCGATAGTGGAACGTGATTTTTTTACCAGTGGTAGAACTAGTTAAGAGCAATCTGTCAGTGCTAGTCACAAGTCGCACTTTTGAGTTTTTTAGGAGAAAAAAAATGAAATAAGAAATCTGTATTTAATCTGTGTTTGTAAGAAAAATTGTGTATTTATATGATTAACTCGGTAACCAGAGAGTAAATTCCAAAACTAAGAACTAGAAAATATGCGCAAAAGGCTCTTTTATCGAACTACATTGCCTAAATAGCGAAAATTTCATCAGATACTTTTGTAGAATTTATTTAGTAATTTTTCGATGTCAAGGTCATGAAGTATAATTTATTTTTTAGAAAAAAAGTATTTGAAATAGACTTCTGGGTGTTCTAGTCTTGCATTTAAAATGCATTCCTTGATTGATTTATGCAATAAACAGCATAGGGAAATTTTTTGAGGGAAATCGAACACTGTGTTAGGTAATGAAATTTGAACTTTCTGTCAAATACAAAAGTCATCTATCTCAATGCCCTTTTTTTTCGGACGGTTGCTTGTCGATAAACTTAAAAGATCTTCGTTTCAGTCTGTGTCAAATGTTTTGTACAAAAAAGTAGGAAATAAATATCATAATAAAATGTTTACAACTTTTTTGTAACTTAGTCGAAATTTTAAATTTCTAAACTTGCTAAATTCACTGATCTGTATTCAATTATTTTTGGATTACACATCTTGTTTATGCCTATGTTTGTTTTATTAATCTTACACAGTTTTTTATTATAAATATAATTATTGTGATACTAAATATACATTTTTAAACCTTCAATAAATTGGATAGTTGTATGTTACCTGGCTGTTACACATTTTGCACTAATTACAAAGATATAATGAGTTAATTTTTAAAATAGAACATTAAAGGTTTAAATTCTTTATCAATATTAACAACTCTACCTCAGTATTCAATAAAAATAAGAAAAATGATAATTGCTTAGATTTTTTTATCACCATTACTCTTGATGAATAAAATGTGAAAGGTTTAATGCATTTAAAAAGTTATGGGCAATTCTTATTTTCACTATAATAGTACTGCATGTCATATTAAACTATAAATATTACTTACATATGTTCCACAGATGTTTTCATAAGTGACTGCAAGAGCAGAGTTACCAAATCATCATCTTGGGTAGCAAGTAATATTGCAGCTTCCTCAGCGACACGTGGGTGAAACAGTTGTGACTTATTGTTGAGGGTTGATGGTAGAGGAGTGGGAAGCGGCAGCACTGGTAATACTGTGAAAATGTGTATTTGTCTAAAAAAGCTACTAATAAGAATCATACTTCACAACATAACTATGTTTAGTGACCCAGTTCCTATAAAATGATGGGAAATGGGATTTTGCTCCTACAATATTAAAATCATACAAAGTTACTACTGAAATAAGTGAGTACATTCAATTCGTTTTATTTTTATTGGCTTCAATATCGTTGGAAAGGATTGTATGCAAAATTGCATGGGAAAAAACGAACTTATTAAATACAAATCATACAAGTAAATAAACACCATCTAACCAGAAAATAAACTGATTTTGACAAATATCATCGAGATTTCTGGTTACATATAAGAAATTGTGACAACACAGACAAATTATTACAAATACGGTTACATTACTGTACTTACAATCCGTCAAACTGGCTACTCCTGCCAAAGTTGTAATAGGGACACTTGGAATATCCCTCTCATTCATCTTGATTATTAATGTTTGGGAGTAAATTATTTCCTGTGTTCCACTAACACTAGCCTAGAAGGTAAAAAGAAAGTCTTTGCTGTCGTACTGTAACACACACCAGACGATGTTTGCGTAGTCACTGATGCCATTCTCATTTTACTTTTCACATACGTAACACTTAACACAATCAACTAAATTAAAGTTGTTGAAGATATATCATAAGGAATACATTCCACAAATATAACAACAAATCCAAGGATTGTTGTGGAAATGGGGCAGCCGTCAATTTGATGCTTTGTTGTGCGTTGTGCATCAAAACGAAGGTCAGCGCATCTGAACGACACTCCCTGTGATCCGTGAAAAAAGTCGAGTAGGCAGAATTAAACAGTTTTTTGTTATATAAATCGACTTATACTCACTGAAACATTATGTTAATTAATAAAAATATTCTAAAATCCGGAAAAACCAAACATTATTCCAACATTTAGATAATCACGGAATCGTGAAACAATGTTGCCATATTGACTAAAAAAATCAACATAGTGTTGTCGGACTACAAAAATGCTATGAAGCGTAAAGTAAATAAAGCCCCTCATTCACGGCAATCCGCCGGCACCTCCGGCACGTAATAAAGTACCGTGAATGTCGTTGCCGGATGCATGCCGTACGGCCACATCCTGCCAGCTCCGCCCACCCCCTTGCAGTCCGAATTGCACCAAATTACAGTAATAAACAATTGAGAAATGCGGCAATGCATAAAATATAATTTATTCATTACTAAAAATGACATACGAGATGGCGGCGATTTTTAAAATTCCAGTACAGTGCATGCGCTACAACGCAGAGCGGGCTTAAGCCCGTCATTCACGGCAGTCCGCCGGCACTCCGGCATGGCTGGATGTAGCGGACACACGGTGTGCAAGTGGCCCAGCCTGGCAGTCCAATTCGCACTTATTCGTTGAAAGATGCGCAGCGCTGCGTTGTAGCGCATACACTGTACTGGAATTTTAAAAATCGCCGCCATCTCGTATCGTATGTCATTTTTAATAATGAATAATTAATATTTTATGCATTGCCGCATTTCTCAATTGTTTATTACTGTAATTTAGTGCAATTCGGACTGCAAGGAGGTGGCCGGAGCTAGCAGGATGTTGCCGTACGGCACGCATCCGGCAACGACATTCACGATACTATATTACGTGCCGGAGGTGCCGGCGGACTGCCGTGAATGAGGGGCTTTATTTGGCTGCCTTTTATACGGACTCCGTGTTTTGATGTACGTATTTGGGTTTATATTTACGTATTTCGTCCAAAAGGACGAAAAACAAAAAGTATTTCGGTTTACATTTTGTAACATTTAGTATCGGATTGATACTAACTAAACTAAAACTGTAACTGTAATATCTTGTTCTTTTTCACGTTCAGTGATTCAGTATCAGGAGACCTATACCCAACAGTGGGTGAAATAAGGTTGAAAAAGAAGAAGAAGGAGAAGGAGAGTAACTTCTATATACTTATATTTTATTTCTACTGCTAGACGATATGAAGCTCGACAACTGTGGAGGGATTATTTGGTATCTCAAATATTTTGGCTTACCTTTAGCATTATGTGTTACTATATGCAAGGTATACAACCGAGTGTCGCAGAAAAAACGAAGGGCTACGTTACAAGGAAAGGCATGTATTAGTACATAGACTTGTAACTTATCTGATATACATGTAGTGGATGTTTCGATTTGAAAACTTGTAATAGATTTTTGCTATTTTGGTAAAGATCTAAGTTCAATTTTCCACGAATTATGAGTATATTATTTGTCGGTTTCAGGTTGTACTAATAACCGGTGCTAGTTCTGGAATAGGGGAAGCATTGGCTCATGCATTCTATGAGCAAGGAAGTAAAGTTGTACTGGCAGCACGAAGAGAAGCTGAACTAAATAGAGTAAAAACAGAATTGATGTCTAAAAAACTGGTAAGCTGAAATAACACCTTGGCTAGAACTCATTTAGAGTTCTAGCCAAATAATAAATGTAAGACCTTTGTTTGACCTTGCTTGTTGTTTGTTTACAGCCAATCAAAACACTTGAACCTGTTGTAATTCGGTTGGATCTAGCTGATTTGGATATGCTGGAGTGTTTTGCCAAAAATGTTCAAACTCTCTGTGGTCAGGTGGACATTTTGATTAATAATGGAGGTGTATCTCACAGAGATTCAATACTGTACACCAAGATAGATGTAGACAAACAACTCATGTATATTAATTACTTTGGCCCTGTGTGTTTAACTAAAGGTAATACTGACCAGACCATTTTATTTTCCTTTACAAAGTCCCATAACACATCAAATTTTATTGAATAATTTTCCATTGATTATTATATGTATTTTTGTACATCAGTACACATCTATAGTTCCAGTCAAAGCTAGTAGCTTTTTTATTATGATTTCAGCTTTGCTGCCAAAAATGGTTGAACAAAAGAGTGGTCACATAGTATTTGTGAGCTCTGTTCAAGGATTGATAGCTATTCCGGATCGTTCTGCATATGCTGCATCCAAGTTTGCTATGCAGGCATTTGGTGATGCATTGCGGTCTGAAATGCATCAGCACAATATCAATGTCTCTGTAGTAAGCCCTGGATATGTTAAAACAGCAGTTTCTCTTAATGC
Source organism: Lathronympha strigana (assembly GCA_949128165.1). Lineage (NCBI taxonomy): Eukaryota > Metazoa > Arthropoda > Insecta > Lepidoptera > Tortricidae > Lathronympha > Lathronympha strigana. The sequence goes on along the minus strand of OX421909.1, from coordinate 13,020,916 downwards.
CCTTACAGGCAGTGGAGAAAAGCATGCAGGTAAGAAATCATTTTTCTTAAAAATTAAATCCCCTTAAGGCTGCTTACAGACGAGCGACAGTACGCAACACACTATCACCGTCGCCAACGGTCGCTCTTCTGTCACAGCACGCAGTCTTCGATATACACACATGTTTTTTTACTGCAGCAATTAATGCATCAGCATCAAAATCGTCATTACTCATTTTGAAAACGAAAATACGTGCTCTCTCTTGAACTACACATCGAAGACTGCGTGCTGTGACACAAGAGCGACCGCCTGCGACAGCTGTCACCGTCGCCGACAGTCACCGACCGTCGCCGATAGCCGTCGCAGAACCGTCGCCGACAGTGTGTCGCGCGTACTGTCGCTCGTCTGTAAGCAGCCTAAGGAAGAATTGACTTCCGAGTAATAATTACCACCATACTTATCCACCTGCTGTTCTCTGTCTGTCACAAGCGTTTGGAAGCACAAGGAACTGGAGTAGCAAGCATGTTTTAAGTCCATGTCTTTCCTAGTATATTGCTGGAACTAGAAAAGGGGTTTTTATCAAAAATATAATTTTGGACTCAAATGACACATTAATCATTTAACATGCCAGATTTTAGAGATTTTTACAGACAGACACAGGACTGGTGAAATAACAAGTTTATAAAGTAATGAGTGTTTTTTATTTTATTCAGTGATGGACAAGACAACGGCTGAAGGCTTTTCTGCGGAATATGTTGCAGATAGGATTCTTGACATGATAGTTTTCAAAGACAATGATTTAGTGATTAGCCAGTTTCTACCAAAAGTAGCAATATTTTTGAGACACAACATGCCAGGAATCTTTCATTGGGCAATGCGTAGAAGGGCTACTAAAACAAGTGTCTAATTAAATTACCATTTAAGTATTATTGATAGTTGGGGTTAATGGATTTTCTTTGGAATGTCATACAGTGTATACTAATTTCAGCAAATTTGTTTCCACACTATTAAAATTACAGACCTACCAGTTAATTCAAATGTATGGTGGGAAGTATTTAAATATGGTTTTCAATGGCGTGGATTAATGTTTGGCTGTGTGAAACTAGTTGTTTTATGATTATGGGTTCCTATACAATTGTAAAGCACGAATCAAATCATTTATTAAATGTAATAAATGTTTTGATTCATTTTTTGTTTTTTAAGTAGTCACACTACTATACATAAATTAAAGAAGGTTGCTGGTTCGATCCCAGCCCTGCTCACCAGGGGCCTTGGTCACTTTTTCTGTAGTATGACATCTCTTTCAATTTATAGTTATGGGTTCCTGTTTTTGAGCTTAACTTTGCGTATGTTTAGTAAAAATTTCATATTTCTCAACCACCTTGCAGGAACCTTGTCAAACATCTGAGTTAAGTGTTGACTCTAGAAAAAAATTATGTCATTTGCATTGATTTACAAAGCTCTCTCATAATCATGAGATTATTTTCCACTTAAGAAAGAAGAAACATGCGAGTCTGTTTAGCAATCCATGGCGCTAAGGGCAGACACTGGTGGTAAATGCGATACCTGATGTCAACCATATTAATACAATACATTACCCTCAATATGATGATGATAACTAGTGTACAATTGTACCCTAGCTTCTAGTTTAAAATAATCTGTAAAGAGTCTGATTATCTAGAAGGCAGCACTAGACGTAAGTCTTGAGCTGAAGGAGTGGCTGAATGCACCTTAAACATTTAAAATAAGAAAGGATTGCATACATAGGAAATTTAGGACTCTGGCTGCTGTGATCGGGTAGCCCAGTGGTTAGGTCGTCTGCTGCGAAAGCAGGAGGTCGCAGGTTCGATTCCAGCCCTGCTCATTGGGGAACTTGGTCACTTTTTTTTAGTATATATGACATATTTTATGATAACTAGTGATCAGATTTTCCAGTGCAACATGGGGTGTATTGTGTATTACCTCAAAATATATAAAATATGGATATGCTCTGTGATTCTACAAATTATATTGTTGAATAAGTTTCTGATTATTTTAGATTCAATAAACTTCAGTAACAATTTGACACATTTTCTACTAGGGTACCATGTTGTATCCAATAATTCGATTACATATGATAACAATTCAATACCAATGAAGGTAAAAACATACAAGAGTTTATTTAAAATCATTTTAAATGGGATACATTGACGGGGGATTAGGAAAATTAAGTATTGGACTATACACACATTGTTTGGAGGATAAGGCATCTACTTTTTATTTCATGGTAAAGTTAGTTACCTAACTTGGTAACTAATTTTACCAATTAATTTTATTTTGCTAATTAGTTAACTAAATTAGCTAAAAACTTGGGTACCTACACCAATACAGTTAAAAACTGTAACTACACTCTTCGGGTATAATTTAATATCATTTGCCATATTTTTTTTAAAGCTATGCTTTCTGCATTAATTAGTCACACTTTTAACTATAAAACTCTCGTGAGACTCGAACATATTAAATAATAATTAAAACGGGTCACTCACGTAATTTAGTCGATTTTCGCTCGACATGTTTCGTTCTTCCGCCAAGCAAGTCAAGTTCCAAGCCAAGTTCTTCTGCAAGTAGCAGAGCAGATAGGGCATTAGCCCGCAGTGTACGACTTGCCTCTGTCGCGGGTGGTCGCTCCTGATGACGTTCTTCGTAAAGAACGAAACATGTCGAGCGAAAATCGACTAAATTACGTGAGTGACCCGTTTTAATTATTATTTAATAGTCACACTTTTCTTACTACATATAGTCAAAATTCAAAAATGTATTTTGCATTAGGTCTCTAGGGCACTCTTACGACGAGTCAATAAGCATTAAGTACACTAAAGCATTTGCTTTGCACTATTAAAAATTTAAGATATGATCAGTGTAGAATAAGTTTTCTGCCTCATTTGTTTACCTCATTAAAATAAAGTAATAAAAAGAAAAGAAGACTTAAGCTAATATTAGAAATATGTAAGTAACAAGGGGGCGATTTAGAACTTGAATGGCATGTATTCTGTTATGTAATATTAAAAATAAATAAAATGAATGGCTTCTTGGAACATATTTTATTGCAGTTCAATTGGTTATTTCCTTGACAACAAATAATTATTATCAGTGATTAACTGATTTTATTCCATGTTTACCCTAGTTATTTATATAATGAAAATATCTTTTGTACAGGCTCTTCATCTAAAACTATTATTATAACATTTTTACACTCTGCTTCCTACCATTTAATAAAATAGATACATTATTCACTAGTAAGCTTTAAAAATAGTACTACCTACTTCATATTTTGAGAACAAGATTAACCTAGTTAAGCATGTATTGGCATAAGGACTGTTTTGTTAAATCATTTCATTTACTTGAATGTTTCATAAAGTCTCCATAAGCATATTGCAGCTGCCGCTATAGAAACAGAACTATGTATATATATTTTCCGCCTATTGTCAGTACGCACTAGTACAACCGGAGATGCAGATGTTAGGTCACTCAATATAGGTAAGGTAGATAGATGACGGCGATCCTTTTCCTCTTGGTACTTACAGCATGGATCCCATTGCCATGAAAGAGTATAACAGCCAGCGCAGAGAACTGATGCAACACCGAAGGGTGCACAAGCTAAGGAACTCCATGCTAAACCTAAAAGATTGATAATATGTTTATTAGTCTGAAAATTAAAGTATAATGAATACAAAAGGTTTAATATAATATACTTACCAGAAGCAATCCCGCACAGTCCACTGTAGACAGAGACTTTATGCAATAGGTTGCCTACATAAATCCACCTAGCGGTCTCTTCTCCTAGAGACTCTGGTTCTATCACAATAACGCTCACGCCGGCCTCAAGTGCTCTTTCCAGTTCCATTTCAAATTTGATATGTGCATTTTCACTATCATAAACCTCTCGTATGATTGCGACACTCGATGGCTTTAAATCGCTGCAAAATAATGTTCATTTGACAAAATACTAACCAAACATAAAACCCATAAATGTTAGGACGATGAAGAATTTTAATATAAAGTGTTCATTAATAAAAATAGAATATTCGGTTGTCCTTAAGTCCCAGAAAATAAATTATTAGAGCTATGCCTATTATTTACAATTACAAACCTGTCACTTTCATTACCCGCCATGTTAACTATAGACAATAGAGCAAAGCAGTGTTACTATAATGATATCGATAAGCGGAATACCGGTTTCTTGTTTTCTCTAAGAGTCTATGGCAATAAAGCCAGTTTCATATCTACGAAAAATAATTAACTATTTAATTAATCTTAGGGGCTATCTTTAAAAAAATTTTTATCATATTCCATCATCTCTTTTTATACAAATATGTTTAATGTTCTTAAACGGTGGTTTACATGCTTGCACCACGAGGAATGCTGCATACATGCGTCTCATCAGTAGTACGGTATGGATGTACCTATGAACTATGCAATTTGTCGGACTGGAACGTACATGTTTAGTCTGACAAGCGAGCGAGCGCAGTAACAGTAGGACAAAATAACTATATCCATCCCTTTTTTCAGGTTGGTAATACTAGCGTAAGAAAAAGACAGTATGATGCTCTATATCCTACTGTTAAAGCCCCTCATACACGGCAGTCCGCCGGCACTCCGGCATGGCTGGATGTAGCGCACACACGGTGTGCAAGTGGCCCAGCCTGGCAGTCCAATTCGCACTTATTCGTTGAAAGATGCGCAGCGCTGCGTTATAGCGCATACACTGTACTGGAATTTTAAAAATCGCCACCATCTCGTATGTCATTTTTAATAATTAATATTTTATGCATTGCCGCATTTCTCAATTGTTTATTACTGTAATTTAGTGCAATTCGGACTGCAAGGAGGTGGGCGGAGCTAGCAGGATGTTGCCGTACGGCACGCATCCGGCAACGACATTCACGATGCTATATTACGTGCCGGAGGTGCCGGCGGACTGCCATGAATGAGGGGCTTAAGCCCCTCATTCACGGCAGTCCGCCGTCACTCCGGCATGGCTGGATGTGGCGCACACACGGTGTGCAAGTGGCCCAGCCTGGCAGTCCAATTCGCACTTATTCGTTGAAAGATGCGCAGCACTGCGTTGTAGCGCATACACTGTACTGGAAGTCTGGAATTTTAAAAATCGCCGCCATCTCGTATGTCATTTTTAATAATGAATAAATTATATTTTATGCATTGCCGCATTTCTCAATTGTTTATTACTGTAATTTGGTGCAATGCGGACTGCTAGGGGGTGGGCGGAGCTAGCAGGATGTTGCCGTACGGCATGCATGGTACTTTATTACGTGCCGGAGGTGCCGGCGGACTGCCGTGAATAACTCGAAATCGGAAAAAATGCTAGACACATTTCTGGAAAATGCCAAAAAAATGCCAGATTCCCAAATTCCATAGACACATGAAAATTATTAAAATAATCGTGTCATCAAAAGATTTCTATAGTCTGAAGTAACAGTAAGATAGAATTTTCCTACTCTTACTGAGATCGTTGGCTTGTCAGACTAAAGCCCCTCATTCACGGCAGTCCGCCGGCACCTCCGGCACGTAATATAGCATCGCCGTGCCTCTACATGCTCGGGCTCTCGGCCGAATGTTTCGGCCGCGGGCGAATGCAACCTAGTACGCGCTCATTCGAGACAGACTATATAGAGAAAATTTAAGCCACTAGAGACAATTTAAGCTTAATCATCGTGAATGTCGTTGCCGGATGCTTGCCGTACGGCAACATCCTGCTAGCTCCGCCCACCTCCTTGCAGTCCGAATGGCACTAAATTACAGTAATAAACAATTGAGAATTGCGGCAATGCATAAAATAATCATTATTCATTATTAAAAATGACATACGAGATGGCGGTGATTTTTAAAATTCGACTACAGTGTATGCACTACAACGCAGCGCTGCGCATCTTTCAACGAATAAGTGCGAATTGGACTGCCAGGCTGGGCCACTTGCACACCGTGTGTCCGCTACATCCAGCCATGCCGGAGCGCCGGCGGACTGCCGTGGATGAGGGTCTTCAATGTTGACCAAATCTATACAAAGTTGGCTTAAATGCAGTATATACCAAAAAATGCCAAAAAAAAATGCTAGATGCTAGATGAAGAATTTCGATGCCAGACCGCGCGAAAAAATGCCAGATCTGCACGCCTACCACGAACATCGAAAATTAGCATTGACGGGAAAACCTCTTTGTCTCACCAATATGCAAGTGTGACAGAGATGGAGATACAAATCCGCAATCGTTCGATTTTCGTGGTATAGGCCCTGGCATTTTTAATGCCAAGTTGGCAACACTGTGAGGGGCTTTACTGCGCTCGCTGGGTTGTCAGACTATAAACGGTCTTTCAAACGATTAAAATATCTTCACTAAAGCATCTTTCACTAGACTCTGGCTAGTGAAAGAAACTGTCACGTTTAAAGCTTTATATATTTTTTAGCTTGTAATTTGTGTAAATATTACTTTTTGTTGTATTAGGTAAGTTTTTGTTTTTTTTTTATAATGGGGGATGATCCCCCTGATCCTGGTGGTGGCAACATTCAAGTTGCCATGAATGTTGTAATTGAATCAAAATTGAATCCAGCAATGGTATGGACACAGATGCTTCTGTTGCTAGCAGAAGTGAACTAAAGCGGACAAAAGTGTACAAACGATGCAAGTTCTGTAATAAAAAGCGGAGAAAAAATAATGGCGGGGAATATACCTGCGATTGCTTAGAGTCTAGTAATGCAACCCAAGCTCATTTATCTGATTCTACCACCAAAACCACGTTAGATAATATAGACACACAGATTAGCAATACAAAGGTTGGCAGGAACTTATTTGCTCACAATGACACAGCACCATTCACGGTACATGTTCAAATAAAAAATACTGAAAAGAGCTCGTCCCTGCACCCGGTGTCGTTTGGAAAGTTTTTAGTAAAAAGCGGATATAAAACATAATGAATGGTAGCGTGAAACGAATTGGCAGAACTAGGATTTCTATGGCTTTCTCAAACCATTTAGATGCAAATCTGTTTGTTACTGATCCGCGACTTGAAAAAGAAAACCTAACTGCGTACATTCCATCGTTCTCCGTAACCCGAACGGGATTGGTTCGCGGAATCCCTGCACAATGGTCGGAAGAGGAAGTGGTTATAAATATATCTGTAACTATTGGGTGCGGTAAAGTATTGAAAATGCGTCGTTTAAACCATAGACACCCTGTACCCTGTACCCTGTACAATGCTTATTACATTAAAATATTTGATTTGATTTGATTTCATAGAGTCATAGTAAATGGGTCTGCCACGTGGCAGCCTTCAGAAACCGTCGTGGTACTTACATTTGATGGCCAAGTCTTACCCAAACGTGTCATCTCATGCTATAATTCTCTCCCTGTTGAACTGTACTTTTATAGTCTGACAAGCGAGCGAGCGCAGTAACAGTAGGACAAAAAAACTATATCCATCCCTTTTTTCAGGGTGGTAATACTAGCGTTAGAAAAAGACAGTATGATGCTCTCTATCCTACTGTTACTGCGCTCGCTGGGTTGTCAGACTATAACTACCCGACAATACAACGTTTTTCCTGTTGTAAATTTGATCACACAAAAACAAACTGTAGATCTAAACCAAAGTACTTTAAGTGTGGCCAAATGCACTCAGGTCACACATGTTCAGTCGAGGAGGACGACGCTGTTTGTTGTCTGCAATGGTTTCCATTTTGCCACTAATAGGACACAATGCCAGGAACATAAAAGACAATAATTTTTAAGAAAAAAAAACCGACTTCATTTGGTTCCCGGTATTCTCCCCTCGGCATGGTACCATAGATGCTGGCAGCATTTCCTCGCTGTATTGCAATACATAGTTGCAATACTAATGCGTTGGGCGAGGAAGCTGCCAGCTCTACGGTCGCCGGTAGCGCACACAAGCCTCTTTGAAATATCCTTAAATATATAATATATAATCCTTAATAGCCCACGCCCTCTTCTTTGTAATTTACTAATAATATCTGTGGGGCGGAAGGGGACCCCAAAACTGGTGGTCAACATATGGGATCTATACAATATAATATATCCGAAGTCAGAATGAGGTGCGCTTTTTTGCAAACTAACATCCCATTGAAGCCCGCTCTAAACATGCAAGTACCTTGAAATTAAACACTTTAGAACGGATTAATCGCGTTTACGTTTCGAGCTTTTTACAGCACTCGTTTTCACAGGGTTAAGATGATGACTGAGAGAATGCGAATTCTCCCCGTCAATCAAAAAAGTTACTTGTGTAAACTACCTACATACAAAAATATAAAAATATTTTAAAAATAAAAACAAAGGTTGGTCTACAATGCCCAGAAGGGCTTATAAAGCTAGTAATACATCGCCAGGGTAATAATACATAGGGCATTCTATAATTAAAATTAAAAATGTTTAAATTGTAAAAAACCCTGTGAGGATTAACATACATACAATACAACTTACGAACCCTGAATCTTAACCCTGTGAAAACGAGTGCTGTAAAGGGCTCGAAACGTAGGATCATGGTGTTAATAAACGCGATTAATCCGTTCTAAAGTGTTTAATTTCAATGAATAACAATCGCGGTAACAGAAGACAATATTATGCAAGTACCTAAAAATAAGACTTGTAAAATAGAATAATTTCGCAAAGTTCGGTAGATTCCACTTCACTTATACACATTGTGCAACTTGATTACATTGCACACCTAAAACGTGCGCAGAATTTTTGTAAACTAGGTATCTTTTAGAAAATATTTTCCTCTACTCACAACTGTCGCCCACAACCAGCCGTTCTAAAATCCGCTTGCCTGATTAGGTAAAGGTGAATGTTGCACACTAAGCTCTTAAAAAGCAAATAACGAAAAAGCTTCGATTTGATTATACATTTTGAATCGTATTCTGTACGCTTTACCTTTCGTTTTAGTTTATACTGAAAGTACATGATACGCCTTTATTGACACGTGGACCGCAATCGTGTTTAATACTTTGATACGTATAAGGCGTGTGTGGGTGCAAGGCTGACCTTATAGGCGCAACCCACAGACTATGCTGAACATTTGTATAATTTCCCGACCGCCCACGCATCATAGCTCCTATCACCATTAATTATAGGTACCTGCTGCAACAATGAACAAAGAACTAAAAAGCCAAAGTTGTTGCCACCAGTACAGTACCTACTTCCTCTTAAGCCCCTAATTCACGGCAGTGGGGCTTTACGGGAAAAATGTGCGATGAGATGAGATAGTTCAGAGGGCCTACCGCGAAACACGAACAAGATTTGCCTCACTGTCGAACGGGTAAGTAATAGAACGTATACAAAGCTATAATATATTGCTCAGAATATATAAATTCAATTAGTATAATTTTGAATGGCATAACGTCCAATTAGTATAACGTGCGAGACGTATAACAATGAATGCTATAATTTTATATTGTATAATGTACTATACATATAATATCGTTTATGATAAGTAGGAAAATGTATAACATTGAAATAATATAAGATACAAAACGAATATCAGACAATAAATATAAGCGTTTACCTGTTTTAAGATGCAACCAAATTACCAAAAATTGTTTTCTGTGCGGGGTCACAGTTCTAACCTAACCTAACCCACTTTTCTGGTAGCAGTTTTTTTTCTCTGAGGGGTCACAGTTCAAACCTAACCTAATCCACTTTTCTGGTAGCAGTTTTTTTTCTCTGAAGGGTCACTGGGTCAGTTCAAACCTAACCCAACCCACTTTTCTGGTAGCAGTTTTTTTTCTCTGAGGGGTCACAGTTCTTACCTAACCCACTTTTCTGGTAACTAGCAGTTTTTTTCTCTGAGGGGTCACAGTTCAAACCTAACCTAACCTACTTTTCTGACAGTTATTATTAGTTAAATACTATGAACTTTGAAATTATGAGCTATCATAACCAAATAATTTTACCAATGTTTTGTTCAGATAATTATATGAGATTTTATTAATTATTTTAATTTATATGCGTAATAAATGTTATATTAAATATAGTTAGTTTATATGTATAGTATACCAAACAACGATATGTATAATGTATATAGAATGTTATATTATTTTTATGTTATACTAATTGAAAATATACATTTAGTGCATTATGCATAAGATAATTATACTTTTTGAACGTTTATAAACTAAAATTATACCAAAAGTGCATATTCATTATGATACGCACCCCCTGTCGAACAAGTCATTTCGTACCGACATAAAAGTGTGGCAGAGTTGCAAAGCTTCGTTCGACACGTAGCGTTGAAAATTCCGAAAAAAAACAAATGCTTTTTTCATGATTTAATGAAACTCTCGTTTTTTTTTAAATTTACTGTCTTATGATCCTGAAACATTCGTTATTTTCCGAAATTATCGTATTTGTTAAGTAATAAATAAAGTTACTATCACTGTCAGTTTTTTCATCTGTCTGTTTCAATTGTTTCTTTCTGAATGTCATCGATGTAGCCCTTTTGTAGGTGTACATTAGGCCTAATATGCATTGATTTAGAGTTGAAAATAAGAGCGGAAACTTTCATTAATTTTTTCCAAAAGAAATCGAAAAAAACGAATTGTCTGGGAACAAATGGGAGTTTTCACGCTCGTGCTTGCGGTAGATCCTCAGATCCGGAAATTCTAATATTTACTAACCATTTGAGAGAAAGACTCGCAGGAGACAGTATTCTGGAAAACGACTCGTCTTCGGAAATGTGCGAAATGAAACTCAAACTGTACTATGCGTGCAAAGTTGAAGCTCATTTGGGACTTAAATAAGCGAAAACGTTACGCTAGTGGTTCCAAAACCACTAGCGGTTCTGGAACCACTGTAGTAGTGAATGGTTCCAGAATGGAACTATAGTATAGTTTCATTTCGCACATTTCCGAAGACGAGTCGTTTTCCAGAATACTGTCTCCTGCGAGTCTTTCTCTCAAATGGTTAGTAAATATTAGAATTTCCGGATCTGAGGATCTACCGCAAGCACGAGCGTGAAAACTCCCATTTGTTCCCAGACAATTCGTTTTTTTCGATTTCTTTTGGAAAAAATTAATGAAAGTTTCCGCTCTTATTTTCAACTCTAAATATGGACAGACAAGGAGCTACAGAATACATTAGCGCAGCGAATGTTTTAATAAGTTGAATCTTGAGCTTTGCGAGGGTCTCCAGGCACGAGAGGTGAATCAATTTTTTTTATAAGTTTATTGCAGAGTGTAATACATCACGATACATATACGATTTTAAGCTAACATGGTCATTTACATACAAAGAGATATTTACCATGTATCTATATTTGTTTTTGTGAGCTGTGGTGGCCCAGCGGTATGACGTGAGACTTTCAATCCGAAGGTTCAAATCCTGCCGGCTCGTAGCCCTGCTCTTCCTGGCTTTGTGGCGACCCCCTCGACAATTGGCCCTGGCCACAACATTCGCACTGTGAGGACTGACGAAAAGATCCACGAGCTGAAAGAGTAACTGAGCAGGTTGCACTGGGACAACCCTACAGGTTGTGCGAAGTCTGTAGAGAGGGGGAGGACACCGTTACCCTGAAGTCCAGTAACTTGCTCTACCACCGGGAAGGCGACCAACGGTCCCAAGGTGGTGTCGGGTTCTCGTTCACAAGTCCCTCATAAACAATATAATAACCATCAACAGTGTGTCCAGCAGGGTGGTGTACCTACCTGATACTCAGAATATCCGAAAGATATTCGCTGAAGGTGATTCAGGTATATGCACCGACTTCGTCACACTCCGATGATGCTATGGCACTGCTTATGTATGAAGACATAAGCAACGCCATACATACTTCTAAACCTACTGAAGTACAGTAGTTATTGGGGACTTCAACGCAAAGTTGGGCAAGAAAGACGGTGATGAGTTGAGAGTGGGGCAATTTGGATATGGGCAGCGGAACCCTAGGGGACAGAGGCTGGTTGACTTTCTGGAGAGAGAGGAACTCTTTCTTCCAGAAGTCACCCCACAGGAAATCGACCTGGATGAGTTCCGAGGGTTCCACGAGAAACGAGATAGACTTCATCATGACCGACAAGAAACATATATTCAGTGAAGTTTCTGTGATCAACAGGACCTCTTAACCGGTATCTGAAATCGGTAGTAATCACCGAATTGTCAGGGGCTCACTGAATATAAATGTTAAACTTGAAAGGTCCAGCCTGATGAAGTCTACGCTCCGACCCACTCGAACCTTCAACTCGAAAGCTTTCAACTCGAGAGCTATCTAACCGCTTTTCTTGCCTAGAGAACTTGGCTTCAGTGGACGAAACTGTCCACATGGTAGGGTCTAAGTTCTTTAGACCCCACCGTAAAGATAGACCTCAGAAATTGACCGAGCATACCTTAAACCTCATGGCTAAAAGACGCTCACTACAACTGCAGTCTCCGGATGACAGACGTAGGTATATATAAGTTCTTGCAATATGATCTGCGTCTCTTTAATACTAACCGTGTTGAGGAGACTATTGAGCGAAACCAAGGCTCCAAAGTGTTTGCAAAGGACAAGTCTATTGGGCAAAGCCAGCTGACAAAATTGAAACGGGAAGATGGCAGCATAGCGTCAACAAAACCAGAGGTTTTAGGTGAGGTCGAGAGGTTCTAAGGACAGTTATACACTTCGTTCGTAAAGCCCGTTGACAGCTTGGCAGGAGATCCAAGAGCTAGGCTGTCCCGACATTACACCGAAGATATCCCGGAGATCAGTTTGTACGAGATTAGGATGCCCCTAAAGCAGCTTAAGAACAACAAGGCGTCGGGCAATGATGGAATCACCACAGAGCTTCTGAGAGCGGGTAGAACACCGGTACTTAAAGTCCTCCAGAAGCTCTTTAATTGCGTCTTGTCCGAGGGCAAAACGCCTGAAGCATGGAACAGAGGTGGTGCTGTTCTTAAAAAAAGGTGACAACAGCCTTTTGAAGAACTACAGACCCGTCACGTTTCTGAGTCATGTTTATTAACTGTTTTCAAGGGTTATCACGAATCGTCTCGAACATATTCCGAAGAGGCTACAGTATCATAGACCACATCCACACGCTGCGGCAAATTATAAAAAATACCGAAGAGTATAACATGCCATTAGCGTTTGTGGACTATGAGAAAGCCTTCGATTCGTTGGAAATATGGGCGGTGCTTGAGTCTCTTCAGCGATGCCATATTGACTATCGGTACATCGAAGTGTTAAAGTATTTTATAGTAACGCCACAATGTCGGTCCGAGTACAGGAACAGAGCACGAAGGCGATTCCGTTGCGAAGAGGCGTTAGGTAGGGAGACGTTTATCTCTCCGAAACTGTTAACTGCAGCAATGGAAGACGCATTCAAGCTCCTGGAATAGCAAGGACTTGGCATCAACATAAACGGCAAATACATCACTCACTTTCGGTTTGCGGATGACATCGTATTAATGGAAAAGTCGATGGAGTAACTCAGCACGATACTCGATGATCTCAACCGAGTTTCTCAACGGGTAGGCTTGAAAATGAACATGAACAAGACGAAACTTATGTCAAATGCCAATGTCAAAAATGCCCATCCCAGTCTCTGTTGAAAGCTTGGTACTCGAAGTTTTTGACTCGTACATCTACCTAGGACATGTAATCCAATTAGGTAGGTCCAACTTCGAGAAAGAGGTCAAGCGCCGTATCCAACTCGGTTGGGCAGCGTTCGGGAAACTACGCAATGACTTTTCGTCCAACATACCTCAGTGCCTCAAGACGAAAGTCTTCAATCAATGTGTGTTACCAGTAATGACTTACGGCGCCAAAACGTGGACCTTCACTATCGGCCTCATCTCAAAACTATGCTCGGAATTTCTCTAAGTGATAGAATCAGAGATGAGGAGATCCATAGACGAACTAAAGTCACCGACATAGCCCTCCGGATTAGCAAGCTGAAGTGGCAATGGGCAGGCTACATTGCAAGCAGAGCAGATGGCCGATGGGGTCGAAAAGGGCTCGGGTGGAGACCACGGCTCGGCAAACGCAGCGTAGGACGTCCAAAGATGGACAGATGACCTTATTCGCCGAAAGACGCTGGATGCAGGTCGCTTCCAACCGGTACATATGGAGGTCCAAAGGGGAGGCCTAAGTTCAGCAGTGGACGTCTTATGGTTGATATGATGATTAACCAATCCGTTTTCGGTGAAGGAAAACATCGTGAGGAAACCGGACTAATCCCAAGCCTACTAATCTAAGGCCCTCTGGGTTGGAAGGTCAAGTGGCAGTCGCTTTCGTAAAACTAGCGCCTACGTCAAGTCTTGGGTTTAGATGCCAAAGCGGACCCCAGGCTCCCTGAGCCGTGGCATAAGCCGGAAAAACGCTTGAAAGATGAAGAAGTAGATTTGTTTTTGCGAGCTTCCGATATCAGGTATTCCGATATTAGCATGACAAATAACTTTCAGATTAACTGCGGTAGAGTCAGTCTATGCTAAGTTCCCTAGATTTTGATAGCACAGACTTTAAGACTTTAAGTAACCGTCATAATTTCATAGAAGTTTGACGTTTAAAATAACACTTTCAATTTTAACAGTTCATTTGCTGAGAAATGATAACGTGGTTTGTCTATTGTTTTTCGAATGACTAAAGCATAACGGCCAACTCGAAGTACCTAGTTTCTTAAATGATACGATATCGTGTCGTTTAATAACTAGTCATAGATTTTTAGGACACGACGTCGCGCCGTGACACAACCTCGCATCGTGCCATGACATGACACGACACCGACACGGCGTCCTATAGTGCAGGTAGGTTTATTAATTGTATTTTGGGTTCCGAAACATCGTAAATCTAATCCAAACTACAAATGAATGCTATTGTCTTTTTCACACACTACCGGAGAACGTACAGAAACGATTCAAATTTTTTTCAATAGATTACATTGTCTCTCTTTACAAGAATAAAGAGTGCTTTTCCGAGCATGCGTCTTACCTAGTTATATACGTGCTTACCTACATAGTACCTACTTATTAGAATTATAAGCGCAGCAAGCTAAGGCAGCAAGGGATGAATTAGTAATGGTGGGCGTAACCAGGGACTGTCAGGGACGGAATGCAAAAAAAAATATTAAGTAACAGACGTAAATACGACAAAATTCGCGATACCACAATAAACGGCAATGTCACTAGCAAGGGCTACGTCTGTTAGGCCCTATCTACACTATATGCTTCCCTTTTCTCCAACTGAAGAAAACGCATATAGGTATATGATCATAGATATAATATGATAGTGTAATATGGGCTTTAGAATCACGCAAAGCTCGGAATTTTCACAGCAAAACTGTCGCAATCTTACTAGAGTTAGAAACATTTTTTATCGATATCGATAGTTGTTTAAAAGAAGAAAAAAGACGGTCCATGAAATAAACAAAATATTTATTTAAAAACAAATACTTGCGGTGTATTATTTAGATAGAACTAGATGCTGCAATTTCTTTTTCTAAATCTACGTCAGTAGTATCAGTACACACAGCGGCATATCAGTTCATTGTAATTGGTATGCTGTTCAGGTTTCGTTAAGTTTTTCAGATATTTCTCATAAATTTTCGTAATCAGGATTTCGGTCTGGAACAGCTTCTAATTTGCGTATCACTGGTAAAAGTTCACTCCAATTTATGTAATATCGAACAGTGTCCAGAATTAGGAAAGATTTTATTATGGACAAAGTCGAACCTTTCAATTTTTTTATTGAAGACGCTATTATTTTGTAGTGAAATTCAGGTCATGTTACAATTTTCTCTTTTGGAAGCATTTTTTTTGCAATTTTTATGGCCGCCGATTCATTTGAAAGTATGGAGACGATATCACGTATTTGCTCATAGTAGTATTGACTATAATAAACAGCAGCATTTATTCAAGTGCCCCATCTAGTTATTATTGGCTCGGGGATAGACGGGTATTTTTCCTTAAAAAAAGCGTACGGACTTTTACTCGATGCCGGCCATGAACTTAACACGTAAGTAATGTGCATGTGTTTCATACGAGGAAATTTCGCTTTTAGAATACGACCGGCTTTAAGCATACAAGCGGCACTATCAGTGCAAAGTAGAAGTACATTATTAACGTTATCTTTAAAAGAATTTTGAAACAGAAATTTTAATTGGTTCCTTATTAAAATAGCTACTGCTTCTCCGTTGACCTTGTCTAAAACTTTCGACCCCAAAAGATAAAATTGCTGAGAAATGTTTTTATGCAATGATCGAATCACCACGTTTGTCACCCATTTTCCCATGAAATCGGGTGTTTCGTCCACAGATATCCACAAATAATTGGTACAATTTTTTTCACTTATACTGCTTATACTCTGAATCGTTTTTTTTTGTAAATAGCATTTAAATATACTTTCCTCAATAACGATTTTTCCGGTCCGCTTTTGAGAAGTCGCAATATAAATATTTATTAAAGAAATTGGAAAAGTTTGGGTGGTTAACTGTTGCCCAGGGTATGTTGCAGGAAATAAGAAAAATAATTAATTCGTAATAAAACTGATGTTTGGAATATGGTTATCCGGAACGGTTGTTGTGGCGGTCGCTTTTCAGATGAGATTGAATATTGCATTTTTAGGGTTCCGTACCAAAACTAGCTCGAAAACTACTCAAGCTACCGATTTGATATTTGGAATCCTTATAAACAAAGTTAATCCAGCCAGACACATAGAGAGAGGACTTTTTATATATTTTAATTAATTTTCAACGAAAAATGCCCAATAAAAGAGGGTGCAAAAAATAAAAGTTTAGTAACTGGGTCCTGTGGGGTATGATTTGAAAAGACTAGATATGCACATTCTAAAACAGTTTTGTATAATTTTTTTATAATATATTTTTTTAATTTTTTTAAATGAAAATGTAAAAAAATACCATTCCCCTTTTATCTCCGAAGTTTATGAAGGAAAATATATGATATATTTATATAACGTTAATATTATCTTAAATATTACAGGAAAAAATATAATTAACCCTAACTTATTTTTTTTAATTAAAAAAGAAACAATTTAAGTTTGTTAAATTACAAATTTAGTTCAGATATTATTTAGAGTTTAGACACAATTTGTATTTTGGCACTGTCATACGGAATGAAGTGACGTTCAATGTCTTATAGGTACTCGTAAAGTACTTACTTCTATATTATTGTCAATGAAGTGGTATAGTCATTTCATTTAAAATTTTACTTCTTGGTTACCCGAGTTCGGCAAAGCCAAAAAGACGGGTTATTTTATTTAAAACACAGTATTGTAAGATTTAGATCAAATAACACATTTGAAACAATCTCAGACTTACTATTTTATTTGCATATTTTAAATTAACTAATCACTTTTTCGTTAATAATACTCGATATCGATAAAAAAAAATAACTCTAGTGAGATTGCGACAGTCTTTTGATTTGCCGTGAAAATTCGGAGCTTTATGACAGCTAGAGTCAGTCTATGCTAAGTTCCCTAGATTTTGATAGCACAGAATTTCATAGAAGTTTGACGTTTAAAATAACACTTTCAATTTTAACAGTTCATTTGCTGAGAAAAAATTACGTGGTTTGACTCTATCAGAAATAGGTACAAGTCATTAACTAATTAACAAACGAGGTAAATACTTTCTAGAAATTAATTCTGTTTAGTACCTAGGACAGTGATGTAGGTACGTAGGGGTCGAAATTTACATAGATGGTGAACAAATGAGACCACCTCGTAGCAGCCGTGGAAATTCATCGAGCGCTCACCTCTGAGTTCGTTTTGTTTTGCAATTGGTGGCACGTTTTTGTTTCGAGTTCTTTGTATATTTGTGTCCTCATTAAAACATCTGTTATTGTGTTAGTTCACTTGACTAAATAGAAAACTAATTTACAATTACATATTTCGAATGTAATACATGCAACATTACGAGTAGGTATGTTGCTTCCGCAAGTTAACAGACAAAGGACTGTGGCAACTTGGCAAGTAGCGCACTGTGAGACATCGGACCTTAATATTTTCAGATATTGCAAACATTTTCTTTTGTGCTGTGTACGCTTAGTTAATCAACTGTGAAATGAAATGCGACACAATTAAACGATTTCACAAGGACCCTTGTTGTAAATGTCGGTTTTAAGTATACACCCACATGATTTAAATATCAAGTATAACCTATGAGTATAACGTTGCCAAATATTTGCGTCGTAGTTGTAGGTATGTACAAGTGTGATACATCAAATTTGATCGAATTAAAAATTATAATTTAATTAATCAGATTGGCACATATTTAGGTACACGACTGCGGATCATGTTTTTGAGAGTAACCTAAGTTAACATACGCATGTCTAAATCCTTGGCATGCTTTACAGCCTGAACCGTTAGGGGGATTTAAATAGTGAATTGTTATTCGTATCGGTAAGGAAGGAAGGCCGGGGAAAGCTACATAATTGTAAATGGCGGTCTTCTAGATAACATTCAAGAGAGACTGAAGATGGATGTCCCTTGATTATGTACGGCAATCAGACAAATAGGCAAAAATATCCCTAAGTATATATATATATATATATATATATAACCAATGTAGAGGTGGGTAGTAACGGAAACGCCCAATGTCATCAATACTTAGTTTATTGCTTCGAACTTGTATATAGCATACATTGTTTCAAAAGTTGGTAGGTATAGGTACGTAGGTACTTTTCCTAGCTAAGTAAATCGGTGGGCAGACGGCAAGGTTGAGCGCGTCTACTCCCGATGCAAATGCCAAGGGACAGTCGGTGTACATATCGCCAATATATATATAAATTTATTTCATCATAATAATATGATACACATTTAAATCTAAAAGTATAATTAAACCAAAACTATATAAAATTATATAAAAACAAAATAATAGTATTTATATTAAGCATAATAGTACTTATAGTAGTAGTAATTATAGGGTGCTAAAATATATTAGACAACTATTTAGAACACTAATTGAAGCTACAGAATGATTTGCTATTATGTAATTCACACACACGCCACACACAGCAATACAATAACTACCATTAGGTTTACCCCGATACCAGCAGATTTAAATTACACTATCTGCTGTCACAAACCTATTTAAAAAAAATACATGTCTAGAGCCCTACCTTACCTAAGTTGCCAACGTCACCATCGAAGATGATTTGTAAATGTGAATTATCTCTCGGGACAGGTTCTATCAGCTCTGGGTACTTAAACAACCCCACCTCGCGCGGTCGGAAACTTGTATGTTGTGCTAACTTATCATGGAATAAGCGCACAACATCATCCTCGAGCACATTGGCAGAGTTAAAAATATAGGCTAAGTTATTCATTATTGTTTTCGACATTTTTAATTCACTTAGAGGAGATTTATTGTATACCTGACAACAGAGTTCAGGGGCCTTACCATGACGTCTTAACGCGATTCAGTTGACGACCTAAAATGAGTCGCTTCCATACAACAGAGCTTAAACTGAACCTAAACTGAATCGCGTTAAGACGTCATGGTAAGGCCCCAGTTCAGCAACTATGACTTAAAAGCTGGATAGGATGAAATCGGACTCAATTTATTAAACACCTGATAAAATATATGTTTCTTATACAGCGTCAATCTGCGAGAAATCTTTCGAATACAGAATTAGGTATAATAATAGATATACCTCATACATGTTTTATCTGTTGCACTTAAGTTAAAAAGATTGCTTGTTGCTGTTATTTACAAATTTTAGTTTTCGACTTCTAAAGTATTATCTGATATCAACAATGTAATTCGTTCAAGGAATATAGCAGCCAATACTCAATACAATACCTGGTATAATATTATTTGATGATATCATCATAATCATAAACAAGAAACTTTATGTCTTCATTTCGCGACATTAACAAATAAAAAATAGTAGGAGGAGGCGCCCATTGCGTTTTTAGGGTACTGTAGGGTAGGGTTGGTAGGGTAATTAACTAAGAACCCTTATAGTTTCATCATTTCTGTTTCTTTGTCCGTCTGTCCGTCCCTCCGTCAGTCTCCGGCTTAGCGATGCAACGTAAAGTTTTAAAAATAAAAAATCGTATTAATTTGTCAAGTTTATAATAATATAAAATGATTTAATTCAATTATTTTGATAGGTATTTGAACAAAGTGGAATTTGTAGAAGACACGGAATTATGTACAACGACTCCTGAAATTACAAAGAACTGAAGAAAATTACTGAAAGGGACAAAGTAAGGGTTTAGCAAAATAACGATTATTTCTATAAATTAAAACATACGAGCCAAAATAATATCCGACATAGGTACATCTTATAAGACATATCTTCAAATTAAATTGTTGTCACTTTGGTCACTTTCGTATTTAAAAAAATCTTCAGTCAAAGTTGGAAATGCCTTAATATCCCATAATATGGACATTTACCATAGTATAATATGGGCCTTACTAAGTAACAACTCAAAAAACTCAAAAAAATCAAAATCATTTATTGAAGTAGGCCAATATTCAGCACTTTTCAACGTCAGATTGATAAAATAGAAATAATATACAAAAGTAACACTTAACTCTAGTAAACATGCCAAAATATAAAAAATTAAATTGAAATACAAAAATGTCATATAGAAATTAAAATAAGAACATACAGTAAAATAACAAATGAATAAGTAAGTAAATTTGATCATTATAATATAACTCATTCATTCGTTCACTCGTTAATTTTCCGTTCGTTTATTCCCATCCATCCACTCTCTTGTAATCCTAATCCCACGCCACGCCAGCTCGCTCGGCCATTTTACTCGAACACACGGTTTTCCGGCGATGTGGCTTAGGGTAACTACCTAGTAATTTTTAAGAATTTGATACAATTTATTCATTTTCAAGTATGAGATATCAATGTCATGCCAAATACTCATACCTTATCCGATAAAATTATCTTGTAATAAAAATGGAGCTAATTAGACCACCAGGTGTCTTTAAGAAACTTTAAACTTTCTTAAAGACACTTTTTAAACTTTCGTAAACTGTAATAACTTAATTTAAGGAATGTACACTAAAAATTAAAGCAATAAAAAAAAAGCCAAGAGCATGCTCAGTGAAGGGTTCCGTAGTTTACCGTCCGTCACAATAGGCCACTTTAAAAAGGGTTGTAACAGATACCTACCATGCTCATAACAATAAAAAAGGAGTATCTTCGCAGCTCTTATAGTCATACGGCCTTTTAACCGAGAAAATGCGTTTTTTCCAATTTTTCAAAAATGACGTAACTGACCAAGTTCAAAATAATTTTCCTTAAAAGTCTTCATAAAGCTTTATTTTTCATGATTTTTAAATATATTTTGGACTTGCGGTTCAAAAGTCAGAAGGGGTGGCCCCCCCATTCTTTTTAACTTTCGGAGCGATCATGTCGGAAAATATTCACTTTATTAAAAAATGTTTTTAGCAAACGCCTATTCTTTTTCAAATAGGGTAGAGGATCCAAAAGATGAACAACCCCCAATAGATGAACATTGTTCCTAAAAATCCCAATAATTAAATCCTGACGTACTTTACAAGCTTAGGAATATTTTTTACTAAAACTTTAACATTTTCCCTTCACAGACCTTTAAACTTAGGGCATATTTTAGTATGGAAACGGGACTGTTCACTGGATTAAACTATACCTAAAACCTGAACTAAGAGAATTTACTAGTTCATCTATTGGGCTGCATTCCAATACATGAACGATTGTGTTACTTTTCTTATTAGTTCATTTCATCAACATCGTGCCCAAAACTTGAACGAACTAAATGTATTCGTCTTCCTATACTACCGTATATCTATTGGTGCCAAGCCGTTCATAATTAGGGTACTTCCTTTTGCATTTTTACTGGTTCATCTTTTGGGGTAAAAATGTTCATAGTAAGGGCACTTTGTTCATATACTGGGGAAATTGGGCCATTTCGGAACATAATCATTTTTATAAAAATATTGGATAGTCTAAAGAAGGTTTGGTTGGAATAGTTTAATCTAAACTAGACTATATGGTAGTATAGTATAAAAAAATAAATCTTAGTGAAAATTGGTTATAACATGTACGTAAAAAAAATAACACAGTGAGATAAGTCGCTTAATCGTTCATTTATTGGTTCCCCTACCCTACCTATCTAACATTTTAGGGCTGAAATGGAAAAAAAAAAATACGTGTGGCACTCGGGGACTGCCGCGGTAAAGCTATTGCATATCATTTTGTATCAACTTATGCAATTATAATTATTTATTTATTTTATTCATGCAGTATTTCTTTTTCTTTGATATTAATTCAAGTTACACTTTTTGAGCGTGGTAACCGATAAGAAAACAAATTTTTCTATTATTTAATAAATAAAAAGTTAATATTGTTTAAAATGTTTTTATTATTTTACAATACATGTGGGTTTTATTATCTTACAGTAGCTGTTGGTTATTCAGGAATATTTATCATTAAAACTATAGGTTTATGATAACTGAAATAAGAAACATAAGTTTGCGACTTAATATCCTCTAAATACCTAGAAAATACCGCGTCAATGGTGGTCCCATATTTTGTTGTAGACTCTTGTGGATCATTATTCATTTTCAAATTCAATGTTTTTGATAGAAAAGTTGTCAACATTATTTTACAATACATGTGGGTTTTATTATCTTACAGTAGCTGTTGGTTATTCAGGAATATTTATCATTGAAACTATAGGTTTATGATAACTGAAATAAGAAACATAAGTTTGCGACTAACATATTTGATTTTGGCGGGACTAAAATAATAGTGTTTATTTTGACGTTTGACATCGCCGTATCTCTGGTAATAAAAGCTACTGTCCTCAATATTTTGTATAGAATATGACACTTAGCGATATTCGTTTGGAGATATATCCTTTCCCCGATAAAGAACTTTGTAACAAAGTGAATAAAGTCGGTTTCGGTCCGTCGGAGGTCGGAGTGGGGAGCGTCAGGTTTTTTTTCGTTACGGAATTTCTGGATTCAGTCCCCGCGCTCAAGGCCCGCGATAGAAGCTATGCAATAGCTTAATACCACCTTTACGTGTATGAGAGGTACCCTAAAAATTAAAGTATTCCGGTACTAACGGTCACTGAGCTAAGCCGTAGATGGACGAACGGACGGACGGACAGACATACAGATATGGCGAAACTATAAGGGTTCCTAGTTGACTACGGAACCCTAAAAAGAAAGTTTGCCTACAAAAAGAGATCAAATCCCATCAAAAACATTAGGTACAGTCACCTGCAATAGTATCTTCCGCTATGAAGACCGCAAAAATATCTGACACAATCTTATTTTTTATTTTTATTTTATTTTATTTATTTGGGAAACATACAGCACATAATTATACAATAAGGTAAAAAACAGACTTAAAACATAAGCCAAAACAGTTTCCACTAATAGCTAATACACAATTCCTTTGCTCCGAAACATGTAAAAATAATAATAAATAAGTTATTTCAGGTTTAATTTAGTTGATATTGAAAAACATATTTAACATGCATGATTATACGACATGAAAATACAACAATTACAATTTAGAACAGACAAAATTGAATTTAAAATACAATACAAGATACAAACATGTAGAATAAGTGACAACTCGATATAATTTTAATTAAAAGTAATAATAATAACGAAATAACCATAGTATGGTAAAGTTAGTGTTTCTTGTTATTATTATTTTTTTTCGATTTTTTTTGTTTAATGGCAGAAACAAATCTGTTATAATTCGGTTGGAACAAATCAGTGTGTAAATATTTCTTATTGTAAGTATTGCACGCTCGTGCTAAAAATTTATTATTAACATATTTTTTGCGGCTAAAAGGAACAGCTAGCAAAGCGGTGGTTCTTGTACGATATGAAGGACATCTAAATGATACCTTACTCAGGAGGTCTTCGGAATCAATTAAATTATTTAATAATTTATATAAAAATATTACATCCCGCTTTTCTCTTCTTACTTGCAAGGACTCAAAATTGTCATGTGTAAATGATTTAAATTTATATTTCAAACGATTAAGAAATTTTTTCTGGATACTTTCTAATGAATTAATGTGCACCAAGAAGTGGGGGCTCCAAGCTGTAGATGCGTATTCCAAATATGACCTTACATATGCATTATATAAAAGTATTATTGTTGTAGGGTTTTTAAAATCTTTACTTTGCCTAAATATAAAGCCTAACATTTTATAGGCTTTAGATGTAATTTTATTTATGTGTGAAACCAATTGAACTTCGCTGTCTAAATACACCCCCAAATCCTTCACCTCTGAGACTCTTTTAAGTTGTTTGTTTCCAATAGAATAATTAAAGGTTACAGGGGCGGACTTACGCGTAAATGTAATAACTGAACATTTCTCTATGTTCAAATACAAGTTATTTCGTAAACAATAGTAGTTTAGTCTATTAAGGTCATCCTGCAAATTGACACAGTCACTCTCGGACTTCACGAGGGTAAGGTCTTAGTGTCATCAGCATACAATAATACCTTTGAATGTAAAAAGCAGTTAATGACATCATTAATATAAATGTTAAATAACAGTGGCCCTAAATGGGAACCCTGAGGGACCCCTGACGTAATGGGAACAAAACTAGAGGTGTACCCTTTAATAGTAACTGCCTGAGTTCTATCCCGTAAATACGATGTCAGCCAACGCAACAGATCACCGTGGATACCAAACATTTCAAGCTTCGATAATAAGACCGAGTGTGAAATTTTATCAAATGCCTTAGAGTAATCAGTATAGACCGCATCAACTTGAAAATTCTTGTCCATTGCGCTCAGAACATATTCAAGTAGTTCGCATAAATTGGACTCAGTAGACCGTTTATTAATGAAGCCGTGTTGTTGCGTTATTAACATCGGTCTTATTGTTGGGTAGAGTGTGTCATAAATTATTTTTTCAAATAGTTTAGGTAGGACTGATAATTTAGATATTCCACGATAGTTTCTAATATTATGTTTATCACCACTTTTAAAAATTGGCACAATGATAGATTTTTTCCAAATTATTGGTATGGATCCTGATATAAGTGAAATGTTGAAGAGTAAACTTACCGGTAATGCAAGAGAATTACTGCAACGTTTTAAAAAGACAGGGTGTATACCATCTGGACCGCTACCTTTCGAGTCATCCAATTTCTTTAAATATCTTTCAACCAGAGGTTCGTCAATATGAACACTCTTAATAACACAATGTTGTGGGATTGACAGTAGGTACGAAAGAATTAGTCGGTTCAAACACTGAATGAAAAAAGTCATTAAACAAATTCGCTGTGCTTTGGCCATCATTTATCGTTTTATTATCTAAATAGAGCGAATCGGGAATACCAGCGTTATCCTTTTTTGATTTTATAAAGGTCCAGAATGACTTAGAGCTTATACTTATATTATTTTCAGTCCTAGAAATAAATAAATTATAACAAGATATTTCTTCTTTTTTAATTTTAGATCGTAGATTAGAAAAAGCGTTATAGTCTGCTACACGTCCATAAATTTTCCATTTTTTATGTATGTTTTTTTTCTTTTTTATTAATTTGATAAGACTGTGAGAATACCAGGAGGGAAAATGACTCGGTTTTGTGATGGTTTTAGATGGGACACATTCATTGATTATATTATTTACATTAGAATAAAAGTTGTTAACGGCACTTTCGATATTATTTATGTTTAACTGCGATTTCCAATCAATTTCTTTTAATTTTAAATTAATTTTACTATAATCGGCGGCAAAAAATCTACGTATTACACGCGGGGCCGGTTTTAAATAACGCTCAGTCGAACCAATATCAATCGTTATACAAAGGACTGGGTGATGAGCGTCTATGGGCACAAGAGGATCCGCGCTTGCTACCTCGCACAAATGATTAGCAAGGACTAGATCCAAATACCTACCGTTTTTATTAGAGATGTGATTAAATTGTTCAAAATTTGAAAATTGCATGAAAGTTGATAGTTGCGCTGAGAGGTTGTTTAAATTGGGGTTAACCAAACTAAGGTTATGGGAACTCTGATCTAGCCGGCTCCAAACCGCATCGCCGATGTTAAAATCACCTACAACCAAAAAAATATCATCCGGAAAATCAGTGTGTAAATCAGACAAATACTCAAAAAATAATAATTCGGAGTCTATTTGTTCTTTACCTTGGGGGAAATAACAAGTTAATAACCTTAGTTTTTTAGATACATGCCCCTGGGTTATATAAATATCAAGAGATGTCACATCGGCGTCCGGTAGCGCCACGACGGGCCGCGCGTCGCGCGCATCAGCTCGCAGCTCGCGGCGTACCGCTATCAACGTGCCGCCTCCCCGCGTCACCCCTAGCCTCTCACAGTCACGGTCCGTCCTGTACACATTGTACCGCGAGTCAAACAATTCTGAGTCATACATGCCAGGGACCAGCCATGTTTCAGTAATACATACGAAGTCATAATTATGTTTTAATATATTTCGTAAAAATGTAGTAGTTTTAGTCCGAAGCCCGCGAGCATTTTGATAATATAATTTAAATGACATTAACAAATATATACAAGGTAATATTATAATGAGTATGTAAAATTCGTTTATTAAAAATTTGGTTCTTCAACAAAATATTTAATTTCATGTCTCCTGATAAGGTTTTAGAGTATTTTCGTAAAATAAATGTGACTTGTAAACAAAGCACCGCTGAGATAAATGTAATATATAAGTTTGTAACAGTTTTGTTTCTGCAATCCAAATGTAGTAGAAATGCAAAAGTAAGTATTAATCCGATAACAACATATCCTATAAACAAGGTCAAGGTCACGCTTATATTATTTTGTTTAAAGCTTCCTCGGACGTAATGAACAGAACCGGTGACTTGTCCGTTTTCCGCACCATCACCGTACAATTCCGGACCCAACAGTATTTGTATTGCTTTTGAGCTTTTCTGAGTTGAGCCTGTTTAAGTAAGAACTTATTGAATCCGGATAAGTGGTCGTTGATGTATATGCGAGAGTCGTTGTTGGTAAATCCCAGATCCTTAGCTGTCACATTTGTACAGCCTTAAGAGCGTGTCACATATTTTTGCGGCCCTCATAGCGGCAGATACTATTGCAGGTGACTGTACATGTGAAAGGCACAAGTCGCGCTCCGCAGTTCAATATGCTTAAAGTTTTGAGTTTTGAGATGTAATGTTCAAACAAGTCTGTTATTTTTGTCGGTACCGGGGGGTGTCAATAGAACTCGACTTCCACCGACTTACCTATTTTGAAATCGTAGAGGAAGACAGGGTTCAAATAAAATAGGCAAGCCGGTGGAAGTCACAATCTATGGACACCACCCGGTACGGCCGGTACCGACTAAAATAACCGACTGGTTTTATTTAACATTACACCTCAAAACTTTATTCCAGCATAAGAACTGCGGAGCGAAACATGTGTTCCATGTTATTTTTTTGATGGGATTAGTTTTATACTTAAGTAACTAGGGCACTTCGTAAAGTGGTTAAAACGACCGCAAAAAATAGCATAATCATGTATGAAATTAATCAAATTGCTGTGCTTTTTGCGCTTATTGTTTGATATGTAAGTAACTGAGAAATATGTATTATTTAAATATTTATTTATTTATTTAAGGAGAACCAACAGCTATTTATAAACTTAACATAGACACCAAAATATACACAGAAAGCCAATTACAGGATCTCACAGGTAACCACAAAATATTCAAAATTAAAACTAATGCTAACACAATCGCAGACACACATACAAGAAAAAAAAAAAGAATTATACAAAGAGTGGACAAAATAATAAAACAGGTTGGACCATTGGCGCGTGAAATTATGTAAATAAGAAAAAAAAATCTTATTCAGAAGAAGAAAAAAAAAAACAAAAAAAATACGTGTGGCACTCGGGGACTGCCACGGTAAAGCTATTGCATATCATTTTGTATCAACTTATGCAATTATAATTATTTATTTATTTTATTCATGCAGTATTTCTTTTTCTTTGATATTAATTCAAGTTACACTTTTTGAGCGTGGTGACCGATAAGAAAACAATTTTTTCTATTATTATAATAATTATTATATTAAATAAACTTATATATTAAATAAACAAGCACACAACGCGGTGTCGACAACGCCGTGTCGAAGACTGCCGAACTGAAACGACGTTAGACGATGCACGGCCTTCAAGCCACACCTCCGTGTCCGTCGGAGTGGGGAGCGTGAGGTTTTTTCGTTACAGAATTTCTGGATTCGGTCCCCGCGCTCAAGGCCCGCCATAGAAGCTATGCAATAACTTAACAGACGATTTGAGAACCTCCTCCTTTAGAAATATTGAAGTCGGTTGAAAAAGCAATAATAGTTTACGCGGACATATTCATCAACAAATACTACTACACTAATACTACGGAGGCTAGGGGGAACTATTCTTAAAACCTCGTGAGTTCAATGAAAACTCGCTTAGCAGCCGTAAAAGCAGCTGATGGCGGCTACACAAAATATTAGTCGAGCGAAAGATAGATTTATACTAGTAAAAAAAAAGTTAATTGTAGCATTTAAGAGCTATTTGTATTTTTAAGGGAATTGGTCCTTTTCAGTTTTATTTCTAACAGTAAAGTTACAAAGTTACCATTATTAGTGACTAGCTGTTACCCGCGACTTCGTCTGCGTAGTATTATAATGTTTGGTAGTGTATTTTTATTAGCATAAGTATTAAAGACCAAATTGACTTGAACTGTAAATTGCTAATGAAATTCCGGGGCCGTATAAAACAAATAACTAACTTGCAACTACAGTAACCTGTTATTATTTTTTCTCGTTAATAATTCAGGATATACCAAAAATGCTGGTGATCAATATTGTAATCTGATTTAGAAAAAATAGGACTGAATGTTTTTTTGACAAACATTTTTTGTTAATTTTTTCTGCTTATCACAATACGATACCGATTACGCATTTAATCGAATCAGCAGCATTTTTGTACAGCTGTATGTCTCTTTGTATCTACCACATATTAATCTTTCAGTGGTTGGAATACTTTGTAGATATGGTAAAAAGTACGTCCAAGTTTACATAAATTACTCGTATCTTTTAATTAAATAAGTAATCAAGGCCGAGTGTTTTTGATCACAGTTTAAAACAATGTCTTAAGCTCACTGAATTTAACCCATGGAATGCCATTCGATACCTGATTACAACTTACTTCCCAGTGAAGAAAAACATTGCGAGGATACCAAAATAATTACGTCGCGCATATAAACTTTCATTAGGTAGTAGGTAAGTATATATGTCTTATCCAAGGACGATCCTATGATAGGTTCGGCATAGGCCTTTATTCGCATGTACCTACTCAACATAAGATAAAAACAAAACTACTGTAAAAAAGTGCAATGCACAGTATTGAATTGACTATTTCACTTGCTTTCTTTCCGCTTTGCACCTCTATATAGGATGATTTCCGTAACAAAAACTATCCTGTCCTTTCCTAGGAGTCAAAACATCCCTATACCAAATTTCACCTTAATCCGTTCAGCGTTTTTAATTTACTTTGAAATGGTAACAGATAAGAGTTCATCTTTACAATTTAGCATAGCATGGAAATTTGTCCAAAATTTAATTGAAGAAACCGTGCTCTGGTTTTGTGACTGCTTCACTAACGCAACATCAGTTTGCTTGACAACAAAAATAAAATAGATGCCAAGTAAAATGTATCTAAATCTAACGACATGATCTAAGAATGTTTTTGCGCAAAGTTAAAATAATTTTAATCAAATCAATTTAAGGAGGATATAGGCGATACCTAGTTCGTTTAGTGGCATATAGATAGAACTGTAATAAGTGCCATCCTAATCCATCAAGTTGTGCATATTCAGTAATTTTTAGCCTTTTAAGTATAGTAATCATACGAAAAAATCTAAGCTTAGCCATATTATACATTGAGTTGCCTTCTTTGTAGTGGTTGGATTCCGCGTATCTGTCACTATAGCCTCAATGATATTGTCCTGAGGTCTGTCAGTCAGCGGCTGTTCATTCCGTTCTGGAGCCACTGAGTTTAGGCGCAGTGATAGGAAGATGGAGTGACGCTGGTGCTATGGGAGACGGGGCGGTGTTTGGTGTGGGATGCTACATGCGTCAGCACATTTTCGACTACCCATATTACTCGCACTTCCCACGTGGCAGGAGCCCTCTGCCGAAACTTTAGCGGCGGCGAAGCGGCATTAGTGTGCGCTCCCTTCTAAGATAAGATCCCAAACGGATAGCGGGATACTTACGTAATAGGCCAACACATTGTTACATTTGTGTGTAAATTTCTGATAATTCTATACAGTTACTCACATTTGACAGCAATCACCGTCGCGCTATCCATGCAACTTGTCTTTTCATGAACTTATAGCATAATCATTATCAGATGACATTCGTGGATAACCAACTTAGGTCTGTAGGACATGGATACAATACATGTTCATACCTTTGGTAGTGGAGACTGCGGGCTGCTTTGGGGGAACCCAAATTGTTCTGCATGACATAAGCCGTCGACTCAGACAAAAGGGAGAGGAGCCCGATCCAAGGTTGTCCGTAGCCATCCAGCATGGAAATGCCGCTTGTGTTCTGGGCTCTTTTGCACCAAGAATGGCGAAATACGGGTTATTATAATAAGACTTGTGTTTGGGTTTTTTTTATATGTAATTCAGTTTTTAAGTAACTGGCTGTGATTAATTTTTCAGTATATTCAATTTATACCATTAGGTTACCCATTTCATTTCATAGATTTTGTTTGACAAAACCTACTAAACTGTTAACAGCGCCATCAAACAAATCTAGAAGACTTCGCGGCTTAGTATGTTTCCTTAGAACGAAACAGTTAGATACCTACAGCTCTTAAGTAGTTCTACGTGTAATATATAGATGGCAGTGTAATAAACATAATATGAACGGGAAAATGTACCTTTTATGCCTTTGTGCCCATTTCTTCCGATAAACGTATTAAATGTGGCACAATTTTATTTAAAATAAGTTCTGCTGATTAGCAAAATATTGCCATAAAACCATGAATTTGTCGTGGCATATTCACTTACTTCATATCTAAGCAAATAGATGGCGCCAGTGTACCTGAATTAAAATATTTTTTGGATTTTTGAACATTATTAATAACTGTTGGAATTAATCAACTTAAATTTACCGTAATATGCTTCTTAAACGGGAAATCACGTAGTAGTACACGTTTAAAGTATTTGAAACTTATGAAGTTTGCATTAATTGCAAATGTTTTACATCACGCTATCGACATTTTTAAATCACATTGCATAAATACAACTTCCAATTTACTAAATTTAATACTCTATTGCAACTTTCAAAAACCCTCTAAAATTTTTTCGCTTATAATATTAGTGGGATTTTATTTATTATCAAATTTATGACAGCATTAAACATATCATATTTACATAGATTTAATGGATCCCGGCACATTGGTCACTTTTCAACTAATTTCCTAAAAACACAGTTATGTATTTTTTGTGCACTTTCGTCAGTAGTGACAAATATGTACTTAAGTTTAATTTCTGTTTGTTTATGACACTACTGAACAATACAAACTTAAAATAAATTTGGGTACATTTTCGTCTGCAGTGAAAGAGAGCTTTTTTTATAGGCGAACAACATACGGTGATCATCGTCTTCGAACAATATTTACAGCACGCAGCAATGTCACCTTTGTGATTATCACAATAAGGAACAAATCTAATATACCAATAGAAAATATTTGATAAACAAGACAAAGGCATATTTCGATACTCTACTTCTTTGTAGGTACTAATATTTCTTATGCCAATGAAATTTCCACTTTATTCCGTTGTGCACTAACGTGCTAAATTCACAAATTTAAAATGGTACTTAGTACGACTTTGCATTTGCACTAAGATATCGATTAAAAAAACAAAACGATTCGCAGTCTAAATAAAAAATTAGGCGCCTTTTGCCTTTAATTCGATCCAGCCAGTATATTATGCATCGATTACAAAATCGATTTAACATATTTGATTCTGGCGGGAAAAAATAATAGTGTTTATTTTGACGTTTGACATCGCCGTATCTCTGGTAATAAGGGCTACTGTCCTCAATATTTTGTATTGAATATGACACTTAGCGACATTCGTATGGAGATATATCCTTTCCCCGATAAAGAACTTTGTAACAAAGTGAATAAAGTCGGTTTCGGTCCGTCGGAGTGGGGAGCGTCAGGTTTTTTTTCGTTACGGAATTTCTGGATTCGGTCCCCGCGCTCAAGGCCCGCGATAGAAGCTATGCAATAGCTTAATTACAAAAATAAAACAAGAGGACGCTCACTTAAACCACCGCTCAACCAAACTATTCCTCACATTAGTAGGCTTACAGTTGAATATGTCAATATTCAGTTCTCTCGACTATTTTGTCTATACTTGGATGATGCAGTCTTAACAGATACAGGGGGATGGTACCTTTTAGAACGAGAGGGGGTAATATCCTGCACACTAATTATAAAAAACAACCTACCTAATAATGGCATATCCTATTATCATCATTCGTGCAAAAGGGGCTGCGCCGTTGCGCTATGTGATCCCGAGCAGCGAGTGCATCTTATTAGATTTATTTCTCGGTGGTATATCGTGCCCTACGTTGGTATGGCCCCCATTGTGGATAGCTCGCGATCGAACGGGCGCGGGTAATGAACCCGAGCATCCGCGGGACCCGCGAGCGCCCCTCTCCCCTCCTCACTCCTCCTGACGCGGCGCCCGCGCACGTCTTGCACGAACACGACCACGATGCTCCTTAGGGCTCCTTGGTCTTGGAAATGGTAGGTAAACAAACATTGTTGGTATTGTAACTTTACTCACGTTTTGTGATTGGTATTTGTTTCTCTGGCCAATCAATAAATGTGTATGTCTATTGTTTAATGAGTTAAATTTTAAAATGTAAACCAATATATAAGTACCAAATACGTTTGTTTTTATTGTATGCACAAAAAATATTACTTATAAAAGATAATCTAATGAACATATATATATTTTTTAACTTTTATTGCACTGTAAATTAAGAACAAAATGCGGACTTAATGCCAGAAGGCATTTTACACCCACCAGTCAACCGCTAGACAGATACATAAAGTTGTTTTTTGATAACACATCTTTAAATGATTTATTTGGGTAATACTTAATTATTATAAGACCGCCTGTTGTTACCCCTTACTGTTACTGTTCTGTATTATTATTTTCTCTTGTAACTGTATTTCATCTGTGTGAGGTGTGCAATAAAGAGTATTGTATTGTATTGTATTGTATTGTATTGTGTATTATTTTTTTACTACTTATTTATTATTGTAAATACATACAAGTTGGATAGAAAATGCAGGACAAGGCTACATCTCTACGCAGCGCCAAGTGGTCAAGCTGATCAGAAATACGTTGGCAACCGACGATTCGAGCCGCTCTCAGTTGGATGCGAGGGAGAAGCTGGTACTTTGGTGCCCCTGCCCAAAGATGAGAGCTGTTTTCCATATGTGGGCGAACCTGCGCCTTATAGAGCTGTAGACGATGGGCCGGCGTGAAATACTGTTTTGATCTATTGAGCACACCGCACTTTTTCGAGGCCAATTTGGCCTTACCCTCTAAGTTGCCGCGGAACTGGACTTCACTCGAGATGTCAACGATAAGGATTCCAGTACTGGCTGTGGCAGATAGTGGGGAGTGCTTTCAAAGCGAGGTGACAGGACAAACGGAACCTTTTTTGCGGAAGCGTTTTTACTTGTACACATTATTTAATGAAACCTGATGTGCTCATTTTAACTTTCTAACTTCAGTAAGTTACGGCTCGGCGTGGATTTGTCAGCCAGGACACACGCATTTTATAGTTATATCTTCGACCGTGGGTTCAATTAGGGTAAGAGCCGACATGTATATCCCTGCCCGTTACCCTAATCGAACCTACGGTCGACGATATATAGATTATCATCCCAGTATTCTTCTGATTCATATCGGAAGAAGTGGATGTTTAGATTTTTTCTTTTTTTATTCTTAATTTACCTTATTTTATAAATAGTTAAGTGAGTAAGTGGTATAAATAAACTTACTTAACCATTTTAGTCTTATAAATAAGTAAATTACCTACATATATCGGCAGCCATTAGTCACAGGTATCATTATGGTCCTAATTAAATGCGTTCCTACAATAGTTACGAAGGTACGTATTTGGTGTCTCTATTTTAACATATCGTAAAGCCACTTTAGTAAAGTACTTAATTACCAAGTTAATAACGTCACTCAGGTTCCAAATTTGTCTGAAGCTCTTAATATGGAACGTTACAAAACGGATTACTGCAATCAGTAAGTAATGTATCGTGACGGCAACAGTTTGCGGCAACGCGAACGGCACTGGCGACGCACGCGACGCTGAGCGCACGTCGAATGCCGTAAACATATAAAATAGGATTTCCGTTTTTTCCCTATGATGGTCGAATATTCAGGAGCGATAGAGAAATTTGGAATTTCGATATTCGCGGTGGGCATGCACTTTCATTATTCACGAAACATTGCGTAGGTATTTCTTAAAAGACCCTGATCAGTTGCAGTTGACATGGCTTGGTACAAACTTTGCATATCAGAGTAGTGGCATGCAATCACGGGATTCTTTGTGTGGCCAATAACGGGATTAATTATAAATCACGGTATTGTCATACAATCTAATTCCGTGATTGCATGCCCTATATGAGAGTAACTTAAGTTAGCCTTACAATGTAAAGGCATTTATAACCTTTGTGAATTGCCCGCCAACCAGCGTGTAACACTTTACATACCTTGCTTGCCGGTAGACGCGCAAGCGCATTGCAAGCAGGTTAGAGCCCTCTAGCAAAATATTAACGTGTAAATCACTGCCAAATGGTTGCTTGGGTAAATAAAACACATGGAGTTAAGACAAGTTAGCATCGATTAATCTTAGTAGCTGAGCAACCGACCGAAGCCACTTTGCGTCCCCAAAAAACGTCGATTTTATACCATTTTTTATAAAAATCGCCTAAATACGTTAATTACGTTTAAAGGCACAAATATGACAAGAAAAATATTATAAATTTATAAAATATTATTTCAAGAGGACGATGGTTTTTGAATCTAACGGTCGGATAAGTGTAAGCGTAAGCGAATATCGCCGGCTCAAACAATTGGTAATCAAGACCAAGTGCGGGTAAGTACTCGTAGTTCGTAGAACGCGCGCGGCTAGATGATGTGAACCCCAGCCAGTCTTTCTCCGGGACCACGGAGGCATTGAAACGTCGGAGGTTAGTTTTCAATGTTTTACGTGATTAAGTCCCGTTGTAGTAAATTTATGATGTGTGAAAATTGTGAAAGTATAAATAAGAAAAACACCTAATTTCGTCATGAGGTATGAAATTTCCCTCGTAAGATTAGGACGTTCATTGGTTTGTTTTAAGTTAAGTTTAAGGAGAATGATTGAAAAATCAATATTCGACAGCAGCATGCAATTTATTCATGAGTAGCATGCACTAATAAAATATTACACGTACCTAGATATACGTTCAAAAGTGCATGGGCAATTTATGAATGAATTCATTTATAAACTGCCTTGCACACTGCTCAATTTTGAACGCGATAGTACCTATTAAAAATAATGCCTAATGCGACTTAACAAAAGGCGATAAATAAGATGGCGTACGTACGTACCTACTTCAATTATTTTAGTGAAGATTTCCTAAATTTATAAAATTTATTAATTTTTCCAGTATTCATTTTTATTAACCTTTTCCGGTTAAAGTAGAGGTTATGGTAGAGGGATATGACCATCAAACCCTTACTTTACAGTGGCTTTATAATGCCTAGATTTGATTAAGGTCTCTTAAACATATTAGTGACAGTTGTAAATTGAGGGTGTCGATGGATAAGGATTAACAATTGTGTACTATCTACCTTTATATGTCTAAATTTCTAAAACAGTAGCGTTAAAGTACAGTACATATAGAGACTGAGAGACAACGCATAATTTAAACTGTTAAGGGTAGAAGTCGTGGATCTTTATCATGAGAGAATCTTTTGAAAAGCATCGTCTAATAAGGTAAAAGGAAAACGAGGTTGAAAGCATTAATGAGTTAGTAGAAGTCCGATTAGACGCGGACGGCGACAGTATCGATGATGTCATTATTATCATGTCGTTTGTAACTTAGTCCACTCCCCTATTTGCATACAAACATGACATAACGGCTGAGCCGCTAGCGCCGAGTATATTTTCGCTTCTTAATAATGTGCAAACTAATAGCGAGAGACTAAACACTATAGCAGCGCTCATCGTGAAAGAAGCTTTACAATATTTTTAGGCCTTGCCAAAATTATAACACCGTAAAAATTATAATATCCTCAAGTTTTATTTACAAGATAGTAAATAAAATTACACTAGCATTCTTATTAGCAAGCGGAGAAGTTGGAGGGGCCCCTCTCCCAACCCCGCATGCTAATAAGCATGCTAGTAATGAGCATGTGTAACACCTTTTTATAATTTTGCCATGTCTATTTGTCCGTCCGTCCGTCCTTCTGTGGCTTAACTCAGTAAGCGTTAGTAGTAGAATGCTGTAATTTGGTATGAATGTACACTCGCGCTCAAAATTGCCCATGCACTTTAGATCGCGAGTGTAGGTATCAATCATGGCGACGAAATGATACCCATGCGGGCAGGTGTTTTTTTATTAAATTGCAACGACACTCACGTATTTGATGAAATTTTGAAGATGTAAATAGATTAAGGTTTTTTCTGTAAATCAAATAAATAATTTCTATTCTATTCTATTCTATTCTATTTTTGTCACAATAGGCGTGACATGTTTCGTCTGCGTCGGGCAGACATCGTCGGACAGACAGAGTGGTGTTATCACCTTCGCGGGGCTAGGACATCAGACGATGTCTGCCCGACGCAGACGAAACATGTCACGCCTATTGTGATAAAAATACGTGAGTGTTAACCGTTGCAATTTAATATCAGTATGTCTTACGAAAGTTTAAATTAGGTGTTTTTTTTGTTTCAGCCCTGAAGTGTGGGGTATCGTTGGATAGGTATTTCAAAAACAATAATTCCGCTTAAATGTTGAAGTTATGGGCGTTTCTCGCTCTTAGCACGTAAATATCGCGCCATTCTGCATGGTACATTCAGATACAAAGATATGAATACCGCCAAAGTGGCAAAAATATGTATACAGGACTTTATTGCCTCAAGGCCGTGTATACATATTTTTTTCACTTTGGCTGCATTCATATTTTTGTAGCTGACTGTACGTAGTATGTATGCCAGCTGTTAAGCTGAACTCCGTTCGGAAGCGCAGAGTCCTCCCGATGTTCAGGCTTCACGAAGTGACCTCGATGTGTAGAGGATTTGAAAGCCGCCTTTGAGAGACGACTCCACACATTCCTGGATGTCATGGGGAGCTGTTTCATCGACGAATGGCAACGACCAGTGGCCTTGTATAGAGGGCTATCGGCCTTACCTAGTCTAGAATATATGAATGTTTGATGAGTAAGTTAGGTTCAGCGACGTCGCTTAAGAAGGGGTCAAATTGTATTATTTCATACAATTTGATATTCAAGTATAACATATCCCTGAAAATTCAGCGCGAAATTACAGGAGGTTGAAAATCGCCTGAACTGCCCCGAGAAAAGGATGGTATGGCCGTGCCTTTGTTTTGCTCGACTTGTTGGTTACACATTAAGAGGCATATACATTTTGCCGATTCAGCTCAAATTTTTTGCCATGATTTTCATAGTTCTTTACAAAAACATTTTTAAGACGTTCTACAGTACATACGGTCCTTTGAATATTCGATGCAGGCACATAAAGTGCTCAAAGTAGCACCATGTGTACTGTAAAAGAATAAGTAATTATAGCTGTTTCTTTTTGAGGTGATTTTTATTTGCTTTAATAAAATCGTAATTCTTGGCGAACCTGTTATTATGTATTACTTATTTACATTTCCTCTTGGAGAAGGATCGCGTGAGTTTATTGACGCAGCGACCGTTAGAGAGGTCTCGTGGGCAAGGTAGCGGAAGCAGCCATATCCTGAACGATGGCGATGGCATGCCGTCTGAATATAATCAGTTCTCCTACCAATGAGTCAACCATCACTAACAACTGACGGCCTATCGCGAGCCGTACCGAAGATATCCATCTTTGTCGCACTTTCGAATGAAATGACAAATGCGAAAGAGGCGAAACTTCGCTTGCTCACTCATAGTTCATTTCTGTTTTAGGTACTTATATTCTAGGGAGAGCGGGATGCACTGACAATTAATTTACATGAGCGAATACAACCGCCCTTACTTATAGTAAGGGCTCTTAGCCTGTTATTCTACTGCTCACCAAACAATATAGCTTTAAATAAACCACCATAAGTGATCTTGCTATCGGTAGCAAAGATGTGATAAGCGAAGATTACAATTTAATACTATACGTATTTCGTCATAGTGGAGTGCTCCGTAAGCAATGGAAATACAAAGGCCGGTCATACATCCCCTTGCGGCAACCTGCAATTCGTATTTATTATACGGTTATCCCAGAACCCGACAACAATCTGTTAATTCTGAGAATATCTACTTACCTTTTTCTCAGAATATAATATTTTTGTTTTAGTAGGAATTACTTGGTTGCGGGAAACTTATGTCCATTATATTATAGTAGGAACTTCCATATTTTATGTCTGTGTAATAAAATCATCTATGTTAAATTATAACTATAGTATAGAACCACAAACATTACGCTATAATTAATGGTCTAGACTAAAATAGGTCCAATATCTCCTAAAGGCATTTAAACTGACATTGCCCTTGTACATACAATTTAATATATTGACAGGTAATAAGGGATATCCTGTAGCTTGGCTATTGGCTAACTATTGTTGTCGGTAGAAAAAAGGTGTGTTACCTTACCTATTCGAAATTACTTAGGGTGAATAAACTTTCAGCGCCTACATTTTATGAATAGCAAAATTAGCAAAACCCTTATAGCCCTTCGCGCTTATAGCTTAGCGCTGACAAAGTGGCAAACGGTTCACCCATACCTATACACATAAATAGATGGTGTTTTTTTTTTCTCTTTAACCCTATAATGTGGTTTTTTGTTAGACTGATGAATGGTAGTCTTCTAATTCCAGTTTTGAGAGAGTGAATATTTTCGGAAATCGCTCAGGATATACCTACAAAGAAATATTTAAAAACGGATAAAAAAACGTGTAACATTTGAAATGTGTCCCATGTGGAAAAAAGCATGAAACTATGCATTAATGTAGAAAAGATAGAAAAACCGGAAGTGGAAACGTCACGTGATTATTTTCCCTTCCTTTTCCTCGTGTTTGTGTCCCAAATTGTAGTTTTTCACGTTTTATATAAATACAGCAAAAGTTACTGGGTGAAGTAATTACTGGTCTCAATGTGCAAAATGAACAGACCGCCCGCGCCGCCACCGTTTTCCTATATTTTGCACTTTAGGGCCTTTAGTATGTTTTTTGTATGCATGCTAAGAAATCGCACTAATCTTCAACTGAAACTATTTTATATATGATGGTCGGTAGAGCCGTTTATGAGTTATCGCAAAAAGTTGTCATTTCTTATCCGAAGCGGCGCAAATTCACGACAGCATCGTTACATTCTCTAGAGGGTGATAAGACTGATAAGTACTTAGGTATTATAACGTAAAACGAAATGGTTTTGACTATTACAATTGGCTCGTCTGACTACAGCTCCTAAATTATAATTTCATTGCAACTGACTTCCGTGATGTCGATCCCGTCTCGCTTATGCTATTCGAAGTCAAAATATAACATTCACATGAGAAAAGAAACAACTTGCTCAACGTGTCATATCCGATCTTGTTTATCGGGGGAATATAAAACAGTTATTGTATATAAACTGTCAAACAACGCAGTCTAAACCGTTGAAAATCAAAATCTTGAAATTTGGATTATATTTTTCAATAATGCTCCAATAAAAATTTAACTTTTAATAGGAAAAAATTGAGTCCGAATGAAATAGTTCAAAAGTTGAGTAACTGTAAAACTCCGTCTAATATATTTACAGTTGGTACAGTCAACTACAACAAAATATGAATACAACCAAAGTGCCAAAAATATGTGTACAGGACTTTATTGCCTGAACATTAAATTCGTGTATACATACTTTTGGCACTTTGGCTGTATTCATATCTTTGTCGTTGACTGTACATACCTAAGATACGAGTATGCATTCTTAAAGTGAACGTTGCCTTTCCACCAGCAATACACCAAATTAGTATTCCGTCGGGGAGGAAGCCACAATAATGAATATGTGTCGGCTATGATTTCCTGTCTCCTTGTGACTGTCGCGGAGTCACGCCCTGGCCGTCCCCCCGCCCCCCTCCCCCCTCTCATACCCTCAGGCCACGTCCGCTATGCCCTCTGCCCGATCCGGTCACCGAGCAGTGTGACCTCTCGCTGAATATCTAATAAGCGCTGGAGTCGCGAAGATGTCACACGGATAAATCGCCAGTCTCTAGCTTAACTAGCACAACGGAGCTCTGCAATATTCTACGTTTTGAAAGTCAATTTATTTATTGTTTTAAATAAAAAACGAACCTATTTTAGCAGCGGACGTTACCTCCAGCATATGCAGCCGTGTTTGAATATTTTATGCAAATAGGAGGCACGATTGGCAACACTTTCATATGACTTTATATATGAGAACGTTAGAAACGTAAAACAATAAACTAGCAAAGAGCGTGTCATCAGGCCATGCTCAGTGTAGGGTTCCTTAGTTTACCGTCCGTCAAAATAGGTTACTTAAAAAAAGTTTAAACAGTTACCATACTCATAACAATAAAAATGGAGTATCTTCGCAGGTTTTATGACTTATACGCCCGAGAAGATACGTTTTTTTTGCAAGAAAACAAAAATGGCTTAACTGACCAAGTTCAAAATATTTTTTCTTTAAGGTCTTTACAAAGCTCTACTTTCACGATTTTTTTAAGGGTTGAAGTTGAAACCCTTACCCCTTTTTGAAAGGATGAAAGGGCTTATAATTTTATTCCCTTTTTTTTATTGTACCACTTTCTCTGCATGGCTGATATGTATAACACCAAATTATAGCTTTCTAGTACTAACGGTCACTGAGCTAAGCCGCAGACGGACGGACAGACAGACCGACATGGCGAAACTATAAGGGTTCCTAGTTGGCTACGAAACCCTAAAAATGTATCTCTGTTCCCATCTTTAGGTAAAGAAAATAGTTTGAAAGTACTCTGAGAGCGTACTTTCGTAAACGGTAACAGATTAATCTCGGAATCAAAAAATAGCTCCGTAATGATGAGATATAGTTTTACTTTTGTATTCGCTTGACTTTTTCTGTGCAAAGAACACGTTTAATTGAAGCACTCTGTCGATAATCTCGGGAGGGATCTGAGCACAGTCAGTTAAGTAATAACGCTTCATTGTTGTGTGACGGATTCGGTATTTTCATTTATTATTTTGAATTGAGGCACGTTCGGGTTGGACGGTCCTATAAAAGACTTCAACGCGCTGCTGCAAGTGCATTAATAAGATAATCTATAAAAGGACCATGACAGCACCCGCCGCGCAACAAGTACCCAGTGCCAGGAATAAGTTTAATTACGCGTGTAAATTAGTTGCTATCATTAAATTTAATGACTTACTATACTTATGATAGATAAAAAAGTGTAGGTACTTAACATAAAATATAATCAAGTAAGAACTAGTAGAGACGTAGCTTATAATGTATGTGTTTTTTTTAAGTGTCTTACTTCATATAAATAACATTTACTATATATTTAATGTATAATTATTATGGTATCAACACGTTGAAGGGCTATTAAGGCTAAGATCCTAATGGAAATGGTACCAAAAATATACTTTTTTCCGATATTGGTTTAAATAAATTGTTGATAATCGCTGGTCCGATTTCATTTCCCCGCGGTCGTGAGCTTTTGAATGCATACCTGCGGGGCTCAGGCCTATAAATATATCGAGATTATAGTTCTAGATGGATAAAATATGATGCCTTTCAAGATTCCACACCGTGTTGAGCTTCACTTTTGTACAAGAATTTATATTTATTTACTTTTTTATCCAACTGCGCCAAGAAGAAGGGTTTTGAGTTTGAGTCTATGTATATATGTGTGTAGTATTATAAAATAGGTTACTGTGAACACAAATTTTAAGGCAAACTTATCCTTGTAAATGATGGCATGGAAATAATGGAAGTTCTATGAATAATACGCAGTAAAGTTATAAAATTCTTATACTATTTTAGATGAAAATATATCTAATTTACATTTATTTTAAACAATTAATCTTTTTAGAGGTATAATATCTATGCAAGTCCCATAAATTGACACGTTGATGATAATTGTTCAAACGTCTGTAATGTTAAGTTTAATTATACGCCCGCTCCTTTGATTACGGCGCCGACCTCTGCCCGGCTGTATATAGTTTAATCAGTTCTTTAATTACATTTCTCTAATAGTTTACTACTTTTATGACTTCATACCATTTAGTCTTCGGAATAATTTATCTTCAGGTTTAATAAAGATATCAAGCGTATTTATACGGCATACTTGTACCACCTGTGCCAGTGTATACTAGCCGTGAAGGCCTTTGCCCAGCAGTGGGACACAACGTTATATTACATAATAGGTAAAAAAATATCTTTCAAAACTTTTGGCGGCTTTTTACAACAGACTCAAAACTATCAAACTCGAATGAAGACTTGTGTTCTTTCCAATATTCAGAATCGTCTACCTAATGTTTTGTTTTAAATGCTTTGCTAGTTTATCTTTAAGCTGTGTCTTTGATATACATATGCAGGTATATGTAATTGGCTAGAGGTCATTAATAACATAGTACATATTTTTAATTTTAATTGTAATTAAAATTAATTCCATATAAAAATGCATCCTTCACTCTATCGTTTAAAATGCTATCCCAAACAGCTGTTCGTATCTTATATCGCAGTGTTGTCAGTGAAGGAATTAAACCCAAATATGTGGGTAAGTATCTCATGTCATTTCAGAAGAACATTGATGCATTATAAGTAGGTATTGTTGGTATGTTAGTAAATACCAAGTGTCAAATAAAAGCTAAGAAAGCTATAGGGATAGAGAATGTAAACGATGCTCTGAGATGACATAACTTTGTTATTTCGATGGAAGCTTTAGAGCTTAATACAGGATAGGTATTAGGGTAAATTCCTGATTACAAATACAAAATGTGCCATGAAACGTTTATACAATATATTATTAGAAACAAACACAGAAATATATGAAAAAGGTAAAAAACTAACTACTTAGGTATGGTCACCGAGATGCGACCCTTGCGAAAGGGTTCCCATGATGCTGGCTGAGTTCTCCCCTGAACGGCTATACCAATCCGTTGTACGAGAAACGAGCCAGCTTTACGGTCTCCGGTGGCCTCAATATGCGTTTATTTCATAACATTTAGTTCTACATAGTATGTTACAATTCAGTTAGGTCTGTGTAATGAAAAAGGTGTGGGTAGCTTGCTGGATTTAAACCCGCCCTTTACAAGTTTACAATTTTACGCTAATACGTACCTAGTCATTCTAGTTCTGCATTATAAATTATACAGAACCTATTCTATTATCAAAAAAGAGTGTTAAGTTTTATGTCAGTGTAGTTCAGGGGTCTCCAAACTACGGCCCACGAGGCCTTTTAACCTGATTCTGGGGCCACGACCCAGACCTCACCACCCCACCCACCTACGGAACCCAGACCACGGAAGAAACCCTAATTTGACCCAACAGACTTTCTAATCTGGCCCCTAGTTTATAAAGAACACCTCCAGGTATGATGAAAAAATAAATTACGGTGCGTCGTGGTCAATGCAGGCGCAATATTTTCAAAGGCGCCGTGCAACTGTATGGCGGTTGACAAAAAATAGTATGGAGACCCCGTCTAGATACCATATATATCTGTACTGAATCCATTAACAGAGATGTTACATTAACACCAGTGAAGGCCGATGTAAATAACATGTATAAAATGTAGTTATAATTTATAATACTACATTTTATATTGTATTACAATGTGATTCTGATAAGGTTTAAGTGACCGTAACATTTAAGTAATCATAAAAGCTGAAGTACTTCAATCTCGGAAATAGAACGGATAAAACGATAAGTATAGTTGCACGTTGCATCGCGTGTGATTGCTTTGAGACTGTCTCACGACCATAATAATGTAGCATTCGTTGACAATGAAGGTACCGGCTGCGGGTTCAATCCCGCAGCAACTAATACAGAGGTCAAAGTTGGTAAATATAGAGGTTAAAATGTTACTATAATTAAGCGGTGCCATTACTACAGTGTCAAATACAGAAGGGAAAATATAGTTTCTACGAAGTAAAAAGCTAAGAAGTCTGGAAAGTGAACTAAAAACTATATATAAATAAATTTGGCTTTACTTTTAATGATGACTTTTAGAAAAATAAGGCGTAGTCTAAATAGGTTCTCAAATAGATGCTCTGCTTGAGCGTTAAGCGTAGCATTGGACACTGATTGAGACGTAGGTTTCTATAACGCCTTATAAGATTCTCAAGGAGACTTACGAATTATTTACAAAAAAAAAAAATGGTATTACTTATAGGACAATCTTACACAACTCGACCTATTTCCACGGTAACCTCAATAAGGCTTGTGTTATGGGTACGACGATATATATAATACATATATACCTACAAATACTTAAATACATAGAAAACATCCATAACTCAGAAACAAATATTCGTGATAAACTGACGAATATAAGCCCTGACCAGGATTCGAACACGGGAC
This sequence comes from Lathronympha strigana, assembly GCA_949128165.1. NCBI lineage: Eukaryota > Metazoa > Arthropoda > Insecta > Lepidoptera > Tortricidae > Lathronympha > Lathronympha strigana. The sequence continues at coordinate 12,976,135 of OX421909.1, read as the reverse complement.
CTCTTGCTTCGTAGGCAGGGTCAATACCGACTAGGCTAGGGGGCCGCACACTGTACAGGAATAATATAGATCTACTTCATTTATCAGGACTTCAGGACTAATATATTGCCAATTCCCAGCTATAGGTACCTACTTCCTATAAACTGTCAAAAATGCATATACATTAGGTACCTATATGACGTATTACCTATTATACAAGAAGCGTTCGACAATTTACGTTTATATTATTCAGACATGGACCAAATATGTATAATGACACCGATTGCAGATGTGGTTTGCATAAATTGCATAATGCATTTACTGAATAAAGCAAAACCATGTCAAGTGTAGCTCTGAGAGCGTAAGTTTAAAGATGTTATTACTCCGAACGCTTCGAGGAACTGACCTAAATATAATTGGGTTCCTGTATTTATAACAAATAGGTACCTACATACTACTAAAGTATCTAAGTTCCAAACTCATCTCAGAGGTAGAAAATAGTAAAACTCTTGCACCAACCGGGGTTAGCCAACTAAACCGGAGTTACGGAAACTAAGCGTTTATTTCATATAGACTGACAGTTAATTAGCCGGGTTAGCGGTTGGCGCAAGCGGCGCTTAAAGAAAAAGTAGCTATTATGAAAGAATATAAATGAAATACGTAAACGATCCAGGAAACTTGCAGAGGAAAATGAATGAGTAAAAGTGAGTTAATGAGAAATTATGCTTTCATAAAAATCCAAAATGCTTCTTAGAAGTTTGTTTGCAAGCCTCAAACAAACACCTCACTGTGACTTAACATTGTGCAATCAACTTGCAAATTTAAGCCTTGACTTTATTGGTGCCAAGCTTAAGGATAGGCGAAGAAGGCGTAGCGTAGGCGACGTTCTACAATAATTTTTAAATTCTATTACTACAAGTATGGATGCAATAAATATATATAGGTAAACTTACTGCCTGTCATACGCGTGTTTAACAATGGAGCTAATCAACTGTTAGAAATACATAACGTATTTATCTCAAGCGCATCTAAACCTCAGTAGATTCTTGTCGCTTTTAAATTAAGTTTTTCTTTGAAAACAAACATTTAAGTCAGTTGTGTTCAGTAGTTCCCATCATTTAAAGTTCCCACAGATTGACTCAGAGTCAATTGCTGCTATTGCTTTTTGGAAAATTACTGCGTTGCTAAGGGTGCAATTGCTGGCCATGTGAACGCATATACGACTATGTACGTGGTTTATGATATTGGGAAGTCGAAAACTTTCATCAATAAGTATAAAAGTATAATGGTGTCCTGTTATTTACAATATTTACTGCCTCAGACAAAGAGTATAACTGGGACCTCTGACTCCTATCACGCGTTGCTGTTATACGTATATCTGGGGGTCAATTTATACTGGGAACCTCGAGATAATTTGTTTTGGAATAGTTAGCAGGGGGTCGTCAAGACAATTTTATAGCAGTGCTTTGTAAGGGTTTCGTATCTATGTAACAGGTGTCTGATGTGTGAGTTCAGCCGGCGGCGGAGACAAAAGAGCAGCCGGTGACACGGTCAGCCACGTATTGTGCTCGTTTGAGGTAGGCTCTCAGTTACCATTGTGCATTCCTCCCAACGGTAGCCAATATTCAGTATTACATGTTCTTGTTAGTTTACTTACGTAAATAATTACCAATATCAGTTGAATATTTTAACAGAACTAATTACCTAAGTCATGTAGATATCAGACATACGAGTATTTATACGCTAATGTTTAAATAGGTAAGATATTCGCTCATTACATTTTATGAATGTATTGTTTTGCTTTTTGTTTCTTTAGTTTTTGTCGTATGTTTACTAGGTATTTATATAAAAAACAACGATATTTTCGACTAAATACTAAATATTTTAATGGAAGGATACGTGTCATACGGTAGCCTGCTCAGTCAGTAGTACCTAATGGGAATATTCAGTTTGATAATAACTAATAATATTTATTTTCTGCGCGTCGCGTCGTTTGAATACTCATAATACATTTATAGAGTAAGCCGCTCTTCTGGTTATCTTTGTACTGTGTGGGCTCTAAGGCATCTGCTCAAACACTCGAGCAATGAACTCACCGTGAAATCCAAGTTTGACGGAAACAGGTCCCTCGGTATCACATCGCCTCTCGTTGCTTTGATTACCTTATATTACTCAACATCGTTAGCTCATAACTCACGTTTACAGTTATTTATAAATTGTTCATGTAAAGACATTTACGAGTATATGTCATATCCGCATTCCATGTGTTTTAATTTTCTTTGAACTAATTGCTTGGAACTTAAGTTTTGCCAAAAGTTGGTTTTCTTATTCTAGTTTGGTAAAGTTATAGTATAAATAGTAGTACCTACATGTGTGAAATCGTATAATAGCAATGAGACACGGAAAGCGTTCTGCTTGGGAAGATTTATATATACCGGTAAAGTTTTTTGCCACAGCCGATTGCTAATGTTCCGCGGTAAGTGCAAAACATACATAGAGACAAAAAGTATCACTAAAACAAAGAACACTTTTGTATTGAAAATATGTAATTCTTTGTTTTAAAATGTATGAGTATTATTCATGGGTTGGTATTAGGTCATGGAAAGAATGAGAGATGGAGGTAAAACTGTAAGGAGGCATGAACGAACGAACGAAAGGAAGTGAACGAATGGAAGGATATTTCAATCGTAATTAATTAATAACCGTTGACATACTTTTAATGATGTAATTATGAATTAATAATAATTAACTTTAATGATTTTAATAAATTTGAACATAAATATGCTGGATAATATTTAATGTATGTATAATTTTTTAAGTAGCTAGTTTTAGGAAAGTTTTTAAGTATTTGCATGTCGATATACGACAGGATACTGTACAACACTGTACGACCATCTGTACAATTAATAGTTTTAAGTATTCTAGCAAATAAAAATCTTTATCTTATCTTATCTTTATCTTTGCGAGCACACCAAGAAGTTTGGATGGAAAACCTTCCCTACCAGCCATTTTATACGTTTAATAGAGATATAAATGACATTCAAACCAAACATATGTAGCATTTATGTATACGCATATATTTTATCTATACATATTTAGGTAATAGTGTTCCTTAATTCATTTTGTTTTTTGTTTAGAATACCCCGCCTACAATCTTCTCTGCTTTACCTCATGGTTGACTGGTAGAGAATGCCGTATCACATTAAGTTCGACTTTTGTACATTAAGCTTATTTTTTGTGCAATAAAGTTTAAATAAATAAATAAACATATACGTAAAAAACCTCTTAATTGTATGCATAACAGGTAGTTTTTTAGTTTTAAATGGCAGTTCAGATTTAAACGAAGGTTGCTAATATTAATTTATTATCAGGTAGGTAATTAAATACATAAATACTAAATAATATAAAACTTATTTAACTAAACTGACACTAATAGGTACGTATCTAAAAACCCATAAAATTACGTCTTAATGTCATATTAATTATATTTGAGTTATAAATCGTGCGTGTTTCGTTCCAGTCAACCAATTGGAACCCTAGGCCACTCTAGAACCATGTCAAAATGACAAGCAGTAAAAGAATTCTAATAATCCATTTATAGCGTCACTATGTCACAGTCCTACAGTGGCCTAGGGTTCAAACTTCAAATTGGTTGACTGTACATGTTTTTTTAAATAAATTTTTAATTTGAATCATAGCACAAGGCGTTTCTTCTTAAATTATCGAACCATCTGTTATTGAAGTGTCCAAGACTATGTGGCGTGGTTGTCTCGCCCACCGCACGGCACGGCGCAAGGCGACGGCGACGCCAGGCCCACCTCGTTACCTTGCCCGCTTCCGTCATCACATCATGCTGACATCACCAACTGTAACCACAAACAACCACGGGCCACTTAGTACGGTAATTAGGTATCCAATGGTTTTTGTTATTTTATCGGCTATATATAATTGGGATTTTTTTATTTTATTTTTTATAACTAGCATTATTCTTGTCAATATATCAATTTATCAATATTCTATTTTATTGGGATTTATTGCTTCATTAGAATAAATTCAAATTTATTACATTAGGTATACCTAATTAATTACAATTGGCATTTATTATTTTTAGGGTTCAATGGCCATACGAAACCCAAATTCTGATAGTTTTGTCAGGTATATGCTTCAGCCTGATAGTTAGTTAGTCCGAGACTGAGACTCTTAGTGCTTTCTCATGGAATAGTTTGAGTGCTGTGATTTTGTTTGAATATTTATTTTATTAAGGCCCACTAGATATTGGACACATAGCTGATATTCGATACATGATAACAATTACGTTAGTTGAAGTTTATAACATTAAAAGAAAATCAACATGATTCTGCCTGATTGAAAAACGCCTCTACTTTGACAAACGTTTCGTAGGCTCTGTTCCGTTTCATACATCTATACAGGTTTATAAGAACTGTTTTATATGTTTAATATTTTTAATAAATGATCATTATTATGATGAAGAGCCCAATTAGTGAAATAAGAAATATTAATATCTTTTATATGTAGCCGTTTATAGTAAGTGCGTTTTTAATTTTTTCACTTCACGGTAAATTTAACTAATAATAAAACTCTTCGGTAAGCAGTCATGAATTGGAAAAAAACTTAATTAAAAAAATAATTGAATAGTAAAAAGAACTAGTTCGCTAGTATGAATTTAGCTCACGCAAAAAACGGCACTTTTGAGCAACTGTATTGAAAAACTTTTCAACACACTTGCTTTACTTTAGGCATAAAATAGCGTGAAATTTGAACGACGTTTTCCAGTAAGTGGGCGACGCAGGTGGTAAATAGAATTTACCGCCCGCGTCGCTTACTTCTAGCCCTAGGTTGTAATTTTGGTTTTACCGACCGCATCGCCTGCGTGTGATGACATCTATTACGAGCAAGTGTGATGATGAAAAATATTAAAGTGCGTGTACAGTCAGCTGCAGAATTAAGTGACCCCCGCCCCCCTGCATTTACTTTCTATGTACCTACCTGCGGTTTTCGGGGTTGTTTTCATTGCATTACGGCTACGCGTTACTAAACCGTGTTATATTTAAATTAAGTGAGGTAATCCCTCGTGATCAGCTACTGGTAAGTTGTATTAATGTTGAAAATCGCTAGCATTCATCTGTGTCAGTTGAAGCACGACATGGGAGTCACACTTACTTGCGCGCAATTTGTAAGGCAGGTCAAACGCTGCAATGGAATCCACCGCGAGCGGATTTTCTACTTCAAAGAGAGTCATAATGTGCGGAATCTTGATAACCATGCAAATATTTGCTTATACAAAGCATACAATTAGAATACTAATAAGGTGGAGTTAGTTCTCGCTAATATTATTGTGATATTGGGATTCAATATTGGTTTCATGCACTTATAAATATACTTTCGACAAGTTGCGTATTTTTTTTAGCTAGGTACCGTCAGAATTTTAACACTAGTCCCGTAATGTTATACTAAATATGTATTCGCATACATTTTACTACGTTTTATTGCAAATTAATTATTTTGATTCGATTTGATTCAAATATTATAATAGATCATTATTAAATAAAACCTACCTATTTGGCTAATGATTACGTAAACCCAGATGAAGAATCCGGGGAAAAATATAACTAAAGTACCCCTATATAAAAAGAATACGTAATATAGGTAGCAGACCTTTTTGTTTTTATTGTCATACTTTAAAGTTCCTGTGAGTGTGAAGTAAAAGTTACTACCTATTCGATAAATAGTCATTCCAACTTCCCCAAACATGGTCAATTTTAAAATTACTTACTAACCAGTTAATAACAGTATTCAAATCTAAGCGCATTTCTTAAATCTGATGTTTCTTAAGGAACTTGATTGTACTTAAACCTAATCTTTAACATGGATTGTAAATTATAACGGTATACTATTTAAAACGGAAAACGGCTCATTAATACAAATACATGGTAAATTCCTCGTTTTAAATACTAAGTAGGTATAAAGTTACGTAGAATTTAAATTAAATTGCGGGTAAACTGATAGCTTCTGAATGCAGTTCCAAATAATTGAAAGAGATTGCATTAGACGTTATTTACAAGTGATCATAAAATAGCGCATCTATGTAGTAAGTGGAATCAATTTGAATTCAAATGTTAGAGGCTAGGGATGAATAAAATTACTAACTCGGTAGCCTTGGCAACAAAACAGCGTCATTCGCTTATTGGTGTCGCAGGGGCAACGATGCGAGGCGCCCGGTGTCATTAACATACATTTATTTTATTACTACGACTAGAATGCATTCATAGTGCAATTATTGCGTTCAGGGAATTATTATAGCAAAAAATATCTTTATAAAAGTTTTATGTTTATTACTAATTTTATAGCTAAGTTTTTAAATTGAATTAGGTTTTTCTGTTTTAAGGTAAAGTTATCTACGGTAGTAAAATATTTCAAGGTACCTATGTACATACCTACGTTTAGTCATCAAGATGTACCAACGTAAGTTCCAACAAAAGCTCTAACCATTCCCACTTTATGATAATGACAGATTTTCCCTATTGTAGGTTAGGTTAGTTAGGTATCTTAATACGCAGAAATAGGAGCCCCGCCCCCGCTTTTGCGGGGCTTCGTCGAATTGAGTGGTTTTTAAACTTTGTTAATACAAATAACAAAAAATTTAGAAATATTGCAAGTGGTTAAAAAACCCTTCTAGAGAAATGAGCTATTGAGAAAAAATAAAATTGGGAAAATTTACGAATACCTAGTTAGAAAACAATTTGGGAAAACAAGCTATTGAGAAAAATACATATTAAATTAATAATTAAATATGCGAATGGTATTAATCGATACTTGGTAAAAACGATTTCCGGAAAATACAGTTCACACTCAGTATGTACAACGCTATATTAATTCAGTCGAAGTCATTATTAAGAAATAAGTACATTTGCGGCTTAATTTCCGCGACTCATTATTTTCATACAAAATCTAAGTAGGTATGGAATATTATGTCGTGGCAATTAGACGCAACCGTAGAAATATTCTCAAGTATTAGCTATAACATGTTTTGCGTTAATTGAAGTTAGTGTCATCGTTACAATGTCATAAGTACTTATGTAAATATGGAAGGAAAATTTGAATACGCAAGTCAGATGTTTGGAGAGGTGTCATTATGTTTTTTTAATTTTATTATAACTATCTTCAAATATGTTTAGGCTGTTTGTGAAGGTTGTATACCTCTCTTCTACGCGTGAAAGCCGGGTTCCGAAAAAGCTATAGTACCATAGACCACATACACGGCTTTAATCGGATCATCGGTCCACCTCGTCAGTGGACGTCCTACGCTGCGTTTTCCGGTCCGCGGTCTCCACTCGAGAACTTTCCGGCCCCGACGGCCATCATATGGCCTGCCCATTGCCACTTTAGTGAGCTAATCCGTTTGGCTATGTCGGTAACCCTCGTTCTTCTACGTATCTCCTTATTTCTGATTCGATCCCGTAAAGAAACCCCAAGCATAGCCCTCTCCATAGCTCATTGAGTGACTCTGAGTCTATTTATGAGACCTATGGTGAAGCACCACGTCTCGGATCCATATGTCATCACTGGTTGGTAACACACACTGGTTGAAAACCTTGGTTTTAAGGCACTGAGGTATTTTGGACGAAAAGACGTTGCGTAATTTCCCGAACGCTGCCCATCCGAGTTGGATTCGGCGACTGAGCTCTTTCTCGAAGTTGGATCTACCTAGTTGGACGGTCTGTCCAAGGTTTACATACGCGTCAACAACTTCAAGAGCCGAGCTCCCAAGCATTACGGGGGTAGGCACGACATAGACATTCGACATGACTTTCGTCTTGTCCATGTTCATTTTAAGACCTACCCGTTGGGAGACTCGATTGAGGCCTTCGAGCATTGTGCTGAGTTCTCCCATCGACTTTGCCATGACCACGATGTCGTCGGCAAACCGAAAGTGAGTGATGTATTCGCCGTTGATGTTGATGCCTAGTGCTTTCCAATCTAAGAGCTTGAAAGCGTCTTCCAAAGCGGCCGTGAACAGTTTCGGAGATATTACATCTCCTTGTCTCACACCTCTTTTTAAGGGCACCGCCTTTGAGCTCTGCTCCTGTACTCGGACTGACATAGTGGCCTTACTGTACAAACACTTCAACACTTCGACGTACCAATGGTCAATTCGGCATCGCTGAAGAGACTTAAGCACTGCCCATGTTTCGACCGAATCAAAGGCTTTCTCATAGTCCACAAACGCTAGACATAGCGGCAAGTTGTACTCCTCGGTCTTCTGTATAACTTGTCGAAGCGTATGTATGTGGTCTATGGTACTATAGCTTTTTCGGAACCCGGCTTTCATGCGTAGAAGAGAGGTATACGACCTTCACACACAGCCTAAACATATTTTTCCCCTCACTAACTCGGAAAGCGCTGTTTTGTCCTTTAAAACAAGCGTGGAAAAACGCATTTTATCCACATGTGGGGCAAAGTAATCTAATTCCTATCACTTACCACCAATCCAGTATAAGTGAGTCCTCAGGAGCGTACTTACTCTATGACAAATTTTGAAATTGATTTTTGATGGTTTCTCCAAGATAACTTACAAGTGGATAAGATTTATAATCGTATGTAGTGACTGTATTTTCCTCGCAATAGTGAGGGGAAAAATGTTGTATTACACTCGGCGGCAAAGTTTGTTCGACTCTCGTGCCTTGAGACCCTCGTAAAGCTCAAGATTCCAGTTATTGAACCACTCGCTACGCTCGTGGCTCAATTTTGGAATCTTTCGCTTGCTCAGGTCTCAATATAAGCCCGAGAGTTAAACAACAACTTTGCCCCTTGTATAATAAATAACTATTAAGATAGTTTATAAAATTAAAAAAACATAATGACACCTCTCCAAACATCTAACTTGCGTATTCAAATTTTCCTTCCATATTTACATAACTACGTATGACATTGTTATTACCAGGTATATTTCCACACAAAGAGAACATTGGGGAATTTTGAAAGTGTATTAGGTTTACATATTGTGTGATCGAGATTATAATCAACACGTATGCATTGAACTATTTTCCGAGACATCAGACAGTGTAACTTAATTAAGAGAGTAAATTCTCAACGTTTCCGGGAATATTCCCAATGTTTCCGGGGTATATTCCCAATGTTCCCGGAATATTCCCATACTTTCTAGGATAGTAAAAAAGGGCCAAAATGTTGAATCTTTTTTTTATTAACAAAAACTTTATCATCTTAGTTTCATTACATAATCACAGTAAATAATGTACTTTGTTTTTTTAACGACGCTCCTTATTGATGTACTCGAATTATCTGTGACTCTTAAAATTGAGTGTGGGGTGGTGCAGCTGAAGAACAACTTGGTTCAGTATACAATGATTCACTTAAGGCCTAATTTTTTTCTGTCTTTAAAAAATACTGGACGTCATATGGTGTTTTGGGACATTTGGTTAAATGACAGGCGAATTCCGTAGCATTTATAAATAAATACACAGAATTACAGTATTTGCAACAAAACGTGACTTTATTCTTACCTGTATGAGTAGTGAAATGTTCAAACACTTTGCTTTTAGGTCTCATGACTCAAGCACATCTACGCATGTATTGAATTGATACGTTCAAAGACTGAGAAATGCAACACAGTTTATTTTTTAGAGGAAGGGAGACAACCTATATATTGAAAGAAAGAGATAGCAACATAATATCAACAAAATGCATGGCCAAAAGGAGTAACAATTTTGTAATCGAAACACAAGCTTAAATTTTAGTATATAGAAACAGTACAGGATAGTATTATGTGTATATCTATTGGGTAGTATAAAGAGGAGGTTTTTACCTAAACTCATTTTGTTCTGCGGAGTACATCAAAATTAAACAAGTTAATTTAAAAAATATGCTTAAGTTGCATTGCAATATTCCCCTGTTTTGAAATATTCCCGGGAATAAGGGAATATTCCTGGGAATATTCCCAATGGGAAACTTCCCGTTCCCTGGAATATTCCAATGGCACATTAGTAACTGTACAACGAGATGTATGCAGCGCCGGCTAGGCCGACGCGAGCTCCACGATAATGCTGCACCTGACTTCGCTTCTTCTCGTAAAATAATTGTGTTAGAGCACCCAAGGTAACTCAATGCTGCCTAGTTGATTAAAACATAATTAGATCTATCGCTATCGGTGCACGGTGTAGGTAGATATATGCAATCATTTGCAATTAAAAGAATATCCTATTGAATTATTTTATAACTACAACTACTACAAGATTATTGTATGATTTAATCTCTATATGCGGCAAGGTAAGCTCATCACTTGGTAATTGCGCTCTAATCTTACACGGATGCTGATGCGACTGATGTCATATTGTAAAACAGGAAATCTTGACATACCTATGCAACATCCCATAAAATAGTAGGTAATTTTAGTTTGCCGGGAACCCTTGTCACTGCACTGGCACCTAGAAAGAGATTCTTGATAGCAAAAAAGAAATCATATTTGGCAATAAAACACCTAATTTCCATTTCCATTTTAATTTTTATTTGACTTTTTAGGTTGTCCTAGATGTGTATTAGGTATTTATTTCATCATAATAATATGATACACATTTAAATCTAAAAGTATAACTAAACTAAAACTATATAAAACTAGATAAAAACAAAATAATAGTATTTATATTAAGCATAATAAGACATAAAAAAGAGTATAAAAAGCACTTACCTGTTTGAATTAATTTAGATTTCCTTTCCCATTAGTATTGAATTTTAATCACAACTAAAATAGTATATTTCAAGTCTAATAATATTTATTTTAATGTTACAAGGAAACTATTAAGTACTATAGTTGAACCTGAGGTGTGGCGACTGGCGAGAGCCTGAAGATTTCGATGTTCTAACTGGCTTCTCTATAAGCCAAAGCATTGGCAAAGTGTACGTGCAGTAAAGGTCCGTAGCGTGGGCGGTGCCCGGTAGCCGGTAGGTAAGGACGTCGCGTGAGAACCCATCTGGAAGGCATCTCGACAGCTGTACTGCCTTCGCGTAGTTGCTCTAGACTAATTGCAAGCAGGGTTCATCGGCCGTTGCACCGCATCTTATGCATTATGCAGGCCCCACTATTCACCTCTCCTTTTCCCTTCGCTCTGCTCAGCCGCACACGGGCCTGACAAAGCTTTTTTTGTTTTATTATCTAAACACTCTTTCCCTTTTTAATTGAACGACTGCTGGATATCAGTCTGCAGTAAATTATTTGCATATTGATTTATAGCCTTTGTGTGGCGCGCTATTCTTTGAAAGAAATAAAACAAAACTTGTCAGTCGGTGTCTGCCGATTTCAAAGTGACCTCTGGTTTTCCATAATTCATCATTACGTCTATTAGTTTGCTTGTGTTTGACAACCTTGGTTCAAACATTAAAGAACTCGCTAATGAATCGGCCGATAGATATCTGACGATGACGATCCTATTCTTACAGAGCTCATCGTGGGAACAATCAACAAATAATAGGTATGCATTACAAAATTTAAATAGATATCTAGTGGTAATATTTGAAATAAGCAGGCATTAAACAGTTATTGTTCATAAACATTTGAGCTTGTTTTTTTGTGAAAGGTACCATTTGATAAGGTTCATTTCTGAATGAATCTTTATGGCATTCGCGCCTTACAGGCTAGCGACAAAGTGGTACCTTTTACTAAATACGCTCACATTCAGGTAAAAAAAGATTATAAAATAATAACGTTTTATTCCCGGTATTCAAGCAAACACGAACTACTACATTAGCTTTTAGCTGTATCCAGTGCTGACAAGTCTGTAAAGTTTTCATTAGAAATGTATCAATAGACGGTCTCTATGTCAAGATGCGTTGCGTAAGCGGCAATTTCGACAGCGGCCGGCGGATATAGCACGGGGCCGCTCTTACTTAGCCCACAACCCACACCTATACTGTTTGTACAACATCGCCTGAATACGTATAACTTGCTAACTGCATGAACAAACGGACCGACAAACACGAAGAATAGCGAGCCGTATCACTTGACACATTTTTTAGAACCCTTTTAGAAAAAAGTCCTAAGTATTATAAATATTGTTCCAAACCAAACAGAACAACAGAACGTGAGCGTGTGTTATGATTGTAAATATACCAATGGGTAGATATAATAGTTTTTTTGAGCTAAAAATAGGTAAGTAAACTTAAAGAAGTTAATACAAAAAACATATGCGCATAAAGTAATACAACAGCTGTTTTTATCCAAAATGAGCGATGTTGCTTCCGGGACGAGTCACCTACCGGTAAATTACTTTTCAAAAACCTTAAATAAATTATCTCCCAGGCAGCTACCTACTAATATATTGTTGAATCACGTCTTGTGTCATCCGTCGAGGTCTTCTGATGATCTCATTCTTGGCAAACCTTATTTTACTATATTGAAAAAGTGTATTATGGGTTGCCAATTACGAAACTATTATTATAGTGGCGTCTGTATAAGATACAATTGGCTATGGCAGTAGTATCAATAAGTAATAAATTGGATATTAATAATATTATTGAATACTTTTTTGCATCTCTGTGATTGCAAGGTCAGATGGAAATTGGTTGTTTAACCAATGTTTTCATGTTTTTATTAAGTCCATGTTACATTAAGCTACAGATTTACAAGATAACAGAAATATTCATGTTATTACCTTGTTTTTACCTACCTATACATGTATTTTGTGTATTTAATTTCCAAATTAAATAAGAATTAATTAGTTTAATTACCTACGCTACAATGAGGCTTATGATTATATACCTTTTTGCTGATTCAGCAATTTAGAATAAAGGTATTCGAGCACTTTATTTATTTGTTGAAACCCCCAGCAAAGCTAAATTTAGGATTTAAGTACTGTAAAAGGTAAAAATAATTACATGCCACGGCCAGGTTGAAGAATGATCTTAATGTAGCTGAGGGCAGACATTGAAATTAAAGTTCCAGGAATGCGTTGCCACGTCGAGTTGGCGCGGCGCGAGCGCAGGATCGCCGTTCCCGTTGCATGCCGACTGTTGCTGTGCATCTCCTCAGGTGAACCAGTTAATTGCGAACTAGAGATACGTAACAGCTATGAGTAGTAGGAAATATCCTGTATTTTGGTTTGTACAACCCTGATAAACAATTACAAATACTGGGCCAGGCGAAGCGCGTACGGCACCGGTGCCGCCTCTGCCCATTCAATTGTATGCTTCAAATTGAATAAGAAATAAAGCTTACCGCCTGACTAATACCAACACTTCGATAAATCATGCAACCAATACTTATAGTTTCAGATGTAAATATTGTAGGTTAGATACTAGGTAACAGCAGAACGTAGCTATATGTAGTAGTTACAATTAATTTCAAGTGAACTTTTCGGCTTGGACCGGCAGAGCGAAAAAGGTTAAGTATCTGATATTAACTCAACTATAACAAAATAATCTTGTTTGAGATCTTGATTTGATATCGGTTCGATGATACTCTTTATGCATCGTGTTTGCAATTATATCATTGACCGTAGGTTAATTATGGTAAGGGACATGAAAATCCCCGTCTGTTACCCTAATTGAAACTACGGTCGACGATATAATTATATGAGCGAGGCCACGTAGTAACTTATCAATATCATTTTAAGATAAGTATGTATTATAAGATGAGTACAGCTTTTTAAGTTACTTATTGCTTAGATATGAGGTCAACGCTGTTAAGAAGGTTATTAGCTCAGCAAACTCTTGCGGCTTTAAAATGACTAAATAAACATAGGCAACGCAGGTGATTATTTTAGCGAAAATTGACAAATAGTTGGTCAAATACCTAATGCATTCGGTTCTCCGCCAAACACCAGTCGAATAATAAGCAAAACCAGTCGAAGCAGTGACATCATCTTCCTGTGCCACAAGAGGCCACGTCCTTTACGAATATATTAGAAGACAGACTAAAATGCATAATAAATGAGAAAGTTAATTTGTTTAATGGTGACTTCTTACAGCCCTCATGTCCTGTAAGATGTGAGTATGTGTGTATGTGTGTGTGTGTGTGTGTGAGAATTATGCACGTTTACTAAGTGTTATATTTATAATTATTTACGATTCTTCTTCTTCCTAGCACTTTCCCGGTTTACACCAAGGCTCAGGGAGCCTGGGGTCGGCTTTGCTAACTGATCCCATCAAGTTTTACGAAAGCAACTGCCATCTTACCTTCTAACCAAGAGGGTAAACTAGGCCTTATTGGGATTAGTCCGGTTCCCTCACGATGTTTTTCTTCACCTAAAAGCGATTGCTAATTTCTAATGATACGTATTTCGTACATACGAGTAAGTACCAGCCGGCAGTATTTGAACATTTCGAACCCGCGACCATCGGATTAGTAGTCGCTTGCCTGACCGCTGGGCCACCAACGCTTTTAACGCTTTTTAGGGTTCCGTAGTCAACTTTAACTCAACCCTTATAATTTCGCCATGTCTGCCTGTCCGTCCGTCTGCGGCTTAACTCACTGATCGTTAGTACTAAAAAGCTGTAATTTAATATGAGAGCCTCTTTTTTTCCAATTTGGCCCCTCTACTTATTTCTTAACATGGTTATTTATTATGTGATTTCTACTCAGCTCTTCTGATTCAAATAGTAGACGAAAATTTTCCCAAAATTTCCATACATTTTCCAAACTTTCCATTTCGTCACCACTACACAAAGTCTGTGAAAAAATGCTAACGGAATTTAAAAAAATGTTGGGCTACTTATTTCTCCTATTAGGATCGAAATAGGTCGCGATTCTGAGTAGAAATCACATGAAAATTTCAAAATAAAAAAGAAAAGCGATTGGTAAAAAGTAACATTGGTTCGGGCGGGGGTTTGAACACACGACCTTCGGATTGAAAGTCGCACTCACATGTCTTACCACTAACCACCAACGCTCTAAAACAAAAAAACAATTTGAATGCGCGAGGGTTTCTATTTCTACTGCTGTATTTACAAGATAAAAAAATAAATACAAAAATTCACACAATTTGAGAACCTCCTCTTTTTTGAAATTTTGAAGTCGGTTGAATATAAAAAACGTTTAACAAGCTCTAAATTTTTACTTCTGATTCTTATAAATTATTAACCTTTGAACTGACAATAAAGTCAAAATGTATAGTGATTTAATAAATATATATTAGGTGATATCCAGTCCAGTCGAGTTTGTTTGTGTTTGTTGTAATGTAATGTAATGTTACAAAAATCTTTTTCATGGACACTCAAAATAAGGGGTAAAACATATATTTTCAAAATAATACTTACATTTGACAAAAATATCAAATTAAAAAATATATATATATATGGATAGAAATTGCGGATATAGTTGTCCCTCACCGTTGCCCTTGCGGTAGTGAGGTGGACTCCCGAGGATACCACGGTCTCTCCTGTCGGAGGAGCGCTGGTCGTATATCCCGCCACGCCAGCCTGAATGACGTGATTCGTCGGGCTTTTGTCAGCGTGGGCGTGCCAGCCGCTTTGGAGCCTCCTGGCTTGGCTCGTGACGATGGCAAGAGACCCGACGGAATGACGCTCATTCCGTGGCGGTTGGGGAGGCCGCTAATTTGGGATGCCACTTGCGTGGATACCCTCGCGCCTTCACATGTGGCCACCACTTCGGTCAGGGCGGGCGGGGCGGCTTCGGCTGCGGAGGTTTTAAAACAGCGAAAGTATGCTGGCCTTAGTGGCAACCATGACTTTGTGGCTTTCGCGGTGGAGACTCTGGGGCCGTGGGGTCCTGGCGCCCTCAACTTATTCAGGGCTTTAAAAAAGAGGCTGTTTGAGTCTACTGGTGACCATAGGGCTGGCTCATTTCTCGGCCAGAGGTTGGGCATTGCCATCCAGCGGGGGAATGTGGCCAGTGTTATGGGCACCCTCCCGCGGGGAAGCGACTTGGGAGATTTTGTAGGTTAGTTTTGTTGTAGTAAGTGTATTTAATAATGTTATTTTATTGATGTTATGTTTAGTTTTAATTTTAATATTGGATAGAAACAGACATTACATACAATGTTTTAAATAATGTTTCATTATTATACTACTACCTAATTAGATATTAATATATCGGATAGCCAGATTTGTTTCACGATTTCGGGGTAGTTTTCGTAGCGAAAGTTGTTCAGACCTACACAGACTTACAGAGTATGGCTTAGAGTTGATAAAATACACTGCACATTGGATTAAAATATGTTACCTACTAAACGAGTAGGTTTGAATTCTTATAGGTCAGTTAATCTAGCCGAGAATTGCAACAGTTCTTTGCGATTAAGCGAGAGATACGATGTACTTGCTATTGTCTTATTTTAGAGTCTACAACAATGAGCGCTACGCATGAACTCGCGCGTCGGTCTTTATCCATTATCTAGCACATCTATCTCGACCTTGCCAGCTTAATTAAATTGCTCTTTAATTAGAGTATAGGTATACATCAACTTGTTAACACAAAGAAGTTCTTCAATGATCATTCCGTAATGTGGTATCCTGTGGTTCAATAATGTGGTACTACGACTACTAAAATACAATATGATTGTAAACAAAAAAAAAATACGCGTACTCAGTTTAAAAACATGTTTAAAATAATTTGTCCCCGTCTTTTATATATTTATATGTTGTCAGATATAAAAGGCGAGTCGAAATAGGATTAAGGCTTCTAGCCTTCATTTTACCTATTTGCCCACACCTAAACTTTTAATTTATACGCATCTGAGCAATGACAGACTGGTTTTATTTATTAATCGTGTTTTTTTATACGTAGGTCATCGAATCTAAAAGGTATTTTGATTTTTCACCTTATTGCATGAGAGTGGTACAAGACATGGCAAAATTCAATCGGTCAAGATTAGATCAAGGATGATATAATCCTAGCAACAAGACTACTTTTAAAATCATCGAGTAAATTCAAATTTTAGTGGAGATGTATATTATAAAATATAAAGAATTACTGCTTATTCATTATAAAAAAATAAAAATCAAGTATATAATAGAGGTACCATAATACCTTCAATCTCTGTATTCATCTATCCGACGTTAATGACAAAATTGCAAGTAATGACACTGGTTTAAACTGAAACCAATTAGATGTCTCGGAGGGGCTGAGGTGGCAAAGCCCTTTAAGTTTAAACGCAATGGCCTTGCAATCTAGAGCTTAGTGTCCGCAGAGGTTCGCGGAGCTAAGATGGCGCTGGGGATCGTGGGGGACTTCAGCGAGGGAGGGGTGCGTCCGGGCAGGATTGACCGCCAGCCAGGCCGTGAGCCGCGCTCTATTTTTAGCGCTGTGTCACCGCTCGGCGCTGCGTCCGCGCTCCTCTCCCGAACGCACGTGAACGTTCCCACCGCATCGTTCCTTCATAAACTGAGATTTAGCAGCCCAGACAAACTGAAGAACAATAACATAAGGAGCAATTGTTATAAAATACTTTGTATTTCCATTGAATTCACCATTTAAACAGACTTTTTATAAGTAATACTCTAATGTTCGCACTTAAATATGTGAAGAGCATTGTGAAGGTAAGTGAAATATGGAAATATGCAAGTAAAATCAATGGAACAGTTCTCGTACATGTGTTTATTTGATTTCTAGTACTAGCCTATCCGTCAACCCATTCGCGTTGTTAATGTTATATCATGGTGGTTGTTGTAGAAAATACTCATTTGCTGCTCAACTCTGCGTAAAAACTTCTAATGCAGTATTGCACAGTGAATAATATTGCTAACTGTTCATTTTAAAGGTGGGTGACCGTTAATTATCATACAGACTTTATACTTATTTGTTTTATTTATTTAACAACTTTTTGCTAACGTATTGACACGAAATGTTACGTTTTACGATGGTTAATGTTTTTGTTACAGCGACATGTCTTGTCTGTGCTGTATTAATTAAGATTACACACCAGGGTGCGTAGCCAAGATGCCAATCGCTCACGCTCAGTCGCTAACGAAACGCAACTGTCATTGTCACACTAATAAGGAAGAGTGATAGAGAGAGGTAGCTGCGATACGTTATTAAGCGTGAGCGATTGGCATCTTGGCTACGCACCCAGATAGTCTCAACGACGTTTACCGTACCGTATTTCCAGCAATAATGGAGCCTGATGCAGCACGGCCACGTAATTAGAAGTGGAATCTACTTTTTAAAGTTACATTCGAAAGTTAACGACATTGTTGTGGCCGGATCAGCTTGACAAATAATTGCGGAAATATCAATGGGTTTGGCAGTCATACATCAATTTAGTAACGGAACTGCACCGCTACCGCTTGGGATCCTGTTTAATATCTCATCAAGGATCAAGCACGACACAGAACTGGAAGACCTTAGCGTGGACTTTGTTTGAAAATATTAAAAAACCGACCAAGAACATGTCGGGCCATGCTCAGTTCCGCATTTTACCGTCCGTCACCATAGGCAACCTTAAATAGTTATTTCTCAAACATGATCGGAAATGTATGCATTTATGTCACGAAATGAAGACATGAAGTTTCTTGTTTATGGCTCCCCACATTTACTTCTTGGCCGGAGGCCGTGAAGTAATGTATGGCGTAAGTATGAACGAAACATTATTGTCCGCTGCTCTTTTGCGTACTAAAACTAAACTGACAAAGGAAAAATTACATACTGCCAACGGCCACTAGATACTTGCGACATTAAAAAAAAACAAATTACATGGTTCTATGTATATTTATGTGCGGTTAAACATGGTGCTCGAATAACTCTTTCAAATGGCATCTTTAAAAAATAAAAAAGGTGGCAAATTAAACTATTTTTTCCTTATTAACTATTTACCTAGTAGTTATTTTAATTTTAATATTTCCTCACAATGTTTGAGAAAAGCACTATACAAGCCTCGGCAGGACTTGTTTTATCCAGCCTCGTCTACGACTCGGCCGTCTACCCCAAACTCGTCCTTCAATTCCTTACTTCACGGCCTCTGCAGTAATGTACTATTTATTTTACAAGGGGGCAAAGTTGTTGTTTAACTCTCAAGGCACGAGAGTTGAACAAACTTTGCCGCCGAGTGTAATACAACATTTTTCGCCTCACTATTGCGAGGAAAATAAAGACTACATACGATTACAAATCGTATCCACATGTACTTAAGTTATCTTGAAGAAACCATCAAAATTCAATTTCAAAATTTGTCATAGAGTAGGTACTTACGCTCCTGGTACTTAGATATTTTATTATTTATTATCCAGCCCTTATAGTTTCGCCAAGTCTGTCTGTCCGTCCGTCCGTCCGCGGATAATCTCCCGCGGACGGACAGACAGACAGATAGAGCGGAACTATAAGGGTTTCTTTTTTTTAATAAAAGAGGGTAGTTTTCTTGTCGCTTCTTTCTGCCCTATAAGCCAGTTAGTTAGGGAAGCCTTCGTAAGTTGTATGTATCTTACTCCTCACAGGGTTATTTTTACAATTTAAACATTTTTAATTTTAATTGTAGAATGCCCTTCAGGCTATGTATTACTATCTTTATAAGCCCCTCTGGGCATTGTAGACCAACCTTTGTTTTTGTTTTTAGTTATTTTTATATTTTTGTACTTATGTAGGTAGTTTGCACAAGTATTTTTTCTGATTGACGGGGAGAATTCGCATTCTCTCAGTCATCATCTTAACCCTGTGAAAACGAGTGCTGTAAAGGGCTCGAAACGTAGGATCATGGTGTTAATAAACGCGATTAATCCGTTCTTAAGTGTTTAATTTCAATGACAATGGCTTCAGCTTTCGAATACAATCCTTAGTTTTAAATTCAATTCAAAATTATTTGTTATTCATGACAGTATTCAATTTATCGAATTTAAACTATCGTAAGACATATTTATATTATAAAAAATTATGGATAAATACTATTTAGTAAACGTATTTTTAGTAGCGCCACAGAATAAATAATAGTACAAGTACAGAAGACCCTCTGTTTTGATGTTCACGAATGCCGCCTTTTTACGTGCCTATTAATTATTATTAGCACGGACCGCACGCGAGCCGCGCTGTCATTGAGTTCTATTGCCCGGCGCGAAGGTCGATATTACTCCGCACCTCGCCGAAGATAGGGTTGTCATTTTTTTTAACGACGTCGGTGGCAAACAAGCATACGGTCCGCCTCGGCGACAATAAGATATTTCAATGTACATATCACCTACGCATCTTGTACCTACCCTTGATCCAATAATATACACACACAGAATACGCGAATTATAAATATTAAATAGCACGCGTGGTATATCTACATGCATAAATTATTACACTTAGCAGCTACTTAGGTAAATAACACCGAAAACATAACAGGCGTGTGACCGCAAACCGTAACGAAGATCGTAAAGTCTATCTCCATCTCTGTCACACTTACTATTCGAGTGACAGAGACGGAGATAGACTTTACGATCTTCGTTACGGCACAGAATACATATTAGTACAAGTACAAAAATCCCTCTCCAACAACTCGTTTAAAGAAATAACGACTCATGTTACGATAATACTAAGTTAAAATTCCGACCGCGCAACGCTGAATGCGTAGACAATTATATTCACGTAAAGTGCGCTCTCTTTCTATCGCGTAACTCGTTCCTTTTATGATAATATCAATGTTGTCTTCTTTTAATATAATCTTAATACTTAGTTACTACCTTTTTATATTGCTCTACTTTAGCTCGAATAAACCTAAGATCTGTCTAAGTGGTATGTAGGTTTAATTCTAATAAATTTGCGTGCAACTAGTTAGGCATAGGTACTTACTTAGATAGGTACCTTACTTGAAACAGGCCTGATGAACCTACCCAAAGGCCTTGAATAATTCCGCCCTTTAGTTATTTTAATATAAATAAAATTCTGTGACGGCTGTCGAATCAGTACGTAGGTATGCGACGAACAACTCTCGCGCGTGCGTCACCGCTCGCCCGTGAGTCCCTACTGATTTGGCCCCTAGCAAGGGGTACTTACAGTTTGATACCTACACGCGCGAGTGGGACAGGCCTGGTAGCGCGTAGGTAAAGACTAAATAAAAATACCTGAGTTTTTTCCGTAATTTGATATAATAATATTAAATTTAACATTAATACATACGAGTACTATACAGTTAATTGTTTTATATTAGTACGAGTATGAGTCCTTAGCACGAACAAGCGATGGTGGCAAATACGGCATTCACTCAATGACAAGGAGGGCGGCAAATTTATCAAATCACGTGCCGAGTGTGAGTGCCGAAAATAATATTTAGTAATGCAAGTTCGATAGAAAAACAGAGTATCGGGAGCTAGGAAAAATATTCTGCAATCCTATTCACTAAAGAACTTGCCGTACTATGCCACTTCTTTCTGTGTATACAGTTAGTGTTTGGAGCATATTTTGCCAGCCAGCTGTTTTATAAATATCAAAAGAAGAAAAAAATATCTCACGTAGGTGCCGTGCGTGCTTTGCGTTGTTGCTTGCTTGTTGGTACCGTGCGTGCTTGCAGTAAGCTTTTCAATCAACTACACAATCATACCGCCTACATTACTTTAATATCGATCAAAAGGTCTATGGACGCGTAAGATTAATTATATCCTCATTATACATGATAGCTTGGTCGCAAAAACAGAATTGGGTTCATAAATAACAGTAAGAAAGAGTGACTAACGCCAGTCGCTTAGATGATGGCGAAGGAGCTTTCGAACCGTGGCGTGGGTGTCGCCTAGCTCCCACGCGTGTTACATGTCAGTTAGCATCTATTGCTAAAGTACACATTGCAATGGATGTAAAATTATTTGAAATTGTGTACACGTATGTTCTTTTAGATCGTGAGGATAGATAGATAGACAGGCCCTCGGCGGCCTACGCGGCGAGCTGTCAACGATCGACGCCCGTAGAGAGGGCTTTATCAAGGCATTGCACAAGGACGATGGTAATGTCATTTCAGATATCGTTTGTTTCATTAAGTCAGTACGCTCTACTTACACTTCCCGGGGTTTACCCAACTTATCCGGAGTAAAGTGTTCTTAGTATGGAATTTGACAGCTAACTCCGGGTTAGTTGGCTAACCCTGGGTGGTGCAAGTGACGTTAAGAGTACTTAAGTGAATAATTGAGTTATCCCGGAAGTTGTACAGATCAGTTAGAAGTGTCATCCTACACTAGTCAATTATCTATATATATATAAAAGAAGAAACTGTGTTCGACAACGGGCTAGTGGACTGTTCTTAAGATAAAACGAAAGGGGTGAAAGAAAGTTTAAATCTAGGGGTCGCTGGGGAAGCAAGGAAGTTGGTGTTATGTAGACGAAAAGAATGATGTTAAAACCTAAAGTGTGAACAGTGTAATGAAGTTACCTCTTGTCCGGGGAATGCGTGGGACAAAATCGTTGATCGCCATTGTAGACTGCTGGTGCTGGCCTGGGCTCCTTGTCGCTCGCTAGAGAAAGCTTTCAACCGTTACCTTGAGTCGTCCAACTTAGACCTCGGATTTTACGCGCGGTGACACAACACTGACTCTACTTAGAGTATGCAATCGGAAATAAGTAATTGTATTAGTGCTTTTACGAATATAGCGAAAGATGGTGTTCACTTTGTGATGCCCTTTGACACACTGACTTGGCTCTACCTGTCATGTCATGTCACTGGTAGAGCTACAGTCATCTTCAAATCTGAATTTCTACTGTGAAAGTGTTACCACAGTAATTACAAACGAAAAATACTACAATTGACAAAATTGAACAAACTGACTGACTGAATGACTGACTGACTGACATATCAACACAGCACAGCCCAAACTGCTGGTCCTAGAGATTCCAAATTTGGCACGTAGATTCCTTATGAAGTTTAGAGGTGCACTAAGAAAGGATTTCTCAAAATTCAATTCTTAAGGGGTGATTTAGGGGTTACAAAGTCGTGAAACAACATGGTTATCGTTTTTATGGTTTATCGGGTCGCTGATTTCAAAAACAACAACCATTTGAAAATCCAACGAGGTGGACGTAAGATACCATCTTCCCTGTTGGGTTACGATGGGGTAGAAATCTCAAAATATCAATATGGGTGTCGTTTTGTTGTTTATTTCTAGGTTTCTAGGTTTCTTATTTATTAAGGTGTAGGGGTGCATTAAGAAAGGATTTTTCAGAATTCACCTTCTAATCGAATAAGAAAGAAGATCCGAGAGGTTCTTTACAATGTATCTGGAGTCACAACTACGAGAAACGGCCGCTATCTTAAATTTCTTCAGTTATGATGATGAAAATCTATATCTGAGTATCCGAAAGGTTCTTTCTAAGGAATCAGAAGTCAATGCTAATATAAATATATGTATGAAGCATTAATTCAAAAACTAACTGGCAGATAATTTTGAATTTGCGTGACCGAACTATGAATCCGGTTAAGGACGAATAGTTTTTAAAACTAAGTAAAATATTCTCTTCATGTCCAATGAATCACCAAACCGCCTGTTCGCTCTGTTGCTAATAGAGCAACTCCTTTTTTGAGAACTAGTTATAATATAAGCTGTTAAATTGCTGAGAATGGCAAAAACGATATTTGAGTATCCATATTTGTCACACGTCACACCTCCGCAAAGATTCGTGAATCATTTCATTGCTGCAAAGTGAGCGGCGAATGTGGAAAAACAACCTGATATAATGTAATGCTTATACTTATTTGTTATCAGCTACATTTAAGAGATAAAGCAGTCCGCCTTGATATTTAGGTGTTGTTTTAAAATGTCACAGAGCGCGGATGTTCTGCGACAGCGGCGTGTGTTCGCGCGCTGATGTTCGTTGCGACATGCAGTCGGAGAAAGTGGCGCAGACTGGCGAAATCACACCCACAGCGTCTGTGCCAAAACTTCGAGATATGCCCCCTCACTGCTTATAAGGAAGCTTAATTCGCAAGTAAAAGTTGTTTCAAAACAACTCACTTGATCAACAATGAATATTAAGGACGGTCAATATGGGATA
Source organism: Lathronympha strigana (assembly GCA_949128165.1). Classification (NCBI taxonomy): domain Eukaryota; kingdom Metazoa; phylum Arthropoda; class Insecta; order Lepidoptera; family Tortricidae; genus Lathronympha; species Lathronympha strigana. The sequence continues at coordinate 12,952,230 of OX421909.1, read as the reverse complement.
TGGGTAAAGGTTGAATGAAGCGGGGAGAGTTTATTGATACCCACTGTCGCTTCGTCGAAAGCTGTATGATGGATTTATAAATATTGTACATTAAAAATTTTCGATGTACATTTCTTATTCCATACTCATCGTTCAATTTTGTAAGACTAAAGAAGTACTATTACTAAGCTTGTTCCTAATACATTTTGATATAAATTATTATCATTTATTGCTCCATTTTACAACAGATTTTTACTAAATTTGTTACAAATGTAAAATTCGTACATAAAAAGAAACAGAAAATTATTATTGGATTGGCGTCGAATTATTATGGTCGGAGAACTAGACAGTATCTGGTACCGCGTATTTTTAATAACATAGGTCAGAAAATGATTTCTCATCTAAGATATTGTTTAAACAGAATTTGAAGGGATTACTATTACGTAGGTATTCTAACTCAACGGAATGATAAGCAGTGGTTAAAACGTGGGTATAACTACTAAGTAAGCAAGTAACATGCGTAGTGGTATTGGTAGGTATATGCATAATAAAGGTTTATTTAAGTATACAATAGCTTAAGTAAACAATGGGCGTATTTTCATTCGCCAACAAACTGTTCCGCAGTTTGGCGAAATTTTGTAGTTTTTTTATGTTATTTTATTCTGATTTGAAATTAAAAAAAATACAATAAATGGCAATTGTACTTTTGGCTATCAAGGTTAATACGATTAAACGACTGAAGTATACTTCCCTTATTTTATTACTTATAGGCTGAAAGACTACATATCAGATAAATCATATGTAGGAATACCCCAAGTATATTACTAACGCAATATGTCTGTCTGCACCTGTTGTAAAAAATATGTTAAAACAATACTTGTACACGATATTTTACGAGCTAGTTCCTCGTACCTACTATTATTAACGCCAAAAAATAAAAAATGGTATTATTTCTACTCCAGCACTTCTATCTGTCAATTAGATGACGGTCAGCGATATTTAAAAAGTATACATTATAACGTTGTCTATGGTATTCCATAAAAGCAATATATATGAGCACTGTTGTTGTTTTTTTTTAATTTCTATAGTGGGCACAACCTCTTCATTATTCTGCCACGTTTCTACATTTTGCTTCTTACGCTATTTTAGCTGTCGTAGAAAAACTAGCGTATGCAACAGCTCATCATTGGTTCTTAAAACTTGAGGGTCGCCATTACAAAACGAGACGAAGCCGAGTTTTGTAATAATAGACCCTTATTATATCACTGTTGCATAAACTACTATTATACCCGATATGAATATAAAGCGTAAAACTTCACCAGTTATTAGCTCACTTATTCACAGTAATATTTAATCGTTAAAGGCGAATCGATTATCGGCGATTGATGTCGTATTACGTGAATCGTACAATACATTCCAGGTGAGAAACTGGTACCTATCGTGAAGGAATCTACTTGTGCCTCTAAGACATTTGTAGTATATTTTAAGCAGAATTTTGACCTTTACGATTGGCCTTTACCTTTTGTGTTTTTATTTATGCATGACATTAAGACCAAACCAACATAAATATGACGTCAAAGTTGGTAGCTTTGAAAAAAAAACCCTACTTATAAGACATACTTACTTAATACTTTATTTAAAAGTGTATCTTACTGTATTTTAACTGAAGCTATTTTGGTCGTTGGTTCTATCTTATTAAAGTTACTTAATGTAAGTACCTACTTACATTAACACTTAAAATTGGGTGGTGTTAGATATCTATTGCTTTTGCGTTTGTCTGTCGTATGTCTTCAATTAGGTACTTATGTTAGTGTCGGGCCTATGCTATGGCATAACGTTACGTGCACACGTATTATTGCAACCTTGTGTGATGGCGGCATGATTGCGACGGCAGCCCGACCGTGACACTGACGCGGGCTATGGTAATGACTTGTATCCGAGCAAGTATTCTCTGTTTCGGTGTAGTACCGAGTAGCTGGGAACAACTAGTGCCCTAAGAGTGTGAGTACCTCGGAGACCGTTAGGCGGTCACCGCTACGCGCCGCGCCCGCGCCGCGCGCCGCTGTGGAAAACAACCACATTCAAACCGTTGGGAATTAGAAATAAGAACGGTTCTACGAGTATACCCGACTGTTGATGTTGACTATAATCGCCTTCTACAGTTAGATATGCATTGAAAGAGCTAGCTATTGTTTTGTACAACTTCACTGCGGCAACAATTCGTAAAACAGATGAACTATCTCATATCTCAGAAGTACGTATGAGCGACGTTAAGTAAAAGGCTGTCGCGAGTAATCTGGGGCTCTGGGCCCTAAACATGACATCTTACTTAACGCGATGCAGTTTAAGTTCTTAACTGTGCTCAGTTGTATGGCAGCGACCACGGAGCACGGATTGTGGCAGCGACTCAGTTTAGGTCATAAACCGAATCGCGTTAAGACGTCATGGTACCCTCCCTGGTCTGCTAACACGGTTTCTTAAGTTAGGTTATAACTGAATCATGTCGTCTGTATTATGGGTGTTTATTTAAAACACCCTTGTTACAATAATTCATTTAATTCAATTTCTAGTTTACAATGCGATGTCTCTTCGATAGAGCGTTTATTAGTTATCTTTTATCGGCGCTTTGATTGATTGATATTACGTTCCTCGTGTGTATTAGAGGCCAGTGAAAGTTAACCGCTGTCATGTCAATAATGTATCGGTTTTTTATTGCACCTTTTTGCGTAACATGTTACCTATAGAAACTTATCGGCATATTTATAGAATATGTAGTTGTTTAATACAATTCAGCTTGGAGGGTAAAAGGTCTTACAAAACCAGACTTATTTTGACAATGTAACAAACAATTAATACTTAGTATCGAAGGGTAAAATGTTCATAAAATTGCCTACTTATTCATATAATGTACCTAAAGGTCCTAAAGTGGTGGCCAACCGATTAAAGACACGAAGCTACGAAAAAGCTTTCAGCTAAGTACAAAAATTACTTTACCAATATTGTTATTAAAGACTCAAATTATTTACATTTAAACAATGATATTGTCTTCTGTTACCGCGATTGTTAATCATTGAAATTAAACAATTTAGAACGGATTTTAGGGTTCCGTAGTCAACTAAGAACCCTTATTAGTTTCGCCAAGTCTGTCTGTCCGTCCGTCCGTCCGCGGATTATCTCAGTGACTGTAAGTACTAGAAAGCTTTAATTTTGTACGAATATGTATATTGGACAAGCCAACAAAGTGGTACAATAAAAAGTGGTTATAATTTTTTTAGGGTACCTCGTACCTAGGGAAAAAAAAACCTTTTTTTTTCGTTTCAACCCTAGAGTGTGACATATCATTGGATAGGTATTTGAAAAATAATAAGGATTTTCTATTACATAAGTAAAACTTAACAAGAACTTGATTGGAAAATTATTACGAACTTGATTGGTTAAACGGTTTTTGAAAAATTGTGAAAAATAATTTCTGAATTATGTTTGTTATTTAACTGTATATGCATATTTTTTTATCTTGAGTACTTAATTTATCATCGCGCACGTATCCTCCTTCTAATAAAAAAAAATATTTAAATAGATTCATGCGATCAAAAGTTACCCCTGAAATCCAACATACATAACCCGTCTAGTTTATATAAATTAGTAACCCAATTTCCCGAGAGATGGCGCTGTACCGTGGTCTACTTCGCGCTGTTAAGATTTTTCCGGAGTTGGTAAGGTCGGGACGGGTGATCGAAAGTTTTTTTTTAATACTACGACGGTGTCAAACAAGCATACGGTCCGCCTGATGGTAAGCGGTCACCGTAGCCTATGGACGCCTGTAACACCAGGGTGTTACATGCGCGTTGCCGACCCTTTAAAAAAAAGGAGGATTCGCTGTGTTGACAGGTAAACGGGCCAAGGGCTTTGCTCCGTGTGTCCTCAGCCGTCAACACAGCGAATTCTCTTGGAGCTCTGGCGACCTTACTCACCAACAGAAACACAACACTATGAGTAGGGTCTAGTGTTATTTAACTGCGGTTTTCTGTAAGGTGGAGGTACTTCCCCAGATGGGCTCTGCTCCAGATTTGAGCGAGACGACATTCGTTGTGCTGTGCCCTACCACACTAAACGCTGTGCCCATACCTCTCTTAAAGTATCATCGAATTGTAATTTATCTTAAGCATATTGAGCATGGTATCTATTAAAAGCTTCAAAGTCTTCAAACCACGAAGAGGGCACCTTAGGTTGTTCCAGAAAATCGACTAAGTTTAGTAATAATCTCCTGGTTTTGGAGATTCTTGCATTTTTGCTCTCAATTTGCTGTAAATTCTTCTTACGAGAATTAGTAAAATATGATTTATAAAATAAACAGGCCTGCGGTCACCGCAATGAAATGAAATGAGTCACGGCATGAGGCGAATTTACCCGACAAGGATGTTAACACTAAATTCGGCGACGGTCCGGTATGGAGATACTGGATCCAGTAGCATAGAGGCGGGTATGTGGGCTGCATGAATATCAATTGAGAGCTCTTCAAGGTAAATTTAGATTGAATGAGGAAGATTGTTAAGGTAATGTAGGATTTGTAAGATTGATTTGTCCTACAACTGTTCAGCAATCATTTTTAAATGCTCCTGTGATATAACATTGTATGCCAATATGTTGCTTTTGTACGTATTACAGGAAAACAGAAGGCCCGGGGTAGAAGATAATATGACAGTGTTATTTGGACTCATTTTGCCATACAACGTGGCAATGCTGCCAGCATTCTGGGCACGCTTCCACTAGGCAGCGATTTGGGGCAATTTTTTATTTAATTTTTTTTATTTATAGGTAGTTTATTTTTATTTTTAAGTTTAGTTTTTAATTTTTATTTAGGTAAGTTTTATTTTAAGGTCTTTATTTGAATTTGTTGTTATTGAAATAAATATATCTCGTCCATGACAGCTTTAGTTTTTTACGAAAAAAAATATATAAAGTACACCAACTGCCTTTTCGAAGTAAGACTGTTTTCATTAAACTAAATAAAATCCTTTATGAAGACGATTATTGGTTTGTATAGTAATCAGCTCAGAGCCGTCGGTAGCGACTGTTTCCGTTACTAATTTGCTATCCCAGCGGCACTGCGCCGGTGCGCGTTTATGTCTAAAATATGGAACGACAAAAACGGGCAGCGCCAGAATTCTCATTGTTTTACTTTATGACGCAATGGTTTGCACCACTTTATTTTGTGGTTATAAGTCTATAAGGAATTCACATAAATAAGTTTTAGTGCTTTAAATTAGGTATTAACCTTTAAGAGAATTACTATCCCAAGTATTCTTGCAACCTCATATATTGCTTTATTTACTTATAGCTTTACTGTCATCTACTTGACACGATTTGTTTTATTACGTTTAAAAGAACTGGGTAAGTACTTAATGATAAACATAATAAAAATAAACAAAAACGTATGCGAAAGTTGCTAAAGTATACAATCAACAAGTCCTACATTTTCATACGAGACATTCTTTTATTTTCACTCATAGCACAAATAAAGGTGAGAGAATTAGGTAGGTATGTACCTGTCTGAGAGATTCTAAATCTAATTTCGCGCAAGCGTGTACACAATGAATGATTACTTCACGTTTTTGATTTAAAATGATAAAGCAACGTAATCTGACACACACATTTCGATTGTGGGACTATTATTACCCACAATTGTGCTTTTCAATAGCCATTACGAAAAACTGGCAGTAATTGGTAGCGAGAAAAAACGAAGGATAGTCATTGGGCGCATCCGCCGGGCGGCCCAGCTTTAAATAAGATAAACGCTGGCGACGTGAATGCTTTGTGATACAACCTAACTACTCATACACAATATAGATTTATTGGGACGATAGAAAATGAATAATGGATGACCAATTAAGAACAATCTGATGCTGTCAAAATGTAATGTAACCGGGAACGAGTTCGTATAAGGTCCTAAGCTAATTTCAGTGAGCTTTATTTTTATTTTTCATCTTCATACCAGTTTAGGTCGTCGGCAATAGGGTTTGCAATTCGAATATTCGAATATTCGAATATTCGAATTATTCGCCATAAATATTATTCGAATACTACAACACTCATTATTCGAATAAAACGAATATTTCGAATAGTGCAGATTTTATTCAGAAATTATTATTTTTTACGAAAACCTGTAATAAAATGCCTGTTTTAATTGTATTTCACTTTAATAACTCCGTGGAAACAGATTTTAATTCGAAGTAAAAAAAAGCCTAAAATTAAATCTTCAAAAACTACCCAAATATCGTACTATAATTGGTAAAAGGATTGAGAATTCGGCTACTTGCTACGTAATTTGTTATATAGTTCGTCCCACTAGGGTTAAGTTAGCACACAACAACATTGTCCTGTAATGAGATAGAGATTTTGAAATTAAGCACTGTTCTTTTTTCGTACCGATGGCAACAGTGAATACAGTGAATTGTAAAATAGACTAAAAAGTTTTTATACCAATGAAAATATATCTAGTAGTATTTTCATTGACACTAACGTTTAACTAAGCACACTGCATAAGAAATAGATCCTGCTCTTAGTTTAAATTTTTCGTGCATGCTGTAATTATACACCCAGTGCCTTATTTCAATGACATGTATATTATATTGACTTGACTTAATCGGTAAATACGATTTGGTTTTACACAGTACAGTCGGTATGCACCAATTTTTGATTGAGTTTACACTCTCTTCAGACCATATCTTTATTACTTTTAGAGATATCATATCAGCGATTTATAGTGAACCAATTATTCTACGTCAACTTGAGCTAAGCCGCGTCAGTTAAAATTTAATTAGCCGCCTAGGCATTGTTACTTGTTACCATACCATTTTATATTTTGCAGTCTTAACAAGTATCAATACAAAAATGATTCAAATAAAAATTATAGTTTATTCATTTGCTAACTCAAACATGTGGATAAGGTTAAGGTTGAAAAGGATCTGAAGTGTTGCGGGTAGTCTGTAGAGTAGTGTTTTACAAAAAAATCCGTAAACCTGATTCTTCCAGATCTTGACTCGCTTGTGCCCATTCGAATCAGAATCACGATCTGATTGAATCTTGATAGTTAAAAAAAATACCACAAAAAATCCTTTCTATTTCGCCACATTTTTGTATGCACTTACCTTTGAGCATGGCGTAATGAAAACTTAAATTTTATATGGAAATTTAGGGTCATTTTTTTATTATCAGGATCGAATCAGCTCGTGATTCTGATTTGAATGAGCCCATGAAGGTCCAGATCTGGAAGCATTAGGTGTTCGGGATTTTTTTTGGGAAAAGCTTAGATACCAACATTAGGAATAGTCAACCAATCGCTCTTGTTCCTGTAACAATGTTAAAGGAATAAAGCATACCTACATATTTAACAATTAACCTACTTAAAATCATTATTTTGACTTATTTTTTAAAAATATTCGTTTTATTCGAAAAATTCGAATATTCGAATATTGAAAATCGAAGTATTCGTATTATTCGAATACTAAAATTGGACGAATAATGCAAACCCTAGTCGGCAATATTTTTTGCAAGTTGACGAACGAGTTTCAGATCTGTGCGCCCTTGCAGTTTTATTATCTGGTGCAACGTAGAGCGGGACCGGGCAAAGCTCGGCCATTGGGAAGTAGAGGGCGAGGTTGCAGCCCGAGCAGGCGCCGGGCGCGGGCGCGGCAGAGCGCGGGGGGCGCGCGGGGGCGTGCGCGAGCGCCGCAGCCTGCGACTTCGCGCTCAGTCATTGTCCGACCAAAAACCTGGTCGAACGTCCAACCGCCGATCGGCCGTCGCTACTTCGTTTGTCGAGTGCCCGTTTTCCGAACGGTTAGCTCCGATCCCTGGAGTGTGCGTGCAGTGAAGTGATGGTGTGTTTTTAGCTGTACAGCAAACAGTGTATCGCTACAAAGTACCACTGCCTGGTGTGTTGCGAGTTCCACGGAGTTGTCTAACGGCTGTTCGCCTGCCGGCGAGGGAAGGCGGATCGCTTCAACCGGGAGGAATGAGCCCCGCACACCATAGTCCCTACACTCACCGATGATCTCAAGGTTGGAACTGCTACAGTTTTCTCTCCATACAAACCTGAATCGAGCTATGTCGCAACTTCACACGACTCGACCCCGCGACCGCGCTCGCATTCTCTTCTACACTACCTACCCATTTGTTCTCTTTGCTTTGAACTCGGTAATATTGAGACTCACCTCTATGCGAAATACCAATGTACTTAAGGAACAATTCAATTTAGTTTGTATGAATTCCCATTGATCACTTGGAAATTAACATTTAAATCCTATTGGAAAATTGGAATTGCAAAATTGTATGTTGAGGGTCTAATAAAAATACATACGTAGGTACTTATTGAAATGTAGGTACCTATACTTTAACAGCTAATAGTTAATACAAGCTCATTCATAGATCATAGATGCAATTGTCAATTAAAATGTAGACTGATATTAAGCTAAGTGCTCATTTTATACAATGTTGTCAATGACTGCAACACATGAAAGCGGTCTCTGAAACTCATTAGCTACATTGAAATTGCATTAGTATCCATGTACCTATTTATGACACTAGTATCATTAGATAACAGCGGTCGTCTAAACTAGGTGGCGCCTCGCGAGCGCTTATGTAATGTAACACACGGCATGCAGAACATGGCACATACTTGACCATATCGGGATAGCTGATTTTCCTGCGTCGTCCGGTAGCGCGTTGTCGTCACCTCTGATGCAATGCAACTATGAAGTCGTAACCAGTTTCCTCTCCCAAAGCCAAAACGTTTAAATCTTTAACCACTGACGAACAGTCAACCAATTCATACACGTGACCTGAAGTGTAATAGGTAAATAATAAATAACGTTTAAAATTTGCACTATTTTCTTACTAATTCTCATGAAACTACTTCGACATTTCTAGATTTCTAGAATATAGAGACAGTATTTACTACGGGTAGGTAACTTCCATTAAACATATAAACTGAGATGCCTTAAGGTACACACAAAATGTCGTCCGTAGTCCGTAGGCAGGTACCTAAGTGAATTTTAAGGCGTCATCATGTCATTCGTGATAGCAAGCAGCCATTGCTCATCATAATCATCATAAACTTAAGAGTTTTTCACTCTTGTCGGTGGAGTATCTTCCAGCTCTCTCTGTCCTGCGCCAGCGCTTTGACCTTTTGATACGACATGGCTTTTACTTTTACCTTCACTTGGTCCATGTAACTTCGTCTTGGTTTGCCTCTACCTCTCTTGCCTTCTATCTTTCCCTCCAGAATAGCTTTGAAAAAGTGGTCATGTCGTATCAAATGTCCAATTATCTTTCCGCGTCTCACTTCAATGGTATTCAGAATCGTTCTTCTCTCGTCCACTCTACGCAACACTTCCTCATTCGTTACTCTTTCTCTCCAACTTATGCCTTCCATACGTCTCCAGACCCACATCTCAAATGCTTCCAATCTTTTCCTGTCTTTTTGTGTCATTGTCCACGTTTCGTTTCCGCAGCCATTGCTACTGCGTTTAAATTTAACCGTACGTAATTTTTAAAACGCTCCCTTAGAATTGATAAAAAAAGTGACGGGTATACATAGTAAAACTACTATTTGTATACTCCAATATATGATGTAATGATTATTGCCCCGATGATTATTCCTCTAAACAAGGAATAATCATCGGGAAGAGTAGCCATTTAAACTGATATGACACTTGAACTTATAACCTAAATACCGATGGGCGGGAATGAAAACGTATAATTTTGATGAATGCCATTGACTAAGAAACATAGCGCAAATGAATTTCCTTTAGGTAGGTTTCCGTTCCGATTACCTACGTCTATATTCTATTTACTAACGTGGATACTTACACATTGGAGCCGTAACAACTTTCACTGCGAAAGCTTTTATTGCCATCGACAGTCGGTTGCCGATTCCTGCTAGTCTATTATGGTCTGGTTTTTATCGACTATCACCATGGCTGTCACGTTCTAACAAGTATGTAAGTGCGAAAGTGACGCATGGCGTAATAGCCGATAAAATGGCAACCATACATTAATTTAGAGTACATTTAAGTAAACTACCACCAACATTACGGCTCGATAGTCCAGTGTACTACCTGATCTATCTGGTATAGTATTCGGCAATACAAAACTACCTAAAATAATTAACCCCTTGTCAACCCACGGAACAGGATATGGTATTAATGTAATACTTAACTAAATGTATAATAAAACATTGGGGGATTTGGGTTCAATATTTCCTTAAATCTTGTGACTAACAGTTCCAATTTGAGCGGAAAATCATCCACCAAACATTAAAATAAAAGCACAAAAAAGCGTTTCTCTTTCTATTTTAGGGGAGCTAGCAGACAGACACATAGGTTCGTACGTTATAAGTTATAAGGAAGGGCCCCTCCCTTCGAAGGTTAATAAATATAGGGACCTACCATATGGACATGTCTATAATATTTGAGAAGTTCCCTAGACTTCTCCTGCACCCCTTTATAAAATTTTGACATGATAGCAACAGGGCCTACTGTGTAATATGTCTGTACGAGTGGAGACTCTACTCCTTCGAAATCTTGGTCACTTTATAACAGGATTTTAGTAAAGTATCTAAGACCCCTCCTAGAACGCTGGATATAGGTAGTATTTAAGTGAAAAACCATGTGATAAACGGGAAATACGAGTACTTCAATTGTGCTGCTGGCCTTGCAGAATAAACTTCCCAAGAAGGGTGAAAATGATGAGACGATTGTTGATTAAAATAACAAAGAGAAACTCCCTACAGTCCCTACAAAGAAGATATGTCTACAGTGTCTACACAATACACGTAGTATAGGTAATCAAGTAAATAAATCGTTGAACCATGGGACACGGCGAATCGGTTTGTTTATGCATAACTGTTCGCTTTGACATACGTGACTACATTTCTAAATTGCGATGGCGCAGAAGTTGAAACTAGTAAGATAAAGATAAATAAAAAGCTAAGATGAAGATACGTAAAACATTTTATTGATAAAGAATGAGATACCTCAACAAAATGATACATACATTGCATTAAAACACCCATGAATTGTCATTTTATTCAAGAAATCAGTTGAGGAACTATAGTAAAATGTAATATGTACAACGATTGTCATGTATTGCAAAAGCATATGATTATGTTAGTTAAAGATAAGTAGGCAGACCTTGCCGGTGATGTTAGGATGAACATTGTGCTTACCATGAGTTGTTACGTAACCGTTGGCGATAGCGACTGCGCGATTTGGAAGAATGTCCGTCTCGCTCCTACTACTACTCTGGCAGGACTGGGTTACTTCGTGGAGGTATGGCCGGACACAGGGTCAGTGGGACATGTCAAGTAATGAAATCTAGTTTGAACTAAAACGTACATATTTCCATTTTGTTTACTGGGAAATTGGGATAAAGCCATTTTTTCCCCGCCGTTTTCTTGACATACTCGTATGGCTCTTATCTTCTGACTCATGTTTTATTCATGTAACTTTCCTGAGTGTGCTTAATCTGTGGAAGTAAGTTCAAGTGTCCGTTTCAATTATTTACCTATTTCCGTTCCATTGTTCTTTACACTCTACAAGTATGCAATAGTCGCCATCAAACATCGCAATGCTTTGCAACAATTTAAGCGGTTAAAGATAAACAGTCTAATGCCCATATTCGTTCCGATAAATTAGACTTGCTTATCTTATTCCCGTTTCCTTGGCTTTAGGCAGTATGTTTTTATCTGCCACTCAACATCTCACCATTCTCACCATACGGTTATTGTATTTTTGATAAAATCGAAATATAATAGAGCCGTTAATTAACTTTATTTATACAATAGGTTCGATGTGTAGGTTGCAAAATGGCTTATATATGCCGCGCGATTGCATTGCATAAATATTTTAAATTATTCGAACTAATAATGTTTGGAACCTTGAAAAGTTAACGAAATTGGTAGAAACATAGATACCAGCAAGTAAATCCGTGAATACTGGCCTATTCTATTAGGTTAACTACTTAATTGCTATTCTGGCATTGAACTAAAGATTAACAAAACCTTTTTGCCGTAAAACTTAACTTAAATGTTTTTTTTATCGAAACTTCGGAAATATTGAATAATTATCTGAATTAGTTTACCGGCTAGTAAAATAACATTTTAGCTGTTGAAACTCAATAACAGTTTACTTACCTGTCTATTGTAGGTACCTACATATGTACATTACTGTAGGTCTACTGAAAATATTGGTTTTGTTACTGATAACAAAGCGTTTTACAACCAGTTTGCGAGTCAGTAGTTAAGGTGATCACGTCATACTAGTATGACAGAACAGAAAGTTAATGTGGTCATGGACGTGACGAAACTTGAGTGCACGCCTTGTATGTCCTTTTTCGCTGGATTGCGTAGTAGTTTAAGTACACATTAGTCGATTTTACAACTGCAGTACTAGATTTATGACATATGGGTATGTTACATACGTATATAGTAGGTTGCCGTAGCCCAACATAAAACTATGGTCTCATCAGACATATTTGTAGCAAGAAATAAAATAAGTGCTGTTAAGAGTCCGGTATACGTTTTTTACGATATTCGCAACTTTTTGATACTATAATAGAGCAACGAACAAGAATTCTGTTAGTTTTTTAACATATAACGGACGATAAATTAAATTCGAATGGGATGTATGAACTACTTTCCTGGTTTTGTTTTTCAATATTTAATAATGTACCTAAATCTGTACTGTTTCGCGATCTTTGCTCAAAGAGGTAAATATCAAACCGGTATCTATGTAAGTTATACATACCTATATGTTGGAAAATGAGTAGTCTAAGGAATAAATGGAACACTTTTCACCTCACCTTCATAATGTTTTATGTATATTTAGCTGGAGCAAATTTCAGAAAACATTCCACAGTTTAGCAAATATATGGTATATATATGATGGGTTACTAATGTAGCGCTAAAAATTGTTTGCCAAATTTTCATTTCCCGAACAATTTATCCCAAACCACATATTTTCCAAATAGGTATTAATTTCCCAACTAATCATATCGCAACCGTATCTTTCGCCGAATATCATATTCCAACCCTAATAATTATAACCTAGTTGGCAAAAGAAAATCGGTCAAATGTGAGTTGGCAAATAATAATTTGGGAAATGGTGATATGCCAAGTGAATCATCTGCCAAAAAGTTGGTTGGCAAGTGATATCCGGCAAAATGAAATTCGACGAAAAGGCAGGATCCCGTATATGATGATATATTTCATGAAAATAAAGTTGCAAAATAAATATCATTTTATGCCTAATTAACGTGTACGAAAAAGCAGAAAATAATTTATGTTCAAAATATATAGGTACAGTAAGTGTAACTTACCTACTTAAATCTAAATCTACCTACCTTCAATCTAAAATAAATTGGGTGGTATAAAAAATACAAGTTACAATATTTTTGGTATGATGCAATTAACTCACAAAACAAGCTCCGAAAAAATTGTGTTTATGGGTACAAAAAAATAATATAGGTAATATTAATCAAAACATTTTTTTTTGTAATACCAATAGGTACATCATACTATCTTAGAAATTGCAATTTATATGTGTTGTTTCATTATTAAAGATTTTTCTTTCGCTGAGGTTAACATAGTCAAGCCACTTTCATAATGTATTAGGAAAATAAGTCTCTTATACATATAGAGTGTCATAGACTTAGAGGGTCAAAGACGGGAATTCCTGGTTTCGGTACTATATATCTGTAGAGAAAACCAGTACCGGGAGCGCGTCCTAGTCCTAGTCAACGTCCAAAAGTTCAACAAAATGTAGCTATAGTTGCAGCTAATGCAGTAGATAATTATCTTCTCGTCATATCGCACGGAATTTCAGCATCAGCATTCAGTAATTATAAGTAGCTTACATGGAGACTACAAACTATTAAAAAAGTAATAATATAAGTAATTTAACAAGTACCAAGTAAAACAGCCACAAGCTACGAGTATTAGTTTAGAAATAAGTACAAACCTTAAATACACTATATAATATTAAAAACCATGTTTAATAGTCCGGTATACTTTTTTACGATTTTGTTTAACTTTTTGATACCTACTATATTGGAGCAACTAACAAGAATTCTGTTAGTTTTTTAGCATATTACGAAAGATAATTTCAGTTCGAATGGAATGTATGAAGTACTTTTTCGTTTTTGTTTTTCGATTTTTAAATAATGTAACTAAATCTGAGGGCTGTTTCGCGATTTTTGCTCGAAGAGGTAAATACTTGAGGCTTTCTGATAATCAAAATGATATCTAACGGGTATTTAAGTTATAACTATGTGTTGGAAAATGAGTCGTCTAGGGAATAAAAGGAACACTTTTTTCCACTTTCATATATTTTTTTCGAATAAATGTACATTTAGCTAGGGCAAATTTAAGAAAAATTGCCTAAGTTTAGCAGGTATATTTGGGTATGTATAAAATATATTTCATGAAAATAATAATAAAATTTACTTCATTTTATGCCTAATTCACGTGTATAAAAATAAATTAGGTGGTATGAGAATAAATAACAAAATATCAAGTTACAATATTGTATGAGTCAACCACCTCTCAAAAGAAGAAGAAGAATTTGTGTTTTTGGATACTAAATAAAAATATATATTTATCAAAATATTGTTTTTGCAATACCAATACTTCATACTATCTTAGCAATTGCAATGTAAATGCGTTATTTCATTATTAACGATTTTCACTTTAAAAAGTATTCTTAAGATTTTCCGTTAGCATGCGTATTCCGTAGGCATATTTAGTGCCGAATTAACATATACTTACAGCGATGTTGATATTGTTCGGGTTAAATTAATAAAAAAAAACATATTGCTTTGTAAAAATAGCGCGACATAGTACCTATTTGACTGTTTTATCAAATAATATGACACATAAAACACATTTACCCTATAATTTTCAATAATACACAATCTACACATCACTGAAAAATTATCAATTCAAATACTGGTTTCGCACCATACAAAATACTAATGGCGCTTGACAAGGACCCACGAATGAGTGGCGCCGCCTGGTGAGCCAGAATACGGTAGTCCCCATTCAGACCGCATGCGTACATAAATACCTAAAGCAAAATTGGAATGAGTCGAGAAGTGACCTCGAACTGGCCGCCGTAACCTGGGGCGTACCGGATGCTATAGCTTCGTAAAAACAGAGGATTCGTTAAATTATCCTCGTGCAAGGCAAAACCAGGGTTCATTACCATACAAATACACTGGAGCTCATTTCAACTATGTTTAGTCACGCGTTCTTGCGAGTTGTATGATGAGTAGGTATGATGACATTCATAATTAGGAAACAATATCTTCCTTAGACCTGTGCCAGGTAGAAATTACTTAATAGCTTCAAAAAATACTAAAAGTTAAAAATAAAATGATGCTGTGTGATTGCTGTGAGATGAAAGGACAAATGACGCGAAATACATCCTTGAAACACAGTTTATCATAAATGAATATTTAATTCTATCACCGTTGTACAAGTAAAGCCATTTTGAATGTGTTACTAGGTATTATTTTGTCAATTTTACGGAACATTTATCGCGTAAAACTTAACAATCTTAGTATATACACCTAGTATTTTAATTCCAGCTTACCAGGATGCGCAGCCAAGAATGCCATCGTATCGTAGTTTTCTCTCTCACTCTCACTCTTGCTTATTAGTGCAACAAAGACAGTTGCGTTTCGTACGCGACTGAGCGTTAGCGATTGGCATCTTGGCTACGCACCCAGTTATACTTACAGATACACATACATACAATATGAAATAAATCTGACCAAAGATTTAACTTAGATTTCGCCTCAACCGACTCTACACAGGTTTTTCAATATTAAATAATATTTAAAAAGTGTCACTCACGCAATTTAGTCGATTTTCGCTCGACATGTTTCGATCTTTACGAAGATCGTCATAAAGAGCGCGAAAGGCGTTTAAATGTGTAGAGGATGCAGCCTACAAATGCTAATAAGAGTAATAAGCATCAAAGTGTATTCAAAACTAAAATAAAAGTATCTACAATTGAGATATTATTGTTAAGATTTTATATTTATATTTTAGGTACTTAAATCAGCGGTCAATCAGCAATTAATAATAATGTACATAAATAACTGACGTTACCGTAGTTATTAAAGTAAGTTAAGTAATTACATAACAAAAAATACGCATAAATGATGATACATAATGACATTATCTAAGCACATAATTCGATGTAGCCTTCACGACTAGTTTAACGACGAACTCACATATTTAACGATGTCATATTTATTTTCCTAAGTATATTGTTTCGTTTGGTAGAGTGTGCGGAAAGAATCCTGGCCGATATGGAAAACGAATGAGTCTTCCCTTTCCACAGAGCCTCTAGAAAGAGAATAAGAAACAAACATGCATATACGGGTTGTGTTAAAATACGGCCAATAGAGAGACAATGGCCGAAATAAACAGTTAAGTAGTAGTGTCATCTATTAATAAATGCCCACGGAGCCAAGGTTCCTTTGTTGTTAGTGCAATTTATTCCCACAAAGCGGTTAATTGTAATCAGCTACGATCAAGAATATTTTCTTGTAGCGTTTCGACATAAACGCTATTCTTTACTGTTGTTGTGAATTTATGTTTCATTCGCACGGTGTATCTCTGAAAACCGCTGTTAATTGGGCCTTAAGACTTAAAAATTATAGGGTTATTAACTATTTATGCGTTTCAAATTTATTTCGAACTACAAATTTACCTTTCTCTTCCTACCGTTGTCCCGGCTTATGCCAAATGCCAAGGCTCAGGGAGCCTGGGGCCTGCTTTGGCAACTAGTCCCGCCCAACTACAAATTGACCAATCCTAAATAATTAAAATAGTCACGAGTAATATAAGCGATACGTAATGCTTACTGTGTACTGTGTTGAACGGCGTCCCTAGCCTAGTTGTTAGTGACCCTGCCTACGAAGCTGGAGGCCCCGGGTTCGAATCCTGGTAAAGGCATTTATTTGTGTGTTTATCACAAATATTTGTTCCTGAGTTATGGATGTTTTCTACGTACCTATATATGTACCTATGTATCACTATCACTACATTTTATAAAACAAAGTCGCTTTCTCTGTCCCTATATCCCTATGTATGCTTAAATATTTAAAACTACGCAACGGATTTTGATTCGGTTTTTTTTAATAGATAGTGTGATTCAAGAGGAAGGTTTATATGTATAATAATAACCCGTGCAAAGCCGGGGCGGGTCGCTAGTTTATCTATATAAGTATTTATATCGTCGCCTAGTACCCATAGTTCAAGCTTTGCTTAGTTTGGAAGTAGGTCGATCTGTGTGAGCTTGCTTCCAAAATATTTTATTTTTATTTATTTATACAGTAAAATTCTATTTATCAAACTCTTCGGGACATTTTAAGTAAAACTGTTAATTAAGTATAGTTATTCATATTTAAAGACACTGCTGCACAGATTAAAAATTTACATAGGTTTATAATCAGATAAATAACAAAGTTTATCCGGAAAACCTGAGGGGGGAGTCTTGTTCGATCCTCGGACCGAGACGGTCGCTTTCTTGGGCCCATATTTGGCTCCTTAATTTTTTATAAACCCATCAGTAACAATAGTGCCATAAACGCCAGATGTGCCGACTGGCCGGCCGACCGACTCGTCTATATAGCGTCTAAACTTTACATATAACGGTTACGGTATAACTAATAGCAATTTAAATGTTGTGCAGTGTAGTGTGTTGTGTGTATATAGTGCGTTTGCTGAAACTGGCCTGTTTGATGGCGATTGGCGATACTCAACTGAAACCCCGGTGAGACTGTTCCTTTTCGCATGTAAATTAATAGGTGTAAAATTTAAGATGCCTACAGATGATAACAAGTGTAAGGGCCGCTGTTTCCATGTCTAGCATGACCTAACTAGAAGCACGTGTACCTAAAGGCCGTACGGACCTAAGTCCGTAAAATCAAAGATTTCAAATTGAATTTACACGGAGGACGCGCTACACAAGCGCAGGTATGGGCACACACCTCAACATGTTAGGTTCGTCCCCTTACACTAAATTATATTACTGAAGGGCAATTGATCACAATTTCTACATCTGAACCAGGTTTATGGCAGACGCGACTTGGAAGACGCGATTTAACGTTATCTGAATTGACGTAACAACGTGGGCGTGAAATAACACCATAAAAATTGCATAGGTATCTACTAATCTACTCATACAGAAATTACCTAAACATATACTTCATACTTATCGACTACCTCTAAATGAACGCGCGTGGCCAACACTTCTCGAAGATTTCACCCCGGCGAGACAAAAACATTTCGGAACTATTTTTCTGTCTGCAAACAATTAAATGCGGTCTTGCCCATAGAAGGAAGCATTTTTACTTCACCGTTGCAAGTGATGCAACCTATAAGCAAAGACTATGGCCTAGCGGACACTGGAAATTTGAAATATATAAGCGACATTTTAAAACTGAGAATAGAACTTCGTAAGAATGAAATGTACGTTCAAAAAGTTCTAAGTACCCAGTCGAATTAATTAAGTTGTAGTGTTTTTTTTATAAAAAGTGTTTGTGATTGTTTTGTGTGGTCTGTGTTTTGATACAGTGATTATGAGTGCAATGGTGATTTACATGTTAGATCTTAAAGTTTTTTTTGACAGTGTGTACATTCTAAAAGAACGCAGCTAACTTTCTTACAAGAAAAGGAAACTAAAGCAAGACAGTTAAAGGAAAACTCGGCAATCACAGATTCAACACAAAGGAAATACATTTTCGCCAGCCACGAATAATACCTAACAGTAGCATAAGGAAACAACCAAATTGCGATCTAAACCTACAACTACCTTATACCAGCAGGTATGACTACCCAGTTGAGAATATTGTTTTTTTTTGTATAGGGGCCGGAATACAGCCCTCGACCAGATGCGTAACAAGGTTTGGAAGCTACTAACAGACTACAAAAAAGCCTTTGTTTTATTGCTCTGTGCCTTTTGTGCGAGAATAGGTACAAATTACTTTATTGAGTCTACAAAAATAAAGCCTGATGCAAAGAAGCCAATAAATAGTACCTGTAGCTAATAAGTATAAATTGTACAACTAAAGTTTAACTGATGCACCGCTCCAGGAAACACCACGAACTTGGCGCCTTATACTGGAAAAACGGAGGATTGGATTTGCCTTTTTTTGTAGGTACATAGTTCATTTGTAAACATCTGTGTCGTGCTGTGCATAGTTTTAGTTGAATTAATTTCGAGAGTTGTGTTGTAGTGATATTACACACATGATCGATGTGAAGCGTTTTTTACAATTATTATTATTTAATAAGGGAAGTTACGTAAGTGCATCGAAGCGAAGAAACGGAGAAAAAAGAGCCGAAGCTTAATATCCATACTATAACATCGATTGGTATGACCGTAAAAGAAGAACGCAGTATCCATGGCAAAACAGAGCTATAATAACATTACAAGGCGAAGACAGCGGCATATATTATATTAGATCACGAGATCAGTCTACCTAGCAGAAGGTTAAAGAAAAGAATCTGGGGGAGGGGAGACCATGCAGTCACACACCTAATATCTATTATACACCAAGTATAGTATCTATATTCCTCACGCTGGCTTCACGATGCTATGTATTCGGGTCGGCTCTAACCTCCTGTCTCTCCTAAACTCCCCGACTGCACACCTACACTCCTGTCCTATCTACTTGGTGCTCCGGTGTCTCGGGCAGGTTGCTAGTGCCTGCGGTGGGGCGGCGGAAGCTGATGAGGCTTATTAGGCATGAGGGCTCGCATATCCAGTTTGATCTAGCATTTAAGGTGTGATCGGTGCGGCGTGATTCTGACATACTCCGCCGATTTTACCGATCATGCTAAATCAGAGGATCATACGAACCCTTAAAGTTATTATTACCCTCAACACCTCTTCTCTCTCGTAGTCACTGCTTCCGAGTCCTTGCTGCAGAACTGCTGGCTGGAGTTACCACAAGAATCAGAATCAGAATCAGAATCAGAAGTTTATCCGGAAAACCTGAGGAATTTTTAAAACAAGATAAGTTCCATTCTCAAATACATTGAATAATAAAATGCTAAGTAATAAAATAAAACTGAGGTAGCGACTAACGATAACTCCGTGACCACATATGGCGGGACCGGGGGTCGGTGTATCGCCCGCGCACCTGTCGCGCAGCGGCCGCGCGCGCAGGCCCGTTATGTCACCATACCTACGTAATGACGGAGCAGTCCCATACTCTCACGCGTCACTCATCCATCTTCCAATGTCTTACGCTCAATACGATTTACTGATTAGTCGTTTCACATACAAAACAATCAAGCGACTACAGTTTGTGATGAGTTGCGTGACTGCTAAAGTGTAGATTGACTGTTGTTTAATAAATTAATGAAGTTTTAAGTAGAGCCGGCGGCATCTTTGCCGGTTTTTCTTGTAACCGTTTATCTTCAATATAAAGTAGCCCGAGGCAACACGTGTTAGATGTACCTATAGATGTAACACAGATTTGATTAAGGGATTATTTGTTAGGTCATTGTGTAGTATTGACTCATTTCATTACAGCCTTTACGTACATGGTGTTTGTTAGCTTTTGAAAAACTCTTAGCCATACGTACATAAATGATCGGGCGTGTTTTTTTACTCGTCAAGTACCTCCTGAATACTTATACCAGTTTAGGTACGTAAACGTAAGTAGCGAGTCCTCTGCCTTTTACAAAAACAGCCAATTACCAAAGCCGCATCCATGCGGTCTGGAACGAAATTACCCTTATTTATTTTTTATAACGTCGTTTATCTACGAAGGTATGGGCATTTCCCGGCCTCTGCAACGGCCTTTGTCTTGGTGACGTAACCAGGTATAGGTTTTTGAAAGGTAATTAGTGTAGGTGTCATACTTCAATGTTGAAGTAGGTAATTATGTTTAAACGAAAAAGGTGAAGGTAAGATATAATAGTATGAATAACATCACCTAACAATTAACCTAGACATCACAAACAGATAATCTAAATGCCGTACGTGTGTGCGTATGCGGCTATAACTGCAGCCCAAGTCCATGAGTCCGCAGATTTTAGAATTTCTAGTCCTCAAATCTGTATTCTCAAAAAAATAACCCTCATGCCTCGAACACTCTTGGATAGAACCTAAATAAGTTCTGATAACAACTGTTAACGAACAGCATTGACATTTATTTATTTGAATCTTGTATTAAAGCCTTTTTCTAATTTATTCCTTTTTAGGGTTCCGTAGTCAACTAGGAACCCTTATAGTTTCGCCAAGTCTGTCTGTATGTCCGTCCGTCCGCGGATAATCTCAGTGACTGTAGCTGTAATTTTGTACGAATATGTATATCTGTCACGCCAACAAAGTGGTCAAATAAAAAGTGGCTATAATTTTTTTTTAGGCTACCTCCCGTACACGTAAAGTGAGGGGTGATTTTTTTTTCGTTTCAACCCTAGAGTGTGACATTGGACAGGTATTTGAAAAAATAATGAGGGTTTTCTAAAAACAGTTTTTGATAAAGTTAATATTTTCGGAAATAATCGCTCCAAAAATGTGTCCCCCACCTCTCTGACTTTTGAACTATGAGTTCAGAAAATACCTATGAAAAAAATTGGAAAAGTAGAACTTAATAAGAACTTTATTGGAAAATTATTTTGAACTTGATTGGTTGAACGGTTTTTGAAAAATTGTACAAAATAATTTCAGAATTAAGATTGTTATTTACACGTATATGCAAACTTTTTTTTAAACTTGAGTACTTAATTTATCTTCCGTTAAGATATTTAACGTATCTTCCTTCTAATAAAAAAATAATGATTCAAATCGATTCACGCGGTCAAAAGTTACCCCCGAAAACCCAACATACATAACCCGTCTAGTTTGTATAATTTAGTAAAAACACTTTTTAAGGTTGCCTATGGCGACGGACGGTAAACTACGGAACCCTGCTGAGTATGGCCCGACATGCTCTTGGTCGGTTTTTCATTTTTTCATAAAATTCGTTTAACTTTGGAGTGCTCAAGCAAGCGTGAATTTAAAATGTTTGTCTTAATTATTATAGATAGGTATTTATTACGTATTATCTTAAAAGAATAGAGTGGTACCAACTAAATCGTACCAAAGTATCCATACCTTGGGTTCCAATCCATTCCTAATACTTGTCTTACATTTAGATATTAATTATATTTGAAGCAGGTTAGATGGGAAGGGCCATTATGTGATCATTCCCTGTACATATTATCTATGAGATACCTCCGCAAAGGGTTCTTAAGTAAATCCTATAAGAAATAATCTAATAATTACTATTTGAAACGATACCCCGTTTAAAGATTAAATAGTCGTTATAATGTAAATGACCATGGTTAGTTTCAAATCGTATAATATTCGAATAAGTAAGCACATACGAATCACTTAAGGATATACATCTATTATTAGTGTAGCAGCTATGTGACTCGAACAACCTTGCGGTGATAACATCGAGAGCATAACATTAATGTCCGCTATTGCCTTAGAAACTGTGGGACGATACCGCTATCATGAGGTCGGTACTACCAGTACCGTTCGTGGTACGGCTACCAAACGTTACACGGAATCGATTATTCCATCTACGGCATCGATGTTAAGTTTTTAGTCAGCTTATATAAACTTTCAAGATTTTCACACATTACAAATTTAAATTAATTTTGTATTAAGCAGAGACGTCTGCGAACGAAATTTAAAATTTTCGGTCGTGGGATCGAATCCCGCTCGACGGGGGGAATTTTTCCATTTTTCTTTTTCTAATAAATTTACTAAAAAAACGCTAATCACGTAATGTCGCCCTCGAAACGTCGGAAGATAGTTTTCAAGGGGCTACGCTATTATGCCCTGGTTTAGTTTTATAATGTTTTTAATCAACTTTTTCGAAGTTTTAAAGGGTAAAACAGTTCCTACCCAGTGATAGTTGTAACAGAGAAAAAACTGTAAGGGGCCACAGGCATTGTAAAGGGCTCAAAAGGTCGGGATGTAGTTGATATACGCGATTTAATCGGCTTTAGTTTAATTTCATTGATTTTACTAATCGCGATAACCGAAAAAAAAATATTTCATTTGTCTGATGACACATTTAAATATGAAATTACAAACTGAATTTACTAAATTCATAAAGAGTGGCATTGAACATTTTAAAACGCAAATCATCTGGACCGCATACTTGCATAACTGTAATAATAAATACCTAACCCTTTTCCATGCGTAGTACGTTTCATCGACCACATGAAAAAAATAAGTTTTTTAGAGATGTTAAGCATTTTTTGAATTAAAATCCACTCTATTTTATTACTTATTTGTGCAGCTTTTATTTAAAAGTGATTTGATTTCAGCCATATTTTCCCTTAAAAAAATATTCCTTTTTGGCATTTATAAATTTAGCCTTAAGATGTCGACATATTACCATATTCTGGAAAATAAAGTCATTTCTGATTAGATTAATGATTTGATTTGCCAGTTAATTTCTAAAAAGAATATAGGTTACAACAATAATTTTATGGTATTTTCTTATATATAATAGGTTCTATGGAAATAATTACTATCACTTCACATTCTGTATCAACAGGCATAGGGCATATAATGACCACATCGTTTTTTTTATAAAATTTAATATTTATTATAAACAGATATTAGAAATACGTTCTTTAGGTTAAAAGAAGGCCGATGTGATAAATAAATACAATTTTTAACCGTTGGATTAACGGTGCCTGGAAAAGGGTCAAAAGCTAAAGCAGCGTTTATAAATAGTTCAAGGTAAGTAACAATACTCTACATATAAAAACATTGAAAACGGCTTTTTATCTCTGAATACGTAACTTATAAAGTACTCTACGTCAATCAGACAACATTTCATATGATGATAAGGTATATTATGATTTCATTATTATTTCGTTTATTTATCTTCTTTCTTAGGTTAGGATTTTTTACAATATGTATATAAAAATAAAATACAAAACAACATACAAAAAACAATACAAAACAAATACACATTATAAAAAACCTAACCTAGTCATTATTATTACTATTACTTATTATACAATTCTCTTCTTCACAAAGTTTACATAGCAATTAATATTACCTAGGTACACAGGTATTTGCAGTTCATAAACGTTAGAAAAATATGAAGGGAGATTTTAATCCTTTTCATTTAATAAGTAAAATCCGGTTTAACGGGAATGCTTACTTGCTCGGGTGCGGTGTTCGGATTCAAGTTCAGAAAAATCTTAACATGATTTAATATTAAGACACTGACATTAATTAATATATATTAATATTAAGACACGGTTAAAACTCACGTATTTGTATCACTACTTATTGGCGTAACATGTATAGATTACATCTGGCAATCATCATCGATCCGACACCAATTTGCATAAGTTCGTATTAAGTATATCAGATTACCATTCAGTAGAATTGGGGAGGGATAAGTAGTTCAAATTCGAATTGGCATTTTTTTTATTGAGATACAAATAATTACAACTTCACCAAGTAGAAATATGACGTCATCAACATGTATCAGAGATAGGATCACTCGTTTGCACGACCAGGGACCGGACAACCCTTTCCTCGCTAAAAGCCTTTCAAACGGCGTCCCTTTAAAACGACTTACCCAAAATAAGACTTAGCCGTTCGAACAGCTAGCCCATACATTTGACTAGCCCTTACCAAAATACTGACCGAACAATAAAGCTAGCCCTTTGCAATTGCTTACCGCTAACCTATACGTCTTGTTACCCTTATATAAGGGTTACCCTTATAATTAAGCGCTTTTTATAAAGCTTTCCCTTTGGCAATTTCATTCTTTATGAGGATGCCGCCAAACAGCGGCAGCCAATCAGCATCAGTTATTGAGTATCTGCTCTAAGTAGGTAACTATTTCGTTCGGTGTAGCACATTTTTGGTTTACATTTACATTCGCTGTTTTTCTTCCAACTCGTCTGTCGTCCGTCGCGCTACTCGCGCTGTTTGAATGTTTTTAATCGACTTCGAGAATTCGACGGAGACGGTTATGTACCTATTCATCTGTTTGTATATTCAACCGACTTCAATATTCCTAAAGGAGGAGGTTCTTAATTCGGCTGAATTTTTATTATTATTATATTTATTTTTTTAATGGATGTTACCTCAGAACTCCCTCATTACTGAACCGATTTAATTTTTTTTTGTTTCTTAAAGTAGATGGTTCCAGGTTGGTTCCGTTTTTTTCAAAATCCATTTCTGATGATGAGATCCATGAGGAACTGAGGGAACTCCTCAAATTTGAAAGGTACATGCATAGTCATTTGGGTATTTTCTTGAGAACCTCGAGCATTTCTTTACAAAACCTACCAGTTTGGTGGAGCAGACCTGATGATGACGACCACGGATGTCAAAGAGGAACTGCTCTATAATTCGCGGGCCCCAGCTGTATCATTCATCTTTTGTTTGTTACGAAATGCCTTCGAGGTAGTCCTATTTGATTTTAATTATATTTCGATGATCCATCATCATGAGGAATTAATGGAGCTGATGCTGAACCCTGGCAGTACCTCATGGAACTCAGGTTTGGTAAAACTTACGAGAGTTCTGTTTTCGTCATTCAACTAATTAGGGGAACAGTTCTCAAGATGGAGCTGATGCTGAACCCTGGCAGTACCTAGTGGAACTCAGGTTTGGTGCAACATAGGCGAGTGCTGTTTTCATGATTCGATTCATATTAACGAGCCATTCAGAGGGCAGTTCACAAGATGGAGCTGATGCTGAACCCTGGCAGTACCAAGTGGAACATAGGTTTGGTGCAACATAGGCGAGTGCTGTTTTCATAATTCGATTCGTGTTAGCGAGCAATTAGGATAGCAGTTCACAAGATGGAGCTGATGCTAAACCCAGGTAGTACCTAATGGAACTCAGGTTTGGTGCAACATAGGCGAGTGCTGTTTTCATGATTCGATTCATGTTAACGAGCAATTAGGAGAACAGTTAACAAGATCGAGCTGGTGCTGAACCCTGGCAGTACCTAGTGGAACTCTGGTTTGGTGCAACATAGGCGACTGCTGTTCTCATGATTTGATTCGTGTTAACGAGCAATTAAGAGAGCAGTTCACAAGAGGGAGCTGATGCTAAACCCTGGCAGTACCTAATGGAACTCAGGTTTGGTGAAACATACGCGTGTGCTGTTTTCGTTAATCGACTCATGTTAACGAGCAATTAGGAGAGCAGTTCACAAGATGGAGCTGATGCTGAACCCTGGTAGTAATAAGTTTTAAATACGATTTGAGAAAAAATTAACAAAATAAAAACATAAATTAGCAATAATTCGCTTACTTTAACTTATACCGGGAAGTCCAATTGAAGTCGGTTTTTTTTTCTTTAAAATTATTTTTTAAATGTATGTTCACCGATTACTCCTAGCTCCATCGTCCGATTAAGGTGTTTTTTTTTACGAAAGGTTACCTCCAATTTAATTAAGGGAACTCCTCAATTTTCAAATGCACATGTATGATGATTACGGTGTTTTCTTAAATTAATGAAGGAATTTCATGCGAAAACCATAAATAGGTAAGGTAGACCTGATGATGAAGACCAGGGATGACAAGTGTAACTTAGGATACATTAGCCGATAATTCCGAGCTCCGTCGTCCAATTCGAGCAATTATTTTTATGTGAGAAAAGGGTCACCTCCAAATTGGTCTGGTAGCAATTCGGTGCTGATCTGATAATGAGGTTAATGAGGAATTAAAGGAACTCCTTAACTTTCAAAGGCACATTTATAGTGATTTCGGTATTTTCTTAAGTAAATGAAGCAATTTCTTGCGAAAACCATAAATTTGGCCAGGTAGACCTGATGATGGAGACCAGGGATGACATGTGGAACTTCAGATACATAAGACGATAATTCCGAGTTCCCTCGTCCAATTTGAGCAATCTTTTTTTAGTCGAAAAGAGTTGCCTCCTAGATGGCCCATGTAGGATATTAGTGCTGATCTGATGATGGGATCCGCGAGGAATTAAGGAAACTCCTCAATTTTAAAGGCACATGTTTAGTGATTGCGGTCTTTTCTTAAGGAAATTAAGCAATTTCTTGCGAAAATCATAAATTTGGGACGATAGACCTCATGATGCAGACCAGCGATGGCATGTTGAACTTTAGATACATAAGCCGATAACTCCGAGCTCCGTCATCCAATTTGAACAATTATTTTTTTGTTAGATAAAAGTTACCTCCAAGTTGGTTCCATAAGAGCTTGGTTCTAATCTGATGATGGAATCCATGAGGAATTTAGGAAACACGACGACGATTTTGTTAAGTAACATAAGCATTTCCTTCCGGAAAACTATAAATTTGGTGCAATATACCTGATGATGAAGACCAGGGGTGGTATGTGGGACTTTACATAGGTACTTAAACTGATAATTCCGAACTCCGCCGTCTGATTTGACTATTTTTTTCTGTTTATTAGTAGTACTGCGTTACTCATACTAGTACTTACCAACTAAAATAGAAAGATTAAACTTTTTAACAATAAATTAAAACCGACTTCAAAAAATGAAAAATAAAATGTATTAATTTTTATTTTCTGTAAGGTTTGGAAAGGATGAGTAAGCAAATACATGAAGGTGGTCTATCGACTGATACGTTTGAAGTTGGTGCCAAGCAAAACAAACACACTTCTGGCAATAATAAAACTCAGCGTTCTCTCTGAAAAATAATAAATATGATATGATGACGTTAATGCCATGCATGCCTACATAAAATGTTGTCAATGTTGTTCCACTTTGCCATCCCTGGTCTTCATCATCAGGTCCATTCCACCAAATTGATGGTTTTCGTAAATATATGCTCGAGTGTCTTAAGAAAACAGCCAAATAATCATGCATGTGCCTTTCAAATTTGAGGAGTTCCATCAGTTCCTCATGGATCCCATCATCAGAAATTAATTTTGGCCAAGCTGGAACCATCTACATTCAGATAAAATAAGAATTTTTAAGATCGGTTCAGTATTGACGGAGTTCTGAGGTAACAAACATCTAAAAATAACACACAAGAATTGAGAAACACCTCCTATTTGAAATTTAAAAGTCGGTTGAAAATTAAACCTTATTTCATCTATTGCGGCTTCTACCACTCGGAAGCGGGCGAACATCAAAGAGTGCCGCCGCTGACTACGATCGCTTGCTATCATGTACGAATAAATGTGCGTTTTATGCACAAGGTAGACGGTTTAAATTAGCACGCCTTTACTATAAGGGTAGCCCTTTATAAGGCTAACCAATATGCAAGGTATTGGTGAGCGAGTCATAAGGGTTTCATAAGGGTATTGGGATATTGATTACTCATAAGGGATACCGCTAAGATAAGGGCTTTAAAAGCAATATGAAAGGGTTTTGTCGCGTAAGGGTATGGTGAGTTAAGCCTTATTAAAAACCCATACAAAACCCTTTATAAGGGATAGCGGGCCGGTCCCTGTGCACGACATTGAGTCAGTATGCGGCTTTCTTTTTCCTTGATATTTTTTTTATAGCGTAAACCATTTTTTTTACTTTATTTTTAAGGCGATACTTACAGCATAATATTATAGAAATTTAACGAAAAAAAATCATTCTAAGTTGGTTAAATTAATAACAAATTTAGTTCAGAAAAGTTTTTTGAAGATAAGTAATAATAGAGTTAAGGTTCATAAACTTCAGAGATAAATGGGCGGGGGGGGTATTTTTTTTTACATTTTCCTTTATTAAAAAAAATTGAAAAAAAATTATAAAATGTTGTTTTAGCATGTGCAAATTTAGCCCTTTCAAATGATACCCCCCCACATGATCAAGTAACTAAACTTTTAATTTTTGCCCCCTGTTTTATCGGACATTTGTCATTGAAAATAAATTAAAATATATAATAAATGCTCTCTCAATGTGTCTGGATTAACTTTGTTTATAATTATTCCAAATTTCAAATCGGTAGCTTAAGTACTTCTCGAGATATTAAACGATGTGACAGACATGACTGAGTCGCACCATAAGAGTTCCTTTTTTACCATTTTGGTACGGAACCCTAATTTAAATTAAGTGTCCTTATTTACTTTTTAATAATTTAACGTTAATCGCTTACCATCCGGTGATTCGTTTGCTCGTTTGCCCCCTATAGCATAAAAAAAAAAAAAAAAAAAAAATTATACCAATGCAAAGAGTAGGTACTTGGTTAGCATTTAGATGATAAATAATACGTATAATTAAAAAAAAAAAACCGACTTTTATTGGCCTTTCCGGTAAAAGTTAAAGTTTGGGTTAGTTTCACTTAATCAGTTTACATACTTCAAAAATATCCAAATCGCCATACGTGTACCCTGGAAAATTGAGAAGCATTGTTAATGTCTCATGGATTCCGTTCCATCATTAGATCTGAAGTAAAATCAAATATAACTAACTACCTTGGAGGTAACTCATACGTTGACACACACAACATTCTCACACATGTCACAAACAAAATAAAAATGATTCAAATCATGATAGAAATCATGAGATCATGATGAATCGGATGATAGAAGAGCTGGAAATTATCGAACAGTACCACTATGCCTCCAAAATCAGGTCCACTCCAGCGAAATGACGGCTTCAGTATGAAAATGCCCATGCTAATTAAGAAAACCCTCTAATCACAATGCACGTCCCGTTCAAATTTAAGAAGTTCTCTGAATTCCTCAAAAATGTCATCATCAGAAGAAGAAGAAGATAGAAATCAAACCAACAAGATGAATGTCGCAAATCGGATGATACCTAAAACCTATTTGATTATCCATAGGATGCTGGCGGCATTTCCTCTTTGTATCGCAATGCTGATACGTTGTACGAGGAAGCCACCAGCTCGTTGGTCACCAGTTTAAGTTATTTAAGAACTTTTAGTTAAACGTTAGAAAGCAAATCTGATAAGAGATCATTCTCGTTAAAATTGTGTTAGGGTGACTTCGCTAAGTTAAGTAAGTTCGGTAAGTTTTAGGCATAAATTGTATGAGTAATAACACTTTAAACTGGTTTAGAATTACGGGTAAGTCACCGAGACAGAAGTAAGTCCGCTAAGATCCGTTACCTCACACGAATTGCCTTAAGGCCAGTAACTAGTATTGCGGCAACCCATTCTTATCTCGGCCGCGCCTACATGGTTGCCTTTCGTTGTCTCTACTATTTTAACTATGTTCTTAGTTCAATACTTAATTTCAAAATTAAGCAACTTTTTTATCTTGTCAAAAGTGTAATAAAGGAGCACTAGGTTAGGTACTAGCTTTTGAGTAGGTAGAGCGTTATTACAGAAGTATTGAGTAACTAGTGCACCCGAGTTCAGGAGTATTTAGTTTTTTTTTTAGTTACACCTGTAAATATCCTAAAGATATACGCTTTACATGGTCATTTGCATTATAACTAATATTTGAAATGGGGGGAGGGGGGGGGGAGCTCAATAAAACAAACATACATGGAAATCATCCCGTGTCAAATATTAGTCATAATCTTAAAGATTGTCTATTGATTTATATGTACCTATCAAGAATTAAAAAAAAAACAGGAAACTTGACGACGTACTTACTTGTAAAGTGGGAATGTGTTTTTTTTGTTTGTGTGGAGTCTAGAAATTGAAACGTCTGCAAATGATACCAATTTATTAGAAAGGAAGGAAATGTGCAAAAATTCAATTCATTCGCGACTTTTCGTTCGTCGCGAAAATATCGTACATCGTATCATAAACTTCATATTTCTTAAAGGATCGCAAAAGCACACAATTAAAACTGTGGATCCGAAAAGCAATGAAACGAAGCTTTACATGTAGGCATCTAATTTATAAATTGAAATAGATGTTATATACTCAAGAAAAAGACCAACACCGACGGAGGCCAATCCGAGAATCGAACTCGGGTCTTCAGCTTACGCGGCTAACGCAATAACCACTAGGCCAACTGGTCTGACCGAATATCGGCGAATTTCTCGAGTATATGCAATCTTAGTAACAGGCAAGACCCCCGTGGCCATTTTCTAAGTCCAAGCGACGTTGCTTTTGTACTTCCATCCAAACCACTTAGGGGTTCCGGTAAAGATAACGGTAGGTAAAAGTTACCTAATTAGGTACATTTCTCATGTCCTATACTAACCACCGTATTCGATTTACACACAGTATAGTAGTGTTACTACTTTAATAACAAATCAAAAAATATTATACGATTTTAAGCTAACATGGTCATTTGCATTATAACTAATATTTAAAACGGGATAATTACCATGTATGTTTGTTTTATTGAGCACCCGATATTTCGACACTGTTGCAAGCGTCATGTTCACGGAGTAAAACTAACATACATGGTAATTATCTCCTTTTAAATATTAGTTATAATGCAAAAAATATTATATTAAATAATTTATTTGTTTCAACAAAAAGAGGTAAGTATCTAATTTTATTGAAAACTGGTTGGTATTTATTTACACTTGATTGTTCTTTTCGCAAGTTTCGCAATGTAACCAACACGACGTGCAACGATCTGTTCGGCATTTAGGTACGGAGGTAATCCGGTCAATTAAACGCAGTTAAAATACCACTTGAACTAACTAATCATCTGTTACACAGTAACTCAAAATTTTTTGCTTAAGAAATGTAGGTACACACGCATTCAAGAGTGCATGGGCAATTTATGAATGATTTCATTCATAGACTGCCCATGCAATGTTGAACGCAATAGTACATATCTTTTCAATTTAAATTAACTAAACTACCAACATAAAATATGGGCCAACTAAACGGCTTTTTAAGATATTGTGTTTCCTATGTTTCTATGACTAATAAATAAAATAATAGGTAAGAGCGGCGAAAAATAGGTATTCAAAAACAAAAGAAGAGCACACGTTAAACAATACGGCAGCTAACAATACGATGTATTGTCGCACACGGACTGACTAGCAGGCATTGATAAGATGACACACAATATTTTCACAAGAGAGAAACTGGTGTAAGGCATTGTTTTGCAGCCCACTTTCTGTAGCTGAGCTTGAAGCGACGCCTGCGCCGGTAGGCGGCGACCCGCGAACTTGGTGCGACGTGAAAGTGAATGGCGCAAGCAAATGCACGGACGCCCGGACGCATTTTACGCTCGATTTGATACAACGGTCGTACATGCAGCATGAGCGCATATCCGTGCACTTACATCTCATAATGTGGCGTAATATATGTTGTGCTGAGTATCATAATATGCATGAATAGTTAACTGATCTGCTCGTACTCGTATTTATGCTAACTACCTACTCATTGATTTCATTAATACAGTGTACCAGCACCTGCGCTTTAAATTAAGGAGGTTAAAGTAACGGAGTTCCTTAACATAACAGTGACTTTAATTTACAAAACCTACTAAAATTCCGCCATGCCTTATTTTCTAACAACATTTTAATTGTCAGCAATGTACAGCAAAGTGACTATGTACGACGCGTCATCAATTCATCATAATAAATATTAGGTAGGTACCTACCTATTTTTATGTTTAACTAGCTTTAACCCGCGGCTTCGCCCGCGTACTAAACGTAATTTTTAACCGTCATACAAAAAAGGAGGTTTTATTTATTTATTTCACGTCCACTAAGTTGGATTTAAAAATCGTTGTTGGTTGTTGTTTTCGAAATCTGCGACCCGATAACGACACCCATATCAAATTCGTAACTATTCTTGTTTCCACTTTTACAAACTTTGAACCATCATTTAACCCCTACTTTGAAAAATCCTATCTTTGTGCAACCCTTCTCCATCTCTTTCTTCTTCGTCTTATAAGAAACCTACGTACCAATTTTGGAATCTTTAGAACCAGAAATAAACATAAAAACAACACCCATATTGATATTTTCAGATTTCAACCCCATCGCATCGCACCCCATCAGGGAAGATGGTATCTCACGTCCGCCTCGTTGGATGTTGAAATTGTTATTGTTTTCGAAATCAGCGACCCAATAAACCAGAAAAACGATACCCATGTTGGTTATTTACTATATTACCCCTTTTCCCCCTTTTGTGGGTTGATTTCTCAAAAAGCCTAAATTTGCTAAATTTTAAATCTCTAGAACCAGAAATAAACATAAACCGACACCCGTAGTGATATTTTTAGATTTCGACCCCATCGCGTCCCAACAGGGGAGATGGTATTTCACAATCGCCACGCCACGTTGGATGTTAAAATCTACGTTGTTTTCGTAACCAGCGACCCGAAAAACCATAAAAACGATACCCATGTTGTTTTTTTTACTTTTTCACCCCTTTTCCCCCTTTTAGGGGTTGTTTTCTTTAAAAAACCTGAAACAGGTGTTAACTAATTTATCTTTATAAATACTTATGTAAAGTTTCAAATAGAATAGTCCAACTAATTTTGCTTCCCCATTCCAACTTTGTACCTCCATTTCACCCCCTTTGGAGATGAATTTTGAAAACTCCTTTCTTTGTGCACCCCCACGCTTTATAAGAAACCTAAGTGTTAAATTTGGAATGTCTAGAAACAGAAATAAACATATAACGACACCCGTAGTGATACCTCTAGGCTTCATAAGGAACGTACGTGCCAAATTTGGAATCTCTAGGATCAGCGGTTTGGGCTGTGCGTTGATATGTCAGTCAGTCAGTCAGTCATTCAGTCAGTTCTTTTATATGTATAGATTATTTTAATGTATTATATTGAATTTAATTTAATCTAATCTAATCTGATCTGATTTAATTTAATATATTTTATTTCATTTCAAGTCAGTAACTGGCAAGAAGTTGCACATGATCGGAGCAGGTGGCATGCTCTCGTTTCGGAGGCCAAGACTCTCTTGGGTCCCTGAGCCAAGTTAGTTAGTTAGTTCATTTCATTTTACTTCATTTCACTTCACTTCACTTTAACTTTACTTTATTTTAATAAAAATGACACTCATATTGATATTTTGGCATTTCAACCCCATCACATACCAACAGGGGAGGTGGTATTTCACATTCGCAACATTGGATCTTCAAATCGTTGCTTTTTTCGTGATCAGCGACCCGAAAAACCATATAAACGATACCGATGTAAATTTTTTCAACTTTTCACCCCTTTTATCCCTTTCAAGGGTTAAATTCTCAAAAAACCTGAAAGACGTGTCTACTCATTTACCTTAAAGAATACTCCTGTGAAGTTTCAGATAAAATTGTCTAACTAATCTTGTTTCCCCATACAAACTTTGGATCCCCGTTTCAACCCTTTAGAAGGTGAATTTTGAAAAATCCTTCCTAAGTGCTCGCCTACACCATAAAAGGAACCTACGTGCCAAATTTGAAGTCTATAGGACCAGCCGTTTGGGCTGTGCGTTGATATGTCAGTCAGTCAGTCAGTCAGTCAGCTTCTTCTTTTATATATATAGATAAATCTTTGAACCTTAATATAACTATGGCAAATTAAATGCATTTCTCAGGAATAATCGGTCGTCCCCCGCAACGCACAAAATCCGCATTACCCAGCTTACGAACTACGAACAGCTGGTACAATGTTGTTTTTCATAATAACTATTTAGACTTTTACTTTCGAGAACCCGTTCTTCAATTTGTACGATCAAGATTTCTGCAATGGCCCTTTCAGGCTGACCAAGTACGATGTACGATTGGCCTATTCTGCCGAACTCACCGGTGAGCCGAATGTGTGGATGCGGTCGATTTGGGAAGCGTTCTTGATAAAGCATGAACTGCATATCCATGCGTCTCGCCGTATAATAAAATCAAATGTGATAGTTTTCGTGCATCGTAAGCAATTTCACTCTTTCTTTACTTCAATATTTATTATAAAATCTGTTTAGGAAAAATTTGGTTTGTTTACTTATTTGACACGTCGACGTCAACGGCTTTTGAAATTGTCATGACTAAGTTCACGTAAAAACTCCTCAAATAATGTATTAAATGTAGGTACAGTGATTTCTCTAAAACAAAAACTACGGCTGGTCTGAATAGTTATAGATGTTTCACTTCTACTCACATTTTTTTAAAGGAAGGTACAATTGAAATCGGTGGACATTTTAACTAACTATATTTGTTATTCCCATGGCTGAAGAAAATCTAGAAATCCGTCAAAAGGACTGTACTTGGAGAATTACTTGGTTAAATATATAATGAAGTTAATTTCTGTGGCGCGCTCTAGATTTAAGTACGCACCTATGTCTATAATTTGTAATATTTGATTTAGTAGGTAGGATTAATCCGTTGTCCTTTGCTATCGCAAAAGCTTAATTTTGCACAAGAAATTCTTAAAATTGTAAGAAATTCTTAATTAAGTACGACAAATATGTCAAGGTTCCTATGTTTGAATGAAGATGTCGCACTGTTTGTGTCTTGCGTGCGACCTTAAGAGCTTACGTAATAGGAGGCTGTGTCACCCGTATTCGAAACCTTGTCATCAATAGGTGCTACGTTTAACATACTTATGCTTATTGACCGGTTACATGCGCGGTATTTTTTCTAAGTAATTATTAATCTGTAACAAGGCGATTCCAAGAAAAATCCTTTACGAAATGTGATTCTTATAATATAGGATTTTAAGTTAACATAATCATAATGTAAATGGTCATTTACATTATGACTATGTTAACTTAAAATCCTATATTATAATGTATAATTACTATTTAAAACGAGGTTTTACCATGTACGAGGATGTGAGGTGTAGCTCATCGTGAATATGGCGCTTGTAACAGTGCCGAAATATCGGGAGCTCGTAATAACAAATACTTACAGTCCGTTAACGGCACCCAGGCTTTTTTGTTTTTGCATTATAGTATGTTCAATTAGCAATAGTTTGCGCGTATTCGCAAATCATATCATCATATCATTAGCACTCTATAATGCGTTAAAAAACGGCATATAAAGACCCCCATAATAATAAACTTTTTCAGTCCTCCGGCCGGTAAGCGCCACTTTACGCAAATCTAAATTGTCGCCTGCCGGCTCCGTCGGGCTGAAAAATAGTATACAAACCTCGGCCGGTAAATGGGAAAGCCTCGGATCACATGTTAGTCGACCTCGGCTTCGCCTCGGCCGACAATTACATGGAATCCGAGGCATTTCCCACTTAAACGGCCTTGGTATGTAATGTACTATTGTGTTACAACAAATTTCTTATGTGTGAAAATTGTATTATAGCTAATTTAAATAATCGAATTCAATAATATAATTTTTTCAAATGTCGAACGTCTCTCAAACAACAAGGCAAACAAGGAAATTTGATTAAACTTCTATTCTTATATCAGTCGAAGTGTGATTTGCGGACAATATAGCACGCAAGTCGCAAGTTATTTCCTATCGAACGCTATGAAAATTGGGGCTAACTCTAGTTTGTCTCTGGGTTTAAAAAATATAACTGTCAAAAATTGAATGTCAAACAAGTTGTCATTCATAAGTCGTAATGGCGGCCGATATAATGCGGTTTGAATGCATCATGGAGCTCATCATATGCGTGTATATAACGCAGTGTATGTAATTGTAAATAATTATATACAATCACATAAACTACAATAATTAACTGCAGAATTTGATTTTCTAAATTCGTACTTTATATGTAGGTAGTCGCTGTACCTACTCCGTAATGGTCGTAATTCATATCGTTGATGACTTGGTACGGGGTACGCCGTAGTATATATACAGGTCGATTCACGAGAGCTGGCATGATTGAATCGTCCGAAAGTAACGTCACTTGTCACTGTTAGTGACAGTGTGAGTGCCGTTCTTTGTTAATACGTTTTTTGTTAATACATGTATTTTGTTAATACGTAAACGTATTAACAAAATACATGTGTTAACACAAAATTAATACTTATTCAATAATAAAATAATTATTTTATTATAATCTGCACATAGTATCATGGTAACCATTTTAGTAAGTAATTATTATTGAAGTCCTTTGTAAATAAAACGTATTTAAAATTTTCTGACTTTTTTTAATGTCAAGAAACGAGAGGCGATCGCTTGTTCGAATTTCATAAAATCCAAAAAGCTGCAGACCAAGGAGTCCGTCGTCAACAGTTTTTAATTTATTTATATCCTGTTTTACACTGACGCCGCAATGTACAAAATGACGGCAAAAAGATTCGAAATTCTAACTAAATTTAACTGTTAATTTGCTTTTCACGGCATTTTTTTTACGTGTCTTCATAGATTAATTATACATGTTAGTCATGATTATAGCACACCGTAGCTTAAATATCTCCAGGGATCGTTGGCGTGGTGGGCACGGCAGTACCTATACTTAATGTGTTCTTGGTGTCCAAAGGCTTCTAGTCTAAGTACGCTAGATTTTCTTAAAATACAATTATCATAATCACTTTTTGCATCAACCTGTATTTAATAATTATGTAATGCACACAGACATTATCATTCATTCGTTCAATTCATTCGTGCCAGCTCTCGTGAATCGACTTGTACGTAGTGTTGTAAAGGACTCGAGTTCTAGGAGTCCTGTTTTTAGGACTAGGAACTCAAATAGTGAGACGCGACTCCCTTTATAGGACTCCATTGATTTCAGAACTCTTAACAAAGCATAGTCTCGCGAAATAAGCGAGTTTGACATAGGAATAGGACTCGAGTCTCTTTTCTGCGCTAGAGTCCTCTTTTGTAACGGTCGTGCTCGAGTTCTTTTATATTGTTTGAGTTCACTTTACCCTCACTGATGAGATTTACTGTTAGTACGACGACGGTGTGGCAGTTATACATATAATCCGGTCAAGTGCATATTCATTTCATTTATTACGGCGAAACGCACGGATATGCAGTTCATGCCTTATCAAGAACGCTTCTCAAATTCATACCTCTCCCATTGCTCAATTCATAACAACGGCTCTTCAGTGAGTTCGGAAGAATAGGCCAATCGTACTTGGTCAGCCTGAAAAGGCCATGATAGAAATCGTGACCGTACAAATTTAAGAAAAGATTCTCCAAAGTATGTGCAACGAGAGTGATACGGTAGATAGTTATTATGAAAAACAACATTTTAGCAACTGTTCCTAGTTCGTAAGCTGGATAATGCGGATTTTGTGCGTTGCGGGGGACGGCCGACAAATTGTATTAAGGCTGGTAATAAAATGTGTTTATACCTGAAAAATGCATTTAATGGGAGCTACCGTATTGTCGCTCACCAGGCGGCAACACTCATGCGTGGGTCCTGTGTCAGTATGAGAGAACTGCCAAGTGATGTTTGAAATGTTCCCGCAGGACCCACGTTCCACTAGCGCCCCTAGCGGAAAATCGACTCGCGGTAATCCTCATTTGCCATAGTTAGATTTATTAAACATAAGAACAAGTAGACATCTGTATGTGTGCAACTGTAAAAATAGGTAGGTACCTAAATGTAAACATTTATTGTGTTGACACATCGTAGCAAATTAAGTTGCTGTCATACACTTACTGGTCAATCACTTTGCTATACATTCCTGGCAATTAAAATTTTGTTAGAAGATTAGGCATGTCGGAGTTTTAATAGATTAATTAAATTAAAGTCACAGTTAAGTTAAGAAACTACGTTACTTTAACCTCCTTCTCGTTGCTGGTAACACACTGCATACCAATATGGTAAATACCTTGTTTTAAATAGTTAGTATAATTACTCTTCTAATAGTTCTGGAAATGCTAAGATGGCAATGTTGTGAATGCACCACAATTTGTAAATGTACTTTGTAGTTAGAACGTTGGCACTTG
Organism: Lathronympha strigana; assembly: GCA_949128165.1. Taxonomy (NCBI): domain Eukaryota; kingdom Metazoa; phylum Arthropoda; class Insecta; order Lepidoptera; family Tortricidae; genus Lathronympha; species Lathronympha strigana. The sequence continues at coordinate 12,913,500 of OX421909.1, read as the reverse complement.
GTAAATAATGAAAATAAATATGTTAGTGAGCTCAGTGGGCAGAAGTGTAGGCCTGCAAGGCAAAGGCTCGTTTATGTCTTTTATTCTATTGACTTATTTTGTCATGTACACGCGTCAACACGTGATTTCTCATACTCATTATATGTAGGTCGTTATATGGTTGTATAAATCAAAAGAATGCTATTATAGTTTATCAGGCGGAACCAGTTTCCAATATGGTCGGAAGGTGACAGTGAAAGTGGAATGGATCCCGTCTGCTGCCTCCCAAAATGTTTGTGTAAATAAACATGTTTCTTCCACTTACATAATGTAGGTCCACCCGAAGTTGTTATTAAAATTACAGTTAAGAAGTTTTATAACTAGTAAGTTCAGAAAATTTTAGGCTTTTATAACTAATACTAAACTGCAATAATATGGACTCGATTGTAACCTCGTGGTTATGACACCTAAGTACTAGCTGTAAAATATTACAAATCAAATCCATATTATTGCTATTACAGTTTAGTATTAGTTATAAAAGCCTAAAATTTTCTGAACATACTAGTTGTAAAACTTCGTGGATAGCGTGGTGAAAAGTCAATATCTTAGCTTAACCACAATTGAACTGTTTTGTAAGTATACTAGCCAGCAATTTATTCTGCATAGACGTCGCTAAACCTTTGTATCTACACCTACCGTGAGTCTCGAGTAGTAGCTGCATACGCAGACGTGCTTCAAATATAAGCATTATAATATAACAAATGACGATTATGTTCCCATAGCTACACATGGTATAATTAAGCTCACGGGAAAAGCATAATATTGTTGTGGTTCCATAACGTAAATAACCGCGTGCCTACAGCTGTGAGTAGGTACTAGTACTTACTAGGACAATGACATTGATTTACAGCTGAGCTTAGTGCGACTGCAATGGTCTGCTGGCTACGCCTAGTACCTAATCATGTATTCACCAAGTTAGGTTCGTCATTCACTTGTCTGATACTGAACGGATATATAAGTATAATACAGTTTTTTGCACATACTTGCCGAGTTTTTCTTCGTTAGACCTGCAAAAATACTTATTAATGTAAGCATCAACCGAAAGATTTTCTGTACTGATAACTTACTTGCAAGGTAGTCTTAATAGTTATTATAATAAACAGGGGTTAGGTCAAGTTGGGTTTATGAGTTACATGTGACGATAGGCATATAAATTACGAATGATGTAGGTATGTAACAAAAAAGGAACTAATGAAAGACTTATACTTAGACTCAATAAGTAAGTAATTCCTAGAACTCAGAGTTTCAGCAATTCTTTGTTACACAAACAACAAATATTAATTATTCAGAGACATGTTGGTCTATGACACATCATTTCGATTGATTACTTATTTCTTACGTTATCAGCTCAACGGCGATGTAGCACTACAACGATGATACCATGAACAATAGAGAAATGGAAAGGTTTATTAGAAAACACAAACAATCATTGAGGGCGCCACTGGACGCTCTGCTGCCTCTTAAACATTCCACTTTAATAAAAAGTAATCCGGTTGACGTTAACATAAGTAAGAATGATATTGTAATTAGACTAATATCGACATGATAGATTGTGCATTAAGTAAGTGGCCAGCTGAAATAGGTAACGTTCACACAGTTATTTGACCTCGCGATTCGGCCTTCGCCTTTATCGCGACTAGTAATTATAAACGGAAACAACATGGTTGCTGGTAACAGCAACACCGCTAGATTGAATAAGAAAGATTTAGTATTCGTCTGTCACTGTTACCTAGAGTGTTGGTACTTATTTTATAAGCTATCATGTTAATGTTCTTTCGGCAAAATGCAACATGACCTACGCGCTTGAAACATCACTTACATTTACTAAGAAATGTGAACGGACGCACGAGCCCTTCGACAAACGAATATTCAGGTTGAAGCTGTCATGTCTTGATCATTGATAATACTATGATAGCTGAATATGCTGGAGAACAACTTTTATCATGGAGCCAACCCGGATAAAAGCAGAAGATATCTAATTTATCATATATTTTGTTCTTGTTGCTTTAAAAAACCCGATCGTTCTTTGTCACAATGGTTTTTTAGGGTTCCGTATTCAAATAGGAACCCTTATAGTTTCGCCAAGTCTGTCTGTTCGTCCGTCCGCGGATAATCTCAGTGACTGTAAGCACTAGAAAGCTGTAATTTTGTACGAATATGTATATCGGTTCGGCCAACAAAGTGGTCAAATAAAAAGTGGTTATAATCTTTTTTTTAGGGTACCTCCCGTACATCTAAAGTGGGGTGTTTTTTTTTTTCATTTCAAACTTCGAGTGTGACATATCATTGGATATGTATTTGAAAAATAATGAGGGTTTTTAAAAACAGTTTTTCATAAAGTTAATATTTTCAGAAATAATCGTTCCAGAAGTTTAAAAAAATGTGTCCCCTCCCCTCTAACTTTTGAACTATGAGTTCAAAAAATATGAAAATAATTACAATAGTAGAACATAACAAGAACTTTATTGAAAAATTATTTTGAACTTGATTCGTTTAACGGTTTTGGAAAAAAATTACAAAATAATTTCTTAATTCTAATTTCTAAATTAAGTTTGTAATTTAACCGTTTAACCTATTCAAAAACATTTTTTATCTTGAGTACTTAATTTATCATTCCGCACTGACCTAAAATAATGATTCAAATCAATTGACGCGATCAAAAGTTACCCCCGAAAACTCAACACACATAATCCGTCTAGATTGCATAAAATTAGTACATAACCCAATTTACTTCGCGCTGTTAAGATTTTTCCGGAGTTGATAGGGTCGGGTCGGGTGTATTTATTAAAACACTTTTTCTACTCGCCGACTTTAATCCGCCAATTACGAGTACATAGACAAAACTATAAGCTCATACATTTCGATATTGGACAGTCCAACTCAACTATAATATCTCATTTCGATACGCTGTAGGCAACTATAATAGAACTTCATACAAATTCTGTACTTATTTGTGATGCCGCCTGGGACTTTGCCGAGCGCGCGCCTCACGCCTGCGCCGACCACGCCGGCCTGCCGGCCATCTTTTTGTGTTACATCCTTGTTAAGTCGATGAAATTGCATGATGAAATTGTTCCTCCATAGATGATGGTGATGATGACTCGTAGAAAAAGTATTGTATACAATCGTAATATAATTAAGTTTTTCAATCTCGTACCTTACTTAGGCCACTCAGCAAGCTTCGTGGCCTAAACACGGTACTCGACTGAAAAACCCTTCATTATATCACGATTGTATAAAATACTATTTTAAGGTTGCCTATTGTGACGGACAGTAAACTACGGAACCCTACACTGAGCATGGCCCGACATGCTCTTGACTGATTTTTGTTATATTCATTGCACCTACTTCCAACATGTTAACAATAAGAATATCACTCTATATTATACACATTAAGAGTGCTACCAAAAACATGTATAATTGGCGGTCAAGGCGCAGAAGTAACAGTTATTAGATCCCAGAACAAGCCAAGTTTTGATGAGTAAGTGATTGGGTCGCGAAATCGTGGTATTTTAGGTATATATAATTAAATCTAAAGCAAAATGGCTAAAATATATAACTTAAGCTTTATCAATTAAATCTAGTGTGTTGTTGTTTGTTGAAGAAAACTGAGAAATGGTAGTTAGTGCCTGTTTTCTTTTTTGTTTGTCTTGACTTTTTTGTTTGGCAACCGTGCCGCCGGATTGATCAACCACGTTTTTAAACCACTTCTTGATTTCGTAAAGCACATACTTAAAATAAGATGCAACATATTTTAACAAATGTATTTTTGTTTTGTTACAGAGACCATGTATATAGACACCTTACCTCTAGTGGTTTGGACGCTTTTAGTCACAACGACACATGTAAGTACTCTACTCCATATACTCACATCTCGCATTCCAACAGCGAATTATTATGTTAAGAAGAATACTCATATTATTAATTATAGATTATTTTATTATGAATAGTTTAATATGTTTCTAAGCTATTATGAAATCAGCGAATGAATGATATAGCGAGTAATCCTTTTCCATCGTAAAAATACTGTATATAATATGGACGTTTTTTTTTACTGTGATTAGTAATTGTTGATTGAATGCCAAACATTAATATTACCTAAGTGACAAATGTAAAAATAATAATTGAGAATTATACTTCGCACATTTATATGTTAGAACCACTTTAAACTAGACAGATAATTAAAAAAAAAAACTTTTTACCTACCTAAGGCGAGTTAGGTAATAAATAAATAAATATATATTTCGAAAATAAATGATTAAACATGAAAAAAAAAATAACCATTACTAACGTGATTAAACAATTTAAACTCGAATTATCCGATCTTTGCCGATAGTAAATGATTGTTCACTACACTTGTAACTTTATTGAAATGAATTATGATGATATATCCCTCTATTAACAATATCAGTTGTCGAATTCATAGCAAATTTGTTATATTTTTATTTGTCAATAGTTTTGCTAGTACCAAACAGGCGAGCAACGTGTCAATATTTTTTTAATTGTTTCACAGGTAGCGACAGAAGGCCAATATGGAATAGGTTTAGGAATAAAACGAGAAGTATTTTTCTTAAATTTAGAAGACGGCTATTTTGGCTGTCAAGTAAACGAATCAACACAAATATTACAATTATATGAATTATCGAAATTATGCGACGGTGTGCCAGATTGCTATAAGGCTTCCGATGAACTTAGGTCAGAGCTGAAATGCACAGGTGAGCCAAATTTATTAGGATACTATCTTAGAAATTCTTTCTTTTTTGTGTTATCTACTTATTCTCAATGCTACAAATATTATAATGCACCTATTTATGGAACGTTTTAGACGATTGTACCAAAGATGATGGCGCGCAGTGTATAAATGGAGCTTGCCTGAACGGTGTGTGCCATTGTAACGACGGTTTCGGTGGATGCAATTGCCAAGAAGCCGGTAAGTTGTCTAAACCTCACCTATTTTTTACGACTGTCTTTAAGAATAAGTTACAGTAGAATTACCTATGTTTTAAAACGTTAAGTCAACTTAATTAACGCACGTATCGCTGTTTTAGATGTAAACGAATGTAAGGAACGGCCATGTGATGTTTTTGCGCATTGTACAAATACAGTGGGTAGTTTCCAATGTTCCTGTTTCCCAGGCTACGAAGGCGATGGTTTCACTTGCAGAGGTTAGTATAAAGACTGATACTAATTATACTTGCGCTATTGTGTTATTTATCTATAAAGCATGAGATTGTATTTGTTGTTTTTGTAACTACCAGATATAAACGAGTGTGAAGACCCAGCAGTGGCATCACGTTGCGTAGCCAACGCTGAATGTTGCAATTTGCCGGCTCATTTTATTTGCAAATGCAATCGTGGATTCGAAGGAGATGGCGAAGAAGAGTGCCGAGGTAAAATTATATAAGAGTAAATTTCTAATATAAGGGACTGGTAAAATTCTATTACTAAAAAAATCTTAATTTCTAATTAACCAGTGGTTCTTAACCATATAATTTTAGATATCGATGAATGTCGACGACCTGGCGCTTGTGGAATCAACGCTGTCTGCCAAAATTATCCGGGAAATTACACGTGTGCATGTCTAGCCGGCTACACTGGAAATCCATTCGACGGTGTAAGTTATTTAACGATTAATACATAATAAAACATTTCTAAGTATAGTGCCTGTTTTTTATGAATACAAAAATAATTGTCTCCGACTATAGTGACCGGTTGCAATGTTCTAAAATTGTTCTTATTCCTTAGTAAATGCCAACTTACTTGCAATAATTATTATTTGTATGTTATGTTACGTGTCATTGAAAGCTCTTTGATTTGGCTAGTGCGTGGACGTGGATGAGTGCGCAAGCGGGTCGGCGTGTGGCGCAGGCGCTACGTGCAGAAATGTGGATGGCGGGTTCGAGTGCAGTTGTCCTCCCGGCAGCGAGGGTGACCCGCGCGTTGCTTGCCAGGAGCTGGACGCGTGTGCGCGCGCCCAGTGCGGTCGTGGCGCACTCTGCCAGAACCTGCCCGGCGCTTACCGCTGTGTCTGCCCGCCCGGTTTCCAAGGCAACGCAGACGTAGGATGCACCGGTGAGCAATCGAAATCAAAACGGCCTAGGTGAACCGCTAACCTACTCAACTACTGTGTGCTCTAACGCTTTATGGTATTGTAACTGGTCGCGTGTAACGAATCGCGCTGAACACTACCGCATCCGGACGCGCGGTAGCTTCACGCTTTTACTAATTATCACTTCATACGAGACATTTATCGACAAATGTAACGAACCAATTTCAGCTAGTTGGTGCATTCACATCGGCGATCGAAAGACAACCGCCTGAGGACTTTTGTAGCTCATGAGTATATTAGCGATACGAGGCATTGACAGATCCTTGTTCGTAAAATATTTTGTTTTATTAGATAAAACTTCTTCCTTCCAGTTTCTACTTCACGACTTTCATCGACTTCTCTAACACTGTTTTATGCTCAGTCGTCTGTTCTCCTGTTTCTTGTTCTTCGTAGACTTCGTAGTTGCCGTCGGCGTTCCCATTTCGTGCGTATGTTTTTTGATGAGGTGCGTCGGCGGTAGATGTAATTTAGATGTGAGTTGTTTGTTACACCAGACGTGGATGAGTGTAAGAGTAGCAAGAAGGTGTGCGGCGAGCACGCCGTGTGCACCAACACGGTGGGCAGTTTCGTGTGCGCGTGCGAACCGGAGTATACAGGCGATGCGCGGGCGCCACACGGATGCCATGATGTCGACGAATGCCAGGCGCTGGAACGCCCCTGTGGCACGCACGCCGTCTGCGAGAATGCTGCGCCCGGATACAACTGCATCTGTCCTCAAGGATATAGAGCTAAACCTGATCCACAAATCGCCTGTGAACAGGTACATGAATAACAAACATTATTTCAATATTCGTCCCGTGTTTCAGACTTAAATAAACACCCGAATGCTCATACTTTAAATCATATTTATTGGTTTATATACCCACAAATCATTAACCCTCTATAATGTGTTCTAATACCGCATATAAAGACCCCCATAATAATAAACTTTTTTGTTACAATAAATTTCTTATCTGCAAAAATTGTATTATAGCTAAATAATATTATCGACTTCGATAATCTTTTTATTTTTATATACTCACACATGGTTTGCTCTCTATATTGCGTTTAAAAACCGCATATAAAGACCCCAATAATAATAAAGTTTTTCGTTACAACAAATTTCTTATATGTGAAAATTTTATTACAGCTAATTTATATTATCACTGACGAATAAGGAAATTTGATTTGACTTCTATTCTAATACCAATCGAGATGACGTTTAGCTAGGAACGAAATGTCAATTGCAAACAATGTTGCAGACAAGTCTTCATTCATAAAAGTCGTAATGGCGGTCGAAATATATGCGGTTTAAACGCATCATGGAGAGCTCATGATATGTCCTCCTCCTCCTCCTGACGCTGGGATAAAAAATAAGTATGCTTGCATAAAAGCCGATCGTCCTTTATAAAGATCCAAAAAATAATGACGTGAAGTCCTGAACCTTTTATCCCTTAAATTAAGGCTTAAAACAAGTGTCTCTGTTTTTTGCTAGAACAAACTTTATTATGTACCTTATTACTTAGTCAAACCACGTTATCTCTGCCGAGCAAATGAACTGTCAAACTTTAATAGTACATTACCTAACTAGTGCGGTAAAACAAAGAAAGGCCGAGATCGCAGATGTTTGCGACCCGAGCTGCAAGCGAGGGACGTAAATATGCGATCAAGGGCTTTATTTATTACCCCACGTGTTAGGTACATCATTTTGTGGCTACACTTGGTCAGAAATCGGCTTTTTCCGAACGCGTAGCGTGCGGAAAAAGGCACTTTATGGCCAGGTGTGGCATAAAGTGTTATTTTAAACGTCAAACTTCTATGAAATAAGACGTTTACTTAACACTTTCACATTATGTGCTATAAAAATCTAGGAAACATAGAATAGACTGACTCTAAAGGTTACTTTTAATTATGAATTATTAGTCCTTTACAAAGGTCTTTCGGCCTTTATACAACTAATATATGCCACTTTTAATGGCGGAATTGTTTCATTTTGTATTAATAAAAATGTTTTTGATTAGGAAATAAAACTAAAATAATCAATTTTAATTATATATAAAAAAAACTAAACATGTAATAGTAGTTTATGTAATTGTATATAATGAGGCGTCAGCCGAGTTTCATAATAACATCACACGAGTGTTTTAATGCCTAATTATTTACAATTACATACACCGCTTTATATATACACATATCATGGACTCTCCATGATGCGTTCAAAGCGCATATATATCGACCGCCATTGCGACTTTCAGGAATAAAAACTTTTCTGACATTCAAGTTTTGACATTTATATTTTTTAAATTCAGAGACATACGAGGGTTGGCCCCAATTTTCATATCGTTTGATATCAAAATAACGTGCGACTTGCGTGCATCATTGTATGCAATAGACAATTCGTTTCAAACTAAACGTCATCTCTACTGGTATTAGAATAGAGGTCAAATCATATTTGTATGTGTCAGATGTGTTCGAAATTTGAACAAAAATAATATTATCGAAATCGATAATATTATTTAGCTATAATAGCATTTTCACAGATAAGAAATTTGTTGTAACAAAAACATTTATTATTATGGGGGCCTTTATATGCAATTTTTAAACGCATTATTGAGGGCTAATTCAATTCAATGCAATCCAATTTCATTTATTCACAACCAACTGGGATCAATTTGTTATTTACAAAAATATTTTAATATAAAATTAAATAAAATTATATTATTAATTTAAACAAAACAAAAACAAAACACCAGAACATTAAATAACTACATGTTTCTGCGCACATGGGCCATGCAGCAGTTCATCACATACAGGCTATCAACCCTGTCTGCGATCATGGCTAATGATATGTGGGAATATAAACATAATTTTCTCTTCGAAAAAATGTATAGCGTTTTATTTCTTAAAGTAATTACTTTCAAAATGAATATCTTAATCTAATTGCTTGTCCCATTTTTACGGTAAGCTATAAGTTAGAATAGCTATAAGCGTATTTAGAGTCGTCATCAAAATGTGAAGTATATAATAATATCCTTCTGTAAGTATATGCTTAAACTAAGTAAAACGATTACTTTTAAAAACTTTTACAATAGAGTAAGAGCCGACTGTCCTTTACAAATGACCAAAATGGCGGTTTACAATTACTTAAATCTATTTTAGTATTCTCGGTCTACCGAGAAAACTTTATAAAGTCCCAATTCAGAAAGTACTAATTTTTTTCTAAAATATTATATGTACAACCAAAATAATACTGTATAAATAAATAAATATTATGGAACAATCTTACACAAATGGAACTAGTCCCACGGTAAGCTCAAAAAGGCTTGTGATGTGGGCACTAGACGACGATACATATAATATATTATAGATAGATAGGTACATTTAAATACTTACATAGAAAACATTCATAACTCAGGAACAAATATTCGTCCACAGGCTGACCAGGTTTCGAACCCGGGACCTCCCGGGTTCGAAACCTGGTCAGGGAATTTATGCGTCGTAAGCAGGGTCACTACCAACTAGGCTAGGAGGCTGTTATATTTTATACTAGGTGGTGCCCGTGACTTCGTCTGCGTAATATCTGTATAATTTGTAACCTATGTGTTATTCTGATGTATAAGCTATATTATTGTAATGTTTCATTAAAATCCACTCAGGAGTTTTACGTGAAAGAGTAACAAACATCCTTATAAACTTTCGCGTATTAATATTAGTAGGATTTTTAATTTCAATAGTTTCACATTAATCTTAATAGAAACTGTAAACAGTGGGTCAAAACTTAGCAGATTGCGTAGGAAATTTAAGATTAAAATTACCTTCGCATGGATACTCGGTGTTTTGATTTAGTATCTTTTGTAAAAAAGAGACGAATATATTTCGGATTGGCGGTTAACGATCGGTTCTCCAAATCACGCCTTTTTAGTACTGTTATTTAGCTTCAAACATTTAGTGCTGTATAATAGTAATTGTTTCTAAATTTTAAAAATATAAATTGTAAAAATTTAATGTCAGAAAAGTTTAAATTTATGAAAGTCTTAATGGCGGTAAAATATGCGGTTTGATAGAGCTCATGATAAGTATGTATATAAAGCAGTGTATGTAATTGTAAATAATTAGGCATTAAAACACTCGAGTTTTGTTTCTTTCATTATATACAATCACATTTTTATTTTATTTGTTTCAAAAACAGTTTACAGCATTACAATCTACTATTACCTTCACAATATAATTGCATATTATTGACGCTAATGAAATGCTTTCAGATTGACGTCAATACTCTATGTAAGTCAAATTTCGACTGTACCAATAACGCTGAATGCATAGAAAATCAATGTTTCTGCAAAGAGGGATTCGATGCTAAAGGATCTGTTTGCCTTGATATTGATGAATGTATTACGAAAACATCCACATGTGGAGAAAATGCTGTTTGCATTAATATGCTCGGATCTTACGAATGTGAGTGTGCTACCGGTTTTGTAGGGTCACCACCAAAAGTAAAGTGCCGGGCTCCGTGCGATGATGTTAAATGCGGAGATCATGCCTATTGCAAAACGGATGGCGCTGAAGCTTACTGTGTATGTGATGATGGTTGGACTTTTGATCCCACTGACATAGCAGCCGGTTGTGTTGATATTAACGAATGTGACACATCTGTTGGACCAGTTGGCCGATGTGGTATAAATGCACGATGTTCAAATACATTGGGTAGCTATATGTGTCAGTGTCCAGAAGGTTACACCGGAAATGCATATAAACAGTGCTTAGATATCGATGAATGCCAAACGGATGGCGCATGCGGCGTTGGCGCAGAATGTATTAATCGTGATGGTTCGTACAGCTGTGAATGTGCTGAAGGCACAGTTCCCGATCCTGATCCACGAGTACGATGCGCGGAAATCCTTCTATGTGGAAAAAATGACGAATGCCCCGGAAATGCTGTATGCGATCAAAACTCTAGGTGTTTGTGTCCAGATCCTAATGTTGGCAATCAATGCAGGCGTAAGTAATATTTTATAATATATTTTATAATACTTTTACATTTATGTCCAGTAAATATAGTAAAAGGTAGGTCGTTCTCCTTTTTTACCTATAATGAAACGTAATTTCCTCGTTTTTAGGGTTCCGTAGTCAACTAGGAACCCTTTAAGTTTCGCCAAGTCTGTCTGTCTGTCTGTCCGTCCGTCCGTCCGTCCGTCCGCGGATAATCCCAGTGACTGTAAGTACTAATGTATATAGGTCACGCCAACAAAGTGGTAAAATAAAAAGTGGTTATAATTGTTTTTTAGAGTACCTCCCGTACACGTAAATTTGGAACTTTATTGGAAAATTATTTTGAACTTGATTGGTTGAACGGTTTTTGAAAAATTATACAAAATAATTTCTGAATTAAGTTTGTAACTTAACCGTATATGTAAACATTTTTTATTATCTTGAGTACTTCATTTACTCTGAAAAATGATTTATATTTATCATCCCGCACGTATTTTCCTTCTAATAAAAAAAGAACGATTCAAATCGATCGTAAACTACGGAACCCTACACTGAGCATGGCCCAACATGCTCTTGGCCGGTATTTTTAAAGATTTTAAATCATGTTTTAAATGCTAATTTATGTTTTTATTTATTTGTTGTAGATCCATGTGAAACTTTACATTGTGGGACCAACTCAGAATGCCTTTTAACAGACCAAACAGCTCAATGCACATGTCGAAGTGGTTTTACTGGAAATCCGTCATCTCTCGGAGGTTGTCAAGATATCAATGAGTGTCTTTCCAACCCGTGTGGCCTTGGAGCTGTATGTAAAAATTTACCTGGTAATTTTCAATGTGAATGTCCTGGCAGTTTCCACGGAGACCCTTATGTAGATGGGTGCGTGCCAGGAAAAATACCAAATGAATGCAGTGACACTAATCCTTGTCCTCTTGGCGAGCAATGTATATCACATGAAGCTGAAAATGTTTGCATTTGCTCTCAAGGATACATCCGTAGTAAAGAAACTGGTTTTTGTGAAGATATCAATGAATGCACTCAACATGGACATTCACCGTGTGGTCTAAATGCGATTTGTAAAAATCTACCTGGAAGTTACGAATGCAAATGCCCTTCGGAATACAGTGGTAACCCTTATAACCTATGCGAGATGTGCAATGATATTAACTGCCAATGCCAGCCACCGTATAAAGTTGTAAATGGAAATTGCGTTTTGTCGGGATGCTCAAAAGACAAAAAATGCGGGAAGGGTGCAGAGTGTATAGTTATTTCAGACGGAGTTAGTTACTGTGCATGCCCTGCCGGATTTTCTCAAACTCTCGATGGTGCATGCGAAGATATAAACGAATGTACTGCTGGTCAGCCTTTGTGCGGAATTGGCGCGGAATGTATAAATACAATTGGTTCATTTTTATGTAAATGTCCAGCAGGTTATGGACAAGACATCACTACTGGACATTGTAGCTTAAATCAAAAACGTTGTATTAGCGACTCTGATTGCTTTTCTAATGAAAAATGTATCGAACCCGGAAAATGTGTTTGCCCACCGCCGTTTTATCTAGACGTCACTGACGGTCAAAAGTGCAAAAGCCCATGCGAAAGGTTTACTTGTGGAATAAATGCAAAGTGTACGCCGAGTGACCCCCCAAGGTGTATGTGTATGGCCGGATTCGAGGGAGATCCGTATACAGGTTGCACCAACAGAAATGAATGTCACAGCGCTCCTTGTGCGTATGGTGCGATATGCCACGACAAAAAGGGTGGTTTTCAGTGCGAATGTCCTCAAAATATGATTGGAGATCCTTATAAAACCGGATGTAAGTGTAAATTGAAATATTAGTACAATTCATTCTATTAAGACCTTTTCCTGATGTTCATTCATTATTAATTCGTATTTAATTTTGGTTTTAGGTAGCGTTGAGGAAGAGCCAACTCAAAAACAACTTTGTAGCTCCGACAATGAGTGCCCGAATACTTTATCATGCTTAAATCGCACTTGCCTATCACCATGTGGGACTGTTTCTTGTGGACCTAATGCGTTTTGTGAGGTCGATAATCACGCAGCATGGTGTCGGTGTAATCCTGGTTACACTAAACCTGAAGGCGGAAAATGCATATCTGGTATAAACTTAGTTTAATAATAATATAAAAAAATGAACAGCTATCAACTTTTCTATCACATGCGCAAATATCACATGTGACAATCAATTTACAGGTTGTGATTCGTTCTCATGCGCTGCTCGTGCACAATGTATAATATCAAAGTCAGGGCCAACATGTGTGTGCCCTGAGGGCATGGTGGGGAACCCATTCCCGGGAGGCTCTTGCAGAAGAGACGTGTGCGGGCCGGGCGCACCGTGCGAGGAGCCAATGTCCTGCGTGGCAGGGCGCTGTCGTCAGCGCTGTGAGGGCGTAGTATGCGGAGTGGGCGCCTCATGCAATGAAGAAAGTGGCAAATGCATTTGTAACGATTTCTTCGTCGGGAACCCTGATTTGCTATGCATGCCACGTAAGTGTACCTGCTGTATGTATATACGTATATTGTCCGTTTCACCTTCATTCTAACATTTTTTTTACTTTTTAGCAATTTCGCCTCCATCGTGCGAACCAGGATGTGGGGATAACGCACATTGCGTTTACGGACCATCAAACGCATGTAAATGCAATAAAGGTTTTACAGGAAACCCGTATATCAAATGTCTCCCTAGAAAACAAATAACTTGTGCTAAAGCATCTTGCGGTCGGAACGCTGTTTGCCAACAAACACGATCTCATGTAGAGTGTCTCTGCCCACCAGGTTATATCGGAAATCCAAATTTACAATGCATTGATGTAGATGAGTGTAGCTCGAAACCATGTGCTGAGAATGCTATTTGCATAAATACCCCAGGAAGTTTCAGTTGTATTTGCAAAAGCCACTATGTGGGAAATCCGTACGAGCTTTGTTCGCATGTATCGATTTCTAAATGTACTGAAGGTAACAGCTGTACTTGTACTCATAATGCCACATGTCCAGATGGTTACATTTGTGAAAGATCCAGATGTGTTGATGGTTGTCGCAAAATGTCATGTGGTCCGAAATCCATTTGCGAAGAAGGCATTTGCCACTGTCTTCCCGGGCATACAGGAAATGCCAATAATCTGCAACATGGTTGTGTTCCCGATAATAAATGCATGACAGATGGTGAATGTAAAGATACGGAAATATGCTTTCAAATCGCAAAAAATTTAAGAAAATGTGTGGATGCCTGCAGTAAGCTACAATGTGGACCTAATTCATTATGTGTCAGCTCCAATCATCAAGCCCATTGTTTATGTGCTGAAGGGTACGTGGGCAAAGCAAATGATGTTAAAACAGGTTGCTATTTAGAGCATGGCGAACCAAACGAAATCGAATGCAATGGACACAGTGACTGTACAGAACCGCAACTTTGCGTGCCAGTAGATGGTTCGACTAATAAGTGTGTCGACTTATGTTCAACTATAGCTTGTAGTGCTAACGAGGTATGTAGAGTAATAGACAACAGTGCACGCTGTGACTGTAAAGATAACTTCCGTTGGAACCCTATCAATTCTATTTGTGAGCAACCATCTACTCCAAGCTGTGAAACAGATCATGACTGTGACGACAACAAGTCCTGTCAAAAAGATGTACTCGGTGTAAATAAATGTTTTGATAACTGTTTAGCATTCAGTTGTCCTCAAAACTCAAACTGTGTAACTAGACGCCATAAAAGTCAATGCGAGTGTTTATCGGGTTTTATAGGAAATCCCAACGACCGTAACGGATGTTTACCGGTCAATAAAAACCAATGCGTCGATGACGCTCAATGTCGAGAAAATGAAATATGTAAATATGTTGGCTCTGTTAAAAAATGTACACCAGCTTGTCTGCAAATGATTTGCGGCCCGAATGCTATCTGCGTTACAAATAACCACGTCGCTAAATGTCAGTGTCCGTCTGGACCCTTTACTGGCAATCCTGATGACATAGAAAAGGGATGCCAATCAGTCCCATGCATATACAACACGGATTGTTTATCTCACGAATTGTGTAATCGTATGAGTCATACATGTATGAATGCATGTGCCGAGGATTCTTGTGGAGATAATGCTGTATGCATAGCGGAAAACCATAAAATAAGTTGTCAATGCCCAAGTGGTTATAAGGCAGATCCACTACCAGAGGTTTATTGTAGAAAAATAGAGGTCTGCAATCCAAATCCTTGTCATCCAACTGCCATCTGTGAGCCACATCTTACATCATACACATGTAAGTGCCCTACAGGATTAACAAGTGATAAGACAGGAGGATGTAGAGTTCAAGACGATTGTCCTAATGGTGATGATGACTGCCCGTTAGAAGCAACCTGCGTCGCAGGACGTTGTGTAAACCCGTGTGACGGAGCATGTGGTATAAATTCTCTGTGTAAAATTGTGGATAGGAAAGCTATCTGCCTATGTCCCGAAGGATATGAAACTATTCAAGGCGGTAATGCTTGCAAGAAAAAGTTACTTACTTGTGACAGCGATGCACACTGCGATGGAGACGTGTGTTACAATGGACAGTGTTTAACAGCATGTAAAAACTCCAGCCAGTGCGACAAAGGAGACATATGTCTAAAGAATTTTTGTATGACACAATGCGCAACGCATTCTCAATGTGGCATTGGACAAGCTTGCGTAGGCGGACAATGTCTGGTTGGGTGCAGAGGTAATGATGACTGTTCGAGTGAAGAATCTTGCATAAACAACAAATGTGTTAATCCATGTCTCGCAACACGAGTGTGTGGTCCTAATGCTATATGTTCGAGAATAAACCACAGTACAAAATGTGAATGTCCACTTGGATTTGAAGGCACACCTTCGCCTCAACAGGGCTGTGTACGAATACCAAGTGCATGCAGCAGAACATCCGAATGTCCACCAGATCATATGTGTATTGGATTTTTGTGTCAAGTACCTTGTCAAGATAACTCCGGGTGCGCGATTGGTGAGAAATGCAGCGATAATAAATGTCACAAAATTTGCCACTCCAGTGGCAATTGTCTGCATGGAGAACATTGCAGTTCTGGAATATGTATACCAGGTTGCAAATCAGACGCAGATTGCCACAGTAACCAACGCTGTCAATCAGCAACATGCAACTGCTTACCCGGATTTAAATTAATGATTGATGAATGTATCAACGTCAATGAATGTTTAGACAACCCATGTCACCCTTCAGCTCTTTGTGAAGACACGGTGGGATCTTTTAAATGTATTTGTCCAACTGGAGCAATCGGTGACCCTTATAAAACTGGGTGTATGCTACCAAATCAGTGCAGACGAGATGACCAATGCGACAGCTCACTTGCTTGTATACGAGGAAAATGTCAGAATCCCTGTCAAACTAAAGCATGTGGGCTAAATGCAATGTGTTCAGTTCTTAACCATAGAGTTTCCTGTTCTTGCAAAAAAGGATATCTCGGAAATCCGTTAGACAAAAATATCGGATGTTTCAAAGTGGAATGTGTCGACAGCTCTGATTGCTCAAATGATAAATATTGCAATGGTAGAAATAACAAGTGTTCCGGTAAGTTTTTATTATTTTATTTCATACACGCTTTTGCCCGCGGCTTCGCTCGAGTTAGAAAGATACAAAAAGTAACCTATTTCCCTCTCCATCCCTTCAACTATCTCCACTAAAAAAATCACGTCAATTCGTCGCTCCGTTTTGCCGTGAAAGACGGGCAAACACACAGAGACACACACTTTCCCATTTATAAATTTAGTATGGATTAAATTATTGTAATATAGCAAGAAGTTGACGATTTATATTTTATTTTTCAGATAAATGCGATGATTTTGCATGTCAAGGTGGTTCATGTCGAATTATAAACCATAAACCTACTTGCACTTGTCCAATAGGCTATGACTTGAACAACAACGCCTGTGAGGACATCAACGAATGTCTAAACAATCCCTGTCCTGTAAATTCAGATTGCGAAAATTCACACGGATCTTACGCATGCAAATGTATTAATGGCACAATATTAGACGCAAGCAAAGGGACTTGTAGACTACCCGGCGACTGCTTTTCAAATAACGATTGTTCTGAAAAAACTACGTGCATTAACAATCAATGCATCAACCCCTGCCAAAAGTCCTCGACATGCGGCGAAAATGCACTGTGCATTGTGGAATCACATAATGCTATTTGTGAGTGTCAGCCAAATAGCCAAGGAGATCCTTATAAGAAGTGCACGAAATTCGAATGTACAAAAGACACGGATTGCCCATCAGAAGAAGCGTGTATTAACTACAAATGTATAAACTCCTGTAGTATACCGCGAGCTTGCGGCAGAAACGCTGATTGTCTATCTAGGAGTCATATAGGGCATTGTTCGTGTTCACCTGGCTATACTGGGGACCCAGTGCTAGGTTGCGTCCCAATACAATACTGCACTGATGACAGCAGATGTTCTTCTGGTACTAAATGTGTCGATAATTTTTGTGTTGGTAAGTAACCTCTAGGTTAAAAAATATAATTGTTTGATCTACTTACATTCTTGCTCATACGTTTTACTTATTTTAGGTTTATGTAAAAGCTCACGGGAATGCTTAAGTGACCAAGTGTGTATTCAAGGAACATGTCGATTAACCTGCAACTCTAATAACACCTGCCCAGATTTTCAATTTTGCTTAAATAGGGTCTGCACAAAGGAAGTTCAGTGCACGGAAGATGATGATTGTGCTGAACAAGAAAAATGTTCCGTAAGCAGAAATGGAATTCCGCAGTGTGTCAAAGTTTGTGACGGAAATCCATGTGGACGACAAGCTAACTGTAAAGGTCAGGTTCATAAACCCGTTTGCTCATGCAAACCTGGCTATTATGGAGATCCACGTCAAAGCTGTAAAAGAAAACAATGCGATATTGATCGTGACTGTTCGGACGACAAACTATGTGATAAGAATATGTGTAAAATAGCATGTTTGATGGGTAACGACTGTGGAGATAATTCAGTCTGTTCATCTGAAAACCATAAACGAGTATGTTATTGCCAACCCGGTTATACTGGCGATCCTTACAGGGGTTGTACAGAGATTAATTGGTGCGAATCGAATACTTGTGGCAGAGGAGCTGAATGTAAGAATACACGGAACAGTGCACTATGCACATGTCCTGCTGGAACAGTTGGCAATGCATACGAAGAAGGATGCCGGAAAGCACAAGAATGCCGATATAATAGAGATTGTCCAGCTTCCGCTCGCTGTACAGTTACCGATGCTATAAGCAAATGCACAGGTAAATGAACAAACTTATTATTAACTTTCAGGCGTAAGAAAAGGTCCCAAATAATATTAATTTGCCATTCTGTAATATTAAAGTGGTCAATTAGTGCCAATCGGTTATACTGGATTGTGTGTTTACATTTAATAAAAGGTTCTAACCTCCCAACGTAAAAATAAGATACGTAAAAAATACATCAAACCACCACCAATACGTGTAATACAACACTTGCCTGACGCCGTGTTTCGTATCTCTACGAGATATTCTCAGGATATAGTTACCATGCCCGGATTTGCTACCATATTTATTTGTAATTCGCAAAGTAATGGTTGATTCAATAATTTATGTAAGAAGTGTGCATTTTACAGCTCATTTATTTTTGTGTTTTTTATAGATGCATGTGAAAACATAAAATGTGGACGAAATGCTGAATGTGTTTCGGTTCGACACATGGGACAATGTAAATGTAAAACAGGTTATATAGGGAATGCTAATTCTGAAAATGGATGCATCCCTCGCGAAATTATATGCAATGGCAAAGCTGATTGTCCCGGTGATAAATACTGCCATAAAGGAGTTTGTAAAGGTAAACAGTAGTTTAATTAAATAATTAAATAAATATTAATTTTATAAGTGTTATCATTAATAAGCTATTTTGGTATATTGCTCCACAGCTCTCTGTCTCCTGCATGAAGAATGTGGTTCATCAGAGAAATGTATCAATGGACAATGTTTGGATCCATGTCAAGTGGAAAAAACCTGCGGTTTAAATGCTCTATGCCGTTCTGAAAATCACGTGGTGCAATGTAGCTGTCCACACGCATTTACCGGAAATCAAGATGTAGAATGTGTCCGAAGTGAGTTACGACCTATATTAACATAAACATAAACAAAGTAATTTTTAAATTGTTATTACGACGCATTTTTGTGAAAATTTGGAAAAATTTAAATGCTAAATCCTGATAAATGCTAGTCTTAAAATACCTGCCGTTTTACAGTTAGAATGTCAGGTAATCTTCTTTTCGTCTTCGAGAAGATTAATGTAACACAATGCTAAGAATGTAAATCCAATACCAAATCAAGAACAGGTTCAATTGGTGCAATAAAAGTAATGGCTTAAATATTTTCTCGGGTGGTTTGTAAAACAATCACTGGTCTAACTTATCTTGCTGCTATTTCATTTTAAAAACCGGCTAAGTCGGACTCGCACACACTTCAGTTCTGTACAAACTTTATGTTGCAACTTCACCTAGAAGTAGAAATTTGACATCAGCCTCAAATATCGACAGATTGTTTTATTTAACTTTATTTATAATACATCATACTTACAGCATGGCATCATATAAATTTAAAGAAAATAAAAACAATCTAAGTTGGATAAATTTCAAATTTAATTCAGAAAAGTTCTTTTTTGTTAAAAAAATAATGATGTTAGAGTCAATGTTATATTTTTCCTTTAATATTTATGATAATATTAAAGTTGCATACATAATCATACTATTCCTTCATAAACTTCGAATATAATGTTATTTGTCATTGTAAAAAAAATGCTTTAGAATGTACAAATCTAAGCCTTTCAAATTATACCCCTCGTAAATGACCCTTAGACATTTTTCATCGATAATAAAATAAAATATATAATAGAAATAGAAAAAATTTATTCGTTGACACAAAAAATATACAGTACAATTAACAAAAAAATTGCCATGATTAAAGAAGTGCCACGAAATGGACTCATCTCAGCATAATGCTGGCGACTTCCAGCGCTGATCTAATAAATTGATAAATCCTCCCTCAATGTGTATGGGTTAACTTTGTTTAGAACTAGTCCAAATTTCAAATCGGTAGTTTAAGTAGTTCTCGAGAATCTTGCGTGATATTTAACGATGTGACAGACAGACTGAGTCACAACATAAGGGTTACATTTTTACCATTTTTATACGGAAACCTAAAAGACCGAAATGCACAAACCGTCAAACTTAAGCAGCGTCAAACTTTGTAGTAAAATTATGTCAATGCGTATTATGGCGGTGAACAACCCTATTTACAAATTGCGAGTCTGATTCAAATACACATCTTGATCGGAAATAAGCTCAATCCAAAGTAAAATTAGACGGTTAATTTCTCTGATTATACTGTTTCAACACAAAATTATACTGTTTCAGTTCCGCGCTTATGTGGTGGAGCTGGAGAATGCGAAAATGGTCATATGTGTCACGACTCAATGTGTGTTCCTCGATGTAAAATGGATGAAGAATGTGCACTTAATGAGCGGTGTTCTAAAGGAGCTTGTTTGTGTAAGTGTCTAGAATTAAAAATAACAGTCCATGAACATAAGTAAAATACTAATAGATGATTTTTATTTTTCCAGTAACGTGCAGAGTCGACAATGACTGCTTCTTAGGACATATATGCTTAGGATATACTTGTCAATACGGGTGCAGGCATGATGAAGACTGTGGTCCTGATGAATTCTGCAAAAACAATTTATGCGAAAACCCATGTGCCGGTAACATAAATCCATGCGGACCGAATGCGCAATGCTCTGTAGTAGACAGGAAAGCACTTTGTTCATGTCTAGATGGTCTTATACCGAACCCGACCCCTAATATTGGATGCGTGCGAACGCCGACGTTGCAGTGCCGTATGCATACAGACTGTGCTGCTGGTTGGAGGTGTGAGGACGACCGTTGCCGGCCGGCTTGCACGCTCGATGGCGCTGAGTGCCTGCAGGGTGAAAGGTGTGATGCCGGGGTGTGCCGTTACGCGTGTACTTCCGATGAACAATGCTCTGACGACGAAGTGTGCGACGGGCGATTGTGTGTAACTGGGTGTAAAACAGATTCTCACTGCGCAAACAATCTTGCGTGTATATCAGGACAATGTAGCGATCCTTGCACTGAACCAGCGACATGCGGTTCCAATGCTTTATGCTTAACTAAAGATCATCGCCCTATTTGTAGTTGTCCACCTGCATTGGTTGGAGATCCAAGAACGGTTTGTAGAAGAGAAATGACTCCTTGTGATCCAAACAAGAACTGTGCGGATGGATTCAGCTGCTATGGAGACACTTGTCATCCATCTTGTAGAAGGTAAGGATTATTATTTACTGATGTTAAATTATTACATAATTTACTATGGAAATTATTTATGGAATTATTAATCAAATTGATTTAATTACATTTATTAATTATTTCCAGTGACATCATTTGTTTATCTAACGAAAAATGCATTCGGGGAATATGCCGAGTCGTATGCAATAGTGACGAAGCTTGTAGCGATGGACAAATTTGTGAAAATAGAATTTGTAAACAAGGATGCAGAGATGACAACGCATGCGATGAATCTCAAGCCTGTTTCAACGGTCAATGTAAAGGTAACATATAATCGTAAATATTCACAGTAAAAATATTTCCTTATCTAAACACACCATGACTTTTGACCATGATTCTAAAAATGTTTTAGATCCATGCAAAGAAAGCGGGTTGTGCGGCATTTGTTCAGAGTGCAGTGTCTTAAATCATCGAGCTCAGTGTAGCTGCTCCAGCAATTTTACCGGCAACCCTCTAGTGGAATGCAAAAGAAAACGTTTGCAGTGTGATGGATATTGCCCATGTGATGACAGCGGATATTGTATATCTCTATGCGACGATAACTTGGATTGTTCATGTGGAGAAAAATGTGTTGACGGTGGTTGTCGATCATTATGTTCACCGAAAAACAAATGTCCCGAAAGACAGATATGCGTTAAAGGAGCATGCACTCCTGGGTGTAATAGTGATAGAGATTGCGGAGACGATATGTTGTGTTCTGCAAAACTTTGTCAGCCAGCTTGCCAAGAGAAATCTTGTGGAAAAAATGCAATTTGTTTACCGACTCATCATCGCGCCGTATGTAGTTGTCCAAGCGGATTTTCGGGAGATCCAATAAGCGGGTGTAATGCTTACGAGTGTCAGCATGACGAAAATTGTGGTGCCGATGAAGTGTGCCTCGAAGAAGGAAAATGTAAAAATGTATGCGTAGGCGCATGCGGAGTCAACGCTATCTGTCGCGCAATAAATAGACTACCACAATGTTCTTGTCCATCAAACTATTTAGGAAATCCTAAATTTGAATGTTCCAAGCCAGCAGCTGGCAGTTGCTTGCATAATCCTTGCGGAATTAATGCTCGTTGCCGAGATTTCGACGATAGTAGTTACGAATGCACATGTCCACCAAACTGCGCTGGTGACCCGCAAAAACAGTGCTTCTGTGGTGCTATGGAGCCTTGCGCATACAAAGCATGTGGAACGAATGCTCAGTGTCGTATCGGACATAATAAGGAAGCTCAATGTTTCTGCCCACGCAATTATCCTAACGGTGACCCAAATATAGAATGTAAGTAACTGTATATCACTCGATCGTTGTGTGAATTATATTAATTATGACGGGCTTTTAATGTAACTGCATAAGAAATACAAAGCCAAATTATTTTGATTTACATCTTTTATTGATTTAATACTAATAACTGATAGACTCATTAAATAAACAATATAATAAGAAAGCTAGAGTAGTACAAAACACTTAATATTCATATTAACAATACTTTTTCAGGCTCTCAAGAACGTAGTGTGGTTGATTGTCGCACCACTGGTTGTGGAATCAACGGAGAATGTTTGAGAGAAGGTGCAGAGTTTGTATGCCATTGTATTCCCGGTACAGAAGGACAAGCAGATATCGAATGTCATACTAGTGAGTAAATAACTATTTACATTATTTGGGTTAAGACCACTTGTATAAATGCACGACAAAGATAATCGTCACATCATATCATCAAAAAATGATGAAAAAGTATGTTCACCGTCGTATTTCTGTTCAGAGATACGGTCAATTAGAATATCGGTATATTTCAAAATATCCTTCTGAAGTAGGGTAATTTTTACTAGCATTCAATTTAAAATAAGCTATATGTACTTACTTAATTAAGGAAATCACCCTACACCAAGTATGTAAATACAATGGTTTTTGGGCATTATATATGCATTTATAAATTGGGTGTCAAAGGATGTAGGTAGAGAAATAATTGCACTAAAAGCAATTCTGGTTGAAATTTGCTTTTCATTTTATATGTATGCAGAGATGTGAATAACACTTTATGAAATGTATTTAAAAACAAAATGCAAATAATTCCTTGATTTTGTATTTGAAATAAAAAATCATTTTTAAAAGAGGTATTTGAAATACAACATAGATATTTCCAAAATGCTTTTTTAAAATACAAATACTTTGTAAGTTTTTAAATCTCTCATTATCTCATTGTCTTTAATCTAGCTGTCTGTAGTCATGAATCGCGCGGACTTTATTTTTATAAAATCGTGTTAACTTAATTATAAACCTAATTGTAGTGTCACAATCTTAATTGGGACGTCAAAGAATCGTTTGAGGAACTACACACCAGTCTATAAAAACCGGCCAAGAGCATATCGGGCCATGCTCAGTGTAGGGTTCCGTAGTTTACCGTCCGTCACAACAGGCAACCTTAAAAAGTGTTTTAATAGATACCATGATCAATATGCTTATAATAATTAACAATTCAATGATACTTTCGATCACACCCGTCCCGACCCCAACAACTCCGGAAAAATCTTAACAACGCAAAGTAGACCATGGTACAGCGCCATCTCTCGGGAAATTGGGTTACTAATTTATACAAACTAGACGGGTTATGTATGTTGGGTTTTCGGGAGTAACTTTTGATCGCGTGAATCGATTTGAATCATTCTTTTCTTATTAGAATGAAGATACGTGCGGAATGATAAATTACTCAAGATAAATAAAACTGTTTTCATATTCCGTTAAATTACAAACTTAATTCAGAAATTACTTTGTAAAATTTTTCAAAAACCGCTCAGCCAATCAAGTTCAACATAATTTTCCAATAAATTTCTTATTAATTTTAAATAGAAAACTCCCGTGAGTATTCGACATATTAATATACTTAAACCGGGTTACTCACGTCTATAAAGTCGAAAATAGCTCGACATGTTTCGGGACGGTCCGCGCCCCATAATCATGAGTGAGAAGCGCTTGCCGCGATTGCTCTGCGCACACTGCGCGCGACAGCCCGTTGACCGTCCCGAAACATGTCGAGCTATTTTCGACTTTATAGACGTGAGTAACCCGGTAAGTTCTACTTTTGTAATTTTTTTCATATCTTTTGAATGCATAGTTTCTAAAGTTAGACGAGGGGACACATTTTTTTAAACTTCTGGAGCGATTATTTCCGAAAATCTTAACTTTATCAAAAACTGTTTTTAGGAACCCTAATTATTTTTTAAATACTTATCCAATGATATGTCACACACTAGGGTTGAAATGAAAAAAAAACAGTTATGTATGGGAGGTACCCAAAAAAAATTTTTTTAACCACTTTTTATTTTACCACTTTGTTGGCGTGACCGATATACATATTTGTACAAAATTACAGTTTTCTAGTACTTACAGTCACTGAGATTATCCGCGGACGGACGGACAGACAGACAGACAGACAAAGCGAAACTATAAGGGTTCCTAGTTGACTACGGAACCCTAAATACGACGGTTATACTTCTAAAGCTTGTTAAATTCTACGCATAGTATCACAACTTTGCAGAAAAGTTAAACCGTCCAAAAAAATGTTTGATCATGCTCGGTTTCCGCTAAAAGAGACCTGACGGGGGAATCTCCTTAAATTATGCATTTCTACTATTTGCACAAATCTATCTTTATTAGCTAAAAAAAAATCTGTATTCAAGCTTGGTACGTACGGTTTGGAACTAGGGAATGCAGTGTAACCAGCATAGGTGATTTTTGGTTTGGAAAGTTTTTCACCGAAACCGTTGTGTGTTATACAAAAACGCCAGCTGTTAAACCCAATCCCCTCCTTTTCACTTTTAGCCGTCAATTTTGGTTTGGTTTGGGTTTTTAAAGATTAAAATAATTTTACTTACTGTATAAAGCGCTTTTATCTTACTGCTAGCGACCCGCCCCAGCTTCGCACGGGTTATTATTTTACATATAAACCTTCCTCTTGAATCACTCTATCTATTTAAAAAAACCGCATTAAAATCCGTTGCGTAGTTTTAAAGATTTAAGCATACATAGGGATATAGGGACAGAGAAAGCGACTTTGTTTTATACTATGTAGTGATAACGTAACGTAAGATAAATCACTAAGTACACTTAATGATAGCATCTTCCGGGGAACTTCCACAGTGTACCTCCTTCCTAACTATTTAGTATTATTAGTATTTTTTTATTTTGAAAATACCTACATTCGCATTAAATTAGTATATGAAATAAAATATAAAATACTATTCTAAGAAAGGTATTTAATTACAAAATAGGTATTTTGCATTTGTATTTTAAATACAAGTATTACAAATAAGTTCCATCTCTGAATGTATGTACATCTTTGGATACCCTGATTGTTAAGAAAATACCCGATTATTACACTAAAGATACGATTAACACCCAAGTAGAAAGCCTACACCTTTTTGGTTGAAGTGGATGGATGATCATATATGTAATTACTGTAACATGTTGTCTTAGTGGAAGCATTCTCACCGTTCGTGCTTGAATTATCAAACAGTCGGTAACATTTTGTTCGGCTTCATGTACATATCGCTTGTATTATAATATACCGTTATATACATATCTCTCGTCATAAACTATCAGTTTCGAAAAGCATGCACTGTCTCGTGAGAAAGTTTCCTCTTCGCGGCTTAAGGTACCGCTCTTTCGACTTTGCTTCCTTCTTTCACATCTTCCTAGGTATCGAATGTACGAGCGACAAGGAGTGTCCACTTGACAAGGCGTGCCTAAGCTTGCATTGCGTGGACCCTTGCACTGTTCGCGGCGCGTGTGGTGAGGATGCGCTGTGTGAGTCTGTAGCACACCGGCCGCAATGCTCGTGTCCACAGTGTTACGTAGGGCAGCCGCGGCTGGCCTGTCGGCCCGATCCTGCCTGCACGCCATCATCAGAGCCAAACTCCACTTTCATATGCTCTCCCACTAAGTCTTGTCCGCCCCGACTGGCATGCGACCTTGAAGCTGGCCAGTGTCGAAATCCATGCCTCAATTACCAAAACTGTCGTCGAAACCAAAAGTGCGAAGTTAGAAATCACGAACCCATGTGCGTGTGCCGCAATGGATTTGCATTAAATGACAAAGGAGAATTGACTTGCGCACCGGAAGATGCAGAATGTACAAGGGACGAACAATGTCCTTCTAATGCGGCATGTCGTAATTCCAAGTGTGTGAATCCCTGCTTGGCGTCGAAGGAATCCATCTGTCCCAAGGGAAAACAATGCGAAGTTGTGGAACACAATGCTATCTGCGTGTGCATCGAAGACTGTCATACTGCGGTATCAATATGCTTACGAGACAATGGGTGTCCACAAAACTTAGCGTGTAGAGATTTCGAATGCAGAGACCCTTGTAAAGGCGCTTGTGGTGGAGCTCCATGTTCAGTAGAAGACCACCATCCAGTTTGCAAGTTTTGTCCTAAAGGATTCACACACGATCAAAATCATGGCTGCATTAAAGGTAATTTGATAGAGATGCAATTATAAAATATTATTTAGCGAATCTTAGTTTATATTAGCATCTTGTACCAATCTTAATAATCTTTTTTGTCTTCATATTGCAGGAAATGTTGATATACTTTATGACTTCATGCGTATTCATTGTCTATTTCTTTTCTTTTTCTAGCATGTTTCTTGTAATTGTTTTTTCCACAGTTTGAACTTCTTCCGTATCAGGTAGTTTTGCACGATAAACATATTTGTGTAAATATACATAGACATACATTTATCATATTGAAAATAACTTCCACTTGAACATTTTGGTGATGGTTGTGCATGTCTATATAAACTTACCCTTGAACGCTTCTGACGCTTTGGTTAAAAAAAATAATGCATAAAACTGGCACGAGACAGAGTGTGCAATAATATTTTAATTTTATCGCTTACTTACGGGCTGTTATTTATAACCATGTTTTTAATATGATATATTTAATTATTAAAACCAATTCTAAAGGTTTTCAATAACCAATGTATGTATTGAGTTATTGGAAACCTTTCGACTTTCTTTATTAATTCTATATATTCTATTAAAATAGAAAATACTCGCATTGTATTGCAGTGAGTTTACTAGATCTAGTAAAATATTGAGAATGTATAATAAAATTGTATGTTTATATGTGTTCTACTCAAAATTCGGATTACGTTCGTAAATGTCTCAGATTTTTATGAAAAACATTAACAGTTCATAAAATAAATAATAATTCACAGTCTGAATATATTAAAACATATTATATGTTTTAGTAATTACAGAATTTAAAAAATCATTGATGATATCTCCATTTCATTTCTTTCACATGAATATATTATTTTATGGATCATGTGCAGTCGCTATCAGATACATCGGAGCTGCCGAGGCGCTCACAAATATCTGAACATGTCTCTATTGTCAAAGCGTTAGAGTGCATGTTCAGATATTTGTGAGCACTGCGGCAGGTCCGATATATTCAATGGCGACTGTACAGCCATGGTTTATGCAATTGTTCCAAAAACCATAAGCTTGTAATTATCATAATTAATTGACATTCCGGTGTACACAGCTTTAGAATGCAGTTCAGACGAACAATGTGCGCCGAATCTGGCGTGTGCAGGCGGTCGTTGCTCCAACCCCTGCGAGCGCGGTGGTCCCTGCGCCTCTGGCCAGCACTGCGCTGTTTCCAACCACCAACCAGTCTGTTCTAGAGGTAATTCATGTGTAATTGTCTCCTGCACCAATTAAATGTCTTTGTTTAGCCCCATGGTTGACTGGTAGAGAATGCCATTTGGCATCAAGTCCGCCATTTGTACAATTTTCTGTATTTCGTGCATTACAGTTTTAATAAATAGTAAATAAATAAATATTCATTATTGTTGTCAATAAAAATACGTAGAGAAAGTTGTTTCCGGTAGTAAGCAATTGTTTTTCTTTATTTGCTAGGGCCTGTTACGAATTGTGCACACTGTCGTCCTGGAGTACCTTGCGACCCATTTTCAGGAGCCTGCATGGAAAGTGAGTACCTACATAATATTGAAAAATGTTATATAAATAAATCATAATTAAAAAAAAATACATACTGTATCATAATAAGGTGCCATTATTTATCATCAATCGAATAAAAATATAATTATACATTATCATCTATTCATCCATATTATGTACATGTCCATTAGAAACCACTGACGTATCGTGGACTTCTATAATGCTAGCAAGCCTCCGGCTATTCTTAGTAGCTATGTGAATAGCAAAACTAACTCCAGATGAACTGGTAATTGCTATAACTTCAACGTGCCTACATTTGTCCGATAAAACGCCACAAAGTTCTGGCTATATTACCTCGGCTGACCCAGTAAGGATTTCGAGACTTTGGGGTAGTTATGTTTTCATAGGATCTAATTTTTTTTTCTATCAATTATTGAAATGTATAATTGACCAAAACGTGTGTTTGTTTAAGCGACTTACCTGCTGTCAATAATAAATTATTGTTTTGAAATCTGTAAGAAATTCCACTATCTGTATGAAATACATATCCCTCCATTCACTAATTTTTGTCACTTAAATCCGGCACACGTTATTTAGTATATTTTCTTTTATACTTTTAAGCATATCTTTGGGTTTGGTTGGTGTTGTATCGCATGACTCTATGACACCTTTTCTTCCCTTTTCTTCCCGCTTTTTTTATATTTGATGACATATCAATATCACGAAATTTCAATTCATCACATACATACACATTTTTCGATTAGAAAAAAATGTTGTGTAATATTTATACTAGGCGATTTTGTAATTTATACTAACTGTTTTATTGTTGCGTTCCTATTAACAGATGTTCCGCCTAAAAATGACCCATTAACTGAAACTGACTTCGATACAACTACGGAAAGCATAAATATGGAAACAGAAGGCGAAACTGATTTAACTGACATGACTAAAACTACTCCCGACTATTTACATTTTACCGATACATCCACAACTTATCAATCAAATGAGTTTGAAACTATATCAACTATCAATTCAATCAAACCTACCGTAGAATACCGTGAGTCCAGTGTCAAAATTGACTCGTACACAGAAAATCCTACAATTACAGAATACACCAAAAATGCCAATATGGGTACAAATACTGAACTTTCATTAGAAACAAAGGCAGAGAGCGTAGAAACTTCAGGTTTCACAAAGAGCACCCAGATTACTGACACAAAATCGACAGTCGCTGATACAACTCCTGTATATTTCGAACATTCTTTGACAACAAAGGATGCAACTACCGATGATACTAACAATTATATCAATTTAGCAACTCGCCGGAAAGATGACAGTGTTACTGAAATGACTGCTCTTTTTACCGAAACTATAAGGAATTATTCATCTACTCTAGATTCGGATCAATTAGTAGAAAGCAGTAGTACAGTCCATTTTGAAAGTACCGTGAAGCCGATAACAAACAATTATACATCAAAAAGTTCAACAGCATCACCTAGTGAAAATAAAAATACAAAAACACCTGACAATCAAAGGAAATTAGGAAACAACTTTACTGAAAGCTTAAATAGTACATATAACATTACAATTTACGAAGGGGAAATAACTGAGTCCCCTGTTACGATATTAGATAACACTTCAACTATTCCGAGTATAACTAGCCACACTGATGAAGAGACATATAATGTACCTACAGATGATATAAACTCTTTTACGACTTATAAAGATGAAGATAACATATTAAATCATCAAAGTACATATTCGACGGCTACTACAAAAAAATCTGGGAGTCCTAATAAGGAATCATTCACTTCTACTGAAAATACGAACGAAATATTTAGTTCAACAATTACAATAGATGGAACTACAGACTTACCGATTCAAACCCAGTATATAAAGATATCTCAACAAAATAAAACGAATGAAATTACTAATACTACAGTGGAATATATGACCGCCTCTAGCGAAATGCCATCTACACAGAAAATGGACATTCTATCACTCACATCAGAACCATATCCAACTACAAGTACAGACGAAAATACTACAATACCATTTAGTAAAAGTGTTAACGAGACTAAAAGTACAGAGTTTTCTTCTATACCGACAACCAATACAGTTAATGATATTTCGCAACATTCAACCGAAAGAGGAACATTTGAATCGGATTTAGCGACAGTTGCT
This sequence comes from Lathronympha strigana, assembly GCA_949128165.1. NCBI lineage: Eukaryota > Metazoa > Arthropoda > Insecta > Lepidoptera > Tortricidae > Lathronympha > Lathronympha strigana. The sequence goes on along the minus strand of OX421909.1, from coordinate 12,882,868 downwards.
CGAGCATCAACATCTTCAACTTCGTCTGGGTCACCCGAATTGCCAACTACGAATACTGATGTTGATATAATTCTTCAGAGTATAACAGGTTCTTATAACTATTCAGTGGTTGGACACGATTCTGTGACTGAGCCCTATACAGATCTAATAAATAATACAACTTTACACACCGAGACAAGCGAAATTGGTAATATCCATGTCATAAAATCGAATGAACTTTTGACTACAGTAGCATACGACACAATGGTACACCAACTAACGACCAGCCAAACTTTGAATACACAATCTTTGTCAACGGATTCAGAAGCGTTTGATAAAAGTGATTCTACAACATTTAATGCAGTAAAAACCTCCGAAGCGCCTAACGAATTTGATGTAATGACGTCAACACATTTCAATGATTTAGTTAGCTACAAGAGCACAGATTCGTCTGCCATAGGCACAAACACCGCAAGTGAAGTCATGCAACATACAACCGAAAAAGACACAGTACAACCAGGTTTTTTCACTGTTACCAAAACACCAACAACTGTAAAGTTTGAATCATTCGAAACGCCAACTGCAAGTACAGAAACCAATTTAGGCGATTTTACTACCACAACAGATTCAGGTGATTTCACAACAGATAATTTTCCAATTGACACAGAAACGGGTCAACATAGCGATACCCACGCTAAGAAACCAAATAAAGTAACTGCAGTGAATGAACAAACGACGAGTAAAACTTTGCACTTAAAATCTTTGTCAACAGATTCAGAAGAAACCACCACACTCCACTCATTAAGATCTACCGATTCGCAAAATGAGTTTGATTTTAATAAAGTTTCAACTTATTCAAACGAATTAACTATTACTCGGAGTACTAAATCTGGTTCAACAGACACTGATGGCCCGACAACTACTGAATACAATGAATCGCTTGCAACATCAATTGATACAACGACAGACCTCTCAGACCCACATAGTTCAAATCTACCGATTTCACATTATAGTTTTATGTCCACTGAATCTGCAACAAATTCTAAAGTGTTTGATATAGACAAGACTACATCATTTACAGAACCAGATACCACACCTAATACTGAAAGAACAGTTAAATTATCATTTACACTAAGTACTACTAGGGACGGTTCGAATAAAATTTCAGTAACTACGGAAGCTTACTCGGATATAGCCAATATAGGTGAAAATACTGAAAAATACTATACTACCAAAAATGAACATTTAGCGTCGGAAAAAGATTTGTACACGCCGCCTATGGGCCGAACAAACAAAATTTCTCATATAACTCCATTAAATGATAACACAGAAATGTACACAGAATCTCTTGCTATAAATACAGCCACAAGTGAACTTACCACTTCAACTACTTCAAATGGTGATAGCACGCAACTATCATATACGACAGAAACATATCCTACCCGAATAACCACACCAAAAGTATCAAATGACATTTTACAGTCAACGACCACTGACGCTGTTAGGACTAATCCGACTCAAAGAACTGTAGATTCTGCAAATGTTTCCATTATTGATAAAACAACGATCAGTTTAACTATTGTTGATGCAAAATCTACGACCACTTCTCTTACGCATGATTATACAACTGGAATGCCTAAAAGTATAAAAGAGGAAACGTCAGGTACAACATCTGGCGACTCGGACACAGAAACTACAACAGATGAAAGTTTGGCTAGGATGACCCCAACAAAAGCCAATAAAGACGTTAAAGATAATACACCCACCGAGAGTTCTTTTACGGAGTATATATCTACAGCAGAATATACAAAACAAGGTACAACAACAAATATCTATAACATAACTGAGACAACGACGCAATTGAATAAATTCACAAAAATAGAGGATGAACATACAATAAATGACATTAAGCTTACATATACCGAAGGTCAAAGTAATAATATTTCCACATCTACCAGCTATGACGCCTTTGTAACAAAAGTCTATAATTCTGCAACATCGAATAATGACAATAATTTGTCGACGACAAACACTGTGCCGATAAGTACAAATTCTGTAAACCCTTGGGAAGAAAGTACACATACTACCTACAATGTGGCTGAAAAAACGACGGTTATAAATATTTTTTCCGAAATAGAGACATTATTACCCACAACGGATAATACGTCTTCTGAGGATATAACCGATAAACATATACCTATTAACATACCAACAGAGGACTTTTACGGAGTTCACACTTCTCCCGGCGATGACGATTACATTACAAATGATGATGACTTGGCAAAACCTGATAATAATATTTCGATGGCGAACACACCTGCGCATACAAATAATACGGGCTACACTAGCCCTTGGGAGGAAATTACTACAAATGCTTATACGGGTAACATAGCCGAAGAAACTACACCGGATTCATTTACTGAGATAGATACTGAGTTAACCACTAAAACTAATTCAGCGTCTGAACTAACAGGTAACACTAATACAAATCCCCCCCACTCAACAACCCCCAACGCAAATCTATCATCACGTAGGAAAGATGTAGACATACTGGCATGGACGGACTCTACTCCATATACAGACATGACTACTACAGAAACATCGTATCCGAATGTTGACTCTCACAACATAACTAACTGTAAAATAAACTCAACCTGCTCGACGGACAAAGCCTGCATAAACGGAGTGTGCCAGAACCCGTGTGCGATGCAGAGTCTGTGTATAATGAACATGCAATGTGTCGTTGTCAACCATGTGCCCTTGTGCATGTGCGATGGGATCACTGGGAACAACTGTGTAAGAGGTATGCTACTTGGATAATTTGCATACATTTAATAACAATGTTGTTTTGACAGTTTGATACAATTAAATAATATGACAAAGTATTTTTCAGAACTTAGATGGTTTTGTTTTATCGGACAAATATGTACAGTGCGTTTATCATTTGTTTCACTTGTAATTACTCGTAGTTGTAAATAAAGACACTAAAGTATTAATTTATCTTACTACAAACGTAACATATTTACTAATTTACCATCTAACACACTAGAATCACCTGGGACACCTAAGGCGCCAGAGCCATGTCATTCTGATCGAGACTGTATAGAAACAGAAGCCTGCTTTATGGGACTGTGTCAAAATCCTTGTGAGTTTGACAATGTTTGTGGAATTGGGGCCAATTGCCACCCTATAAAGCAAAGACCAATGTGTTCATGTCCTGCCGGGCAAGACGGAGATCCTGCTGTAAAATGTTCACCTAAAATAAGTAAGACTTAACTCATACTAAAAATAAAATAATACTTACTACAATAAATGCAATATGTTAGAGCCCATCACTTACAATTTTATTACAGAATTTGTCATTATGTAGTGGATTTTGCGATAATTGATTTTTCGGTAATTAAAAGGATGAAAATATTGTAAGTGAGGTATATAACTTATTGTAAAAAAATTAATAATCTTTTAAACAAGATAAAATACTTACAGTGGATCTAGTAATATTACGATCTCTATAATTTAAGTGAATACAAACTAGATTGAGCTCATGGTTTCTATGTGGTTAAGGGAGTTATGTATATAAATCTATTACTTTCTATTGCACAATCGTTGGTAAGTTTGTATAATACAAGACATTTCATTGCGCACAGCCGGTTGCACTAGAAACGAAGACTGTCTCATCACCGAGGCTTGTATAAATAATGCATGCCAACTCCCATGTGCCATACACAATCCATGCACACCCAATGCGGCCTGTATAAATACGAACCATGGCTCCGATTGCAGCTGCCTTCAAGGTTTTCAAGGAAACGGATATGTTGGATGTGTGCCAGGTAAACTTATTTGTTGAATACTTCTGCATAATCGATCTTAAAATATGTTCGGTATAATTGAACTGAAACTTATTGGATGCATTTATATGATTTTAGTTATTGACAAATCATCTATATGTCAATATAACGAGGATTGTCCGCCAGAGCTTCTATGTGATAGATTGAACAGAGTTTGCATGAACCCTTGCTCCGCAAACAAATGCGGCGATAACGCAGAATGCGTTCCTTCGAACCATGGCATTCAATGCCACTGTCTTGAAGGATACACGGGTAACGCTTATTTGGAATGTTATCAAGGTGAGATAAAATATATTAGTTATATAACTTATATATTTTATAAATATTTTAGGTTTATATAAATTATATACATTACAGTTTTTTTCTTATCATTAAGCTGTATTATAATATATTTATTTATTTGACTTTTTTCAGTACAAGGATGCAGGTCCGATAATGAGTGTGCAAATTCCGAGGCTTGCATAAATGGCAAATGCGATTCGCCTTGTAGATGTGGAATGAATGCTATTTGCGATGTTATAAACCATCGTGCGTCTTGTAAATGTCTACCAGGATACAATGGAAATCCCTTGCTAGGCTGTGATCCTCCACTTAACCCATGCACTCCCAATCCATGCGGAATTAATGCATTGTGTGAAATCGATAATGGAAATCCAATATGCTATTGTCCTAAAGGATTGACTGGCAACCCATTCAAGAATTGTAGTAAGTTACAAAATAATATCTGCTTTACAGGTGTAGTAAATAATAATTTCTCATTGTGAAAACTCGGAATCTACGAATACACGTTGACGTTGGGGAACGATTAAAATGTTTCAAGTAAAACTTTATTTTCAAGTGACAAATGTCAAAATGAAGTTTAGAAGTATTAGACGGAGTGCTACGGAAACAGGGGCTTAACCATGACGTACCTATCGATTCAGTTTAGGACCTAAACTGAGTCGCTGCCATACAACTGAAAACAGTTAAGAACCTAACCTGAATCGCGTTAAGACGTCATGGTAAAGGCCCAGGTATGAAACCCCTATAGTAAGTGTTCGAATTGTGCCTACTATAATTATTAATTAATACGGGCATCTGGCAGCTTTTCAGCGGTGGGTGTGACAGTGGATGGGCAACAAAGGAATTTAAAATCAATTTAAGGGGTGCAATTTATAGAGCTCTGAGTTTGGTGTGATATAATAGCTAATTATGTACCTTTTTAATTCGAATATAACATTGGAAACTAGTGGAAGGTGACGTCCAAGGTGCGGTGAAAAGTGCCTCATTTATACTATATATATTATTTATATTTGTAGAAGTCTGGGCCTATACTATTTCATTAGACCTTCAAAATCGTGTGTGCAAAAATACAGGCGCAAATCACACCGCCAGGCGACGACAAAGCAACTATCACACCCACCGCTGAATAGCTGCCAGGCGCCCGGATTGATTATTAATTGTAGTATGACACACTAAATAGAGAATGTCATCGCTCTATTAATTGCAAACCTATTTTCGTAACCAGCTCTTAATCCATATAGCGTAGCTGGAGCTATCACCACCGCGTTGAAACTACAGAGAAAACCCCCTTAACAACATCTTTGATACGTTGAATATTTAAATTAGAAAGTAACCGCTTTCTATACTTTGGTTACATTAACTGAAAAGGCATGATAAATCTGAGTTTTCCTAACAATGAGGTATGATTATTCGCCATAATTCGGACATTGCAATACCTAATATTTCTACAGGCTAGAGTCAGTCTATGCTAAGTTTCCTAGATTTCGATAGCACAGACTGTGAAAGTGTTAAGTAAACGTCATAATTTCATCGAAGTTTGACGTTTAAAATAACACTTTCACGTCTGACAGTTCATTTACTGAGAAACGATAACGTGGTTTGACTCTAGAAACATTTCGTAAGATTATGATTAGTGTACGTAATAGTACGTATAATTATTAATTAAAGAAAACATTGTTTTAATTTTTCAGTACCAGAAGGCAATGAATGTGAGCCCAACCCATGTGGGTCGAACTCAGGCTGTCGTTTAATAGATAACAAACCGGCTTGTTTCTGTCTTCCAAATTATGAAGGAAATCCACCTAGACAAGCATGTAGACTGCCAAGTAATCCGTGCAACCCTTCGCCTTGTGGGCCAAATACACAATGTACCGTATTATCGAATGGATTTGCAAAGTGCACTTGTCTACAAGGATTTGTCGAAAGTCCAAATACAGTAAGAGGATGTATAGAGGCTCGTAACCCTTGCGATCCAAATCCATGCGGATCTGGTGCGCGTTGCAACCCTAACCGGGCTCCTGCATGTTACTGTCCTGAAAATACTATTGGAAACCCATACAAATCTTGTAATACTCAAGGTTATTTACCACCTGATACCACTTTATGCAATCCAAGCCCTTGTGGTGCGAATGCTGACTGTTATGTAAGCAGCAACAGAGAAATGTGTTTCTGTAAAACCGGTTACATTGGAGACCCACATGTTGGATGCCAAGCTCAACGTAACCCCTGTACACCCAATCCTTGTGGACCGCAAGCTATTTGTAATGTTAACTACGATGGTCACGCTTCATGCACTTGTGCAGATGGCAGCACTGGCAATCCATATGGTGTCGAAGGTTGTCTTTCACGCGAATGCGAAGTGGATGATGAGTGCTCTCCAAATAGAGCTTGCATTGGTTATACGTGTCGAGACCCCTGTCCAGGTGCTTGCGGATTAAATACTCAATGCCATGTAGAATCCCATCGCCCAGTTTGCGTATGTGAAGATGGATTAATAGGAAATCCTTTACTCTGCTGCTTGCCTCCCGAATCTCACAAAGCAATATCACCATGTGACAAAACGCATTGCGGTATTAATGCAATCTGCCAAGATGTTGGAAATGAAGCGCAGTGTTACTGCCCAACTGACTTCATCGGGGATCCGTATATTGAATGCAAATTAGAATGTATAATGAACTCAGACTGCCCATCAAATGAAGCATGTGTAATTAATAAATGTGCTGATCCATGTTTGACTAAAAACGTTTGTGGACTAAATGCAGTCTGTCTGTGCTCGGACCACACTGTATCATGTATATGCCCAGATGGTTATATAGGAGATCCGTTGGTTCAATGTACTTATCGACGTAAGTATTTTATTCATTATTAAAACAAATAAATGTGCTCTAGGTAGCTTGGTTTGGAACCCCTGGCGGAAACAAATAATCGAGTCATTGAACTGACAGCTTGTATGGAAATTTTGATTATGAGGGAAATAGTTTATAATAGCTGTTTTTTTTTGCGTAACGGATATATCGTGAGTGTATTATGTAGGCTACAAAATCCAATAAACGTTTTTCTTGTAAGATATTATGTAAGCATATATGTTTTTTTAATCGTTTAAAATGGATCAGGACAAGTTTTTCCTATTACCATTTGTTTCTAGCGAAATAACACACTAATTGGCCGTGCCGATTTTCTTCGATTTCGCTTTTAACAGATAGAACTGTTCTCATGCTCACAAACAAGAAAAATATGTATTACAGTAAATTTCAAAAGTCGACTTAATTAAACTTTAACTATTTAAATAACTATTTTCCGAAGTTAAGTTTATAGTATTTTTGCATATATTATAGATAAATATCCAATTGGAACGTAATTTGAGAAAATCCGGCTATTATAATTTTAATTTAATGTCTGTCAAAATTGTGTCTGTATCTTTCCTGGGTTAAAATAGGTGTTGTAAGTTCCACGTGTGTATCTGAGTGTCTGTCTGCGGCATCAACACAATATCTGAGACGGCACAATATCTGAGAGCGCGGTTTTGTTTATTCATCGAAAGCCTTGTTTGTCGGAATGGTATTTTGCTATGTTTGCGTCTAATTTTAGGAGTATTTTCTATTTCACTGCTCGCGGGTTCTTTTAATTTTAAATATGTAAGTACTTGTTGCTAACAATTTTTTATTTACAGCAATTATTATTCCGTCTGACAATACGACTGCACAGCCCTGTACACCCAACCCCTGTGATCCGAACGCTCCATGTGATACTTATGGTAATCAATTTGCAATTTGCGATGTGTGTTTGGGACCAGACGCTATCACCAATCCATCGTGCAGGCCAGAATGTGTTCTAAACTCGGATTGTGCATTTGACAAGGCATGCTTAAAGAATAAGTGTGTAGATCCATGTCCAGGGTCGTGTGGTATGAACACCGAATGTACAGTTTATCGGCATGATCCGATATGCCGATGTATAAAGGACTTTGAAGGAAATCCTTATGAATATTGCAAACCAACAACCAGACGTGAGTACTTTTTCATTTCGTATTAATTAGACTTAATTGGACATTTTTATAATTGAAAGAAAAATGGAAAAATTCTCCGCGTCGAGCGGGATTTGAACCCACGAGCTCTCTGAACACCGGTCAGATCGCTTTGCCAATTGAGCTATCGACGCCCGATCGACCTCGGCGAATGTTTCCACTACTTCTTTCATTTGGTTATAGGCCTTAGAGAGACCCGTAGAGACATCTACCGCAAGTGTTCAACAATTGTACGGCACCGATGTTCTAAGACATTTTAGAAATCATTGATAACAATGCGCTACCCCATACTAAATTAATTTTGTAGTAAGCAGAGGCGTCTGCAAACGAAATTTACAATTTTATAATTGAAAGAAAAATGGAAAAATTCTCCGCGTCCAGCGGGATTTGAACCCACGACCTTGAATTTTTCCATTTTTCTTTCAATTATAAAATTGTAAATTTCGTTTGCAGACGCCTCTGCTTAATACAAAATTAATTTAATTGGACATTATTCTACATTTTGAGGAAATATTAAGAGTGACTTCTTTTTCAGCTATTGAAGCAACAACATGCGACAACATTCAATGTGGTGCAAACGCTTTTTGTCAGGATTCTTATGGTGTACTAAGCTGTCAATGTCTACCAAATTTCTATGGCAATCCTCAGTTGTCATGTCGCCCGGAATGTGTCGTTAACAGCGATTGTGCTACTAATCTAGCCTGTCTTAATAATAAATGCGAAAACCCTTGCCAAGGTGTTTGCGGTATAAGAGCCCAATGCGACACAGTCAACCACCACGCAATATGCTACTGCTCACCTGGCGAAACGGGCGACCCTTACGTAAGATGCCAGCCTGTAATTGAATCTCCGCCAGTGCACCACGTGTGCGATCCTTCGCCCTGTGGACCCTACAGTCGCTGTCTAGTCTCACCAACCGGATTTCCAGTTTGCTCTTGCTTGCCAGGCTACAGAGGAGTCGCACCAATGTGTCAGCCAGAATGTGTCAGTAACTCAGACTGTCAGCAAACAGAGACATGCGTCAATCAGAAATGTGTCAATCCATGCTTGGGTAGTTGCGGCGTTAACGCAGATTGTATAGTTGTAAACCATAATCCTATATGTGCTTGTGGACGTGATAAGACTGGCGACCCGTTTGTTGCTTGTGGAGAGATGGGACCTAAAGAGGTTCAACCCAAAAATCCATGTGTGCCTTCACCCTGTGGGCCTAATTCAATATGTGAGATTAGGTCTAACCACCCTGTCTGCTCATGTAGCTCCAATTATGTTGGAACTCCTCCTTTCTGTAGACCGGAATGTGTAATAACCCAGGAATGTCCATCGAACCAAGCATGCATAAATGAAAAATGTGCAGATCCTTGTGTTAGCGCCTGTGGAAATAATGCCAAGTGCGATGTCGTCAACCATACTCCTTTGTGCAGTTGTCTCGAGGGCTACAGAGGTGACGCATTTATTGGATGTGTTCTACTAGTTAAAAATGAACCACCTACACCATGTAATCCTTCACCGTGTGGAGAAAATACTATTTGCACAGTATTAAATGACGTAGCCCGATGCTCATGCATACCACCAAATATCGGAAACCCTTACGCAGGTGGTTGTCGACCAGAGTGTACCATGAACCCAGATTGTCCCAACAACTTAGCCTGCTTATCTAATCACTGTCGAGATCCATGCAAAGATTTATGTGGATTGAACGCCGAATGCAGTGTCGTCAACCATGTACCAGTTTGCACTTGCTTCAAGAATTACGAGGGAGATCCATTCTCATCATGTCGACCAATTACTGTAACTTGTAAGTAGACATTGAAAATATCCTGCACAAAAAAAATTGTCTTTGTGCTCACGATTTATTCGGTTATTCCTGGTCTAAAACCACTTGTTGATCCCAACTATTCCCAATAATTAAGGAATTACTTATTCCAACTGTTATTTATATGACTCAATAATGTTACAATATATCAGATATGTCGAATTCGAGCATATAATAATAATATTATAAGCGCTCTACATCTTAATATAAATACAAACCAGACATTGGTATTTCTAAAGACAATGTTATTTTACAGATCCTCCTGTAAAACCTTGCGAACCATCGCCATGCGGTCCTAACAGTGAATGCCACGTGGTGAATCAGCGTGCGGCGTGCTCATGTCGCACAGGTTACCTAGGTGCACCCCCTGCATGTCGCCCGGAGTGCTCTGTCAACTCGGACTGCCCATCTACACGAGCCTGCATAAACCAGAAATGCAAGGATCCTTGCATACACAGCTGTGGTCTTGACGCCCGCTGTCATGTAGTCGGACATAATCCGATCTGCACGTGCCCAGAAAATCTACCCGAAGGCGACCCATTCATCAAATGTTACTGGAAAAGTAAGTTGTTCCTCTTAATTCAAATAAAAGAATCTTCTTCTTCCTAGCGTTTTTACCGGCTTATGCTACGGCTCAGGGAGCCTGGGGTCTTTGGCAACTAATCCCAAGATATGACCAAGGCGCTAGTTTTACGAAAGCGACTGCTATCTGACCTTCCAACCCAGAGGGTAAACTAGGCCTTATTGGGATTAGTCCGGTTTCCTCACGATGTTTTCCTTCACCGAAAAGCGATTGGTAAACATCAAATGATATTTCGTACATTAGTTCCGAAAAACTCATTGGTACGTGCCGGCAGGATTTGAACCCGAGGCCTTCGGATTGAAAGTCCCACGTCATACCGCTGGGCTACCAACGCTCACAAAAAAAAAACAGAATAGCTTAGTTAAATTTTCATTGTTAGGTTTTTTTTGACATGTGCTAAATATGAATACAAATTAAATTAGCTTATTTTAAAAATAATATTCCCTCAAAACATGGTACAATTTACTTAGTCTATATGTTAGTTACCTACTTAATTACTGATTACATTCCTGGAATTGTGCAAACTGGGTTGCCACTCCTTTAGCCTAATAAAGGTATTAAAACGATATCCAGCTTGCTGGGAATTAGTTCCTGGAAATTATCTAATTTTCTTGGCCTATAAATACAACTCGTCATGCACACTTGCATGATACACTAAAATTCACGCCGAGACTAAAGAAAAGCGAGCTGTATTCTTATCCATTTCAATATTTTCAAGGTAATCAACCGCTAGCTCCTCATCCGGATCCATGTTTGCCTTCGCCTTGTGGGCCTCATTCTACGTGTACCAGTGAAAGCGGTCGTGCTGTGTGCGCCTGCGAGCCGGGTACATTAGGCGCACCACCCTCTTGTCGCCCTCAATGCGTCATTAACCAAGACTGTCCCCTAGCTCTGGCCTGCCTCGCTGGGACATGTGTCAACCCCTGCGTTGGCTCTTGCGGATTCAACGCACGCTGTATTGTGCAAAATCATCAGCCAATTTGTTCTTGCGACGAAGGATATTCCGGTGATCCATTTGCTGGCTGCAGTTTTATAGAAGGTGAGTTGCATAATGCATGTTTTTATTGAATGAAAAGTTAGTAGAATTATTGGTCTTAGATAATTGTTCTTCACTCTTCCGCATGTTACATTATAGTAGTTTATGATAGCATGTGTTATACACCATTTTTCAGTTGCGAAAGAAATGCCAAGTCATCCTTGTAATCCATCGCCATGTGGATCTAACGCCATTTGTCGAGAAAGAAGTGGCGCCGGGTCTTGCACTTGTATAGATGACTTTTACGGGGATCCATACCTCGGTTGTCGTCCTGAATGCGTAATGAATACTGATTGCGCAAGAGACAAAGCCTGCTTTAATAATAAATGTGTGGACCCATGTCCTGGTACTTGTGGGAAAAACACTGAATGTAGAGTGACCAACCACGCACCTTCATGTTACTGCTTGACTGGATATATTGGAAACCCTCTTCATGCATGTTCTCCTATTACGAGTAAGACTTTCAACCTTCATACTATTTTGTATATTTATATTTTAAACTGTTATTTCATATATTTTTCTTTCCTCTTTTACGTTTTCTATAGTTTCACCAGAACCTGTGGATCCATGCCACCCTTCACCTTGTGGCCCCTATAGTACATGCCGTACGTTTAGCGGGCACGCCGTTTGCACATGCCTAGAAAAATGTATAGGTTCTCCACCAAACTGTCGCCCTGAATGCATTGCCACGTCCGATTGTCGACCTAACAAAGCGTGTATTAATCAGAAATGCCAAGACCCGTGCCCTGGTATGTGTGGTATTAATGCGCAATGTCAAGTGGTCAACCATAATCCAATATGTAGTTGTTTGAGTGGTTTTACTGGCGATCCGTTTTCAAGATGCTATATTTATGAAAGTGAGTAATATTTATTACATTGGATTATTATCTCCCTCTTAAAACAACTTACTCATTTTTTGTACGTACTTCACCAGGGCCACCTGCACCACCAGTAGATGTTTGTATACCAAACCCATGCGGTCCGCATTCTCAATGTAAAGAAATAAATGGTGCACCTGTATGCTCCTGTTTGAATGATTACGTGGGCCGTCCTCCCAATTGTAGGCCAGAGTGTGTTATTGACGTGGAATGTCCTGGAAACCTAGCTTGCCTTGCCGAAAAATGTAGAGATCCATGTCCGGGTTCGTGCGGAGCGCATGCAACTTGCACCGTTGTTAAGCACGTACCGGTATGTGCTTGTGAGCAAGGATTTACGGGAGATCCCTTTTCAGGATGTTCATTCATATCTAGTAAGTTAATCAAAACAAACGGCTATAAAATTGTAACAAAACTCAAACACATCACAATAATTGAACTTATCTTTTAGATATTGAGCCCCAAATTCAAGAAGGTCCATGCTATAGTTCTCCATGCGGAGCAAATGCTATATGTAAAGAAAGAAATGGTATTGGATCCTGCTCATGCCTTCCAGAATATTACGGAGACCCGTATGTTGAATGTAGGCCAGAATGTGTATTAAATTCTGACTGTCCCAAAGACAAAGCTTGTTTCAATAACAAGTGTAAGGATCCATGTCCAGGAGTTTGTGGTATGAACGCTGAATGCCGTGTACACAATCACGCTCCTTCTTGTGCGTGTTCACCAGGATACGAAGGCAATCCATTTACATCGTGTTACATCGGTACGATATAAATAAACTTCTTTATACATTAAAACTACGGGTACACATTATTTAAATAATAATAAATTACGTTTTTAATTTTAGGAAAGATTGATCCAATTGACCCTTGTGTACCATCTCCATGCGGCCCTTATAGCGTGTGTCGTGTAAACGCTGATCACGCAATATGTTCTTGCCAAGAGCAGTACTTTGGATCCCCTCCTTCTTGTCGTCCCGAATGTATGGTCAGCAGTGAGTGTATGCCTAATAAGGCATGCAAAAATCAAAGATGTGTGGATCCATGCATTGGATCATGCGGCAATAATGCAAAATGTACTGTTGTCAATCACAATGCATTATGTAGCTGTCCAACAAACTATATCGGGGACCCATTTGTACAGTGCGTGGAAGCACCAAGTGAGAATTTTGACATGTTTTTTATAAAAAATTTAACGAATACTAACTCTGAAACAAGAGTATTACCTAAACTTAACAAATTTAAACATTAACGAAGTTTAAATATATTTATTAACAAAGTTAATTAACATATAAACGAACTATATAATAATTATAATATTATTATTAATACGCGCTAAAACTAACTATCGCTTAGTGCAAAATAATAATAAAAATTAAAATAAAACAATACATTTTTAGAACTGCAACCAAAACCGTTGGGCAATCCCTGTGTGCCTTCTCCTTGCGGACCAAATTCCCAATGTCGTGTGGTAGGAGAAACGCCTGCGTGCTCCTGTTTACAAGGATATATCGGTAGGGCACCGAATTGCCGACCTGAATGTATATATGACGAAGAGTGTCCTAGTAATCTCGCATGTGTGCGAGAAAAATGTATCAACCCGTGTGAAGGTTCCTGCGGATCCAATGCAGAATGCGTTGTTATAAACCACAAAGCTGTTTGCCATTGTTGGGAGGGTTACACCGGCGATCCTTATGGTGGTTGCCACTTCTTCGGTAAGAATAAATATTTATTTCGGGTAATAGACATTGCTAAATTATACTAACTATCATCAATATTAATATAGCCTATTATTACATATTCAGTTATTGTGGCGAGTGAAGAGGAAACGAACCCATGTTCTCCAACACCTTGCGGTCCTAATGCTGTATGCACAGAAAGAAATTCTGCTGGAGCCTGTACATGTTCTGCTGGGTATTTTGGAGATCCATATCTCGGGTGTCGACCAGAATGTGTGACAAATAATGATTGCTCATGGGATAAGGCTTGCTCGAACAACAAATGTACGGATCCTTGCCAAGGAGCCTGTGGCATTAATGCACAGTGCACGGTTGCCCATCATAATCCCGTGTGTTCATGCTTAGATGGTTACGAAGGCAATCCTGTAGTCTCCTGTCACCTTCGATTAATACGTTAGTATACCAACACAAATACTAGCGATAAAATGTGTGTATTCTAATAATTGTCATTTGTAATTCAATTCAATAATTATTGCAGCGCCAACTGCCGATTTAAATCCATGCATGCCTTCACCGTGTGGAGCATACAGCCATTGTAAAGTGGTTGATGGTCATGGCGTGTGTTCATGTCAGGAAAGCTATGTGGGATCGCCACCCACATGCAGGCCCGAATGCGTATCTAGTACAGATTGTCCTCAACATCAAGCTTGCATTCAACAGAAGTGTAGAGATCCATGTCCAGGAACTTGTGGCGTAAACGCTAGATGTCAAGTTATTAATCATAATCCTATTTGCACGTGTAAAGCTGGATACACTGGCGACCCATTCATATCTTGCCAGTTAGAGCCAAGTAAGATTCTATCAAACAATAAACCATGTACCCATCTATAAGAAATATGAAAAGTTTTATTTTACTTGTCAACAAAAAAACACTTTTAGTTAATGCGTGACTACTGTCCTTTTGCATGCTATTTTTATTTACTATTTATACATTACCTGTCATATTTCGACTTTTCTGTATATTTTTCTATTTCTATCTTTAAGTTCTATATCACTCTTAATATATTGTGTTTTCTTTCTTAGAACCTATGTATGAGGGGCCTAAAGGAAATCCATGCGTACCTTCACCGTGTGGTCCATATTCTCAATGTAAAGTAGTGGGAGAAGCGCCTGCATGTTCATGCTTACCAAACTATATTGGTATTGCACCTAATTGTAGACCAGAATGTTCTATCAATGCGGAATGTCCTGGTAATCTTGCATGCCAAAATGAGCGGTGTACAGATCCCTGTCCGGGTTCATGCGGCCTGAACGCGGACTGTACCGTTGCCAATCATGTAGCATTATGTAATTGTATATCAGGTTACACAGGTGACCCGTTCAGTGGATGTTCTCGAATTGAGTGTAAGTCTTTAGATGTATAAGTTGTGTAATTTTCAGTACAATGAGTTACTGGCATCACCTACAGCGGAATAATGACAATATGATTATTACAGATTCACCTGAGCCTTTGCCAAATCCCTGCAATCCTTCGCCATGTGGTGCGAATGCATTATGCAAAGAACGAAATGGAGTTGGATCATGCTCATGCTTGCCAGAATATTTCGGTGATCCGTATACGGGATGTCGTCCAGAATGCGTTTCTAATTCTGATTGTGATCGTAACAAGGCTTGCTCAAACAACAGATGCAAAGACCCATGTCCAGGTGCATGTGGAGTAAATGCTGAATGTAGGACAGTTAATCACTCGCCAACATGTACGTGCATGTCTGGATATACTGGAAATCCACTTGTTCAGTGTGTTATAAAAGGTAAAATAACTCTGAATATAATTATCACGGGAAACTATCACACAACGTTAGATTGAATCGTTTTTGGTAGCATGCGTTAAAGCCATAATGTTCAGTATTAAGAAACACTATTAAACATTTTATTTTACAATTGTCGACTACTACAATAAAATTAATAAGGCAGTTTGTAATAATAAATACATATTTAAATACCTATCAATGTTTGCAGAACTTGCCCCTGGACGAAATGATAAACCGTGCCTACCATCTCCTTGCGGTCCCAATAGTTTGTGCCGAGAAGTAAATGGTCATAGCGTATGCACATGCGAGAACGGATATATAGGCACACCCCCTACCTGTCGCCCTGAATGTATTGTAAGTTCCGAATGTCCCCAGGATAAAGCGTGTGTTAACAAGAAATGCATTGATCCATGTCCAAATGCATGTGGCTACAATGCACGTTGCCAAGTAGTTACACATAATCCTATATGCAGTTGTACACCCGGATATACAGGCGATCCATTTGCCAAATGCGAGGCGGAAGAAAGTAAGTACCGTAAAGCTAAGATACACGAGAAATATAATATTTGCAATTTAAAATGATATTCTACTATTTACTCGTTCAACGATATTTCAGAGAAACCACCTACAAATCCATGTGAACCAACTCCCTGTGGACCGCACTCAGAATGTCGCATTATTGGAGATCAAGCAGCGTGTTCATGTATGCCAAATTACATCGGAAGAGTACCAAATTGTCGACCTGAGTGTACTATTGACGCTGAATGTCCTAGCAATACAGCCTGTGTTAATGAACGCTGTAAAGACCCTTGCCAAGGTGCATGCGGTCTGAATGCTCTCTGCTCGACTGTTAACCATAGGCCTATATGCAGTTGTCAACAAGGTTTTACAGGAGATGCATCAAGAAATTGCATACAAGTTGTCATATCATGTGAGTGTGTTAGTGATGCATAACTGATATATAATGATTTTACGGTCGATCATAACTAACTTAAATTGTATTTTTATTTTAGCTACCGAGATGACTCCAACATCGAGTCCATGCACGCCATCCCCTTGCGGACCAAACGCTGAATGCCGGGAACACAACGGTGCTGGTGCATGCGTTTGCTCGTCAGGGTACGATGGAGATCCGTATAGCCCGAGTGGATGTCGTAGGGAATGTGAGATAAATGATGACTGTGCACCGCAGCTGGCATGCACACGGTTCAAGTGTATAGACCCATGCCCGGGAACTTGCGGTCAATTGGCTCAGTGCTTAGTCGAAAACCACGTTCCAATATGTACTTGTCCAAAAGGCTTCTCTGGTGATCCGTTTTACCAGTGCAAAGAGTTGACATATACTCGTAAGTAAATTTCAAATTCAAATTCAAATTATTTATTTGCAGTAAAAATATTACTTTACTTAATAAAATTCTCTAAATATTCGAAATATTTCTAAAGATTTTTAGGCTATGACAATGGGATTTTTATATGTATGATAATTATATTATTTTATTGTAGCTCCTCCATCAAAAAATCCATGCGAGCCCTCACCTTGTGGACCCAACAGTCAATGTAGGCAAGTCAATATGCAAGCAGTATGCTCATGTCTTCCGAGCTACGTGGGATCACCTCCGTCGTGCAAACCGGAGTGTGTAGTGAATAGTGAATGTGAAACGTCTAAAGCTTGCATCAACCAGAAGTGTGATGATCCTTGTCCTAATACTTGCGGATTAAGAGCGCATTGTCAAGTTAAAAATCACAATCCTATTTGCACTTGTCCAGCAGGAATGACTGGGGATCCATTCACACAATGTTATCGTAAGTTGATGTTTTTTTTTCTAAAGATCGATGTAATATTAGCCTTGATGATACAATATCATTAATTATGTCATTTAGTTATCGTAAACGGTTTGTGTTATATATGTAAATTCCTTATTATATGTATGGTAAGGTTTCACTTATTATATGTATAATATATGTCTTATAGAAATCGTTTCAACTACTGAACGGCCACCATCTTGTACACCATCACCATGTGGACCTCACTCGCGCTGCCAGTTGTTGGCAAGCGGACCAGCCTGTTCGTGCTTGCCAGGATATGTGGGATCACCACCGAATTGTCGACCAGAATGTACTATTAATTCAGAATGTCCCGCCGAGCTAGCTTGTGTGCGACAAAAATGTGAAGACCCTTGTCCAGGATCATGCGGAGTAGATGCAAACTGCCACGTTCTAAACCATGTAGCGGTATGCGTGTGCAATGACAGATATACAGGCGATCCCTTTTCAAGATGTTTACCAATTATGGAAGGTTTGTATTTTTATAATTTATAAATGTATTAAAATATGTATAGGTAAGTAAATTATCTGTGCCAGCACAATATCGGGAGCTTCGGAGGTCAATAGAAACTGCCTTAGCCTACCTGTGAGGCATAAAATTTACCACAAAAACAAACCAAACTATGCCATCGTAATTACGAGTAATATCTAAAACCAATATTTTTTTCTTTCAGAACCCACTACCCCTACACCATTAGACCCATGCAACCCTTCACCTTGTGGTCCAAATGCTCAGTGTAATAACGGTTTTTGCACATGTTTACCGGAATATAGTGGCAATCCTTACGAATCATGCAGACCAGAATGTACTGGAAGTCAAGAATGTCCAAGAGATAAAGCCTGCTTCAGAAATAAGTGTCGGGATCCATGCCCAGGAGTGTGTGGTCAAAATGCGAAATGTGACGTCATTAATCATATTCCGTCATGTTCATGCATATCTGATTTCACTGGTAATCCATTCACTCAGTGTCGTCCAATTGAGATTATTGCAGCTAAAAAAGATCCGTGTCATCCATCTTCATGCGGACCGAACAGCATTTGTCGGAATGTAGATAATACAGCTGTCTGTGCTTGTATTGAAGGATTCCAAGGATCTCCGCCGTCGTGTCGACCGGAATGCATTATTAGCTCAGAGTGCGCTTCTACCAAGGCATGCGTCAATCAAAAGTGCATAAATCCATGCATTAATTCTTGTGGCCATGCCGCCAGGTGCGAGGTTATAAATCATAGCCCAATATGTAGTTGTAATCCTGGTCAAACCGGAGACCCATTTAAGGGTTGTTACGAAATTATAATCCCACCATCTGATCAGATAGATGTGTGCCACCCTTCACCGTGTGGACCGAATGCTTTGTGTATGGACAGAAATGGAAAACCAAACTGCAAATGTATAGATAACTATATAGGACAACCACCAAATTGCAGGCCTGAATGTGTCATTAATCCAGATTGTCCTTCAATTCAAGCCTGTGTGCGTAACAAGTGTATAGATCCATGCCCAGGCTCATGCGGAGTAAATGCTGAATGCAATGTTGTTAGCCACACTGTTTCGTGCAGCTGTAAAGAGAAATACACTGGCAATCCTTTCTTGCAATGTGTTCCTGAAAAGGGTAAGAGTGTAATTTTGTAGTAGGTATATTTATGTATAAACTATTCTCATGTTATATGACGCACAATTAACTTATGTGCAATGAGCGGAATTCTTCATAGCAAAAATCAAACTGTCAGAGGGATTGACCTAACTGTTTTATCGACTTATCGATGTTACGGAATAATATCGCATTAGGTATCCATAATCAACTTAAAAGATTATTCTGTAACATTTGACATCTTTGATAAGCAACTTGCATCTAAATTATATCAGCGTCACATATGTCATTTATGTCACTTGAGTTTTCATGAGTGATTTCCGTGCCGTGTTACTAAAATGGTTAATCCTAAAAGAAAAACAATAAAAAAATGGATACAGAAAGATTCTTCTCTTAGTTTCAAAGAAGATTCTTCCACAATATATTGCTCTAAATGTGACGTTCATTTACATCAGCTAAAGAAACATTGTGTTAAAAGTCACTTAGTGAGTAAAACTCATTCGTCACAATGCTCAAAAAGTACGAGTTCAGACACATTCTATATAGATTTAATCATATTTTTAGTTTCGTGCAATATTCAATGGAAAAAATCTAACAATTATTAGATTTCGACTCTGTTATTTTGAATGAAGATTAGTTACCTACTCTTAGCAATATTTGTTTTTAATTTTTCATGATAAGTTTCATATAGAAAATTTAAAATAGAAGTATTTTCTGTTTTATTCTATACTATTATACTAAAATACAGTGGCGGTCAGCTAATTAGGTACACCGTTAATTTGTTTGTATGTATATCCAAAAGCCTGATTTCATTACTTTAACTTTGTTTCGTTAAGTGACAAATATTTATCGATAAGTCGATAAAACAGTTAGGTCAATCCCTATGACAGTTTGATTTTTGCTATGAAGAATTCCGCTCATTGCTTATGTGCGTACGCAATTGTGTATGTTGTTGACAAATTATATAGAATATCTCACTCACATGTGATTATGCATTTTACTGAAACTTTAACCTTTTTATGTTTAACAAACATTCAAGAAACTATTCAAAACTAGAAACAAATTAGTTACGTGTTATGTTGTATGGCTGTCACATGTGCTATGTTATAATCAGCTAGTCTATGATGGTCGGGTTTTTATCGTTTACCGACGTTGCTGTCACGTTCTAACAAGTATGTATGTGTGAAAGTGACGCATAGCGTGATAAGCGATAAAATGGCAACCATGCTAACCCCACAGGGCCCGTAATTTTCATGCCGATGACAGACAAATGACGTCAAGCTTCATCTATCATGTTTTAAGTTTTACGTTTGAAAGAATAATGCTGTCATTGAATAGTGTCAAAACTATTACCTTCGACCACAGAATAACTAATAGTACTAACAGAAGATTCACTCCTTAACAAAAGTCAACTTTAGGCATGAAAAATTCCAGAGCTACCCATCTGCAAGCTAAAATGAAACTTATAATCGCGCGCGAACGGTGAATCTTCTTTGCGCGCCGCAATTTTATGACCGTCCGCGTAGGGTTGTCACTGGAAAAGTTTTTGTACCTATTTATACCTACTTTTTCATAATAAGTAAGTAGCACACGTCGTTATCGCGGGTGCAAAAACGATTTGACAGTACAGGAAGATTATGAAAAACAAGCATTAACAGACTCGAAACACATTTTGAGGAACATCTATGCCTACTCGTACAGTCAAGTGTAAAAATATGGGTGGACACATCTTACTCAAAAATATGTCCCATAGCATTTTATTCCATTGTAATAAGAGCGTAGTACCATATTTATGAGACGATTTTGTCGATACGTATTTTTGCACTTGACTGTACGAGTTAAAAACTTATCAAGATTAGGTATTTCTAATACCCAACCTCCATACTTGACTTGAGTATCAATACATACTTAAATAGATTAACTATGCAGTCGCAATGCAAACTCTTTAGTAATTTTTCCTTTTTAAAGACCGTTTTTGGACTACTTGTAAAACTGAAAAACGTTAGTTATGTTGTTTTTGTAAACATGCCTTCAATTATTATAGGTCTTTTCTAGCGAAAACTCTCCAGCTCCACGTGTAGAGAGCTTCTTAGATGATTAGTAGCTGTAGGCAGAATATGCCCGCTTCTACCAAATAGACATTCTGTTATATGTGCTCTTTATCTAGTTGGTTATTGTACCCGCGATAACGACGTATGTAAGTAGACATTACAAACGTTGATTCTGTAAAGAAAGTAAAAGACACCCCGAGTTCCTATGTTAATTACTCATGGATTGATGAGTAGGTATACAACACACCTATGATGCGGGGTTTGTATGTCAGTGCAGTTCTGGGCAATCAATAAATTAAGATTTTTTATTTATTTTAACTATTACTACGTACGCATCCATGACATGACGCATCAAAATCGTAGTCCAAGAGCCTTATTTACCTTGAGTAAGTTAATTGAACTTTTAACTGGGTATTTCTAGCGAAATAAAATACAAATAAGTGGTGATAAAATGTGTTTATTATAAAATAATTTTACAATTGTTTAACTTTTAAGTATTCATTAATAATTTTTTACCAGATTTAAAATTTCTAATATTAAATTTAAGAGTCGAAAATATTCGAAGCATCACAAACAATTTTAATAAATATTCCACAGAGAAACACGAACATGGTAATGTAGGTAAGGGAATTTCTTTTAGAAATTTAAATATTTGGCTTCCAGGATTCCCGTTTAAGTGTAGCTCAAACGGGGAGAATTCGCATTCTCTCAGTCATCATCTTAACCCTGTGAAAACGAGTGCTGTAAAGGGCTCGAAACGTAGGATCATGGTGTTAATAAACGCGATTAATCCGTTCTAAAGTGTTTAATTTCAATGTAGCTCAAAGTTTCAACATCGTCCGGTGTTTGAAAAAATGACAATTCATCTTCCTCGTTATTTTTTTTATTCAGGCATAAACACAACAATATCTTTTACACGGATTATATCGAGTTTTAGTAGCTATTGTGGTCGACACGTATAAAATCGATGATCGAAAAATTTTATTTACGCGCGAGCGTGCGCCACGTGACACGACTGTCGTGCGCGCGAGCGGCAACCTGCGGGCATGTGCCTGCCCGGCAGGAAATTGGCCGAATATACCTAATCTGCGGAGTGACACCCCCATGCTTCGAGGTTGGAATCGAACGTTGATAGACTCTATCTGTCATCAACTCATTTCGTAATAAAACATCCTATGTCTTTATACATATACATTATTATGACGAAACCGGCAGGAAAATTACGGGCCCTGGATAATACTCTAGCTAGGCTGCTATTTTTGAGCAAAAAGAGCTACGTCGCTATCGTTTCGTATACTTACTAAAGAAAGAAACGCAACACAAATATACGGTCTTAGGTTTTGCCAACATATCTAGAAACTTCAAAAGTTACATGAATGTTTGATAAATACACCATGTGTCGCTGCTATTAATAAATAAATTGTAACGAAAAATCTCTTTTTTTGTGTAACAAGTGTATCACAAGTATCGTGATTATATTTTGGAATAGTACTTATAACTTATAGCAATTACGTCATTACCCATTCATCAAAATTATCTTAATTCCAGAAACTGAACGTCGACCGTGCGATCCTTCGCCTTGCGGAGCTAATGCGGTTTGCACTCAGCGTGATGGTGCTGGAGCTTGCTCTTGCTTAGAAGGCTATTTCGGTAACCCGTACGAAGGCTGTCGTCCAGAGTGTGTTCTGAGTTCAGACTGTTCTGCGGATAAAGCATGTATTCGAAACAAATGTGCAGACCCTTGTCCAGGAATTTGTGGTTCCCACGCCGAATGCAGTGTCATAAACCATGTTCCATCTTGTGCATGTGTTAAAGGCTATTCTGGAAATCCATTTGAACAGTGTGCAAAGAATGAAGAAGGTCCAATTAGACCGTGCCAACCATCACCATGCGGACCCAACAGTATTTGTAGAGAAAACGGTGGTCTAGCTTCTTGTGAATGTCTTCCTGATTACAGAGGTGCGCCTCCAGACTGTCGACCTGAGTGTACAGTAAGCAACGAATGTCCATCAGATCGAGCTTGTCACAAATTAAAATGTGCCGATCCATGCCGAGGCACTTGCGGACTAGGCGCCCACTGCCAAGTTATCAATCATAGTCCTTTATGTAGCTGTCCAGCAGGAACTACTGGCGACGCATTTATCAGATGTGTAGAACCTGTCGTAGACCAACCACTTCCACCATCTCAGCCATGTTACCCAAATCCTTGTGGACCATATAGTGAATGTCGAGTACTTAATGGTAACCCTTCTTGCTCCTGCTTGCAAGGTTATATAGGTGGGCCACCTAACTGCCGACCTGAATGTCTCGTAAATACCGATTGCCCTTCACATCAGGCCTGCATCGCTGAAAAATGCACCAATCCCTGTGAAGGCTCGTGTGGATTTAGAGCCGAATGCCGAGTTCACGATCACATACCAATATGCAGTTGCCCAACAGGCTTTTCTGGAGATCCGTTTATTCAGTGCTCTGAATTTGGTAAGCAATTTCGCCTTTTTCTCCATCACGCTCTTGATGGCATGTACGAGTATGGCAGTATGTTGATACATTGTAACTATTGGTCACTTTTATACTCGGCCGTGGATATCCACGACATGACACTTGTGTGGTCACATACAGTTACTGACAGATAATATTCATGTGTAATTTTAGCCTGTTTTCGACTAAATATTTAATATATTGTAAGTATATTTAACGGCCTCCTAGCTTAGTCGGTAGTGACCCTGCTTATCGAATCCTGGTAAGGGCAATTATGTGTATTTATTACGAATTTTAGTAAATAGTAATGCCCCATAATATTTATTAATTAATTTTAATATCTTTGCAGTTAACCCGACGCCTGCACCCGATCTTTGCAATCCATCCCCATGCGGTTCTAATGCGATTTGTGACGCGGGTATCTGTACTTGTAATACTGGATTCTTTGGAGATCCTTACGTAGGGTGCCGACTAGAATGCAGCACTAACGGTGAATGCTCTCCTACACGTACGTGCCAGGGAGGCAAATGTGTGGACCCATGTCCTGGAGCTTGTGGAACTCGTGCTGTTTGCTCTGTCAATAACCACATACCGTCTTGTGCCTGTCCTCCCGGTACCTCAGGAGATCCGTTTTCATTCTGTTCAGAAACGCGACAACCACCAGGTAAACATTTAAAGTAGAATAATTAGGCATTAGTTCTGGGGATTATTAACTACGGCGGAATGATAAATATAATTTCTCTTTCACTTTTAGGACCTCCACAATCAGCATGTTCGCCATCCCCTTGCGGTCCATATAGCGAATGTACAGTGAGTGCAAATGGGGCCGCTGCATGTTCGTGTCGCCCCGGTCACGTGGGTTCTCCACCATCTTGTCGGCCCGAGTGCCTCGTGAGTGCCGAATGCAAGTTACAGTTGGCGTGTGTTGACCGTAGATGTCGCGACCCTTGTGATGGCGCTTGTGGACGTGGTGCTCGATGCCAAGTCGTAGCACATTCACCAATTTGCACGTGTCACGATGGGTTAACTGGCGATCCGTTCACATACTGCTATCCAGCACCAGGTATTCATATTTTTGCAATTATTTATACCTGGAAATACTGACATTGAGATATTGTAACCCATTTCTAAATTTGTTCTTGTAGTGAGTGTACCGCCGGAAGACCAAAACCCTTGTCAACCTTCGCCTTGTGGTCCGAATTCAATATGTATCAAATCAGGGGAAACACCGGCATGCAGTTGCCAACCAGGTTTTATTGGTACTCCACCAAATTGCAGACCTGAATGTACAATCAGTGCCGAATGTCCAGCGGCTTTAGCTTGTGTGAACCTACGATGTAAGGACCCGTGTGTGCAAGCATGTGGCCCACGAGCTCTTTGCTCAGTAGTTGACCACCGTGCTTCCTGCGCTTGCGAACCCGGACTCGAAGGAGATCCATTCCAGGGTTGTACACCACCACGAGGTAAGAAAACGTCTTGTACCCGAGGACTAGATAACTATAATTATTTAACTGTAGATATTTTTATTTTTGCTCTGCTCGGAGGGTTAGAACCAATTTCTCTACCCGTCTGAGCGATAACAAAAAGTCAAGTTTTTTCTACCGTTATTGAAATTCATCGATTTTGTGAACTAGAAATTACTTACATGTGTTATATAATTTGGGGTATTGTACAATTAGGTATAAGGCAAAACTTGTTGTTTATTCGTGGTGATTCAATTATTTTTCGACATTTAGATGAAAAATGCATGTAACCCCCTGCTTTGCAAAGCGTGATAATTCATGCTTGGAAAATTGTGCTTTTTTTGAAAGTGTTTTAATTTTTTTAAATTGTCACGCCTCACACGGTCTAGGTACTAATGTAAAAGTTATAGTTCGGTATAGATGATTTGACTTCAGGACTAAGCGTTGACCATGCCCATCGCTTGGTTTGTAAGCATATTTATCAATGCTGTAACTATACATTTGCTTAAAATTCATAATAAATCATCGGATCAGGAGCGCGAAGCTGAACCCGTTAATAAATGGAATTCAAAAAAGCTTCCAGAAGGGACGTAACATTTTGATGTAACTATATGTGTAAGATATTAATGCCTTTGCTTGAGAACGGAGCACGCGGAGATAACCTAGCACTTACAGTAAGCTTGGGCCGTTGCCGTGATGGCCGCTTTTGGATGGTGCCGCTAGAGATAGTGCCGCCGTCGCCGGACTAAGGAGAACACTAAACGACGCCGAGCCCAGCAAGCTTCGACTAACGCTTCTGACAGAGGAAGTGCTTCTACGGTGTCTGGCTGTATTTGGGTAAGTGAATTCATGGTTTTATAAACGTTTTCAGCTCCTCCTATGAATGAATATCTCAATCCTTGTGAACCTTCCCCATGTGGCGTGAACGCCCAGTGCAAGGTACAAGGAAATGCGGGATCTTGTACATGCCTACTTGATTACACGGGAGATCCATATCAAGGTTGTAGACCTGAATGCGTTGCTGACTCTGACTGTCCTTTAGCGACCGCATGTACAAAAAACAAATGTACCGATCCATGTCCTGGAATATGTGGATATAATGCAGAATGTTACGTAACAAATCATAAACCCTCGTGCAACTGTAATGCAGGTTATACAGGAAATCCATTTTCAATGTGTTCTCCAATACCGGGTAAGCGTTTGACATTTATCCCTATCTAAATTAACTATTTTGTTTTATCGCCAATAAATTACTTATATGGTTTTACAGATCGAGACATTTCAGCACAAAGTATATGCAGCCCTTCTCCATGCGGCGCTAATGCAGTCTGTAAAGAGATTAATGGACAGCCTGTGTGCTCATGCATATCGAACTATATAGGTAGTCCGCCAAACTGTAAACCTGAATGCGTTGTGAATTCGGAGTGTAAAACGAACAGAGCATGTGTTAATCAAAGATGTATCAATCCTTGCCCGAGACCCTGTGGACAAAATACAGATTGTAAAGTAATAAACCATAGCCCAGTATGTTCATGTCGACCAGGATACTCTGGAAATCCATTCATGGCATGTGCAGCTGCGTCATGTGAGTAGCGATCATATCTGTTATTTAATTCTTAAGAAAAATAAAGAAAGAACTGACTTAAACATATTTCATACACATACTTTCAAACTTTTATTGACATGGCGAAATCATAACACGCAATAGGCGGACTAAATGCAAATACGCATTCTCTACTAATTTATGAAAATAGGCTACTTTGCAGATGTCACATTAGTAATGTGACATTACTGTCGCAGTCTCCGCTAGAAACTTTTCTTTATACTGCTTTACAGATAACCCACCGAGCCTGCCGCCAACAGAACCATGCACTCCGTCACCATGTGGTCCTTATGCGGAATGTCGTAACATAAATGGTCTAGCTTCGTGTTCTTGTTTGCCTTCCTACACGGGTTCACCGCCATTTTGTAAGCCAGAATGTGTCATAAATTCCGACTGCCCCAGCGATAAGGCGTGTGTAGCTGAAAAGTGTCGAAATCCTTGCGAAGGCTCATGTGGTCTCTACGCCGACTGCTTTGTTAACAATCATGTACCAGTTTGCTTGTGTCCGGACGGATACTCTGGAGATCCGTTTACTCAATGTATATTGAAGCCAATTCAAGGTACTTCTTGATGATTTATTATAAAAGTTATTCCTATTTTTTCCTGCTTTTAGTCACAAATCGTTTTGTTACATTTTTTTATGTTTCAGATGTAACTTCAACAAGCCCATTTAGTCCTTGCGAACCGAGCCCATGTGGTCCAAATACCTCATGCAACAATGGAATCTGTTCTTGTGTAACAGGTTATCACGGTGATCCAAACTTGGGTTGTCGTCCAGAGTGTGTTCATAACACCGACTGTTCTTCTGATAAGGGATGCCAAAACAATAAATGCGTTAATCCGTGCATCGGTACTTGTGCATCGAATGCGTTGTGTGAAGTTCTTAACCATATACCGATGTGCACTTGTCCGAAGGGTAGAAGTGGAAACGCATTCGTGGAATGTAGACAAACTCAAGGTAAAATTTAAATACTGCATCGTAATCAAATTTATACCATTTATACATTTAGTATTTAAGTAAAAACCGTACAAACATTGATTAATGTGACCATATCATTTTAGTTGCGCCAACGAACCCATGTAATCCATCTCCGTGTGGCCCTAATAGCCAATGTCATCAATCAAACGGACAAGCAATATGTTCTTGCGTACCTGGTTTTAGAGGAAGTCCCCCAACTTGCAAACCAGAATGCGTAGTCAGCTCAGAATGCTCTCTGAAAGAAGCATGCAACAATCAAAAATGTGTTAATCCATGTATTGGAGCTTGTGGAGTTGCTGCGGTCTGTGATGTTATTAATCACAATCCTATTTGCACATGCCCACCATCATTTACAGGCGACCCATTCATCAGGTGTACTATTCGATGTGAGTATTGCGTCGTTACTTAAGCCGTTTTGTGTCATATCATTGTGTGTCACCTTAGTAACTTCTGGTAATTTAACATATTTAAATATTATAATTTACTAATTTTTATTTATTTATGTTAACAGTGGCAACCGAAGCTGAAGTAAACCCATGTGAACCGTCACCTTGTGGACCCCATTCCATCTGCAGATTAACGGGAAGCGGTTTTATATGCGCTTGTATGCCAGAATTCAAGGGTATTCCACCTAATTGCCGACCAGAATGTATCAGTAACAGCGAATGTGCTTACAATCTTGCATGTCAAAACCAAAAATGTGTGGATCCTTGTATTGGTACATGCGGAACAAATGCAGAGTGCCGGGTAGTGAGTCATGCACCCATGTGTATATGCCAAGTGGGTTATATCGGAGATCCATTTTCATATTGTAGTCCTCAGATACTACCGGAAAATACTGAAGTATTAACACCGTGTAGCCCGAGTCCCTGTGGGCCTAATGCTCGTTGCAGAGAGCAGAATAGCGTTGGGGCGTGCCAGTGCTTTGATGGCTACTCGGGAAATCCCTACGAGGGTTGCCGACCGGAGTGTGTTGTTAATTCAGATTGCCCTCTCAATAAAGCTTGTTCGGGAATGAAGTGTATAGATCCCTGTCCGGGTACATGCGGATTGAATAGTTTCTGTCAAGTCACTAATCATATGCCAATCTGTACTTGCCAACAAGGTTACACTGGAAACCCATTTAGCCACTGCACCGTCGTACTAGAAAGTGAGTATAAGTACATAAGAAATATTACCATTGCTTAGTGAAATCATTTAACAATTTAACCTGATTTAACTGTTACAGCACCACCGTTTGAAACTTCTCCTTGTAATCCTTCACCATGCGGAGCAAACAGCCAATGCAAAGATATAAACATGCAAGCAATATGTTCTTGTTTACCAAACTTTGTTCGCTCACCACCAAATTGCCGGCCAGAATGCGTTGTTAGTTCTGAATGCCCATCAAATATGGCATGCGTGAATCAAAAATGCTCCAACCCTTGTGTTTCCACATGTGGAGACAACGCTAATTGCAATGTTATCAACCATAGTCCTATTTGTGTATGCAAGCAAGGCTTGACAGGAAATCCGTTCACTAGATGTTATCCGTTAATAGGTAAGTTTGTATTTCGAAATAAATAGTCGTTTATGCAATCAGACTAGTGCTTTAAGGCTTAATAATATTGTATACATTATTTTGGGTACACAAATCTTATCAGTACTCAAAGATTATGTCAACGGCAATTACCAAAATTGCTTAGTAACGGCGGCAGGCCAACGAAGGAAGTTAAAATATAGGTACTACCGTAGACATGCCACGTGCGAGTAGTTTGGAAACCTTTGCAGCTAGAAGGTGTTGTTGTCTACTTTATCCAATTTACATCAGGGAACAATACATTACCTGCGCATTTTCGCGACATGAATCCAATACATATTTTTTTTCCAAAATATGTAAATTAATGTTTTTCGGACTTAGAATCAAGCTTTTTTGATACGACTTGAAGAAAAAAAGGGTCTCGAATTTAGTGTTTCTAATCCGTTACCATTTCCCAAACACTTTGTTAGGCGGTTACAAAATGGAGAGTAAATATGTAAAATATCTGATAAATTTGGGACAGTTTGTGTCTCCTCCTTTTTTCTACAAGATCGAAAGAGCTCGTGATTCTGATTAGGAAAAACGTTAAATTTATATATGTTTGAAACAATAGTCGATGGTGTTACAAGGGATCAAAATGATATTATATTTCCGGCGAGGGCTTACATTGAATTCCGAATGAAGGGATGGATTCTACAATAGAATCCCGAACGAAGAACGTAGTGAGGGATTCTAAAGAAGAATCCTGAGCGTAATGAGGGATTCAAGCGTTAACGCCCAAGACAAAAATAATTTTGATACCGTGTCACACATACTGCTTTTCACATCAACTAAGAGGAAATAGACAAGGCCGAAAACATCATCATATTAACACCACGATGCCACTAGTTAATGCCCGAAAACGTAAAAATGTGTAGTCCTTGAACAGAAAAGTGCCACTGTGATCCCTCCCAGCAGGGAAGAAAAGTGCCATGATCCCTCCTAGCTTGAACGGAAAAACCCTTTTATGAATAGGTGGTGTGAAAAAATTATTGGATTATTCTCGCGAAAATGCCCACCTTACATTTACATTTATAAGACATGTCATAAGGATGTGTGTAATGCTGGCCATTGCCTACGGAGTGTGGAATGGTGGCGTGGGCGTAGATTAACTTAATTACATGTTCATTTCAGTATCACAACCGCCACTACCACCCGCGAATCGCGACCCATGCCTGCCATCGCCTTGTGGCTTATATGCAGAGTGCCGTGATATTGGGGGCGCACCCTCATGCGCTTGTCAACCAAGCTATACCGGAAATCCACCCAATTGTAGACCAGAGTGCACAATAAACTCGGAGTGCCCAAGTAATCTAGCTTGCATCAATGAAAAATGCCGTGATCCTTGTCCAGGAGCTTGTGGGATCAACGCTGAATGCACTATATATAACCACATAGCTCAGTGTGGTTGCTTGGAACGTTATTCGGGCGATCCATTTACTCAATGTTTGTTAGTGCCCGAAAATGATGGTAAGTGACTTTTTATTTACTTATATCTAAGTATTAAGCTACCACTTAAAGGATTTTTAGTATTCCGTACCTACGAGTAACTTCACGATTAAGAATTATTTCGGCATAAGTACTACTTACAAGAATTGTACTGCCGTATCTA
The DNA here is from genome assembly GCA_949128165.1 of Lathronympha strigana. NCBI lineage: Eukaryota > Metazoa > Arthropoda > Insecta > Lepidoptera > Tortricidae > Lathronympha > Lathronympha strigana. The sequence goes on along the minus strand of OX421909.1, from coordinate 12,851,779 downwards.
ATTAGAAATTTCCTATCATTTTATGAGCTCTAGATAAGGATCCTCATCTGTTAGAAAATTAGGCAAGCAGACGTTTTCTCTCTCTCTCTTCAGACGCCACCCAGTTGGTAGATAGGTAGTTATGTGACGACAGTAAATGACGTCCAAGGTCTGATGATGGAGCAGAAAGGTGACCAGTTGACCACTGGATCTCAATAATTAGTTGACGTGATACCCTCTACCCTCGGTAAAAACTAGCCAAGTCAAATCTTTAACTTCACATTCTTTAACTTCTACAGAACTTGGCACCTATTTAGATATCAGATATTTTGTCGGCCGAGTCGACAAATAACAATATTCTCATATGGAACTTGGCTTCCATTTTCACATTTATGTTTTTGGTGGGATCTAGACACGCTGCTGCGTGTCCAGCCAAGTTCAGGCGACGCAGCTGCAGTGTGTATATTTACACGAACCATCGGGAGGCACTATTGACCCCTTTGTTACTCAAAATCTATATAATTATACTGAATAATACGGGAGGACACTTAAGCTGAGCCGAAGACTGATGGACAAACTATTAGAGGAAATTTTGAGAATTAACTATAAAACTGTTAAAACTTACAATATAGGATTTTTTAAATTGTTTTTAGTGTTATATACTTTAACACCAAACTTAAATAATAAAACAAAATAATATTTAGATATCTCCTTATCCAATATGTGTGTAATGTTGTACTGATTTTGCTTCACAGATACCTCCCAAGACAATCCCTGTAACCCAACACCATGTGGATCAAACACAGAATGCAATAATGGCGTCTGCACATGTATAACAAATTATCAGGGTGACCCATACTTTGGATGTAGACCAGAATGTCTCATGAGTAGCGATTGTCCCCAGACCAAAGCTTGTGTAGAAAACAAATGCGTAGATCCCTGCATTAACACTTGTGGCCGGAATGCAATATGCAATGTATATAATCATGTACCAATGTGCACATGCCTCCAAGGATATTCTGGGAATGCCTTCCTAGAATGCAGACCTGTTATTCCCACTGAGTTTGTAGATCCATGCAATCCGTCACCTTGCGGTCCCAACAGCCAGTGTAGGAGTATAAGAGGCCAAGCTATATGTTCGTGCATTCAGGGATACCGAGGAGCGCCACCAACTTGTAGACCAGAATGTGTTTCTAGTGCAGAATGTAGCCTCAATCAAGCCTGCTCTAACCAGCGATGCATTGATCCATGTAAAGGAACTTGCGGAATTTCAGCAATGTGTCAGGTTATAAATCATAACCCTATTTGCACTTGCCCGTCTGGTTTAACAGGGGATCCATTTTCAAGATGTGTCATTATCCAAGGTATTCCTAGCAACCTTATTTCCACAAACAATAATCATGCGCATTGAAAAATTAATATTACTAAAACAGACAATAAATTTGTAACACTCAAAATTATTTGTTTCAGAAATCCCGCCTCCATATGTAAATCCGTGCGAGCCGTCACCATGCGGTCCTTATTCTATTTGCAAAGAAATCGGTGGTTCCCCGTCCTGTGCTTGCCAAGACAATTATATGGGTTCTCCGCCAAATTGTCGGCCTGAATGCGTTGCTAATTCCGAATGTCCGAACCAATTGGCATGTATCAATAATAGATGCAAAGACCCTTGCCCCGGTTCCTGTGGAACAGGTGCAGAATGTCAAGTGATCAGCCACGCTCCGCAATGTTTATGTCCGCCAGGTTTTACTGGGGACGCATTCATAGCATGTAGAATTTTAGACACACCTCTACTGCCATGTTCACCTTCGCCTTGTGGACCTAATGCCGTATGTAAAGAACAAAGAGGTGCAGGAGCATGCATATGTCTATCCGACTATTCTGGAAATCCATACGAAGGGTGTCGTCCTGAATGTGTAGTCAACTCAGATTGTGCCACTAACTTAGCATGTATTCAAAACAAATGTAGAAATCCTTGCGAAAACAACTGTGGCACTAACGCGCAGTGTCATGTCGCCAATCATGTACCGAAATGTGAATGTATTTATGGCTTCATTGGCAACCCTTATCAGATATGTTACGAAAAAATCCAGGGTATGTTCATCTACATCATTTTACAAAAAACGTTTATGATTTGTGCTTTAAGATTATAAATTCATTAAAAATAACTTGTAACTAGCCAGCATATTTGCTTACAGACACACCGGTTGTACAACGAGATCCTTGCGTGCCGTCACCATGTGGACCCAATAGTATATGTAAAGTCTCAAACAGTCAAGCAGTGTGTACTTGTCATTCGGGATATTTAGGAACACCTCCTGAATGTAGGCCAGAATGCGTGACAAGCTCTGAGTGCAACCAGCAGCAAGCGTGCATACGACAGAAGTGTACCAACCCGTGTACTGGTGTTTGTGGACTAAATACAGAATGTAAAGTTATAAACCACAGTCCAATTTGTACTTGTCAACCAACTTTTACCGGTGACGCCTTCAGTCGATGCTATCAACTTTCAAGTAAGTACCTACACATTTTGGTTTTTAAGTATACGAAGTTGCTTCGAATTTGTCTAATCGTAGCGGTTTTTTTTTAAACACTATTTTAATAATTTCAGCTGTAGATGTCATTGTTCCAAGCAATCCATGTATGCCATCGCCTTGTGGACCTTTCTCTGAATGTCACGAAGTCAATAGTATGCCATCATGCGCTTGTTTACCTCGATACACTGGAAGCCCTCCGAATTGTCGTCCTGAATGCACACTTAATTCTGATTGTGCAAGTGACAGAGCTTGCATTAATGAGAGATGCGTAGATCCCTGTCCTGGCTCATGTGGCATAAATGCAAACTGCAGAGTGCAAAGTCATTTAGCAATCTGCACTTGCATAGAAAACTATGAAGGTAATCCCTTCAATCGATGTTCTCCGAAAGTACATATCGGTAGGTATAATTTACTATTCCACATTTACTTTATACTTGACACCGTGTCTAGCGTAAAACCGTATCTAAGGTTAAGTTTTTTTTTTAGATCTTCTGCCAAATGATCCGTGTAACCCTTCTCCTTGTGGTTCTAATGCTGTGTGTAATAATGGCGTATGTACCTGCATACCAGAATACAATGGTGATCCTTACTTTGGATGTCGCCCTGAATGTACTATCAGCTCAGATTGCCCAATGGATAAAACATGTGTCCGGAACCGTTGTGTTGATCCATGTATTAGTACGTGTGGTACAAATGCAATTTGTCAAGTGGTTACTCACATGGCGGTTTGCTCATGTCCACCTCAAACCACAGGAAACGCTTTTGTACGATGTGATCCTTTCAAAGGTGAGTGATTCCTTGATTGAAGGCAACACGAAGCATAATTTTTTCATTGCACCCGTATGTCAACCGCGTCATTTGATTATTTGCTAAGCAAAATTGGAGTAATTATATTCCAAATTGCTGGACGACTTTCAATTTGAAAAATAAACATATCGACGTCGATACCCATTGCGCCTACTTTTATTTTATTTAATCTTTATTGCACAAAAGAAAATACAAACGTACAAAACGCGGACTTAATGATATAAGGCATTCTCTACCAGTCAACCTTTTTTTTTTTATGCTATAGGGGGCAAACGAGCAAACGAATCACCTGATGGTAAGCGATTAACGTTGTCCATGGACACCCGCAACACCAGAGGTGTCGCAAGTGCGTTGCCGGCCTTTAAGGTGGGAGTACGCTCTTTTCTTGAAGGTTTGAAGGTCGTATCGGTCCGGAAACACCGCTGGCGACAGTTCGTTCCACAGTTTAGCTGTGCGAGGCAGGAAGTTTCGGGAAAAGCGCACAGTTGAGGACTGCCAACCATCTAAATGGTGAGAGTGGAAATATTGTCGCGTAGGGCGATGGCGGAAAGAAGCGGCAGGGATTAATCCGAACAATTCCTCGGAACACTCCCCATAATACATGCGATAGAAAATACAGAGTGAGGCCACATCTCTACGCAGCGCCAAGGGATCAAGCCGATCAGAAATACGTTGGCAGTTGACAATTCGAGCTGCTCTCCGTTGGATGCGGTCTAGAGGAAGAAGCTGGTACTTAGGTGCCCCTGCCCAAAGATGAGAGCAGTATTCCATATGCGGGCGAACCTGCGCCTTATAAAGCTGTAGGCGATGGGCCGGCGTGAAATACTGCCTCGATCTATTGAGCACACCGAGCTTCTTCGAGGCCAATTTGGCCTTACCCTCTAGGTGGCCGCGGAACTGGACTTCACTCGAGATGTCAACGCCAAGGATTCCAATACTGGCTGTGGCAGATAGGGGAGTGCTCTCAAAACGAGGTGACGCGACGAACGGAAGTTTTTTTGCGGTGAACGCGCAAACCTGTGTCTTTGTAGGGTTAAAATGGACCAAATTAAGTCGACCCCAATCTGAGACTTCTTTTAGGGAGGTCTCAATTTCGGACACAAGTTTGTTCCGGCTCTCAATGACGTTTTCCCGGGAAATATTGGCGCGGCCGGTGTAGGAGGCATCACCCGTACTATCATCAGCATAACAATGAATGCCGCTAGTTTGCAACATGTCATTGATATGCAGGAGGAATAGCGTGGGTGATAGCACACAGCCTTGAGGGACACCAGCATTCACAGACATTGAGTCTGAGCATTCACCGTCAACTAGGACCTTAATGCCTCTGTCTGCTAGAAAACTGCTGACCCATTCGCATAATTTCCCGGGGAGCCCATAGCATGGAAGTTTCGAAAGAAGTGCTTTGTGCCAAACGCGATCGAAGGCCTTCGCTACATCCAAACTAACTGCCAGTGCCTCACCTTTACTCTCTATCGCCTGTGCCCAGCAATGTGTCAGGTAAACTAAAAGATCACCAGCCGAACGACCCCTACGGAGACCGTATTGTTGGTCACTCAGCAGCTGGTGATCCTCTAGGTACCAGAGGAGCTGACGATTGATGATGGACTCCATAATCTTAGAGAAAAGGGAGGTTATAGCTATCGGCCTGTAGTCGGATGGATTTGAGCGGTCGCCTTTTTTAGGGATCGGGTGCACCAAAGCTGACTTCCACGAAGTCGGGACTACGCCAGAAGAGTAGGAGAGCCGAAAAAGACGCGTTAAGACCGGCGCCAACTCAGGAGCACACATCTTGAGAACAATTGCAGGGATTCCATCAGGCCCACTGGACTTATGGGTGTCGAGGGAGCGAAGAGCCTTACGCACAAAGCTTTGGCGGAACTGCACATCTGGCATACAGCTCTCGCACCGCGGTATAGTCGGCGGCGCTTGTCCCCCGTCATCTAAAGTCGAGTTGGACGCAAAAAGCTTACCCAGTAGATCGGCTTTGTCTTTTGCGTCGTGGGCCAACGAATCATTTCCCGTGTGCAGAGGTGGAAAAGACGGCGTGCAGAAATTCCCCTGGATAGCTTTGGCAAGAGACCAGAACGCACGAGTTCCCGAGGGGAGACGCTCTAGTTTCTCGCCAATCCTACCAATGTGCAACGACTTTGCTCTGGCAATGGCTCTTTTGAAGGAGCCTTCGAACTAACCAGATAATTTGTAGGCGGTGCAAGATCATATTATGGTTAGGTATTACAAAACAAATTAAGTACTACGATTACACAATTTCAAACAATTATACATATGTTTTGGTGAATTGTGCTGTCGTGCTTTGTTGTTGAATTTGTTACCTAAGGTGAATGTCATTGGACTTTCAGGACTATGTAAACAAACGGCGTCACTTTGATTTATCACTGTTACTCCTTAAAGTTTCACACCACCTCATCAAAAGTCATTGAAAACATACACTATTAAAATAGCCTTTCTCGTAAAAAACAAATAATATAGGAAAAATTACTTAATCTTGGAAATTTCATTGAAAATTCAATACGATTTAAAAGTGACGTTATTTCGACAAAATGCAATGACGTTTTTGTTTCTTTTATATTCTACGTTTGTCTATGACGTTTAGGGATGTGACTAAACTTAGTGACATTGTAATGCCGGTACTCACGGTATCTACCTGATATAGGCATAGTGTACACTACACGGTAAGTAAATGAGTAAAGGATCTTAGCGTAAGGTATAATATACTTAAAATTAAATAAATACCTAAATTCAGATGCGGATGCATGCAGTGGAAGAAATGCGTGGATCATATAATAGGAGAAGAGCATAAAATGAAAAATTTAGACAGCATCATCGATAGGGTATACCAATGATGTAACGCCACCTTTTATAATTAAGACTAGTGACTCTAGTAAAACTTCAAGCACCGATTTTTCAGAAGATTGAACCGATTAAAAATATGAAGATGAGATGTGTTTTACTTTTGGTATTTTAGTAATCGATTTATTTTGACTTAAAATAGCACTTCCCCATCGCTAGTAAATTCATCATTCAAAGACAATTTCAATATGGCGGTTTGTTTACACAGTCCTGAAAGTCCAATGACATTCTCTTTAAATGTACCACAATTCTGGCAAATAAAAAACTTTGACTTTGACTTTAGGGTTGAATTTAAATAATATATAGGTATAATACATACACGTACATGTATTTTTTTATATACATACATACATACACATATATAAGAAATCAGATGAATCATACACAATAGAAACACTAACAATTTACCATTCTGTCAACAAAGTAGTCACTTTAGGATTTTTTTAATGCGTTTGGTAGTCCTACGTCCTCTTTGTAATAAAATCCGCACGGCACCGCGGAGCTCGGTGTGACATACCCTGCGGCACGCATCGCGTCTCCGTCCGAGCGCGCGAGTCGTCGTGCGATTTACTATACAAAATCAAGATTCTACATACCTTAAAGGCCGGCAACGCACTTGCGACACCTCTGGTGTTGCGGGTGTCCATGGACGACGTTAATCGCTTACCATCAGGTGATTCGTTTGCTCGTTTGCCCCCTATAGCATAAAAAAAAAAAAAAAAAAAACAAAGTTAAAAAACGCATCACCGGACGCCGCTGCGAGATGCGGAGCAGTGTGACGACCGCCTAAGACAAACTACATTTATATGTCTTAAATTTAAGTTGTTGTTATTATCTTAAGTTGTTATTATTAAGTCAATTGTAGGGTAAGCAGTACAATCATTGGCCCTTTAAGGTGAACCTCGAGTTTCAACATTTTCCTTCCCAAATAAGGTGCTAAATAGTAAAACTTTTGATGACAAGTTATCCCTATTGCCTTGCAATATCGGTTCATAGAACTAAAACCTACGTTTGGTTTCCGTGATCTTTTATTAGATTAATATGTTTTTATTTGTATTTCTTGTGACACATTTAATTCAACTTCACCAATTTACAGCCAAACTGCCTCAAAACCCCTGCCAGCCTTCGCCCTGTGGCCCTAACAGTCAATGCAAAGTATTCAGTGATCAAGCAGTGTGCTCATGTTTACTTGGATACCGTGGCGCGCCACCTTCATGCCGACCTGAATGCGTTTCCAGTTCCGACTGTCCACTTAACAAAGCCTGTAGCAACCAGAAGTGCATAAATCCTTGCCAAGGAACATGTGGAGTTGGCGCGCAGTGTCAAGTAATTAATCACAATCCCATATGCTCCTGTCCATCGTCCATGACGGGAGATGCTTTTACAAGATGCACACCTATACGTAAGTTCAGATTTCTTTAATAGTAGTTTATATGATATTGTATACAGTATGTATAAGAACGAAAAACAAAAAAAGAAACCTGTTAATGTTTAGATCATAAATATGAGCATGGTACCTAATTCATCAAAAATACGACAGTTTTTACGTGAGGTATAAAAATATATATTTATTATTATTGTTTTGCACCTGTATTATTTCCTGTATTATTTGATTTACAATCTTATAAAACACATCTCTTAAATTATCAACTGACAGCCAGGTGTAAAACCTTGTTGACGTTTGGATTTTTACCTAGTTACAAATAAACAGTTAACAAAGCGCTTGCGCATTGCTTATGACTACAGCCATTATTTAAATGATTACCTATTAGGTTACATATCAACAGTAAGTACGCAAAACGCATGCACTGTCAAAAATCAAAAAGGCAAACAAACCTTACAGAATGTTACAAAAACCATTAACCGACTGCAAAAAGAGGGTCCTCCAGAAATTCATTTAGTAATTTTATGCCATAAAACACGTACTTAAGCACTTATAATAATTTTTAAGAAAAAAAAACCGACTTCATTTGGTTCCCGGTAAAAGTGAAATTAAGAATTTGTTTGAGTTAGCCAGTTTACTTTTCAAATATCCAATACACCGCACGTGTACGATTGAAAATTGAGGAGCTTTCTTAATGTCCTAGGGCTTCCATCATTACATTTGAAGTATAATCAAACGGAACTCCCTTGTAGACCTTTAAACAAACAAAATAACAATGTGTTAAATTGGATGACAGACTGTAAATTAACGAGCATATTCATTATGCCATCCCTGGTTATCAACATCAGGTCCACTCCAGCAAAATGATGGCCACAGTAAGAAAATGCCTAAGCTAATTATGAACACCCTCTAATCACAATTAACCTGCCGTTCAAATTTGAAGAGTTCTCTGAATTCTTCTAGAACTCCATCATCAGAATATAAATCAAATCAAAAAGATGAATGTCACAACTAGGATAATAAGTAGAGCTAGGTTTATTAACCAGTTCCACTTTGCGATCCTTGGTCTTCATCATCAGATCAAGTTCATCAAAATTTTGGCTCCGCCAAAACACTGTTTTAGTTACTTAAGGAAACCCTCAAATCAGAATGCATGTGCCGTTAAAATTTGAGGAGTTCTCTCAATCCCTCATGAAGCCCATCATCAAAATAGAACTATAATCAAATAGGACTATCTTGAAGGTATTTCTTTACAAAGAAAAGATGAATGTCTCAAATCGGATGATAGAGCTGGGAATTAACAAGCAGTTCCACTTTGCCATCCCTGGTCTTCATCATCAGGTCCACTCCACCAAATTGATGATGTTCGTAAAGAAATGCTCGAGTGTCTTAAGAAACTACCCAAATCATCATGCATGTGCCTTTCAAATTTGAGGAGTTCCCTCAGTTCCTCATGGATCCCATCATCAGAAATTGATTTTGAAAAAAACGGAACAAATCTGGAACCATCTATTTTCAGAAAAAAAAATATTTTTTAAAATCGGACTATAGTCCTGGGAATTACCAAGCAGTTCCACTTTGACATCCCTGGTCTTCATCATCAGGTCCACTCCACCAAATTGATGATGTTCGTAAAGAAATGCTCGAGTGTCTTAAGAAACTACCCAAATCATCATGCATGTGCCTTTCAAATTTGAGGAGTTCCCTCAGTTCCTCATGGATCCCATCATCAGAAATTGATTTTGAAAAAAACGGGACAATCCTGAAACCATCTATATACAGACAAAAAAATATTTTTTAAAATCGGATCATAGTCCTGAGAATTACGAAGCAGTTCCACTTTGCCATCCCTGGTCTTCATCATCAGGTCCACTCCACCAAATTGATGATTTTCGTAAAGAAATGCTCGAGTTTCTTAAGAAATCACCCAAATCAGCATGCATGTGCCTTTCAAATTTGAGGAGTTCCCTCAGTTCCTCATGGATCCCATCATCAGAAATGGATTTTGAAAAAAACGGGACCAACCAGGAACCGTCTACTTTTAGAAAACAAAAAAAAAATTCAAATCGGTTCAGTAATGACGGAGTTATGAGTGAACATCCTCCTCCTCCTTTTGAAATATTGAAGTCGGTTGAAAATGCACGTCATTACAATGTACTCGAGTTCCCCGTCAATCAGTTTTAACATACTGTACACGAGTATTTTAATGCCTAATTAATTATTTACAATTACAAACGCTGCTTTATATACACACATATCATGAGCTCTCCATGATTCGTTTAAATCGCATATTTCGACTGACATTACGACTCTCTTCTTCTTCTTTTAAATAATGGCGTCTGTCCGAGAGTCAATTTTGCCAACCTCAAGTATTATCAAAATATCAGTAAATCATATAAGTATAATAGTATATTGCCACTTGGGCGACATTGTTCAGTAATTGGCCTCGGTAATTTATTATGTTTATAACTATAAGATATAACAGATAGTTTCTCATGGGGCCGAGATCCCGGGACTGCCGCGTGATGACTAAAATAATGGTAGAACGCGTTTCAGGATTAACTCTTTATTAGCTGCATACTACTTTGTTAGTTTACTGCACAATTAGCTATCAGTATTACACATTAAACGACGTTTAGCAGACAAAAAACTATTCCAGAGACGCCCTCGCCATCTTGAGTATCAACCAAAAGTCCAAATTACGACTTTCATTAATGAAATTTTTTCTGACTTTATATTTTTGACATTTATATTTTTAAAATTCAGATACAAACTAGAGTTGTTTGCAATTCACATACTTCATTTCGAACTAAACGTCATCTCGACTGATATTATAATAGAGGTCAAATCAAATTTCTTTTAATAACATTTTCACATTTATTTAGCTTATTTTAGCTGTCGTAGAAAAACTAGCGTATGCAACAGCTCATAATTGGTTCTTAAAACTCTCGAGTCTATTATTACAAAACTCGACTTCGTCTCGTTTTGTAACGGCGACCCTCAAGTTTTAGGACCCTTTATTATTAACGGTTTTTAAACGCATTATAGAGGGCTAATGATAGCTGGGTATATAAAGTAAGTATTTTAAAATACTTTGTAGTTAGTAAGTTCAGGGTTTCTTTATATTATTTTTCAATTTCAGCAGTTCAATCATTGCCCATCAACCCCTGCCAGCCATCTCCGTGTGGTCCAAATTCAATATGTCAGCAAACTGGTGGAAATATACCATCTTGTCAATGCATGCCCGAATTTATTGGAGCACCACCGAATTGTCGTCCTGAATGTATCGCAAATAGCGAATGCTCTCCACAGATGGCATGCATTAACAGAAAATGCCAAAACCCATGCCTAAACGCTTGCGGAATAAATGCAGAATGTCAAGTCGTTAGTCATACTTCTATATGTAAATGTCGGGATGGCTACTATGGCGATGCGGCAGTACAGTGTACACCTCAATCTTTAATACCAGTTGCTCAGTTATCTCCTTGTTCTCCTTCTCCGTGTGGACCCAACGCCGAATGCAGAGAGCGGTCAGGTGCTGGTGCTTGTGTTTGTATTCAAGGGTACTCCGGTGATCCATATGAAGGATGCCGTCCCGAATGTGTGGTGAGCACAGACTGTTCAAGCAACCGAGCTTGCACTAGAAATAAATGTGTAGATCCATGTCCTGGTACTTGTGCACCGAATGCTGAATGCCAAGTCGTAAACCACTTGCCACTGTGTACATGCCCAACCGGGTTTTCAGGCGACCCGTTCAGACAGTGTGTCAGACAAAGTAAGTTGATATCTATACTTACATTATATATGTAAATTAGTACAAAACAGTTGCGTTACAGACATAATAACAGAAAACTCACAGCTTAAACCGTTAAAGGTAGATCCTTAAAAGGAACATAATATATTATAATAATATACTGTTCAAATATCGTGGATTTCCACTAAAAAGCGACTTTTTTGTATTTCGAACATTGAGGAGATCTAACGAGATTTAAAATGTAACTAATTATATGTATTATTGATACGAGGCATTATTTTCGTCATCTCTTAACATGGATACTATCATTTCAGACGAGGAAAATTTATTGCCCCTCACGCCATGTCAACCTTCTCCTTGTGGGCCTAATAGTCAATGTCGCGTAACAAAGGGGCAGAGCGTGTGTTCTTGCTTACCCGACTACAGAGGTTATCCTCCAAACTGTAGACCGGAGTGTGTGGTGAATTCAGAATGTCCGTCCGACAAAACTTGTAGAAATCAGAAATGTGAATCACCTTGTCCGGGATCATGTGGGCAAAACACAGATTGCAGAGTTGTAAATCATAGCCCAATATGTACGTGCCAAAGCAAATATACAGGAGATCCATTTTCTAGATGTTACTTGTTCACAGGTTAGTAGTATACTTAAGTGATGTATTTTTATGTGTATGAAGTCTCTTATGTAAAATATTATTATCTTATAAATGTTTTTTAGCACCGTTAGTATTCACGCCCGAGCAAGATCCATGCGTTCCAACACCATGTGGCCCGAATTCGCTATGCAGAAATTTAAACGGTATTCCTTCGTGCTCCTGTTTGCCGAATTTCGAAGGTAGTCCGCCATACTGCAAGCCCGAGTGCACAATTAATGAAGAATGTCCCAGTAACCTAGCATGCATTAACCAAAAATGTAGAGATCCGTGTCCTGGTTCATGCGGATTAAACGCAATTTGCCAGGTTGTGAAACATTTTTCGGTTTGCTCGTGCAACCAAGGATACACAGGGAATGCTTTTACGCAGTGCAATTTAACTCCCGTGGCAGGTATGTTTATCCAGTTAACATTTTGACATATTCTATTGGTCTCATTGTCTATTTACATTACAAAAATTGTATTTTTGTATTACTTTAGTTGTACAGCAAGACGATCCATGCAACCCATCGCCATGTGGTTCAAATGCAGAGTGTTCAAACGGCCAATGCACTTGTATTACGGAATTCCGCGGAGATCCTTATACTGGATGCAGACCTGAATGTGTGCAGAGCTCAGACTGCGAGCGGAATTCGGCATGCTTGAAGAATAAATGTAAAGATCCTTGTCCCGGTACCTGCGCGGTCAATGCAGTATGCGCGGTCGTTAACCATATACCGATGTGCACTTGTCCTGACAGGATGACTGGAAACGCACTTGTTGACTGTCGACCTATTACAGGTAAGTTGAATATACTTAGAGATTTTAATGATTCCATGCAATGACGTCTAACATAATATTGGGATAAATGGAATAAAACAAAATTGTTTTTTTTTTTCAGAACCAATTATTACAAATCCCTGCCAACCGTCCCCGTGTGGATCAAATAGTTTATGCAAAAATGTAAATGGTCAAGCCGCCTGCTCATGCGCTCCTAATAATATAGGATCACCTCCTTCTTGTCGCCCAGAATGTATCATTAGTGCAGAGTGTACACTCAATCAAGCCTGTAGTAATCAGCGTTGTGTGAATCCGTGCCTCGGATCATGTGGAGTAAATGCGGAATGTAAAGTAGTAAACCACAACCCGATTTGCACATGTCCCGCAACCTACACAGGAAATCCGTTCTCACGATGCTTCAGACAACGTAAGTAGTATAAAGCGTTTTACAAATTTTCCCTTTAAATAGTAATCACAGACCATATGGAACGAGGTACACCATACATATATGTTGACCTTTTGTAAACGCTTCATAATACGGTGTGTGTTTGTGAGAGACAAATAAATAGGAATGTAATAGTATCTTTTTAAATATGCGCTAATATTACCTACCTACTCATAACACTATTTATCATTGCAGCCGAACAATTACCGGAGCCCATAAATCAGTGTATTCCGTCACCATGCGGACCTTACTCTTTATGCAGAGAAGTAAATGGAGCACCATCATGCACCTGCTTAGATGGTTACCAGGGGTCAGCCCCGTATTGTCGACCTGAATGTATCAGCAGCGAAGAATGTTCCTTACACCTCTCATGCATAAATAATAAATGCAAAAATCCATGTGAGGGCGCATGTGGTGCCAACTCCGAATGTAGAGTGGTTAGTCATTCGCCTAATTGTATATGTCCGTTCGGATTTACTGGAGACCCGTTTGTGGCATGTCAACCAACTCCACTGCAAATAGAGTACGTATCAACTCCCTGCTCACCTTCACCCTGCGGTGTAAATGCGGTTTGCAAAGAAAGAAATAGCGCTGGTTCATGTTCCTGCTTAGAAGGCTACATTGGTAACCCATATGATGGCTGTCGTCCAGAATGCGTTGTTAATACTGACTGCCCACTAAGTGAAGCATGCTTAAACAGTAAATGTGCTGACCCTTGCCCGGGTACTTGTGGTTCTAACGCAGAATGCCAAGTCGTGAATCATTCCCCATTATGCACATGCATCAATAGCTACACTGGGGATCCATTTAGATACTGTGTTTACCAGGGTAAGTAGTTTAGTATCTGATGAACTAAATTATTAATAAAAGAAACAATTGTATACTAAACTCTTTTTTTCTTTGTTCTAGAACCCCATGTACCACCGCATAAGGTTGATGTTTGTTATCCGTCTCCTTGCGGGCCAAACAGTCAATGTAAATCAGTTAACAATCAGGCTGTGTGTTCCTGTTTACGTGAGTATGTGGGCTCGCCACCTAATTGCCGACCAGAATGCGTCGTAAGCACAGAGTGCCCTCATGATAAGGCATGTGTCAACAACAAGTGCGTAAATCCATGTCCAAACCCATGTGGTGTTAACGCTAACTGCAAGGTGGTTAACCATAGCCCTATATGCTCTTGTAAAGCATCTTACGCTGGAGACCCGTTCACAATTTGCACCTATATTGAATGTGAGTAGTTGCAGTTGTATGGAGACCCATGTTTTTGGTTATTATATCTTTACTTTGCCTACGACGCTAAATGCTTTCACTTGTATATTTCAGATGATGTAGCGCCACCACCAGTTCCTGACAACCCTTGTGTTCCATCACCTTGTGGTCCTAATGCTGAATGTCGTAACATACGAAATACACCATCGTGCTCGTGCATGGTCAACTTTATTGGAAGTCCTCCTAACTGCAGACCCGAATGTACTATCCATTCGGACTGTCAAAGTGACCGTGCGTGTATGAATTCTAGATGTCTAGATCCTTGTCCGGGAGCTTGTGGGGTCTTCGCCACGTGCAGTGTCTTAAATCATATTCCCATCTGTACGTGTATTGATGGATACATTGGAGATCCATTCACGAGTTGCAGAGCAAAGCCTTTAGAAGGTAATTAATCAATACATAATACAATACTAACTGTTGTCCATATGGGTAAACCAGCCACTCGCGACTTCGCCTGCGCATAAGTTGTTAAACACTTTCAACTGGGGATACTGGGGTTTGACTTGTCAATATGGGTAAATCTGCCGCCACCCGCAGGGAGGCCTGGGTTTATCCATGTATACGGTGAAAGATATTTTCGACCGCACGGCAGTGCATTAGTGTGTTAAGTTTAGAATGTTTCATTTCAAGATGCTACCTTATAATCTACAGGATGGAACGATTATTTGAGCCCTCCAAAAATATAGTGATGCGTGTCGTTTTCTATTGCAGGTAAAAGTCTTCCTAGAGACCAACAAAGTACCTACACAATAGATACTCACTAGAAAACAAATAAAAAAATAATCATATAATTTTGTAAAGAATAAGGGTTTTTTTTTCAGTAATATTTGTATGCAGGTTTACTTCTTAAGCAAAATAAAACCTCGTTAACTACATTCGCGATGGACCCGTTCTGTGTTTATAATAATGTGTACAAAACGCGAAAGTTTAAAGTGTTATAAAATAAAACCATTCAGAAAATTCAGTTATTTTAACGTTGTAGGTTAGTTCCTCTGGGAAGCCTTAAAAGATAATATCGAAATAAATTTATATTTAATGTATTTAACTGAATATGTATATGAACACTTTATACCTTTTACAGATAAACCTCTTATCACCGATGCTTGTGCTAACGTGCGTTGCGGTTCAAACGCAGACTGCGTAAGCGGTCAGTGCCAATGCTTACCACAATTTCATGGCGACCCCTACTTTAACTGCCGCCCAGAGTGTGTTTATAGCACCGATTGTGATCCGAGCAAAGCTTGTGTTCAAAGGAAATGTATAGATCCCTGTGTTGGAGCTTGTGGGCAAAATGCCATTTGCACCGTTGTTAACCATATCCCCATGTGCAGCTGCAACAACGGTTTTACTGGAAATGCATTTGTACTTTGCAATCCAATGAGAGGTAAGAGTTTCCACTACTTAAATTTTATAACTTTATCAGAAATAAAAACACTTTCCTATCGCAATGATTTAACACATGTGTTCATCAAATTACAGCACCATCGGTCGAAAATCCATGCAGCACGGCAGTTTGCGGACCAAATAGTCAATGCAGAGAAATAAACAATCAAGCTGTATGTTCTTGTCTACCTTCGTATCTAGGCATCCCGCCAGCCTGCAGGCCTGAATGTGTGGTGAACGCAGAGTGCTTGCAGAATCAAGCATGTATGGGACAGAAATGTGTAGATCCGTGCATTGGATCTTGCGGACTAAGAGCAACTTGCAAAGTTATAAATCATAATCCTGTATGCACATGTCCTCCATCATACTCAGGCGATCCATTTGTACAGTGCGCTGTAGTATACAGTAAGTTTTTTTTTTAAATTAAAAACACACGTTTTTACACTACCGCAAAACCATCTAACTAATCCTAACCCAAAAGAAGAAAATATTTTATAAACAAACCTAAAAGTACCATTGAAATTAAAATTGACTTTGTGGATTAGTTGTGTAGTTAACGCTACCTGAAACAATACTCTTTGTTTTTGCTTAAACGTACTTTAAATTTCGAAAATGTTAATACTAATCATAGTTAACCTTGCAGGTCCGCCAGTAGTTGTGAACCCATGTCAGCCATCACCTTGTGGCCCTAATTCGATCTGCCAGGAAGTTAATGAAAGTCCAGCGTGTACGTGTATGCCACATTACATGGGCCAACCACCGTACTGTAGACCAGAATGTATAAGCAACAGTGAATGCGCATCACACTTGGCTTGTGTCAATCAGAAATGTAGAGATCCATGTGTTGGGGCCTGTGGGCTGAATGCTGAATGTAGAGTTGTTAGCCACTCAGCCGTGTGCGTATGTATACAAGGTTATATTGGCGATCCCTTTAATCAGTGCACGTTGCAATCCCCAACTGAAATATTAAGGCCTTGCACCCCATCACCTTGTGGTTCGAATGCAGTATGCAAAGAACAAAATAATGTCGGCTCATGCATGTGCAATGAAGGCTATTTTGGAAACCCATACGAAGGATGTCGTCCAGAATGCGTAACTAGTTCCGACTGTCCCGGAAATAGAGCTTGTATTGGCAACAAATGCCAAGATCCATGCCCCGGCACATGCGGAATAAATGCGGAATGTTCAGTAATTAATCATTCCCCTAACTGTGTTTGTATTGCGGGTTACACTGGCAATCCTTTACGAATCTGTAATATTCCTCGTAAGTATATTTAGTGATTATAACTAAATACTTTAGAACGGATTAATCGCGTTTATTAACACCATAACCCTACGTTTTGAGCCCTTTACAGCACTCGTTTTCACAGGGTTAAGATGATGATGATGAGAGATTTCGCATTCTCTGTCATCAAACGCTATTAATCTGTTCTAAAGTTTTTAATTTCAATGAATAACAATCGCGGTAACAGAAGACAATACCTATTAGTGATTATAATCAATGCAGTAGTAACTTTTGAAATATATTTTGATTAAGTAAGTTGTTGTAAAGGTTAATTTGTCTAGAAACAATTATGACCTCCAAACATCAAAAATAAAAATTTGAGTAAACCGGGTGTTTCCTGTAACAGGAGAAATAAATTTAATCGTAGGTACTCGTAATCCTCGCCAAACTGAACAACGTTTGTTCAGCGACTTTTAAAAATAACGTGTGGTTTGATTTTTATTTCAATTTAAAGTTTGTTTGAAGACACAATGTACATTGTCATTTTTGTACTATGACAAGAGACGTCAATTAGACTGATGTCAACGTACCTACATTCAAAATACTATTTAGTTTTTATGAAAAGTCAAAACCTGCAGAGTAGGTACATCAGTAAGTTTTTAAAGGGTCGGCAACGCGCATGTAACACCCCTGGAGTTGCAGGCGTCCATAGGCTACGGTGACCGCTTACCATCAGGCGGGCCGTATGCTTGTTTGTCACCGTCGTAGTATAAAAAAAAAATCATTTTTAAAAGTTGTTAGGTTTGAGGAGTACTGCGATTCAATTTATTGCTCCTTTTAAAGGCAACACCCGGTATATACTATTATCAAATAAGTTGCCTACCTAAAATATTTTTAATAATTGGATTGTTGTTTATTTTAGCGCAAGATACACCTATAAGAAACGTTTGCTCCCCTAGCCCGTGCGGACCGAACAGTCAATGTCGCGAGATAAATGATCAAGCTGTGTGTAGTTGTTTGCCCGACTACGCCGGCGAACCGCCTTCTTGCAAACCTGAATGTTTATTGAGCTCTGATTGTGCATCAGATAAAGCTTGCATTAATAAAAAATGCGTTAGTCCTTGTCCTGGACCTTGCGGCCAGAAGGCAGAATGCAGAGTGTTCAACCATAATCCTATTTGTAGCTGTGTATCAGGATTTACTGGCGATCCATTTACAAGATGTTATCTAAAACCAGGTAAGCTTGTACTTTACTTTTACTTATTAATTAACCATAGACGGAACCAATAGTGCTAGAAATTTAACATATTCGGAATGGTTATTAGCTATGTTTGGTGAATATAAGGACAGGCGTCTCTGATATTCAGCTTAAACTGTCCACCTGTTACCACTGGGAATGACTAAAAATCCTGTAAGTCCACAAAGGGTGGAAATAAATGTAAGTAATCTACATAGGTTTTAACCCTGTTCAATGTATTGGTTACAGAGGATTAGCCCATGCTGGACACCCCAAAGTTTTAGTTTAAGTAGTATTTTCCATTCTACTGTCCTCGGAAGGTTTTCAAACTACTTATACTTACTTTTTTTTTCATTTATGTTGGTTAGGTACTTTATTTACAACGTATCTGACTTATCATTTTGAACTATTTTAGTGACACAGCTGATAGTCGTAGAACGTGATCCGTGCGTACCATCGCCATGTGGCATATATGCAAAATGTCGCAACAATGGTGGGCAAGAATCCTGCTCGTGCTCTCCAGGATATTTTGGAAGCCCTCCCAACTGCCGACCGGAGTGCGTCACCAACCAAGATTGCGTTAGTTCTCTTGCGTGCATCAATGAAAAATGCAGAGATCCCTGCCTTGGAGCGTGCGGGCAAAATGCACGTTGTTCCGTTTGGAACCACATTTCTATGTGCACATGTATAGAAGGCTACAAAGGCGATCCTTTTACTGCTTGTAACAAAGCACCAGAAGGTATTATACGTATTTATCACACATTAAATTAAAGATTTATCTTATTATTAGATTATCTTATTATTATTAGATTACTTGACAAACGCGAATAATTAACTTTTTAATTTCTTTGTATTATAGTAATAATCATTTACATGGTTTCAGATCCTGTGCTAACAGATTTATGCAACCCATACCCATGTGGTTCAAACGCAGAGTGTTACAATGGAAATTGTAGATGTTTACCAGAATATAGTGGCGATCCTTACATTGGTTGTCGACCAGAATGTACCATGAGTTCGGACTGTCAAAGAACCCAAATATGTATTAACAAGAAATGTGTAAACCCGTGTCCTGATACTTGTGGCATCAATGCAATATGCGAAGTCATCAACCATGTACCTATGTGCAGCTGTCCACTAGGATTCACTGGAAACTCATTCGTTAAATGTAATGCTGTTGAAAGTGAGTATATCTAACGCATGGAAACAACAGAATAGAACTATTTACCTACGCTAAAAGTTAAAAATACTTTATTGTTTATGAAATTCTATTTAAATCATTAAAAACTAATATTTTTTACAGCGTCATACATACCTACAATGTCATGTAATCCAAGTCCCTGCGGTCCGAATAGTCAATGCCGGGAAATAAATAACATAGCGGTTTGTTCTTGTCTGCCTGGATATTCTGGAAACCCTCCCACATGCAGGCCCGAGTGCACGACAAGCGCTGAATGCGCGTTAAACAAGGCTTGTAACAATTACAAATGTTTGAACCCCTGCATCGGAAGTTGTGGTATAGGGGCACATTGTGAAGTTGTCAACCATAACCCTATTTGTTCTTGTCCAAACGAGCTCATTGGGGATCCGTTCACTAGGTGTATCCCGAAACGTAAGTATTGAAATTCTTATTGTTCATCCTAGCATTTTCCCGGTTTATGCCATGACTTAGGGAGTCTAGGGTACGCTTTAGCTACTAATCCCAAGATTTGGCGCAGGCCCTAGTTTTGCAAAAGCGACTACCATCTGAACTTCCTACCCAGAGGGTAAAGTAGGCCTTTTTGAGAATAGTCCGGTTTCCTCGCGGTGTTTTCCTTCACCGAAATGATATTTCGTACACAGTAAGTTCGGAAAAACTCATCGGTACGAGCCGGGGTTTGAACCCGCGACCTTCGGATTGAAAGTCGCTCGCCTTCCCGCTGAGCTACCAAGCAACGCTCTTATATAATTTAAGTTAGCCTCAAACTATATTTATCTACACTGCATTTTTGACTTAGACGTAACGAAGCGCTGAAGTTATCATTTTTTGTGAAGACATTTGTTTTGTGCGATAAATCATAAAAAATCATTAAGCGTAGTCTAGACGCAGCTTAGTCTAGACATATAAAAAAAAGGAAATAATGGAGTTTAAATCAATATTTTACAGAACAAGTCAAGGTTGGGAATAAATGCATAATATATGTAAATTAGGTAAGCTTTTCTGATTATTGATAATTAATGGAAATTTTACTTTCAGCGCTTGAACTCCCACCTCAAGTTAATCCATGCCAGCCTTCACCATGTGGCCCTAATGCAGTATGTCAAATTAGACAAGATTCACCGACATGTTCTTGTCTACCACAATTTATTGGATCTCCACCTAATTGTCGTCCCGAATGCTCTAGTAACAGCGAGTGCTCTAATAATTTGGCCTGTATTAATAATAGGTGCGCCGATCCTTGCAAAGGTGCTTGTGGTACAATGGCCGAATGTCGGGTTGTTAGCCATACGCCAAACTGTGTGTGCCCTCAAGGATATATGGGTGATCCATTTGTATTTTGCCGTATACAAGTCCATACTGAAGCGCCTCCGCAGCCCTGTACTCCGTCTCCTTGCGGGAGCAATGCTGTGTGTAAGGAACGAAACAACGCAGCCTCCTGTGTTTGTGCTCCAGAATATTTTGGAAACCCATACGAAGGGTGCAGACCTGAATGCTCAGTTAATACCGATTGTCCATCTAATAGAATATGCCAGCAAAATAAATGCAGGGATCCTTGTCCTGGCACTTGTGGAGTAAACGCCCAATGCCAAGCCATTAATCACTCTCCAACATGTACTTGCTTGCAAGGATTTACTGGTAACCCATTCCAAAACTGCGCACCCACACAACGTAAGCTTGAATATTTTTATATAAATAGTATAGCTTTAAGTAAGCATGATGTGTATTTAAAAAAATCACGTTGTTTTTTGCAGATGTAGAGCAAAGAGACCCTTGTTATCCATCGCCGTGCGGTCCAAACAGTGCGTGTAAAGTAATAAACGATCAAGCAGTTTGCTCTTGCAAACCCGAATATCAAGGAGCTCCACCTAACTGTAGACCCCAATGCATAATAAGCGCAGAATGCCCAATAAATATGGCATGTCTTAATCAAAAGTGCACAGATCCTTGTATAGGCCAATGCGGACAGAATGCAAGATGCCACGTTATAAATCACAGTCCTATTTGTTCCTGCATGGACCGATTTACCGGGGATCCTTTCAGCCGTTGCTACTTAATGGCTGCTCATGTAGAATTTAAACCCGAAGATCCATGCTTACCTTCACCTTGCGGACCTTTCAGTCAGTGTAGAGATATAGGTGGTATACCGTCATGCACTTGTTTGCCAACGTACATCGGCGCTCCACCTCAATGTAGGCCCGAGTGTACGATAAATTCCGATTGTCCTAGTGATACAGCCTGTATGAATCAAAAATGCAGAGACCCTTGCCCAGGATCATGTGGCTTAAATGCACGTTGCATAGTTAAAAACCACACTCCTATATGTACATGCTTCGAAAATTATGCAGGCGATGCCTTCACTGAATGTAAATTGCAAGGTAATTTTCAATCGTTAGTCTTACATATTATGTGTGAGCGGTTTTACCTACATGAATTTGATAACCTTTTATTTTTATTAACATGTTGTACGTAAAACATTTTCTTATATGATATATGAATTATTTTTACAGTTCCATCTCAAGACGAAGTCGATCCCTGCAATCCTTCCCCCTGTGGAGCAAATGCCGTATGCAATAACGGAGTGTGTACATGTATCCCAGAATATCAAGGGGATCCGTACTTTGAATGTCGCCCTGAATGCGTTTTGAGTACCGATTGTTCTCGAGACAAAGCATGTATACGTAACAAATGTGTAAATCCGTGTAATAGCGGTGTTTGTGCGAGCAACGCGATTTGTGAAGTTATTGGACATATACCTATGTGCCGCTGCCCCGAAATTATGACTGGAAATGCTTTTATTCAATGCTTGGCCATAGAAGGTAACAAGATAGATTAATACGAGTAAAACATCTGTATATTTTTTTATGTATTTCAACAAAACTACGATTTATCCATTTTTTTCCTTTTTAGTCGCTAGACCAGAGCCGTGCCAACCCAGTCCTTGTGGACCTAATAGCCAGTGCCGAAATATTAATGGACAACCTGTGTGCTCTTGCGTAGCAGGATTTATTGGAAGTCCACCATCGTGCAGACCAGAGTGTACTGTCAGCTCGGATTGCTTGCCGAACGAAGCCTGTAGTAACAATAAATGTATTAAGCCATGCCAAGGTGCATGTGGGGTCGAAGCAATGTGTCAAGTAATCAATCACAATCCTATATGTTCTTGCCCAAGTTCATATACTGGCAATCCGTTTATAAGATGCATCGTTCAGCCGTTTGAGCAGGAACCAGTTAATCCGTGTATCCCATCACCTTGCGGGCCCAATTCGATATGTAAAGAGACCTTAGGATCCCCCTCATGTTCCTGCCAAGAAGGATTCATTGGATCTCCACCGTACTGTAAACCGGAATGTATTAGCAACACAGAATGCGGTACTCATCAAGCGTGTATCAAACAAAAATGTGTAAATCCGTGTATTGGATCATGTGGAGTAAACGCTCAATGTCATGTAATCAGTCATTCTCCAACATGCTCTTGTTTACCAGGATACACAGGAAATCCGTTCTTTGAATGTCATATCCAGTTGCCAGAGCAAGACTTTACAAGTCCTTGTCAGCCATCTCCGTGTGGCGCTAATGCAATTTGCAAACAACTTAACGAAGCTGGATCATGCACTTGTCAACCAAATTACTTCGGAAATCCATATGAAGGCTGCAGACCCGAGTGTTTAATTAACACTGATTGTCCCTCGAATAAAGCCTGCTTACAAAATAACTGTCGTGACCCATGTCCGGGCGCATGTGCGCCGAACGCTTTGTGTCAAGTAGTCAATCATGCTCCACAATGTTCATGTCAAGGGAGTTTAACGGGCGATCCGTTCCGCTACTGTGTTGCTGGGAGTAAGTTTTTTTGCACGCGTGAATTCATAAAATATACTATTTTTAAGAAACTTTTTAACATTCTATTTTTTTTTATTGCAGTTCAATATGATACACCGAAAGATGTATGTCAACCGTCACCGTGTGGACCAAACAGCAGATGCAAAGAAGTAAACAAGCAAGTTGTGTGTTCTTGTTTGCCCGAATACGTTGGAACACCTCCAGGATGTCGCCCAGAATGCACTACTAGCGCAGAATGTTCAAAAGACAAGGCATGTATCAATCGGAAATGTCAAGATCCATGCATTAATGCATGTGGCATAAACTCTGATTGTAGAGTCATTAATCACAGTCCGATCTGTCAATGTAAGCTTAGGTATACTGGAGATCCGTTCGCAAGGTGTACGCCCATTCCTCGTAAGTATCTAAAATAGAATTTATTTTTATGAATCAAGTACAGTCAACCAATTGGAACCCTAGGCCACTCGAGAACCATGTCATAATGACAACGACTAAGAGATTTCCTACAACCTGATTTATAACGTCACTATGACATGGTTCTAGAGTGGCCTAGGGTTCCAATTGGTTGACTGTACCTACTTAGTTGCAAGTTACTTGACTTCACTTTTGGTTCACATTTATTAAGTGGTTTATTCTAGGTATTGTAAATATTATTTTAAAAACTATTTTAATTTACAGCACCAGTTGCGAATGCAGAGTTAGAGCCATATAGAAATCCATGCGCACCCTCACCTTGCGGACCTAATGCAGTGTGCAACGATATTGGAAATATACCCTCCTGTGCTTGCATGCCAACTTATGTTGGCAGTCCACCTAACTGCAGGCCAGAATGTACAATCAATTCTGAGTGTCCTACATCTCAAGCATGCATCCAACAGAAATGTCGGGATCCTTGTCCGGGTTCATGTGGGATTAGTGCTATATGCACCGTGACTCAACACAATCCAATATGCACGTGCCCTGAAGGCTATGCCGGTGACGCATTTACATCGTGCACTCCTAAGCCACCAGTTTACAATGATATCGTCGACAAATGCAATCCATCACCATGTGGAACCAATGCAATCTGTAACGAAGGTATTTGCTCATGCATTTCTGAGCATCAAGGAGACCCTTATGTAGGTTGCCGTCCAGAATGTGTTTTGAGCACGGACTGTCCTAGAGACAAAGCGTGCTCAAAGAATAAATGCGTTAATCCATGCAAAGGCACTTGTGCCAGCAGTGCTGTTTGTGACGTCATCAATCACGTGCCTATGTGTAGCTGTCCTCAGGGGATGACAGGGAATGCATTCTACGACTGTACGCTAATACAAGGTATTATTATTATTTTTTACTATTGAGGCAACTGTAGATGTAAGGAGATGGAATTCCGTATCAAAATCGCTTTTTTTTCAGTGCCCATAGCGACAAATCCCTGCCGACCCTCACCATGCGGCCCTAACAGTCAATGCCGAGAAATTAACGGACAAGCTGTCTGTAGTTGTGTGCCAGGCTACTCTGGCAGCCCTCCATTATGCCGACCAGAGTGTACAGTCAGTTCAGACTGCCCAGCTTATAGAGCCTGCAGCAATCAGAAATGCATAGATCCATGCGCGGGAGCATGCGGAATTGAAGCAAAGTGCGAAGTCGTAAAACACAACCCGATATGTACATGTCAACGAATGTACACTGGAAATCCATTTGTGCGATGTGTACCTTTCAGTAAGTTGCCATTAACAGTAAATTTCTTGGAGTTCATTTAAGTTGGTAATAACTACCAACAAAATATATCTAATTGTCTTGATGCTCTTTATATATATGAATGGGTTCCATTTAGGTACATGAGAATTGTTAATAGTTTTCTTGTTCGTCTTGATAATATTTTTCGTAATTTTCAGTTCCCACTCAGGATCATGTAGCACCATGCTCGCCTTCGCCGTGTGGACCAAATTCTATTTGTAAGGAGATCTCTGAGACACCTTCGTGCACTTGCATGCCTAACTTCTTCGGGTTGCCACCATATTGTAGACCAGAGTGTTCCAGTAACAGCGAGTGTCCATCCAACAAAGCGTGCATTAATTCAAAATGCTCGGATCCGTGTATCAATACATGTGGTACGAATGCGCAATGCAAAACAATAAGTCATTCTCCAATGTGCTTCTGCGATAATGGTTTTACAGGCGATGCCTTTACAAACTGCTATTTATATCAAGATAATATACAGGAAAATCCAACTCCTTGTGACCCAAATCCTTGTGGCGCCAATGCAGTGTGTAAGGAAATGAATTCTGCTGGATCGTGTACTTGTCTGCCATACTATATAGGAAACCCATACGAAGGATGTCGACCCGAATGCACAGTAAACACTGACTGCACATCGAACAAAGCTTGCATACGTAATAAATGCCAAGACCCTTGTCCAGGCACTTGTGGAACGATGGCTTCGTGTGTTGTTGTGAATCACTTGCCATCTTGTACCTGTTTACCTGGATTTACTGGTGACCCTTACCGTCAGTGCCTTATACAAAATGGTAATTATTATTGACCCGCTTTTTTATATTGCTATGTGTAAAATCTGCATAACATGATTAGAATCCGTTTGCGACTTGGCATTTTTCGGTTTCTATTGAGAAGATTCACAATTTTCACAAGATTTGCGATACTACTTATTTCTTTAAAATTAAGTAAGTAGGTAGTCAAAAGCTAAGTTTTTAATCGCAAACCTTTGATAATTGCAATATACCTATTACGTATATACTCGTACGTATCCATGCCGTTTTCAATGAATTTGCCATTTTGAATGCATTTTCCAGTTTTTCCTTTTTGAATGCATGAATGTCCATGGGTTTGAGTACCTTTATTTACTAATGCTTAATTAATATTTACAGAACCAACACCAGAACCGGTTACGCCATGCGTTCCAAATCCATGTGGACCAAACAGCATCTGTCGGGCTGTAAACGGACAGAGTGTTTGTTCGTGTATGGCTAACTATATTGGCTCACCACCTGGATGTAGACCTGAATGCACTGTTAGCACCGAATGCTCAACTAATAAAGCATGCATCAATCAGAAATGCGCTGATCCATGTCCTGGGCGGTGTGGATTAAACTCAGGCTGCAGAGTTATTAATCACAGTCCTCTGTGCTCGTGTGCCTCTGGATTCACCGGCGATCCATTTACCCGGTGCTATCCACAACGTAAGTCTATTCTAAAATCATGACTACCACAATACAACGTAATTTGGTCTAAATATTTGCTCTTTCTTTTAGAACCATTGCAACTGCCGCCAGAACCGACCAGAAACCCATGTGTACCAAATCCTTGCGGAGACAATTCAATTTGTCGCGAAATAAATGGAGGTCCAACTTGTAGTTGTATGCCGCAATATCAAGGACAGCCCCCTCACTGTCGACCTGAATGTGCTATTAACCAGGATTGTCCATCTAACATGGCCTGTATGAATATGAGATGCCGTGATCCGTGTCCGGGAAGTTGCGGAGAAAACGCAATATGCACAGTTTTTAATCATTCGCCATCCTGCACGTGCTCTCAAGGTTACAGTGGCGATTCATTTGTTGCCTGTAGACCAATTCCACCAGTAAGAGGTAAAATAATCACAAATCTAAAATACTTCTAGGTATTCTCACTTAAATCAATGTTTTTAATCATTTTGTTTCCGTTTTTCAGATGAATTACCAACTGACCCCTGTAATCCTTCGCCGTGTGGTATCAACGCCCAATGCAGAAATGGGGAATGCACATGTATTAGTGAATACCAAGGAGATCCATATTTTGCGTGCAAACCTGAATGTGTATCGAGTGCAGACTGTGCTTCGGACAGGGTTTGTTCAAGGAACAAATGTATCAATCCATGCCCAGCAATGTGTGCACCGACAGCTCAATGTAACGTTTATAATCATATACCAATTTGTACATGTCCAGAAGGTACCTCAGGAAATGCTTTTACGGGATGTCATACAGTCACAGGTACAATAATAAAATCTTTTATAAAACAAAATTTACGTAGCATGCATGTTATATGTTACTTACGCTTATTCACAAAAGAAAGTCACAAATTTTATTGACTGATTATCATTATTATTAAGTATAAATACCATGACAATTAGCACGTAAGGTTTAGCTGTTAGTGCTGATTGTAACTATAAACAAATAAACAAATTATTTACGCTAGAATATTACCTTGCAAACAGCGATCATTTTAAATTATTATTAATATATCATTAGCATACTCACACCAGAAGGGCTAGCATGGTTGCCATTTTATCGACAATATCACGCCATGCGTCACTTTCGCACTAGCATATACTTGTTAGAAGGTGACAGCCAGGGTGATAAACGATAAAAACCCGACCACAATAGACTAGCTGGCCTATTTTGGGTGAGAAAATATAACTATAACCCAATTTTGAATTGAGAAATATACCTAACCCAATTTTTGTTTCAGTTGCTTTAGTCGAACCGTGTAATCCAAGTCCTTGCGGCCCGAATAGCCAATGCCGTGCAATCAATAACCAGGCAGTATGTTCGTGCTTACCAACGTTTATTGGAAACCCACCATCTTGCCGACCAGAATGTACTATCAGCGCCGAATGTCCGCAGAATGAAGCTTGTAATAATCACAAATGTATCAACCCTTGCATTGGTGCATGCGGCTATGCAGCTAAATGTGAAGTTATAAATCACAATCCAATATGTTCATGCCCAGTACAATATACGGGTAATCCATTTACACAATGCACTCCATTACGTAAGTATCTCTACTTCATTCTACAATTTAATGACTGTGACATAATTTTAGAATTATTATAAAATATGAACACCTTTTTCTACTTGCAGCTGCTACACCAGTACCACAGGGAGACCCTTGTACACCTTCTCCGTGTGGAGCGTACTCCATTTGCAAAGTGATTGGAGAAACGCCGTCATGTACTTGTCAAGCAGATTACTTAGGCCAACCTCCTAATTGTCGCCCAGAGTGCGTCAGTAATTCAGAATGTAGAAGCGATTTAACATGTATTAATCAGAAATGTAAAAACCCCTGCCCAGGTAGTTGTGGGTATAATGCAGACTGTAAAATTATTAGCCATGCTATGGTTTGCAGCTGTCCGTTCGGCCTATCTGGAGACCCTCTTGTTTCGTGTAATTCTATTCCAGGTAAGATGCTAAAATTATATTAATAATTTAAAAGCGCAAATTTAGTAAGATTAGAACTTTCAAGTAAAAAAAATTGTGACTATTACAGATTCCATAATCTATGATTCTCCTTGTGAACCATCGCCGTGTGGACTTAACGCAGAGTGTTCAGAGCGAAACGGAGCGGGAGCGTGCAATTGCATTCAGTTTTACGTCGGCAACCCATACGAAGGATGTCGGCCAGAATGTGTTATAAATACAGACTGCCCATCAATGTTAGCCTGCATTCAAAACACGTGCAAAGATCCTTGCCCAGGCGTATGCGGTTCAAACGGCATTTGTCAAGTTGTAAATCATCTCCCCACGTGTTATTGTCCTCCAGGACTTACCGGCAATCCATACTCCTACTGCGTGCCACCATTCGAAGGTAATAGTTTAGCGCCCTAAAGCTCGTTAAATATCGAATTCGTTTGTCAGTATTTTATAAAATACCTAGTCTTAATACTATATAATTAATATTCAATTGAATTAATAAATCGTAATAACGTTTCAGATGATACTAAACCGACGCCGTGTACACCATCCCCGTGTGGTCCAAATAGTCAATGTCGAGAAGTAAATTCTCAAGCAGTGTGTAGCTGTCAACCAGAATTTATTGGCTCTCCACCAAACTGCCGACCAGAATGTACAATAAATAGCGAATGCACGCCAGATAAAGCATGCATAAATCGCAAATGTGTTAATCCCTGTGTTGGTCAATGTGCCAGAAATGCTAACTGTAGAGTAATATCACATAATCCGATATGTTCTTGCCAAGAACGTTTTACAGGAGATCCTTTTACCAACTGCATTCCAAGTAAGTATCTTATACGCTTATTACACGAAAAGTCCCACCGGATTCGATGTCCTTGATGAATTTCGATGTTTCCAGCTTCCGTTTAACGAAAGTGTCGTTCCATCATTAGCTATAAATACCTATAATTAAAACATAAAAAGCTTTGTTGCACAATAAAAAATATATTTGTAATATTTCATTATCTTAGAAATTAAGTCAATGTTTTTTTTGATAGTCAAATTATGATTTATTAGTAACCAGTGCTTTGAAACTTTGTGAAATAGAATTCCGTTAATCGAATGCTGCTATTTAGTGGCTTGGCTTTCGATCGCCGGGCCGTTGAACGGACAGTGTTGCCCAACAATTACTTTTCTTCACTTTAAAATGAGAAAAATATGATATTTTTCAGTTTTACTAGTAGCTTCGTGCCTGATGCCAGTATTTAACTTGA
Organism: Lathronympha strigana; assembly: GCA_949128165.1. Classification (NCBI taxonomy): domain Eukaryota; kingdom Metazoa; phylum Arthropoda; class Insecta; order Lepidoptera; family Tortricidae; genus Lathronympha; species Lathronympha strigana. Next base: position 12,822,019 of record OX421909.1, on the reverse strand, counting down.
GTAAAAAATGCTCGGTTGCGAATGATATTTAATAACCTTAATAACAGTTAACATATTTGGCAACACTCTTCGTCCAAAGCTATCGAATATCATTTTTTCTTACTTGCATGAGCAGACAATTTTATTTAATTATTTATATGATGGAGTTCCCAAAACTATCAAAACTTCAACAAATGAGAAAAGGAAAAACAATTACAGGATCACACAATAGCTACAATTTATATTTAAGTTTTACTTAAATGGACAGTGTCGACGCTCATACACTCAAAGCATAAACATTAATAAAGTAATTACTCAATAATTAGTACACGACACTTTTCGCTATTCAATCGCACCAACTGGCGCGCGAGCCAAGTTTCACCGACAAGAAACTCGTCCCAACTGCGAGCGCGCAAACCCTTTCATGCGGCCTTAAAAACAACCTACCGTGCCGCACCGCGCGCGACACAGTAGGTAGTAGTTTGTTGTAATATTCGAGTTGCCGCGCGCGGCAAGCCCGTCCCGAACGAACGTTTACCGCGGATAATGTTAACGCGCCTTAATGGTGCTTTTACATGCTCGGGCTCTCGGCCGAATGATTCGGCCCACCCTAGTACACGCTCATTCGAGACAGACTATATAGATAAAATTTAAGCCAGACCATAGACAATTTAAGCTTTTTCAGGTAGTTTTGATAACTTTAAACGGTGTTTTAAATAGCTTTGGTTATTTAAACTATTTAAGACACTTTTTAAATAGCTTTACCTTAAGTGAAATTATTTAAGACACCTTTTAACTCAACCAAACTACCTGAAAAAGTATTTAAATTGTCTCTGGTCTGGCTTAAGTTTTCTCTATATAGTCTGTCTCGAATCATCGTGTACTAACATGGCCGAAACATTCGGCCGAGAGCCCGAGCATGTAAACGCGCGGTTAGGATTTTATCACAATAGCTATATTTATATACACGTTGATTTTTTAGTCATTGGCCATATTAAAGCACCCGGAAGTACGCGAAAAACAATTAACTACTTACGTGTTTTTTCTTTTAATATCACTCAGTACATTTTTTGAAAAAAAAAAATATATAAACACAAGTTGTTCCAAAAACTGCGATAGTTATGGTTACCTACATACAATTACGTCAAATAAATAAAGCTACACCGGCTCTAACCCTACACCACACACCCAAGAAAATTTAACACTTTGGACCGGCAAGAAACTCGGCGGGACACATCTTTTCAATCAATCAATCAATAATACTTTATTGCAAGAATATAGTTACATAAGATCTTAAAAAATAAAGTAGCATTGCTTATGTTCTACCCGAAAAGGCATGTAAAATTTAAATCTTATACTATTTAAGTATGTACAATTACAATAACACATGCAGTTGATATATACATTTTTATGCGGGATTTCAGTGTTAATCTAGTATGTCAAAAGAAATATGAAATTAAATTACTTATTTAAAACAATTACAATGATAATAATTATACGGTGATTCATGTCGGTTAAGTTAAATTTTATTGAAATCTGAGATGCTATACATTTGCTGTGTCTGTTAATAAATAATTCATAGAAGTATCACGTCATAATTTCATAGAAGTTTGACGTTTAAAGTAACACTTTCAAGTCTGACGGTTCATTTGCTGAGAAAAGATATCGTTGTTTGACTCTACAAGATGCTTGTAATTATTAAGACATAAAGAGTGTGTCTACAATAGTCCTATATTTATAATCTACAATAATGTACAGTTTAGTAAATATGTCTACGCAAAGATGCAGCAAAATTGAGAAAAACGCGTGTCAGCGTTAAATCAGCGTTTCATTCACTAATGAAAAATCATTTGCTTTATTTTTAAAAACTAACTCTATCCAATCTCAAATATATAAGCTACAGAAGTCATATAGTCTTATACATAGTACTGATTCATTAACTAATTATGATTTTTTGAAAACACCCTCAAAATCCACCATACAAAATTACTATGAAATCTGATCGTTGAAATATAACAAGTGAGCAACACCCGAAATAGTCAGTCGGCCCCGAATGTTCAAATGATAATGATTTGTGGGTATATACACCTAATAAAGAAACTCTCAGACAATTTGTGATAAATTGATAATTTAAAACAATAGGTATTCATCTTACTTATCTCCTTTACAGTTATAGTTTCGATCTCACCGCCACCTACAGAAGTTAACCCCTGCATCCCGTCACCATGTGGACCGAACTCAGAATGCCAAGTGTATGGAGGCAGCGCTCGTTGCACTTGTTTGCCAAACTACATAAGCACACCGCCACGATGCAGGCCGGAATGTGTGACCAGCGCGGAATGCAGCGCTGCAACTGCTTGCATAAACAGCCGCTGCACAGATCCGTGTCCCGGCGCTTGTGGACTTCGTGCCCAATGCAGCGTCGTTAACCATCTGCCGATCTGTTCATGTATAGTTGGCTATAGTGGAGATCCGTTCGTTGCCTGTCATGACATGCCGCTCGAAGGTTAGGCCTAGTACATTAAACCAGTACAGCATTTTGGTAAACTGCAAACAGTTACCTAAATATCTCTTTTTTTTTCTTTTAGCACCAGTGGATCCATGCTCTCCCTCACCTTGTGGTTCTAACGCCATTTGTCGAGATGGCATATGTACATGTCTAGCTGAATATCAAGGAGATCCGTACTTCGGTTGCCATCCTGAATGCGTTTTGAACACCGAATGCCCGCGCAACAAAGCTTGTATGAACAATAAATGCAAGGATCCATGCGTGGGAACGTGTGGTAGTGGCGCTATATGTGAAGTTCTCAATCACATTCCAATGTGTTCCTGTCCATTGGGATATACCGGATCGCCATTCTCATACTGCACTGAAGTTGTAGGTGAGTGACTAAATAAGTATTATTAATATCTACACATTAAACAGGTTAGAATGGATTAATCATTAACACCATGACCCTACGTTTCGAGCCCTTTACAACATCACTCGTTTTCATAGGGTTAAGAAGAATAAGGTACCTGAGGATAGGGGAGGGTAATTTATTATATCTATGGTGGTTAATAAGGCCTACAAAAAAAACTCTAGGCCTTATTGCCCACATGTTTTAGCTACGTAAATTATGGCCGTATTCCATATGTAAAATAAGGCCTTCATGTCAAAATATTAGTTTTTCTATTTTTAGGCAAAAATGCTTAATTATGCATACAGTGACACACCTATTTATTAAATGCGTAAGCGTAATTAGAATTGTTTATTTATTATAATTATAAGTTTCTGAATAGAACCCGTGAATTAACATTATTTCCCTTATATAAAAATAAGACCAAAAACAAAGGTTGGTCTTCAATGCCCAGAGGGGCTTATAAAGCGAGTAATACATTCCTGAAGGGAGTGAAAGGCATTCAATTTCATCATGCATCAATCATTCAAGGGCAGTTAAAAGTAAATTATAAAATCTAGTGAGAATTAACATACATGGGCCCGTTTTCCTTTTATACCGACAATAAAAAGCTATTTTCTTTATTTTTTAGGATTTTTGATGAGTAAAATTAAAACGTTTTTACGGCATGGAGTTAATATGCGAGTTTTTTTTTACTTTAGTTATGGGACAGTAATTTAAGCATGATATCACATAAATTTAAAGCAAAAAAAGACATTTGAAATTGGTTCAACTTCAACTTTTGTTCCGGATTTTTTTTATTTAAAAAAATAATAAAGTTACGGTCAATGTACTTAGACCGGGTTACTCACGTCTATAAAGTCGAAAATAGCTCGACATGTTTCGGGACGGTCCGCGCCCCATAATCATGAGTGAGAAGCGCTTGCGGCGATTGCTCTGCGCACACTGCGCGCGACAGCGCGTTGATCACGCCGGCAGACCGGCGCGGGGGGCGCGGTCGGCGCAGGCGGCACCGGTATAGGCGAGATACTACCGTCTCTTTCACTTCTATTGTCAACTGCACTATTGCACACGACACTTACTACGTCACACTCTAAGGTATCGTCCACACTAAGCACCGGCGCAGCACACAAAACCGTTTTCCAAGCAGGGGGTACTGACCACCCACCATCGCGATTGAAATTTGGGTGACGACTGATCTCGATAGCCTCCCGTATTTTCCGCGGAATGAAAAACTTTTCGTTCGCCAGCACGGTCACCTTATCGAATCTAATATAGTGCGCACCCGAATCCATCGAATGATCCGTTACGGCAGAACCCCGAGTATCCCGATTTTTCACTATATTATTATTATTATTTGTTTCTCCTTTGCGGATCACGGGCCTGTACATCCCGGTCTTTTGGTAGGCTTGCGTGGGGATACAGATCCAACACGTAGAGGCCTTTTGAAGAATTTTGCTGTGTAGTGCACCTGCTAGACCCCATTCACGGGTGCATCAATAGATACCCGTGAACCGGTCCCAGCAGGCGTTGGAGCTATTGTAAAGAAAGTGGAAAGAATACCAGGCTATGGCGTTGAGGTTTGGGTGGATCAGAAATGGACTATTGCAAAGAGTTCCGGACACCTGCCATAACAATGTTTAAAACAAGTTATCGAGGCAGGCGGTGACTTGCCGCCGACTAGATGGGCCCCTGAAACTGCCGTCGCGAGGACGGCCAGGAGCAACATCGGTGTGAACGGCTCAGGGGTGTTGAGAGGTGTGCGCCGCTTTCTACCCAGTAGCTGTTGCCAGCCACTGTGCCCACTCGCGTCTTATGCATATTTCACTTCCACCCCTGGAGCATATTGCTCTAACGACTCCTCTCTGGCCGGCCAATGAAGGCAAGCCAGAGCTGAGAGTCCTACGGGTCCCCTTGGGGTCCACTCCGACCGACGAAGACACGCCGGAGACGGAGACCCTGACCGACTCTCTGGAGCACTCGGGTCCGTGGGGTCTTTACTCCCCAACAGCTCGCCACAAGCTGCCCTGCGGGCTTATTATTATTATTATTATTATTATTATTTTATTATTTTTTAGCAATATATGTATAACAAACTTATTTCTAAAGTCGATTTCGGAAATCTCCCTAAAATAGTTTTTGACGACATTCAAATTCCTTTCTCAAACCGCGTCAAGAATCTTGGCCTTATTATGGATCAATGTTTGTCCTGGGTACCGCAAGTGAGTGAGGTGAGCAGGAAGGTGTTCGCCGCTGTAGGGTCTCTCAGACGGCTCCGTAACTTTCTGCCTATTGCTACTAAAATTGCGCTTGCTAAAACTTTACTTCTTCCCATTCTTGATTATGTCGATGTCTCCTATCCCGATCTCTCTGTGGAGCAACTAAACAAGCTTGAGCGTCTTCAAAATGTTTGCATCCGGTTCATATATGGGTTACGCAAATATGACCATGTTTCCAGTTTTCGTTCTCAACTCAAGTGGCTTCCTATCCGTCATCGTCGTAACTCTCATATACTCTCTCTCCTTTACTCTATACTTTTTAACCCTGCAACTCCCCGCTATCTCAAAGAACATTTTACTTACTTAAATTCTGTCAGATGCTCTCATAACTTACTACTATCCGTTCCTTCTTCTTCTACTAAGTTTTTTAATTCTTCGTTTACTTTCCAGGCTGTTAAACTGTGGAACTCTCTTCCCCTTGACGTAAGACGTGCTCAAACTATAACTGCCTTTAAGTTGAAACTCAAGGAATACTATCTGTCTCTTCCTTAGCTTTTCTTCTTTGACACTGTCGTTTCTCTTCTTCACTCATCGTTATGTATATATATATTATGTATGTATGTTTACGTATGTATTTATTATGTATGTATGTTTATGTATGTATGTTTTATCGTATTATTATTTTGGTATGTATATTTATTGTGTGTGTTGTTTGTGTGCTTTTGTTAATCTCTGTGCCACCTAATACATTTTTTCATTTGATCTGTACTCCACTACCCAAAGGTTGTCTGGAAGAGATCGCTCTTTAGCGATAAGACCGCCTGTTGTTACCCCTTACTGTTACTGTTCTGTATTATTATTTTCTCTTGTAACTGTATTTCATCTGTGTGAGGTGTGCAATAAAGAGTATTGTATTGTATTGTATAAGTAGACTATTTTGATAGTTATTTTCATGTCAGTAAACTATTTTTCAATGGTTTTCTGGAAAACACCGTGATAAAATGATTAAGGTACTCGTAGAATGAATAGTTCTGGAGATATACTTGATTTCATAATTCTAGACATTCGCCATCTTTGATTGTACCATACCTGTCATACATCCATTGTGGCCGCCATTTCTATTAGGTACCACTTTGGGATGGCCATAATGTTTTTTTTTTTTGTTTAAATATTCATTCATTATACAATTTAAAAAAAATGTCATACTCCTATACTACAGAAGATTATAATATAATTAATTAAAATAGGTAAGAATGTCCGTATTGTTAAATGTCAAATAATTGTGTCTAGCATAAAATCATCTACTGTATAACATGCTTGTTCTATTAATAAACATTTTAATTTTCTTAAGAATACTGGGTCACTTTCAATGGCTTTTATGTTTCTGGGAATTTTATTTTAACACCCTAATAAACATGTATACGTATAAAAGAAATTTGGTTCCCCCAAGTTGGTACCGGTCTCTTTGCTGGCCCATGGACCAAATAATATAAGTATGTTTACAGTCACTAACCATGGAAGTAACAAGTATACTATGCTGAGTAAGTAAACTAAAATTTCGGCCATTTAGCTCCGATAGAAAACAGAATAATTATATTCTTAATCAGACATTTTTCAGCGCGGAGTCAGATCGCTGTCGGTAAAAAAGGAGAACGGCCCACATGCTACTTGCAAACGCTTCCCTAAATTGTGGCTTATGGGGCAGAAAGAAGCTACAAAAAAATACCCCATTTTGCCTCTTTTATCTGTTTTCAATATTTTCAAACAAAGTCCACACGGTGAACCAGGGTGAAGGAACATAATTAAAGTCGATGTCAAGCATCGTTGACCAAGGTCTGCAGTCTGGGAACATGTCTCTGATAAGAAGGAGAAGCGATACATTCCCAGAATGCTGCGCAAGGCTGTTGAAATCAAGTAGGTCCCTAAATTCAATAGAGAGGATGTCTTTTCGGTACCACCAGCTTGGGATCCTGTATTAGATCTCATCAAGGATCAAGCACGACACAGGACTGGAAGACCTTAGTGTGGACTTTGTTTGAAAATATTGAAAACGGATAAAAGAGACAAAATGGGGTAGATTTCTTGTCTCTTCTTTCTGCTCCATAAGCCAGTTAGGAAAACGTTCGTAAGTTGTAGGTACGTAGGTTATTACTCACAGGGTTTTATAATTTTTAATTTCAATTGTCCACTCTTCCCGATCGAGAGCAGTCTCTGGCCATCGTTGCAAAAAGGAGTCAAGCTCGTCTCGCCATCGCCGGCGGGGTCTGCCGGGTCCTCGATTTGAGCTGTCAGGTTGCCACTGAGTGGCAATCTTGGCCCACAACTCCTCCGGCATGCGGCAGACATGACCAGCCCAGTCCCACTTCAACTTGGCCGCCTTCCGAGTTACGTCTACAATTTGAGTTTTGGAGCGCAGCGTTGTATTTCGGATTCGGTCAATTAGTTTAACATCCAATATGCTACGCTCCATAGCTCGTTGGCAAACCCCGAGACTGCCAGAGACTGCTCTCGATCGGGAAGAGTGGAGAAGGTGGGGGGAGGCCTTTGCCCAGCAGTGGGACAGTATAGGCTTGCAATAATAATAATAATAATAATTTCAATTGTAGAATGCCCCTTTAGACAATGTACTTCTAGTATATAAGCCCCTTTGGGTCTACAATGCCCTTTTTGTTTTTATTTTTATATATTTGTATGTAGGTAGTTTGCACCAGTAACTTTTTTGATTGACGGGGAGAAATCGCATTCCCTCAGTCATCATCTTAACCCTATGAAATCGAGTGATGTAAAGGGCTCGAAACGTAGGGTCATAGTGTTATTAATCGCGATGAATGAGTTCTAAAGTATTAACTATCAATGAATAACAATCGCGAGAACAGAAGACAATATTGTATATCTACATCTTTAAAAGTTGAAGCATAATAAGTACCTAGCCACATAAAATAGCGTAGGCATATACTTACACCCTACGAATCAGGCGGAGACCTTGTCTCTTAGGAAAGGTCTTGTGCGAATAGAAATTTCACGCACGCCCGTAATACTAATTGTATTTTATTCCAGATACGCCGCCACCCAACTTATGTCAGCCATCCCCGTGTGGCCCCAACAGTCAGTGCAGAGAAGTGAATGGAAATGCTGTGTGTGTTTGTATTCAAGGCTACCTAGGTAGTCCTCCAAATTGTCGACCAGAATGTACCATAAGCACCGAATGTGCATTAAATCGTGCTTGTTCTAATCAAAAATGTATAGATCCATGCCCTGGTGCATGTGGTCGTAACACACAATGCATAGTAGTGAACCACAATCCCTTATGTACTTGTTTGGCTGGATATTCCGGTGATCCATTTTCATATTGTCAATTTAATCGTAAGTAACTTTACAAATATAGTTTTTTCATAACATTTGTTGAAGTAGGCAGACAAGAAATTAATACATTCAACATTTTTTGCAGCTCCAGCAACGCCAGTGAAGGTTAATCCATGCTTGCCATCTCCTTGCGGACCAAATTCGAAGTGCACTGAAAATGGTGAAAATTATATTTGCACATGCTTCTCCGAATTCATTGGTACACCGCCCAATTGTCGACCCGAATGCACGAGCAACAGTGAATGTGCTTTAAACATGGCATGTATGAATAGAAAATGTGTAGATCCTTGCATCGGCTCATGTGGAGTAAACGCTGAATGTAGAGTTGTAAGCCATACACCAATATGTTTATGTCAAAATGGATATACTGGTGATCCGTTCCTCATGTGTACTTACCTTGAAGTTGTTGCTACTGAACTGGAACGTCCGACACCGTGCGTGCCTTCTCCATGCGGCGCCAACGCAGAATGCCGTGAGCAATACAACGCTGGGTCTTGTACTTGTCTAGAAGGTTATTTCGGAAATCCCTATGAAACCTGTAAGCCAGAATGCGTACTTAACTCGGACTGTCCGGCCAATCTAGCATGCCGGAATAATAAATGCTACGACCCCTGTCCTGGCACTTGCGGACTAAATGCGCTTTGCAATGTAATCAACCATATTCCGAGTTGCTCTTGTCCAGACCAACATTACGGAGATCCATACAAAATATGCACATTTAAACCTCAATGTGAGTATTATTAGGTTTACTAAACAGACAATTATTTAGGTAAACAAGTCGACATATTTATTTTGTTCACATATTTTGTGTATTTCAGCCGAAATTCAAGATCCCTGTAACCCATCGCCATGCGGGCCTAATAGTCAATGCAGGTCTCAAAATGGGTTGTCTATCTGCACGTGTTTGGATGGCTACCAAGGATCGCCTCCGATGTGTCGACCAGAATGTTTAACCAGTTCCGAATGCCCCATGGATAAGGCCTGTGAAAACCTTAAGTGTATCAACCCATGCCCGAAAGGATGCGGTGTTAATACAGCCTGCAGAGTTATTAAGCATAACGCTATTTGCACATGCAGACAAGGATATACTGGAGATCCATTTTCGCAATGTTACTTGTCTCCGTCACCGGAACAACCGCCCAAGGTCCCGAGCAACCCATGTGTACCATCGCCATGTGGTTTGAACGCTGTTTGCCGCGACGTCGGGGGCATTCCTTCGTGCACGTGCAATTTTGGATACTTTGGCAGCCCACCGAACTGCAAACCGGAATGTGTTGTGAACACCGATTGTAGCAATGACAGAGCTTGCATAAACATGAAATGTGAAAATCCATGTTTAGGGTCATGCGGACTGCATTCTGTATGCAATGTGATCAATCACGTACCTATGTGTTCATGTCTAGAAGGATACCAAGGAGATCCATTTGCCATTTGCAACCTTAAACCCTCAGGTACAACTCTTAATTCTATATTCAATTAAGTATGTATTCAGTATATGGTTTCTCATATTCGCTAAACCGAAAACGTGATAGTTAACCTAGGTTAACTATCACGTTTTTGGTTTATATTTAGATGAAGACATACTCGTAGGTATTGTGCAGCTTCATTAAATTAATAAAATTATTTTCTTTTGACGACCGGTTAGCGTAGTTGGTAGTGACCCTGCCTGCTAAGCCGATGGTCCTGGGTCAGGGCATTTATTTGTGTGATGAACACAGATATTTGTTCCTGAGTCATGGATATTTTCTATGTATTTATGTATTTGTATATCATATATATCGTTGTCTGAGTACCCGTAACACAAGCCTTATTGAGCTTACTGCGGGACTTAGTCAATTTGTGTAAGAATGTCCTGTAATATTTACATTTATATTTTATTTTAGAACCACCACAAAAAACCGACCCCTGTAATCCAACACCATGTGGGGTTAACGCTCTGTGTAACAACGGCATATGCACATGTCTCGCTGAATATTCCGGGGACCCATATTTCGGTTGCCGTCCTGAGTGTGTTCTAAGCTCAGACTGTCCACTGGATAAGGCTTGCGTGCGTTCCAAGTGCGTTGACCCTTGTCGAAACATGTGCGGCGTTAATGCTGAGTGCATTGTGTACAACCACGTTGCTGTGTGCAGTTGTCCGGCCAGTATGACGGGTAATGCTTTCATGCAATGCAACACGGTAGAAAGTAAGTAATATTTTATAAAGGATGCACTAATTAAATGTTAATGCAGCCTGTTTCATTTGTATTTGTATTTATTTATTTGCATTAAACATGGTACAATGGTTCTTATGCTAATGGCCTATTGTTAGTAGTATCACGTGATTAACTACATAGTAGCATGCAAAATTAAACCTTAGAACTAGCACCTAATTAAATGTTTAAAATATGTAATTTATTTGTTCTCAGAACCAACAAACAGACCTTGCGATCTTTCTCCATGTGGGCCCAACAGTAATTGCAGAGAAATTAACGGACAAGCAGTATGTGCTTGCTTACAAAATTATATTGGAAATCCACCAAATTGTCGCCCCGAATGCATTCAAAGCTCAGACTGTGTCCCTTCTCGTGCATGCATTAATCAAAAATGTGAAGATCCATGCCCAGGCTCATGTGGAAGCAATGCCATCTGCAATGTCATAAAACACAATCCAATCTGCAGCTGTCCTGACAGATATACTGGCTCTCCGTTCTCTCATTGCTATGGTAAGTTATAGACAGTTATAGTCCTTCACACAAACTATTTGATTTCAGGGATCAATTCGTAAATAAAGTTAAATAACATCTATTTTTATTGCAGTATTTGTTCCTGAAGATCTACCATCATCTGACCCATGCGTACCATCCCCATGCGGACCGAATAGTATTTGCAAGCCAACAAACGGTGGCTTATCTCATGTGTGTACATGTCAGCCAACATTTGAAGGTTCACCGCCACAGTGTCGTCGAGAATGTACAACTAACGATGATTGTTCAATGGACAAATCATGCATAAACTATAAATGTAAAGACCCATGTCCAGGATCTTGTGGACTCAACACAGTATGCATTGTACGACTTCACAGTCCCATGTGTTCCTGTGAAGAAAGTTATACTGGTGATCCATTTACATCATGTCACAGAATACCATTGGCTGCACCAACAGACCCATGTAATCCGACACCGTGCGGTGCAAACGCCCAATGTAAAGTTTCAAGAAACCAAGTTGCTGCCTGCTTATGTGATCCAGATTATTATGGAAACCCTTACGAAGCATGCAGACCCGAATGTGTTACACAGACTGATTGCCCGTTCAATAAAGCATGCTTAAAGAATAAATGTGTAGATCCTTGTCCCGGAACGTGCGGTGTTTCAGCCATATGCCAAGTTATTAACCACATCCCATCATGTAGCTGTACATCAGGATATACTGGAAATCCTTACGCTTATTGCCATATTATAATCAACACTCCAGGTGAGTATTTTGTTTATTCATACCTAGCTTTAAAAATATATATAATTATATTTGCGTTTCTAATATACTAGTTAGTGTTCCTTGCCTACCAATTTTATTATAATATCTATATATAACCTACGTTTACACCTATTTGACGTAAACATTGGATATCATTATTTTATCATTCGAATTTGTAAATATTGACATTGGTACTTTGATTTTGTTTTAAATTGTATAATACTTAATGAGAGACAATATGTTTATTTGATAATTATTCCTATTCCAATTGTGACGATTATGTTTTGATACACGTTCATTGTGTTTAGTAAAATTATTTGTCTATCTATAAATATTACAAGCGCCTAATCCTAGCGTATTTTACAGAACCAACCAAAGATCCTTGTGTACCAAACCCTTGTGGAAGCAATTCAGTTTGCAATAATAACAATGGACATGTGGCTTGCTCGTGTCAACCCGATTTCCTGGGATCTCCTCCAAACTGCCGACCTGAATGCACTGTGAACTCGGAGTGCGAAGCCACGAAGAGTTGCTCAAGGCAGAAATGTATTAATCCTTGTATAAATGCTTGCGGACAAAACGCTGAGTGCAGAGTTGTCAACCATGCTCCTATTTGCTCCTGCCGATCAGGTTTCGAAGGAGATCCGTTTATCAGATGCATAGAAGTTGACAGTAAGTTATTTTATTATAATCCAATGATCCAATGGCGACTAGTTGAGGAGGGTGGTTTTTAAATACCTTGGGCCTGCGTGATGACGCAGACGTTGAACGCGAGCGCAGAACATTAGCTATTAGGGCCAATATGATTGCGCGTAGGTTCAGCAGGTGTACAGCGCAGGTTAAAATAAAACTTTTTCGTGCGTACTGTACTTCGCTGTATGCCTGCAGCCTATGGACGAAATACACGCAGCGCACTATGAATACCTTGCGTGTTCAGTAAAACGACGCGTTCAGGGTGCTGTTGCGGCTGCCGCGATACTGTGGCGCGTCGGGTATCGCGGATGCGCACATGGACGGTTTCCACGCGACGCTGCGTAAGCGCTGCGCCGCGACGCTCTGCAGGGCTCGCGGCAGTGGCCAGTCTCCTGACCGTTGTGGCTGGGAGATGTGACAGTGCCCTAATTAGATACTGGACCTCCCAGCATCTTAGTTTAATTACTAAGACGAGTAGTCATTTAAATTTTTGATATTGTGATGTAACTAACAACTACGGATTTAATCATCCGTAATAAATGATTTTTATTTTATTTTATAATTTGCACTAATTACAAGAAGATTTTTTAATGAAATAGTATTTAACAGTCCTTTTTTCCAGGAACTCCACCACCTGAATCGAACCCGTGCCTGCCGTCTCCCTGCGGACCTAGCGCTCTTTGCCAAACTGTAAACCAGGCATCTGTGTGCACTTGTATGAGCAACTATATCGGAACGCCTCCAAACTGTAGGCCTGAATGCACCGTAAACTCAGACTGTCCCAGTACTATGGCTTGCATGAATCAAAAGTGCCGTGACCCTTGTCCCGGCTCGTGTGGCCGACAGACTGTTTGCCAGGTTTATCAACACGCTGCTGTATGTAGCTGCAAAGAAGGTTACACTGGAAATCCATTCCAAAATTGTTACATCCGAGAACATATAGGTAAATATCACGTCGTACAAACACGATATATTTTTTTTGCTAATTTTTGGCACGCAAAAAATTTGGATTGCAATAATAACAACGCAGTAATGCAACGGACTTGTGGCTTAGGTACTCTTGTATATCCGATTTCATTAATTATCTCTTATTGAGACGAGTTAAAAATACGTCCAACATTTTACTGCCTATACATTGAAATAGATGTCATATACATACCTACTAAAGAAAAAGACCAACACCATCGGAGGCCAAGCAGAGGACCGACCTCCGATGAAGTTGGTCTTTTTCTTTGGTAGGAATATGACTTCTATTTAATCATTTAATTTGATTTGTTTTAACAAAAAGTGGTTTTGATGACAGCGCGATCTCTCTCGCCATACCGCCACCCCTGTGTTTGGTTTAGATGTAGTACTTAGCGATAAAGCTTGTAGTTAGAGTACGGCCACAGGCGTCTTGCCTGTTACAAAGATTGCATATACTCGAGAAATTCGCCAGCATTCGTTAATACCAGGTGGCCTAGGGGTTATGGCGTTAGCCGCGTAAGCTGAAGGCCAGAGTTCGATTCTCGGCTTGGCCTCCGATGGTGTTGGTATTTTTCTTTAGTATATGACATCTTTTTCAATTTATAATTTATATACCTATCTATAGTAGTGTTACTACTTTAATAAAAAGTCAATAGATTTAATTAAATAATTTGATTTGTTTCAACATAATGTTGTATTTTATTTTCTTTCAGAACCCCAACCTACAGTGTATGACAAATGTAATCCTAGCCCTTGTGGTGCAAATGCGGACTGCAGAGATGGCCAGTGCACCTGCAAACCAAAATATTTCGGCAATCCTTATATGAGCTGCCAGCCCGAGTGCACACACAATTCCGACTGCGCGCCACATCTCTCATGCATTAATAACGAGTGTAAAAACCCTTGCACTAACATTTGTGGACAAGGTGCCGTCTGTGAAGTTTACAATCACATACCAATGTGTAGTTGTCCTACTAATACAACAGGAAATGCGTTCTTCTCATGCACTCCTATTATATGTAAGTAATCTTAAAGTTCAAGTCGAGAAAGAAAAAACGATACATGTTTTGTTTCCTTTAAATAGATATATATAATTTAGACACTCCATACCTTATAATTATATTTTTATTTTTAGCTATTCCCAACAGGAGAGACCCTTGCACGCCTTCGCCTTGTGGCCCATATAGCGTATGTCGAACAATAAATGAGCAAGCAATTTGCTCCTGTCTATTAGGATACATTGGTGCACCACCTGCGTGCAGGCCGGAATGCACGGTTGATTCAGACTGCACAAGTTTAATGGCCTGCTCTAACCAGAAATGTAATGATCCTTGCGCGGGTTCATGTGGTCTTAATGCTGAATGTAGAGTGCACAACCACAAACCGATTTGCTCTTGCCGTAATGGTTTTACTGGTGACCCATTCACTAGATGTTCAATTGATGTGGACCGTAAGTAGAAATGTATATTATCTTAACTTTGGCATATAATAGCACGAGAATCAGTAGTTCAGGTTGTATTTTTTTTCTAGGTGATCAACCACCAAGTAAGGCTCCATGTGAACCATCGCCCTGTGGACCCAATTCCATTTGTCGAGCCGTGAATGATGCGCCGTCCTGTTCGTGTTCAACAGGCTTCATTGGAACACCTCCATACTGCCGTCCTGAATGCATCACCAACAGTGAATGCACTTTCGATAAGGCGTGTATCAATAACAAATGCGTAGATCCATGCTCTGGTGCTTGCGGACAAAACGCTATTTGCCGAGTCATCAGTCATTCACCTCAATGTGTGTGCCAACCAGGATATGAAGGCAACTCCTTTGATCAATGTTTACCAATCAGAGGTACGATATGCGGTTTTATACTTCTCATTTTTAGGGTTCCGTAGCCAAAATAGCAAAAACGTTATAGTTTCGTCCAGTCGGTCTGTCCGTCCGTCCGCCCCATCTTTACAAAAAAAGAACACTTACGCCTTTTTGCTTGCACAATTACTCAATATCCGGCCGACCAGAAATATTCTTCTTAGAAACCAAAATAAGCAATTTTTTTTTCACTTTTATATACGTAGGTAACATTAACATATCATATATATATATATCAATCTTTTTTTTTCTTTCAGTGCCAATTCAGAAACCGTCCATTATATCTCAACCATGTGTACCTAATCCTTGTGGGCCAAACGCAATTTGTCAAGAGCGTAACGATGTGGGAAGTTGCACTTGTCTTAATGGCTATTTTGGTAATCCATATGAAGGTTGCCGGCCAGAATGTTTAATTAACTCTGATTGTCCAGAAAATCTCGCATGCACTAATAACAAATGTCAAAATCCATGCCCTGGCTTATGTGGATCAAATACTCTGTGCCAAATGGTCAATCATTATCCTATGTGTGTTTGCCTCTATAGATATGTGGGCAACCCTTATGATGGCTGCATCTTGAGAGAAGGTAATGAATATCACTTATCATATGCTCAAGTATAAGTGCTAGCAAATATTTTCTGGATTAAATATTTTTTATTTTTTTCAGAACCACCTACTGACCCTTGTACCCCATCTCCATGCGGAGCCTACAGCACGTGCAAAGCGTTAAACGGCCAAGCTATGTGCTCCTGTTTGCCACAATATTTTGGTAGCCCTCCGAATTGCCGGCCCGAATGTGTATCGAACCCAGAATGCCCTCCAAACAAAGCCTGCATAAGACAAAAATGTGTAGATCCATGTATTGGTACTTGTGGAGAAAATGCACAATGTCGGGTACATTCCCATAGTCCTTATTGCACTTGTGCCACTAGTTTTGAAGGAGATCCATTTGTTAAATGCATCAAACCAGTAGCATCTGCTCCACCGAAACCACCTGTGTGTGATCCGAGCCCATGCGGTAGATTTGCTACCTGCAGAGACGTTGGGGGATCAGCTAGATGTAGTTGCTTGCAAGGCTACATAGGTGCACCACCAAACTGTGCACCCGAGTGTACGATTAATGAGGACTGTTCCAATGACAAGGCATGTGTGCGAGAAAAATGTGCCGACCCATGCCGAGGGTCTTGCGGGACATTTGCTGACTGTCGAGCAATGAATCATCTAGCTATTTGTACTTGCCCAACCGGCTATAGCGGTAATCCGTTTGTAAATTGCTATCCATTTAAAGGACCTCCGAAAGAATTACCCCAGGATCCCTGTGCGCAATCTCCATGTGGAATTAATGCAATTTGCTCTAACGGTTCTTGTTCATGTATCTTTGGATATCAAGGAAACCCATTCATAGAGTGTCGCCCTGAATGCACAAACGATAATGAATGCTCGAAACAACATGCCTGCGTTAATTACAAATGTGTCAACCCATGCAAGAATGCTTGTGGCTTACAAGCAATTTGTAACGTTTACAACCACATTGCTATTTGCGAATGTCCTGTTCCACTACAAGGCGATCCGTTTATTGTTTGTCGCCCTGTCATAGGTAAGATTAATCAATAGTATTTTACATGTAAGAAAATAAATATATTATTTCAGTTAAAATAAATCGAAAACGAAAATGGCGGACTATTAGTTGTGTACATATTAATGAAGGCGACTGTATGCCTTCATTAATATGTACACAACTAATGGTCCGCCATTTTCACATGATAAAAAAAGAAATATTTTAATTTAATG
This sequence comes from Lathronympha strigana, assembly GCA_949128165.1. NCBI lineage: Eukaryota > Metazoa > Arthropoda > Insecta > Lepidoptera > Tortricidae > Lathronympha > Lathronympha strigana. The sequence goes on along the minus strand of OX421909.1, from coordinate 12,804,794 downwards.
CTGATAATTATAACTAAATGGATGAGCTTAAACATCCATTCTCGTAGATAACAAAACGTTCTTAATACCTGCCAGTAGCCAGTTAAAAGACTACCGTTTTGTTGTCTATGTTTTATTTTGTAGTATGTATTAGGATTTGGTAAATTGGTATATATAGTCTGACAAGCCAACGATCGCAGTAACAGTAGGCCAAATAAGCTATATTCATCCCTTTTTTCGGGGTGATAATACTACCGTAAGAATGAGACAGTATGATGCTCTCTATCCTACTGTTACTGCGCTCCCTTGCTTGGCAGACTATATGTATATACCAATGAGATGTGTTTCTTTACACAAATGCAGCGTCATCTACGAGTACCTTTGTGCGTTAACCTCTTCAAAGAATAGGCTACTAGACTCTTATCAAATTTGGCACAACAGTTTGACTTAAGAACCCAATAGGTAGGCATTGATTGATTTCGATTATTAAAAGTGTACGACGGCTACGTATTTTGAAATAAAAAATTGTATTCATATTTTTTTAATGTTGACCTCTGAAAAAGCTGTCGTCGTAGTGACGTCATTATACTCGTCGAAGCTAACTTCATGTTGAATCTTATACGAGTGAAGTTTGTTACGTAACCTCTGCCGTGACATTGATGGACAACGAATAACGGAACAATTTATACGTCAATGACAATTTGGCTTTGACAATAGTACATAGTTTTATTAAGCCGTATCTACACGACCTTGCACAGTGAGCCGTATGCAACTCGCGATAGAACGAGACAACCAAGCATTTGATCTCCTTCTCTCTAGAACTACTACACTACTACAAAGCCGGCCCAGGCGGGGCATTTTTAAGCACGATATGATCAGATTGATAATTTGATGTCAATCAGATTGTCTCGTCTGTGCAGACCGTTTGGTCGCGGCTAAAGTATATTTGGCTGTTTGCAATATTGATAGTCCAAATATTTATTTAAAAAGGAAAAAACAATACAGTAATGGATTTTAGTACAACTTCCTGGCCGCTAAAACCGTAAAATAATGAATTCGATTTTTTTTCCGAGCACATTGGAGAAAACAATATTTTCTCCAATATGCTCGGAAATGTTCACATTAATGTAGCAAAATTGGTACGAAAAGAACCTCCTTATGTACCGTCTCAAATAAAAAAATTCGAATTCATTATTTTACCGTTTTAGCGGCCAGGAAGTTGTACTAAAATCCATTACTGTATTGTTTTTTACTTTTTAAATAAATATTTGGACTATCAATATTGCAAACAGCCAAATATACTTTAGCCGCGACCAAACGGTCTGCACAGACGGGACAATCTGATTGACATCAGATTGTCAATCTGATCATATCGTGCTTAAAAATGCCCCGTCTGGGCTGGCTTTGTAGTAGTGTAGTAGTTCTAGAGAGAAGGAGATCAAATGCTTGGTTGTCTCGTTCTATCGCGAGTTGCATACGGCTCATTGTGCAAGGTCGTGTAGATACGGCTTAATAAAACTAAAGACATTTCAACTTTTTTTATGAACACAACTGTGCATTAAAAGAAAGTTTAGGCGGGAACCTTATTTTTCCTTTCAAATCTTATGCAAGAATACATTTTATTTCCTTTCATGTTTGGAGAAAAGCACTATATATGCCTCGGACGGAAATAGAATTTCGTGGATTCGTATGTAAAAATACTCATCCACGAAATTCGGTTTCCCGGCCTCTGCAATAATGTACTATTCCCTGCACGTTATACCACAGATAATCCTATGGACTAACTACCATGGTCCATGGCTGACCTGACATCGTTTTCGCCGGACTACGTAAAAGTAAATTTTAAAAATATTGTTTTCAGTTTTCCAGGGCATAGTAAAATATTAATATATTTTGTTCTCTTAATTGGTCATTAATTAATAATATAAGACCACTTTCAAACAAGGTTCAAGTAGCCTACATACGAGTATGTACTAATATTTGTAAACTAATTACTATTCCGTAATGCGAAGTAGGTAATCTGAAAACTTCATACAGAGTAGGTATATATATATGGTCAATTCCCCGCCCGAGGTTGTCACTGATTTTTCATACTACTTACATATGTATACATACCATAGCTGCGATAACTCGGGACAAGTTCTAGGGGTTTGATATCGATAAAAAAGATATTGATATAATTAAATTACATTAAATATTACAATAAAAATGTTCGATGTCATATTTGATATATAGCATTTTAAGATAATCAAAGTAAGCAGATGTCATTTCAATCAAAATAACAATTTACTGTCAGTACCATTCGTATGTTAAACACACGTTTTAATTTGTTTATTTTTTTTTATTTTAAATGAGGAGTAAATAAGTAATATCTATTTACTTATGTCGAGTAACATTTAGATGTTGACAGTAACATCGATATATGTTTTTGTATTTTTTAACATTATTTGCTACACTTTCCAGGTATGTACATAACATCAATTAAATAATTAACTCACAAGAGCTACGGAAATGATAGCCGCATATTCGCTTGTAGGACGCTATAAATTATATAACATTTGTAGGTCCCTAAATATGCACAAGTCATAATTCATTTATTTCCTTGAGGTATTTTGAATAAAAGTGTACGAATTTAATTTTAATCGTATGTAACTCAGAGGATAAGAACATTACAGATTAGTTGTAAAAGCTCTCGGGCTTCTTGTTGATTAATTTGCAATATTTATAAACGTATTATGATATCATATTACTTTTGTAGTAGTTATTTGATGATGTTTTTTGGTCAGGAGTGAGCATGGTCCTAGACAGGGTCACACTGAGCAACTTTAACTATACGAAATCACGAAAAAAAATCAGTTACTAAATTTAAACTATCGTAAGAAATATAAATATTATAATAAAATTATATTTATGTCGCCCATACTGACTAAAAATACGTGGGTGTTATCTGTAATTTTATTATTATTGCTCTTTATTATGAGTTACTTAATTGATTCATACTTGACTATCTATTAACTCATAATAGGATATTTTTTGGTTGTCTCTGTGGAGTGAACGTTGCTCAGTGTGTCCCACCCCAGTACTATGTTCACACCTGCTCCATGACCCAAAAATCATCCTGTATATTAGATTCCTGGATTCGTTTGTGTCATTAAGTCGTTTATTTTTAGCTTCAACTGTAACTGACCCCTGCACTCCAAACCCATGCGGTCCTAACAGCATTTGTCGACCAGATGGCACCGTGGCACACTGCTCATGCCGGCCACCGGCGCTTTCCGAACCTACCAGCTGCCGAACTGAGTGTCGCGCTGACTCCGACTGTCCAGCAGATCGAGCTTGCCGAAACAACAAATGTCACGACCCTTGCCCCGGCGTATGCGGCCTTCGAGCCACTTGCCAAATCAGAATGCATTCACCTATTTGCTCTTGTCCAATAAATTTCATAGGAGACCCATTCGTTCGCTGTTCGCCAGGTAAGAATCTGATAAGTCAGCCATTTTTCATCGTGTTCATTTGAAAACAGTTTTTAAAAATATTCTTACTTTACAGCGCTCACGGACGTCGAATCTAAGGTTGTTTCACGATGCCAAGACTGCGGACCGAACGCAGACTGCATCGATGGTCAATGTCGATGCAGACCAACTTACTTTGGAGCACCTCCTTTCTGTCGCCCCGAATGTCTTAGTTCCAATGACTGCGAATGGCATCTTACGTGTGTCAATCGCCGTTGCGTTGACCCTTGCCCCGGCGCATGCGGCCGTGGCGCGACCTGCTTACCTGTCGCTCATGAACCTCGCTGCGAATGTCCCCCCTCTACTACCGGAAACCCTCTCGTTGAATGTCGTCAAATTAGTGATATCCGTAAGACAGACTCAAATAAAAGATTGCTTTGTCCATTTAAATATTACGAATGTGTTGCTAGTTAAAACAATTGTTAGGTTAGGTTAGACGGTGAGCTCTGTTTTCGCTTTTAAAACTTAGGCATGGGTTTTACTAGTGAAACTGGGTGAGCTGTTTATCCCAAAACATACGTGAGCGTGAAGTTTTTTTACTAGGCCGCTTTACGAAAAGCGCTTCCTATACCATTTTGCTGATACATCATAGAGCATTGTTGAAAATGTAATATTAATTTACGGTTTCAAAATGTTGCAGAGAAACCAAAAGACGATCCTTGCTATCCGTCACCCTGCGGGCCTGGAGCGATCTGTCGCCCGAGAGGCACAGGCGCATCTTGCGAATGTGAGCCAGGTCTCCGCGGTGACCCGTATACGGGTTGCCGACCTGAATGTCTGGCAGACTCAGACTGTTCACCATCACGAGCTTGCGTTCGTTCTCACTGTCGTGACCCATGCGTCGGCAGTTGCGGCATCGGAGCAGACTGCGAAACCTTCAATCACCTACCAACTTGTTCTTGTCCACCCGGAACAAGGGGAAATCCTTTCGTACGATGTGAAGAAGTTGTTAAATCAGGTAGATATAATTATGTAAAAAAAAATATTGAAATTCAACCTATATTTCAGTTTTCAGTTATTTATATCATAAACATTTATTGTATTTTTAGTGCCGCCGTGCGATCCATCCCCTTGTGGCCCAGGAGCTTTGTGCACTGCTGTGGGTGAAAATGCTGTGTGCTCATGTCCGCAAGGTACCAGCGGCGACGCAGCCGCTGGGGGTTGTCGACCCGAGTGCGTAGTAACCTCAGAGTGCTCGCGCGATCGCGCCTGCGTGCGAAACCGCTGCATTGATCCATGCATCGGCGCTTGCGGCAACGGTGCAGAATGTCGTGTGTTTGATCATGCTCCAATTTGCTCCTGTTCACCGCCAACAACTGGAAATCCATTCCTAGGATGTAGACAAATGGATGGTAATATATTTTCACCTTTCCAATCACATCACATAAATCTATAAAATAAAATCAAGTAAGGATTTTTTTTATTTATTTTTTCTTATTTCAGTGCCGACCAGTAAGAGCCCTTGCGATCCTAACCCATGTGGGCCGCACGGAACTTGCCGCAACGGTTTCTGTACCTATCCTGAATGTATTGTAAACGACGACTGCTCTGGTGATCGTGCCTGCATTAATCAGAAATGTACTGATCCATGCGTGGGAGCATGTGGTCTAAATGCTATTTGTTCAGGCGTCCGACACTCGGCGGTTTGCTCATGTCCCAATGGTTACACGGGATCTCCCTTTGTACGTTGCGAACGGATTATCATCCCCACACCAGCATCAGTACCAGAATGCATCAGAGATGACCAATGCGCTGACAACGCCGCCTGTGTGGACTCTCGCTGCTCACCTGTTTGCGGACCCTCCAACTGTGGACTCAACGCACGTTGCATAGCTAAACAGCATAGGGCTCGCTGTGCTTGCTTACCTGGATACGAAGGCGACGCTTACACTGGCTGTTATTCAGGTACCTACATACCCATATCTCATTAACTGCATATAAGTAACACAGGTATATGTAACATTTAAAGCTTACAATTACAATATTTTTACAGTGCAATGTCACAGCAACAATGATTGCCCGTACGACGAGAGTTGCGATAGTGGTTCTTGCGTAAAAGTGTGTCCACGAATTCGTTGCGGCACTGAAGCGCACTGTGTGGCGCGCGGTCACGTTGCCACGTGCGAGTGCGACAGCGGCGCCCACGGCAATCCTTGGACCGCCTGCCATAGAGCTGAATGTACTGTGGACGACGACTGTGTAACATGGTTGGCATGTCGTGGAGGCACTTGTCAGAACCCCTGTCCCGGGGCCTGTGCGCCGGATGCGGTGTGCACAGTCACACGTCACTCTCCTGTTTGCGAATGCCCGCGCGGAACTGTAGGCAACCCCAACGGTGAATGTCGAAGAGGTAAACATAATATCCCATTATTTAACCACAATGATATTATCTTATTTGTAGGTACGATTCTCCCGCCCCGAAAGAGTTTAAGGTGTAACAATATATAATTGATTTAGAGGTAATATTATAATATCCATTTAGAATAAATATCAATGAACTTTGTTCTAGTTGTTGATGATGTCGAATGTGAAACTGACGCTGGTTGCGGCCCTGATTTGGCTTGCCTACAAGGCAAATGCATGAACCCTTGCGACGCTACATCGTGTGGCAGAGGAGCCGTTTGCCGTGTGGCAAATACACTACCATTCCGAACGCTAGTGTGTGAATGCCTTAAACCATTAACGGGTGATGCTTCAGTGCAATGCAGTCCAAGTAAGTTTTCCATACTAGAAAAATCCGTTCACTAACAATAGTTAAAAAATGTTTTTAGTAATTAGCTAAGATATGATCATTGAATACAATTCTAATTAATAACAATGTAATTGTTTAAAGTGCAGGTGCGATAGCTAATGACATCAACGACATTGACATGTAAAGAAAGAGCCCAAATAAATGAGTGGGTATTATTTAGCATGTTTTATAATATGCACTATTGTATATATACACAAAAAAGATCCACTGTATAAATTATATTCACGACACCCCTTTATTAGTTAGTCGACGAATTACACGGTACGTCAGGCAGTAGGATTTTGCTCGGCGCATAATATCGTCGTGTTAAATATGATAAGAAGATAATGTAGAATTAAAACTCCTTACGTCACTATAACTAAAAATAAGTAATGGTATAAAAGTAGGGATATTAAAATTACCAAATGTCGGAGGTGAATAAATGTTATATTATATTTAGATGTTCCAAGGAATAAGCCAGCACGATCAGCAAGTGTACAATAGTTGTTTATGCAACAGTGATATAATAAACGTTCTTAAAATTCGAGGGTCGCTATTACAAAACTTGACTAATAATATACCCAAGAATATTAAGAACCAATTATGAACTGTTGCATACACTAGTTTTTACGACAGCAAAATAGCGAAAACTGTGGCATAAACTACTATTAAATATACCTATAGTATGTTATGTTGTGGAAATCTTTGGGGGAGGCCTATGTCCAGCAGTGGACGTCTTTCGGCTGAAATGATGATGATGATGTTATGTTGAGTAAGTGAGCTCTCAGACCCATCGTTTGTACGGTGCTCAGATCAACAATTACATAAATATATATTTACTCGCCTCCACTAATGATAATACAGGGCCTTACCATGACGTCTTAACGCGATTCAGTTTAGGACCTAAACTGAGTCGCTGCCATACAACTGAGCACAGTTAGAAAATTAAACCGAATCGCGTTAAGACGTCATGGAAAGGCCCCCGAGCTCAGTTAAGAACCTAAACTGAATGGCGATAAGACGCCATGGTAAGGGCCCTGTTCTTCTGAAGTTATTTACATACCTACCTAACCTACCTCAAGAACGTTTCTATTTCTTTTTTTGAGATATGTTTGCGGACAACAGCTCAACAGTATAGCATAGAACAATACTAATTTATTCATTGCGGCTTTAGGAGGTGAATGTAACGAAGACTCAGAATGTGGTGATGAGGAGACGTGCTCCTTTAAGCGCTGCGTTCCAGTGTGCGGGCCCGGCGCGTGCGGCGTGGGCGCCGAGTGCCGCGGCCACGCGCACCGCGCTTCCTGCACTTGCGTGCCGCCGTTACGGGGCGACTCACGAGTCGCATGTTTACCCGGTTAGTGGTACTTGCATTACAGCGCGTAATTTTTTCGTTTACAAAGTAGAAAGTTTTAGAATATGATATTCCAGCATGAAAACTCGCGTTACGTCACGTTAAGTTACTTTAGAAAGTTATTCCCCCTTCTTTACGATTCATTTTTTATATTTGTAGGCGTTCCAGAAGTTCAATGTACATCGGATTCAGAATGTGGTTCCGCGGAAGCTTGTGTAAATCGGCAATGCGTGTCAGCTTGCGCCGGAGCATGCGGTACTGGCGCCTTATGTGAGGCCACACAGCACCGCGCGCGCTGCCACTGCCCGCCTGGCACGGCTGGTGATCCAGCACGCACTTGTTATACACGTAAGGCTTTTTACTGATTAAATCACAATATACTGACACCCTATCCAATCACACTGAGTTTTGAATACTTATGAAACTTTATCTGGTTTTTAGCTGAGTGCACATCTGATGACAACTGTCCATTTGACAAAGTATGCATTAACGGATATTGCCAAGACCCATGTATCCTTGGATCGCCTTGTGGTCGGGATGCAACGTGTGAGGCCATCGCGCACGTGGCCACGTGCCGCTGCCCAGCGGGAACGCAGGGCGATCCCCGACGCGCTTGCATCTCCGCCGTTTGCCACTATAACGAAGACTGTGATGATACGCAGATATGCGACCGCCTCAATAGAGTTTGCCGCCCCGCTTGCTCCGATAGCGCTTGCGCTCCTGGAGCACTATGTACAGCTCAATCACATCGTCCAGTCTGCACGTGTCCACCAGGACGCTCCGGCGATCCGTACTCACTTGGTTGTGCCTCGTACGATGTCGGCCCCGAATGCACGAGCGACTCCGAATGCTCGGCCCCACTGGCGTGCGTTAACACTCGATGCGTTGATCTTTGTGTGGGCCACCCATGCGAAACCGGTCTTGTGTGCAAAACGGTTGATGTATTGCCACTTCGCGCCGTGTCGTGTGTCTGCCCAGACGGAGGACGCGTAGCTCCCGATAGCGGCTGTCGGGCGCCGCCGGATGCAGAGTGTTCAGCAGATTCAGACTGCGCGAATAGCCAAACCTGTCGCCGCGGCAGCTGCGTAGAAGCATGCAGAGCAGACCCGTGTGGACTCAACGCCCTTTGCGAATCTGTCGACCATGCCTCCCGTTGCTCATGCCCACCCGAATACACTGGAAACCCGAGAACAGAATGCAACTTAGGTAACATATTACAATCCATATGTCAGGAATATACTTTAATTTAAATTTATAGAAACTAACTCAATGAACTTTATTTTTAGAACCAAGACTGCCATCTATATGGGAATGCTATAACGACGACGAATGCGGCCCAGAGCGTGCCTGTGAAGATCGTCGATGCATAAACCCATGTAATTCTGCTTGTGGCGAAGGTGCACTGTGTCGTGTCATTGACCATAAGGCACAATGTTCTTGCCCTAGAGGGTTCTCAGGCGATGCTCGTGTGAGATGTCAACCACGTAAGTTTAAAAAAAATTGTGATTGACTTTCTATAATATTTAATCCTTACTTAGAGCAGATAAAAAAATTTCGTTGCATACTTACTTTCAGCATCGGACGTTCAAATAATCCCAGTGGGATGCAAAGCCAACTCTGACTGTCCACTATCCCAAGCGTGCATAAATGGCGCTTGCGCTGAACCGTGCGCGTGTGGCTCACACGCAGAGTGCAACGTTATAAGACATCATCCAGTATGTTACTGCGAGGAAGGATACTCTGGCAACCCGTACATTGGGTGCACTAAAGGTAACTTGCCAGCTTACAAAGCAGCTTGCTTGCTTGCTTGCTTGACTTGGTTGCCAGTTTGTGTTATTTTTGTTATTTTGAGGTGCAATAAAGAGTATTGTATTGTAACTTTTATTACAAAATAAAATTTTGCAATAGGTAGGTATTTCATTCGATTAGGATTTCATTGATTTATTATTTATTTATTTTTACAGTCGGATGTTCATCAGACTCTGAATGTCCTGACAGCGATACATGCTACAACGGCGTTTGCGTCAATCCTTGTATTGTTGAGGCACCATGCTCCATAAGCGCTGAATGTTTCGGCAGAAATCACCGTGCAAACTGTCGTTGTCCAGCCGGTACAAATGGCAATCCGTACAACAGATGCCAACCAGTAGAATGTGAAATAAATGCCGATTGCAATGATGACAGTGTTTGCATGAAAGGAGTTTGCCGAAATGCCTGTTCTTTAGAAGGACGAACCCCGTGTGCAAGTAATGCAGAGTGCTTCGCTCGAAACCACGCGGCATCTTGCAAGTGTCCACCTGCGCTTCCTATTGGTGATCCCTTATCCCACTGCGAAAAAGTCGTAATTGGACCAGAATGCATAATGGACAGCGATTGCCCGAGTGGTCAAGCATGCCTCAGAGACCAGTGTCGGGAAGCTTGCGCCGAATTACAACCATGCCAGGCGAATGCAAGGTGCACAGTATCTGATAGTGTACCATTCCGTACATTGATATGCCGTTGTGCTGAAGGCTACATTCCGGATGTCGGTGGCGCCTGCAAACCTACACAATTACCGGCTCCTAGTTGTTCATCTGACAATGACTGCAGCGATACCGAGTCATGCGTTAATAGAATTTGTCGAAATCCGTGTAATTGTGGTGAAAATGCGGAGTGCTTTGTTCGCAATCATCGCCCGGTGTGCTCATGCCGCGAGGGCTTTGACGGAAATCCTTATCAAACTTGCCGCACTGTTGGCTGTCGCACCAACTCGGAATGTGAATCAAATCAAGCATGTGTAAATGGAAATTGTGTAAGTCCATGCTTATTAAACAGTAACTGTGGGCCAAATGCTGACTGTTACGTAGAAAGAAACCAACCACTCTGCCGTTGTCGACCTGGATTCGAAGGAGATGCATATGAAGGATGTAATGCTATAGAATGTAGATCAAACGGAGATTGCCCTCTAGACAAAGAATGTCGAGGCCACAGATGCATTAATCCATGCTATTCGAAAACAAACTGCGGTACAAATGCAGTTTGCTTAGTGCGCAATCACATCGCAGTCTGTAAGTGCGAACAAGGTTTTATTGGAAGTCCCTATGTTGAATGTAAACCTGAAATTATTGCAGAATGTTTTGTTGACGCTGATTGTCCACCTAAATCGGCATGTTTGTCATCCAGGTGTGTTAATCCTTGTTCAGTGCTCAAACCGTGTGCAACGCCGGCGCAGTGTGAAGTCTCACCTACATTACCTGTTCGTACTATGATTTGTACCTGTCCACCGGGCTACATTAGCAGCGGAGGAGGTTTATGCCGTCCATTCACTACTTTCTCGGACGTTGCTTGCGAAATCGATACGAACTGCACATCTAATCACGCCTGTATTTCTTCAGTTTGCCAGAATCCGTGTGAGTGTGGTCCAAATACAGACTGCCAAATTAAGAACCATAAACCAGTATGCGCTTGTCGACCAGGATTCATCGGCGATGCACGCACTGGGTGCTACGATGTTCTCTGCCGATCAGATTCACAATGCTCAGACGACGAAACTTGCATCAACAACCGCTGTATCCCCGCTTGTTCAGTTGACGGCGAATTATGTGGAACGTCGGCCGAATGTTATGGAACTAACCACCGCGCTTCTTGTCGCTGTAAAATAGGAACTGCCGGTAATCCATCAATCGGCTGTACGCCTATCGGCTGTAGGGCAAACTCAGACTGCCCGTCAGATAGATTGTGTGTTAACTCACAGTGTATAGAACCCTGCACAGCAAACACCTGCGAACAACCTGCAGAGTGCAGGGTGCATCTTCACGAAGTGCATTGTGTCTGTCCACCCGGTTACCAGAGTACAGACCAAGGTTGTACTAAAACTATAGAACCCCAATGCACAACGGATTCAGAATGTCCGTCAGGAACCGCGTGTCTAAATGCTAAGTGTGTCGAACCTTGTCTTGAGACAAGCCCGTGCGGTAATAACGCAAAATGCAGGGTAGTTGACTCGCTTCCTGTCAGGACAATGGTTTGCGAGTGCTTACCAGGATATAGAGGAAACGCTTTGGTAGAATGTACACCAAATATACGTAAGTTTTAATAACTATTACTTAAATATTTATATTCTGATATACCTAAATTGAAATCTAATATGTACTTATAACAAATCTTAACATTATTGTCAAATTTCAGCACCTACTGCGGTATGCATAGAAGGACAAGCAATTGATGCAAACGGTGAATGCGTGCCATGCCGCGAATCGGAAGGCCGCATTGTGGACTCACGTGGACGCTGCGTATGCGATGCAAGTCGCGGCCTTGTTTTACGTGGCGATGAGTGCTTGCCTATTGCGGGCTGTCGCTCCGACACCGACTGCGACGACCGCGCCACGTGCCGCAACAGCATTTGCATACCTGCTTGCGACGCTGACCCATGCGGATTGCATGCAATCTGCACCGCACAGGGGCATCGCTCCATTTGCACATGTGCCAACGGTTATACTGGAAACCCTAAAGAGCATTGTAACGCCACTACGCCTAATTATCGCACGGACTTCCCACTACCGGACATGCAAGTAAGTAATATACGTAGGTAATTCAAATTTTTAGAAGCTTTTAGTCAGGATGGTGAAAACACTTACGCAATTGCAAATAATTTATAGTTCACAGCTTCAAACTATCTCCAGCAGTACTTGCAATCTCTACTATAATCACAAAACAGTTTTGTGACTATAATGGCAAGTCATAATGCTGAAAAGGGTTATCGTCGAAAATCATTTCGAATTGTCAAATATCACTTCCGAACCAACTTGATAAGCTTGGTTTGATAGAGTAGTGTTTTTGACGAGATATTGCACGTGTGTTACTTTTTAACACAAAACTGACTAATGTATTGCTTTTAGGTACACTGTCTCGCTGACGCAGTAAAAGTGAGCTTGAAGATTAAAGATTTTAATGGCGTTTTGTACGTAAAAGGATACAGCAAAGACGAACGCTGCAGACTAGTCGTACAAATACCCTCGCACGAGGAAAGCCTTGTTGATTTCACCGTGCACTTCGGAGACTGCGGTTTAGTGCACGTGAATGTAAGTACAAACAATATGAATTCAATTCGACGAACAAAAACGCCACGTATTAACTTGCACAGCCTAGTGACAAGAAAAATCCGAGAAATGCAGAAAAAATTCCACATAAACCAAACAATTTCGTTTTGTTGCAACAAGTCCACCCATATAATAAGCTCCTAATTTGTTATGTCACTGCTGAAGTACGTGAGACAATATTTTATAATATCGTTTGAAGAACGAATTGTTGCATTTTACTGTATTTCTTACAGGGCATGGCCAGCTTCGTGCTCGTGATGCAGATTCACCCTACACTTCTAACATCAAACGCAAAGGCGTTCCACATCAAGTGTATATACCAGACGGGTGAAAAGAACGTAACGCTGGCGTTCAACGTCTCCATGTTGACTACTGCGGGTACAATTGCAAATACTGGACCACCGCCGACGTGTTCGATGCGCATCGTCTCGAGGACCGGGGACGAGGTTAGCTCAGCGGAGATTGGAGAGAACCTCGTCTTGCAAGTCGACGTCCAGCCGTCAAGTATGTACTTACTGCATTCATTATTTGACTTTGGTATTACATTAGTTTGTTTCGCTTGACTATAGAGGCACTAGGATATAGGTCTGAGAACGAATTGAAAATTAAAACTAATCGCAGAAACTTTATTTGATCGTCAATCCCTGGCACTAAATAAATTAGAACCACTAAGTCCTCCAACTAATGGATTCAATTGCAACGATTCAAACTCACTTTTTTATCACAATAGAGGCGTGACATGCTTCGACTGCACCGGGCAGTCATCGTCGGACAGACAGATTGGTGTTGTCACCTTCGTGGCTCGGGCATCACTGCCCGAGACCGAACCCGAACTGAGCCGTGAACTGCAATATAATGTCAGTATGACTCACGATAGTTTAAATTAACTAATGCATTATTTTGTTTTGAAGGTATCTACGGTGGTTTCGCACGCAGCTGCATAGCAAAGACTAGTGAAGCAACGACGAACGTAGAGAATGAGTACACGGTGACAGACGCGGATGGCTGCGCCACGGATGCCACCATCTTCGGGGACTGGGAGCGCAGCGAGGACGGCAGCGCACTGCGCGCCGCCTTCAATGCGTTCAAGTTCCCGAGCAGCGACAACATACGCTTCCAGTGCAACATACGAGTCTGCTTTGGAAAATGTCAACCGGTAAGACACAGCACATTATTACGACCTTGCCTGATTGACCACATGGATATACAGATATTAAAATGTGGAAAAGTATGCAAGACACTCGAAAGATTGCTCGTACTGAAACAAAATCATCACTGAACAAAAAAAAATTGCACCACAAGCTACAAGTTCAATGTTAATCTCTCTTATAGCAACCTTAATTTGTAGAAAGACTTTCTATTAATCAAATAAATAAATAAGTACTCGTATATAATTAATGTAATACATCTACAGGTTGACTAAACTTATTCAAACACATAAAGTCAGCTACAAAGATATGAATACAGCCAACGTGCAAAAAATATGTATACAGGACTTTATTGCCTGAACATTAACACGTTCAGCGCCGGTGACACAGCGTCTGTGATCAAACAATTCTTACTCCTATGCCATGCTATCAAATACGTGACTACGATAATTTCACCCGGCATAGCTTAAGGGCTCAGTGAAACGCTGCCGGAGTCGAACGTGTTAAGGTCGTGTATTTTTGGCACTTTGGCTGTATCCATATCTTTGTAGCTGACTGTACCACATTGGTAACAATAGGCATTGGTAGGTACTATAGCGTTCAGAATTGCATGGGCAATTTATGAATGAATTCAGTCATAAACTACTCATGCAATTCTGAACGCGTGTGTACAATTCAATTACATATTGGCATTGTTATGAGAAAAAAGATCTATAGTTCTATAGGTACATTATTTGTCATATTTCCACAGGTCAATTGTCGCGGTGCGGATGCTTATGGTAAACGAAGAAAACGAGAAGCGATCGACACCGATGGCCCTCTGTCGACGAGAGAGGACCAAATTCGAGAAGAAGTTAAGGTCGAATCAAACCAGATATTGACGTTAGAAAGGCGCGATCCGTCACGTGTAGCGCGACAGCGCGACGCGTCCGGCGGCAGCGGGGACCCGGCGGCCGGCGCTGGCGAGGTGTGCGTGTCGGCGGCCGGGCTAGCGGTGGCGTTGGCGTTAACGGCGCTGCTGGCGCTCGTGGCGGTGGCAGCGGCTGTGGCGTGCTGGTTGGTGGCATGGCGACGCGCAAGGCCACCACCCGCGCCGCTACCGCACCCGCCTGACTTCCCGAACCCTCTGTTCCAGCGCTAAGACACACTACTACTAGTCCTCGCCCCGCTCCTCCGCCGGCACTGGGCGGTGTCGGCTCCTTTCTTCTTACTCACTTAGCTTTAATATGTGTGCGCCGTCGGAGGACCGCCGGGCTAGGGCGCCGGAAGCGCCGCGCAGCACAAACTGCGCCCCTCGCTCGCGCTACCAGCGCCCTTTTAGATTTATATTGTATCTATATTAACGTGGAATCGTCAAATCCTTCGAATTTTGTGATATTCATAAAACATAATATACATTGAAAGAAATCACCAGATTTTTATGTAAAATAAAATTAGGTTAAGTAAAATAAACAATTAATAAAAAACCGTGTTCTTTCTGTCCATCTACCAAACGTATTTACTTGATTCTCCTAAACTAGAGACAAACAATCTACTCTTCATTCGTTTGGGAAAATTATCGGCTGTGTGTAGTTTTATACCCAATTACCCACGATGCGGCCCTGTCGTGTGAGTGCAATTGCTTATACGAATGAACAAGTGAAAAGAAAAATATGTACGAGTAACTAATCTGCGTTGCATGTGCCTGCTTTGTGCTTTAAGGTACACATATGATAAATTGATAAAACAATGAAATGTTAAATTGGGCCATAAAGAGATGAAATTTTATTATAACATTAAGACCATTAAGTTTACGTGTACTTATACGATACGGATATGCAACGGAAAATTTCTTGCTCTTCTTCTTCTTTGGCAGTATCATTCTTGACAGAATGGTCGTGGTAATCACTTCAGGTATTGGTGGCAAGCTTCACAACACACCGCCACTCTTCTACGATAGCCGCCTGCCTCGTGTATTCATGTAGTGATGATGAGCCATTTACTGCCGCTTTAATCTGGTCAGTCCACCTCATAGGAGAACTTCCACGTGGCCTGGTATCCTCATCCTTTCCGTGGACCACAAGTCGCTCAATAACCACCTGTCCTCGGCGGCATACGTGATGTGGCACGCCGGCGGTATGCAAATATACAATAGCATACGATCCCTTTGCGCGGTCTTTAAGGCCAGAGAAAGAAACCGCTTTCGATGCTACGGGATCAAAGACAGATGGAACTTAGGAAGTAGGTATGGGATCCAGCGACGTACCGCGTCATGCCGTAGTTTGCCGTGGCAATGCCTTATACACATTGTAGTCGTAATGTAACATATCCATATTTTATTACGCCCTGGAAAACTAAAAAAAAATTTTTACTTAATCCGGCGAAAACGCTGGCAGCCATGGTAGCACGGGCTATGGAGATTAGCTGTGGTATGACGTTACTATGCCAGAAAACAACATTTGTCAAAGTCAAATTGTCATTTACGTATAAATTGTTCCGTTATTTGTTGCCCGTCAATGTCACAGAAGATGTTACGTTATGAACTTCCCTCGTATAAGATTCAACATGAAGTTAGCTTCGACCAGTATAATGACGTCACTACAGCATCAACGTTTTCAGAGTTCAAAATGAAAAAATATGTAGGTATACAATTTTTTCATTGAAAATACGTACACTTTTAATACATACCTGAAATCAAACAATATTGGGTGCAATACGATGTATTCAGAGAGAGTACGTGGTCGTGCGTTACCTACCTTTTTGGATTCGTTTACAGCACGACCATGGGATTAAATAATTAGAAAATATAGTGATTGGCCCATGGTATAATCATTGGCAGGGCCAATAAACACAAAGTACAATTATTGGCATGCCAATCAGGGGCCAATGATTATACTTTCGTCCCATTTTTTCCCGGGATAACTTGTCATCAAAAGTTTTACTATTTAGCACCTTATTTGGGAAGGAAAAATGTTGAAACTCGAGGTTCACTTTAAAGGGCCAATTATTGTACTGCTTACCCTACAATGACTGCTTTACTTAATAGTAAAATATCAATAAAATCACCTAAGTTGTTTGTTACTTTTCCGTAGGCTGGTTTTAGTATTTTTTAACTCTTAATATTATCTTTAACACTCGTATTGTAATGGCCTTCCTTATGTACAGTCGCATATACTACTATTTTAAATATCGATTCCAGCAAATATTCATAAGACTGATTCATAAGACGTGAGCAGGATTAACCTTACGATTTCAGTGATTGATATAAGCTAGTATTTCATACTTAGGCTTAACGAAATTAACGTTAAATGTAATTTAATTTAATCTCCGAACTATGAGTTAATTGATACTTAACTATCAATTAAGTATCAATAACCTCATAATTAATTAATTTATATATAGTCTAGTATGTAATAATTAGCTAGATCACTTCTGTCTTAAGAACAGTTTCAGCATGGGCCATCGTTTACAAAATTTACGAAAAATTAAAAAAGTACAGATTCTCTCCACCGGCTGGATAGCGACCCGTTAGCTCCACCTACACCCTCATGCACCCGTGAGGAATTCTAGTATGTTGCATATATGCATAGCCCGTGTGGTGGCGGATCAACACTCCCTTTTCTCACGTTGGTGTCGTAGAAATCGACTGCGGGATATGGTTTCAAACGGGGATGTTGTGAAAGGTGGGCTAGCTAATAGGTATCACAAATATCACAATTACGAGGTACCTGCTGAAACTTGACCAGTCTTCTGTGATTTACCTTCCGTTTTGGGAACAAAACCCTGGACTCCGAATTTTTCTCAATAATGTGGCGCGCCGGGCTGAGGGGGTGCCTCAAAATAAAATCGCCCCTGGTACCACGGCTGACCACAAACATGGAAAATTGATATTGACGGAAAATTAGACGGAAATTTGATAGTTAATGGTTATAATATCTTAAGGTAATCTTAAGGTGAACTAAACTTGCTAACTTCACATCCAGGAAAAGGTTTTTACAACGAGGAAATGCTGCCAGCATCCTAGGTACAAATGCCTCAAGGACCTATTTTAGATTTAAGGTAGGTAGTTAGGTAAGTTACACTTACTGTATATATTTTGAAAATAAATGTAAGTATTATTAATAAAAACTAAGTTCCACAGTTTTCGACAGTAAAGCAAGTGGAAGTATGATTGAGAGAACGACATTCTTGTAGAAGAAATCAAGGCTAGTGAGGTTTATTATACAGATTTGTAAAAACCACAAACGCAACCATACCCCAGTAACCGCCAGCAAAGAATGTCACACAGCAGGTATGTACCTAGGAACCGTGTCGCAAACAACTACCTAATATAAATAAGCGAACTTGTAAATTAGGAACGCTAATGAAAAGGTAACGAATGGCGACAAACATCAGTAAATATTTACAAAAGGGGTGTGCATGTGTACTTTCGGAATGTTATATATTATTTGCCGCCTTTTGGCACCGTCCAGTTTAATCGAACAGCTGGAACAGCGACGACCCGCGCCCGATGTCTCGTATTCCGGTGCTACTCGACTCTTCAAAGAAGAAATACGAACAAATGTGGTAAGTTAAGACATGTTATTATTAAAACTAGAAATCACACTTATTAACACAGAAAAATAACAAAATTTTCACACCGTTAGAACCTGTTACAAAATATACTCACATATTATTTTACCAATAGTTAAGTTATGTTAGCTGGTCTTCAATAATAGTGAAGGATATATGTATGAAGTTTTTAAATTGCAAATATATTTGTACATATCCATACTTAAACTTGCTAGACACAAGTTTCAAATTAAAATTTGACTCTTAAGATTGTCTACCTATCATAGTCTAATACTGGTGTAAAAGTGGGCGGAGCGGCTGAAAGCGCCGAAATTTTAAAACGTTATAAATATAAGAGCTTGGGCAGAGAGTACCTTTTTGAACCATTCGAGGTCGAAACCCTTGGTCCATGGGGTCCCAAAGCACGCAAGTTTTTCGTAGAAACGTCTGGTTGATGTTACTGGTGACCGAAGAGCTGGTGGCTTCCTCGCACAACGTATCAGCATTGCGATACAGCGAGGAAATGCCGCCAGCACCCTAAGTACCATGCCTCAAGGACCTATTTTAGATTTAAGGTAGGTAGAGGTAGGTAGCTAGGTAAGTTATACTTACTGTATATATTTTGAAAATAAATAGGTACTGGTATTGCATATTTTGAGAGAGCGCCGACCGTACTTTAATAAAACAAATCAAATTCTCTGTACCTAATCCACTAGGTTCCCCAAGATTCGGTCGGTATGTATAATGTATTTTTATAATTCTTGCTATTGGCTTCATCGTCTAAACAGAAAAAAAGCCTACTATTTTCCGTTTAGATGATAGACTAAAACTAATCAAAATGAAACTATATGACAAAGTTGAGAGGGCTGACGACTAGGTTGAAAAACTATGATTTTAATTAGTCCGTCAGTTAGATTATCTAAAATTATTAGACACGTATTTTTTCCTTTTTCAATTTAACTAAAATGTACGAAGATAAAGAACATCAAAGTTCCGGGTGAGGGGCTTGTGACGTCACTACCCTTACATACATATACATACCCTCAAAGTACAATTTTAGACTTTTTATTTACCACTTTTACAGCATGTTAACGTATCGTAACGGTCACTGAGCTAAGCCGCAGATAGAAGGACAGACAGGTATAAGCGTTCCTAGTTGCGGAACCCCTAAAAGGCGAATGATACACTAACTGAATATGAATAGGTAGATTATATTCTTGTATGTAAGTACTCGGTTGTATGCACTGCGTGTAGTTTTTGTAGGTTCTAACCTAACCTAACCTTCTTTTCTGGCAGCCGTTTGTTTTTGCAGGTTGTCGCAATTCTAACCTTACCTACTTTTCTGGAAGCCGTTGGTTTTTGTAGGTTGTCGCAGTTCTAACCTAACGTAGATTTGTATGTCCATCTCTATCACACTTGCATATTAGAGTGAAAAAGAGGTTTTTCCGTCAATGCCAATTTACGATGTTCGTGGTAGGCCTGCTGAGCTTGACCTGTAGGATTGGCGGAACGTACGTAGACTACGTAGCACCTTAAACGTTTAAATTAAGAAAGGATTTCATATACTTATGAAATTTCGGACTCGTGCTACCGTGATCGGGTAGCCCAGTGGTTAGGTTAGGTTAGGTTAGTAAATATAAACTATTATTGTTTTCTCATAGTAATGACATTTTCATAACTCCTGCAGGTATTGTTACATATCTTGATACGCCACTTATTAATATCGTCCGCAATGTCATGTTTGCCAAATTGTCATCTATCTTACTCTTCCACATTCTTATATCGTCCATAACACATTTCGTCAACAATTTATACGGTCCACAGTGATAATTCGCCCGAATTCCAAGATCGACCGTAATGCAAAGTATCATGTAGTTCACATTTAACAGACCGACGTTTCTCATTAATGGTCAAGCATTTAAATCAGGGATCGTCCCCGGTAAAAATTAAAATCGAAATAGTGCCCAGCATTCGCAATACTTTCCTATTTCATTGATTTTATTAAAGGGTTATCAAAAAATGATCACAGCCGTTGGTAAGGACAGTAGTAGTGGAGGTCAAGATGCTAAATTTGTAGTAACTCGAGCGTCCCGGGGTCCCGACCCATCGGAATCGAAAGATTAGTTGATATGAAGAATAAAAGGTTATATTGTGGTGACTTCTTTTTTAGTAGAGGGGAAGCGACTACAGACTTTTTTTCATATAAAAAAATATTACGTGGAAATTCTCGAGCGTGCCATGTATTGATGTAGGTACACACGCGTTCAAAATCGCGTGGGCAAGTTTATAAATGATTTCATCCATAAATTGCCCATGCACTTTTGAAAGCGTGTGTACAGGTCGCGCAAAGTTTCCTAAAAATTCAAAAAATAATCTACCGCGTTCCAGAACTTCCAGTAAGTCAACTTGAATTCAAGTTTCCACTCCTTTCCATGAAATCGTCACATTTTTGAAATGGATACTTTTTAACAAGTAATTACTTAATCAACTATTCGTTAATCTGACGCGTACGAGTATTTTTGACTTTGTTTTTTTTTGACAAGATCGAACCTATATCAAGGACTCATATGCGGCGGAGGTACTTAATAGGGTAGAAGGTATTCCCCCGTATGTTACCGCGCCGGAGTTATTACAGAAATACCCCCTTTGCGTCCATTACTATAATGATTCATCAGATTTCCTGAATAAGATGTTAAAAACCGAGATACCGAAATTGAATACTCGTAAGTGCCGGTAAATTTAGCCTAATTTACAATAACATAGCCTCATTTACTAATTTATAAGTAGCGGTATGGTTCAATCTATATTTAGAGGAAATTGCACGGTGGACCTTTACGTGTGAACAAGATAGGAAGGAGTCGAAATAGAGATGTTGAGGAATCAGAACAGTGAGCCATATGACAATGAGGACGAAATAAAATAATGTAAGGAAATATATAGCATTGGGCGAAGTCGCTATAAGCCAATACGTTGAATAGATATAGGTATCAGATGACAATCAGTAAATAATAGTAGAGCAAGCGCAACAAGATTAATATACTAGTTGCTAGTACTAGCTGACCCCTCAGATACCGGCCCAAGTACTCATAATACTGCATCATAGTCACGAGATCGCTAAGATATAGGTATAACTACGACAACAGTTCTTAAATAACAATGAAGGAATCCTGGCCGTTTGCTTACTTTGTTCAGAATCTCATGTTAGCGTGTAAGTATAAATAAGTTAATTATTCTACTTACAAATTCAAATATGTACGAGTAAGTGGAATAACGTAAATAACAAAACCAAAGAATTAAAAAAAATAGTTACACATAGATATTACCTAGTTATCCTATTGTTAATTTTATATACCTATTAACATTATTACAGATCAATTCACGAAAGCTGGCGGAGAAAATGTATGAAACTGTCATTAATTTCATAGACATTCCGCGTAAGCTTTCGCGAGTCGATCTATACAAAACTGATATTTTTTTCCTTTGTTTAATTCTGTTAAATGTCACTTACGTACGACATAAATATTCGCCATTTAACTAATAATAACCTGCTAGTCAATTAGTGCCAAATATCTGTTTAATTGTATTTTGTTATGCATATAAAAAAATATTAGTTTTAATAATCTCATTGTTGCTTGTTGCAATTAATACGAGTACACACACTTAAAACCATTATACGGATTATACGATCAAAGAAAGAGGCTCACAAAATATTTTGGTTATATCATCAGATTAAAAGAAGTTGTTAAGATTAAAAGGCAACATTTTACATTGTTTTATCTTTAAACGAGATGTGATTTAGCCCAGACGTGATCGCAGGCGCAGTCGTGACGTAACTGTCATCGCCAGTACACAGCGCCGAGCGCAGGCGCGGCCCCCTACCCTCCCCCCTTCCTGTACACTCCCCACTACCCAGAATCGCAGTTATTCACCAATTGCTACGATTGACGGACGGATACAGTCGGGTGTCCGCCACGCTAAGAGCGACCTCGTTCGCTTGCGTCCGTTCATTAATCAGCCGTCGCGCGTCGCTAGCGACGTACGCGACATCAGTCATAGAGTTATGGTACTGTGAAACGATAGCATGAGTAAGGCCGAATCTTCAATGGAAGCCGCTGTAATACCCAGCGTGGCAATCAACGTGGACCAGTGTGACGACCCGAACGAGGAAAGTTCAAAGCTTCTTGATGCTAACGCACCCACACCGATCGTGACGCCCTCTGGACAAATGCGCAAAGTGAAGAGCTTCAGCGATACACACAGACTTCGAGATGTGACAACCGCTTCAAGTGCAGCATCAGCTCGATGCCTGCGCCCCTATGAGCAGGTGACTCCATACCCCGAAGGTTCTGAGTGTGGGACAAATCAATACGGAGCACCTTCAGTCCGATCTCTTGCATCAATCGGAATGGGATGCACGGACGGGAAAAAACTGGTCATTAGAAGAGTGCCCACTTCGCCTACGGAACTGTTTCATTTAGTGCGACCTCCTACGTGAGTATGTCAACAAATGGATATACTATGTTATATGAATTTATGTATTTATATGTAAGTAAGTTTATATACTCGTATGTCTATTTTTTATATATTTTTTTCCATAATTATATTTATTGTTTTGCGTAATTGTGTTTGTAGTTCATTTCATCTATACGTTTGCACCGCCTACTCTCACAGTACCAAGGTTTCTTTACGATTCGATTGTCGTTATCCAAACAGTCATTTTATGAATTTACATTTATGTACCTACTCGTATATAGGAAGAAAGGACAACGCAGACTCCAGGTGTCCAGCCTGACTTTCCTATTTAGGTTTACTAATTCTTATCAAACACGAGCATTGGTAACTCTATACCGCCGAGTCATTTATTGTACTATCTTACTTGAACTGTTTTGCGCGAGTTAATATATGTATAATCTACTTTGTATTATACATATAATATAATGATAGCTTCAATACCTACGTAATGAATAATCTTAGTTAATTTGTATATTATGTTAAGACTTTTTAATGTTATGATACAGTCTTCTGTTACCGCGATTGTTATTCATTGAAATTCTAAAATCCGTTCTAAAGTGTTTAATTTCAATGTTATGATACATATAAATTTTCTTGTGATTCTTAAATTCTGTCTTTTTGTCCCTAAATTTACATATGTGCTCCGATGCTGTCCTTTTTGGAAATATCTAAATTTACTATCACCCATAGATGATTTGATCAAAATTAGTTTAGAGATGATTCTAAACATTCAGCTCAATGAGCCTTCCTGGTCTCAGGCGTCCCTCCCTATTCGGTTCGGGGGTTTAGGAATTCGCAAAATTTCCAGTGTGGCATCCCCAGCCTTTTTAGCATCCACTCATAGCACAGCCGGTCTCATAGGAAATATTTTAAGGGCTTTGCCCACAAACTATGAGATCGCAAGCTTTGAGGATGCTAAAAATGCTTTTAAAATTGCCTGCCCGGGCAAAGACTTTCCAGACAACCCAAAATCACAAAGGAGTTGGGATAATGTTTACTGCGATTTAACTTACAATACTCTTTTAAATAACTCTTCAGGTCCAGATCGCGCGAGGCTTTTGGCGGTCGGATCCCGGGAAGCTGGTTACTGGCTTCATGCCCATCCTTCGCCCAATACTGGTACTTTCTTGGATCCGGCCTCCCTTAGACTGGCGACTGGTTTGCGACTGGGGGTTTCGGTGTGTGCGCCACACTCATGTCCTTGTGGCACAGACGTGGACCGACTGGGACACCATGGATTGTGTTGTAAAAAAAAGTGCAGGCCGTTTTTCGAGACATGCATCTCTTAATGATATAATCCGTCGGTCTCTTGCCACCATCAACGTGCCTGCTCTCCTTGAGCCGACTGGCATTTTCAGGGATGATGGCAAGAGACCTGATGGGGTGTCCTTGGTTCCTTGGAGTTTGGGACGGATGCTAGTGTGGGATGCTACCTGTGTAGACACGCTGGCGCCGTCCCATCTCCAACGAACTAATGTAAAAGCGGGCGGAGCGGCTGAATGCGCCGAAATTTTAAAACGTAATAAATATAAGAGCCTGGGCAGAGAGTACCTTTTTGTACCATTCGGGGTCGAAACTCTTGGTCCATGGGGTCCCAGCGCACGCAAATTTTTCGTAGAAATCGCGAAACGTCTGGTTGATGTTACTGGTGACCGAAGAGCTGGTGGCTTCCTCGCACAACGTATCAGCATTGCGATACAACGAGGAAATGCCGCCAGCATCCTAGGTACAATGCCTCAAGGACCTACTTTAGATTTAAGGTAGGTAGAGGTAGGTAGTTAGGTAATTTACACTTACTGTATATATTTCGAGAATAAATGATTTTATAGTTAGGTTGTAATATTATCAAAAAAAAAAAAAAAATATATATATATATATAAATTTGCCAAGAAGTAAATAAAAGAGACTAGCAATGTCTATTTGATGATGTATTTTAATTAGCACATTGGATTTAATTTCGAAAGTGATAAAGCAATATTAAAGCTTTAGCTCGAGTTTGTTTACAGATAAATAATTTTATTTGCATCAGTTAAGAGCCCCGTATATAAATTTGACCGATTCAGCTGAACTTTTTGCCATGAATTTTCATAGTTACAAAAACATATTTAAGTACATGTTTTAAAACAAAAATTTAAAGACCATTTCAATTGAAATGGAATAAATGAATTTCAAAATTGTTGTCAGATTTTGAAAAATTCACTATTTTCTAACAGCTGTTTTACCAGTTTTTTATGAGCGAGCTTCAAACATCTATTGGTTTTCGACCCTATTGCTATTGAATCTAAATAAAACTTTCTTTCTTGTTTAGTATATAGTCTTCTATGGAATAAATGAAACAGTTTTGAACATTTTCACACAAAATTATTAAGTAGGTACTTATATATTTTTATTTTTATTTGGTAAGTTTTGGTAGAGAAACACACGAACATAAGCCAAGTTTTCTGGCTAAACAGTAACTTTTTTTAAATAAATGAATATGCAGTTATAAACTTTAGGTAATACTCTATCCAAAAAATATAAATACCTAGTGTATATCAACCAGGATCTCTAGTGTTTTTTTCTTAAACAGCACTTCAATTCGCTCTGTTTAGCGCTATAAAATATGCGGCGTTATAACATTGGCTTCACATGCCATGAAAATTGAATTGATTCTGTAGATAGGCACAGCTTCAAAAATAGAACAAAAACACGGCTTCAAAATACCGCGACTAGATTATGACAGAACATCAAACAACCACTATTTTAAAAACAATGAAAACACTATGTATCGTATATATGTATGTGTATGTGTATGTGTGTGTGTATGTATCGTGTGTGTATGTATGTATGTATGTATGTATGTATGTGTGTATCGTTATATTAGTTTTCCACTCATCAACTCTAAGGTTAGCTGGAAGAGATCCCTTACAGGGATAAGTTCGCCTTTGTACTTCAATTCTTTTCAGTTGTTTTGTGATTTATTTTGTGTACAATAAAGTGCTTACTACTACTACTACTACTATGAGTAATAACAAAAGTCCTTAATAACTCTACATAAAAGGTATGCACTTCCCATTCATTCAGTGCCAGCAAAATGCCGTAAGTAGGTACTTAATACCTATCTACCTTATATTATTATTAATTAAACGAATAGGCACCTTTCCCTATTCAACACATTTCATATATTATCGAGTGAATGCCATCTGTTGGGACGCTTATGGACACAATGGATATTTTTGCTCACCTAATGTGCTCATTCACCCCATTTCCCCGCGTTGCTGGAGCTGCAGGTTATTGTCCCGGCGGCTCTCCCCCCTTACTTCCTTCTAGCCTCCCTGTCGCCTTACAGAACCTCAGGACATCCCTAAGGTCGACATCCCTAAGCTCCTTCTCCTCTAGCGTATCCCTGCCAAACACATTATAATGCACCGCCGCATACATAATGCATTCCGCCAGAAAATGCCTGCTGGTTTCCTCTGCCTCGTTGCTTATGCCCGGTTAGCATCCTTAGGTTGGTTTTTCCCAACTTTGTAAGGTATTTGGTTCTCCTATGATCCCTGCCACCTAGCATCATCTTAGCTTGCCTGCAACCAGTTTCCTCCTTCCACTCTCTTTCTGCTTCCATCTCTTTCAGTTTGTCTATCACTCCTTTTGTGACTTCAGCCAACATGGGTAGAGCCGGTTCAGGACCTAGAAATTCCTTCACAGCTCCCTCGCCAGTTCGTCTGCTGTAATCTTCCTTTTCCTCCCCAGCGAGTTGAGCTCCTCCTTACATTCTTGTACAAGGGAGGAGGTTGTCGCTGCCTTCTTTAACGCCTTTAGTGCCGCTTGACTGTCTGAGTATATTACTACAGCACCCGACTGATGCGGTTCCTCTTTTATGATTCTCGCACACCGCATTATCGCATATACTTCCGCCTGAAACACACTTGTATACCGACCAAGTGGTACAGATACCTTTTTCCCTAATTTCGGGATAGCTATACTCGCTCCCGCTAATTGTGTGCAGCTCCTCCTTGAGCCATCTGTAAAGCATATCGTCGGTGGCTATCCGACGCTAACCTTCCAGGCGTCTCTCTCTCCAATGTGTACTCTGTATATCTTATCGAATATCTCCTTCCTCTTTATGAGATCATTGCGTGTTACTATCATCTCCATCTTAGATAGCACCCTTCCTTGTATAAGCGCATGTCCCTTGTCCACACAGCTTCCTCTCCATTTATTACATGCCTTCATTCGGTACCACTGTTCCATGGCTCTCTTCTCTACCTCTATTACCTCCATCCTCCATAGCATGTGTCGGGGTTGTCCTCATCGCTCCCGTTCTCCCGTCCCGTGCTCCCGTCACGCCAGCGTGTCTAATGAGAACCTCTGTACTTTTGCTAGGTCTCTCTGATACTCCTTAATATGTGCTCTGTGCCACCAGACTCCAGATTCCATATAGCAATCTAGGTAGTATAATCGCCTTATAATATATCCATTCGACCTTTTCGGTTTTAACCCCCATTTCCTGCCCACCGCCCTTTTATTTATTTTTATTTATTTAAACTTTATTGCACATAAAACAAAGTACAAAAGGCGGACTTGATGCCAGAAGGCATTCTCTACCAGTCAATCATCAGGCCAAACAGATACAAATATTTAGGTCCGGTAACAGCATAAAGCGAAAGGTTAAACAGCAATTGATATATTAACAAATACGTTCACAAATTCGTCCATATACATACATACCTACATACAATATCAAATAAACATATAATACAAAACATACATAATCACACATACGATATACATACTATAAAGTACCTGCAACTAAATTACTACGAGCCTTAATTATATATATATTTTTAAAATTATTAGCATTAGCGATTAGATGCTTACGCAATTTGAGCTTAAACGACAATTTGGACTGAGCCTGCCGAATGTCCAGTGGGGGATCATTGCATTGCATAAACGAATAGCCTGCACGGTGAAGGAGCTGCTTTTACATTGATACAGTGTTCAAGGCCTTAGCCGTTTGTTCTTTGACATGAGTCTTATACTTGAGCGCCCTATCTAGTGTGACCCCTAGATATTTCTGCTCGTTTACCAACTCGAGTTCCTTGTCGTCGATCCTTATGGGCTTCATTTCTTCATTGTAGGGGTACCTAATGTGTCATTGTGTGATAATATTAGATAAAACAGTTATAAATGGGCATGAAATAAATGATTTTTTTTTTAATTTTTATAGTAAATCCCGCTATTTTCACAAAGAAATATACTTATTTATTTGTTTAACCTGAATAATCAACAAGTGTATGTGAATTCTGCATTAAATTTCCCTACGGAATACACGTTAAAGGAAACTCATAAGAATTTAACATGTTTTTAATATAATTTTTTATATTTAAGTTTATTCCTAAACTTAAAACTTGTTACTGTTTCCTTGGCATTTGTACTATTTGTTATTTATTATTTAAAAGTGTATATAGTCCAATAACAACAATATTTTTGACAAATAGGAACGTATTTTTATAGATATGTGCCGCACTAACCTCTAAATTTACGATAATTTACGACCGGGCTATTTTACACTTTCGATTTAAAGCTTATTTTAGAGCCATAATAATAATTCATCAGTATTTAATATATTTTAAAGTAATGATTACTCTAAAATTGCATATTTTTGAAATAAACACGTCATTAATTAAAAACCAATAAAAATATACTCATTTAACCTCTTTTCATAGGACCCACGGCGACTAGCGGCGAATTCACTAGCAGTAATCCTCATTAAGACTCAAGACATAACTTTTTGAAATTCACCCAAGTATTTTTTTATGAATAAGTACTTACTTGCATATACGCAAGCGTAACAACCGAAATAATAATAATAATAATCAACCGAATGATACCTATACATAAACAATGATAACATAATATGCAACAGAAATCCTAAAGAGTCTTTAAGATTATGTGTAAGTACGTAATTGCTTACCTTTACTGCATTGCATACACTTCTTTTCCACGGAAGAGGCCTGTAAAGAAATATTTTGTTATTTTTGTTATAACAAATACTTACAATTTTTAACAGTTTACGAGACTATTTTAACAAACTCAATTACTTAATTGTGGTCACCTGCCAAATCGGCTCCATAATAATGTTCAGTGTCAATTTGTCGACCGCAGTCTTTTATAATAAGTTAAAGACAACTATAGTATTTCCCTTTTAAACTGAGTCTCTACCGAATCGCCATTGTTCATTGTAAGCAAACCGCAAGTGCTCCTGTGCCTGCATAAAAAAAGGTTCAGTCAAGTTACGTTAAGCGATTCTTGAATTACTACTCTATGGCAATAAGATTCAATATAAACTAAATGAGAAAACAACATATTTAGCACGGTGGTCCCTAGAATTTACCTGAGGGAACTATGGCACGTGCGTACGAAAGAATGTATTTTTAATCTTTTTCCTTAACATTCTCAAAATGTGATTTTCCGAAGGGCCCACCACTGGTACAATTTAGCCGACGGATAATTCGTAGGTACTACTGGCTTTTAAACTATACTAATGGAAGATTCTTCTTGAAACGAAAGGTTATTGTTTCTTCTATGTTGAAATACTTAAGTACCAAATATTTATTGCCAGACACTTAAATCGTTGTGATATGACAAAAAATATTTGGTCAAATCTCTGGTTTGCAATAAAAATCGGATAAAAAATACAGGTACTCTTGTATTTTCCTTTCCTCGTATTAGATATGAAAAGTAGAGTGTTTAACTCGGGTGAAACTCCACAAATTCAGTCTCTGACTATCGGCTCTCTCAATAATTCGAGGGCCAAAATACCTCGACTGAAATGAGTGCTATTCACCCCTTGCTTTACCATACTATTAATTCCACAAAGTTATACAATATATATTGGCTTGAGTATGGTACTTAATTCTGCTGATTCTGAGCTGATCATGAATTTTGAAAGACCCTAGGAACTTTATCATTAAGCATTAAGGGTTTTTTTTAAAGGTAACTTTTGTACATTTTATTACTTTATGTAAAATTGAGCTTTTGAATAAAATTATTAATGCTGATATACTTAATAGTAATAAATTTTGGCGTACGATTATTTTCAAACCTTGTTTTTTTTTCGAACGCTCGAAAGTAAATATCGCCCCCTTGACCAATGGATGCCAAATCTCTTAAGAATCAGGATTCCACTAAACTAAAAATGAAAACAACAAACTTGATCAGAGCTTGTAAATAATTACGTATATTACGTAATACGAAATAAACAAAATAAATTACATTGTCTTATTCAAATTCACATGTTCCATTATCAGTTATGAATTGCAGCAGACATCAATAAATCACTTTATCGCACTTCCAGATGAAGCTAAAATAGTCTGTATAGTTATACGGTAGATATCTGTATTTGTTTTGTTACATATGTCATATGTACCTACGTAAACATTGTATTTTCTGCCACGTATGTACATACATATATAAATCATTTTTACGGTACTTTTTTATCGCAAAGCAAACACCAAACTATATTAAACCTACAAGAGCAAATTGCAAGCCATATTAATATTTTCCCCGTTTTATATATTCTACACTTTCACATTCACATCGGCTATTAAATTATTAAGCCAGTTTAAAAGATATGGCTAACAACAACAACTGTAAAATCGTCTAAGCAACAACTGTAAAAAGCTCGTTAGGAGAAATGCGATTACTCTAACAAAAGTAGGGAATAAAACTGCCCTACTTGAGCAATGAAATAGTACATTACTGCGGACGCCGGGAAAGAAGGGCTTAACGGGTGAGTATGTATATACACGAGCCGAGCGTTAGCGAGGCCGGGTAACCATACGAAGCCGTTAAAGCCCTTTTCACGGCAAGGCATGTATAGTGCTTTTCTCAAACATGCAATGAAATAAATAAATAAATCTCCAAAAATGATAGTTTTATTTCTAGAAAAACTAAAAGTTGACTTGACGAATTAATATATCGAACACAAATATTGCTATTTAGTTCGTGGTGATTCCAACATGAATTTAGTCTATAACGATAAAACAGATAGATACAGATATTTAATGATGTATAAATATGTCGCAATGTAAAATGTACCAAACACGAACAGCACTTTTTCTTCTGTGACAATGAAAATTATAACCTCTTTACAAATTTTTGTAATTCCTACTTATCCTTAGATAGACAGACACAGTTCTCACTTAAACAAGAAACCAATTTAGTCTAAACAGTTATCGTAATATTAACTAAACACACATGCATTTTGGGTAGCCATATGCCTTCCGACATCTCGTTTGACATTTGCGCCATCAAATTATTTAGAGCCCATTCAATTTTACTTTCGCATTTCGCACTTAATTCTGGTGGGGCTCAATGAATATTCATAATAAATAACAATGAACAATAAAACCATTGAAATAGATTAAAAGAATCAAAGTCATTTAACTTAACTTAACCTCCAAAATTATTAAAAAACTACATAGGCGTTTTTTCACACGCGGTTTGAGTAGACGCTTTTACGTTGAAATTTATTTAAATATTTGGAATGTACCTAAATTTGTGTGAGGAAATTTGCAATAACGTGTTGTTACTTATGTTCATGTCGATGTCCATTTTATATAAATAAAACTTCAAAATATCATTCATTACTTATTTTTATTTTTAATAGGCACTGTGGCAGAATATTATCATTAAACAAAACGGCACGGTTTGAGTAGACACTTTTACCGCTAATGTTTAAATTTATAATGTGTTATTTGTTATGTTCATGTCCATATCGATTAAGTATCGACTTAATATATTCGAATATATAATTTATTGTTTTTTTTAATAGGCGTACTGGCATAACTGGCAGAATGTCATCATGAACCATAGTAATGAAACTGTTATAATGGCTAAAAACCATGTTGCTGTGTCACACATTTATGTGGAATAAAATTAAAAAAATATTACTTCCCGGCCTAGGCCTTCAATTTTGTATGAAATTTCATTACGTGTCTCTCCAGTTGCCCCGCCTGAAACGTGGTACTTTGAAGCCTATTATAACGAACGTTATAACAACATTTCATTGCATGTTTGAGAAAAAGATTTTACAGTTGTAGTTACAACAACTGTAACTTGTCTAGGCAACCATTGTAAAAAGCTCGTGACGATTTAGCAATAGGCCCAGTAGGAAAATTATAAGGCCGGGAAATCGGCCAACAATAACTTCGACGCAGCGTGCTAACGCTGCAGCCTACAAGCGGCAAATGTCTAAATCCGCCACTAATACTAAACCACACTAAACTTACACAGTACATTAGTACAAATATATGTATATGATCGTTTTAGTAAAAGGTACCAACTTGGTCTTGGCTGATAAGGCGAAAATGCCATAACAATTGATTTACAAATAGACCTTATCAACAACCGACAAAGTTATAATTTTTAAGAAAAAAAAACCGCCTTCATTTGGTTCCCGGTAAAAGTGAAATTTTAAATTTGTTTGAGTTAGCCAGTTTACTTCAAAAATATCCAATTCACCGCACGTGTGCGTTTGAAAATTGAGGAGCTTTCTTAATATCTCAGGGCTTCCATCATTACATCTGAAGTAAAATCAAACGGAACTCCCTTGTAGACCTTTCGCTTGTAGGTCGCAAACAAAATAACAATGTGTTAAATTGGATGACAGACTGGAAATTATCGAGCAGTTTCATTATGCCATCCCTGATCATCAACATCAGGTCCACTCCAGCAAAATGATGGCCACAGTAAGAAAATACCCAAGCTAATTATGAACACCCTCTAATCACAATGCACGTGCCATTCAAATTTGAGGAGTTCTCTGAATTCTTCAACTACTCCATCATCAGAATAGAAATCAAATCAAAAAGATGAATGTCACAACTAGGATAATAAGTAGAGCTAGGTTTATCGACCAGTTCCACTTTGTCATCCCTGGTCTTCATCATCAGGCCCACTTCATCAAAATGTTGGTTCCTCCAAAAAAATGTTCAAGTTACTTAAGGAAACCCTCAAATCAGAATGGATGTGCCGTTAAAATTTGAGGAGTTATCTCAATTCCTCATGAATTCCATCATCAGAATAGAGCTATAATCAAATAGGACTACCTTGAAGGTATTTCCTTACAAAGAAAAGATAAATGTCTCAAATCGGATGATAGAGCTGGGAATTACCAAGCAGTTCCATTTTGCCATCCCTGGTCTTCATTATCAGATCCACTTCACCAAGATGATGATTTTCGGAAAGAAATGCTCGAGTTTCTTAAGAAATCACCCAAATCAGCATGCATGTGCCTTTCAAATTTGAGGAGTTCCCTCAGTTCCTCATGGATCCCATCATCAGAAACGGATTTTGAAAAAAATGGGACCAACCTGAAACCATCTACTTTCAGAAAACAATTTTTTTTAAATCGGTTCAGTAATGACGGAGTTCTGAGGTAACATCCATTAGACAAAATTAGACGAATTGAGAACCTCCTCCTTTAGAAATAATGAAGTCGGTTGGTAATAAAATAACCGTGTAAGACAAAAACCGGCCAAGTGCGAGTCGGACTCACGCACCGAGGGTTCCGTGCAGACTTTTAGTTAAAACTGCATCTCGAAACTTTTAGTTATTTTTTTATTACGAAAACCGTTTTTTTTACTTTATTTGAAAGACGATACTTAGGTACCTACATCATTATATCATATAATTTTCAAGAAAAAACAAATATCTCAGGGGATAAATTTTAAATTTTGTTCACACTTTTTTTCTTTTTTTTTTCTACGACGGTGACAAACAAGCATACGGCCCGCCTAATGGTAAGTGGTCACCGTAGCCTATGGACGCCTGCAACACCAGGGGTGTTACATGCGCGTTGCCGACCCTTTAAAAAAAAGGAGGATTCGCTGTGTTGACAGCTAAACGGGCCAAGGGCTATGCTCCGTGGGTCCTCAGCTGTCAACACAGCGAATCCTCTTGGAGCTCTGGCGACCTTACTCACCAACAGAAACACAACACTATGAGTAGGGCTAGACCCTACTCATAGTGTTGTGTTTCTGTTGGTGAGTGTTATTTAACTTTATTTATGTAATTCATGATGATACGGTCAGTATTATATTTTTCCTGTAATATAGGTATATAATTTTTTTATGTTTTCATTTATTAATCAAAACAATTTCAGTGTAAAAAAAGAATAGTACCTAATTGTTTTAGAATGCGCAAGCTTCAAATGATACTCCACGTGATCCAGTAACTAAACTTTTAATATCTCCTCGCTCTTTTATCCGCCATTTTTCATTGAAAATAAATTAAAATTTAAGATAAATCCTCTCTAAATGTGTCTGGTGTAACCTTGTTTATAACTATTGCAAATTTGAAATCGGTTGCTTAAGTAGTTCTCGAGATATTTAACGATGTGTCAGACAGACAGACAGACTAAGTCAAACAATATGGTTTCCTTTTTGACCATTTTCGTACGGAATTCTAAAAATGATCACCATTTAAAACTTTAAATTAACTGAACGACAGACCCACTTTTAAAATATATGTAATATAATCTCTATCGTTTTTTTCAGTATTCGACTGCAATAGACGTTTGAATATCGATATTTGCAGTTAATTTAATTTTGGAAATTATAGTTGGACCATGCGAAGTCTTCCTGCCAAGTTTCAAGTGAATAATATGGGTAGCATTACATGAGTGCATAATTCCATAGTTAAAACAATATATCTAACATTAACTAGAATGAACAGCTTAGTTAGAAATGAGTAATCATATATTTGACGTTCCCTGACTTGCTGGAACCTAAGTACCTCCTAATTGAGTGCTAATTATCTTATTCCAAGCTACTACTGTAGGAAGCACTCAAGCGTTAATGTGAGAATGAGTGATGTAGCAATCAAATCGGAAAATATAAAATGATCACGTTACTCCAAGTACTCCAAGTGACTTACGCATTCAATTGTCGGTATCATCCATTTGACGTTGACACGTTCATGAGTGCATTTGTTCTATGTACAGTGGGCGAGAATATTAAGGAATATAAAATATAAGTATCTGTATTCAAAATGTCGCTATTCGTTTCATATTTGGGTTGTGTAAATTTGACCATGTTTCCCATTTCAGGTCTCAGCTCAAGTGGCTACCTATTCGTCTCCGGCGTAATTCCCATGTGTTGTCCCTTTTGTATAGTATTATTTTCAACCCAGCTACTCCTCGCTACCTTAAAGAGCGTTTTAGTTGTCTTTGTTCGGCCAGATCTGCTCAAAATCTGCTTCTTAATGTCCCGTCGTCTTCCTCTTCTATAACAACTCTTTTACCTTCCAAGCTGTGTGTCTGTGGAATTCTTTGCCCCTGGTTATAAGGCGTGCTCAATCCCTAGCTTCCTTCAGGAAACTTCTTAAAGATTATTATCTGTCTCTTCCTTAATCACTATTTTATGCTGATGGTGTTTTATTTATTTAATTATTTTGCATGTTTATTTTTATTTATGTATGTATATTAGTGTTATTGCTGTATATGGATTCAATTGGATTCTATTTTTTGCACCACCTACTAGCATTTTTTTAGTACTAGTTTTCCGCTACCCTAAGGTTGTCTGGAAGAAATCGCTCTTTAGCGATAAGGCCGCCTGTTGTCTGCCTCTACTGTATTTCTGTGTCTTGTGATATATTTTTTTCCATGAGGTGTGCAATAAAGAATATTTGTATTTGTATTTGTATCTGATAGTAAACGGTCCCATCAAATTAAGTAGGTATAGTTATTATACACTCACAACATTTTGCCGTAAATTACAGCTGCATAAATCTTAACATTTCATCAATTTTAAACTACTGAAAACAAATAATGTTGAGACAAGTGTCTGTTGTCAAGATACTTACAAAACTGCTGGATTTCTAAATCTGTTACCCGGGGTTAAAAGAAAACTTAGCTGTCAATTTCAAGTTACATTTAAACCATGAATGTGTTTTTTTAAATTGGTTTTACCATAAGTACAATTGTTCCGATGTTGCTCATGTCGACGATGACCGCTTCCCATCAGGCGGCTCGTCTGTTCGTTTGTTATTTCGCTCATCAATTGTCCACAAATTGGTGTCATTACTTTATTGTATAAACACATCTTCATGGAAAAAAGATTGAGCGCGTAGATGCCGTAGATATGTTTACCCCCTAGGAGAAATGCATAAAATTATAACGACCACTGTACTTGTTAAACGCACTTATCAAGACTTAAGTGGCATTTTGTTCATCTCAAGAAAATCCTCTGAAATCCCATTAGCTTTACATCTGGCCCGTCTTGGCCGAAATGACCTTCATTCACTACAAATGATAAGGTTGCAACTTCGATATCCCGCATTTTATCGTAGAATCAAACATGAACGAAGTTCACGCGCCCTTATCAGAACCAGATTAATGATTCGAATACATTTGCGTACGCAATAATATAGAATTATTGTACACAATCGAAAATAGGCGTGTTCAATTAATTTTACGTCAATTTTACGCGATAAACCAAGGTTACAGTATGTAGGTACGTAATCGGTTTAGGCTGCAGTTTTATATCAATATTCGAAATCAAATTCTAGCTTTGATAAACTTAATTTGTAATAAAGGTACGCAAGTAAGTAAGCGTTTTTCAAAATAAAATCCGAAAACCTGATTCTTTCAGATGGTTTGGGCTCTTTCGAATCAGAATCAGGAACTGATACGATCATGATGATAAAGAAAATTGTTGAAAAGATTTCATTATGTCACGTTTTAGAATGAACTTAGGATGAGCGTGGCGCAATGGAAACTTAAATTAAATATGGAATTTCTGGCACATTTTTTTTTATTATTTATCAGGATTGAATCAGCTCGCGATTCTGATTCGAGAGACCAAACAAGTCCAGATCTGGAAGAATCAGGTTTTCGGTTTTTTTTTTTAAAAAAAGCTCAGGAATCCTTATATTAGGCAATAATAATAAATAACACACAGCCATAATAATAGTCGAGTACTTATTACTAATTATTCAAAGGAGCAAAATTGTTAAATTACCTTTCGTCTTGAATTATTCACATATTAACTGATTAATCGCATGTTCGCAAAGTGTATCAAAATAAGACAAATCAAACAATATTATTAAATACTTTACTTTACTATTGAGAAACGTCATTTAACACTTATTCCAATCTTGAGAGTTGGTGGCCTAGGCGTAAGGCGTGCGACTTTAAATCCGAAGCCTTCGGATTTAAAGTCGCACGCCTTCGGAGTCTTCGGACCGAAGGTCGCGGATTCCAATCCTGCCGGCTAGTACCAATGAGTTTTTCGGAACTAAAAATTTACGAAATATTATTTGATATTTACCAATCGGTTTTCGGTAAAGGAAAACATCGTGAGAAACTCAGGCTTATTCCGATAATACCTAAGGAACCGGAGGGTAATAAGGCCTACCTAAGGGAGATTTGTCATAAAACGGAAACTAGGTGCTCTAATTGATATATTTTAATGTTAATAAATCGTCCAGTTCAAACATTTCATAATAGACTAAAAAAAGGTGAAGTGAAATCAATAACAAAAGTACAGCAGGGTAAAAAGGCCTACAGGTGGCCTAAGACTATAATACAGAAAATAATATTAATTCGCGTTATGTACTAGATTTTAAGTACATAACGCGAATTAATATTATTTTCTGTATTATAGTCTTAGTGATAGGAGATTTTATTCTGGAGATGTGGCGGAAGTTAGAAAGTGTGTATGAACAGAAGTCTGAAACGAGTATTCATATAGTACAGCAACGTTTCTTTCAATTCAAGTATGAAGAAGGTACGGAAATGTCCGTTTTCTTGTCTAAGATACAGGAAATGAAAAATCAGCTGAAGCAATTAGGGGAGACTATTTCTGACAAATTTGTTATTACGAAGGTACTCATGTCTTTACCTGAAGAGTTGAAACATTTCGTGTCAGCTTGGGAGTCTGCCCCCAGTGAAAAACAAACTTACGACAACCTAGTTGCCAGACTGCTGATAGAAGAAGAAAGAGTTAGAGAGAAAAATAAGAATTTGCCTTCAACTTCGGCGTTTGTGGCAAAGAAGATAGACAAGAAGAATGTAAAGTGTTTTCTGTGTAACAGAATGGGACATTATCAAAGCGAGTGTAGTTTTAATAAAACTGAGAATACGCGGCAAAACAATGACAGTCGTCAAGGTGTAATAAGGTGCTATTTTTGCAATAAACCGGGACATTTAAAAAGCCAGTGCCGTTTTAAGAAGGACAAAGAAAAGAATGCTTTCGTGGTTGACAGTGTAAACAGTGGTGAACATTTTAAGCAATCGAGGTTTCTTGTTGACCAGGGAGCCAGTGACCATATGTGTCGTGATTATGAACTATTCTCATCGTATGTAAGTACAAGCAATAAATTCGTGACCGTAGGGAACGGTGCGCAACTTAGTGTTCACGGTGTCGGACAGATAGCGGTGCAAGTATCGAATGGAAAGGACTGGATTGACACTGTCATTGATAACGTACTTTATGTGCCGGAATTAAAAACAAATTTGTTTTCTGTTTACTGCGCAACATCAAAAGGTTATGTCCAAGTTACTCGTGTCAACACGAGTGAATTTTACAAAGAAAATAAATTGATGGCGATTGCTGAGCGTTGCGGAACCATGTATTATTTTGACTTTCGTTTTACAAATATGTGCGCAGCAAATGTGGCCGGTGTTAAGTGCGTGGACCTAAACGAGTGGCATGAAAAGTTGGCCCATCAAAATATGACCTATGTAAAAGATGTGCTGAAGAAAAATAACATTGAAGTTACAAAGTCTCAAACTCAAAGTTGTGAGGGCTGCTTAAAGGGTAAAATTCACCGCTTGCCCTACCCAGCGAGTGAAAATGTAAGCAGCAGAGTTTGCGAAATAATTCATGCGGACACTTGCGGTCAAATGGAGGAACCGTCGATCGGAGGATCGAAGTATTACGTCGTGTTCAAGGATGATTACTCCAAGTACAGGCGGGTTTATTTTATTAAAAGGAAAGACGAGATTAAGGCGTGTGTGAGAAATTTTATTACTCAAGCGGAAAATGAAACGTCAAACAAAGTAAAGATTTTTAGAACAGATTGTGGTACGGAATTTTTAAACAAAGAGGTAAGAGAGTTCTTGGAAGACAAGGGAATAGTCCATCAAACGTCAGTACCGTACACACCCGAGCAATCCGGAAGAATTGAGCGCGAAAATCGTATACTGGTGGAAGCGGCAAGAACAATGTTATGTGCCAAAGATTTACCTATTAGTTTGTGGGCGGAAGCTGTCAACACAGCTGCCTACGTGATAAATAGAACTGGTAGAAGCTCAGTTGATGGAAAGACTCCATACGAGCTATGGACGGGCGAAAGTTACGACATTAGTAACCTCAAAGTATTTGGATGTGCTGTTTATGCCCATATCCCTAAGGTAAAAAGACACAAATGGGACCCGAAAGGAGAAAGAGGTATACTAGTTGGGTATGGAGAAACTACTAAGGGATACAGAATTTATTTTCCTGAAAAGAGAGAAGTCGAAACCAAACGAGATGTGGTGTTTATGGTTGAAGGGACGGAGAAGTCAGAGAAGTCAGCTTGTTTACCTACTTCAAAACCTGGATGTGTGGTGCCATGTCAAGACATCGGAGAGGCTTCAGAGGAGGGTCAAAGTGCAGCGAGTAGCTCGAGTTCACAGGTACAACACACCGACAGTGATCACCAAGTAAGTATCGAATGCTCCACAGATCCTGATGACCAAGATCCTGAATATGAGCCTGACAGTACTCTACCTACCGAGACTGAGGACAGCAGAGTTGAGATCACTGAAAGCGAAATCGGCACCGAGGTAGAGGATAATGAAGAACTCTTAGGCAGAGGTAAGCGAATTAAAAAGCAGACTGTATTTTACAAGTGCAATAATGTTGTAGGTGACATACCAGAACCTAAAACTTATCAGGAGGCGGTAAAGAGTCCAAATGTGTGTGAGTGGCAAAAGGCTATGCAAAGGGAACTGCAAACCCTGAAAGACAATAATACTTGGACTGTTTGTGATAAAAAGATTAATGATAAGGTGGTTAGTAGCAAGTGGGTATATAAAATTAAACAAAACAATGGTGAAACTCAATATAAGGCTAGGCTTGTTGCTCGTGGCTTCGAACAAGACGGTGATTTGGATCTAAATGAGATATATGCTCCAGTGGCCAAATTGGCAACATTTAGATTGTTCTTAGCCGCAGCTACAAAGTTAAATCTGCCAGTTCATCAAATGGATGTGACAGGGGCATTTTTGTATGGGGAAATATCTGAGGATGTTTTTATTAAATTACCAGAGGGTGCATACAAAGACGGTAAAAATATTGTAAAGTTAAATAAAGCATTGTATGGTCTTAAAAAGTCCCCTAAGTACTGGAATGACAAATTTAACTCTGTTATGATTAAGGAGGGTTTTAAGAGGTCTCAGTCTGACAGTTGTCTATATTCAAAATGTGAAGGTAAGGAACAGATGTATCTTTTGATATATGTTGATGATATGTTAATTTTTGGTACTAGTGAAAAACAGGTCATGGGGTTAAAAGCAGTGTTGAAAAAGGAATTTGAAATGAAGGATTTAGGTTTCATTTCAGATTTCTTGGGAATAAATGTTAAACAAAATTTAGAAAGTAAAGTTACTGAAGTGAGTCAAAAGAAATATCTTGAAAAAGTATTAAAGCGGTTCAATATGTATGACTGCAAACCAGTTAGTACCCCCATGGACAATAACTTCAACACACAAGTGCTTGAAGGGGAAAAATGTAAAAATAATAGTACTGAAAATGTTTGTAGACAGATGATTGGGTGTTTGATGTACGCTGCCTCAGGTACTAGGCCTGACATTTGTGTTGCTGTGTCCATATTAAGCAGGTATCAGGATTCGGCCAGTGACATGCTGTTAGCAGCTTTGAAAAGGGTTCTTCGGTACATCAAACACACTATAGATTATAAATTGGTGTATAAGTGCAACAATGAAATGCTTGTAGGGTTCTGTGATTCTGATTGGGGCGGTGATCTTAGAGACAGAAAGTCAACAACCGGGTACTGTTTTACTTTTGCTAACTGCTTGGTGTCTTGGTGCTCTAAGAAACAGAGCACAGTCAGTATATCCTCAACAGAATCAGAATATGTTGCTCTTAGTATGACGGGTAGCGAAGCCTGTTGGCTTATTAATGTTTTAACTGATTTGAACTTTAATGGTGTATCTCCTGTTGTGCTCTTTTGTGATAATCAGTCTGCCATTAAAGTTGCTCAGACCAATATTGTAAAACGGTTAAAACATATTGATATTAAGTACCACTTTATAAGGGAGCTTATAGAACAAAATAAAATAACCATTAAATATGTTAAGACAGAGAACCAAATAGCTGACATGTTTACAAAGTCTCTTAAAAATGTTATGTTACAAAAGTTTGTGAACATGTGCGGTTTAATGAAGTAGTTTAGGACTTGTTAGAGTGGTACAAGTATTTTGTGTTAGTCAGAGGACTTAGTATTGTTTATTTTATGTTAGTCAAACGTTATTACATTGAAAGGGGGTGTTGATAACAATGTAATAAGGCTTTATATCTGTTGTGTGTGACAGATATAGGAGTGTCTCGTTCTAGCACTCTTATGTCATGGCGCTGCTAGGCAGCGTGTTACGCTCTGTGTTGGTTCCTAATAAATTATATTTTTACCTTTAAACCTATATTTTAATTGATATTCTATCTCTTAGGCCACCTATATATAATAAATATAATAAATAGATAATTCTAATTACGCTTAAACTATAATTACTATTTAAAACGAGATATTTACCATGTACATTTGTTTTCATAGTAATTATAGTGTAAATGACCATGTTAGCTTAAAATTTTATATTACGCTTAAACATTTAATAATAGGTGTATAATTGATCAAATACCTCGCATTAGACTTATGTATGTTTTGCTAACTAAATAATCAATATAGATGAAAATAATCAATTTTAGAGTTAATCTTATAAACACTGTAGGCATAATTTAGCATTTTTTCCTAAAAACACAACAATACATATTTTGACATGTAGGCCTTATTCCACATATGGCATATAGCCATCATTTACATATCCAAATCACGAGGGCAATAAGGCCTAGAGAAGAATATTGTAGGCCTTATTAACCACCGACCAAAATATTTATAAACTTATATACAAAAATATTGGATTACAATACATAATCTAAAAATGTAAGACAATATAACAAATTAGTAGAGAAGTAAATGAATGCAAATTAAAATTGATAAGCCTTATATTTCGAGAAATATTTCATATTCTTTCGACCATATTTTTGTAAATCAAGCTACGTGACCACCGTGCTCTATAAATAACGTAATACTGTGGGTAAAGAGCCACCTAGCGAAGAAGTGCCGACTTGTAGTTTCTTTATCGTTAACTAGGTGTCACCTACAGAGGCCGTAGATGCGAGCGTAGGTACATTTTAAATACGATTTTAGCGACTAAGGCCTTATAATCCGACAGGCCCTATTACCCTCAGGTACCTTAGTTTATCCTCTGGGTTGGAAGGTCAGATGGCTGTCGCCAAATCATGAGATTAGTTGTCAAAGCGGACCCCAAACTTCCTGAACCGTGGCCCGTGGCATAAGCCTGGAAAACGCTAGAAAGAAGTAGAAGAGTTTAATATTTCGTTTTACCAGCTAATATGAATAAATCTCTAACTTTTCATCAAATTACCTACTTCGACTCTGAAGAATAAAACGCAACTTTGCAGTTGCACACTAATTTCAAAACATAAAGAGATCATTTCCGAACTGACAAGATGAGAATTAATGAATAGGGTCCAAGCCCTGCTACGTCTTAAATAAGAGTATACAGCATCAGGTGAATGCCTTGACCAGTAAAAAAATCTAATCCCTTGAGCTCTATATGACGTCACTTTAATCTACAACGCTACGAGTTATCCATCTTTAAAACCAAACAAGTGACAAGGTTAAACAGTAGGTAATCGTAGAACCGCTATCATTACTCTTCCGCGTGTTGAATGGTGGTATAACGCCAAATGGAATAAATTATGCAAAGCCTGCATCGTTAATAATAGAACGAATAATTCATTTAACACTCTAATATGAAATACATTGTCATTTTCTAAATATTCGTCATGTGTGTAATATAAACGTTTGGTTTTACTGGTTTGTTGTGCAACTGTATTTTTATATGCCCATGCAGTTGACTAATGACTACCCGTGACAATTGTAAAAAAAAAATACGATTGGTCTACGTGATTTTATCCAAGAGCGCCTAAGCGAACATGAGCCGGAAGGTTAATTTTTTTTATAAATATCTACGAACCTAACGGTTTCTCTCTGGCAAAGTATTTAAAAAAATCTTAGAGCTCAAAAACCTAAGCTCTTAGGGGCGTCCGTAACCTATATTTTTTTATATGCCCACATATCATTAGCCCTCAATAATGCTAATGCGTTCAAAAAACCGCATATAAAGGCCCCCATAATAACAAACTTTTTTGTTAAAACAATTTTTTTATCTGTGAATGTGTTATTAAAGCTAATTTTTTTAATTTTTATTATTTCGAACACACCTGGGCCTATACCACGAAAATCGAACGATTGCGGATTTGTATCTCCATCTCTGTCGCACTTGCATATTGGTGTGACAAAGAGGTTTTCCCGTCAATGCCAATTTTCGATGTTCGTGGTAGGCCTGCTGACACAAGGAAACTTGATTTGACCTCTATTCTAATATCAGTCGAGATGACGTTCAGTTTGAAACGAATTGT
Source organism: Lathronympha strigana (assembly GCA_949128165.1). Lineage (NCBI taxonomy): Eukaryota > Metazoa > Arthropoda > Insecta > Lepidoptera > Tortricidae > Lathronympha > Lathronympha strigana. Next base: position 12,761,176 of record OX421909.1, on the reverse strand, counting down.
CAATTGCATACAATGACGCACGCAAGTTGCACATTATTTTGATATCGAACGATATGAAAATTGGGGCTAACTCTAGTTTGTCTCTGAATTTTAAAAATATAAATGTCAAAACTTGAATGTCAGAAAAGTTTTCATTCCTGAAAGTCGTAATGGCGGTCGATATAAGTATATGCGCTTTGAACGCATCATACGAGAGTTCATGATAGGTGTGTATATAAAGCAGTGTATGTAATTGTAAATAATTAGGAATTAAAAACTCGTGTGATGTTATTATGAAACTCGGCTAATGCCTCGTTTCATAAACCCACACACGAATTTTAGTGCCTTTCATTATACACAATCACTAAAACTAATATTTTCAATCGACTAAAATTTCAATTGTTCAAAAATTGACGTAAGTACAAACTATTATTTAAATATGAATAAATGTTTAGACGTGAGTAAAATTGAATTTATTTTTTTACCCATCTAATCAAAAGTTGTGGTGAATCAGTTTTGTCGCGCCAAATAATACCTAATTTCTTTGGCAGATTTGTTTTGTCTGGTAATTCTGAAGGCCTAGTATAAAAATTGTACGACACTAACTTCTCGACCGCGTTAGCGTATCGAGGGGTCAAAATATGAAAGTTGCCGGATGATTTTAAATAAACGGCAAACAATTTGAACTCTCGATACACTAACGCGATCGAGAAGTAAGTGTCGTACAACTTTTATACTAGGCCTTCTGGTAAGGTAAACGGCCCACTGGATGACACTGAGTCAGTGGGTGACTTTTTTGCAGTTTCTTTGAAAAAAAAAAAATACTTATAAGCAAAAATAGACAGCTCCTAACATTTCCAATAATTTACTATTTGAGAGACAGTTTCCGTAACTAGGTGGTTTTAGCGAATCTGTTAAGAATTAGAACTTTTATCGTTAAAGTCAAGATCACAACCACAATTACGCGTGTTTTAGTAATTAATTATTAAAACAGTTAGATAATTTATTATACTATAGTATGTATTTATTAGACTATAGCGTGTTTTGTATCTAATTATTGTGATTAAATTACCATTTTGGAGGCCGGATGGTGGATAGAGGGAATTTGCCTGTAATTCACTGGTACAATTTCAGAGGTAGCAGAAAACTAATAAATGTAAGTATGCTTATCCAAAGTAAACATGCATCAAAAGTATTTTTTTGTAATCACTGTAAGCAATTTTCTGCCTAGACGCGCCAAATTTCTTTGTTAACCAAAATTAAGCTAAGTCTTATTTATTTCTTAACTTTTGTAGCGTTTGTATGCTACTTGTCCTCTTTTCTAAATTCTCTGGTACTCATTTTTTGTAATTTCTTTGGGTTTGAACTCTTAATACCTATATAGGCAAGATTTGGCCAAAGAAAATATAAAATTGTCTATTGAAGGAAAGAAAATCTATGATTTTCTGTTGGATTTTGAATATCAATACTTGTTTCTACAGCTCTATTAATGACGAAAAATGATTTTGTAACGCTAGAGCAATTTATGACTATCAGTTCGTACAGACGTAAAATATACGAAAATTTAATAATAACATTTACAATAATCCGTGCATTTCGGTGACGCACACCTTAAAAACTTACTTATTTAAAATTTGCCATAGTTTTAATTTATCTTTTTTATTTCCTCATTTCTTTGGCACAGAAAATTTTAACTGCTAAAAGTCAAAACATCGCAGAGCTATGAGAGGCAGAATTACATATCATTAAGTGAATTCAGGCGATTAACAATGTATTGTACAATGTATTGGTGTTAATAAACGCGATTAATCCGTTCTAAAGTGTTTAATTTCTATGTTATATCATTTAATGTAAATATGAGAAAAATGTTACGCCAGATAAATTTGAAATTTTCGATATAAAATTGGGAATCACCCTCGTTATCACAGAGTTGAATGATTGGGACTTTTTCCATATCGCAGAGGAATGTAGTCAACATACGCGATTAATTCATTCTTAAAGTAAACTTATTTTATTTCAACGCGTACTTACTCTACCTTTTTAAATTTAACTTGTTTTGTACAGTTCTGCTATCTAATAAAAAATGCACAAAAAGGATAATAGCTATATGTTCAAGCATTCATTTGAGATGCATGACCTTAACGTCGTCGTCGTTATCTGCACCTAGTCTAGAAGGTGCCTACCTATTTAATTAGTTATGTAAACATGTCACTTGAAATAAAACACCTCATCTTAGTCTACATACATACTTACATGAAGATATCTCCATTATCATTATCATGAATGAATATCATGATCAACAAATATTTATATCTATACCCAAATACAATATACAATTATAAAAATTGCGTCATCAATAATTATTATTTGATAATGACCTATATCAGAATTTAGGTACGTGTAACAATATCTATTTAATTTGCACAATGAAACCCGCAAACCCAAATTAGATTAAGTCCGATCATGTCTTTTGGAAATACGTGTTTTCAAGTTTTCGTGTATTTACCGGGCGCACGCCCAGGCACTATGTAATGTAGACCCCGTTATCTTGTCGCACGGACATTGCTTTTCAGTAGAGGGTGACTGGTTTTTTTATCGATCATCTCGATATCGATAAGTATTTATAAAATCCAATAACAGTTGCCGCCCAATATGAAAATTGTGATCACCAAATCCCCTATATAACCCTTGGTTACACTGACGAAGTAGAGATGTACAGAGTTTTGCTTTTTTTCAAAGTTTGCAAAAACAGTAATTGTAGACAAACTATTATAAGTCTTAACTAACGGACACCCGAGACTTTTATTTCTTCATGTTTAGTAGTAATAAAGTAATAGTACCTAGTGATCCCTACACTACACTACACACTATCGACATTTAGATAGGTGGTAAAAAAACGGTCACCCTCTACTGAAAAGCAATGTCAGCGCGACAAGATAACGGGGTCTACACGACTCTATTTTCAGGACTATTTTGGATTATTTGTTCATTTTATTGACGCATATAAAATATGAGTGAATGAAGTGAGGATATCACCGATGCATAGACCATTGAATCTTTTTAGGGTTCCGTAGTCAACTAGGAACCCTTATAGTTTCGCTCTGTCTGTCTGTCTGTCTGTCTGTCTGTCTGTCCGTCCGTCCGTCCGTCCGTCCGTCCGTCCGTCCGCGGATAATCTCAGTGACTGTAAGCCCTAGAAAGCTGTAATTTTGTACGAATATGTATATCCTCCTTTTTTTTTAAAGGGTCGGCAACGCGCATGTAACACCCCTGGTGTTGCAGGCGTCCATAGGCTACGGTGGCCGCTTACCATCAGGCGGGCCGTATGCTTGTTTGTCACCGTCGTAGTATAAAAAAAAAAAAAAAAAAAAAAAAAAAAATCGGTCACGCCGACAAAGTGGTAAAATAAAAAGATAGGTATTTGTAAAATAATGAGGGTTTACTAAGAACAGTTTACTAAGAAAGTTAATATTTTCTATGGGTTTACTAAGAAAAGTTAATATTTTCGGAAATAATCGCTCCAGAAGTTTAAAAAAATGTGTCCCCCCCTTCTAACTTTTGAACTATAAGTTAAAAAATATGAAAAAAAATTACGCAAATAGAACATAATAAGAACTTACTTGGAAAATTATTTTGAACTTGATTAGTTGAACGGTTTTTGAAAAATTTTACAAAATATTTATTTAAACTTTCACAATTTTCACACATTATAAATTTGGGGTTAAAGATATTTATTATTCTCAAAAGAAATTTACATTTCACTTAATGAGACTTAAATAACATAACAAACATTATAAAACCATGCAATAGTGCCCGTGGGCGTTATAAATGTTATAATACATTCGTTTACACTTAAAATCACTTAATAAGATTTACAAAAGACAACGGTGGGTAATTATTGCACTCATGATAATAAAGGAACGGGTAGAAATACATTGCGCTTAGCAATAGCGTTATTGCTAGGTAGCCGCTTTACTAAAACGTACAAAATATTTTCTGAATTAAGTTTGTAATTTAACTGTATATACAAACACTTCTTTTATCTTGAGTCCTTAATTTATCATCCCGCACGTATCTTCCTTCTAATAAGAAAATAATGATTCAAATCGATTCACGCGATCAAAAGTTACCCCCGAAAACCCAACATACATAACCCGTCTAGTTTGTATAAATTAGTAACCCAATTTCCCGAGAGATGACGCTGTACCGTGGTCTACTTCGCGCTGTTAAGATTTTTCCGGAGTTGATGGGGTCGGGACAGGTGTGATCGAAAGTATCATCTAATTGTTAATTATTGTAAGCATATTGAGCATGGTATCTATTAAAACACTTTTTATTGTGACGGACGGTAAACTGCGGAACCCTACACTGAGCATGGCCTGACATGCTCCTGGCCGGTATTTTTTTTGACGTCTAAAGTCACACGTGATGACTACTAACTTTTGTTTTTTATTAGTTTTCGCTACCCAAAGGTTGTCTGGAAGAGATCGCTTTTTAGCGATATTAAGATTGCCTGTTGTTTGCCTCTTCTTTTGTTCGCGTATTCCCTGTATTTACTTCATTTGAGTTGTGCAATACAGAGTATTTGTATTGTATTGTGATGGATTCGTTGAAATTACTAATTATAGTTGAGCGGATATTTTTTAGGTTAATAGGCCACCACTTGAATAAGAGACTAGTTGAAATAATAAGAGTAAGACAAATGACCCGAGTAACTACCGACCTGTGTGTACTACCTGTATTTTCAAAAGTCTTAGAAACAGTGGTAAAAACTAGTATAGTGATTTTTTTTCAACAATACGACCTTTCTCGTAGAACCAGTACGGCTTCTGAAAAGGAAAATCTACAGCAATGGCTGTGAGACGGGTAGTGGATTTAGTACTGGAGCCTATGGATGGGTCTCAGAAGTGCGCAAGCATGTTCTACGATCTATCCAAAGCCTTCGACTGTATAAGGCATGATATCCTTATCCACAAACTACATCACTACGGTTTTGACGGCATAGCTCTAAGAATGATGACTAGTTACATGCAAAACAGGAAGCAAGTAGTCGAAGTTCAGAATATTGTCTCCACATCGGAAATAAATGAAATAGGTGTACCCCAAGGCCCGGTGTTATTTTAGGATCTATATCAGATTTAGTCTTTTCCTGGAACTGCCAATGTAGAGTACACTTATAATTCATGTTTCTTGGGCTACGAAATTGCCAGTAAACTGACACACAGTGAGCATATTGAAAAAGTATGTATTAAATTAGCACCAGACAACTATGCATTGTTCAGATTAAAGGCACTAGTTCACTTAAAAACACTAAACACTGTCTACTATGCCTATGTTCAAAGTTTGCTAACCTACGAGATTACCATCTGGGAAAATGCTGCAGATATAGACAGAATACTAATTCTACAAAAACGCTCTATTAGAACAATATGTGACGTCAGCTGGCGCACGTCTGCGAGGCCTTACTTTAGGAAGCTTCAATTGATGACAGTTAAATCACTATTGATATATTTGATATACAACTCTGTGTTAGAGATTCACAACCAAAGTAATGTAAGTAGTAAGTAAGTACTCTGCTTAACCGTTCAGACTGCCACAACTATAATACTTTTAGGAATAATAGCGAACTCATACTAGTAACATTACGACTATAAAAGTGTCAAAAACAGGGAATATTCATTAAATTCAGTTCAGGGGTCAGTTCCACCGATATTAATAGTAGTTTAAGTGATTGTATATAATGAAAGGCATTCAAACTTGAGTGTGGGTTTATGAAACAAGGCGTCAGCCGAGTTTCATAATAACATCACACGAGTGTTTTAATGCCTAATTATTTACAATTACATACACTGTTTTATATACACACATATCGTGCCTCTCCATGATGCGTTAAAAGCGCATATTTATCGACCGCCATTGCGACTTACAGGAATAAAAACTTTTCTGACATTCAAGTTATGACATTTATATTTTGTAAATTCAGAGACAAACTAGTTGGCCTCAATTTTCATATCGTTCGATATCAAAATAACGTGCGACTTGCGTGCGTCATTGTATGCAATTGACAATTCGTTCCAAACTAAACGTCATCTCGACTGATATTAGAATAGAGGTCTCAAATCAAGTTTGCTTGTGTCAGGTGTGTTCGAAATAAAAAAAAATAAAAAATTTTAGCTTTGATAACACATTTACAGATAAAAAAAATTGTTGTAACAAAAAAGTTTGTTATTATGGAGGCCATAATATGCGATTTTTGAACGCATTATTAAGCGCTAATGATATGTGGGTAGGTATATAAAAAAATGTTAGATGCTGTTTACGGGGACATTTCTCCTTCATTTTCCACCGTGAAAGAATGGAGTAAGCAATTTCGTTTAGGACGGGAGACCATCCACGACGAATCTCGCTCCGGTCGGCCTGTGGAGGCAGTCACCCACGACTGCTTCAAGTTAGTGGAAGAGGAAGTTCTGAGTTACCGAAGATTAAAGACCAAGGAAATAGCGGCAAGAACAGGGCTTTCGTAAACTTCAGTTCTTAGGATTCTTCATGAACATCTTAACATGAATAAAGTTAGTGCCAGGTGGGTGCCCAAACTTCTTTCAAGCTTGCAAAGAAGTGAGCTAAAAGCATGCTCTCAGGAAGTTTTAGATGCTTATAAAAATACGGAGAGAGTTTTTTGGAGTCAATTGTTACTGGGGACAAAACAATGGCTTTATACTATGATCCGCTTTCCAAAAGGGAATCGATGTAGTGGCGTCGATTTGGTGAAAAAGCCACCTAGGAAGGCCAGGGTTACGCAATGCACCAAAAAGATAATGGCTCCCATATACTGGGATTGTCACGGAATACTGTTGATAGACATAAAAGAACGTAATACCACTGTGAACGGCAGGTATTATGCTACCCTTATTGAACAATTACGAGAGGCAATCAAGGAAAAATGTCGAGGTAAACTTAGCAGAGGTGTGCGGCTACTCCACGACAATGCTCCCGTAAACACCGCTTGAATCACCAAGGCTGCTGTTGCCAAGTGTGGCTTCGAGGAAATTCGTCACCCACCCTATAGCCCTGACCTGGCCCCGAGTGACTACTATTTGTTTTCCAAACTTAAGGCAGACTTAAGAGGAAGAAGATTTTCTTCTGATGATGAAGTAAGCCGTGCAGTATACGGCCATTTTGAGTACAAAACTTAGGAGTATTTTTATAGAGGGATTGAAATGCTAATTAATCTGAAAAGTGTATTGAAATAGACGGAAACTATATTCAAAAATAAAAATAAAATTGTAAATGTATTTACTTATTTTCTTTGTAAGGCCAGAAACTTTTGGACCGCACTACGTATATATGTATAAAAAAAGTATATGTATAAAATTATAATTACATATTTTGAATTACAGGCCGCCGGATGAAGACACGGGCTCTCACGAAAGCGATTGCGATGAGGAAGAGGAGGACGCGGAAACGGACCACCTGAAACCACGCCGGCCATTCTGGCCAAACAAGATACAGTTTGTGCTGGCGTGTGTGGGCTACTCCGTCGGCTTGGGCAACGTGTGGCGCTTTCCATACCTTTGCTACAAAAGCGGGGGAGGTAAGATTACCTACTGCCAAGTTTTGCTCATTAACGACAAGTACAACGAACGGAGATACGAGTAATTGCGTTTAATAGATTAATGCTGCCAATAATATGCAAAATGGAGTGATCCCGTTTCCGAAGCGTTAATCGTACACGACGCGGTACACGAAGTTATTTAAGGACACATTTTAGCGTCAAGCGCAATTTTTGCACTGGCCATTTAACACACATTATTTAACGCTAATGTTAACAACTTATGCTGTCGTCGGACGACGCTAAATCACTCATTATGATGACAAAAACATCGTGATCTCGGTGGCATTGCATCGAGTTCTCTGTAAAATGTTCTGCGATCATTTTATTATCACTTGGGTAAAAATTATACTTACACGATGTCACGGAATCATGAATTAAGACGACCATGAGGACATCGACACTAATTAAAGGTATATTACTATTTACATTATTTACTGGCACCTTATCTCATTTGTATTGGTTACAATTGTGCCTATTCGGAACGCAAGGCCATGAGTATGATGATAATAGCGATATTTCCGTAGGTTCCCATAACAAATGTAGGTATTTAAGATAATTGTGTCGCTTAACTTCAGACTCGGGTAAATCCATTCGACTTCGATTTTCATTCAGCAAATATCTACCTTATTACCTTTTCTTAATACCAAAATCGCATAATCTGACAGACGGATTACCCGAATTGAAATAAAGCGACTCAATTATAACTTCCGTTCAAAGGTTTTAAGCTATTTTAAGAAGTGGTTTTATATTTAAATATTTTAAACTAACCACAATTGGAGCTACTTTTCTCTATCTGGTAGCCAAATACATTTCGGGGGTATGTACAAGTGCCTCTTCTTTCGTCTTTGCCAGAATTACTAAGATTAGGTACTTAATATAAGTAAAGTTTAGTCAACGTTACCAAACCTTCTTGAGTCATACCGTCACGTTTTGTATCAAGTTAATGCTATCTTTATTATTCTGGTAAAAATAAACACGTCATAATTCTAATCAATCTACGTAAGTTTGGCAGTATCGAATTAGAGATAAATCGCGACAAGCGGCGTAAGATATGTTAAGTGTACAACAAATCGTGAGATCGTGTTCGAGATTTGTTTGTGTCCCAGCACGCTAACTGCGCTACTTGACACCGATGTACCATCGTCGCACAAACCAAACTATACGACAATGTGGTGTGAATTACAGCTGATTCCTTCGGTAAACTGATACTTCACACATCGCAAACTCGAGATATCAAGTGATTATTAGTCGTTATCTCTATTATTGTTAAATACGTTGCTTACCTACTAATTAATACGGTTTTGAGTGGTTCCAAATTGTGAATCTTTAAACCAAGATATTTGTTTGTAGTAATTGAGTAGACCGCACTTTAACTATCTACGACTGCATTGCGAACAGTAAAATTTGACTTTGCAAACGGACGTTTTTATTTGGTGGATTAAAGAAATAATATGACTGTTTGACTGTAGAGACAGAATCAGAACTAGAAGAGTACCTAAGTACATATTAGTCCACCCGCATCGCTCGGAGAAAAACTCTAAGTTTCTAAGTTTTTAAAGCATTTTGATGCGATTTTTTTACTATGTTGTCTTAGTCTTGCCATATTTAACTTGAAAAGTAACATCTGTGTATTTTTTGTGCCGCTACTTAGTTTTTCATATAAGATGCGAAACAAAATATGTTTAGAGGGGGCGCCCCCATACGTGTATAGCACTCGTTTTTACAGGGTTAAGATGATGACTGTCAGTCATCATGTTAACCCTGGGTCATGGTGTTAAAAAACCGCGATTAATCCGTTCTAAAGTGTTTAATTTCAATTTAACAACAATCGCGGTACAGAAGACAATATTAATGTATTCAACTTTGGCAAATTTTTTTTAAATATTGTCTTCTGATGTTCTATGATTGTTTTTAAATTGAAATTAAACACTTTAGAACGGATTAATCGCGTTTTTTAACACCATGACCCAGGGTTAACATGATGATTGATGACTGACAGTCATCATCTTAACCCTGTAAAAACGAGTGCCCCTACGTTTCGAGGCCTTTACAGCTTTCGTTCTAAAGTGTTTAATTTCAATTGAATATATTATAATTATAATATAATATTTTTGCTTCTTTTTGCCGCAGGAATTTATAGTCAAAATATTTCGCTTTCCTCGCGCACCTTCTATATACACAAAAATCGTTTAAAAGTAGGTATTAGATTAAGGGGTAAGCGATTAACGATTTAATTAGTCCGTTGATACCTAGGTAATTCGAGTCGAAGTGACATTGACATGACAGTCTTTTTCCCCTCACTAGCTCGGAAAGCGCTGTTTTGTCTTTTAAAACTAGCGTGGAAAAACGCATTTTATCCACATGTGGGGCAAAGTAATTTTTCAAAATACAAAATACAAAATTATTTGCGAAATGCATTTTTTTCCTTACCACCAAAGGTCACGCACCCCGCGGATCCGTCGGACAGTAGTCGGGCCGACTTGACAGCTCCTCATGCTCTTCTAGTTCCCTTCATCTAGCCGACGTTTATTACCTATTTATTTAAGATAAATTATCATTTAATGGTTTAGAGATTATAAAACACCCATGGTCTTTTGAATGGCTACCTTCGCCCTACTTCGGCCTACGTTCGATTGGTTGAATGCAATCTAGGGTGTTACGGATAGGTAAAGAAATATTATGGGACAATCTTACACAAATCGACTTAAGCGGCTGACAATACCTAATTGGGCGGCCGTTCTCCTTTTTTACCCACAATGAAACGCGATTTTCAATGAATCTAATTCCTATCACTTACCACCAGTCCAGTATAAGTGAGTCCTATATGCCGATAGTAAATATGCGCAATCGGAGGTCACACATTAAATTGGTCATGTGATCATGTCTTATACCGCACTTGGTAAGCTGTTGGCAATATCTAAGTACCAGGAGCGTACCTACACTATGACAAATTTTGAAATTGATTTTTGATGGTTTCTTCAAGATAACTTACATGTGGATAAGATTTATAATCGTATGTAGTCTGTATTTTCCTCGCTATAGTGAGGGGAAAAATGTTGTATTACACTCGGCGGCAAAGTTTGTTCAACTCTCGTGCCTTGAGACCCTCGTAAAGCTCAAGATTCCAGTTATTGAACCACTCGCTACGCTCGTTTTGGAATCTTTCGCTTGGTCGGGTCTCAATATAAGCCCGAGAGTTAAACAACAACTTTGCCCCCTTGTATAATAAATAACTATTTAATTTACTGGTTGAGCTAATTACAAAAAACCGGCCAAGTGAGAGTCGGGCTCGCGCACCGAGGGTTCCGCACAAACTTTGAGTTGCAACTGCAACAGCACCTAGAAGTCTAAAATCAACGTCAGTGACGTCAGTCCCATGTATCGACAGATCGAGTCACTCGTTTGCACAGCATACGGTATAGAGTTAGTATGCGAGTTTATTATTCCTTGATAGACTTTAATTAGACGTACCTACCTACGTAAAGCGTTTTTTATAACTTTATTTAAAAGTTTATATTCATGGCGACTGTAGGTATGATGTAAACTATAAATTAAAAGAAAAAAATAATCTAAGGCGGTGAAATTTAAAATTTAGTTCAGATTTTTTTTTAATGAAATTGAGTTAGGGTTAATATTATATTTTTCCTGTAATATTTATGATAATGTTAACGTTGTGTAAAAAAATCAGACAGGTGGAAGTCGCGTTCTATGGACCCCCCCGGTACCGAACTACCGACTAAAATACGAGTAACCGACTTGTTTTAACATCTATTAAATGTACTTTACATCCAATCTAATTATACAATTCAATTCATTAATACATCACATCATAATAACTTACAAAAGAACTTAGGCTAAAACATGTCAAATTACCTACTAACTATACCTAACTATACTATAACATTAAATCACAAAAAATTTTTTGCAGCTGAAGAACTGCTGAGCGAGACTTAACGTGTATTTTTACATGTAATATTTTTGATGGAATTCTTTTAACATATAAAGGTAATAGAAAAACTAGTAAATATTAACGAAACAGGAAATCCCGCTTATTTGAGAAACAAAGTCAGTAGCCAAAAGGTACACGAAGACGCCAATCATCTCAGTGGGCGAATTGGCAGGTTAATTACGCTAGTTCCTGTAGGTCAACTCGTTGTTAGCGCGACGAGAGGACGGAACAATGTTACAAACGTGCCATTCGTTGTAATGATCTTTATTACCTCTGTGGTCTTTATTACTCTGTCTGCAGAAGAGGACACATACATTATTTGACACTAGAAAATATTGTTCATTCTTCTCATGCTGTGCGCTATATTGGTATCTTATATTTTCCCCACAGCACACTTCGCACTTAGCCTATAACATGTACCTCCTCACAACAGAGTCCATTTTATGAAGAGAAACAGACCATACCAGATACCCATTTGATTTAGAACAATGATTTGAGATTTGTTACACTTATTATCACTAATTTTCTAATATCAGTCTTTATAAACGTCCTAGAAGACAAGCCTCATTAGACAAATAATAAATAAATTAAAAACTGTCAATTTATTAAATCCATCGACCATCGATTAATTAACCGATGAATTCAGATGGCCTAGTATAAAAATTGTACGACACTAACTTCTCGACCACGTTAGCGTATCAAGGGGTCAAAATATGAAAGTTGCCGGATGATTTTAAATAAACGGCAAACATAATTTGAACTCTCGATACGCTAACGCGATCGAGAAGTAAGTGTCGTACAACTTTTATACTAGGCCTTCTGGTGTCCGAGGAATATTTTCATACTATCGACCTCTCGATATCGACTCGATTATGCGGCATTATGCGATCTATAAATCTGAGTACTTAATGTATTTCCCCAGGAAAAAACCATCTATTTTTTTCTCTATTTCTTAAGATCCCTGTGGTCAATTTCAGCGAAATCGCTGGAGCCATGTCCTTCAACTGATTAAGAGATATTGATCATACATGGGTGTAGTATTATACATATGTAGATTATGTAGAATAAAATCTGTTCATATACTTTCCGTAAACTCACCTTCCGCCAAAAAAGTTTTGGTTTTAAAGTTGACTCACAGTCATGACACATATTTACTTTTACGATTTGAAGTTCGGTAAATATAGAACTGTGTGATCTACTTAGTCAACCTGTCGCAAGATTACAGATTTTATTTAAATTCCTTACTTATAGTTTTCAAATTTTGGGGAACGCAAATTCTAGCAGAGCCATACTTGAGCCGACTTTAAACTAGCATCACATATTGTTCACGTGCCTTCATTTGAAAAATTCTTAATATTCTTTTACACGTTACACTCTATTTTCATGACTTTTTTCATATGTTTTGAATATTGAAATATCGGGTGCTCAATAAAACAAACATACATGGTAATTATCCCGTTTCAAATATTAGTTATAATGCAAATGACCATGTTAGCTTAAAAACAAAAGGTTGCCAAAATGTTGCTAGTAGTCGGTAAAATAGTCTCAAATTGGACAAGCTCCAAGATATATTTGCTAGAAGATATTGAAATGATCATAGAGCCCCTAAACTAAAAAAATGTAAAACCACCTCATATCAGATATTATTTGGAATAACCATCAGATCATACCCTAACAACATAGTAATAATAATAAAAAATATTTAATATAGTTAGTTTTTCTGGGCTTTTTCCGCAACTCGACATCCAATGTGCCTTTTTATAATATACAACGAGTAGTAAACAGTTACACAAAGTTTTATCTGTTTCCATAATTAACGATACGGTCCTTAGAGTAATTCCGTTATCATACTTAGATACGTTAAAGAAAAACCGGCCAAGTGCGAGTCTGACTCGCGCACCGAGGGTTCTGTACAAACTTTTAACTATCGCATTCATCCATAAACATGATGCAAAAAACGGCATCTCGAAGGGACAAATTTGACGTTAGCGTACTTGAGATAACGTCACCCTTTTGCACGGAATAAAGATGTTAGTGGGTATGTGAGTTTGTTTTTTTTAGATAATTCTTTATCACGTAAACCGAAAAAAATATTTTTTTAAGGCTGTTAATTATCAAATTTAATTCAGAATATTTTTTGTTATTAAAATTAATAATGAAGATAGCCACAATTTTATATCATTCCTGTATTATTTATGATAATTGATAATATTAACGTTGCGAAAAATTTCGCAAACGAATGGGATATTTTTTTTCATTATCCTTTCACTTTTTCTTGTAAATTATTGCCCCCCATCAAATCCGCATTTTTGATAGAAATAAAAAAATACATTTTCTTTTCTTTTCAATAATTTTATTTTCTATGCGTGGGTCTGGCTAGGTAGGTAGGTCTGCGTTAACCTTCTTTGTAACTATTCCGAATTTCACATCGACAACTTAAACCGAGATATTTAACGATATGACAGACATACAGACAGACAGACAGAGAGGCGCTATAAAGGTTCCTTTTTGGGTTCCCTCATAGTTTCGTCCAGTCCGTCTGTCCGTCCGTCCGTATGTCACAGCAGTTTTACTCTGTAGATATAAAGCATATGGTAATGATATTATAGCTAGAGGTGAATTTTGTGTGCTGCTACTTGGTTTTACATATACGTCGCGAAAAAAATATGTTTTAGGAGCGCCAGGGCGCCACATATATGTAACTAAATGTATTTTTTTGCAGATATCTATGTACTTGTGGCACATTATCTGATAGGTCTTAGAAATAAGTTCGAGGTTTTCTGAACAACAATTTGATTTATCAAATATTTTCAGACATAATCACTCTACAAATAAAGTTTGAAAACTGTAACCCGATTTGTGTTATATATTCTGTTTTATTATTCTCTGTTTTTGTGAAATAAAGTGTTTTTAGTTAGTTAGTTATCTTGGGCCTTTTTTCGCAAATCGACATCCAATGTGCCTATTTTGCGTGATTACGAGGTAGCTCCTCCACGAAACTTATCATCGTTTTAAGGTTGCAAACTGCTTCCTTTAGTGTGTTTGGAGTCCCTAAATATTAACTTCGGTATGCTTCTATCTGTTTACATTCTAGGAGAATATATTTTGTTGTTTCTTCTTCTTTCATGCATGCTCTGCACATAGGGCAGTTATACCTATTTTGTGTAAATGTTTGTTTAGTGTGTTGTGTCCTGTGAGGAGTCCTACTATTTTCCGCAGTAGAGTTTTCGTGAGCTTGTAGTTTAGCTCTGGTAGGACTTCTTTGGTTTGCCTACATGTATCTAGGTCCTCCCAGTATTTGTTTTGCAATTGTCTGTAATGTTGGTTTAGCAGATTTTGGATGTATGACAAAGGTAGTGGTATGATGGGTTCTGGTCCTCACAATAGTGTTTTACTACCACTACTATTTATTACAAAAGGACTTAAGTGCCTTGATATTTCACGCCTTTTTGCTTGCAAATTTTTTTCATAGGAGGTATGACGGTACGGAACCTTCAATTATGTGTGGTTCGACACGCACTTGGCCGGTTTTGCTCGATATTGATAACGACAACAGGCAGACGCTTCAAAGATTTACACTATATTTTTTATTATTATTATGGCAATAAATTACCCATTAAAACTAACCACCGGCAGCCTGGGCCCTGCCCCGTTGCCGGCGCACTCTAGGTTAGGTTTTTTTATAGGTAAGTAATATGTTTATATGTATTTTGTATGTGTTTTTGTATTTTACTTTTATATCCATATTGTAATTCCTGCCACTACACCACTTTAAAATATAACCAAGGTCTTCGAAGGAGACAATCTTTAGCTTAGCATGTTCCTTTGATGATTAAAAAATATATATATAAATTACCCGTGTCTTTTGTTTCTGTTGTTGATTAATAAATATGAATAAATATAAGTATTATTCGTCAAAAATCTGTATTTTAGGAAATTTGCCATAAAAATAATATATATTTTTAAATTCCGGAATTAAACGCCAATACCTATCGAAATAAATTCCGGAATTGAAAATCAGCTCCGATATTGTATATCTAAGCCCTTGTGTCTGCCAATTGACTATTCCTGAAAATCGCTTATCTACTCTCGTTGTAAAATCCTGGCATATGTTAAAATTCATAATAAGCAGAGAAACGAAAATTAAGTACGTTATAAAATTAATTATATAGGCGATTATATGTCTGATTTTACCGTGTCATGAATCGTTCTCATTGCGGTTTCTTTTTATAAAATACAAGGAAAAGTGTAAAATACCTACAAGTCATCCAAGTTACAGAATGCAAAGACGAATTAGAACATGAATTTAACATATAACCTATATCTAATAAATACATTTAACGAGCAATAATTTGGGTAATTACGTATTTAATTTTCGACGATCACGGAACTGGTCTAACTATTTCGTTCCTAAATTGCTATAAGTATGGGAGTTTTCTATGGCGAGAAATCGATCTAGCTTGGTCTTATTTCTGAGAAATCGCGGGATTTCGACTTTTTATGAGTTTTCCGAGCTTCATTCGGCCGGCTAGGTACTCATTTACGCCTAACGTCCGAAATCTTTTAACGGATCTTTCACGAATTACACACACAAATAATGAAAATATTGTTTCAGGTGCATTCCTCATCCCTTACTTCATAATACTCCTAGTTTGTGGCATACCTATGCTCTTTATGGAGCTTGCGATTGGCCAGTACACTGCGCATGGACCTATTGGAGCACTTTCGCAAATCTGTCCTCTCTTTACAGGTAACGAAAATTAGATTACATATATTATATAAAAATATATACAACAAGTAGTGACGTTGATACGACATCGTAGTATTGTTAGTCAAGAAATCGGTTTTACTTTTCGAGTTCAATAATGCCAATATCAGAAGAACACATGTTGTGCCGCACCCATGTGTTTGCGTAATGATTCACGGCGATATTCATACAAACTATTATTTTAAACGATACGAGTATTATTACCTACAATAAATGTAGATAATGTACCTTCTTCCTTGTATACAAAGTTAGTATGCAGGGGGGGTCACTTAACTCTGCAGCTGACCGTACATATAGGTATGTCCCAACGTAACACCTTCCTGTGGTATATATATTGCATAGTTGGTATATTTCCAATAATATTTATAATTTAGAAGAACTCATTAATTCAAAATAGGACAAATTCTATAATACACAAAGTGAATAGAACGCTTAAAATATTAGCTTCGTGTAGTATATATATATATATATATCAAATAATCTACATAAGCTAATGTGACCGAACTAATTACAAAACGTGAACGTGTACGTGCAAAGCAAAGTTATAACATATGCCTAACAAACATAGGTACATACATAAAGTTAACTCACTCAGTGTTGTAGGTAATATATTTGTCTGTTTATAACGACTTTCAGGTGCTGGGATCGCAAGCGTGGTGATCTCGTTCTTAATGTCGACATATTACGCAGTAATAATAGCGTGGGCTATTTACTACTTCTTCACGTCCTTCAAAACGGTGGTTCCGTGGGCTAACTGCTATAACAGATGGAACACAGCTCAGTGCTGGGTACCTGCCCATAATCTTACCAAGCCCAACGGATCTCAAACGCCCACGGAGCAATTCTTCGAGTAAGCTGTACATTTTCTGATGAATCGCGATCCGTATGGCGTGTCTCATTTTCTCCTGTGTTATCTTTTTGACGGTTCCGGTTTCGATTATCAGCATTTTTATGACAAATCATTTTCGGCATTCGCAGTAGCCTGTGTAAGAATTAAAATTTTCACCTCCTAGTCACATATTCTAAAGAATAGTATCTGGCTTTTATCATTTTCTTAAATAAAATGATGTTCTTTGTACACTTTATCTACTCTTACTTATATTATTATTTATTTTCAGGCGAAAGGTATTAAGCATGAGTGATGGTATTGAATATCCCGGTGGCATGCGGTGGGAGTTGGCAGCTTGCTTAGTCTGTGCTTGGGTGTTAGTGTACTTCGCTCTATGGAAAAGTATCAAATCTTCGGCTAAAGTGCGATACATCACCACAACACTTCCATTTCTGCTGATTATAGTATTTCTTGGCCGATCTCTCACCCTCGAAGGCGCCGACAAAGGATTAAGATTTTTCTTAAAGCCAGAATGGGAATTGCTTAAGCAATCAAGGCCCTGGGTAAATGCAGCGTCCCAGATCTTCAACTCCATTGGAATAGCTTTCGGATCGATGATAATGTTCGCTTCGTATAACCGATTCGACAATAATTTATTACACGACACGTTGGCCGTGTCTCTAGTCAACGCAGTTACTAGTTTGATCGTGGGGATATTTACCTTTGCAACCATCGGCAACATAGCTTTCGAACAGAACACTTCTGTAAAAGATGTCATTGCTGACAGTAAGTATTAACTGATAATCCCAAAAATTTAATATAAGTAATAGGAACTATTTATTATATACCCTAATTTATTTCAGGTCCCGGGTTACTGTTCGTTGTTTATCCACAAGCAATAGCAAAAATGCCCGCATCGCAACTATGGGCAGTCTTATTCTTCTTTATGTTCCTATGTCTGGGATTAAACAGCCAGGTACTGATTGCTTACATTGTAGGTTGATATTATTTTAAGTGTTACTTTTTTTATAAATAATTGTATTTACCTACCAATTTTTATCGACCTTTTTTTTCAGTTTGCCATAGTCGAAGTGGTAGTAACTTCGATTCAAGATGGTTTTCCGGATATGATACGCAAGAAGCTTGTCTACCACGAGCTATTGGTGTTATGTGTCTGTGTGGTATCATTTCTTTTTGGATTGCCACACATCATCCATAGTGGCATCTACGTTTTCCAACTAATGGATTACTACGCTGCGTCACTCAGTATCACATATCTCGCCTTCTTTGAAGTTGTTGCTATAGCGTGGTTCTATGGCGCTGGCAAACTGTCCCAGAACATTAAACAGATGACAGGTGAGTGAAAATTTTGAGCGTCATTTATGATATTCGACTCGACTCAAAATGATGTTAGTGAGTTTTTTTTTAATATTGATACTTTTTTCGGTTTCGGAAACCTTTTCATCTTATGTCTACTCAGAATCACGAGCTCTTTAGATCACAATAGAAAAAACCTTTATCTTACTACCATACAAAGTAGGTTCCTACCATACATGAAAATTAATACAATTGGGAAAAACCGTTTTTTTTTATGTAACTTTTTGTATATTCCAGGACGCTACCCATCGTTGTACTTCCGAATATGTTGGCTCATTGCGGCGCCAGCACTGCTGCTGGCGCTATGGGTCGCTAGCTTAGTGGACTACACGCCACCTAGCTACCGCCAGTACCAGTACCCTGGGTGGGCGCAGGGTCTCGGCTGGACCATCGCGTCTCTTTCACTACTATGCATACCGGTCTATGCAGTCATTGTCGTCGCAAGAGCGCCGGGGAAAACAATAGCAGAGGTAAATTCCACTTTTATATCGTATTAACACTTTCAGGTTTGATTATTGATGAAAATAGACTTAATAGACTACATATATATGTATATATAAATTTATCTTTGGTCTCTCTCTCTCTCTCTATCCCTAACTATCTCTCTCTCTCTCCCTCACTCTCTCTTTATGTGTGATTTTGTAAATATTTTATTACTATGAAACGTAAAACATTTACGTATTCAACATGAAAAATTTGTCGAGTACCCGTTATAGGTACTAAGGGATATGTTGCATTGATATAAAAAACGAACAAACTTTTTTTTCCGATGTAATCTTGGTACTATTTGTAAGACTGTTGCTATACACACGTCAGTTGAAAATTGAAACACTCCGTTACCAAGCCCAATAGGTACTTATTGTGTATCTAAGTACATGATAGCCCGGTAATTCGCGGGCGTGGTAGACGAAGGAGTAAGCAATAAACAATACGAAGAAGTAATGCGAGTAGATAATTTATTCCAATTAATTTCCTTTGCAGAAATTGCGGTACGCCATCCGCCCCACGTCAGTGTGCGAGTGTGGAGTGAACGACTGTGAGGTGTGCGGCTCCGACTCCGAGCCACCCGACGATAAAACGCCCACCATCGCCTATTACCCACAACAAACGTTTCCTAGTCCTAACTAATAAATCCATTATCATCATTATCACAATCAGCTACGATTAAGAGAAGATATGCCCGTGCCGATTTGTTGCATTTACAATTCGGTTATTCCAATTTAAAAATAAACTGACGACCACGAGACCCTCGGCGCTTTAGTTGTGCCGTTATATAGTGGAGAATTTCTAACTTCATATACTTAGTGTGAATAAATAGACACACGATTACCTAACTTTAGACCGCTACCAGTGGCGGAGTGTCAAAATGTTCTTTGGGTAAGCCGGAGCTGATTTCGTCTGCTTTTTCTTTGAGTCGTTAAGGAAAATGTGGTAGATTGGCTCACGTAAGGCAGGAAGCGAGTTCTATGAACGCCCCGCAACTGACCGGTACATAGAAAACCGTTTATAAATAGCATTACAACTTTTCCGGGCATTCCTCGCTTTAAAGAGTCCAACGCTATTAAATATAAAATGTTTTCAATGTAGGTACAATTTCTTAGATAAAAGAATCAAAGACAATAATAGAATAAGATATTATTCCGCGCTATCATTATCTTTTTTATTTATAATGAACGTAGAGGCACTTGACCTAATACTACTATCACGTTTAGCAGTGACACAATTTTCTTAGCACTTGAGACGGTAGTGCGGCGCGAAGCACCTACCGCGTACGGTCAAGTTAACGCTAATCACTCATTCTACTGATTAAATCGAGATAACAACTTCAGTTGTGTACCTAAGTCAACCAGTTGCGTTTAATATTACAAATATATTGTTCTCATAGTTCTCAGACTACAAAGACTGTTATTTGAAGACAATAAACATCATTTAAATATATTATGTTATGTTACTTCAGAGGACACTAAAATTTGAACATGATAAATTTATGTCACTTTCTCAAAAGTCCTTATGTCCATAGTAGTTATTAGGATAATAATTTGTCCACTTTATGTACCATTCCAAATTGCTGTGAATCAATGTTTATCACTATTATAAGTACAAAGTATGTAGTTTATTTGTGATAATAAAACATTCCATGCGTTTTAGGTATTCCTATTAGGAAATTATGTAAAAATATTAGTTATAGAAAGTCTTACAGACTGCAAAGACGAAGTATTTATTATAACTGCTAAGTAAATAATGGTTGTGTTGATCGATAATTAATTATTGATAGAAAAGTTATCCAAAATGTATTTAATAAATAATTTTTGTTGGAGTTTTGGGCTGCAGGGTGATGTACAATTAATTAATATTAATTAATATTGATGTATTTTATAGACGTTATTTTTACAATACTTATGAACAAACTGACTTGTAACGATGTTATAAATAAATCTTATCTTATCTTATCTTACATAGACCAATTTTTATTTGTTAATAATAAACCTACTTGCTTTTATATAGATATATGTCAACATGGCGTTGTATGTTTTGATTATAAAAAGAAGTGAAAAAGATGCAAGGGTGTTATGAAATCATGGAGACCCAACATAAAAAATGTATTTGAACCCTGCAGCTTTCTACTAAAATGTACCTACAAAAGCCCTATAATATAAAACATATGTTAGATTATTATTATTTAAGACTTTACCTCAAATGATATCATGCTACAAAATAAATCAAAAGTACAATACAGATACAATAGAGCGAAAATACTACGTAAATATTTTTAGGAATGTAAATATATGTTGCTTATGATATGAGATGTTACCAATGTTAGTGGTATAAGAAATAATACCAAGAAACTGAAAATACTTTGGTGTTTTATTTACAATCCACTTACACTCAAGAGTAATGAGAATGGGGACATTTAGTGTATAAATATTACAGCATGTTTTTGAGAAATTCCAATACTTCTGCTAGATCGCTAAATACATTATTTTATTCATACAAATAAAAATATTTATGACTAACATATTCAAGTACCACTGATATATAGTTTTACTAAAAAGAAAAACCTAGTTGGACATACAATCACATTAAACAACCATCATACTTGTCAATCTCATGTACAAACTAGGTTAATATTTTAGCACAACTTGTAAATCAAAGTGAATAAACTAATTAATATTTATTTTTCAAGTAAGACAAGTAAAACACTATATTACACAAAGGTCAACTTTAAACACTCATAAGGATTTTAACAATAACATGACATATAAAATCTGTACCCATTTTGATCACTCTTGACTATATTAACTTCTAAAATAAAATAAAATAATGAAAATGTACCTATAAACTATTTCCTTCTTTTCTTGGGAGTAGCAGGAACATCTTCATCTTCCTCACTATCTTCATTCAACTCTGAAATTAAAAGAAGGACTTAAGTGAATAAAATATGTATAAAACGGACTAACCAGGTTACTAATATATTTGCCAAATTTTAATTTCCCAAAACACACATCATATTCCAACCCAAACCTAACATAGTTGCCAAATGAAAATTCAGCCAAATGTGAGTCAGCAAATAATAATTTGTAATATTGCCAAGTGAAACATTAGCAAAAAGTTGGTTGGCAAATGATATTTGGCAAAATGAAATTCAAAGAAAAGGCTGGATCTCTGATCTTAATCTGATCTGGCCCCTAGAAGAATATGAAGTGAAAAATATAAAGTCTGATATGAAGTCTTATGGGGGCCTTGTCGAAAAGGCTGGTCGACGCCTCAGGAGACCCCAGAGCTGGCGCCTACCTTTCCCAGCGTATCTCATTTCATCAGCGTATTCATCATACAGAGGGGTAACGCTGCCAGCGTTATGGGGTTGATGCTGCAGACGGAGCTTTTGGAAGGGGTTTTCTTTTTATAGCTTAGTTTCTTTTTTCTTTTTTTTTTCTTGGTAGGTGACTATTTTCTTTTTGTAAGTTCTTCTTTTATTTCTTTTTTAGCTTAAGTAATTTAATTACTATGTTTTTAATCTAGTTCATTTAAATTTTATATTATTATTAATGTTTTTTTATAATTGCGTGTTAAAATAAAGCACAGAAGAATTAGCCTTATAAGATTAGTCCAGTATCCTCACTGTTTTCCTTCCCTAAAAGTAACTGGTAAAGATCAAACAATATTTCATATACCAGCTCCAAGAATCAGTATAAGTATGCATGTGTTATCATTATCAAAGGGAAAAAATATCAATAAAAATATCCTTACACCTGTATAGACAAAGATGTTGGCGTTCAAATATTTTTGTTCTAATGCCTAGACCTATATTTTAAGACCTTTTGCTTTTAGAAGCTACTGTACAAGCCAAGATTTCCACAACCTTTTGGCTGTTAGCACCAAAGCCAGAATTTGAACTCTCTCTCTCTCAATATCATACCTTCATTATCTATATGGTTGGCTCCACCACGTTCTTCAATAATATTCGATAGGGTCGCATTTACTAATTGTTGGAACTCTTGAAGGGACTTCACTAGATGTGATGGTTGAGGATTAGTCGCTTTCACAACAGTGTTAAGTAGTTGCTTATTCTCAGTAATGACCAGTTGTATTTCAGTCACCATGTTTAACTTATTGATAAGCTCTTTTCTGCCGTTAAACAATGATATTGTTCACCGCAAAATTTGCATGCTTTGCTTAGTTTTCGTATATATCAACATTGATATTGACATTGACGTTTCGTTTGGTCCTTGCCAGCTAGAAGGCAAAAAAGGTGACAAAATTAAGACGATATGCCACCCCACACATAGGGTGTTTGCATTTTGCCTCTCGCTAGCACCGAAGCAAAATTTCAATGGTGCGAGCGAGAGGCAATACGCAAATACCTTAGTGAGAGCTACTCGTACAGACTACACTCTCTTCTCGTTCCTCTTTTTCGTCAGAGACGTTTTACATAAACAGGTACTTAAAAAATAAAAAATCATTTATTTTTCTGCTGTACGGCCACTTTTTGGACGTTCATTATTGTAATTGTAGATTGTCAAAAATTGACAAATGACAGTCACGGAGAGCGTTCAAACCCTAGTCCTATAAAATTCTTCTAACAATAAATCAATGGTAACCAACCTTAAATTAAATATAAACATAATTTAAATCAATCTAAACTGTAATTTGCTACAAAAAAAAAACAGAATTGAGACACTAAAGTTAATTCTATTATTTAACAAATTTTAGTCTTTTGTCAAATTACAAAGCCTAAAGCGAAGTTAAGGGATAGGCAATGAACGTTTTTCAAGTCAATCAGCTGATTTGATTTATTCAATTCCAATTTTTGAATACTGTTTGCAGTCTAATATTCACAATTCACTATGTAATTGCTTAATTTTGTTTAAGATAATATTTTAACCATCAACGACAGGTATTATGCGTACATTTGGTAAATTTGGGCCATTAATAGGTGCCATAGATGAAGGAACTTCAAACGTTAAGTTTTTGGTAATATTTTGTTGTTTATTTAATTATAATTATGCGTGCAACGATTTCTATCCCTTACAGATAGTATTCATGTTTATAAGCCTTCTTAATGTTCATCACAAGTGGTTTGGAAATACCATTGTTATGTTTTGGACTATCTGCCTTCATGATTTAGTACATCAAATTATTTGTAGGTTTTCGCAGCAAACACTTCAGAGGTATTAACATATCATCAAACATCTCTCAAGCGCTTCAGTCCACAAGAAGGATGGGTTGAACAAGATGCATTAGAAATTTTAAATGCTGTTGTGGAATGTATTGAGGTAACAGCTTATTTTTATTTGTAGAGAAGATAGTTGACTAATAATTATTTATATTACAGATTCAATTGTAAAATAATTATTCTTTGTCCAAATTAAATTCCCCTTTCAAGAACCTCTTTGTCAACGAATTCTACTCTATTGAACATGTGTATTCATTCATACTCCAATCACTCCAGTCACACTCTCAAGTCCAGGTTGCCCTATCATCAGATGGTTAAACGTTGCTATACACATGTCAGTTGAAAATTGAAACACTTTACTCTAATGTAGGGAGGGTGAGGGCAGTAGGTATACTTATTGTGTAACTATGTACATGATAACCCGGTAATTTACGGGCATGGTAGATGAAGGATTAATCAATCTAAGTTTGAAATTTTTTTAAGATTTTTTATTATTTTATTATTCATATTACAGGTAACTGCAGATAATTTGAGGAAATTAGATATCAATCCTGAAGATATTGTTGGTATTGGGATTACAAATCAAAGAGAAACCACTATTGTATGGAACTCTACTACTGGTCAACCACTTTATAGTGCCATTGGTAATTATATCAGTTCATAATTATATTTGGTTTGGATTAAAAATTGATAAAAATTCCTGAAGGTAGGAAGTAGTAGGTATTCTTCTTTTTTACTCTAAACAAAAATGTTTTTATTAATAATTACTACTCAACAGATAAACATTTAAAATGGATCACTTACGTAAACTATCTTGGGGAATTTTGTTGTAGAACTGTGTACAAGTAAGACAGAAACAACTTGTTTGTATTTGCAAGCCTATAAAGGGAAACTTTAAGTTTACGGTATTTCTAGTAACTTCAGTTTTATCAGTGTTAGTGGGGAAATCATACAAGTTTCTCCTCATATTATAAGTTCAAGAATATATTGTGAAGGCAAGGTTAGGATCTCTATTTTCTTTAAAAACTTAATTTAGTTACTTCCATTCTCTTAAATGATATAGTGCCTTAATTGCTTGTTTTTGCCTAACAAAAATTGTTTCCATATGGCAGCTGAGTCCCACAGCAGAAATAGACCATATGATAATAAACTGCTAAAGTAGTAAGCTAACCATGACACTGCTACATTAGTTGTTATAGATCCTGAGGCACGCTGGAGGTGCATAGGATCCTTTCACGCCTTTTTATCTTGAGTAACCTTCTTGGCTTCGCTCCAGCTCAGTCCTATATATGGCTCGCAACTCGCTCTCTACGGTCCACCACAACGTGTGTACAAGGCGTCCACAAGCTCGCTTTCCACCTGGAGGCTTCCACTCAAATGCGAGACTGGCACTGTTTGTTGCTCCTCTTCGAAGTGTATGACCTATCCATCTCCACTTCCGCAGCGCTACTTCTTGGGCGATTGGAGACTGACGGCATATACTCCACAAATCCTCGTTCCTTATTGTCTTCGGACAGAAGAAGCAGAGGATCAACTGAAGGGACTTATTGACAAACACTTATAGTTTGTGTCTCAGCCCTTTTGTCACTGTTCTCGTTTCGCAGTCGAAGAGCAGCACGGACTTGACAACGGATTCGAAAGATCCCTCTTTAATGCGCCGAGTAAGTACGTTTGAATCCCAAACAGGCTTGAGTTCAGCAAACGCAGCTTTTGCCTTCTTGATTCTGCTCTCAACGTCTTCGTCTGTACCTCCCCGACACATTAGTATACTTCCGAGATACACAGGCGGTCGTTTTTGAGCAACAAAGGTTCCATGCATTCCGACTTCACACGCATGTCGGTTGATTTGCAGTCCCATGACTTCAGGTTCCTCTAGCAGGCTCTCAAGTTTAGCTTTAAGTTGAGCTAGAGATGGCGATATCAAACGATGTCATCCGCGTAATCCGAGCGAGATCTTACAGCTCCCTCGTGACCCAATTGATGCCTAGTTTTTCGTACACTTTTCTCATGACGTCATCGAGAAGAAACACGAATAACATTGGTGAAAGCAGGCATCCTTGCTTCACACCGGCAGTTATATTTATAGGCGCGCCCATTTCCTTATCTTGAATCACCCTGCATGTACTCCCTTCGTATATGCGGGAGCGAATGATGCGGATGATGCACTCAGGATGACTCTGCGACTAAGGCTGGACCACAGCGCGCTCCACTTCACGGTGTCGAAGGATTTCTCAAAGTCTACAAAGGCCAAGAACAGCTCCGACTGACATTCGACACACTGTTCAATAAGGATGCGTAGGGTGTTGGTGTGGTCTGTGGTGTGGTGGCGACTAGAAGCCTAAGAATGTAGTGCTTTTTACAAACTCATTAACAGACTGTCCATTAATCTTAAGATAGAACTAAATTTTTATTTTTATTTGAGGCATTGACCTAGGAAAATTTAACACGCTAAGTTTTTAAGAGCAAGTATAGTGCTTTTAACAAACTCAACAGACTGTCTGTCTGTGAATAGTTTTTTTTGATAAACATAATGTACTTACCAGCACCCAATTCGGCTTTCGACCAAATAAAACCACGGCGTTAGCTGTATACGAGCTTGTTGAAACTGTTTCCCTCTGCAGAGACGATAGGATTCCTGTATCTGCTATATTTATGGACATGTCCAAAGCCTTTGACAGAGTATGTCACAAAAGGCTGATGGACAAACTTTATGCTTATGGTATAAGAGGGAATTGCTACTCGTGGCTAAAGTCATATCTCGAAAATAGATACCACTGTACTGAAATACAAGCACATTGCCCTAATAGTAATACTTTTAATAACTACAGATCCGAATATAAAAAAATAACTTATGGAGTACCGCAAGGCAGCATTCTTGGTCCACTACTATTCTTGATTTATATCAATGATTTGCCAAATATCACGAAACATAAGATACTGCTCTTTGCTGATGATTGTTCTATCATTATTCGGAGTGATGAGACTCAAGATTATGAGGCTGAAATCAATAATGTGTTTCGTGATGTTAATATTTGGATGGAAGCCAATAACCTGCTAGTAAATTTACAAAAAACTAAATTTATGGAATTTTACGCACCACAGGGTAAAAAGATTGAACCAAAAGTAAATTACAATGGCTATGAACTAGAAAATGTTAGCTGGTTAAAATTTCTAGGCATAATGATAGACTCGCATACTAACTGGTATTCCCATACAGAACATGTTTTAACAAAATTAATAAAGTTTGCATACCCTTTAAGAAGACTAAGAAATGTATCATCAGAACAGACTGCACTCCTCGCCTTCCACTCATATATAATGTCAAATCTGCGATACGGACTAATACTATGGGGAAATAATTGCAATAGTGATACTGATCGAATTTTTAGAATGCAAAAGAAATGTCTTCGTTCTGTTTTCGGTACCGACGAGATGGAATCGTGTAGATCTTATTATATTGATAACAGGATACTTTCCTTTCCTTCTCTATATATTTATGAGGTGTGCATATTTGTTAAAAATAACCCAAATCTATTTCCCATAAAATGTACTCAAAAAACCCGCTCAAAATATATATATAACGTCATATGCCCAAACCCTAAATCAGCCCTTCTTTCAAAAAGCGTAATATGTATAAGTAAGAAGATTTACAATAAACTTCCCATAGAACTCAAAAGGTTATCACCAACTCCCTTTAAAAAGAAACTGTTTGATTGGCTAGTCAAGCAATGTTTCTACACAATAAATGACTTTTTACAAACCTAGTTATAAACAAATTTATAAATAGAAATATTGTACACCTTTGTAAGGTAGGATATGGAGAACTTGTATTATTTTTAAGATCACTGTAAACCCATAACCATACAATAAATGTTTTTGTATTTGTATTTGTATTTGTCCATTAATAGTATATTAATATTAGACCTAGTACCCACAACACAAGCCTTATTGAGCTTACCGTGGGACTAGGTCGATTTGTGTAAGATTGTCTCATAATATTTATATTTATTTATTTATATTTATTAATGTTAGGAACTAGATTTTTATTTGAGGAATTTACCAAGGAAAATTTTACACACTTAGTTTTTATTTTACTTAGCAATCTGCACCAAACGAGTTGCATGCTTTTAGAGAGACTGCTATTCTGAGATTTCTGAGTGATAAAAGTCATTGATTATTGAATTACTCGTAACTATTCTGGGCCATAACCCACTATCTAATCTAAGTAAACATTTGTATTGTTCTAGTTTGGCTAGATGTAAGAACATCTAAAATCGTTGATGATCTACTCAAGAACAAAGGTGCACAAGCAATAAATGCAGTCTCACAGACCAGCGGTCTTCCATTATCCACATACTTCTCATCAGTTAAACTGAAATGGCTACTGCAAAATGTGACCGCTATCAAGGATGCTGTAGCGGCAGGAGAGTGCATGGCAGGAACAGTAGATTCCTGGCTGATATGGGTATGTTCTATACTTAATTGGCTAAGCGCAACTTGCATCTTTTGGTGTTAGTCAACTAACCTGGACTAAGCGTTTTTAGTATAGAATGTGACGGCAAACTCGGGGTTAATTGACTAACCCTACTTGGCGCATGTGGCCGATTGTGGCCCTGCTATGTATTTATTAAAGTGTAATTAAATAAAACAAAACAGAGACGAAAAAATTTACTTGACCTGTATAAGACAACTTTTAGATAGGTATCTAGTTAGGCAGGTTTATGGTAGAAGTAGTTTTATATTTTAGTTTAGGCATAAAAATACATTGATTATTATAGATAGATAGATCATTTATTTGTATTATTCGTACATCGTCACATTTAAATTCATTATTTACACAAGTAAAAAATAAATAATAATAAGTATTGTGGAAGTAATTAAGTAATTAGTCAAATATTGATAATACGATTGTCAAATTAATGTCATTGGTCTGAAATATTATAAATCAATTAAAACAATATAATAAGTTACATATTTACGACATATTTACTCATCTATCAAGGAACTCATTAACCGTGTAAAATGCGTTTTTTGTGCAAAACGTTTTGAGTTCATGTGTGAAGCGTCGCTCTGCACTCAAAGCTCTTATTGCCTCAGGTTATTAATACAATAACTTGTAGTGTAAATTCATAAAATGATGACAGCAACAAACCATTGAGCAATTGAAACTGTTACAACTGTCTAATCTAATGGTTGTTTTATTAATTACTTCGTGATGTGGTGAAATGAACCTTATACAGCTATTAATAAGGGTCTAGTCATCTGTACTGTACTGCTAAGTGTAGCAAAATAATTCTTATGTGCAATGTGCATTGGGTTTTGTTATGATTCGCTTGTGCGTTTTTAGGGTTCCGTAGTCAACTAGGAACCTTATAGTTTCGCCACGTCTGTCTGTCTGTCCGTCCGTCCGTCCGTCCGCGGGTAATCTCAGTGACTGTAAGTACGAGTATATCGATCACGCCAACAAAGTGGTAAAATAAAAAGTGGTTATAATTTTTTTTTAGGGTACCTCCCGTACATGTAAAGTGGGGGGTGATTTTTTTTTTTCGTTTCAAACCTAGAGTGTGACATATCATTGGATAGGTATTTGAAAAATAATGAGAGTTTTCTACAAACAGTTTTTCATAAAGTTAATATTTTCGGAAATAATCGTTCCAGAAGTTTAAAAAAATGTGTCCTCCCCCTCTAACTAGGTATGAGTTCAAAAAATATGAAAAAAATTACAA
The DNA here is from genome assembly GCA_949128165.1 of Lathronympha strigana. NCBI lineage: Eukaryota > Metazoa > Arthropoda > Insecta > Lepidoptera > Tortricidae > Lathronympha > Lathronympha strigana. The sequence continues at coordinate 12,731,262 of OX421909.1, read as the reverse complement.
TAGTAGAACTTAAGAACTTTCTTGGAAAATTATTTTGAACTTGATTGGTTGAACGGTTTTTGAAAGATTGTTCAAAATAATTTCTAAATTAAGTTTGTAATTTAACCGTATATGCAAAAAAAAAATGTTTTATCTGGAGTACTTAATTTATCATCCCACACTTACCTTCCTTTTAATAAAAAATAATGATTCAAATCGATTCACGCGATCAAAAGTTACCCCCAAAAACCCAACACACATAATCCGTCTAACTATATAGTTTGTATAAATTATTAACCCAATTTACTCCGCGCTGTTAAGATTTTTCTGGAGTTGATAGGGTCGGTTCGGGTGTATTTATTAAAACACTGTTTAAGGTTGCCTATTGTGACGGGCGGTAAACTACGGAACCCTACACTGAGCATGGTCCAATAGGCTCTTGGCCGGTTTTTATCTATAGTTCATCATGTAAATGAAGCAGCTAAGATCTATTTCTTTATTTTTATGTAGCCTCTAATGTGTCCCACTGCTGGCCAAAGGCCTCTGGAGCTCCAAACTGCTCTGTTCAAGGCAATTTTTGGCCAGTTGTTTAGAAATGCGTCCAAGTCATCCCGCCATCTCCTCCTGGGTCGGCCAATCCGCCGTATCCGCTTTGGTATCCACTCCGTAGTTAGTTTAGCCCACCTCTGTAGATGCATATGCGTGGCCAGCCCAGTCCCATTTCAGCCTGGCGGTTTTGGCCCCAACGTCGACAATGCGTGTTTTGGAACGCAGGTTACGCAGGGTAGTGTTACGGATCCGGCCAATCTTTTTCACTCCAAGCATGCTGCGCTCCATGGCTCTTTGGCAAACCTTCGGTTTAGCCTTTTGTAACTCGGTAAGTGACCAGGTTTGGGCACCGTAAGTCAGGACTGGCAATATGCACATATCGGTGAGTTTCCGTTTGAGGGATAAAGGCAAGTCTCCCTTCAGTAGTTCTTTGAGACCAATACCTCTTCCAAGTGATTTGGATCCGTCTTTCGACCTTTTTATCCTGCCTTTGGTTGAAAGAGACTATTTGTCCTAACTACGGAATGTACGGATAAGTACTCGTCGATACTAATGTTACATTAATTAAAAAAGTGTTTAACGTCAATAACGCAGTCCCTTCTACATGGTCGCAAACATAACTTCCGATCGCGACGGTTCGAAGCCACTCTGATAATAAATATAATAAATAAATATTATAGGACATTCTTACACAAATTGACTAAGTCCCGCATTAAGCTCAAGAAGGCTTGTGTTACGGGTACTTAGACAACGGTATATATAATATACAAATACATAAATACATAGAAAACATCCATGACTCAGGAACAAATATCTGTGTTCATCACACAAATAAATGCCCTTACCGGGATTCGAACCCAGAACCATCGGCTTAGCAGGTAAGGTCACTACCAACTACGCCAACCGGTCGTCTGATCTTGATTATAATTGGATGGGCCAGCACAAGTTTAAGGCACTTTAAAAGTGTAGGTAATGGCATATGCTGGCAATGTAACCTCCAATATTTTTTATACATTAGCTTACTTACCTACACACATGATGTTGTTGTAAATGTGTGCAAGCACATGGAATTTTTGCATGAAATGACCACCTTGATTAATATCATAGAATAATGTTTAGCGGCCTTTTATATTTAACCTTAGCTGTATTTTATATTTACTTATTAAATTTCAGAACCTGACAGGCGGCACACGAGGCGGCATCCACGCCACGGACGTGACCAACGCCTCCAGAACTCAGCTCATGGCGCTACGAAGCTTGCAGTGGGACAAGGGTCTGCTGAGATTTTTTGATATACCAAAACAAATATTGCCAAAGATAAAAAGTTCTGCTGAGATTTATGGTTATATTTCTATAGGATCTCTTCTTGGTGTGCCAATTGCGGGGGTAAGCGTAATGACTTGTCAAATTAAGAAAATTTAATAAATCGACCATGGTTTCACACACAATTAACTACTTATTATGCTTTTCGTCACTTTACTTTAACAATTCGTCAGGCTGTAAGTAAAAGCTGATCAGATGGAAGAGAAAAAACGGATCTTAATATCCTTAAACTTTTGACCGCCACCGCCACGCCATCACATAGTTTTACCACAGCGTAGGGATGTATTCCATACAGTGAGGTAACTTCATACACGGCCAGCGGCTCGGCTCGGTGGTCGTGCTGAGGCTCAGGGTTGTCAAAAACTATGCGAAAGATATTACAGTCTGATTGGCAAACTAATTTCCATTTTATACTCCTTAAAATAGACATTTTAAGGACATTTCCTCCCCGCCTCCTTCCCCGCGCGCCCCCCATCGATGATCCAGAAATCGGTGGAGTTAACCCACTGTATGGAGTACATCCTTACGCTGTGGTTTTACCAAGGACGTCAGCACGGGACATATCGACATGAATTCATCTAAACGTCTCTTCTTCACTTGATACTCGTACTTGTCCCGTAATAATTTTTTATTTTATTTTCAGTGCTTGGGTGATCAACAAGCAGCGTTAGTGGGTCAAGGATGCATGAGATTTGGTCAAGTGAAATGTACTTTTGGTACAGGTTGCTTTCTACTATATAATACAGGTATGTATTTTACCCACAATATTTTTTGGACTTTGTACCCAAACGGTAAAACGAGACACTATTACTAAAACTTTGCTGTCCGTCCGCCTGTCTGTCTGTCCATCTGTCTCTCACCAGGCTGTATCTCATAAACCGTGATAGGTAGACTGTTTAAATTTTCACAGATGATGTATTTCTGTTGCCGCCTAACAATCGTTTTTATAGATAACGGTACGCGAACCTTTTGTGCGCGAGTCCGACTCGCACTTGACCAGTTTTTATTAATAAGAAGGGTTGTAAATAAATAGAAATTACTATTCATTTCTATTATGCGCTCATTACACATTCACGAAAAATTACATATCCCAATCCAACCTATACATTATAAAACGATTCCAGTAAAAAAGAGGAACTTGTACGCTTTTAATTCCAATACCATACCTCAATCCGCGTACAAGTAGAATTATACCTTGCTCGCACCTTAGAATAATAAGAATATAGCGTACTATACTACTACTAGCAACTTCAGTAAGCTTTTTTTATTAATTATCAGTACATTTTAATTCAATGGTATTGATCGACAGGTGATTCGATAGTACACTCACAAAATGGACTCTTAACGACGGTTGCGTACAAGTTGGGACCGGATGCGCCTCCAGTTTACGCCTTAGAGGGATCCGTTGCAATAGCAGGTACCTAGCCTTCATTTTTCCACGAAGCGGTTAAAACTGCATAATCAATAATACTGCATTATAAAATTGAAAATGATTCATGTTTTTTTTTTCAAGTAGTCGTACTACTATATATGTGATCGTATGATCGGGTAGCCCAGTGGTTAGGGCGTTTGTAGTATATGACATCTCTTTTCAATTTATATCTGCATTATTAATTGAAAAATATGTCGTATATTACAGAAAAAGTGATAAAGGCCCCCGGTGAGCAGGGCCTGGATCGAACCTGCGACCTCCTATTCTGTCCTATACTGTAGAAAAAGGCCCCAAATGAACAGGGCTGGGATCGCACCAGCTACCTCCTGCTTTCGCGCTTACATTACGACTACTACTACTACGCTAGCTGATAATTGCAATTATACTGCAGTTTAAGCCTTGCCTTGGGGCTTTGCCGCCTGAATATGTAACAATGACAATTCAAGGTCTATGACCTTGCACAACGATACACCCGATAATCATCATTATCATAATCGATAGTCAATCAAGATTTTAGTTTTACCCGACAGCCTTCAAATCAAGGGTGAACAGGCACCTTCTGGGCGAGCTCGCTCCATCGTAGGCCACGTCTTTGCTTTCGGCTAGTCTGTGGCCAAGAGTAAGCCCATTTATTATAAAATAAAATAAAAAGTTAAGAGTAAAACGACGAATCTATGACGGATGTAGAATAAAATCTATCGAAAATCTTAGGCAATTCCATTTGACTTGACAGCTCTTCTACTACTTATATATAATGATATCACTATCATTTACATTATTTCACTACATTAACTGAACCATGTGATATAATAGCCGAATTCTATCCAGGAGACACATTGCAGTGGCTGCAACACGGTCTGGGCATACTAGAGGACGTGGCGGACAGCGAGGCGCAAGCCGCCGAAGTCGGCGACAGCGACGAGGGTAGCTGCTGTTTCGTGCCGGCATTCAACGGGATATACTCGCCTCACTGGAGGAAGGACGCGAGGGGGTAAGTCATATTACTGCGGTAGTCACGTTACAGTGGTTGTGACACAGCCTGGCCATACTGGAGGATGTGGTGCACAGCGAGACGCAGGCCGCTGAGGTCGGTGACAAAAATGATGTCAGTTGCTGCTTCGGACCGGCATTCAACGGGATATTCTCGCCTTATCGAAGGAAGGACGCGAGGGGGTAAGGCATATTACTGCGGTAGTCACGTTACGGTGGCTGTTATTTAGTCTGGGCATACTGGGGGCCGTGGCGGACAGCGAGACCCGGGCCGCCGGAGTCTGTGATAGAAGAGAGGGCGGTTGCTGACGCGTGCCGGCATGCAACGGTATATATTCTGGACAAAAAACGCGAGAGGGTTTTCCGTAGTTTTTAGGGTTCCGTAGTCAACTAGGAACCCTTATAGTTTCGCTTTGTCTGTCTGTCTGTCCGTCCGTCCGTCCGTCCGCGGATAATCTCAGTGACTGTAAGTACTAGAAAGCTGTATTATGTATTAATCACGCTAACAAAGTGGTAAAATGAAAAGTGGTTATAATTTATTTTTTAGGGTACACGTAAAGTTGGGGGTGATTTTTTTTCGTTTCAACCCTAGAGTGTGGCATATCATTGGATAGGTATTTGTAAAATAATGAGGGTTTACTAAAACCAGTTTTTGATAAAGTTAATATTTTGGGAAATAATCGCTCCAGAAGTTTAAAAAAATGTTCCCCCCCCCCCCCTCTCTAACTTTTGAAATATAAGTTAAAAATATGAAAAATATTACAAAAGTAAAACTAACTAAATAAATAAGAACTTTATTGGAAAGTTATTTTGAACTTAATTGGTTCAATAGTTTTTGAAAAATTGTAAAAAATAATTTCGGAATTAAGTTTGTAATTTAACTGTATATCCAAACATTTCTTTTATCTTGAGTACTCAATTTATCATCCCGCATGTATCTTCCTTCTAATTAGAAAAAAAATATTCAAATCGATTCACGCGACCAAAAGTTAAGACCCGAAAACCCAACATACATAACCCGTCTAGTTTGTGTAAATTAGTAACCCAATTTCCCGATAGATGGCACTGTGTTTCCGGAGTTGATGGGGTCGGGACGGGTGTGATCGAAAGTACCATCGAATTGTTAATTATTATAAGCATATTGAGCATGGTATCTATTAAAACACTTTTTAAGGTTGCCTATGACGGACAGTAAACTGCGGAACCCTACACTGAGCATGGCCCGACATGCTCTTGGCCGGTTTTTTTTGTGATGATTTTAAGAAATAAAAGGTAGTTTTGTCATAATTTATTTAAATTACTTTATATGTAGGGTAGAATAATAACTCGGTAAGTCTGACGACCGGCCTCCCACTCATAACGAAGTGGGGAGTCGGGGTAAAAACGAGGTGTTCCGATGGATGAGGGTCAGTCTTGTTGGAGCATTAGCCGCAGCAAGGTGCTAAGCAGTAGCTCTTAAGTGTAGAACCTGTGTGTGCAAGTACTAGAATACAGAGTAATAAAGTGTGTTGTTTGTGAATCCTGGAGTTTTAATTACATTTTTTATTTTCATTCGGGATTTTAACATACCCAACAATAACTTTCCACGACGAATCGCAAGCGGGTATAAAAAGTTAAATTGGGGCTCGAAAATGCCTTGTTTTTTTTAAAGCTTTTCTTATTACGCATGGCTATCTGAAATATAAACCAATCTATAGGTCTAAGTATATACCTACTAGCTTTTGCCCGCGGCTTCGCGTTAGAAAGGGACAAAAAGTAGCCTACGTCACTCTCAAAAACTCTTACTCTTAAAAAATCACGTTAATTCGTCGCTCCGATTTGCCACACACTTTCTCATTTATAATATTAGTATGGGTAGGGTTATAGGTTATAGGTCTACTATGATTGAATATTCTAAATTCATTTTACAGTTAGATGTGCAAATAGATTGTTAGGTACAGTACGGTAGACGCCAAATATATGTTTAGGTACACTTTGGCACGGTTTAGGTGCAAAAGTGTAATCACGTTTTTGGCGTTAACCGCATTACAAACAGCGACACCCTTAGCTAATCATCGGTAGACCTTATGGGGATGCAATAGGGATGAATATACAAATGATCAGTTAACAGTGTTGACGATGGTACAGTAAGTAGGTATTTTGCTTAAGCCGGAACCGTGACCGGTTTGGTCATAAAATCTCACTGCGCAAACGCAAAACACTACCTCATTGTTACGTTTTACTACTACGGTCAAGTATTGTTTGTTTAGCCATAACTAAGCTAAACTTATTGTGTTATACTGCAGGAAAATAGGATATTCTTGAGGCAAAATGTGTACAGCTTTGAAGCTTTGTTTATAACTATACCTTGGCACTAGAAATAAGTATCTACCAAATCCTAGGAAAATGTAGGTGTCCAACCCCTCCCAAGGGCTCCTGGGCAGGGGGTAGCTTTTTGTAAATGCTCATTCTACAAACTAGGCAAGTGAGGTATTATTTTCGGTGTAATTTTGTACGCTGAATCGAATGAAACTATACTCATACTTATAGGATCAATAATTTTCGAACTATGAAGGGTTTTTCGAAATATGAAGGGGAAAAAACTCGTGTAACTCGTGAAAGATTGTAAGTAGCGCAATTATTTAGATGTCGACTTTTAGAGGATACCTATCCTGGGCTATCTAAATTGAAGTCAACTGCCGTTTTCAGAATAATGTGCGGCCTCAGTGGTTTCACGCGTCGGTCGCACGTGGTCCGTGCGGCGCTGGAGGCGGTGTGCCAGCAGACGAGCGCGGTCGCGGCCGCCGTGGCGGCTGACTGCGCGCCGCTGCGGCGCCTGCTCGCCGACGGCGGCATGTCGCAGAATGCGCTGCTCATGCAGATGCTGGCTGACACGCTCGGCATACCAGTGGTGAGTGTACTATTGTGTGCGGCATCCGCGTATGTATACGCAGCGTGCTGATGGCATCTGCTACTACATGCGAACTCACAAACAGTTCACACCGCGCTCAAGGCGGTGTGTTAGAAAACGCGCATGCGAGTTAACTAGGAACTAGGTGAATTGAAAGCCGAATAATATGCTTCTAAAGTTTAGTATAAAAGCTTTATGGCGATGTAATTAGATTTAGATTAGAATTAGACGACCGGTTGGCGCAGTTGGTAGTGACCCTGCCTGCTATGCCGATGGTCCTGGGTTCGAATCCCAGTAAGGGCATTTATTTGTGTGATGAACACAGATATTTGTTCCTGAGTCATGGATGTTTTCTATGTATTTATGTATTTGTATATATGTATATCGTTGTCTGAGTACCCGTAACACAAGCCTTCTTAAGCTTACTGCGGGACTTAGTCAATTTGTGTAAGAATGTCCTATAATATTTATTTATTATTTATTTACTAGACGCGCGATATGAGTTGACAACTAGGCAGAGCATATACCTAAGACAACTCGCGATAACTACACATAGGTTCTCCCGTACTAATTTATTGTAAGAGCGCGGCCGCTTATATCAGCTATGTCTACATAGTCCTGGGTAGCCCAAGCGGGGATCTCGGGAGTAACGCCAGCGCGGCATATTAACATAAAGAGGGATACCTGGACTTGGTTGTTGTCGACCCCTTAAGTTCAACTTTAATGACGCTGTTTGAACAATTCGTGGCAGTTTACGTCACGTCATTGGCGTATTTAGTACCACTAATGCGAACACTTGCGCATTTGATCGATCGATTAATTAATTTTGTTTCACCTTATTCTAGGATGTACAGGTAGAAATCCGTTTTACGTCAAAAAATGGCAAAAAGCATTTGTATTTTAAAGTTTGAAAAAATACGAAATATGTACGTGAACTTTTTAGTACCTATTCGAAACAAAATGGTTTCCGATAAAAAGTATTTAAAATACCAAATTCAAAATAGGTAGAATAGAATAGAATAGATAGGTATTTTGTATTTGCATTTGAATACTTTTATTTCAAATAGTTAACACCTAGTGAACGATAAAAAAACTACAAGTCGACACTTCCTCGCTAGGTGGCTCTTTATCAACAATATTACGTTATTTATTGAGCACGGTGACCACGTTGCTTGATTCACAAAAATATGCTCGAAATAATATGAAATATTTCTTGAAATATTACGCTTATCAATTTTAATATCGAAATATTACACACTTCTCTACTTTTTTGTTATATTGTCTTACATTTTTGGATAACTTATTGTCATACCCCGGCCGGCGAGAGCAAAAATGCGTTGACAGCTTAATAGTGCGAGGACACACACTTTGGTCGATGTCGATAAAAACAACACGATGTACTGGACCACCGTTATGATATGCAGAAGTATTAATTATTAAAATTCTCATAGCGGGTTACTCACGTCAATAAAGTCGAAAATAGCTCGACATGTTTCGGAACAGTCCGTGTCCCTTATTCATGAGTCATGCGTGTATTAATTATTGTTGTAAACAAAATTAAAACCAAGTGTTTGTGTTTATTCAGTATTTTATGTAATTTTCGTAATATACAATAAGCATTTTTTCTAAATTTTCTGATTTTAAACTCCTTCGCCTTGCCGATAAAATCCATTTCATCCAACTAAAGGACCGTTCTAAATCTACTGTAGTAATCGGAGCAAAACGAAATAATTCATAGTGAAATTAAACACTTTAGAACGGATTAATCGCGTTTATTAACACCATGATCCTACGTTTCGAGCCCTTTACAGCACTCGTTTTCACAGGGTTAAGATGATGACTGAGAGAATGCGAATTCTCCCCGTCAATCAAAAAAGTTACTTGTGCAAACTACCTACATACAAAAAATATAAAAATAATTTAAAAATAAAAACAAAGGTTGGTCTACAATGCCCAGAGGGGCTTATAAAGCTAGTAATACATAGCCTAAAGTGTTTAATTTCAATGAATAACAATCGCGGTAACAGAAGACAATATTAATTCATAGTGATTATGAATTTGTTCTGTATTAGGTAGTTCCACTTCTCTGCCAGATATCAATTTATTTAAATTAATAATGTGAAATGTGTGTGTGTAAATAATAATTTTATGTTGATAGAAAATTGTTTTAGGGTTATTCTTAGAAACGCGTGGAGGTATCAAGTTGAAATAAATAACAAATACTAATGGCTCAGTTTAAAAAAAAATTATAATAATTGTGCTTAATTAAAAGTCGACTATTCTATCGACATCCATATGTCGATAGAATAGTCGATATTTAATTAATTAAGCACTAGGAGCAGACGCATTTTTGCTCTCGCCGGCCGGGGTATGCTTATTGTGATCCAATATTTTTTTAGCTAAGTTTAATAATAATTTTGGTTGGCGGTTAATAAGGCCTACAAGATTTTGTCCAGGCCTTATTGCCTTCGTGTTTTGAATATGTAAATGATGGCGATACCTATGTCATATGTAGAATAAGGCCTACATGGCAAAATACTTATTTTTGTGTTCTTAGAAAAAACGCGTACCTACTTATGCTTATAGTGTATATAAGATGAACTCTGAAACTGATTATTTTCATGTATATCTAGACACGCGGCAGCGTGTCCAGCCAAGTTCAGGCGACGCAGCTGCAGTGTGTATATTTACACAAACCATCTGCCTCCCGATGACCCCTTTTGACCCCTTTGTAACTCAAAATCTACTAAATATAAACCCGCGAAATTTGGTGCATCCATTTGGGTGATGGACCAGATCGAAAGATTATATACGATATTGTATTTAAAAATAAATGAGTTCGTAACACAATACCGTCAAATATTTAAGATTATTTTAAACTTATACAGATGATGCAAACAACATGTGTGAAATATTAAGGGTCTATGAGCCCAATATAAGATAATATTTTGTGGTGTGGTGTAAATTTATCAAACTGTTAAATATCTTCTAAAATTTGATTGCCGGTACCAACAAGCCAAGTCAAATCTTTAACTTCACATTCTTTGACTTCTACAGAACTTGGCACCCATTTAGATATCAGATCTTTTGTCGGCGAAGTCGACAATCACGATGTTCTCTTAACTTGGCTCCCATTTTCACATTTATGTTTTTGTGGGATTGATAATTTAGTTAGCAAAACGTACATAAGTCTAATTCGAGGTACTTGATCAAATATACACCTATTACTTATTCAATGTTTAAGCGTAATTAGAATTATCTGTTTATTATAATTATAAGATTCTAAATACATAACGTGAAGTAACATTATTTCCCGTGTTAAAGTCTTAGGCCACCTGTAGTAGGCCTTCTTACCCTGCCAGAGTAAAACAAGGCCTAGTAGGAAGGTTTTTATAAAGCTTTTGTTGTGCTTTTGTTTTTAATTTGACCTTACCATTTTTTAGTCTAATAGGTAATGTTTGAACTGGACGACTTATTAACATTAAAATATGTCGATTAGATCAGCAATTTTTCGTTTTACTACAGATCTCCCTTAGCTAGACCTTATTACTATACCCTCCGGTACCTTAGTCACAATTAGGGTTTGCATTATTCGTCCAATTTTAGTATTCGAATAATTCGAATACTTCGATTTTCAATATTCGAATATTCGAATTTTTCGAATAAAACGAATATTTTTGAAAAATAAGTCAAAATAATGATTTTAAGTAGTTTAATTGTTAAATATGTAGGTATGCTTTATTCCTTTAACATTGTTACAGGAACAAGAGCGATTGGTTGACTATTCCTAATGTTGGTATCTAAGCTTTTCCCAAAAAAAATCCCGAACACCTAATGCTTCCAGATCTGGACCTTCATGGGCTCATTCAAATCAGAATCACGAGCTGATTCGATCCTGATAATAAAAAAATGACCCTAAATTTCCATATAAAATTTAAGTTTTCATTACGCCATGCTCAAAGTAAGTGCATACAAAAATGTGGCGAAATAGAAAGGATTTTTTGTGGTATTTTTTTTAACTATCAAGATTCAATCAGATCGTGATTCTGATTCGAATGGGCACAAGCGAGTCAAGATCTGGAAGAATCAGGTTTACGGATTTTTTTGTAAAACACTACTCTACAGACTACCCGCAACACTTCCGATCCTTTTCAACCTTAACCTTATCCAAATGTTTGAGTTAAGCAAATGAATAAAGTATATTTTTATTTGAATCATTTTTGTATTGATACTTGTTAAGACTGCAAAATATAAAATGGTATGGTAACAAGTAACAATGCCTAGGCGGCTAATTAAATTTTAACTGACGCGGCTTAGCTCAAGTTGACGTAGAATAATTGGTTCACTATAAATCGCTGATATGATATCTCTAAAAGTAATAAAGATATGGTCTGAAGAGAGTGTAAACTCAATCAAAAATTGGTGCATACCGACTGTACTGTGTAAAACCAAATAGTATTTACCGATTAAGTCAAGTCAATATAATCATCCCAGTGCCTTATTTCTATGACATGTATATTAATACATGTCATAGAAATAAGGCACTGGGTGTATAATTACAGCATGCACGAAAAATTTAAACTAAGAGCAGGATCTATTTCTTATGCAGTGTGCTTACTGCTTACCATGGGTTGTATTCAATTGCGACTGCGGTATTCGACAATCCATCTCGCTCTTGCCAGAGTAGTGGTGCCGCAGTCGCAATCGAAAACAACTCATGGTACGCACACAGGTAATGGTTGGCTTATTGACCTTTTAGGGTTTCTGTTTATTTCAGTATAGGTAGTTTCACGAGAGTTGAATTGAATGATTTCACACACAGCTACATAAAGTACTGATTACAAAAAAAGTTAATGAATGAAATGAACGTTAGTGTCAATGAAAATACTACTAGATAAATTTTCATTGGTATAAAAACTTTTTAGTCTATTTTACAATTCACTGTATTCACTGTTGCCATCGGTACGAAAAAAGAACAGTGCTTAATTTCAAAATCTCTATCTCATTACAGGACAATGTTGTTGTGTGCTAACTTAACCCTAGTGGGACGACCTATATAACAAATTACGTAGCAAGTAGCCGAATTCTCAATCCTTTTACCAATTATAGTACGATATTTGGGTAGTTTTAGAAGATTTAATTTTAGGCTTTTTTTTACTTCGAATTAAAATCTGTTTCCACGGAGTTATTAAAGTGAAATACAATTAAAACAGACATTTTATTACAGGTCTTCGTAAAAAATAATAATTTCTGAATAAAATCTGCACTATTCGAAATATTCGTTTTATTCGAATAATGAGTGTGGTAGTATTCGAATAATATTTATGGCGAATAATTCGAATATTCGAATTGCAAACCCTAGTCACAATATTACAGTGCGTCAGATTACACGTATAGTGGATTAATTACCTGTTGAATGGTGTCCCTGTAACTAATTTATTCCTATAGGTTCCCACGCCGTTCGAGTTACTACTAATTTAGCATTGTGGTTTTCCTATTCCTTAACTAGAGTATAAAGGACAAGCTTTTGCCCGCGGCTTCGATCGCGTTAGAAAGAGACAAAAAGTAGCCTATGCCACTCTCCATCCCTAACTATTTTCACTAATTCGTCGCTCCGTTTTGCCGTGAAATACGGACAAACAAACAGACACACACACTTTTCCATTTATAATATTGGTATGGATTGCCAAGTTGTGCTTTGTCATGTTATTTTACAAGTAAAATTAAACATAAAATACTTATTTATGGTGACCTCTCGTTTCATATACATTGTCTACGTTTTCTGTGGTCGGCTGTATATTGGTCAGTGAATGTGTCTCCAGGTCCGTCCGCTGATGATGGAGAGCACGGCGCTGGGCGCGGCCGTGGCGGCGGGACGCGCGCTGCGCGTGTGGCCCGCCAGCACCCCGAGCCCGCCCGCCGACACCTTCCTGTCCGCCATCTCGCCCGAGGGTGCCTACATTTGATTGTGTTTATACCTTTGCTTAATATCCGTTCAGTTTAAATGTACCTACATGCATCATGTTCTCACTTTCTATGCCGCGCCCTCCTAGCGAAATCACTCGCTGCACTCCCTATTGAGCAACGTGCTCTTTAACTGGACTGGTTGGCTGGTCTACGTATAAGTGTAGTCACCTGCAATATAGCCTTCCACTATAAAGGCTGCAAAAATATCTGACAATCTTATTTACTTTTCATCCTATAAGAACGCGTCACATATTTTTGCGGTCTTCATAGCGGAATTTACTATTGCAGGTGAATGTTCAATAACCTGAATATTATTACAGATCGCGAAATACGCCGAGTCCGGTGGGAAACCGCATTGGAGCGATGTATGGGCTGGGTCAAAGAAGAATTCGAAGAGTCCACGTTTAAACCAGGTGAGAATTGTCACCAAATGCCTATGTAGAACGAGGTTTTCGGTATTGGTTTTTAACTTATCTTACTATTAGGCTGACAATAACCACACCTGAGTAAGATGTATTAGGGTAAGACGATGGTAGGATATAAATAAAAGTTTGTTAGTAGTAGGTAAAGTAGGATTAGGCATGACGTTTTGTCTTGAAAAATTATTTTCATGTAACCCCAGTCCCTAGCGCAGGCTGTACAAATTTAGGGTATTAAGTAGTAGTCATATTTCCAAAAATTACTGTGGTGACAAGCCTTCATGTTACATTCAATCCCATCAAAAACATTGAATGTAAAAAGATAAAAGTCTCGCTCCGCAGTTCTTATCCTGCAAAGAAGTTTTGAGATGTAATGTTAAAACAAGTCGGTTGTTTCAGTCAGGTGTCGGAGGGTGTCCGTAGAACGCGACTACCACCAACTTGCCTATTTTATTTGAACTTTTGAAAACAGGCAAGTCAATCAATTCAAACGTCTCAATTTTTTTTACATGTAATGTTTTTGATGGGATTTCATCTCTTGTTGTAAGTAGACCTTTTTTATTTATACGCCTTTTTAGGGTTCCGCCATTTTTTTTGCCAAATATATACTTGTGGCACATCATCGGATAGGTCTTTGGAAATAACTTAAATGTTTCTTGAACAAAAATTTGATTAATCGAATATTTTCGGAAATAATCGCACTAAAAGTCTGAAAAAGTGTGTCCACAACCCCTCTAACTTATGAACGGCAAGTCCATAAAACGTAAAAAAGATTCAGGAAGATAGGATATACTTACCACGAAAATTATATTGAACAAACTTGGTCAAGCAGTTTTCGAGTTTTTGCCAAAAAAACGATTTATAACAAAAAGACGTAAGTGCCTTAATGATATGAAGGCACTTACGCATTTTTGCTTGTACAATTTTTCCATCTGTAGCTGACACATCGGTCACTACAATATACCTATGTTATCTTTTAGTTAGAATAAATTAAAAACATCTATCCATCGATATGAGCAGGTCAAGAAAGAATTCCAAAATATGATAGAACAAGGCTTATGTCGTCCTAGCAAGAGTCAATGGTCCTCACCGTTACACGTAGTGCCTAAGAAGAATGGAGACTTACGTGTATGTGGCGACTACCGAAGACTCAACGCCATCACAATACCCGATCGCTACCCTATACCACGCATACGTGATTTCACGTATCAACTAGCCGGCAAAACAATGTTTTCAACAATTGATCTTAACCGCGCCTATCAACAACTCCCGATCAGCGAGCGTGACATCGAAAAGTCCGCTATAATTACGCCATTTGGATTGTTCGAATTTCCGCGCATGTGCCCAGGCTTACGGAATTGTGGTCAAACATTCCAGAGATTTATACACGAAGTACTCAGAGGGCTAGATTGCGTCTTCCCGTTTGTCGACGACCTACTAGTCGCTTCAACTACCGAAGAGGAGCACCGAACACATTTACGCACCATCTTGAAACGCCTCGATGAATATGGCATCACAATAAACCCTGCTAAATGCGTCTTCGGCCAACCCTCAGTGAAGTTTCTCGGATACGAAGTCAACAAAGACGGCATTCAGCCACCGCAAGAAAAGGTACAAGCGATTACCGATTACCCAAAGCCTAAAACGATCGAAGAGCTACGACGTTTTCTCGGTATGATTAATTTCTATCGCGAAAATATCAAAGACGCCGCTGTGATTCAAGCTCCGCTCTGTAAATATTTACACAACGCGAAGAAGAGAGACAAGTCGCACATCGAATGGACCGAGGAAGCGACGCAAGCTTACGAAGCATGTAAAGCGAGCATACAAAACGCCGCTCTACTCGCACACCCGCAACACGAAGCTCAACTCGCGATATTTTGCGACGCATCAAACTCCGCAGCTGGTGCCGTTTTACAACAACTTATCAACGGACAATGGAAACCACTCGGATTCTTCTCAAGAAAATTCTCAGAAGCTCAGAAGAAATATAGCACTTTCGACCGGGAACTACTCTCGATTTATCTATCAGTAAAACATTTTAGAAAGATGTTTGAAGGACGTCAGCTCACAATCTTTACGGACCACAAACCGCTAACGTTTGCATTTACCAAAACTTCAAACGATAACGAATCGCCACGCCGCACTCGACACCTACTGTACATTAGCGAATTCACCACCGACATTCGCTACGTAAGTGGGAAAGACAACACCGTGGCGGATGCACTTTCACGCATCGAGGCCATCAACTGCCCGACGCCGATCAACTTCGAAGAATTGGCCGCAGCCCAAGACCAAGACAACATCATTCAACAACTGCAGACACAGGAAAACATAACTTTACAACAAATCAGGATTCCCGGGACTAACTGCAAGATCTATTGCGAAACTTCAACAGGCAACAATCGTCCATACCTACCAACAGACTACCGACGCTCCGTTTTTAACCAAATTCACAATGTCAGTCATCCCGGTATTCGCACAACAAGGAAGATGATTGCGAGTAAATATTTCTGGCCAGCAATGAACAAGGATATCGGAACATGGGCAAAAACGTGCATCGCATGTCAACGCACCAAAATACAGAGACACACCACAAGTTCTCTATCTACGTTCGAACCCACTGCCCGCTTCGAACATCTGCATTGCGACATTATCGGCCCAATGCCCACAACGTTCGACGGCTACCGCTACTGCTTAACGATCATCGATCGCGCAACTCGATGGCCCGAAGCAATCCCGCTTAAAGAAGTTACCTCCGAAGAAGTCGCCCGAGCTGTCTACGAAGGATGGATTTCGAGATTCGGATGCCCGGCGACGATAACAACCGATCAAGGTCGACAGTTCGAAAGTCGTGTCTTTGCGCACCTGACGAACTTACTCGGTATCGACAAAACACGCACAACGCCGTATCATCCAATTTGTAACGGTATCATTGAACGTTGGCACCGAACGACGAAGACAGCACTGAAAGCTAGACTCTTATCCGCTAGAAGTTGGATCACAGAGCTACCTACAGTACTTCTAGGCGTCCGCGCAGCCCTACGCGCTGACACGAGTGTAAGCGCAGCACAACTCACCTACGGTTGCAACATACGTCTGCCCGGGGAATTTCTCTCAAATGCAACAAGCAACGACGTCATAATGGACAGTTCCTACGTCGAACAACTGAGAGAAACTATCCAAAAGCTAAAACCAGTACCAAGCCAACCGCATAGCAACAACAGATCAATCTTCATCCACCGCGACCTAACTACGTGCGACTACGTATTCGTTCGAGTCGACGCAGTTAAGAAGCCGCTACAAGCGCCATACGACGGTCCCTACAAGGTACTGAATCGGAGTGACAAAGTATTCACTATTCAGTTACCTACGCGCGAGGCAAAAATCTCAATCGATCGTCTGAAGCCTGCATATACCATCACAGAAAATGCAGAGGTCGATCCGGAGCATACAGAAGGCCCTGTGTTCATCTACAGATCAAGTCCGATGGCCCCGCCAACAGGTACGCCGCCAACGCTGCCGACAATAACACCGCCGATGCCAGAGACGCCGCCCACACCACCACCACCGACAACCACAAACGCAGGAAATAGCGCCGAAACTTTGTCCTCTGACAGGATTCCCACGATTTTTACGGATTCACGACTACCTCGGATGACCCGCAGTGGACGTATCATTCGTCTACCTGTACGCTTCGCTAAGGAGGGAGCCATGTAGCTGACACATCGGTCACTACAATATACCTATGTTATCTTTTAGTTAGAATAAATAAAAAACATCTATTTTAAGTTTACAGTTAGGAGTAGGTACAAATAAACCCTTCGGCACACTGCATAAGCCGCGGCCGTTACCGGTCCGGCCATAAAACACCATTGCGTGTATTGTTCAAGTCTTGCCGCTACGGTCACTATTGTTTAGACGTAAAAGTTAAGTTTATTGTATTAGGTCATTAAGGTTTAGCGGTAATGGTTATTAGGGTATTATTCCTCTGTCGGTTATCGGCAAAGTCAAATAAGTATTGTTTACTTAATTTTTAGTGATTAAGTCGATTTTATTATTTTGTGTTATTGTAAGCCCGTGGGAAAACGCCGTGGGTTTCACCCCTCCCGGCGCTTCCCCGGGTACCGTAATTGTAGAATATAATCGGGCGTTCGCTTGAGACATTGTCATTCTCTCCTCACTCGCTCTACTGACCGGTACTTACGCCGTCAGTATCACTGTACATAGTCTACGCTAGCAGAGCCCAATTGCTCCTAGCTTATATCTAATAAATAATCTGCAGTATCGAGATCCAGCTTTTCTTAGGAAATATCTCTGCCAATCCCTGAAGCACATATTTCCTAAAGTGGCGTCGGGCTTACAATAACACAAAATAATAAAATCGACTTAATCACTAAAAATTAAGTAAACAATACTTATTTGACTTTGCCGATAACCGACAGAGGAATAATACCCTAATAACCATTACCGCTAAACCTTAATGACCTAATACAATAAACTTAACTTTTACGTCTAAACAATAGTGACCGTAGCGGCAAGACTTGAACAATACACGCAATGGTGTTTTATGGCCGGACCGGTAACGGCCGCGGCTTATGCAGTGTGCCGAAGGGTTTATTTGTACCTACTCCTAACTGTAAACTTAAAATAGATGTTTTTTATTTATTCTAACTAAAAGATAACATAGGTATATTGTAGTGACCGATGTGTCAGCTACACATCGCTTGCCGGTACGGAACCCTTGATTATGCGTGGTCCTACGCGCACTTGGCCGGTTTTTTACATACCTGTAGGTATAATAATGTGCATGAACTAACTAACTTTGTAATCGTATGTATTTATATACACAAACTTCCTTATGGAGTTGGTATGACTTTTTCTATGACTTGGTAGGCTATATAAAGTACTTATGTTTAAAATTTTAAGAGTTTTGATGATCAATGAGTGAGTGAGTGACCAAACTAAGGAACTTTGGCGTTCGATAGTTCGTAATCTACAAGTTGAAATTAAATGTTATTGAGAATATATCTATGTCGTGTTATAGCAAACATATTAAGTACTGAAAATTCATGGAGCTCTAGCTTTAACCAACGCGAAATTACAGGATGTTGAAAATGCCTGAATGACTTTGAGTAAAGGACGGTAGGGGATCTATATCGGAATCCCTAAAGCTTTTTATCCTGTTTTTGCATTCCCTATGTTTGACATAATGAACATTTGTCCTAAACTAATATGTCCTAATATTGTTTACCCTAACATCGTTTGAACCTATTTTTCTAGCCGCGATTCGACTCTTGTGTAAAGTCACAGTTCTCACCTAAAACCTAACCTAACCGACTTTTCAAATAGCGATCCGGTTCTATGTGAAGTAATTTTTGGGCAATAATCGTTAGGACAATTGATCGTTAGGGATTATGATCATTAGGACAAAACAGTTAGGGCAAGAGACTTTAGGACAAACGATATTAGGGATGTCGAGAAAGACCCGATGGTAGGGCCGTGCCTTCGTTTTGCTCGATTTGTTGGGGGCACATAACCTTTTCGGCAGTAAGGACACAAATAGTATTGGTTGTATTAAGTACTGAAACGTTAAAAGTTTAGTTAGTCTAGCTATTGGCTTTTCAGTTTTACCTAGGTACTTACTTCTTCTTTGCTCCTGATAAAGTTTTGAATTGTGTCAAGTACCTACCTATTAAGAATACATGGAAGTAAATATTGTTTACATAATCGCTGCAAGTCGATGCAAACTTATCGTTGACGGACTCTAAAACCCTTATTGATTGTTTGGTGTTCAGTTTCAGAGGAGATTGATCGAACGACGACAGTGCTGCCTCCAGGCTTGTTCTTCCTCGGTACCGCGCTTCTCGTAGTCATAGCAGATAAACTAAAGTCCATCTAGTTCATGTCACATTTGTGAGCCAATCTTAGTCATTAGATATTACCTCCATGTTATTGTTGGCTTGTAAAAACAAAGTATTAATATATTAGTAGTCGAATTGTTAACATAATATTTTTGTGATTGATTTTGATTAGCTATTAGATCATTTTTAGATTTCATTTTTTGTTTTTGATTATATAGTTGTTGTTCCTAAACATGCTTTTTACTAACCCTGTGTAATGTGCCATTTAAGTATGTTCAGTTTTATTGAACAGGTATTTTTTGTTTGTTTTATTTTATACTTTGTGTTTTGGTGAGAAGAATGAAACAAGTCATAAATAAAATAAGTTGAAAGATCTTATATTGTTAATAATTTAACACAGTTTAGTATATTATATTATGAAAATTGAAAATGCATTGGAAAACTTATTTAACCCTTAATAACAGCAATCGGCCGTAATTTAACAGACTTCTTGCTGATACCAGCAGCATGGCATGTGTTTACAACATCGGTAACGTTTTTATATGATTCTGGAGCTTCTTCCATGACTAGTTTTGGTGAGGCGACTCTAATAGAAATACCCATATTTTCCATTTTTTCAAGGACTTCTTTGTAATCAATATTCCGCCTGGATTTAGCGCGGGATAAAGCGCGGCCCTGAAAATAAAATTCGTATTAAGGTCACAAATGATCAACCAAATATCAGAAAAAAACAATTATTGCAAAATTGTTATATATATGCTGCAGAAAATACTCATAACAGCAGGAGACACTGTTATTGCAAGTTTTCATAGTCTAAATTTTAGTATTATGCAGACAATTTAATACTATATAATCCATGGGTTTCTATGTTTGCATCATCATTTGACAAAGAAAATACTTACAGCTCCATGACATGTTGAGCCAAAAGTTTCAGTCATACCCTGATGAGTGCCAGTGAGCACATAGCTGCAGGTACCCATGGTCCCTCCAATGAGAACAGGCTGCCCTGTCAGCTGGTAGTCCACTGGGATCAGTGGGTGGTTAGGAGGGAATGCTCTTGTGGAACCCTATAGGAAAAGACATTGATAATGCAAGATTCATAATATTGAACAGAATTGCGATGTTTGAATCGAGTAATTACTTAATTTTTAAAAGATACTTATTTTTGACCTTGGATGGGCTTAAAACCAGCTAAGCTGTGCCCATACCTTTTTCCTTTGTCAGTGCCTAATTCTGTATTTTATGTTCATTGTTTTGTTCAAGGAAATAAACGATTTGTATTTGTATTTTTCTAGTACCTAAGTTTGTTTAAGGATAATAAATATATTTATGCATATTTGTCAATAAAATATAGGTAGTTGGCAGTAAATATGAATGATAATCTGAAGACTTATAATTTACATTTGCAAGATTATAGCGCTTTTATTTATTTATAACAAGCTATTCAGCTTCGAAATACTAACTACAAGGAATATGTAATGAAATCATACCTTTCTATGAACCAGTAAAGTCTTAACTTTTCCATCCACAACATGCTCCTCAGTCTTTGCAATGTTGTGGGAAACATCATAAATAACATGCATGTCCAGATCATCTGGGGTCATTTTAAATTGTTTAGCAAATGCCTGTCTTGTGAGGAAAGTCATAGAGCTACGGTTGACCCATGCAAAGTTAGCAGCTGCCGCCATTGCCTTCAAGTAATCCTGTCCTTCAACAGAATGAATCCTAGCACAAGCTAGCTGACGGTCATTAGTCTCAATATTATCCCTCTTCATAGCTTTCTCCATTTGCACTAAGGCATCAGTGGCAACCTGATGCCCAAAGCCTCTGCTGCCTGAATGAATCATTACACACACTTGTCCAACTCTTTCCAGACCCATTTTTCCAGCTGCATATTTATCATAGATTTCATCAACAACTTGAATCTCAGCATAATGGTTACCAGCCCCAAGGGTTCCAAGTTGAGGTAAGCCTCTCTTTTTGGCGCGAAGACTGACTTTTGAGGGGTCAGCTGTAAGCATTCGTCCATACTCTTCACAGTGTTCTTTGTCTTCTGCCCATACATAACCCTCTCTAAGAGACCAGTCCATACCCATCTCTAATGCTTCTTCCAAGTCACGGGCATTCATCGGAATAATACCTTTAGAACCTACTCCCACAGGAATATGGTCAAAAAGACTTTGAGCCAATTGCTCCTGAAATTGATAAATGTTTTCATGTTATTTTTATAAAAATTAGTTATTAATATGCATGATGTAAAGATTATGTACCTTTAGTGGTAGTACATCTTTTTCATGTAAGTTAGTCCTCAATAATCTTACGCCACAGTTAATATCAAATCCCACGCCTCCAGGAGATACAATCGACTTAGGGTCAGACATATCAAATGCTGCCATATTTCCTGAAACAAAGCAATATGAAAATATGTTGTGACTTATTCATAAATCACATTTAAGACAAAGTTTCAGTTCCTCATGTTATCTTACTTTATTAGACAAAGTTTTAGTTACCTATAGCAAAGCCATATCCTGAATGAACATCGGGCAGACCCACTGACCGGCCGACGATACCCGGTAAAGCCGCTACGTTTGCAATTTGTTTTACACCGGGAAGGAAGCCGCCCGTCATGCCGGGACGACAGGAATTTCTCAATTCATCCAACATTAGCTTCTCAAGCGAACTATTTACATAAAATATGCCTTCAACATTCATGTTAGGCTGAAATCCCTTCTTGATTCTCCAACAATATGGATTAATTTTCTCCAAATACTTCAATTCTTCGTTGTATTGACGAACAACCATCTTGATAAGTGTGAAAATAAGTAATTCAAAACGTTTACACTATAATACTAACGGAAGTGTAATTTTATGGAACTATAATATATATATGGGTAAATAGGCAAAGTTACAACTACAAGCAACAAACTAAAGTCATCAATAACCAAAAAATCGTATTTCTGACCGTGCGTTTACATGCTCGGGCTCTCGGCCGAATGTTTCGGCCATTTAACAAACACCGTTTAACTCACCGAAACTACCTGAAAAAGCTTAAATTGTCTATGGTCTGGCTTAAATTTTATCTATATAGTCTGTCTCGAATGAGCGTGTACTAGGGTGGGCCGAATCATTCGGCCGAGAGCCCGAGCATGTAAAAGCACCATCAAGAGTCCGTATAAAAGGCAGCCAAATAATCGGCAGCTCAATAATTCGTGTCCATTTTTTTGGTTGCGGATTATTGGGTTGCTGATTATTGTACTGCAAAAACTGTGGCTTCGGATTATTGGCCCGCTACCGAGCTTGTCCGACCCGATAAAAGGCAGCCCAATAATCGGCGTCCCAATAATTGGCGACCACGATGTACATGGATTATTGGGCTGCCGATTATTGGCCTGCTGCGAGATTGCTCGACCCAAGAAAAGGTAACCCAATAATCGGCGACCCAATAATCCATGTACATCGTGATCGCCAAATATTGGGGCGCCGATTATTGGGCTGCCTTTTCGCGGGATGCGAAAAAAGTCGGTTCTTGCTGTTAGGTCGCAGTTCTACCTAACACTCCTCCTCGCTTCGCTCGTTGTCGTACCTAAACCGACCTGCCTTAACATTCGATCTAAGGAGTCTGTATAAAAAGCAGACAAATAATCGGCAGCCCAATAATTCGTGTCCATTTTTTTGGTTGCGGATTATTGGGTTGCCGATTATTGTATTGCAAAAACTGTGGCTTCGGATTATTGGCCCGCTACCGAGCTTGTCCGACCCGATAAAAGGCAGCCCAATAATCGGCGACCCAATAATTGGCGACCACGATGTACATGGATTATTGGGCTGCCGATTATTGGCCCGCTTCGAGATTGCTCGACCCAAGAAAAGGCAGCCCAATAATCGGCGACCCAATAATCCATGTAGATCGTGGTCGCCAATTATTGGGTCGCCGATTATTGGGCTGCCTTTTCGCGGGATGCGGATTAGTGGCACCCTTTCTCAACAGAACAGCGCGCCTACCACGAACATCGAAAATTGGCATTGACGGGAAAGGAAAACAAAACCTCTTTGTTTGTCACTTCAATACGCAAACAAATGTGACAGAGACGGAGGTACAAATCCGCAATCGTTCGATTTTCGTGGTACTACAGCTACTGTTACCGTGCGTTTACATGCTCGGGCTCTCGGCCGAATGTTTCGGCGATGTTAGTACACGATGATTCGAGACAGACTATATAGAGAAAACTTAAACCAGACCAGAGACAATTTAAGTACATTTTCAGGTAGTTTGGTTGAGTTAAAAGGTGTCTTAAATAATTTCACTTCGGGTAAAGCTATTTAAAAAGTGTTTTAAATAGTAGCTATTTAAAACACCGTGTAACTCACCGAAACTACCTGAAAAAGTTTAAATTGTCTATGGTCTGGCTTAAATTTTATCTATATAGTCTGTCTCGAATGAGCGTGTACTAGGGTGGGCCGAATCATTCGGCCGAGAGCCCGAGCATGTAAACGCACGGTTACACATGCTCATTACTAGCATGCATCGTGCTTATTAGCAAGTGGGGTTGGGAGCAGGACCCCTCCCACTTCCCCGCTTGCCAATAAGCATGCTAGTAATGAGCAAGTGTAACCGTGCGTTTACATGCTCGGGCTCTCGCCCGAATGATTCGGCCCACCCTAGTACACGCTCATTCGAGACAGACTATATAGATAAAATTTAAGCCAGACCATAGACAATTTAAACTTTTTCAGGTAGTTTCGGTGAGTTAAACGGTGTTTTAAATAGCTACTATTTAAGACACTTTTTAAATAGCTTTACCCGAAGTGAAATTATTTAAGACACCTTTTAACTCAACCAAACTACCTAAAAAGTACTTAAATTGTCTCTGGTCTGGCTTAAGTTTTCTCTATATAGTCTGTCTCGAATCATCGTGTACTAACATGGCCGAAACATTCGGCCGAGAGCCCGAGCATGTAAACGCACGGTAACAGTACCATAAGCCCCTCATTCACGGCAGTCCGCCGGCACTCCGGCATGGCTGGATGTAGCGGACACACGGTGTGCAAGTGCCCCAGCCTAGCAGTCCAATTCGCACTTATTCGTTGAAAGATGCGCAGCGCTGCGTTTTAGCGCATACACTGTACTCGAATTAAAAAAATACCGCCATCTCTTATGTCGTTTTTAATAATGAATAATTAATATTTTTTGCATTGCCGCATTTCTCAATTGTTTATTACCGTAATTTAGTGCAATTCGGACTGCAAGGAAGTGGGCGGAGCTAGCAGGATGTTGCCGTACGGCACGCATCCGGCAACGACATTCACGATGCTATATTACGTGCCGGAGGTGCCGGCGGACTGCCGTGAATGAGGGGCTTTAAGCGTACGCACGCAATCAGCGTACTATAAAAAAATTGCCTTCCTCCACGGGACAGGCAATGCAACGCAATTGCAAGGCAATGGGACGGTAAAACTGTGTATTTTCTCTGACCGTGCGTTTACATGCTCGGGCTCTCGGCCGAATGTTTCGGCCATGTTAGTACACGATGATTCGAGACAGACTATATAGAGAAAACTTAAGCCAGACCAGAGACAATTTAAGTACTTTTTCAGGTAGTTTGGTTGAGTTAAAAGGTGTCTTAAATAATTTCACTTCGGGTGAAGCTATTTAAAAAGTGTCTTAAATGGTTTCAATAACCAAAGATATTAAACACAGTTTAACTCACTGAAACTACCTGAAAATGCTTAAATTGTCTATGGTCTGGCTTAAACTTAATCTATAGCCCCTCATTCACGGCAGTCCGCCGGCACTCCGGCATGGTAACCCAGGAAAGATACGATTTTGACAGACATTAAATTATAATAGCCTGATTTTTTCAAATTACGTTAAAATGGGATATTTATATATGATATATGCAAAAATCCTACAAACTTTTCTTCCGGAAGTAGGTAAATAGTAAAAAAAAACTAAACTAAATCGATTTTTTTAACTGAACGATAGCAAATAGTTTTCTTGTATGTCAACATGACGACATATTTGTCTTCTATCTGTTAAAAGAGAAACCGAAGAAAACTTATTCAAGTAAAACCATTAAATCTACAAAATGTACGGCACGGGTGATAGATGTGTTATTTCGCTAGAAACAAATGTTAATAGGTAGAAACTGGTCCTGACCCATTTTAAACGGCTTAAAAAACATATATACATATAAATCTTACAACAAAAATGTTTGTAACATGTGTGTACATATTTGTGACGATTAGCGTGTAACGATATTTTGTTGGATTTTGTTGCCTACTTAATACTAGACTCACGATATATCCGTTACGCTAAAAAAATTACCTATTAATTATTTCCCAAACTGTCAAAATTTCCATACAAGCTGTCAGTTCAATGACTGGATTACCGAATGATTCGGCCCACCCTAGTACACGCTCATTCGAGACAGACTATATAGATAAAATTTAAGCCAGACCATAGACAATTTAAGCTTTTTCAGGTAGTTTCGGTGAGTTTAACGGTATTTTAAATAGCTTTGGTTATTGAAACTATTTAAGACACTTTTTAAATAGCTTTACCCGAAGTGAAATTATTTAAGACGCCTTTTAACTCAACCAAACTACCTGAAAAAGTACTGAAATTGTCTCTGGTCTGGCTTAAGTTTTCTCTATATAGTCTGTCTCGAATCATCGTGTACTAACATGGCCGAAACATTCGGCCGAGAGCCCGAGCATGTAAACGCACGGTGTCTCGAATGAGCGTGTACTAGGGTGGGCCGAATCATTCGGCCGAGAGCCCGAGCAAGTAAAAGCACCATTAAATAAACTATTTTCATTTTCAAGTTGTTGTAAAACCTAGTACACACTATCCTTCAATTTATATAATATAAAAATAAGAACAGCAAGACTAGATAAATAAATAAGCACAAGACGAGACGAGAGCTTTCTGTACATTCGCGTTCACTGCTCGAATGTGTAGTGTACAGTCGGCACGAGATATTCGCCCAAGCCATTCGCAACTCGAGAACGCGTATGTATGTACATACATAATAGGATAACTCTAAACTGCGGGTATTTGCATTTTGCTTCTCGCTCGCACCAGTTGAATTTTGTTTCAGTGCGAGCGAGAGGCAAAACGCGAATACCCGATGCGTATTCGACATTAGAAGCAACATGCTGCGTGTGCAAGCGTCATAAATTGGCAAATTTTTGGAGGTTGAGGCAAGAAAAAAAAGCGAATGTCATGTAATGTCAATTGCTGAAATTGCTCTATTATTTTCCTTCGATGGTTTCGTAACAATATAACCCTGCATTAGATATTATACCAAATTATAATTAAAAGCAGTTGCTGTAATTCCATAATACAATGTCGGCGCTTATAAAACTGCGGCACGTGCCGGTGATGCAAAGATGTCTCTGGAATCATATAAACAAGGTTACCCGCACGATTTCAACTTCTAAGAAGAATAGCGAAACAGCCACTGCCGTCTGCGAACCCAAAACTCAAGACAAGAACTGGGTGAGCTATGGATTTGATTATGAAAACAAAGACGATGACACCAGTGCCCATCATGCTTCTTACTTCTTCACAATCACCTTATGTTTAGTCTTCGGTGGTTTCTCCTGGGCTTACGCTCCTGATGTAAGCTTGAGAGATTGGGCTCAGCGTGAAGCTTTCCTCGAGTTGCGTCGCCGTGAGAAAGCTGGTCTCCCCCCTGTGGACCCCAACTATGTTGATCCCAAGAAAGTGAAATTGCCAAGTGATGAAGAGCTAAACGGTGTTGAGATCATCATTTAAGTGTTAGTGATGGGTAGTTTTTGAATTTATTTAATATTTTTATGTAGAAAAAGTTAGGAAATAGGCAATAACTTTTTTGATTTTGTTTAAATAAGGATACTATTCTACTATTTCTTTTTTTTTCCTAAGAACGAATTGTCTATTATCTGTTTATATCAACGCCATGCTCTTGCATGAAAATAAATGATCAAACATATTGTGGTTTGTTTTAACATTTCATTAACATATTCTTGAATTGAATCAGATTTAATGCTTTCTTTTAAGTGAAAAATGATTAGTGTCTTGGTAATTCAGGCAAAGTATTCAATACTTTACAGACTTTCAAAGATACTCTACTTTTACAGTTACAAAAATCACATGTATGCATATCATCTAAAAATGCTTTTTAATAGGCTGTACCTATGTATTGTTTTAATAGTTAATAATTCTGTATGTACTTTAATCTATAAGGTATTGTACTGTATGGGGATTTAAACAAATTTGAATTCAGTCTTTCATTTTATTAGTCAGCTCAACAACAAGGATAAGAATAAACATCTTATTAACCGATTTACAGTACCATACCATAAGTGCTCTGAAAACGAAGTTTCATTCGAAGTACTAAAAATCAGTAAAAATGTTTTTTCCCATCATTAAAAAGACTGCACCTGCACCTACATGACTGATAATACCAGAGAAAGAAAACATATTTTTCTCTGTCCATGCTCTGCTGCTAAGTAACTTAAAGTAACCCAATGCAGAAAGATAATTCCTGCTATAGGTACACTCTTAATTTATCTAGTAGTTCTGGATATTACTGTTCACTCCATAGTGCCCATAGATTTATTACAGTCACTAAGGATCATAGGTGATGTAAATATTTTTATAAATACATATAATGCCTGACCAATCTTGTTCCAGATGAAAAATATACAAAATAAAAAATAAACAATGTTACACCAACCCTCTCCAGTCTCAATCTACATTATTATTTTCCGTTTTTTCTAGTGACACAATGGTTTGCCAGACTACATATCAGTGGTTACAATAGTTTTTGACCTATGCTCCTTTCACACACAACACCCTCCCCCCTGCCACGATGGCGAACACACCGCCATCTTTTGATGCTGCCAACCCATTAATGCAAGATCCTAGCTCCAATGATCCGGAACCTTCCAGTCGATCTGTAGTTATTTTCCATCGCCGTAAAATGCCATCCCAGCCTCCAGTCCAAGCATAATCTCCAGAGATTGCTAGACTTGTTACAATCATGTCACTGACCTGTAAAAAAAGTGAAATTAATATGGGACTCGTACGTGAATCTCGTCACAGCCGCGAACTCCTCGCGTGTTTATTTCGCGGCTTGTTTCCGATTTTTGGGTTTGGCACACGAAAATAGAGCAATAACACAGACCTACTGCGAACGTCAACAACTTGGATCACCCATATTGCACCCATGAAAGTAAAATAGACGCAGATACGAAATTTCTATTTTTCCTATAGGTACCTATTCGAAATAGGCAGGCGATAGGCCCCTCTATGCATGCTCTATACTTCAAAAAAAACTGACTCAACTATGAACATCCATGAACCGGTGTTTCTGATGTCACAGATAAAATTTTGAAATATTACAGAAATTTAAATTTATTGCAGATTAATAATTCGATTAAAGTGGCCAGCTCTCGTGTCAGTTGTGCCTGAGGCACAGACTAATTTTAAGTCGTTGAGCCAGGGCAGTAACTTACTAATAATAATTAGAGTACCTATATAGGGTCACATGTGCCAACCTGCCAACCAAGGGTTATAATTTACTTAACTGAGGTACGTAATGTACTTAATTTTATATTTACCAATCGCTTTTCGGTGTAGGAAAACATCGTGAGGAAACCGGATTACTCCCAGTAAGGCCTAGTTTACCCTCTTGGTTGGAAGGTCAGATGGCAGTTGCTTTCGTAAAACTAGTGCCTACGCCAAATCTTGGGATTAGTTGCCAAAGCGGACCGGACCCCAGGCTCCCTACATGAAATAATTAAGCCTACGTACGTACATACGTGGCATAGGCCGGGAAAACGCTCGGAAGAAGAAGAGATTAAAAAAAAATATTATTTGGCTACCCTCAGCTGGTGCAGGTGGCGCTTAGATTTAGAAAATTAAATGAATATTGATAAGTTGGTAACTATATTTTAAATTCAGACCTTAACTTCATGCTTTTTCTTAAAAACAGTAGCCACGGATGAGTCGTGTAGAGCAAGATTGTTCCCTCCTCTTGCCATGCAGAGAAGGTGTGGACCGGCTACTCTCAACGGAGCACGACCCTCCATAGTATGCCGCGTAACGAATCTAGTTCTGGATTCATCTGTTTCATGACAAAACAATACATCAGACCGATGAAAACAAGCCTATGTCTTCATCCGTATACCGTTTTTGTGTGTAGGTACAATGTACTTACATAAATATCAATAAGTAGGTAACGTTCATGTTTACGTACCAGGCATGATTTCAGTGATCGTTACATCCAGGTCTCGAACGGTAAACATGTATGGCGTGCTTAGCGCCAGATCTTTTACTTCCTCTAATACATTATACATTGCTTTTTCTGTATTGTTCTCATACACTTTTACCTAAAATCATGACATACTCAGGTAAGATGCTAAAAAACGCCTAACAAAGTTAAATAGCATAAGTTTCAGTGTGCTTACCATTAGTCATACGTAGCTGTAGGCGTTAGCGACTGCGCCTTTCTAAAGTATGTCCGTCTCGCTCCTACCACTACTCTGGCAGGTGCGAGACGGACATTTAGACACGTGCAGTCGATAACGCCTTCGGTTACGTACAACTCATTGTAAGCACACAGTTCGTAGGCGAAAGAGGATTTTGATTTCCAATAGTACCTACTGATATAGGCTTATTTATTCTTAAAGATTGAAGCATTTAGTAAAGTGTGTGTTAAACACACCACAGATAAAACACTTACAGTCCCTGCTTCATCGCCCGTGTACAACTCTTTACCAGAGACATGTAACACGCTAACGTCAGCCCCAGGTACCGGTATTTCGGTAACCTTGTCTCCTTTCGCAGACCATATTCTGATGCTGCCATCGTTGGAGCTGGAGTAGACGCTGCCGCCGCCCGCCGCGAGGGCGAACAGTGCCACTGCGTGCGCTGGCCACGATGTTACGGGGCTCAGTTTGTCATCAAACGACTGTAATGCAAGCGTGTAAGTTTATTTTAAAGGTTTTTTATACCTATTCTGTTGAACCTATAACTTAGAAATCAAAAAATTTGATGCTGTTAAATGACGAAGAAAGAATAGGTAAAAAAATAAAGACTTATAGGGAAGTACCGTTACCATTTAGGTTATTTATTTAATATAAAAACACGTTTACATGACATTACAGTAAAACCAAAAAGTATGAAGAAATAGAGCGGTACTGTCAAGTCCAATTCTGTAGCTATCAATTTTAGTTCGTTTAAGTTCTCCAGATGGCCCTAGTAGTTCTTTTTTATGGAGTTACGTCCTTTTATTTTGTGTCAAAATGGACTTACGCCCGTTCGCCATGTTTAAAATACAAAAGCGTTTACTACGTTTCAGTAGCTTTTCACCCAACCAATTATTGTTCAGGGTTTATTTTAGATGGCGCTAAATGTATGAAATTAACAGATTTCACAGATTAAAACAACTTTTCGCCAATTTGACGTACGTAACTAAGACGTTACGCGTCATTTGTAATAATTTACATAAAATAATGGATATTTCGGATTTCAGGGACTATATAATCCAGCATATTGTTAGCGACTAATTTCATTGTCGCAAATATTGGCTAAGGTTATGGATTGTCATCTCAGGTACACACTTAAATAAGTAATTTAGTTGCTAATGAATTGTAATTAAGTTTAGGTACAGATAGCTCGCGAAATCAGATTCGCGGTCGCGGTTACCCCTTGCCCGAACCTACGACGTTCTTCACATAGGATCACATTGTGAGACCCATGTATTTCCCTGCTGCAGCGCCTGCTGATTCCCCATACCGCAAATCTACGGTTTTCCTTAAATGTGGCGAAAATAATATTTCGACGACACCACTTAGTCAAAGGTTCGAAAAAAATGATAATAGATGCCCAACTGGTCAACTATATATGCCGGTCATGTCCGTTTGGGCAATCCGTTAGACCCTATTATCTCGGAAAAAACTTAGGCAGCATCCTTTGTGCGGAACCCTTAGTTGGCGAGTCCAACTCGTACTTGACGGGTTTTGTTTTATGTTCACAGCTTCCCCAAGAATCCCTCATTGAAGGATGTGTGGAAAGAATTTTGCAATCATAAGCGAAGTGGAATCCTAAAATGACTGACAAAAGCGGAAGAGTCTTTCCAGCAAAACGGGTTATCTATGATGAAACTTCTGCGTGTCATCAACTTGTAGAAATTGTAAATTGTATTGATTCGATTTATATACAGTTCTAAAGAAGTGTAACATATGTCATATTTTATTTTCATTTTCACGGTCGTTCTGTAAAGTTTTTCCCTAAAAAGTATTAGCTTCAACCTGAATCAGTGTACAGTCACCAGCATAAATATATGACGGTGAACAGCCGTGCAAAAATATCTGGCGCTCTATTGGGCGCATGAGTACAGTCAAGCAATTGGAACCCTAGGCCACTCTAGAACTATGTCAAAATGACAAGCAGTAAGAGATTTCTTACAGTCAGAAGGCCTACCACGAACCACGAACGAAGTTTCACCTCTCTGTCGCACTTGAGTGAGAAATCACAAGTGCGAAAGGGAGGTATACTTTCGTTCGCGGTTCGTGGTAGGCGCTCTGATTTATAGCGTCACTATGACATAGTCCTACAGTGCCCTAGGGTTCCAATTGGTTGACTGTATCTGACGACACTACCTCGTAAAAAATATGTGAGGCTTTGTGGCCGGCAAAAACATCGTTACTCCGTATCCGCAAAAATATCGGATCGAGGCGCTTATAAATATGTGATTACTTAAACAAATCAAAATTATGTGATCACTCATCGGCAGAAATATCTATCCCCTGTAAAAGCAAAAACATCGGCTGACTGATGGGTCGCCTATATATCTGACACGATATTTAAAAATATTTTATGAATCTGCAAAAGAAAACCATATCTGGCTAGCATAAAGCCGTAAATTGTTTGTAGTGATTTGACAATTCACGAAAAGAGTGCAGACTTGTCATTGCATATGTCTGTCTCACGTTTTATTCTGTCACCAAATCGACGTTTAAAATTGCTGAAATATAAGAATAATAAAGTGGCTCTGAGGGATGTTAGAGGCTACCGCAAACATCGAAAATTAGATTTTCGATCTGCATCTCTTTCGTTCGATAAGGTTAGAAAGGGAGATAACTACGTATTTTTATTTGTTCGACTTTCTTGGTAGTAGACCAGGCGTGCGTGTCCAACCAAGCTCCCCGTCAAAACTAAGAACATCAAATGGGAAAATGTGAGACAGACATATGCAATGACAAGTCTGCACTCTTTTCGTCAATTGTCAAACTTATAAAATTGGTAATAATATAGGTTTATTCATATAGTCCCTCTTTTGGGGATGCGGGATATTAACAAATGATAAAGACGCTATGATTTTTTCCGACTATGAATGAATTAGAAGAGATCATGATCAAACTATATTTATCGCGTCATTCTAATCATAACTAATGCTATAGTCTGACACGGATCTGTTCTCATTTGTGCGAGTCCGTATAAAAGGCAGCCAAATAATCGGCAGCCCAATAATTCGTGTCCATTTTTTTGGTTGCGGATTATTGGGTTGCTGATTATTGTACTGCTAAAACTGTGGCTTCGGATTATTGGCCCGCTACCGAGCTTGTCCGACCCGATAAAAGGCAGCCCAATAATCGGCGACCCAATAATTGGCGACCACGATGTACATGGATTATTGGGCTGCCGATTATTGGCCAGCTTCGAGATTGCTCGACCCAAGAAAAGGCAACCCAATAATCGGCGACCCAATAATCCATGTACATCGTGGTCGCCGATTATTGGGGCGCCGATTATTGGGCTGCCTTTTCGCGGGATGCGAAAAAAGTCGGTTCTGGCTGTTAGGTCGCAGTTCTACCTAACACTCCTCCTCGCTTCGCTCGTCGTCGTACCTAAACCGACCTGCCTTAACATTCGATCTAAGGAGTCTGTATAAAAAGCAGACAAATAATCGGCAGCCCAATAATTCGTGTCCATTTTTTTGGTTGCGGATTATTGGGTTGCCGATTATTGTATTGCAAAAACTGTGGCTTCGGATTATTGGCCCGCTACCGAGCTTGTCCGACCCGATAAAAGGCAGCCCAATAATCGGCGACCCAATAATTGGCGACCACGATGTACATGGCTTATTGGGCTGCCGATTATTGGCCCGCTTCGAGATTGCTCGACCCAAGAAAAGGCAGCCCAATAATCGGCGACCCAATAATCCATGTACATCGTGGTCGCCAATTATTGGGTCGCCGATTATTGGGCTGCCTTTTCGCGGGATGCGGATTAGTGGCACCCATTTGTGCATAGAAAGAGAGAGTCATACTGTCTCTTTCTAAAGCTTGTATTGCCACTCCGAAAAAAGAGGGGCATATCAGGGTGATCAGGTCTTCAAGAGGACCGGCGGCGTAGCGCGTTATGGGACAGTCTTCAATTATGTGCCGAATGGTTTGAGCTTCAGCACCACAAGCGCACGCCGGAGACTCCGCCCAACCGCAGCGAAATTTGTAATACCTAAGCGCAACAACCGTGGCCAGTACGGAGTCTATACAGCCTACTACTAACAATAAACATTTTGCTTTGTAAACTCGGTTCAGAAAACGGCAGTTTTCGTGATTGTCCACACTAAGTATTCTTTTTTTTGATTTGATCTTTATGGATTTCTTTTCTGCAAGCGTGGTTATAAACCAAAAATATAAAGTAAATACGTGGCGCTGGAGTCTATCTAGATGTTTTTGCAAAAAAAGAAACCTTTTTCGAGTTTATATAGTTTAAAAACAAAATAATTAGGTAAAATAAGGTTTTATTATTATATAACGAACTTATGATGGCACTTGATTTAATTGCCATCTATCGACGGTTTAAATAAAAGTATGACAAACTATCATTACTGTCATCTACTGACAAAGCAAAAAAACTAATAGCGCGTCATATGAACTGTTTGAATACAAGAATTTTGGACTAGATGGCGACAACATATATTGTTCAAAAAAACGTTTAACGGTGGTGCCATCTCGTCGAGAATGACTAGAAGCCTGTGCTGCCATCTAAACCAGAAGGGTTTTTTGTAGTTTTGTTCGGAGCACGTTTTTTTGTTTGACTTTCCACATCTTAATGAAATAAATAAATCTTTGGTAAAACTAATGCGCCATGAAACTAGGGAATACATAATTACAGAACAACAACGAAATAATAATTATCTAATTTACATAACGGTAGACGGCCTATTATCCATCCCCTCACAGAATCTCAAACATTCAGCATTAACAGTCACCCATCTCCATGCAAACAGATCACATTCTGGTACTGATGCCAAGAACGCATTCAATTGTGTGAGAGCAAGAGGGATCGGTGAGTTCTTGCGCGACTGAGTGCGCGCCGCCGGCCCCATCAAGAGGTCACGTATCCGGGGTCTGAGGTCCATCCTGGGAACGTCGGGAACAAACAGTCGGACCAGACGACTTACCAGCTCCGGACAGTCAGATTCACCACGCAGGACACGACATGCCGTGATCAACAAGCTGAAGTTGCGCCTGACCTCCAATGAGTTGTCCAAGCATCCCTAGCAAGTATTTTGTTGGGTACAGGAATGGGTAGTACCCGTACACTTTCTTATAGAGGGTCCTCAAAAATGTTTTTTGGACCTTTTCCAATAATAATGTGTACTTATGTTCGTACGGGAGCCATACAATCGACGACGCCTCTAGTTTGCTTCTGACGAAGGCGTTGTATACCAACTTAATTGCTAAAGGGTCATTGAAGTCACGCATGTTGCGAACTACAAAGCCTAGCCTTCGATAGCAGTCGGCAGCAAGAGATAAAATGTGCTCAAGGAATGTTAGACGCGTATCGAAGACCACCCCGAGATCTTTAACTGTGAATACGCGATTTATGGTTTCAGATCCCAGCGTGTATTGTGCCAATAGCTGGTCACGCGAACGGCTAAAAGTACAGACGCAGCACTTAGCAGAGTTAAACAAAAGTTTATAATCTATACTCCACTGAAGAACCAAGTTAATATCCATTTGTAATGCCTCGCAGTCAGATTTTTGCTTTACTCCAAATACCAACTTCATATCGTCAGCATAAAGGAGACATTGAGAAGATTTTGGAATTGACTGAAGATCATTAACCATTATTCCGAACAGAAAAGGTCCTAATATCGAGCCCTGACTGACACCAGATCGGGTATGATATGGGGCCGAGAGAAAGCATCCATGCCGAACATACTGCTGCCGACCACGTAGATAATTTGAATTGCTGTAGAATGATAATCGCTAGCGACTGCGCAATTCGAAAGTATTTGTATCTGGTTAATTTTTAACTGGTGGGAGCGAATTGCAAATTCTTTCTAATCGCGCAGTCGCTATCTATTATTCCGAACAGAAAAGGTCCTAATATCGAGCCCTGACTGACACCAGATCGGGTATGATATGGGGCCGAGACAAAGCATCCATGCCGAACATACTGCTGCCGACCACGTAGATAATTTGAATTGCTGTAGAATGATAATCGCTAGCGACTGCGCAATTCGAAAGTATTTGTATCTGGTTAATTTTTAACTGGTGGGAGCGAATTGCAAATTCTTTCTAATCGCGCAGTCGCTATCTATTATTCCGAACAGAAAAGGTCCTAATATCGAGCCCTGACTGACACCAGATCGGGTATGATATGGGGCCGAGACAAAGCATCCATGCCGAACATACTGCTGCCGACCACGTAGATAATTTGAATTGCTGTAGAATGATAATCGCTAGCGACTGCGCAATTCGAAAGTATTTGTATCTGGTTAATTTTTAACTGGTGGGAGCGAATTGCAAATTCTTTCTAATCGCGCAGTCGCTATCTATTATTCCGAACAGAAAAGGTCCTAATATCGAGCCCTGACTGACACCAGATCGGGTATGATATGGGGCCGAGACAAAGCATCCATGCCGAACATACTGCTGCCGACCACGTAGATAATTTGAATTGCTGTAGAATGATAATCGCTAGCGACTGCGCAATTCGAAAGTATTTGTATCTGGTTAATTTTTAACTGGTGGGAGCGAATTGCAAATTCTTTCTA
Source organism: Lathronympha strigana (assembly GCA_949128165.1). NCBI lineage: Eukaryota > Metazoa > Arthropoda > Insecta > Lepidoptera > Tortricidae > Lathronympha > Lathronympha strigana. The sequence continues at coordinate 12,694,783 of OX421909.1, read as the reverse complement.
ATCGCGCAGTCGCTATCTATTATTCCGAACAGAAAAGGTCCTAATATCGAGCCCTGACTGACACCAGATCGGGTATGATATGGGGCCGAGACAAAGCATCCATGCCGAACATACTGCTGCCGACCACGTAGATAATTTGAATTGCTGTAGAATGATAATCGCTAGCGACTGCGCAATTCGAAAGTATTTGTATCTGGTTAATTTTTAACTGGTGGGAGCGAATTGCAAATTCTTTCTAATCGCGCAGTCGCTATCTACATGGCTACGTAAACTCATGAAGCAAAAAGGACCAAAAACTTCAAGCAGGTACCTATATACTTACATAACTGTGTGAGTCTTGATTAGATACCTACTTGCTTGAGAGACTGTGAATCGCAATTTCTACAAAAGTCTAAGTTTAGAACCTAAATACCTACCTATCATGTCAATCCTTCACTTAAAGATCTCAAACTAATTTTAAGTCCTAAAAGTACTTACGTGGATACAGCCATTTTCAGTTCCAATATACAAATTAACGTCGTATGCCAATACGCAGGGATCAGAAGTAACTTTTGTTTCGGCTTCAATTTTAAGACTCATGTTTGTATTATTCAGTACCTAACTAATGTTACCGACCACTGTCTGTTTTGGTTTACGCTCGCAGATCGTCTGACGCTCCAACCGTTAGCGACATTCTCACCACTCTACTATTGAATAGTGTTTTCATTTTTAAACACTTTGCCAATAACCAAATTATTTCTCTATCACTTTTACACACTGTGGCTAGCAACAGGGATAGCAATATGTTGTCGGTGTGTTAGAGCCCGCTACTGAAATTCGTTTATAATTGGCTGAACAAAAATAGACACCATAGTGCACTGATCTCGAAGATTGTTTTGAAAACGTAGAGATAGTTCGAGATTCATCTCGAAAAGAGGAGCATAATTACAGTTTATGCTCCGAAATAATAGGTGTAAGTCTACAAACTTGTGATTTGGAGCTGGTAATGAAACTTGTTCAATTTTTTATTAAGATTACCTATATCGCTGTAAGTAAATAAGGAAAGTTCAATATTTATACCTATAATAGGATTGCGCGTGTAGCTGCGGGTGGCGTACAACTCATGGTAATTAAGCTTATAGACGGCTCTTACCTACCATCAGTTTGACATTTACTGCAGAATACCATACTCGCTACCGTCTACGTCCACTGACTGTCAGTTAATTTCCAATACCTACCTACAAGTTTAACACGTTCACTCCGGCATGGTCTATTCGAACGTGTTAACCGTCGACTAAGTATTATAGACAGTCGATCCTTAGGAATCTCGGGGTTAAATTTCTAATGAAGTTAAAGGTACAGTCAAGTGCAAAAAGATAAAACGCCTCATTCATATATGGCTCTTACACCGGTATAGTGTACATTTGACTGTACCTACTTAGGGATTATTTTGTAATGTGGTTATTACGTAAGGTTGCGGTATAAATTCTGTTGTTCTAAACATCCTTCTTTTCACCGCGATTAGGTACAGAAACACCAGGCTCAGTTGCTCAGTGAGTCAGAACGAAGGCAGAGTCTGCGTTCAGAGGTCAAGATTCTAAACAGCTACAGTCACTGTCTGTATATCGAATCGACTAAGGTGTCCAAAAATATCTGAAAATGCACCAAACGCTTTGACAATAAAGACGTGTTCAGTTCAGACGTGTTCACGTCTTGGCTGCTCCGATAGGTACGAGTATATGTGACGGCGACTGTAAAAGGACGTTTAAAAATATTTGTGACTAGTTAGACTTTTGTTACAATTTACCTAAATGACCTCGGCCGTCTGATTCTAGACTACGTATAAAAACGCAATCTCTCTAATATTCACTTTAAGCACCCGCCGTGTTACAAATTCAAGTACCTACTTACTCAGATACCTAATTTAAGTTGAAAAACTTACGCAAATTACTTTCGTGCACTTGTCAGTTACGTAATTAGGTACCTATCATAAATTACCGTCATTCACATGTTTTCGTTTTTAGCGCCGCTTCAATCGCAATCCTTCCTGTCGCGCGATGAAACTATTTAACACCTGTTGCAACTAACCCGCTGAAAACTAGCGTCAATATTGCCTCAACTTATGTAGAGATGAAACAAGTTAATTAGTACCTACGTAGCATGAATAAGTCACTTGTTGTATACAATTATTAGAGACGCCACGAATGTTCAGTTTGGTTTTAGGACTATTATATAGGTATCTGACCTTCGGCCACTTATAGATTTTCAATTAAACACCTACATTCTCGGTATTCGGACAAATCTAGAGTACCAACTGTTTGACCGAATGCCTTTCTTAATCCTGAAGAAAAACGTAGTCACACAAACACAAAGTTAACTGACTAACTCCTAAGTCATAGGTGTTACTCGTAATATTTAAAGTACCTACGTAAGTACCTACTTGACGAGTTTGTACCTAATATAGCAATTAGCAACCAACAAAGGTTTTCAATGGATTATTCAGTTATTAGAAAATACGTCTTTACTTAACTAAGGATAGCTCGATAGGTGTTGAAATAAATATTAACTTATAAAACATTTATTATATAAAAAAAAAATAAGTATATTTACAAACATTGACATCAATTTGATGTAAGACACAAAAACTTCCAGAAGTTTGACGTTGCGCGGTGCGCCATCGTGGTAAACCAACTCCCTTTACATACTGCGGGCGTTTCTAGAACTGTTAAAACACAATATCACAGTATTACGCTAAACTGACAGACTACATGGCAACACTGAGTTGCTCGTTTCATGTGTTTGATACGCAGCAGTAGAGGAGATGTGTCACGACGTCGGATCAGCTGTCTCGAGATCAGTAGGAGCTGCCGCCGGACGGGGCGCCGTACTCGGAGGAGGGTGCGGACGCGGGCGCACCGTACTCCTGCTGAGGCTGCTGGGCAGCAGGGTAGCCTTCTTGTTTCTGGAATAAAGCATTATATATAGTTATAAGTTAGTTACCTACTAAGGTTATTTCAAGATCGTTATACGAATAAAAACCATAAGTATATATCATCATCAGCTAGCTTAAGAGCTTTTGTATACTAGCGTCTTTGGTGGCGCTCCCGCTGCGCTGCAAAAACGCACTTAGTAGGTTAGTAGATACTTCTCCACCCACCCAGTTATACGTCGGTGTAACAACGACAAAGTACTTAATCGCATAAAAATAGTCGGACGATATATATTGCTCCCATCGAAAGGAAACCAAAATTGCATCGGCAGCCCACTCTAAAACATAAGAATCCATCATGTAACGCTGTTACATTTAATTTTAGAGCTTCTCTGAGATGGGCCAAAACACCAGCAATTATAATGCTATTACTATTAGCATGAACTGGTTCGCATGGTTACGCAATGAAAGCTAATACTTATTCTGCGTGCGTGCTGGACTTCACATGATGTGGGTACATACTTACATACATTGACAAGTGTCTAATCGGGGACCATACCCGGATATCAACATTATTAGATAAACTAAAACGGACTGTTCACGCAATCTATCTCCGGTGATTGTGGTTTGATTACGTTGCAATTTACGTCGTCATTTACAACAGAGCAAAACAAATACCTTATTCGATCATGTACAAGTAAGTTTCTCAAACGGCGCCCATTTTTATAACAATTTCCTCAACTACCTATCTTATACCTAGCATGCTTACCATGGGGGCTCTTTTTAAGACAGTACGCATTACTTAAAAGTACAAGCGTAGATATAGGTGGCATTGTTCTTCCGACAATTTTAGATTCATTAAACAATTAATATATTAACTTTAATCATTATTTTTTGTTAATTATTAACTTTAATAATTTAATAATTAAAATATAACTTTCAATGCTGAAATACCTAGAATAGGACTACGTAGTAGAACCACGAGTTGCTAGCATATAAGTAATTAAAATAATGGAAACTGTCAATTTCCTATGGATTTCCCATTTCCTAAGTCTTAACGGACGTTACACTTATTGCCGTAAGCAGTTGAACTTTATTTTCCACGGTTGTAGGACTTTGTCAGTACCTAGTACACATTGTAAAATTAGGTAGAATTTATAATTACCCAAATTAAAAGTGTTAATTCCAAAAAACCTAAGTATGTATTTGTTCTTCAAGTAAATAATTCTGTGTAGATATCTAGACTTCATTCCTACATTTCCTAGCGAGTACCTAGATCTGTTACAAAAGTTACAATAGGTAGCCCATTTGCGTTGCAATTGCAACACTATCATGGCACTCATTACACGGCACACGGGTACCTGGTGTTTGAGGACAGTAGCATCCTCCGTTGCGTCAACATAATGATGATCGCGGGTGTGTTAGACCTATGCAGATTGTAGCGACTTCCTGGAGCACTCCAGGAAACGTTAGCGCACACTTTCACAAAGACAGCGCGAGCGCATCTCCGCTTAATCACCGAGGCAGGGCTTCAATCTCGCGCAATTACAAACGCTCAAAGCAATTTACACGCTAAAAACCTCGAGATTAAATAATTATTTATGCTATTAAGATGCTTTATAGACTGTAAATTAATCGCCAAGTTGTATCATCTGCCGTAAAGTTATGGTTTAATGGTCTGCTGGTTTTAACCTTTTATTACGTAAATAGGTATGTAGGCGCTACTGCGAAGATATATGTAATCTAATATTCTGGCATGTATATGTACCTATGAAAAGCTTAACGTCTACCGTGAAGTCATATCATAAGATGAAATAAACTAACGTTTACGAGGGCATGTTTAATTAGCGTATTAATAACCGAGTCTAGGTACCTATACGAATTTTGTCCTAATTTCACCAGAAGTTTATGCGATATTTGAACTCCTAATCGATATTATTAGTCACGCCTATACCTATATTAAGCTTGATGATTCTCAAGTGCGATATTTTTTTGTAATTTGGGCCTCTAGCGCCAACCAGGGTTAGACGCTAACCCGCAGTTAAGCTGTCAAATTCCATACAAAAAAACGCATAACTCCGGGTGGTGCAAGTGGCCCTTATTCACTACCCGCGGTTAGCACACTAACCCGGAGTTAAGCGTTTTAAGTACCTATGGAATTTGACAGGTAACTCCGGGTTAGTGGGCCTAAGTGGCGCTGAGTGACTTAGGGCCACTTGCACCACCCGGGGTAAGCCAACTAACCTGGAGTTAAGCATTTATTAACATGGACTTTGAAAGCTAACTCCGGGTTAGTGGCTAACCTGGCCAACCCTGGGTGGACAGAGACTCATGATGAAATTATTCTGCGTGATTATCCTGTTTAATTTTCAAACATTCCGATGGGATACAAAATACCTATTTAATTTATTTATATTTCTTAATTGTGGTGACGGATAATAGTTATCTATTATACAAGGGGGCAAAGTTGATGTTTAACTCTAGGGCTTATATTGAGACCCGAGCAAGCGAACCATTCCAAAAGTGAGCCACGATCGTAGTCAGTGGTTCGAAAACTAGAATCTTGAGCAGTACGAGGGGTCTCAAGGCACGCGAGTTGAACAAATTTTGCTGCCGAGTGTAATACAACATCTTTCCCTCACTATCGCGAGGAAACTAAAGACCACATACGATTACAGATCTTATCCACGTGTAAACCCTCGTGGCTCAATTTTGGAATCTTTCGCTTGCTCGGGTCTCAAGATACGCCCGAGAGTTAAACAACGACTTTGCCCCCTTGTATAATAAATAACTATTTCCCGCTAGTTTTTAAGGATAAAACAGCGCTTTCCGAGCTATTGAGGGGAAAAGAGTTTTACCACCCCCGTTCCTCTCGTAGGTGTCGTAGAAGTCCACTGTGGGATATGGATTGTGATTCCTGATGAACCTGTCACAATGTCATAATTTCGTTTTATTTAAGCCCGTTAATTTGTAGAAGTGGACTTGAGCTGTTTCATGTGCTCTGCGTAGTCCTTTCGGGAGTACAGATGCGAATTTATATATGTATGCATGTACCTCAAAAACTCTTACAATGCTAAGATTCCGTTTTTTTAAACCATTCGCTACGCTTGTAGCTCTATCATAGATTGTTTAGTTTCCACGGGTCACAAAAGGTAAGTATATACCTAATTATAAGCCGTTCGAAATACCAAAATATTCCGTTTTAATTTTATATAACTACCATAAAAATATGATGGCCAATGAAAATTATTTTACTCATAAATAAGTAAGAACATCAATCAAAGAGTGTGCGCCCCGTGCACCTTGCGCGCGCGCATGTTAGTTTTAGATTGAGAGCTTTATTTGAATTAATTTAGTTAATGCTTGATGTTCTAATTTTACATTTATAGGATTTATTTTATTATGTACTTAGCGCCCATGGGCTGTAGTATCAAACAAATAATATGGACTTAGAAAGTGGAGTGGCTTTAAAAAAACCGAGGACGTTAAAAGTTTTTTAAGCATTTTTCTTGTCTTTTCAAATAGGTACAAGGAACAAGGAAAGTAAATAAAATTATCCATTGTTATTTCAATCTATGGCTAAAATAAAAACAGTTTGCTGGTTTGGATTTTTAAAAGTTAATAATAATAATGAACTGATTTATCCTGTTTTTCACGTTGAAGATTAATTTTTGTTGCCAGTTTTTTTCGGAATAAGTATTACATTCCATATTTTTTATAAACGCTCTAGTAGAGAAAACTGTGTAGAAGAAATTATTTTTCGCGAGTAGGTTTTTAAAACTTAAATTAGCAGTTACGACATAATTATGATTGATATTGTTTAGTGTAAGTAACTATTTTTGGTTGGTCAAGATTTTTAAGCAAAACAATAACTTAAGTAAGTAGTATATAGTAATAGCACAGCGTAGGGATGTATTCCATACAGTGAGGTAACTTCATACACGGCCAGCGGCTCGGCTCGGTGGTCGTGCTGAGGCTCAGGGTTGTCAAAAACTATGCGAAAGATATTACAGTCTGATTGGCAAACTAGTTTCCATTTACACCCCTTAAAATAGACCGCCGAATTTTCATAGAAATTCGGCGGCATTTCCTCCCCGCGCGCCCCCCATCGATGACCCATAAATCGGCGGAGTTAACCCACTGTATAGAATACATCCTTACGCTGTGGCAATAGTAATATTATTGTTGGCATACCTGAGTCTTGTACCGGATGAAGTAGACCTCCGGCTTGGCGGGCTGCGTGGGCGCGGGCGTGGGGATCACGATGTCAGGCTGCTCCTCGGGCTTCTTCACCAGCACGTACACGAGGGTCTTCTCTTCGTTCTGAGGCTGCACCGGAATGACGGGCGCGGTCGGGGTCGGCGGGGTTGGCGCCTTGATGAACACTATCTTGTAGTGCTTCTGCGGAGGAGGCACGTAGATCGGCTTGCGAGCGGCCGGGTACTCGTTGTCCGGAGGAGGCACGTGCACGTATACGTGTTTGTGCACGATCGGCTGCTGCTGCGGGGGCCCGTACTGAGGCGCGGGTGCGCCGTATGAGGACGAGGGCGCGCTGAACGAGGGGGCTCCGTACGACGACGGGGGCTCCGGCCGCGCCACCACGCACACCGCCACCGCCGCCAGCATCAGCGACTTCAGTACCTGCACACACAAATTTAACAGACCAATTTTATTTTGTCCTAATTCTTTAGTTAAAATAGCTGGAGAGTTATCTAGACACTGTCACTGACGCTATGCACTATTTTTTCCACCAGATCACTAGGTTAAGCCATCGATCACAGTTCTGTAGGTACCGGTAGCAGCACCTACCATTTTGTCACACATCCTGGGTACACGCTTTGAGCAAGACGTAGCTTTAGGTAGTGTCCAGTGTTCAGGCGCCACCTGTGTTTATAAGAGATGCGCGTTCCATATCCGGAGGAGGGGGTACTTTCGATGGTTCACATGTATACGCGCCTTGCGCAATGCGATGGTGCGCGCACGCCGCCCTCCTATCCTACGGTACTACACTGCTCGTCGCACGGGGGCAACTAGTTAACGTTTACTCTTTAATTACACATGTATACATATTTACCCTACAATTATCTACTATTTCAATACTGTTTTGTTTTATATAAGGAGTATGAATGATGCAACGCAAAGCTAGGTACCTACATATTATCAACTATTTACAACAGATCTTACGTCTTATCGAAGTTAACTCTAACTTAAAGGTGAAAATACCGGTATTCGGTACTTTGTTTTTCTATTTAATCTCAATTAGCTCCAAAACCCGCCGTACCGTACCTAATTAAGAGAGGAAGATTAAAACGACCAGCCCCAAAATACTACAGAATATGAATGTTTATTTATTTACAAAAAGTTTTAGTTATTACTTGGGCATTTTCGCGAGAAGAGATACAAAAACTTTTTTTATGGTTTATGGTTTAAGATATTTTATTTCTCAAAAAGATTTACATAAATCACTTACAGAGAAAACAATTTTTTTTTTAAAGCTAAATGGGAGAGGGTAGCATGCAAAAATTTTGTGGACGATTTAAGAACAAAGGCGCTTGGTAACACCAAGCGTAATGCAACATTGGAAAAAAATAATTTTTTTTCCTAAAAATCCTCCTGCCTCCTCCTGTCCTCTGTCCACCTTCCTTTAAATTGAATTTTTGGCCTACTCTGAATCACGAACTCTTTCGATCTTACTAGGAGAAAAAAGGAGTCCCAATTTTATTTTTCCATCCCATGACCATTTTTCAAACACTTATTAGTACAGCGGTTACAAAATGGAGGGTACATAAAACGTATGAAAATTCTGAGGCCTTTTTTTCTCGTAGTTTTTTTGTCGTTAGATTGAAAGAGCTTGTTATTCTGAGTAAGAAAAACATAAAATTTACCTACCTTAAAACATTTTTTTTTGGATCTCTTCTCGTGAAAATGCCAGCTTGGTTATTGCCCATTGTTCAAAAACTAAAGAAAAATGATTTTTAGAAAATCGTATAAATTTCACATTGCTGTTAGTAAAATATCAATACCGTTTACCTATTATATGCCAAAAAATAACATTTTTAGGCTTCCGTACCAAAAAAATTTCACTGTGCATGGACCAGCTGATCGAAAATCCACCTATTAAATTTTATTACTTACACCTAAACAAAGTAAGAAGAATTTTTCGAATTACGAAATTTTTCCAAAAGTTCTTCTGTAAAGATGTTTATATTGAGATAAATAATTATTAGGTAGATAAATAATAACCTGTATCCCATCAAAAACATCACATGTGAAAAAAACACAAGTTTCGCTCCACAGTTCTTACACTGCAATATATGTATATATAGGTATATATATATATATATATATACTTTTCTCAAACATGATCGGAAATGTATGCGTTAATGTCACGAAATGAAGACATGAAGTTTTTTGTTTGTGGCTCCCCACATTACTTCTTGGTCTAAGGACAAGAAGTAATGTATGGCGTAAGTATGAACGAAACATTATTGTCCGCTGCTCTAACTTTTTAAATTTGCGTACTAACACTAAACTGACAAAAGAATACTTATTTATTATACAAGGGGGCAAAGTTTTTGTAACTCTAGGGCTTATATTGAGACCCGAGTAAGCGAATGATCCCAAAATTGAGCCACGAGCGTAGCGAGTGGTTCAATAACTGGAATCTCGAGCTTTACGAGGGTCTCAAGGCACGAGAGTTGAACAAACTTTGCCGCCGAGTGTAATACAACATTTTTCCCCTCACTACCGCGAGGAAAATAAAGACTACATACGATTACAAATCTTATCCACATGTAAGTTATCTTGAAGAAACCATTCATAATTCCATTTCAAAATTTGTCATAGAGTAGGTACTGGTCTTAGATATTGCCACCAGCTTACCAAGTGCGGGATAAGACTTGACAAATTTAAGGTGTGACCTCCATTTGCGCATATTTACTATGGCCATATAGGACTCACTTATACTGGACGGGTGGTAAGTGATAGGAATTACAGCAAGGTCAAACGCGTTTTTCCACGCTAGTTTTAAAGGGCAAAACAGCGCTTTCTGAGCTAGTGAGGGAAAAAAATTAAATACAGCCAACCACCACTAGATACTTATAAAACTATGGTTATATGTATATTCATGTGCGTTTAAAGATGATGGAATAGCTCATTCAAATGGCATGTTTCAAAAATAAAAAGGCAGCAAATTTAAGTTTATTTTCCTAATTAACGATTTACCTGGTACTTGATTTAATATTAATATTACCTCTCATTGTTTGAGAAAAGCACTATGCAAGCCTCGGCCGGAAGACGGATCGCAGGCGCAGGACTCGTTTTATCCAGCCTAGTCTATGACTTGGCCGTCTACTCCAAACTCGTCCAGCAATCCCTTGTTTCACGGCCCCTGCAGTAATGTACTATTTTTATATGGTTACTTCATTCAAAAATTCTAAATTCAAAATTATTTATTTCATTAACAATTAACTTGCTTCAACTGATCTGATAATGCTTAATTTAATTAGTAAAATAAGTGCGTAGTAGATGGCAAGACAAAAACAAAACATGGAGTTCAAAATTGTATTCTTAAAAATGATAGAATATCGTTTTTAATTTTCTAACATTTTATATTATTAATAATCACAATCAAATTCTCTTCAGAGTTGGAGTCTGACGTGACGAACTTTCTTCAGGCTCCAACTTGTCTTATCTACACTCGAGAATAAGTTTCGGGTCACTAACTTTTTTTTGAAAACGAAAAACATTGTGTCGTGACGTGGAAAGTTTTTGATAAAAGTACATAATTTTAATTATGGCAATATACCTGTTGAAGCACCTTAAAACAAAAAATATTACGAATGGCGTTCATTAATTCAATGTATTAGCAGTGTACCGCAGTCAGCAGAATCCAGTTAACTGTCAATTTCAATATCATAATGAATATGCACTTTTGGTATAATTTCAGTTTATAAACGTTCAAAAAGTATAATTATCTTATGTATAATGCACTTAATGTATATTTTCAATTAGTATAACGTAAAAATAATATAACATTCAATATACATATCGTTGTTTGGTATACTGTACATATAAACTAACTATATTTAATACATATAACATTTATTACGCATATAAATTAAAATAATTAATACAATCTTATAAAGTGTGTAATTCTAATACGGGCGATAAATTTAACCAAAAATAGAATTCATTAGTGTTATCAATCATTAAAACATATTTGGGTCAATTTCAACAGGTCTAAAATTTACCTAATTTTGGTGGGATTTTTTATTTTTGTTGTTTATGTCTAAATTATGTGTCGATAATACGTAACTAGTCACAATAAATATTGTGTAACAATGGCCTTTCATTATATATAGTAGTTTTAGAGATATTATGATTTTTGTCATTTGGTTGCCACCAAAATTGCACAAACACACCAAAATTAGATATTTCTAATAAGTTAACGAGTACATTTACCTAGTTATGCGCTGAAAGTGAAATGAATGCAAATGCTTTGTGATTCGTTTAAAAGTAAAAAATTTCCTCAGGCAACAAAAAAAAAAGTTATGTAAAACAGAACTATATTATCAATCAATATTTGAAATCGTTGACTATTCAAATACAATTACAATTAGTCTACAACGCCAAAAGATCGACCAAGTCGCTTCCTGCGGTATTATGGGCAAATTGGGCACCTGCTCATAATATTTACTCGCTACATTTTCCAGCTAGATGGCTACGCCTGACCAGCTCTACGGTCACCCGTGGTTTCAAAGAATCTTTCATGGAGTTTCAGTTCTCTAAACAGCTTGAGACCTTCAGGACCCCACAGTCTCCAGGGTCTCCACTGAGAAAGCCGTAAAGTCGAGAACATTTTAAGGACTCCAGAGACAAACTTACCCTGCCTTCTCTCCCCATGGACGAATTTGTGGCGGAAATGAATGCGATGGTGCTAGTTACCCAAGCACGTAGCATCCCAAATAACCGGCCAATGGCCATTTGCCACGGAATAAGCGTCATTCCATCGTGTCTTTTGCCATCGAGTCTTTGGCTCATGGCCAAGCCAGTTGGTTACAATTACAAGGCCACTGGCACGCCCACGCTGGCAGAAACTAGACGGATTACGTTATGTAGGTTGGCGTGCCAGCGCTTCCCCGACAGGAGAGCCCGTGACCACCCCATAGTCTACCTCACTACCGTATGGGCAACGATGGGGGACAACTAATCCACCCCCAAGCGATGCCCGACAGCCAACCTTAGCGAATTATTATCCAACATCATAGCACAGTTCTGAGAAGGGTAATCATGCAGGCAATAATCAGATTTCCTCTACGACACTGTCCGCAAACTGGCTTTTTCAGCTGTGGAGGGAGCGTTATGCAAGCCGACCTGTGCCTTACGACAGAAGCTCACCCTCCGCCCTCTGAACGTCCCGCTTTGACGGGAATTCCTTGACCGGATAAGCCCAAGGAGTGAAACAGGAGTTACAGGAGTAAGTGCTTGAAGAAGCATCTACTGCCTCCGGCAAGTAAACCTTCCGAGAGAAAGTGCACTGTACGGACGACAGAAAAGCAGAAAGAGCGACACTTGAAACCCGCCGCAAACCCAGGTCACCAAATCAGATCGTAAGTGTAGCGGGGACAATCTGTTTCTTATCGAGTTCGACGTTCACAATTTTCTGGATACTAATGTAAATGAAATTTTAAGTATAAAACTCTCGTGAGACTCGAACATACTAAATATTATTTAAAACCTGTCACTCACGTGGTCACATGTGTTTAGTCGATTATGGTCGACATGTTTCGATCATTACGAAGATTGTCATCAGGAGCGATCACCCATTAAATTATCCATTCTTTCACACAAATGAGGAAACTTCCAAAAGGGTATCGTATTGCTAAAGGCAACATTGGTACAAAAAGACAAAACCGAAAAATAAAAGAAGCCATGTGCGTGCGTGCGTGCGTGGACTTTAAGTAGGTAGTCCGAATGGTGGGAAAAATGCTGAATTAGACTGTCAATCAATTTACCCATATTCAGCTCTAGACCTATTTCTCTATACTTAGAAGTTAAGGAGATCAGATTGTTCAGAACCGGGCTCACCTCACCCTAAAGGCTGCCGTCCTCCAGCCCAGGTCTCATGCGTTAAATTTGCTGCTAAGTATCGAGATAATAGTCATCAGTCACTTGGCCTTAGATTGCAAGACCAAAAATGATGGGCCCTGTTGACAACTTATTCGTCCTGCAGACAACATGTGTTTGCGTTTATCTTAAGAATGCATCGCGACTGATAGAGGCTTTTTAATATCGACCTTAACTAGCATCAACTCTTACAGACAGACAATATTACTATATTGTACGAGTAAACTAAGGAAAACATGCAGGGTAGTACTTTGAATGTTTTCCGAAGTCTACTTGTTGTATGAAAGTGAAAATTTAGGATTTTTGCACTAAACTGAAAAAATGCTGAATAGGAATCCTAAATCTTAGAGCAAGTACAACTCAGATTTTACTCCCTTTTTGGAAGCATATTCATAATTCGGAGGCGGCGATTTTCTGTAAGTTTACAAGTATTGCATACAATGTTATTTAAATTTGAAATTAAACTATAATAAACGTTAAACAGTATTAAATATGCTTTCATGTGGTATTTATATTTTTTAATCAATAGGTATGATTTATAATGTTATCGGGTAAAACACCTTGTTGCAAAACTTATTAGCTGACTGAGTTTATATGAAATTTTCAATTTTGGTGACATTAAGCAATTTTGGTGGTGTTCAAATTGCCACCAAAACCACCAAAATTGATTCACCAAAATTAGGACTATGGCCTAAAAATATATTTAAAAGTTATCCGTAGCATTCACTTCAGTTTTAAATTTATATTTTAAAAAAGAAACTATAAACAAGTTTTAAATACAGTTCACACAAAATCAATAACTTAACGATCATTAGTTAGACACACCACCAAAGTTGCATTAAAAAGTATTAGTATACACCAAAATTAGATACTTCCGCGATTTATTGACAGATCTAGCCAGGAACAACAATTGTGACATCGGTCAGTGCAGGAGGGGAACTGAATTAACAGGTTACACTACGTTTGTAAGACTTGTTGCTTTTTGTTCGATCACAAAATCATTTTCAACTTTTACCACCAACATTTAGTATTTTACCCGGACAAGTATTAATGCTGAGCTTAGAGTATCGATTTATGTAATAATCCTTACTTATTTTTCTTATAATATACACATACTAATAATGAGTAAAAAAAAGTAAGGTTTTAGTTAAATCAATGGATGTTACGGTCCTGGCAAAGAAAAAATTAAAGAAAAACGGATTCGGGACACTACACCAAGATTAGTATTTCGATAAAAAAAAAAATTTTAATAAGTATCTATAACTTAAATAACATTTTGCGATTTGGCTTAAGATAATAACTTGTGGAAGGTTTTCAGAAAAAAAATATGAATCTGAAACGATTAGTCCACACTGTCATTATCAGCTCCGCCGCATAAAAAGTGCGCTGAGATAATCACCCATTTTTAAGTTACACTTAACCACTTTGGTTTGAACTGTGACCCCTCAGAGAAAAAAAAATGCTACCAGAAAAGTGGATTAGGTTAGGTTAGAACTGTGACCCCTCAGAGAAAAAAAAACTGCTACCAGAAACGTGGGTTAGAATAGGTTTGAACTGTGACCCCTCAGAGAAAAAAAACTGCTACCAGAAAAGTGTGTTAGGTTAGGTGTGAACTGTGACCCTCAGAGAAAAAAAACTGCTACCAGAAACGTGGGTTAGGTTAGCATGCTGCAGAAGGAGCAAGCGGAACGGGCCAGGGAGGTCGATCCAATGGCCGACCAACGGCGCCGCAGACGCATCGGGCGCAGGCGAGTCGCCAACGACCGCCGCCTGCCCCCGTAAGGGAACTTGGGATGACAGGCACGGGGACGTCTGTCATCCAAACACCTCCAAGTCCCGGCGAGGGTGGCCATTATATATGGCATACGACGATAGAGGCCAACATGGGCTTCCGGAGGTGGTCCGGCAAACGGACAAGTGCTGGTGGTGCTGCAGAAGTTAAACGCAAGCGTTCCTGCAGCCCACTGCTATAGCACACTGGCGGCAGATAGAGGGGTTTTTAGTGGGTATACCTGGGGTCTCATCAGCCCAACAGGGAGTCCCACATAACCGTTCCGGGTCCGTCCCCGCACCCGGACGGTATGCGTAACGCATGTTCCCCTCATAAAAAAAAAAAGGTTTGTAGTGTGACCCCTCAGAGAAAAAAAACTGCCACCAGAAACGTGGGTTAGGTTAGGTTTAAACTGTAACCCCGCACAGAAACAACTTTTGGTAAAATAAAAAAACAAATAGATTATACAATGAAAAATAGGTAGGCGCTTATATTTATTGTCTGATATTCGTTTTGTATATTATATTATTTCAATGTTATACATTTTCATTACTTACCCCTGGGCTAGGGATTGCAATCCGGATTTTAAAGCAATTTGGCGATCCGTCCCGGATTTTGAGACCGAAATCGGAATTTACAGTTTTTTCAACTAAGCAGTTTAAAACCTGCAAAATGCTCATAAATATAATAATAACTATTAAATATACTAGGGGGCAAAGTTGTTGTTTAACTCTCGGGCCTTATATTGAGACATTTGAGTCCCGAGCAAGCGAAAGATCCTAAAACTGAGCCACGAGCGTAGCGAGTGGTTCAAAAACTGTAACCTTGAGTTTTACGGAGGTCTCAAGGCACGAGAGTTGAACAAACTTTGCCGCCGAGTGTAATACAACATTATTCACCTCACTATCGCAAGGAAAATAAAAACTACATACGATTACAAATCTTATCTAAATCTAAGTTAACTTGAAGAAACCATTTAAAACTCAACCTCGAAAAGTGTCGAAGAGTTACTCCTGCCTGACACTCCTGGTACTTAGGCTGCGTTTTACCAACTTTTTATTCCGAGAGTAGCGCTTACTCTCAGATAGTAACGTCAAATTACTATGGGATTATGACATTAGTATCCAGGAATAAGCGTTACTCTTGGTTAAAAAGTTTGGTCAAATCCAGCCTTAGCCAAGAGCTTAACAAGTGCTGGATAAAACTTGACGAATTTAATATGTGACCTCCGATTGTGGATATTTACAAAAGTCATACAGGTCTCATTTATACTGGACCGGATGTAAGGCATACGAATTAGCGCAAGGTTAAATTACTTTCCCCACTAGTGGATAAAATGCCTTTTCTCCG
Organism: Lathronympha strigana; assembly: GCA_949128165.1. NCBI lineage: Eukaryota > Metazoa > Arthropoda > Insecta > Lepidoptera > Tortricidae > Lathronympha > Lathronympha strigana. The sequence goes on along the minus strand of OX421909.1, from coordinate 12,678,626 downwards.
CTAGTTTTAAAGGATGAAGGATGAAAATTTAACTACATCTTCATAGTCAAAATAATCTCGATTGAAATTACTTTTAACCATGTATTATAATTTTAGCTTTATATTAAGACCCTGTTATTTATAGGTACCTACATATTTCAGAATTCCAATCAAAATACAGACGAAGCCAATAAGTTGGTTCTGATGAGTGGATGCTTCTGTAACTACCAAGGAATATTTCAAATTTGATAAGTTGTTACATTTTACGTTTAATAATCAGACATAAAGATATATCAAATCAACTTAGAGTAGGTAATTCAAAAGAAATGGTAGAGTCGAATAATATACTTATACAGGCTGATTAGGGTGATAAGACGTGAGCAGGATTAACCTCACGGTTTCAGTGAATGATAAGCTATTATTTCATACTAGATAGGTAACGGAATTAACGTTCAATTTCAATTAAAAGTTCAATTCAATCTCCTAACTAACAGTTAATTGATACTTAATTATCAATTAAGTACCTATCAATTACCTCATAAATAGGAATCGTTCGCAATATTTGTACAATACCTAGGTACATATTTTTAATTGAAAATAATCATATTGCAACTATGCAATTACTTAAGTAGTCGACGATTGCTTACATTTTTTGAATCTTGTTTATTAGATACAAAAGAAATTGACACAAGACTTGTTTATGAATAAAAAAAAATATAAGTAAATTGCATGCAAGTAATGTAAACCTTGAAATGTTTTCAGAAGCTGAAGAAAAATGTTCGTTCGGCTTCTGAAACCATTTTATAGAATTTTGATATGATACCGGCGTTAGCCAGGCAAGTCACGACAACATATTTCAACATTTCTAATTAAATAAATATTACAGGACATTCTTACACAAATTGACTAAGTCCCGCAGTAAGCTCAAGAAGGCTTGTGTTACGGGTACTCAGACAGCGATATATATAATATACAAATATATAGAAGACATCCATGACTCAGGAACAAATATCTGTGTTCATCACACAAATAAATGCCCTTACCGGGATTCGAACCCAGGACCATCGGCATAGCAGGCAGGGTCACTACCAACAACGCCAGCCGGTCGACTAAATCTAATCTAAATCTAATTACATCGCCATAAAGCTTTTATACTAAACTTTAGAAGCATATTATTCGGCTTTCAATTCACCTATAATAAAAATACAAACATGTTAAGATGTGGTACAATGTATAGTTTACGAAATATAAATAAAAAAGAAATCACCATTTATGCCGACTTTTATAAACTTGGAATATATCCGTATTTAGAAACCCTCAGGAGGTACCTATTCCCGTGAAACGTCACATATGCATTCTCCCTTAATTTGGTAATGTATGACAGGTCATACAAACTCTTCGACCCTCTTTTTGTATTTGTTTTCCAGGCAGAATCGTTAGGACTATTGAGCGCCAAAGAGGCTTGAACTTACGACCTTTTTTTTGCTAAATTAAGGGTTAACACACGCTCACTCTAAACTGGGATGATATTACGAGTTCCTATCTGTCATCCCTGTTTTTTGAGAAGCCCAAGAATTATTTTGTCGTAGTCCACTATGTAACTTACAACAGGAATCTAAATTATAAATTTACTAAAACGGGGCTTAATCGTGTATAAACTTTGAAAACAAACCTCCGACGTTTCCTTGTTTTCAAAGTTTATACACGATTAAGCCCCGTTTTAGTAAATTTATAATGTGTGAAAATCGTGAAAGTTTAAATAAGGAATCTAAATTAATTTTCAACCGACTTCAATATTTCTAAAGGAGGAGGTTCTCAATTCGTCTGAATTTTTTTTATTTTTATTTTTTTTTCTAATGTATGTTACCTCAGAACTCCGTCATTACTGAACCGATTTCAATTTTTTTTTTGTTTTCTGAAAGTAGATGTTTCCAGATTGGTCCCGTTTTTTTCAAAATCGATTTCTGATGATGGGATCCATGAGGAACTGAGGGAACTCCTCAAATTTGAAAGGCACATGCATGCTGATTTGGGTGATTTCTTAAGAAACTCGATCATTTCTTTACGAAAATCATCAATTTGGTGGAGTGGATCTGATAATGGAGACCAGGGATGGCAAAGTGGAACTGCTTGGTAATTCCCATGACTATCATCCGATTTAATAAAATATTTTTTTGTCTGAAAATAGATGGTTCCAGGTTTGTCCCGTTTTTTTCAAAATCAATTTCTGATGATGGGATCCATGAGGAACTGAGGGAACTCCTCAAATTTGAAAGGCACATGCATGATGATTTGGGTAGTTTCTTAAGACACTCGAGCATTTCTTTACGAACATCATCAATTTGGTGGAGTGGACCTGATGATGAAGACCAGGGATGACAAAGTGGAACTGCTTGGTAATTTCCAGCTCTATCATCCGATTTGAGACATTCATCTTTTCTTTGTAAAGAAATACCTTCAGGATAGTCCTATTTGATTATAGTTCTATTTTGATGATGGAATTCATGAGGGATTGAGGGAACTCCTCAAATTTTAACGGCACATGCATTCTGATTTGAGGTTTTCCTTAAGTAACTAAAACATTGTTTTGGGGGAGCCAACATTTTGATGAAGACCAGGGATGGCAAAGTGGAACTGGTCAATAAACCTCGCTCTACTTATTATCCTAGTTGTGACATTCATCTTTTTGATTTGATTTCTAGTCTGATGATGGAGTTCTTGAAGAATTCAGAGAACTCCTCAAATTTGAACGGCACGTTTATTGTGATTAGAGGGTGTTCATAATTAGCTTAGGCATTTTCTTACTGTGGCTATCATTTTGCTGGAGTGTACCTGATGTTGATAATCAGGGATGGCATATTGAAACTGCTCGATAATTTACAGTCTGTCATCCAATTTAACACATTGTTATTTTGTTTGTTTTATTATACAAGGGAGTTCCGTTTGATTATACTTCGCATGTAATGATGGAAGCCCTGGGACATTAAGAAAGCTCCTCAATTTTCAATCTTACACGTGCGGTGTATTGGATATTTGTGAAGTAAACTGGCTAACTCAAACAAATTTAAAATTTCACTTTTACCGGGAACCAAATGAAGTCGGTTTTTTTTTCTTAAAAATTATGTATTAAGCAGCGACGACGTCTCCGAACGAAATTTTCAATTTTATAATTGAAAGAAAAATGAAAAAATATTCCGCGTCGAGCGGGATTCGACCCACGATCTCTCTGAACACCGCCGGTCAGATCGCTCTGCCAATTGAGCTATCGACACCCGATCGACTCCGGCGAATGTCTCCATTATTTATTTCATTTGGTTATACGCCTTAGGGAGACGCGTACCGACATTTACAGATAGTGTTAAGCACTTGTGCGGCATCGATGTTCTAATTCTAAGACATTTTAGAAATCATCGATAACAATGCGCTAACCCATACTAAATTAGTGCTACCTGCGAACGAAATTTATAATTTTATAATTGAAAGAAGAATTGAAAAAAATATCCGCGTCGAGCGGGATTCGAACCCACGACCTCTTTGACCACCGTTCAGATCGCACTGCCGCCCGATCGACCCCGGCGAATCAATTGGCATAGCGATCTGACCAATGTTGATAATCATAATACATTTTTAAACCAAAAAAAAATATACATTTTTATGGTAAAAAGGTTTAATTATTCTTTTCACCCGACTTCAATATTTCTAAAGGAGAGGGTTCTCATTCTCAATTCGTCAGATATTTTTTTTTTAAATGTATGTTACCTCAGAACTCCGTCATTGACTTTTTTTTTTGTTTTCTGAAAGTAGATGGTTCCAGGTTAGTCCCGTTTTTTTCAAAATCTATTTCTGATGATGAGATCCATGAGGAACTGAGGGAACTCCTCAAATTTGAAAGGCACATGCATAGTAATTTGGGTATTTTCTTGAGAAACTCGAGCATTTCTTTACAAAACCTACCAGTTTGGTGGAGTAGACTAGACTTGATGATCACGACCAGGGATGTCAAAGAGGAACTGCTCTATAATTGGCGGGCCCCAGCTGTATCATTTATCTTTTGTTTTTTACGAAATGCCTTCGAGGTAGTCCTATTTGATTCTAATTATATTTTGATGATGGTTATCATGAGGAAATAATGGAGCTGATGCTGAACCCTGGCAGTACCTAATGGAACTCAGGTTTGGTGCAACATAAGCCAGTGCTGTTTTGATCATTCGATTCGTGTTAACGAGCAATTAGGAGAGCAGTTCACAAGATGGAGCTGATGCTGAACCCTGGCAGTAACCAGTGGAAGTCAAGTTTGATCCAACATACGCGACTTCTGTTTAACGTCATTCGACTCGTGTTAACGAGCAATTAGGAGAGAAATTCACAAGATCGAGCTGGTGCTGAACCCTGGCAGTACCTAATGGATCTCAGATTTGGTGCAACATAAGCAAGTGCTGTTTTCATCATTCGATTCGTGTTAACGAGCAATTAGGAGAGCAGTTCACAAGATGGAGCTGATGCTGAACCCTGGCAGTACCTAGTGGAACTCAGGTTTGGTGCAACATAGGCGAGTGCTGTATTCATGATTCGATTCGTGTTAACGAGCAATTAGGAGAGCAGTTCACAAGATGGAGCTGATGCTAAACCCAGGTAGTACCTAATGGAACTCAGGTTTGGTGAAACTTAAGAGAATTCCGTTTTCGTCATTCAACTCGTGTTAACGAGCAATTATTAGGAGAGCGGTTCTTAAGATGGAGCTGATGCTGAACCCTGGCAGTAACTAGTGGAACTCAAGTTTGGTCCAACATACGCGACTTCTACTTACGTCGTTCGACTCGTGGAAACGAGCAATTAGGAGAGAAACTTACAAGATCGAGCTGGTGCTGAACCCTGGCAGTACCTAGTGGAACTCAGGTTTGGTGCAATATAGGCGACTGCTGTTCTCATGATTTGATTCGTGTTAACGAGCAATTAGGAGAGCAGTTCACAAGATGGAGCTGATGCTAAACCCTGGCAGTACCTAATGGAACTCAGATTTGGTGAAACATACGCGTGTGCTGTTTTCGTTAATTGACTCATGTTACTCGTAACGAGCAATTAGGAGAGCAGTTCACAAGATGGAGCTGATGCTAAACCCTGGTAGTAATATGTATGTATATACATGTAAGTTTTAAATACGGTGTAAGGAAAATTAACAAAATAAAAACATAAATTACATTTTTTACATAAAACTCCCGTGCGTATTTACTCCCGTCAATATTGTCGAAAATAGCTCGACATGTTTCGGATCTTTAGAAACCCTTTTTCAAGAGCGTGCTTTCGCGATAGCTGTCTTTTTCACACTGCGCGCAGCAGCTCGCTCGCATTCGCATTCTTCTTTTGTTTGTGAGAAGGTACCTCGAAGGTGGCCCCATTTAATTTTAGCTGTGATCTTATGATGCAATCCCTGATGCATTTAGAGAGCTCCTTACCTTATTAACCTTTTCGACGCCATGTCAAACGCAGAAGCTATCATCACTCAGACGCCAAGTCAACAAAATGTCAAAACTGAAGTTGAACTTTAAGCTTTACCAGTGTAGGTTTATTTTACTCTGTGGTCTGTGACCGATATATCGGTCATTGGCGTTGAACCTGCGGTGCCAATATATACGCCTTTGGCGTGGAAAAGGTTAATATGTTTGAAGTTAACTGCAATAATTCGCTTACTTTAACTTTTACCGGGAAGTCCAATTGAAGTCGGTTTTCTTTTCTTTAAAATTATTTTAGTTTGTGAAATAAAATTTGGTGAAATAGATAGATGATGAAGACCAGGGGTGGCATGGCGAACTTCGCATACTTAAGCTGATAATTCTGAGCCCCGCTGTCGGATTTGTTTGACTAAGTAATTATTTATGTTCACTACTAATGAACAAAAATAATTAGTATGAATTAAGAGTGAAGGACACAGTTCGCGAAAGAAATCTTATCAAATGTTTATGTATAACCGTTAAATTTTGTTTTACTTATTTTGTTTGTTCTTTTTTTTTGTCTTTCTGTTTCACTATTTTCTTTTGATATGGTTTCTTGTAGAACCACATTATGTAAATATTTTTACTACTTTTGTAATTTGTTTTGAAAAAATAAGTCCCGCCGAGTTTCTTGCCGGTAATAATCTTCTCGGGCTGTGGTGTAGGGATATAGAACCGGTAGTAGCTTTTTTTTTTGACGTTCATATCGTTCATAAAGATATTTATCATTATTTATTGAGCATGGTATCTATTAAAACACTTTTTAAGGTTGTCTATTGTGACGGACGGTAAACTACGGAACCCTACACTGAGCATGGCCCGACATGCTCTTTGCCGGTTTTGTTACTATTGACTTCACATTTAAAAGCATGGTTAAAATTGTATCACTAATTAAGTAAATTTTTACTTTAATATATAATAAATAAATATCTTTAAAACCCTTACCATCACATATTATAGATAAGACGGACAAACAAACAGACACATACACTTTCCCATTTATAATATTAGTATGGATATGTATTCCGACGAACATTCAAGGAAAAAATATCGCGTAAGAGTATGACGTAAGTGTAACGATTAATTTGATATGCTACATAAAAAACTACACATGTACACTACCAATCTACGTACCTCACATTTCTATATTATGTTATGGTTAGTATTGTTTGTGATCGATTGATAAACGTTTGGCATAGCCAGTTAGTCGGCAACACTTAAGAAATAGATATGTTTCAAGAATATAAATAACTTCATTGATACTGTTGATAGGTAAGTAGATTCAGTGACAAAGTGCTCAATTAAATTTTAGTGCGACATTGATGTACTTCCTGACTGCTGGGAAGGATGATCATGATCACAACAAAATAATTATGATATGATAAAAATATAAGTAATATAGTAAACAAATATAAGTAATCTCCTCCCGCGAACGCTCCTGCGCTGTGGAATGAGCTCCCTGCCGAGGTTTTCCCGAAGGATATAAGAAGGAAAGGATAGGTATGGGTGGGGGATGCTCCCGATACTGAGTTTTTATGGCGAGAACCGTGAATTCCCGGTTCTGGTACTGTATTTGTATATAAAACCAGTACCGACAGCACGCCCTAGGTATGGGGTTCTTGCGAGTACAAGTTTTTAATGGGTCGGCAACGCGCATGCGCAGGTGTCCGTAGGTTACGGTGACTGCTTTCCATCAGGTGGGTCTATATGGGGTGGGTATGCTTGTTTGCCACCGACGTGGTATTAAAAAAACGGTAGGTAGCATATAACATTTTAAACTATTGCTTTTGATATACTCATGTTCAAAACGGCTGAATTGCGTTGCCTGAATTCGTTTTTCCGCGTCAACTCTTATCGGTGTTTAATAAACTCGAGCTCATTTGTCGCTGTAAAATTGGTTGAACATTAAGTACCATTTCCTAAATTCAGTAATAGCTAGGTATTAAACATCACTGAAAAACTACTACAGAAACTGGAAGATAAATCGATATGCAACGTGTCAAACTGTGATATACTTCGGTTAACGAACTGGACCATCTTCATGGCGAGTTAATTACCACTGATTGGTGTGCATGGTCGGTAACTATCACGCTAGTCCCGGCTCACAGTGCGCCCGGGACCCGACCGTGGAACATCAATCACGAGATCATCATCAACGCGTGTGTAAACAAACGGTTGTCACCGAACTCACCGACTCTGTGTGACTAACGCTGCTTCACGGACTAAAGAGCCACGAAAATGGAGAAACGGCAACTTACATACCCAAATAATCCGATTGTTTACTACAAAATTGTGGTAAGTGCTTAAAAGTTATTTATTTACAGCTTGGATACCTACATATTTACATGCCTAGAATTAGAGATACCTTACTCATTTTATAAACTTTTACATAAGCACCTACTAATACGGTATGTGGCAAGAAAAAAGTATATTACATTTAAAACTTTCGCGATTTGAACACATATTTAAACATAATTATTAAACGGGTCTAACGCGAATTAACTTATAATAATTATGTTTAAAAAAGTATATTTTCATTCGTGTAGAAATAGTGCACTTATAGTAGTCACACTCACGTCACTCACGACAATAAAATATCAAATTCAATTTAACATCTGCAATGATCTCCACGTGGCGTTGGACTAAATAAATAAAAGAATTCGCGAATTTATACTGAACAGCATTATATAAACACAGCTGTGGTTTTCCACATTTACAGCCTTTATAAAGTAATATTTAGACGTATCTTGAGCATACCGAAAAAATAAAAACATAAAAATCGTTGTTACAAATACCATTGGTAGGTACTTATTTTCAAGTTGACCCTAAAAGTTTTTAAATGTTGCACATCTACTATTTCATAACAGTAATTAAGTGAAGGTGAAGGAACCATTCCTACTCGCAGACCATCTGATGGTAATTAGACGATTTTTCAAATACGCCGGCCTCAGTTAATTAGTTAAATCACGATTAACCTTTGGCTGCTGCCTACCTTCTCCGGTCGGTCGTGCAACGCAGGACGTGGACACACCTTCCCATCCATTAAAATATTTTTTTTTCTATAAAATAGGTAATTAGATATTTTAACCTAACAACCTAACAACAACAACCTAACAATTTTAAGGAGAATTATAACCACCTCGGAAATAAAATAAAGCTCGGAAAACCGTAAGTACCTATTACTTACGGTTTTCCGAGTTTTCCCACAAACTGTACAATAACTACACTGTAAAATCTGGTATAATACATGCCGTGTAATCCGTGTAATAATATCTACAAAGTGGAACAAATACACTGGTAATCTGTAAGAGAGTAATCAGTAACGTGGTCTGGCAGAGAAAATTTACTTACTTTTTTTGTAGGTATGGAGCAGGTTAGTTATTTCGGTTCTATATATAGGCATGTCTATTATTTCCTAATCAGAATACGATACTGATCACTATTAAACGTATCACCAGCATTTTTGTTACAGCCTTTATATAATACAATACAAATATTTCTTATTGCACTCATTTAAATAACACATCACAAGAGACAGAAAAACGGTAGACAACAGACAACAGGCGTTCTTATCGCTAAACAGCGATATCTTCCAGACAACCGTAGGGTAGTGGAATACTAGTACTATAACGCTATTAAGTGGTGGCGTGGTGCATAAAATAAGATCTACTGAAGTATTTTAAACAATAACACTAGTAAACATACATATTTTAATAAAATAAACAATTGGCATTACATATACAAACTACATATCCACACAAACCCCCCTGTATATTTAGTAATATCTACTAATGTCTAGTGAGGTCTATATAAGTGATTACATAATGGTAAGAAATCTTATAAAGTTGTTATATAATTGAAATCACAGAAAAACTAATGTACCTAGGAACTTTCATTCCTATTCAACCGGTCATTGTATAAAAATTACAATAACACAATTACTACCTACATCTGTCATCATAAAGTTATTGTGGTTTTGCGTATTGAGTCTTCCTACCGACACTCCATTCTGTGCAGTGTAAGTACCTAATGATTTGTACCGAAGATGAAATGTCTGACCGTTTTACTAAAATCATACTAGGAGGTTCTATTTTTCTTACTACAAAAAGTACTAGCTTTCCTCGTTGATTTCGTCTGTGTGAAGGTCACTATAATATTTTTAACCCCGTCCGCAGTCCGCACCTCTAAATGTGAACTTTTAAGATATCTGAAATAGGTAGGTCCTATCCCTTTTAGTCAAGCTTTACGAAATTTGAAAAAAAAACTAATTTTACTAAGACTTACATAGATCTATATGCCTCCCTTTTTCTTCACGTGCAGAAAAAGGGAGGCATATAGATCTATGATCACATATATGCTCATAGATATGATACCATAATCATAGATATGATAGTGTAATATGCGCTTAAAAGAATCCTTTCAAACTTTAAGTAGTGCGATATTTTATGGCGCTAGAGAACAAGCATTCGAAGAATTGAGAACGCGAATGAACAGGGTGCTCTCGTCTCGTGCTTATTTGTCTCGTCTCGGGACTCGGGGTGTCGTCTCGTGAAACCATTTACATTCTGGTTTTGAATGATGACCGAATGAATGAACGAATACTTAATTTCATAGTTTATAAATTGTATTGAGATGAGACTAGTCTTTTGGTACCGTTCTATAAAAATAAAGGCGATGTTAGACTGCGAAAACTATACGTACAGAGCAATCAAACTAATCCCGCATACTTTAAAGATATCGGAACATGTCATCTGCAACGGACTGCTCCAGCCACTACCTAGTCTTGTGCGATGTGCAGACGATAGCAAGTTTAAATTATTTAGCTTTAGCTCTCACTAAAGCAACTGTTTGTTTTGAAAGGTTTCTAATGAAGAACTAATGTTTTAGTTAAATTATAGTTGCATAACTTGTTGACCAACTCCAGTTGTCTTAGTGAACATAACATACGTAGAAAATGTTCGAACTAGGGTGACGAAAGAAAATAATCCTAATTGTCTGGAATGTAGGCACGCTACGTCACCATCACCCTTGAGGAATGCCATGCGAGTGTAGGACACGGCGTAATTAAGCTTTCCGGAACCATCCGGTTCGTGGGAGCTTCGGGCAGATCTCAACCGGATTATTTCGCTACGCACGACGTTATTGTTGTCTTCGTATGACTAAGAAAATTACTGTGCGCGACTCAGACTCATTTGTTGCTCTATCCATTCATCTATAAGTTTGTAGTAAAAATATGGTTCGACTGAGGTTAGGTAGTTACTTGGTTTGGTTTTCACGTTTACGATTGTCCACAATTGAATAATAGCTCGCCTGATAGTGTAAAATGTGTACTTAAATCGATCAGGCGAAAATTATTTCATTGAGCGGCTACATGTATCGCCCACTCGCCGATTATGCAATTACACTTCACGTTTTACGATGTGATTGAATGCGCTTTAGTTAATAGATGCCAGGTATGGAGGCTAATTTGAAGACGCGCCTAAACTAAAATACCTAAAATTTCACAACTTTTAGATTACCATCAGCGCTCTAAACGACTATCCACACAACGTTTCTTTATGAGGCAAAAATCTTTTCAGATCTCTACACTATTTATAATTTGCTGCTATGGTTCTTTTACATCAGCAACGCCCAATATTACAGTCAATGCAAATAAAACAAGTCTTCAAAATGAGACTGAAGTTATCCAACTGTTCCATTGGGAAGACTATAGTGTCCTGGCAACTATGCTGATCGTTTCCTGTGCGATTGGCGCCTTCTACGGATATTTTGGAGAAAAACAGACAACCAGCGACGACTTTCTGCTCGGAGGTTCCTCTATGGGCACGTTTCCAATGGCCTTAAGTCTAGCTGCAAGGTAAAGCAAATTAAAACTTAATCTATATGGTAATTTACGTGTTATCGCCCTATTAATAATTAATCATAGTAAAACAAACATTCATTTATTTCAGTTTCATCACAGCTATAGAGTTATTGGGAAATCCAGCGGAGATGTACATCGGAGGTGCTCAATTTTGGATGATTTGTGTTTGCTTCATACTTGTGGCGCCCATCACGAGTCAACTTTATCTGCCTGTGTTCATGAGACTGCGACTGACTTCTTGTTACGAGTACTTGGTAAACACCTCAACATTAAATTGTTTTTAAATGTTTCATGCTTGACACAGTATTTCTACCTATTTTAAATATATTTTTTATTCGTAAGTAGGAAAATTACATATAATTATAGTTAAGGGTAATAAGATTAATAAGTATTTAATCTGTAATACTGTTTTGTCGTTGTTTGTTGTTGTTTAAAATAATAGTACATTGTGCATCAAGGGCGGTAAGAAGGGCATTACTTTCGAGGGTCTATTGAAGCCCAACACCGAAGGCGGAGGGCTTTAAATGACCCGAGTTAGTAATCCCCTTACTGCCCGTGGTACACACAATGTTTTTCATCACATTTGCGAGGAAATAAATAAACTTTCTAGACAGGTAAAGAAACAATAATGATTAGCGGTAGTGTAGTTGCACAGTCCACAGTACTCCGGAGTGAGTACGACTATGCGCGTACGTATGCGCGGCGAACGCGTGGGGGGCAGGTGCTCCGGGAGCTCCGGGCGGGCGGTAAAGTACTCGTAGTATGAGAATCCTTTAAGAGGCCACAGTGGCAAAATTGTTATCATTCAGACGTCTAGATATCAATATTGATAACAACTAGGTATCTGATATCCATACACATAAAACTTCAACATATTTCCTTCAAACTGGTAAACGTGAAAACATGATTTTTAACAAAAGCCTCGATACTTTTATTTTTCAAACATAGGTCCTTTTTTACATGTTTTTGGTTAGAACGTCGAAACCCTTGAATTTATACACATGATTCTTAGTTAAATAGTTAAGTAATAACTAGTTCTTAAATCTGGTAAAAGCTTTTATCTACAGAAATTGTAGTTAACGTGTAAACAGCAATTATCTGATTATGCAGTGTATTTTGACGCGCCCCGCCTCTATCGCCTTTTCATGTTTCGCGTGCTCTTGCAATTAGGGCTATCCCGCTCTCTATCAGGTTTTCTTGCTCGCATATGTGGACTCTTAAAACCATGGGATTAATACAGCTCATTAAGTCTAAGTATGCTTGCTCGCCATCAAACGTAACAGTTTGGCGAGTACAACATTCAAATGTTAAATTTGTAATTTATTTCTGATATTAAATAAATAAAAAAAAAATATATATATATATTTATATAATATCACCATTTACGAGCAGGTGTGATGAAAATATACTTACTGTGTACTGTTTTGGCCGAAGTGATGGAAAAAGTTTACACTCCACTTTACTACATAGCACAATACTGAACTATAATAGGGACCTTACCGAAATGAAATACCCTCAAAAGCGCCAACTTTCACTCAAACCCTCAGGGCGGTATCTTTGCCCAAAAACACATTTTTAGACAAATTTGTTTATACAGCCCAATTGTGCAAGCTAGCAAGCTATAACAACACTACTATTTTTGCCAGAAAATAGGTTATATTTGCAATAATAATATACCACAGCATGTCGTAGAAGTTTAGTTCGAAATCGCGTGCCATAATTTGACAAATAATGTATGGTTTGTGTTGTAAATTATAAAACATGCGCAGCGTAGAATACTTTCGACATGATTGGTCAAAGACACAACCTTTGTGACGGTTGTAAATGACAACATTGCCCAACATCAAAAATGGCCACTCTCGGGTGATTTAGCCGATTGCGTACGGTAAAGAAGGTAGTGTTTATCTATAAAAGTAGTTAATATTAATGCATCTTACTGTCTTTCAATTAATACTTTGCGTATATTTTTTAGGCCTTTGGTGTATTAAAAGTAGTACAAATGTTTTTGTCCTTAAACTTTGTTACAAATTTACTTAAAGGTGACAACCATACCACTTTTGAAAATGACTTGTATGGAAAAGAGCAAAAACAGCTGGGTAACTTTGCCCACACATTATGTACGGAAGTTTACATACTTAACACTCATTTGATCGAAGGGAACGCTAAATTTACCCTTTTTCCTGAAGTGACCTTTAGTGACCATCGGCTAAAACTCGGGATAACTTTACCCACCAACAAAATTGCCAAAAAAGGGGGACTAATGGTGTTTAAAAAAAAATTTTTGAATTCCAAAATACGCGCGTGATCACAATGTAGGCAAATAAAAGTATTAATATTTTGTATACATTTTTGATACGAGATTATTCGAAAAATGCGGGCAATGTTGGCGCATTTGACGGTACCTACTTAATAAGTAGGTAGGTACCTTTTTCACTATAAAACTCTCGTGAGACTCGAACATATTAAATAATATTTAAAGTGATCCTGTCAACGAATTTCGCTCGACATCTTTTGATCTTTACGAATATGGTCATCAGGAGCGACCACCCGCGACAGAGGCGAGTCATGTACCGAGTGCAGTGCACAACTTGCCTCTGTCGCGGATGGCGACTCTTGATGACGATCTTCGTAAAGATCGAAACAAGTCGAGCGAAATTCGACTTAATTACGTGAGTGACTCTTTTTAAATATTATTTAAAGTAGGTACTGCGTGCGTTTTATGTGAAAAACTACTTATTATCCGCCACAGTTCACTTAGCTTACCTAGAACATGTACAGATTATATTATTTCCAGGAAGTTCGGTTCTGCAAGTCGATTCGCGTGTTCGCGAGCGCTTTGTATATGTTACAAATGATACTCTACACGGCAGTGGCTGTGTACGCTCCAGCACTTGCGCTCTCTGATGGTAACTATTTTGAAATTATGTTAATATCTATGTTTCTCCTATGGGCTAACCCAAATTAACTGGGAAGAGACATGGAGAAAGAAGATCTATGATTATTCTACACAAAATTGTATGATTTACCAACTTATATCGAAAGACTCGATACCTAGTGTAGAGTTGTACGTAGCCGTAGGCGTTAGCGACTGCGAGAGTAGTGGTGCGGTCATACAGCATACTAGTCTTATTTACAGATTAGGTGAAGTGGGAAAAGTCAAAATGTGCCGACTTTCAGACCGATTAGGTACCTATTTCTGGTGATATTTTGTGGAATATTTGTTCATGGATTCAAATGTCAAAAAACGCAGGATAATTTTGAAATGAGATTCTTAAGATGATGCAATTATTAGTTTTTCTGCTTTGTCTTAAGGTTAGCTGGTAGAGAATGCCTTTTGGCATTAAGTTCGCCTTTTGTACTATAAGTATTTTCTTTTGTGCAATAAAGATTAAATAAATAAATAAATTATGGGTGATCTTCCCGTGATTTTCGAAGTCACCCCAATACACCCTTTCATAAACCTAGCTTTTTCGGCATTATCGCGGTTACAGGGCGGTGCCACAAAAGGAAGGTAAGTATTAACATATATGCGTACAATAGGCAATTTAACAATACAATACAATACAATAATCATTTATTTCGAACAAAAGTCCATAATGTGTTAGTAACATTACATATTAAAACTTAAATCTAGGGTTAGTACAAAACATAACATTAAAACAAATTCTTACATATTGGGGCATGTAGCTGCACCCAGTGCTTTAGCCACGGTGAGTCCCACCGGTCGGCCAACGTGCACAGGATGGTATTCGTGCTGGCGCGCCACCGCCTCAACAGCGAGCTACACCGCTTCCTGATGATCGCGTGGAACCCATCGATCCGTCCCTCCGCGAACATACTCGATGCGCTACAGTGTCGCGGCAGCCCGAACACCACCCTGTACGCGTTGTTGTACTGTACCCGCAGAGCGCTGTATGCCCGCTGCGTATAGCTGATCCATAGGCTGCACGTGTAGAAGGACTGGCAATATGCTTTAAAAAGCGTAGCCTTTACCTCTTTGGTACATCGTGCAAACCTACGAGCCAGCATGTTGCAGCGCACAGCCAGCGCTCTGCGTTCCCTCTCAATATCCATATTGTCACACATGTCATCGGTGACCCAGTGGCCCAAATACTTAAAATGCTTAACTTGTGCCAAAGGAGTTCCACAAAGAGTCACAGGGGGCACCCTGTAGGTCTTATTACCCGCCTTAAACAGCATAAACTCGCTTTTGTTTGCATTGTATTTGAGCCCATGGGCCTCCGCATACGTCTCACATTTGCGCAATAAGCTAATTAAACCACCCACAGAGGGACTCAGCAGTACCATGTCATCCGCGTAGCTGATGTTGTTTATGCGCACTCCGTCTATTGAACATCCCACACTGGCACTGCTGAGCTCCTTCGCGGGGTGGGCGACCCCGCCGGCGGGGACGCTGGTGTGTACGCGGCGCGTCGGGCGACGATATCGCAGCGCGCCTTCTTTCGAAGTCGGCTGCGATTTCGTCGTCCGGGTCCGTGAGTGTGTGCCTAGGTCGCCGGACTGAGCGACCCCTAATCAGTGAATCGTGAGCAAGAAGTTCCGGAGGTGGTGGAGGAGTTGGCAAATAATTGGCAGCTTTCCTAACTAGTGGATTCCTATGATGGGAGGCGTTATCAAAGTAACGCCGAGCAGTTTGCTTAAAGAAACCGTACATGGAGTTAAGCTTCATGTCGCGGTGCAGACTGAGGTTCGTCTGGTACCACGGGGCACCAGTCGCCCTACGGAGGAAACGATTCTGTACGACCTGAAGCGGCTTGAGACGTGCCTTACTCATGTGGGAAAATACCACACTTGAGTAACTCATTATGGGACGAACACACGTCTTGTAAAGCGTCAGCTTATTTCTAAGTGACATCTTACTAAACCTGTTGATCATCCCCCCAAGCCTACCTAGTACGAAGCTCGCATTTCTTCGTACCCTACGGATGTGGCTAAGGAAAGTCAGTCTACGATCGAGAGTAACGCCGAGGTATTTCACCTCATTGACCCACGGGATGCGTTGGTCGAAAAGCCGAACCGGTTCCACCCTCGAGTCCAACGGCATATTGTCTGTTGGGTGGAATATTATCGCTGCGCTCTTATCCGGATTCACTTCAATACGCCAAAGACGAAACCATTGGCCTAGGTCAAAGATTGCATCCTGGAGGTATTTCCGAATAAGGTCGTAGCGAGTGTGCGTCGTATAGAGCGCGGTGTCGTCCGCGAACAACCCTAGTTCGACACGCGGGTGCCTAGGTAAGTCGTTCGTGAACAACGAATAGAGCGTAGGAGAGAGGACGGAGCCTTGCGGGACTCCGGCCCTGATAGGGTGTGGGTCTGATAACGTTCCCTCAATTCGGTAGCAAAAGCTTCTGTCCGTAAGGAAATCTCGTATTATGAGTACGAGTCTGTCCGGCATTCCGATTTGATATAGTTTGTATACCAAACCGTTATGCCAGACCTTGTCGAAGGCTTTTGCAACGTCAAGAAAGATCGCACCAGTCTTTAACCCCCTAAATCGCGAGAACCCGAAGGTTATGTGCTCCGTGAGGCGGTGCACCTGGTGGACGCTCGAGTGTCCGGATCTAAAGCCGAACTGCTCGTCAGTAAGAATTGAATTTTCAGTCGTGAAACTGAGAATTCGGGTGAGGATGATGCGCTCATATAGCTTCGCAAGCGAGCTAAGTAAGCTGATGGGCCTATACGAGGCGGGCGAACACCGGGGTTTTCCCGGCTTCGCGATCCCGATGACCGTTGCACGTTTCCACGCGGCTGGAAAGTGACTATTGGCCAGGGCGGCATTGAAGATGCCAACCAGAATGAGGATGAGATGAGCGGGTAGAAGCCTCAGCATGCGGTTTGATATGCCGTCCGCACCTGGTGACTTCTTTACGCGGAGTGCCCTAACCCTATCACTGACTTCCTTAACCGACACCGGTACTAAGGGTGAAGTTACGGGGAGACGCGATCTCCGTTCCACCTCTGAATTTACCCTCTCGACATGGGCTTCATCGGCAGGCAGGAGGCTAGGCGAACATTGGGATTCTAAACTACTGGCTAGGCATTCAGCTTTCTCACTGTCCTCGAGCGCGGGTGTCGGGTGCTCCGGGCGATCCAAGGGGGGAATTGACCAATGGCCGTCCGATTTGAGAGATCGAGCTAGTTTCCAGTATGCGTGGTGACTAGGCCCTATCTCCCCCATCAGTTGCCTGAAATCGTTCTCCCGAAACTCTGCAATTCTCTGTTTGGTCTCGATATTCAAGGCCCTCAGGATTTGCCGGTTTTCGGGGGAAGGGAAGTTTGAGCAAGTTTTGATGAAGCGATTTTTCTTAGTTAACAGCTCTCTCAATTCCCTTGGCAGGGGGCGGCGTTGGTTTACCTCGGCCGACACCTCCCTTGAGCATTCGCTTTTTACAGCGTTGAGGTAACTGGTAAATGAGTCGATCGCTTGGTCAGTCTGTTGAGTTGTGGTAATATTGTCAGGGATGTCTCTAAGTAGGGGGGAGTCTGTCTTTAGGAGACTTTCGCGTACCTTTTCCCAGTCCACAAGTGTCCTGGTAGGGGCCGCGTGACTGGGGTGAGGTCCTAGTCTCACGAGGACTGGCCTGTGGTCGGATGTAAGTTTGTCTAATACTTCTATAGAACGCAGGGTTAATCCTACGTTCTTTAGGAGTACTATGTCGAGTATGTCGGGTCGGTGATTTACGTTAAACGGGTAATGAGTTGGTTCTAAGGGAGCGAGGAGATCGAAGGGGAGGCCTTCGTTCAAAAGGTGATTGAGCTTAGTTCCGTTGGGGTTCCCGGCGACGCATCCCCATTCGACGTGCTTGCTATTCAGGTCTCCGGCGACGATGACCGAGGGGCCTAAGGACGCTAAACTAATCAAGTCAGAATGTATGATGTCACGTTGGGGTGGAAGGTAGGTTGACGCAATCGATATCGGGGGATGACCATCCATCGAAATGCGGCAGACCGACGCTTCCATATTTGTCAGTCGGGGGGGATCGAGACTTATGCAATGTAAGCTACGTTTGTAGAATATGAGGGTGCCCCCTTTATCCCTATTTTCGAGCCTATCGTTTCTAACCTGCTCATAACCAGGGATTCGGAAACTTTTCATAAACGGTTTATAAAAGGTTTCCTGCACTAGAAAAACATCGACGGAATGATCGCGAAGAAAGAGTGTAATCTCATCCTTCATTCGGCTTATACCATTGGCGTTATACACGCCAATGGTCAGCGAACTTGGTTTAAGCTTGAGGGTCGTACTATTCATACTGGTGAGAAGCGACGTGAAGGCCCGAATAATGAGCGAAATAGCGAGCGCTAATGGACGCCATATAGTTATCGTAATGCTTCCTCCACTCTGGATGTTGGAGGAGGCTTCCGAGGTCCGATATGGGTCCTGAGAGGGGAGCTTGAGCAGGCCGGCCTGCTTGAACGGCGGGAGCACCCCTGCAGCGGGGGTCCCTAGACCAGGGCGCTGAGGGCGCCGGAGTGGGAGCTGCGGCCGCTGAAGGCGGCGGGGTCCTACCAGGAGCGCCTAACCCTACGGCCTGGAGGGCAGGGAACGCTTGTGCGTTATTCGCCTGAGGAGCCACCTGCGTCTTGTTTTGCTTACGTCCCCCAGTCTGCGAGGACTTCGGTTTGCCGGGGGTGTCTTTCCGCTTTGGAACACATGGGCATCCCATCCAGTTGGCCGTGTGGGCGAACTGGGGGAGCTTGTGGTCCAAGCAGTTCCGACACCTCCTGCCTTCCGGGTCCTTGCATCCTTTGGGCCGCTTGCAATCACGGGACGGGTGGTCGCCAGCGCACTTAACACACCGGGGGGAAGAGTTGCAGCCACGTGCGCTGTGGCCCCATCTCTGGCAGTTGTGACACTGCGTGACGTAGTTCCTCTTTTTGGGAGGTTCTACCCTAACCGAGACTCCTACTACTTCTTTGATGGCTTGAAGAGCCTGACGGATAGCCGGGTCCGGCGCCGTTTTCACCAGTACGATGTCGTACTTGCCTCTCGTCTTATGATGAAGACGACACACCTGCCTCACTATAATTCCCTGTTTCTCAAGGTCCGCCTTTACCTCATCCTCTGAAAAGACCCTTGGGACATTTCGGAGGATGACCCTGTGGTCTTTCTCTTCGGGAAGCGTGCGCCTGTTGAAGTCAAGTGCTGAGCTCCTCCAGCAGTCGATTCATATATAGGTTGAAGAGACGGGGTGAACTTAACCCCCCTTGCCTCACCCCGCAATCCAACCCATACGTCTCCGAATACGCTCCAGCCCACTTAACACTATTTTTTTGGTGACCATACCAGTATTTAAGCAATTAACGATGTGAATCATTCAAATATTCTAAAAATTACATGTTAAGTTTATTTACCTGTCGGACAAATTCGCGTAGTACATTACACTACTTAAGTAGGTCAGTCGTATCAAATCGATATTCCATCCATCAGATCTAAACTATCACGCGTGTTTTATATTAGCAGACCAAACAATAAGGCATTATTGCTACTTACAAGTAAGCATTACAAAATCTTAGTGTTACGCGAAATATGGGTGAAGACGCTTTTGTTAAGCCATAACATAAAGGTATGCATTAACCCGCGCTCATCTGATCGTTTTTACGATAATGATAGTAAAGTACTGCCTATTGCCAAATAAGGTCTACTAAATATTTAACTTTACATAATTTATGATATGAGATAACTGAGATAACCATGTAACAACCAAGTAGGTAAAACTATTAACGCAACAATAGTAACCAAGTTGTTGAACGAGGGGGGCAAGGGGTGGGGAAATATCACAATGGAATCGTACAATGAATCAGATCCGATTTTAAACCGACTTTTTACTAAAAATAAATAAAAATAAAATATTATAGCACAATCTTACCAAATCGACCTAGTCCCACAGTAAGCTCAATAAGGCTAGTTAAGTGTTATGGTTACTAGGCGACGTTGTATATAATAAATAAATACTTAAATACATAGAAAACATCCATAACTCATGAACAAATATTAGTGATAAACTGATAAACACACAAATAAAAGCCCTGACCAGGATATGAGCCCGGGACCTCCTGCTTCGTATACAGAGTCACTACCTACCAGCTAGGCTAGGAGGCCGATAATTAAGTTTTTAATGCAATGAGTAAAGCTTAAAATATGAATTTGGTAAGTTAAACGCCCTATGGCGGACCCTATAATTTTCCACCCGCTCCATTAACAATATGAGATGTGAAAAATAACAAACATATTTCAAGTGATACATACCTATAGAAACAAATAAGAGAAACTGACTCCTTACGTCCTGACATTCGATTGGAATTTTGCAACAGAAGCGTTGACCAAACAAGGGATCAATTTTGGTATGCTATACATATTCAATGGCGTAGGATAGTGACAGTAATAGTTACTTACGCAATACTCCATGCCGAAACATCTACGTGACATGATTTTAGGGTATTTGTGTAGGTATTCAAATGTGTTAAGGTTGTAATAAATAACAGTTTACATGCGCCACATGCCAGTTATATAGGTATCGCAATTTTCAAAAAAAACTCAACTCACAGTTAAATATCCTGAGAAAATATAGGTACATTTGTATTATTATTTTCTCTTGTAACTGTATTTCATCTGTGTGAGGTGTGCAATAAAGAGTATTGTATTGTATTGTACATTTTGAAATACCAATGAGTACCACGAAAATTCATACAAAGTAACCTATTAAATACATGTGTAGTGTTACCGTTAGTTTTTTTGTGTCCATCATGTAATACCTACAGGTAGTCCACTAACGGGGTCATGGACATGTTACATATTTCAATGGGTTCACGAATGTGCACCGGCATAAAGAACCAAGCAGATCCGCACCTATAATTATTACAAATCAATCAGCCAAAAAGCATTCGAGCCACGTATGGGTCAGATGGATTAATAGACGTTACCCAATACACATAAAATAAAGTAGGATAGACATATTCGTACAAATGACGGCACGCGGCACCGCGGCAGCAAAGCCGTCTATAGAAATGGTCCATAATTGTACCACGCTATTGTTACGGAATAACATTCTGATTTCTAAGTATAATAGAATAGTGTGCCGTTAGTGCCTTATAGGGACGTCAGAATAGAATTTCCCACCGCGTGTAAAGGCGAGTGTCGCAACAAGTGTTTCCAGGCCCACGTAGGCCAGTGGACGGTTCTTCGGATTTGCAGTGGCAAAAGCTGACTATTTACTTTGACCGGCAATGTCACGTACACACAGTTTAATTACTAAAGCGTGGTAGGTTGCCCATTCACTAATATTGTCAAGTTACTAATTATTACTAACTACGTACTTAAAAGCTGCGAAACTCTGCAACTACAGTACCTAACAAGATACGCAATTTTAGTTTAAATATGCAGGGCTTGCAGGGATGGTGAAAGCCTATAACATAATAGAGCTATCATAAAACGTACATGCATTATGTAGGTAAGTGCATGTGGAATTGTGGGCGCACGCATATCCAGCTTACGGAATGGGATAACAAAAGTGCAATAAAATTAATTCAAAGGTGCGCGTAACTCAGTAGATGCTTATCATTGATTGATACAAGTGATTAAAAATTTGTTATTGTAGAGGAATAGTAAAAATAGGAATTAAAGACATTTGTAAAGTTAGTGAAGTAGCTTTTTCTAAATTATCCAATAGCTTACTTAACAAATCCGCTAAAGGTTGCCCTACATTTGTAACTATAATTAACTATACTTTAATATATAGCAGTAAGTATACAGTAGTAGTAGTAATATTTGCAGATAATTTCTGCAACTGTAAGTATGATACTGCAACAAATAAATTAAATTCATGCTTACAAACATTCACCCTCTTTTCAGCACTAGTTTAGTAGTGCCAGTTTAATATCTTTTGTAACGTAGGTATACAGCATGAATAATTACAGGGGGTAAATCAACGGAGCTTGCTGTCGCTAAAGACAGCTTGCATTCACTATTTGCCGACTCTAATGGTATTGGTCAGTAGCGAGAGAGGTGTGTGTGGCCGCACGCAGCCTATAATTTTTGCTGACCCGAGAGCATATGAGGCGCAACGCAAGCGAGTAGTTGCCCCAAGCAAATCAACTCGGGTCTGATCTTCACATACCATATTTATAAAAAATAAAAAAAACATACAGAACGGATGTGGGTCTGAAGCGACACGGTGAGAAGGTGGTGATATTACGGGCACCTCTGGCAGGATTTTGCTATTATTTTCCACATTAGATCCATTTCTATTTTAAAACGCTGAACGCTGGTAAAAGTTATGAATTATTCCGAAATATGAATTAGGCCATTCTTCCTCTTAGCCATGGAACTCTGATTCGCGCGGCCCTCTTTATGGGACCTTAATAATTTATCAAGTACCAAGTATATTCCATATCATCTTTCTAGCCGACGCGATGCTGGGTCCACTCCATCAGCGCGTTTTCAATATTCACTTTAACATATCTGATGGCAAGGAATTAGACGGGTTCCCTGCCCACACTGTTTCACTGAGTAGCTACGAACCTACTCATCAGATTAGCAGCGCTATATATTAGACATGGATATCGCACCGTGGGCGCATCCGGTTGGAAAACCGCTGAAAGCGGTTATACATAAACGGAGATGAACTTATACTGGTTTGCTTGACCTCTCGCCTTCGCACGGTAACCAATTTAACAATGTGAGACCAATACTCAATGCATTTCCAGAGTCGTGCCTAGACGCCCGAAGTGCCTTCGTACATGGTGATGGTGAAGCGTTGCAGTGACGGTGACTGCATTCTCCATTTATAGCTGACATAATACTTTTCATGATTTATGCGCGCACGTTCTCTTAATGGCGACTATATGCAGTTAGCTCCTTTGGTGTCAAAAGTGTTGCAGAATCGTCTTCAAAGACAAATAATTAAGGAATATTAATGGTTTCCTTGGTTTTTACGACGAAATTTCGGCTTTAGTGATAATAACTGCATAATATGCCTATTTACGTTAATGACGTACAGGTATGTATTATTTATGTTTATGTACCTTACGAGGATATCATATTTACCAGAGTATTTGATTGGGGCGGGACAAGGGAAAGTTTTAATAGAGGTAGGTGTTAACTAGCATATTACTGCTAAAACTACTTAATTACTAATACAAGTTGCATAATCTTATATTACTTTAAGGTATATTAGTTTATTTTTGCTGATGATTACGAACGAGTTAAACTACTTAGCTCAAGCACAAGTATGCTGCGAATGCGTCTGAATGTGATAGTATCTCGCGGTGAAGAGAGACACTTGTCATTTTCTAACTGTTCGGATTAGACAATGACAGTTGTCTTTCTCAGCCGCGAGATAGTGTCGCGGCACCCTTGTGCTAGCCTGTAAGTAGGTACTAACTAGTAACTAAATAATCACTTACCTATACACTGTTCACTTTCCATACAAAAACACGTACTTCAAGTTATGTGGCTAACCTCTGAAGGCTTAGTATAAAACATCGAGAGTTCAATGTCGTACATTTTTGTACTAGGCCTTCTGGTGGCGCAAATGGCCCTTACACTTTTTAGGGTTCCGTAGTTAACTAGGAACCCTTATAGTTTCGCTCTGTCTGTCTGTCTGTCTATCTGTCTGTCCGTCCGTCCGTCCGTCCGCGGATAATCTCAGTGACTGTAAGCACTAGAAAGCTGTAATTTTGTACGAATATGTATATTAGTCACGCCAACAAAGTAGTAAAATAAAAAGTGGTTATAATTTATTTTTAGAGTACTCTCCCGTACACGTAAAGTGGGGGGTTTTTTTTTTTCGTTTCAACCCTAGAGTGTGGCATATCATTGGATAGGTATTTGTAAAATAATGAGGGTTTACTCAGACTAGTTTTTGATAACGTCAATATTTTCGGAAATAATCGCTCCAGAAGTTTAAAAAAATGTGTCCCCCCTCTAACCTTTGAACTATAAGTTAAAAAATATGAAAAATAAATCATTTTCATTTCTCATGCTCTGAAAGTGGGTTGTTGTTTATCTATGTAGCGGGTGGAAAACGATGCATGGCGGCCCTAGGGTCGCAAACTAATATATTCCTCTTGGTTCTCGACTTGTACGCACCAAGCAGAACAATGTGTCAACAATATTCTTATTTACTCACCCCAGAAACAAATCCACGGGTATAGTTCTTTCGCTCAAAATATAGGAATTTATAGTAACGATTACCCATACGTAAAGACGTAAATTCGTAAATTAATTTTAATTTTTCGGATCAAATGTAAGTGTCTCATTGGTTCTATTTAGCGGTGACAAGAAGGAATAAACCTAAAAAGTTTTTATTAAATCTTAATATGTCCAGGTAAGCAATGGCAATAAGTTATACAGCCACACATTATTTCATACTAACTTATTTATGCAAAATACAAAAGATTAGTTATAAAATTAGAACAACCCAACTCTGTTTGTAGAAAAGCGCGGCAAATTTAAAATATCGTGGTTAGCAACACTGTATTTGAATTAGTTATGCGA
This sequence comes from Lathronympha strigana, assembly GCA_949128165.1. NCBI lineage: Eukaryota > Metazoa > Arthropoda > Insecta > Lepidoptera > Tortricidae > Lathronympha > Lathronympha strigana. The sequence continues at coordinate 12,653,773 of OX421909.1, read as the reverse complement.
AAATTGTGTATAATTAGGTATAATAATAGGCATACCTTATATATGTTTCATCTGTTGCACGTAGGTTAATTAAAAAGTTTGCTTGTTGCTGTTGTTTACAAATTTTAGTTTTCGATTTCTAAAGTAATATCTGATATCAACATTCAACAATGTAATTAGTTCAAGGAATATAGCAGCCAATACTCAATACAATACCTGGTTTAATATTATTTGATGATATGTGATGTTTGTTTTTGAGATATTTTGAGGTTAGGTTTTAGTACTGCAAACATTGATATATATGAATACCGAATGAAATTCTTTCTTTATTTCAGTATTAAATTACATGATAAACTCGGAAAAGGGTACTGAATGGAGTCCAAGAAAACCGATTGTGAGTTTATCATCCGCTCAAGGCAATTGCTGTAGAATTTTTTGAATTTATTCTGATCACTTTTCAAGTACAATAGAAAGTTAACCTGAACAGTCAAACAAAGTTTACCTATATTGGTTTTCAATAAAACAAAATACCTATATTATGCCTTTTTTTGTTAAATATTCTACACTTTTGTATACGCTTCTTTCAAGATTTTCTTTAAAAAGTTACAGGAGTAGTTTTTGCTTTATAGTTGGTTTTTTTTTACTTTCCTCGCTTTCGAAATGAAAAGTAGAGTGTTTAACTCGGGTAAAAGGCACCCATTTCCGACTCGCACTATTGGCGCTCTCACTTCGTTCGAGCGCCAAACTACCTCGTCGGGAATGAGTGCCTTTCAGCCCTTGGTTAACAATCTACTATTTCACGGCATAGAGTTAGTTGTTGTCTATCCAGACGCCGTAGTGGCGTGTGGGTAGACCACAATTAAAAACTCGCAGTAGGTACATCAGTTACACCGTGAACATGGCGCTTGTAATAACAGTGCCGAAATATTGGGAGCTCCCAAAAACAAATAGATAATAGATAGATATCTCGTTTTAAATAGTAATTATAATTTAAACGACCATGTAAGCTTATTACATTTACGCTCATAAATCAAAAATTATAATTTAAAAAAATTTAGACTTTGCAAATCTAGCTAGCCCGTTCAAATGATACCCCACATAACAGTACCTAACATTTTAATTTTTTTCCCCTCTTTTATCAAGCATTTTTCATTAAGAATAAATTAAACATATGATAAATCCTCTCTTTATGTATCTGTAGCAGGTAGTTCTCGAGATATTTAACGATGACATAAGGGTTCCTTTTTCACCAATTGGGTACGGAACCCTAAAAATATAACTTACTTTGTGTGTAAAATTTATTCCCATTCGTAATTTACTCGGCATTATTTGCTATAGTTAGGCACATATATTAACTCCTCGAGGAATAAGCGCAATCACGTGTCGAGATAGGGCTGGCTAGAAAAGAAAGGTCCCAAAGAGCAATTGAGAAGCGTGCAAAGAATTGGACGTATGTAGGTACTGACAGCAAAAAAAGCGTGCATCAGAAAATAATGGCAGTAGGTCCTCTTCCTCCTCGAATTGAGAGAATTCCTCGAATTTTAACGACACATGTATTATAAATTATAATTTGAACATTTTCCTAAGTAATATGAACATTTTCCTACGGAAGCCATTCATTATGATGGGCCGGACCTGATGATGAAGACGCGTAAAAGAATGCTCAAAATCTTGTAGTGTAATCTTTTATTAGCAGCAAATTCACTGATGAGCAGTATGAACCATGTTTTCTGCAATTAAGTAAATATGCAAATTTTGTTCACAGTGACGGGACTAAACACATACCTGGCAGTTACAATAGTGTACGTCGTGTGCATATTTTACGCCTCACAAGTAAGACATTAATTGCTGTTGAAATTCCATGAATGTCAAAAATGCTTCAAATCTTGTGATTCGAATACCTCAGCATTAATGAAATGAATTTTCATAGGGTGGCATGAAAGCAGTGATAATGACGGACACCTTCCAATCGGCGGTGCTGATCGGCTCGCTAGCCGTGGTGCTGGGCATGGGTGCCGCCCGCGTCGGCGGCATGGACACTGTCTGGGCTCACGCGAGGGAATCCAACAGGCTGCACTTCTTCGAGTAAATATCGCCTTTGTGGTAACAGGATTATGGCAAATGCACGGCGTGCCTGGTAAGCCGTGAGCGATACCAGCAGGCAATCCTTTGAAAGTTTTTTTTCGGAATATACTGCACCGATAGTTGCGAAATAGGTACTTAGATATAAATCCGTAACCGTACGCGCGTACTTTCACAAGGTCTGGACTTCACTAAAGGTACACTTGAACAACTAAAGTCTCTAAAGTCTACAGCTAACTTCCAACTATGATCTAAGATGAGCGTTAAAAATCGAGCGAGATGGCAAAGTTATAATTATGTTGATACTTACTGGTTATTAATGCACTATTACGAATCAGTAACTGCATCACAAACTATGGACCTACTTCAACCTGTTGATGAGTGTTAACGGGTTGACCAGTGATTTAATTGAACTATATGATGATAAAAATTGCTTTCTATAAAGTGAAAACTTTCAATGCATGCGGTGATGTAAGTAACCTGTTACTGTGATTGTAACGCGAATATTACGTATGTACTTGAAATTTACTTGTAAACACATTCTAACTGTCAACCTAAATTAAATTACGGTCAAGCGGAGATAAAAATAACAGTCGAAAAAGTATTAGGCATACTCCAACTAAATTAATACTATCTCGCACGTTTACCTCGCATAATTACAATATTACATTTAATAAAGTTTACTAATGTAGTATAATTAATATCGTTTCAGATTTCGGAAAATATTATCTAGGCAGGTAGTACACATCAAGGCAGATTACTTTAAACTGACTCTACATTACAATTTTAAACCGAAATACCGCGCAAGGGAGATCTATTCGAACAGGCTACACTGACATTTGACATATCCACCTCATATTCCCACTATGAGAAGGAATTTTATTTATTGTAAGAAATTAAAACTAAAACATAATCAACACAAATTTAAAAACTAAAAACAAAAATAAAACTAGATAAAAACTAAAATAAAACTAAATAAAAAACTAAAATAAATCTAAAACAGGCCCCTGCGGCATGGTACCGAGGACGCTGGCAACATTTTCTCGCTGGATTGCAAGACTGATCCGTTGAGCGAGGAAGCTGCCAGCTCTTGGGTCTCCTGTGGCGACTCTGAGTCTCTTTGATAGGTCTTTGAAGAGACTCAGAGCGCTAGGGCCCCACGGACCAAAGGTCTCGACGCCGAAAGGAACAAAATTATATTCAGCGCCGAGACCACTGTACTTTCCCACCTTTGCTTTCTCCGCCGCCTCTGCCGCTGCCGCTGCCCTCGCAGAGGTTCGGTGGAGATGAGACGGGGCTAGTGTGTCTACACAGGTTGCATCCCACACCATTACCCGTCCCAAACTCCACGGAACCAGAGACATACCACCCGGCCTCTTGCCGTCAGTTCTGGATATGCCGGTCGGCTCTAATAGAGCCGGCACACCAATAGACGCAAGAGACCGGCGGATTATGTTATTTAGGGCAGCATGTCTCGAGGAAGTGGCCCGCGCTTTTTTGGCAGGAAAGACCGTGGTGCCCAAGACGGTCAACATCGGTTCCGCAGGGGCAACGATGACGACTAACTGAAATTTGTAAAGTTTTCGGATCTAAAAAAGTACCAGTGTTTGGGGAGGGGTGTGCTCGGAGCCAGTGCCCAGCTTCCTTGGTACTTACAGCTAGGAGTCTGGCTTGCCCCTCGGTGCTATTGAACATTTCCGCGACGGTTCGCATAGAAATGTCACTTAAACACATTCTAATAGGTCTCCTTGTACTTACTAGTATAAGCATCTATTACTGTAGGGCTAGTTTTTTTTTAAACGAACCTTGGTACAATGAAATTCCCAATACGAGTATTTCTTACCCTAACCCGCACATTAGTGCGGTGTAGGTACCATACCTTAGGGTATCGTAACTATATGGTTACTTAAGTTAAAAATCTATAAGTAGGCGATAGTCTTATCCCTTACCCGGGCGAGACGTATACCCACTACCCAGTAGTGACATATAATTAGATAATACAGGCATTACTTTATCGCGCTGCTGTAGAAAATGTAGATGTTCCGAGTGTAGGGTAGGTAAGTAAGCAGTTATTGTCTACTTGTCTAGGGTACAATACGCGCAACATAAACCTACTTACCTAGGTATGTATATCTAAATCCATTTCTAATATTAGAGCTTTACCGGTGTAACTGCGTTGTAGGCATAGACCGACAATTAACACATTCCTTCAATCGTAAACGTTACGTTTTACGGGTCGATTGTGTAAAAGAGTGAGTTTAGTAACGGAATGCATAGCAATTACCCAGTGAGGGGTCACGGGTTGAACGGGTCGTCTGCAAGAGAAACCGCAAAAGAGCCGCTCTACTCGCTTTAGGTTGCAGTTACACGCATGACGCACATTGGCCTACGTCATAGCCGAAGCCTAGTAAACCATAGATACCTTAATGTACGAAGCATTATATTGCTAGAGAACCCAGATTGAAACTGTCCCTTATGTTAATCAAATGTTGGAGGATTTCAAATGCCACATGCCAACTCAGTGCTAGGGAGAGCGCCTGCAGGATACGTAATATCCAACACCAGTTTGGGGCATTTTTGTTTCACACCCATTCTGAAATAAACTCCTTTTTCATTGAAAACAGTACGTTAAATCACTTTGTGTGGAAATTCGAAAGTGCTGAATCTTCTAAAGAAATTCGATGCAATTTACACTAGTATCTCCACGTTAGCTGGTAGCCTGGTAGGATGCATTTTTTTGACAGCGGAGTTGATGGGCTTATTGTACCTCGAGAATTGCACAAGTCTCCACATTTTGAATCACGAGCGAAGCGAGTAGTTTTATTTTTTGACCTTTCGCTGGCTCAGGCTTTAATATAGGTAAGCATAACAGTAAATATTTTGATCAGGTCTACATTGCAACAACATTGCCGTATTGGCAAAGCATATTAGAATTGAAAAACATGTATTCTGTTTATAGCATGAACCCAGATCCAACAGTACGGCACTCCTTCTGGTCAGTGGTCGTGGGAGGCACCATGTATTGGACGAGCATGTTCTGCGCCAACCAAGCTTCGGTCCAGAAGTACCTGTCAGTTGAGCGCCTCTCACAGGCGCGGGTCGCCCTATGGGTGTCGGCTCTCGGCCTCTTCGCGGTCTACTCCATCAATTTCGTCATGGGCGCCGTTCTGGCAACACATTATGCTAACTGCGATCCAATTCAGGTAAACGCGTCATGAATTCACAATTTATTTTAAATACGTGTAGGCAATTGGAACAAGAAACAGCACGTAATATTCATTACTTTATAATGTGGATTGAGTCATTGGTTCATGATATCATCGGGATAATTGACACTTAGTGTAGGTACCGTACATGCAAAAACTTTCGATAAATACATACTGAGTGCACTTGCGATAATATTTTGGTGCAGTCGACTTGAAAGATAGGTTAATATTTTACATCTTCCTTCCTGGTAATAAGGTGCATCTTTGATGTCTATTCTACAACGATGCGCGCATAAATATACGTACCAGTAATGTGTCCGATTTTTTTGCACGCTTTAGTTGTGCAAGATATTATCGCAGGTGACCGTACATTATTCGGTCATCCTTTACCACTTCCGCTTGGAATTTAGATCACAAAATTTGCAAAACGTATTTGGCTTCACCGACTTCAACCATCATAAATCATAATGATTAGAACGTTACCGACCATTTACTGGTCGTTTAGGGTCATTTGCACCACCGAAAATGGAGCACCATTTTATATTGAATTTGACAGTTGACATCCCACTAACCTCTAGTTAAGCGGGTGGTGCAAGTGGGCCTTTAAGAACGTTGTTCAAATCACTGCAATCACATTTTACATTTCAAGTGAACCACCACTAACGAAGTTAACATTTTCATTAACGGATTAACGTTTAAGTTAAGTTACAATACCTATGTTAAATTTTCCCAAGTCCGTTAATCGTTAATCCAGTTCCAAAATATTTACCAAAAAAATACCGCACATACCGCGCCACGCGGCAAAAAAACCCGTTTTCTCACCCGACTTCAAATTTTAAAAAAAGAAGAATTTCTCAATTCGTGTGTTTTTTTATTATTTTTCTTATTTTTACTTTATTTTTATGTTTGTCAGATTTTTTATGTACCTCAGAACTCCGTCAATACTGAACCGATTTTAAATTTTCCATGGTGGTGGCAGATTGGTCCCATTTTTTCAAAATTCATTTCTGATGATGATGGGATCCATGAGAAATTGAGGGAACTCTTTAAATTTGATAGGCTAATGCATGATGATTTGGGTGTTTTCTTAAGAAACTCGAGCATTTTTCTTTACGAAAACCATCAATTTGGAGTGGACCTGATGATGGAGCCCAGGGATGGCAAAGTGGAACTGCCTGTTAATTCCCATCCTATTTGAGACATTCATATTTTATTTGTAAGGAAATAACTTCAAGGTCCCATTTGATTATATTTATATTCTGATGGTGTACTGAAACTGGTTAACTCAAACTGACTCAAAATTTAATTTTTACCGGGAACAACAGTTTTATAAGTTGTAGATCACTAACTCAAATATGCCCTTTTTACCACGTGTTAACGGATTAAGGATTATGCGCTTTAACGATTAACGAAGTTAACTTTTTTTGTAACGGATTAGCGATTAACGAAGTTAACTATTTGATTAACGGTGCCCAGAAGGCCTAGTATAAAAATTGTACGACATTAACTCCTCGACCGCGTTAGCGTATCGGGAGTTCAAATTATGTTTGCCGTTTATTTAAATCATCCGGCAACTTTCATATTTTGACCCCTCGATACGCTAACGCGGTCGAGGAGTTATGGTCGTACAACTTTTATACTAGGCATTCAGTTCTGCCAAGAAGTAGGTAAGTACTACCTATAGGTACGTGCAACTCACGCAATAATGAACTTTTTGTGAACGCCCTTTTGACATGTGGCAAATATGGAGGTGTAGATTATTTTCTGAGTTGTATTATAAGTAGGTACCAGGTACATCTAGCGTCTATTTGGAGACTAAGTCTGTGGCATGGATATCGTATTCAAATTTACACTAAGTAAGTCTCAACATCTTTCATAGTTTTGTAACTGCGAGATGCCTTGCCTGTTGATGTTAATAGGCCAGGCCTTCAATAAACATGTCATGGGTGCTTACAAATTTTATTTTATGATCCCCGTTTCGTGACATCAAATATAAATTAAGTAGGTTAGTCTCTGTACATTTATTTTGAGCATGTATATTGGTCTATCATCATTGTATTGTAACAATTTTACGTTTCATTCTAGCTATGCATGCAATTAGGGATGTAAAGCATTCATATCCGGAATATAATTTATTATTAGAAGACAAAAATACAATTACATATGTAAACAAATGCTTCACAAAACTAAATTTAGTTTGACTGTGGAGTGAAATATCAGTCTCAATTTACAATTTTATACCTATTGTACCTACCTATATGTAGGCATTTCAAATACATAAACTGCTATTAGAGTAGGCAGTTCTTACCTGGACGGACCCAAGAAGAACCATTCTCCTAAGGTGCATCCATCCAGGTGGTGAAATACGTCTTCAAACTGTTCCTAAATCTAGATTTTTTGGGTTCCAGTTCCATGTCAATTTTAAGATATAGTAATGTGATTAACATGTTAATCTACTTGTATGGGGATACTCACATCAATAGAGTTGAAAATAGCTCGACATGTTTTGAAACAGTCCGCGTCCCTTATTCATGATTGAGATGCGCTCGCGGCGATTGATCTGCTCTGCACGAACGCATCTCACTCATGACTAAGGGACGCGGACATGTCGAGCTATTTTCGACTTTATTGACGTGAGTAACGCGATACAAGTAGATTAATATACCTAGTCTGACAAACCAAGGCTGCAGTAGAACTTTTTTTTAATTTATACGCCTCCCTATTGTTTTCATACCGAAAAAAAGGGACGCACATAATTTAAAAACGAAATCTAGCAGCCTTGGCTTTTCAGACTATATGTCTACTACTCACGGGAGTTTTATATTTAAAAGTGATTAACATGATTTATAATATCTATTAATTTAAAATACATTTTAATTATGGTCATTGAATCAGAAATTTAATTCATCAGACCTTTGTGTAATAATTTCCGTAGGTAGGTACATAAATACCTTATGTGCAGATGAGATACCGCAGTTACGATATTTAAAGAAGATAACGACTTCAGTATTTCATACAAGTGATGATGCAAATCGTGTCCAAATTGGTGTTATTCATTTCAAACCATAATGGTTTGCATTCACTCTCGTGTGATATGATTCCCACAGTGTCGGTAATTTTGTTGTGTTTGAAATATTGTGTCAATGATATAAAATGGGTTACATAACATAATACATTGGTGTAAGTTTTGCATTAACACGGCGTGGTTTAAAGACTTTAGAACGGATTAATCGCGTTTATTCACACCATGACCCTACGTTTCGAGCCCTTTACACCACTCGATTTCACATGGTTAGGATGATGACTCTGCAAACGAGTTCTGTAAATGGCCCGAAACAAAGGGTCATTGTGTTAATAAACGCGAAACAAATAAGTGTTTAATTTCAATGAATAAAAATGGCGGAAACATAAGACAATATGACACCGTGGTTTCATAATTAATTTGGATCCTGCTTAGAAAAATGCACATTTTTTGGTAGTTTAATTATATGATTCTTTATTATGGAGGCAAATAGCCGCAGTGGGCTAATACCGGTATGAAATATGTTGTTAGAGTACCTATAGATATTATCCTCGGATACCGGCTAAGCTTCATTTCTAGTCATAAATGTGGTTACCTATACTTAGACATATAAAATGTGGAAAATCTCTCTTAGGTTTATTTAAGCACCTACTTATACAATATTTTATTATTACCTTAGGCTCGGCAGATCAATGGCTCGGACCGACTCCTGCCGCTGTACGTGGTCCAGCAGCTCGGCGACGCGCGCGGCGTGCCTGGCTTCTTCGTGGCCGGTATCTTCGCCGCCAGCCTCGGGTGAGCTGCTTCACAGAAACGAACCGATATTCGTATTCGTCTGACGTAGCCATCTAGGCTACGTCAGATTTCACTATTATAACACTGATCAATTAATTGAGATTGTAATTCAAGAGCAATCTCCCGATCTCACACTTTAAAAATTAGCCACCGAGGTTAGGCAGTCCTTAAATAGCTATTCTTGTCCCGAAATGTTCTTCGCGACGAAATCTTACTCTTACGTGTAAGTCTATGAAACACATTTACGAATCGCATTGCCAAAACCAGCCTGAAACTCATGCAGGCGTCCCATTGACTGCCGGTCCTAAGCATTTCATTCCAGAATGAAGTCCTAACCAGACAAGTCCAGTTAGGATACCGGTTTCAATATTATTCTGAATGGACTCGAAGTAAGTTTGTGTCAAACTCGTTACGCAGCCGCAGTCGTGCCTATTAGTATAGTAGGTAGACACAGTCTAATTATTGACTGGAGCAATACTTACTAGCAAATTTAATAGCGATTAATAATGCTGAAGACAATAAATATCTTATTTAGGTACACATGCGTTCAACAGTGCATGGGCAATTTATGAATTTTCTCAGAAGGGACTTTCAAACGTGGGTGGTTTGCTAATATGTGGCAGATTTTTTGAATTTTGTATTGAATGAATTTTGTGTTGAAACAAAAGACGGGTGGCCTAGAAGTAAGGCTTCCAATTTCCAATCCAAAGGTCTCGGGTTCAAATCCCGCCGGCTAATACTAATGAGTTTTTCGGAACTTTGTAAGTAGGTACCTGTGACCGAAATATCATTTAATATTTACCAGTTGCTTTTCGGGGAAGGCAAACTACCTGAGGAAAAAAGCACACTTCCGCGAAGAAATTCAAATATGTACTCGTATGTGAAATCTCCGACCCGCTTTAGGGTAGCGGGGCACTATAGCACAAAACCTCTCGCTTCTTGGTTGAAAGTAGGGATATATATGCCTCCGAGCTTGGGATTTGTATGGAATTAAAAAATTAGTGGTAGTCTTGTTTTTCTCTAAAAGAAATACAGTGAAACTTGGATAACTGGGACTTCAAGGGACCTGCATAGTAATCTCACTGAATTAAAAAAAAAAAAGTAAAGTGAGATCATGATTATTAAATTGGAGACTTCAGTAACGCAAGATAAAAAAAAATGGTTACGCCAAAGAATGTTTGACAAATTTCTCCGGTGTTACTTGCTTAGCTGCTGACTTGCAAAATAAAAAGATTACTAAATTGACTACCCATTTTTTACGAAACTAAAACGTTCAAACCATACTTTCCTCAAGTTATATTGACACATATGAAAAGCTTGTTTTACCAGTAACAAGGGTTTTCATATAACATGGTATGAAATCAAGTTAAATGGGATTAACCACACTTTTGTCAGCGTTACCAGTAGGTAGTAGTATCAACATAGGGGAGAAATTCACACAAATTGTAAAATATTACGTAAACCAAATCAGATTTGCTAATGTAACACGTTAATATTAGACAGCAAATACACATCTTTTCAATAATTTACATAAAATAAAATGAAAACTTTTCATAATAGGTGTCCTAACTACGTGGAGAAGTACCTAAGTCACGCAAACTCGTCAGGTGTTTGCCACTAGCTGACGACGCTCTGCCAGAGATTTTGCCTTGTTAAGGCTGGATGGCAACCGACGCCATTTCTCAAAAATAATAATCAAATTTGTATAGTAACGCAGTAGAGTTACAATTTTACGTAAACTTGGGGACATTACTTTTTTTTATTCTAGATAAATTCTTGTAACAAATATAAATTCGGCTTAAGATGGTTTTAATGCGATATTCCTTCCTGATTATGTCATTCATATTATGTACATAGGTCACCATATGTTTAAATTTGGTAACGACTATGGTTATGACAATACCTATGGTCGGGGATGGAGACACGTCATCTTTGTATGGAAGCAAACTTGTAAAAATAAATAAAATATTAACTTTTAGCTGATAAAGATGTTAATTTTAATATTTTGATTTAATACTTACATATGAGTCTAATAATGCCCAGGTATAAAAAAAAGAAATTCAACTAAGCTTTTGAGGAATCGATTTTTCTTTGTTAGGGAGACTAAATCGGTATTCTAAAATTTGATTAACTCAGGTACCACTTAACCAAATTTCACTGTATTTTATTATCTTCTCACAGGACCGTTGCTTCAACTTTGAACTCTTTAGCAGCCATTGCGTGCCAAGATCTAGCCACGGGACTTTTAGGAATACACCTACCTGAAAATAAGGGAGCGGCGGTAAGTATTATATTGTACTGCATAAGTTAAGCATAGCACACCCACAGAGACCCACGGGTTCCTTTCGTTCGTAACTTTCATTAGGAATAAAATACAACAAGTCTGTTGAAAGTCCATAGACTCCACAGACTTGTTGTATGTACATGGTTTAAGATGTAGTAAATATATGTAAAAAAAAAACCAATTATATCCGATTTTATATATACCTACCAATTAAACGCATATAATATTGTATAAGTATATACCGATACAATTTTTTAATTTTCATTTTATAATACTAAATTCTGCTCACTGGCCCGCGTCGTCGCGCACGGTACTTTTCGCTTGATAATTTAATAGCATTCTAGAATATTGTTGAATGAAGAGAGGTACCTCTACCTATGGGCACAAATCGCTCAAATCTTGATCAGAGCCCATCTGGGGAAGTACCTCCACCTTACAGAAACCACCGCAGTTTAATAACACTAGGATTCACTGTGCTGGGTGGGGACCCACGGAGCAAAGCTTGCCCCTTTAAACCGGTCATTAGCATGTTCAAAATAAATCCTGCCCTGCCATTCATTCCCATCTAGGGTGAAATAAGATTCATCATCCATGACGCAAAGTATGTCGTTTTATGCGTAGAATATATTTTTAACCAAAGTTTGAAGTCTTTTCTTTTGAGATATTTTTTGATTTTCGGACACGGTCGGTTTAACTTTTCTCGGTCGTTTAACAATCAGTACTTACTCATGTTATTGAGATGCTTTTTAACCGTTTTCCCGTCACATTTGATTTATTTTCCGTCATTTTTTTTAATTGACTCCTATTCGAAGAACTACTCAAACTGCTTACTTTCCCTGATCCAGATTTTCTAGTCGTTGTTTTTCGCAAGGAATAAAATGACAAAATACTACAGAGATGTTTAAACACCGGCGGCCGACGCATACAACTGCGTTGTATTTAATTCGTGTGTTGAGCACACACCTTTACAATTCAAATGACATTCATTAGGTATGACATTTCTTTGTCTATCGTTCTTGTCATTGATAAGATATTGTAAACAAATAATACTTACAGGAGGTTACACAAAATTATTTAACATTGTTTTTTTTTTGCCAACGGTAAAAGTGACTGCATTTCAATAAATCAGGTACCGTTGTCATAATAATACGATCTAACAATTGCGTGGTACCTACATTTCTTTGCTTTACGATCAGATACATATACTGTATACCTATACACGTGGGTAGTATCGGTAAAAAATATCAATTTTATTTCAATTGATAAAAAGTAATGAAGGTTTCTTTTTTTCCTTTAAAACTTACTAATTCACGGAAAGGTTTACGATCTCTTACTTGAATCAGCTGATTCGGTGCCCTACTCACCAATAGGCTGGCCGTACAATCGGGTTTATGCACTCTTTGCGTTGTCCTCGAAATTCTCTTTCAATCTTTTGCAAGTATTTAAAATTCTTCCTAAAAATACTGTTAAATGGTAACTTGACGGAAATATCCCTAAACATTTAGCAAAACGCTTCTCATCACGAACTTTCATGTGGTTTTTAAGACCATCGAACATTTTAGCACTTGGTGATAAGTAATATCCTTTTTTTTTATTCACGATTACTGAGCTTGCCCCTTTACCAACTGCCGCGAGATCACGGGCCGTGCACTTTAACAGTTACATTGCATTAAATGTCGTCATCTCCATACTTTAACTGGCCAAATTTACACTTAGGTATTCAACACCAAACAAGCAAAACGTTCATTTGCAGCAGGCCTAAGCTAGCCCGTGCGCCCGCGCCTACAATATTCCAATACAAACCTACTGGTTCCTGTTCTTTCTCTCTCTAACCGCAGAGAGTGGCGCATGCTCCGTCTCAATCAAAGTGCCGACACGCGCACTCGCGGCGGCAAGCGTCGCGGTGCCTTTTCAGAAGGCCTAGTATAAAAGTTGTACGACATTAACTCCTCGACCGCGTTAGCATATCGAGGGGTCAAGATATGAAAGTTGCCGGATGATTTAAATAAACGGCAAACATAATTTGAACTCCCGATACGCTAAAGCGGTCGAGGAGTTAATGTCGTACAACTTTTATACTAGGCCTTCAGAACACAGGTATTGCTGCGACGATCTTAAGTGTCGTTTACACTTGTTTGTTTTGATTGTTTTAAATTATGAGGTAATTTTTTGTTACATTAAGCGATTATTTTCAAGTTTTTTATTAATTGTTAGGGTCAGAGTAGTTCTAAAATGCTTCATTCAAACTGAATTCATAATGACATACTATTGGATTATTAAAGTGTTTCTGTCGGCATCTTTTGACATAAAATCGGAGAATTTTTGCAATTGCAAATGTTTCTAATTTTGTTTAGTCGCACTTCAACGTCGGAACTGTTTGTTTGCTTGTTGAGCTAGTTCTTCTGGTGTGCTAGGTACGTTGTGTTGTGTTGCGTTGTGGTACTTGTGGCGAAAACGGAGTTTACAAATAAATTTCCCGTTTTCCCGTTTACACAGGCTGTAACCGCCGTGCAGGCCAGGCCAGGCCAGGGCAGGCCGTGTTTGGTACTGACAAAATGTACGAGAAACCCGAGCTGATGTTGGCCGCCCGCGAAGGCAGGCGCGGTGAAAAGTGACTAATTTATAGAGGTCTAACGATATCCTTTTTCATTAGAGTGTGCCTTCAAAATCGTGTGTGCAAAAATACAGACGTAAATCATCCCGCCAGGCCTGACAAAGACTACAAAGAGCAACTATCATACTCCCCGGCTGCCAGGCGCTCTTTCTAACAAAAAAATATCACTTAAATTGGACGACGGAAAGAGTAATTGGTGAACAAACATAAAAGCAATACAAACAGTTGTACTATTTAAATATAAGTATTTATTTATTTATTTATAATTGTACAAAATATAAATACTTATGACGAATAATACACGAGCCAAAACAGTTTCCACAAGTTAATTAAGCAGAAATGCTCAAAGGGAACTTAATCAAACACAATACAATATAAAAACTAAACATTTAAAAAGTACATATTATCTAAAGCAATGCGGCAAGCAGTGACTTGATTAATTAACTGTAATTTTACCTAACACTTGTGCTTGTTACAGAAAGAGGCACAAAATAAAGTATATTACAATGTTCACTTAAATGTGTCAAGAAGATGGTGTTACTCAATTAAACTATATTTTTCAATGACGAAACAAACTGATCAAGCTTCATGTTAAAACACATCAAAATCAGTGTAATTTGTGTTGCGTACATGCCATTATTTTGGTTTATAGCCCATTAGTTATGGAAAAAAATCAATAACGATTTCTAGGGGGTTATTTTTTAAACTTGAGGGAATTGCATCTGTGCAACGTAATTGCCCAATTTCAGTGATCATCAACCTTTTCACCGGTACGTATTTTAACATATATATTACAATATGTACCTACTATGTATATTATATATTATTTTAACTACCCTCTTTTCGTATACGTATACGTATCACACAATATTAGGTTATTTGAAGTTATATTAAAAGGATATTAAAAGCTCCAAACATTATTCCGTTATTCAAAATATAAACTGAATTTTTTTATTCCTCATTTAGGTAAAACAAATAATTTTATTGAGTGGATAAATTAATCAGTGGCAAAAGAAATAATGAAAGCCAAAGATTATAGAACGGTATAGAACAGTGTGTATTAAGGGCAGTAAACAAGATATTACGAACGAACGTGAATTTAAGTCACAAGTTGAGTCGAAGACGAGGTCGTAATTCTAGTACGGCTCGTGATACACACAATGCTTTTCCTCACATTTGCGAGAAAATAAATAAACTTACTGCAGATAAATATACAATCATTATTAGCGGTAGTTAGTAGAACATTCAAGCAACACAGGAAGTGGTGTCCACATACATAAGGTACCTCTACCTCTTCTGAAGTCCTACTAGAGAGACTAGTCCGTATACAAAAATAGATCGAAGTGTGCAAGATTTATTAGTGTGGTTGTATTCATTGTTTATGTGTCAGTTTCACCATTATTGATTGCTTTTTGTATGTATAAATGTGTGAGAAGTGCGCCTGTGTGCACGTTTCCCCTCGCAAAAGTTTGGACGGTATTAAGATGTTGCTGTGACGTCTCCCTTCCAACATGTTAAAAGCCTCTGTTGCTCGAAGAGCTCATTCTGTACAATGTACTAATTAATATTCGTCGTGACTCATCATCATTATCATCATCAGCCGAACGATGTCCACTACTGGACATAGGCCTTCCCCAGGGACTGCCACAGACACCCGCAACCTTTACCAGTCAGCCAGCCAGTCGTCAGTTTATCTTGTGGGGACCTTCCCACGCTGCATCGTCTGGTGCGTGGTTGCCATTCGAGAACTCGCCAACCATACCGACCATACCACAAGCCCGTAAAATGGGCGTCATTATAATGTATTCGAGTTCCCGTCAACCAATTTTAAGGTTTGCTCTTTGTTCTGATACACACGGGATATTGTATTGTGTATTTTTTTAGTATTTCAATAATATTTAAATAAAAATTCATCTTACTATTTTAGTAAGGCATATGACATACACTATCGATAACAAATGCAGCGTCGTGTCTCTTCCCTATTTCTCTTGCCCATACTAATTTTATATTGAATTAATTACATATTATTTAATTACCTGTGATACGAAACGTTTGAATTTTGTTTATTTACAAATTTGCTTTGGCTTCAGAAGGCCTAGTATAAAAATTGTACGACATTAACTCCTCGACCGCGTTAGCGTATCGGGAGTTCAAATTATGTTTGCCGTTTATTTAAATCATCCGGCAACTTTCATATCTTGACCCCTCGATACGCTAACGCGGTCGAGGAGTTAATGTCGTACAACTTTTATACTAGGCCTTCAGCACCCGATTATTGAGCTACTGAGTACTGACTGCTACTGACTGTCACGTATGCGCCAGGCGCATATGCGACACACGAGTTTTGGCTCTCAAGCCGTCTCTCTACAGGCGCGTCGCCCTACGACTTCCAATCTCTTTGAGAATTCTCGAGTCATGGACATTTTTTTCTCGTCTCGAATGAAACCAAAATTCTCTAGTAGTCTCGAGTTCGAGAAATCTCGAGCAGAAACCCTACTTGGATGTCACAAGGCGGAGGAATGCACATATTTAGTAACAAAATAAATTTTATTACAGAAATAGAATAGTTGGAATATAATGTTTTAAATACGCTAATAAACATTGTACAGTACAGGATGGAAGTAATGATTGACTTAATTGACTGCAGATGCAATAGGGTTGTCACCACCACAGTATAGTTGAAATTATTTAAACTGAGCTAGTCAAACTTTTATGAAAATACAACGTTTACTGAACACTATCACAGTCCGTGCTATCATAATCTACCTAGGAAACTTTAGCATAGACGGGCTCTAGCTTATATCAGAATCGTTTAATTCTCGGAATTTGATTTATCCGAATTAGAAGATACACGGCGCGTTTGTATTGTACTAACAATTAAATACTTAACATTCCCTTTTCTGCTCTGATTTTTTTCCTGGTTAATTTATTTTTATTTTATTTTAAACTTTATTGCACGTAAAAAAAAGTGTACAAAAGGCGGACTTAATGCCTTTGGGCATTCTCTACCGTTCGTTTCGTCTTCGTATTCGTTTATGACTACGACCTCTACCGATGAACAGCTGCCAGGCGGCCGATCATTACCTTTTCGTTGCATCCAAATCGTCAACTACTTGGTTCAATTCACGGTGCACAATTTCGTCTAATAGGTAAGCTTACACTTACAAGCTATTTGTGTTGTCAGATTGCTCGCTGGGTGTGTCTCGGGTGCGGCGCGGTGTCGTTTGCGCTCACGTTCGCGGTGGAGCGGCTGGGCCCCGTGCTGCAGCTGGCGCTGTCCTTCAACGGCATGGCGGGCGGCGTGACGCTCGGCTTGTTCACGCTTGGCATGCTGTTTCCTTGGGCCAACGCTAAGGTACATGTTTATAGGAAGAACATAATCATAATACATACAATACTACACAAATTAGTACTCTTTATTGCACACCTCAAAAAAAGTAAATACAGAGAATACTCTCTCCAGAATGTCTCCAGTAGCATATTTTCCATATGTTGCCTAGTCTCCTACAACCGTATGGCCGGTAGCCAATTTCCCACCGTCTGCCCCGGACACATCGCGGCCCCGGTTGCTAAGCGGATCGCATGGCCTCCTCTGTGTATTTGACTCTACCTTCATGATGACTTTCTTGGGAATTTGTTATGCAGTGGTTTCCCCTTGCATTCTGCACTTGCCTTTTAGGGGTTATTTGAACCCCAATGCCGTTTTAGCCTCTTCCAACCGGTTACAAGCTATGATGTGAATGTGACAGAAGAATGGTTTGTTCTAAAAGGGTCCTTTTGGGAAGGGATGAGTGAAATAAAGCTCAACTTGGTATTACGATCTTCTAAAAAACATTTTCATCACACTTGCTCGTAAATGGTGATATTATATGCGTATGCATGCATATAATATCACTTAGACTTAATGAGCTGCGTAATGGGTTTTCATAGTATTTTAACTCTCGCCCGGGACCGCCGGAGGACCCGCGCCCCACGCGCACGCCTAACGTAGCCGGCGTAGCCGCCGCTTACGTCGGGCCTCGGGGTACTATGGACTGTGCTACTACGAGTATACTACCGCCAATAATTATTGTTTATTTATCTGCCAAGTAAGTTAATTTATTTCCTCGCAAATGTGATGAAAAACCTTGTAGGTACCTATATATTACGGGCGGGGCGGTACAAGAAGTACAAGAATTACGAACTCGTGTTCACACTCGTCCGTAATTTCTTGTTTACCGCCCTTACACTATGTACCATTTTTTCTAATCAGGTCACGATAGGTACCTACAGTCGCCATCAGATATATCAGAGCATAAGGCGCTCACAAAAAGTCTGAACACGACTCTATTGTTAAGATGTTAAAGTGCTTGTTCAGATATTTTTGAACACCTCGGACGCTCCGATACATCTGATGCCGACTGTACATGTAACTGTAAGTATATAACGTCCTTAAACGGATCATCGGCGTGTTTGTTACACCTTGTACCTAAATGTTAACCGGCACCGGAACAAATTTTTTGAGGTTGAAGTTTATGTGAGTTGATGAGTCTGTTGGCGTTGATGACCGTGGTGTCGGTAGGGCGCCGTCGCCGGCGGCGTGTTCGGGCTGCTGGTGGTGCTAGCGGCGTGCGGCGGCGCGCAGCTGGCGCAGGTGACGCCGCACCATCTTCCAACCTCCGTCGACGGCTGCCCCGCCTCCTACAACCTTACCGAGACTTTCGTCGCTAACCCAGCGTAAGTATTACAAAGCATGCGTACTTGCTTACTGTTTCACTTCAACAACTTTGTCATAAAAATAGTTGCTTCAATTTTCAATTTTCTTTTGAGGCGAAACATCTGCGAACAATACCAGAATTCTTAACAATAGTGTTAATAGTGTTAAGTAATTTTTTGAATTGAGATCTTTATTTCAGATTAATATCCATATTTTGTTAGTAAGACTTAAAAACTAATGTTAATTATATACAAAATACTATTTTATAAATTTCCTAAACCCTATAACTTGACGAACCCAGTGCGCCAGTATAGGGTTCTCGAGTCTGTCTGTAATTACATTCAGAATGCTGTTGGTACCGCCCCTAAGCCTGCCCATCATCGAGACGATTTTCTTTCGCATAACTGCGTTAAAACCGTCTGTATGGGCCTCTGCGAACATGAGCGATGCACTGCACCATGTGGGCAGCCCCAACAACATTCTGAGTGCATTATTATACTGCACTCGCAGGGCATTGAAGGCTCTTTTCGTGTACTTTACCCACAGGCTGCTCGAGTAAAATGATTGACAAAAGGCTTTAAAAAGCACTATTTTTACTTCGTTGGAGCATCGAGCAAACCTGCAGGCGAGCATATTAGACCTCACAGTCAACGCCCTGCGCTCTCGTTCTATATCTAGGTCATCATTAAGGTCTTGCGTTATGATATGACCTAGATATTTAACTTTATCAACAACAGCAAGTGTGGTCCCATGCAGTACAACCGGGGGCACCGAGCTTGGCGTGAAGCTTCCAGCCTTAAACATTAGTACCTGACTCTTCTTAGGGTTGTATAGCAGACAATGCTTCTCAGCGTACGCCTCACAAATCACAAGCAATCTCCTAAGGGCACTGATCGACGGACTCAGCAGCACCATATCGTCTGCGTAACTAAAGTTATTGGCACAAACGCCATGTACATAGCAGCCCGCATATGTGCTACTGAGCTCGTCCATCAGCTTGTTTACATATAGGTTAAAAAGCTTGGGAGACGTAAGCCCTCCTTGCCTCACACCACACTCGAGCTTGTACTCTGCAGACATACCATCCGCCCACTTCACCTGGTTTGTTTGATTTTGGTACCAGTATTTCAGTATATTAGTGTATACTGCCGGTGTGCCTGTTTCTCTCAGCTTTTGCCACAATATGTCATAATTAACGCGATCAAAAGCTTTTGACAAATCGAGGAAACAGGCAAACACTGGAGTCTTCCTTTCTGTATAATACCCGACGGTGTGCTTCAGACATAGAATAGCACTTTCGGTGGATAGCCCAGCTCTAAATCCGAACTGCGTATCCTGTATTTTAAGGTGCTTTTCCAGTACTGTATCCAGCAGACCGTCGAGTATTTTTGCCGCTGTTGTTGCAAGCGAAATGGGCCGATAGTTGTCTTTATCAGAGAGATCTCCGGTCCTGTTTTTGGTCACAGGTACAACAATTGTTCTCATCAGAGCCGCTGGTAGATAAGAATGGCTCAAGCACAAACTGTAAAGCATTGCAAGTACACGCGGCAAGTGCACACCTGCATTTTTAAAGTGCTCAATGCTAAGGCAGTCGTGACCCGGGGACTTACCTCTCTGCATTTTATTTATCGTTATTGAAACGGCTTTAGCAGAAATGGTAATTCCCTCCCCGACAACCCCCGCATCCCGCATCACGTCCGTGCTACGTCGCGTGCCCAGCAAAGATAATAATGTTAACGTACTTATATAAAATTACTGCCTCGGGCTACTCGCAACTCGACCTTACCGCGTGTCCGTTAGCTGAAATCAAAACTAGTACTCGCAGACGCATCAAACACCATCCTTGATCGCATGTCGCACAAATAACTCGAAAATTACTAATAAATAAATACCTATAGGCATAATTCTGACGTTATCAGGCGTTGTTCTTAGTAATACTGTTGGCCACCGCTTTTGCGGGTAGGTACCTACACTTTGATGATGAATGCATGCAATTTTGACATTATACATACATATTACCTACTTAGCACTTAGCCACAAAATTGCACTTACCAACAAAAGTCTTAAGAAATTTGCTTCTAAAGATCAAAATAAACAACAAATCTAGGTTATGATACCTACTTATGATCTTGTAGATTGCAACGGCCAATTTTCTGAATTTCCCTACCTACCTATTAAATAATAATATATTTGTTGCCTGAGATCTAGACACTAGGCTGTAATTTGTGATAACATCAGCATCAGTTGATATTTAATTAGCATATCTTGCGTAACTTAAGTTAGAATAGATAGATAGACATCATTATTAGCTAGACTGTAGAGTAACTAACCTAAGTAGTAAAGTAGGTAGTTCAGATCCTCTTCAAGACGGAAATACTATTACACGATACGAGTAGACTATAAACACGATAATTGTTAAGGACAAACTATTTAATCTTTGAACCGTAATTGTGACTAAGAGTATTCGTTACTAATTCTGTTGTTGCGGTCGTTAATTAGGTACAAACACAGAATCGATCCTAATCTCATGGGATCGAGGAAGTTAGGTACAGTGGGCCAAGAAAGTGGTTTACCACTTTTGAAAGTTTCTGCGAGGTTTAACGATCGCTAAGGTTGACTTGACACTGACATAATATTATTGGCAGGGGAAATCGACCTTGTTGTCTCATGACGTTCAAACGAATCACAACCTTTGGGTGGAAAACCACATTTTTGGCCGACTGTACTACCATTTACGAACGCTACAATTTTTTTACAATTTAAGTACTTACCTATATCTTGTTTTATAACATTTACACTATTATGAATTAGGACTCGGAAGTTGCTGTACTTTTAAAACTATGAATGTTAATTAAAACTAAGTACTTAGGTACCTAAGTACTCGACCGTTTAAGCTTCCCTCGATTTTTCCCGATTTATATTTTTTAATTATTGTTAACCAACAGAGAAACGGCAGAAACGCGCAACCTAAACTCTACTATGATAGGATTTTTTTGTGATTAACATCTTGAGTGACGAATTCTTCGTGGACAAAATTAATCGCGAAGTAGTAGATAGACTAGGTAGTCTCCACCGTAAGCGACAGCAAAAAAGTAAAAGACCTACTTCTGAGAATCAATGCGAAGTTTAAAGCCTTAGTCGCCTTCGAGAGGCGGAGAACGCGAATGAACCGTGAGGCCTCCTCTCGTCTCGCGCTTATTTGTCACGTCTCGCCGCTCTCGTTTTGTGATGCCATTTACATTCGCTAAGTACCTACACTACAAATTCGCAACATCATACCTAAGTGATTTGAGCTCCGCGTGCTCTTATCAGTAAGTACCTTCTAACAAGTGATTCGTTTCCCAGGAACCAACATGAAGAATCAGTGTTCTGGTTGTTCCGGGTATCGTACCTGTGGTACTCTGGATTGGGATCGATGGCGACGCTGCTTATGGGGCTCCTGGTGTCCGCCATCACGGGTGCCACTGACCCCAGGCAGGTGCCCATAGACCTCATCTCCCCACCTGTCATCACACTGCTCAACAAGCTACCGAAGAAAGTAAAGGTGATTATTAGTACTAAAGTAGGTATTACCTACGAATCTCGCCAGTGGCCACTAATGGCACATTGCTGCTACACATTTTCAATCTTTATTTATTTGATATACATAGGTAAAGGGCTCTTTCATAAATCATGTGTAATGGTAAATTATGGGGGAGGGGTCACAAAGCATCACGAACGATCACAATCAGGCCAAAAATGTACCAAAAAAGATCACCAGGGGTAATAATGCAGCTGAAAAAACCTCACGTGCTTTGTGCATGAGACCTAAAGGTACTATAGTAGTTTATGCAACAGTGATAGTGGTACTTACACCTAATAAGGGTTTATTCTTAAAATTCAAGGGTCGCTGTTACAAAACGAAACTTAGTCGAGTTTTGCAATAATAGACCCGAGAATAGCTACTGATATGTTTTTACATTACGTACTAATTAATTAATTAATTATAACTTTATTGCAGACAAATAGTCCAAACACTTTGTTAGTTTTTGCTTATAATCTAATGTTAGTACCTAAGCTAAAGAGACTACAATACAATAGCACGTTTAAAATTGCCCTCCTTGTATGCTATTTTTAACGACGTGCATTGACGTCCACCGGGCTAGCATAGGGCTGTCCCAGCGGTTCACAAACACGCTGAGGATACGGTTGGGACTGCCGCGAAGCCGAGACAGGATCCCAGCACTTCTTTTTCTCATAATTGCCCACAACCACAGGGACTAACCACAGAGATTTTGTTTTCAGTCAATACTGCGACTTCCAGCGCGACTGGGATCAGAGCGGCGACGCAGCTCGAGCGTGCGCCCGCCGAGCATGGCCGACGACAAGGACACGCGGCGCCGGCGCCGGCTGTCCGAGATGGCGGGCGGAGTATTCTACAGCGACGCCGGAATCGTGTACGGACACGACAACCTTGCGCTTACGGACGCCACTAAAGAGCCGGAGGAATACAACCCGAATCATTCCCCTTAAAATCAAAGATACTAGTATAATATCGAAAATACACATTTGGTCAGGTCGTCGATAGTCGTATGTAGTAGGTATTCAAAAATAATACCTACAAGAGGTAAGTATTTATGTTGCAACTGCACCGTGCAATAGCCTTGCCAAAAATAGCGATTAATTTAAAATAAGTATTACTAGTATCAGTATATTTACTTACATAATTTAGCATGTTATTTATGTTTTAGGATATAATATAATATAAAAATATTTTTAAGTAGGTAAGTTTTTTTTTCAATAAGCTGATACCTTCATACTATTTAATTTAGTCATAGTAGCACTCATCTTCATCATCAGTCGTTCCCTCAATTCAATCGTGACATCATGTCTTCTTTTAAAGCCCAAATTCCGACCTACTTAAGTTTTATGTCACTCTATTTCCTTTGTCAACCGACTTCACAAATTATAATATAAATTATAATATATTTTTATTAAAGTTTTACAGTCCGCTTATTCCTCTCCAGTAGCTAGACCAACTTATGGGTCTTAAACGCCGTTGTAAATGACAGTGGACCATTGCAAGACTTGCAAGCGCCATTTTAGAAGAATTGCAACGAAAATATCGCAACCGCCGCTCTGCGATTGATCATCCCAGCACGACGGAACAAGCCCGAGGGATGGCACTGTGGTTCTACTTCGCGCTTAGATTTTTCCGGAGTTGATGGGGTCAGGACGGGTGTGATCGAAAGTATCATCGAATTGTTAATTATTATAAGCATATTGAGCATGGTATCTATTAAAACACTTTTGCAAGGTTGCCTATTGTGACGGACGGTAAACTGCGGAACCCTACACTGAGCATGGCCCGACATGCTCTTGGCCGGTTTTTTTGTTTTTGTGGGACTTACGTATAAATGAAAGCGTTTGTTTAAAACGCATAAGTACATATATTTTGCTGCAAATATATTTAAAAACATTTTAATTTAAATATGGCAGAAACTAATTTTAAGCAAGTGACAACAGAAATATTCGATGGTTTTCTTTTTACACAGGAATAAAAGAAAAAGTTACATCGCAAAATTATGATAAAAATCGGTTACTACTTGTAGCTAATATATCTATACAAATACATACACAAAGGTTAGTGACAATCGATGGATCATCCTAGGTAGTAAATACTAACGTATGTTCTTGCTTTATTAAAAAAAAAACTTTAGCGTTTATGAGTCTGTTTCAAAGTCGCCTTAACTAGAAACTTAACATAATAATTTTCACCTTCAACCGACTTTTAAAGGTCGATTTTCTGAATTCGCCTAGGTTTATACTTTTTGCATTTTGCAAATGCATCTACTTACTCAGTGAATTATAATAGTACATTGTGATACCTACACTACACGTGTGCTATGATGGTCATTATACACGCAGCGGTATTGTGCGCATATGAGTTTGACTGACCTTTATTGACTACTTGAAGCTGCTTGCCTTCTCGACGTCGGTTGATGACAATACTTTACATTTTTAACTAATTAATCCACCTAAGGTAAGGCCCAAACTTCACAAATAAGTAAGTAGGTATATTTAACATTACTACAACTAGATTTTCATGATAGCACTCGCCTTTTGTGTTTTCAGACAAGCCTAATTCCCATATTGTTAAAGTTTTACTTCTAATTCTTTTATAGTTGCATTTTATCATAATAATAAAGCGAGAAAACGGTCACAAATGTTTTACGTAAACAAGTTACGGCGGCGCGCCATTGAACTGTACGTATTATTTTCGAATCGCGTTGCGCGCGCAAATTTGAAGCAAAGGCCCGCCAAACAGCCAAAATAAAAAATGAAATTATTATGTTTAAAGCACAAATTATTGTGAATTATGGATAATTTAATACAATTTCACATATATTCAATAATTCAGAAGGTTTTAATCCATTGTATTTAACTAAATATGGAGATATTACTTTTTAGCGGATAAGTTACTATGCGGCTAAAAACAGTGTACATACTTTGTTTGAAAAAAAAACTTTGAAATCCGACTAAATTTGAATGTATTATCTGTGTACATAACTTAAGTCTCGTGGGGCGACAGACAGCACAGACACAGATATTTTGTGCTAACGAGTTGCTCTTATATATTTCTTGCAATGCTGTCTGGAAAAGACAAGCTGTGTTATAACGAATAAAAAAACGGGCAAACTTGGGTACTTAACCCGAAAGATTTAGAAAACATCCATGACTTTGGAACAAATATTTGTGATAAATGCACAAATAAATGCCCTGACCAGGATTCGAACCCGCGCGGAAGTCCAGTGTGTCGTGCGCAGGGTCACAACTGACTATTAAAATAATACCCAGGTACCTTTATTTTATCAACCGACTTCAATATTTCAAAAGGAGGAGGTTCTCAATTCGACTGAATTTTTTTTTATTATTTTTTTTTTTAATGGATGTTCACTCATAACTCCGTCATTACTGAACCGATTTGAATTTTTTTTTTGTTTTCTAAAAGTAGACGGTTCCTGGTTGGTCCCGTTTTTTTCAAAATCCATTTCTGATGATGGGATCCATGAGGAACTGAGGGAACTCCTCAAATTTGAAAGGCACATGCATGCTGATTTGGGTGATTTCTTAAGAAACTCGAGCATTTCTTTACGAAAATCATCAATTTGGTGGAGTGGACCTGATGATGAAGACCAGGGATGGCAAAGTGGAACTGCTTTGTAATTCTCAGGACTATGATCCGATTTTAAAAAATATTTTTTTGTCTGTATATAGATGGTTTCAGGATTGTCCTGTTTTTTTCAAAATCAATTTCTGATGATGGGATCCATGAGGATCTGAGGGAACTCCTCAAATTTGAAAGGCACATGCATGATGATTTGGGTAGTTTCTTAAGACACTCGAGCATTTCTTTACGAACATCATCAATTTGGTGGAGTGGATCTGATGATGAAGACCAGGGATGTCAAAGTGGAACTGCTTGGTAATTCCCAGGACTATCGTCCGATTTTAAAAAATATTTTTTTTTTCTGAAAATAGATGGTTCCAGATTTGTTCCGTTTTTTTCAAAATCAATTTCTGATGATGGGATCCATGAGGAACTGAGGGAACTCCTCAAATTTGAAAGGCACATGCATGATGATTTGGGTAGTTTCTTAAGACACTCGAGCATTTCTTTACGAACATCATCAATTTGGTGGAGTGGACCTGATGATGAAGACCAGGGATGGCAAAGTGGAACTGCTTGTTAATTCCCAGCTCTATCATCCGATTTGAGACATTCATCTTTTCTTTGTAAAGAAATACCTTCAAGATAGTCCTATTTGATTATAGTTCTATTTTGATGATGGGCTTCATGAGGGATTGAGAGAACTCCTCAAATTTTAACGGCACATGCATTCTGATTTGAGGGTTTCCTTAAGTAACTAAAACAGTGTTTTGGCGGAGCCAAAATTTTGATGAACTTGATCTGATGATGAAGACCAGGGATCGCAAAGTGGAACTGGTTAATAAACCTAGCTCTACTTATTATCCTAGTTGTGACATTCATCTTTTTGATTTGATTTATATTCTGATGATGGAGTTCTAGAAGAATTCAGAGAACTCTTCAAATTTGAACGGCAGGTTAATTGTGATTAGAGGGTGTTCATAATTAGCTTAGGCATTTTCTTACTGTGGCCATCATTTTGCTGGAGTGGACCTGATGTTGATAATCAGGGATGGCATAATGAATATGCTCGTTAATTTACAGTCTGTCATCCAATTTAACACATTGTTATTTTGTTTGTTTAAAGGTCTACAAGGGAGTTCCGTTTGATTATACTTCAAATGTAATGATGGAAGCCCTAGGACATTAAGAAAGCTCCTCAATTTTCAATCGTACACGTGCGGTGTATTGGATATTTGTGAAGTAAACTGGCTAACTCAAACAAATTCTTAATTTCACTTTTACCGGGAACCAAATGAAGTCGGTTTTTTTTTCTTAAAAATTATCTTTAACTTCTTACGTCTATTACCTATTCGATAAACACAGCGTGAAATTAATTCTATCGTCTGTACTTGGCGTAACAATACCTACACATATCTCAGACACGCATTATAGTTTATGTACCTGCCTACTGCCTAGTAGTCGTAATAATTTATGAGAGTACCTACCTACGTTAACCTACCATTTCAACCTTATTTTAAGGCGTATAAGGTGTGAGATGCTTAGATTTATTACAACAGGTTATTAGCCTGATACCTATTAGTCAATCTGCATCCAATTCGAAAATGTCATGCACCAGCCGTTACGAAATTTGCAACATCAAAAAGATAGCAAATGAGCATGTTATCCATCGGTTTTAGGTGAAGGAAAATATCGTGAGGAAACTGGACTAATACCACTTTACTAGCGCGTAAAACTAGCACCTACGCCAAATCATGGGATTAGATTGCCAAAGCGGACCCCTGGCTCCCTGAGCAGAGGCATGTGCCGGCAGTCGTTGTAGACTCTACCTTCCTTCTCCACATGAATGAGTGGGATTAGGCTTTAGTTAGGGCCTAAAGCCGGTTGGGGTTGGTCGGAATGCAACAAAATGTATGAAAGAAAAACACGCTTTCACTTCATTTTAATTATAATCACGACATTTTTGATAACATAAACATATGAGAAGGCAGACAGGTAAAAAAAGCTAAATTTCACTGGATACTGTAGGTAAACAATGTAGATTCGACTTACATCACAGCATTAAATTTGATGGAGTTGTGTAGTAAAATGCTGGCGCTGTAAACCACTTCACTGCCTTCCATTTTCAGTCAGAAGAATGCAAACAAGAAATTTCCAGCTGTAAAAATTATACTTTGATTGTAAGCCTTTGCCACAATTATTTCATTTATTATATCTAACGGAATTTCATTCATTTCATACGCCAATCCTGTCCTCATTATACAAATTAAAGTCGGAAATACATTGGTAACATTGATAAGTCAACAGTTGCCAGAATTGATTTATAAATAATAATATTTATAATATTACAATAATAACGTAACATAAAGTATGCGCAATATTGGCGATCTATTACATTTAGAGCATACTTAATGTATTAAATTTGTGTATTTTCACGACAGCAAATCTGGTTGTTGTAATGTCTGTTGCTGGTGAATTTCTTGCATCGTGGAGACGGGCAGCGTCGCGCTGACCATGATTGAAGGCATCCCTGGTAACGACACGGGCGTGACGACTGGCAGGCCGCTCGACATAGGCGGTGGTTGAACCGGCGCAAAGGTACTCATATCAAAGGTGGGGACCAAATTTGGAGCCGTTTGAGGGATTGGAACAGGTGGGGGCACTTGTGACTGCGTATAGTTAGGCATCATTGGTATGTATGGCTGGGGCTGGTTCATGGGGATCCCCGGCAAGCTCGGTAGTGGCGCAGGGGGTTGCATGTTTGATACTGATGGTATGCTCCCCAAGTTAGTTAGAGTTGTGTCAGCTAGATCTGAAATTACAAATGTTAAGATTACAAATGGAAACAAGTAATTAAACTCCAAAGCTAAAAACATACAATGGTGAACGCTGAGAGCATAGACAACGCGAGTTGCCTTGTCCGACATTTTAAATACAAAATATCTTGCCGATTTTTCAGTTGTGTTCATACGTTACGAACTAGTAGACATATCAGCACAATTGTGCAATTTTCTGGCAGAGGACAAATTTTATTAAACACAACTCCTACTGTCTATGCTCTAACCGTTAATATTAAATAAGGAAGTTTGACTAGAGAATATTAATATAAGAATCTTTACAAATATCAACCTCATAACTAAAGCAATAAGACTTATATTTAAGAACGAATTGAAAAGTTTACCACTATTTATGAACAGAATGATGATGATTTTGAAATAGTATGTACATTTTATACTCACTACTAGAATACGCAGCCATATTTGAAACCATTGATTGGGCTTGAGAAGTTGGGTACTGCTGTAATAAAGGCTGCTGACTAAGTTGCTCCTGCTGATTCATTGATGGAGGATTGCTGGTAGAAAAGTTCCCGGGGTTAACCATTGGGACTCCTGATAAGAATGGTGGTGGTGACACGCTTGGAGCCTGGCCTGCAGAAGCTTGAGGGGCACTCATCAAAGGAGTCTTGTCATCATTTAAACTCAAATTTTCTATGTCAGATACCAAGTTATTTTGGATTTCAGATTGTGTTGGTACCTAAAAAATAATATAACAATTACCACATATGTAGCAAAATGGCAGGTTTACTAATCATGTACAAACAACATGTCCACAAAACCAATAAATATATAAAAGTCAATGGCATTATCTATCTATACAGCCAGTAGATGGCATAGAAATATGCGATACTCAGTATTCAGTATTCAGTATCTTTATTGCTTACTCTAATGGAGAATCTCACCATTGGGGTATTACTGTATGGAATTTGGCTTGGTGCTGCCGGGGCACTTCTAATTGGAATCCTGTGCAGGTAGCCATAGCCAATACCACAGCCAAGACTACCCTCACCACCCCAACTCAAGTTGGGGGTGATCAGCACCTCACGACATGTGTCATCATTGATGTTGTACACATACAGCTTCAAAGCTCTTCCTTCATGAGCCTCTATGAGAGTGAACAGGTCTTCGCTTTCATGCATTATTGAATCAGCTCCAATTATATAATCCGAGAATGGCCTCAACCCTGCTAATTCTGCTGGTGATGATGGATGGACTTCCTACAAAACATAGTTCGATTATTATCATAAAGTGAAGTAACATAGTAGTGAAATCATTAGTATCAGTTAACTTTATTTACTTACCAAAACATGCCACACATTCTCATTAGCACCTTCAAAAGAACAGAACCGAATACTAACACCAAGTAGACCCTGGCCACCCCAGTCTGCTCTGGGCTGTATCATTATCTCTCTCACAGATTGGCTTTTACTGCTGTACACCATCATCTTTATTGTGCATCCAACATTCTTCTTAAGTAATTCCTTCAAGGTGTCATTGTCCTGGTCTAACCGAACATTTTCTATTGCTACTATAAAATCGAAAAACGCTTCTAATCCGGCGATCTGCCCTGGAGAGCCGTCCTGGACCTACATAATCAAAACATTGACGTGTTAAAATTTGATGAACGCATCGGAATGAAGGCAATACCTACGCCATAGTCGGTACCAACCCGTAAAACATGATACCCTTCGGAGCCACCTCCTGGAACTTCAGTGCTTTGGGAAGAACCCATAACATTCAATTATTAAAGACAACGTACAAAACTTAATACTACAATTTATTACAAATGAATGACAGCAATACAGCTATGAGAGTAAGATTTGACTTTGACAACCATTTGACAGTTAACCATATTACGTGGCAGTTGGCACAACCGTAAATTGGAACGGTTATTATTTGGCTGGTGCTTGCACATAGAAATTGGGTGTATACCACGAAAATCGAACGATTGCGGATTTGGTTGTCTATTGTTTGCCCGAAAGTTATATAAAATAATACTCATATGCCCGAATTTTATTTGCCCGAATTTCATTTGCCCGAATTGTTATATTGGAACATTGGAAGTCGGTTCTGGCGCTTCGGCGGCCGCTGCCGCGGCACGCTCGCTTCGCTCGCTCGGCTCGCGCGCTGTAAGGTCACGGTTCAACCTAACACTCCTCCTCGCTTCGCTCGTCCTCGTACCTAAACTGACCTGCCGTAGGGTTGAATAGGTAGGGAAGTTTTCTGACTTATCATAATTTTGTATTATATATTATTAAATAGAATTATATATTATATTGGAAGTCGGTTCTGGCGCTTCGCCGGCCGCTGCCGCGGCACGCTCGCTTCGCTCGCTCGGCTCGCGCGCTGTATGGTAACGGTTCAACCTAACACTCCTCCTCGCTTCGCTCGTCGTCGTACCTAAACTGACCTGCCTTAGAGTTGAATAGGTAGGCAAGTTTTCTGACTTATAATAACTTTGGATTATATATTATTATATTGAATCTGTTAGTGTATAATATTATGCCATACGATTAAATAAAACAGAAATTAAATACAAATCCAATCCTTCCTTTTCCAAATTCCCGACACATCCATTTGACCTAATTCTTGGTTTCCCTAACTTTTAATTTTTATGGTGCCTCTACATGCTCGGGCTCTCGGCCGAATGATTCGGCCGCAGGCAAATGCACCCTAGTACACGCTCATTCGAGACAGACTATATAGATAAAATTTAAGCCAGACCATAGACAATTTAAGCTTTTTCAGGTAGTTTCGGTGAGTTAAACGGTGTTTTAAATAGCTTTGGTTATTGAAACTATTTAAGACACTTTTTAAATAGCTTCACCCGAAGTAAAATTATTTAAGACTCCTTTTAACTCAACCAAACTACCTGAAAAAGTACTTAAATTGTCTCTGGTCTAGGTTAAATTTTCTCTATATAGTCTGTCTCGAATGATCGTGTACTAACATGGCCGAAACATTCGGCCGAGAGCCCGAGCATGTAGAGGCACGGTTACATAACATGACATTGGCTAATCTTATGAAAGCCATAAGGAAAAAAAACAAACTGTCTAGTGTCAATGTCAGCCAGTAATGACAGGCAGGATTGGGCGAGCAGCTAAATTATAATTTCTATAATTTAGTGAAGTAAAATAATAAAAAATGACAAATTGCAAAATGTTTAATTAATTTATAATTGAAACTATCTGGACCATAAATAAATACTCATCTTTATGCCGTGGTTTTGGTAAGAATCGCTTCCTTCTGCTAACAAGTATTGTGATTAGTAAATAACTTAATACTTTTATCAAAAAATTGTTTAATTAGTCAGGTTTTAATTGTTATCCTATATCCAAATGTTTGACTGTTTCAAATATATATCAATGTTTCTGTATCTATTGACCATTAAGTAATTAAAATTTCCAATGTGAAATAAGACTCAGGGACATGGATGATGTGTATTATGGTGAAGCAATCATTACTCACAACCTAAGGTTACAGTTACAGTATCAACGGATGCTATATGCTGTAAATTGATGTTATTATCGTTTCTTACATAGGTTTTGACGTCTTTAACCATTACTCATATTATGAGTAAAGAATTTGTAAAAATAGCTTTTTTTGTAAATAATTAAACATTACATATATAAAGTGGAACTTACATATATATTTCCAGAATATTGACCGAAGCAATAATGTCCGACTGGAAACACCTAATAAATGAATGGCTCAATGAATATGCATCCTTACAAGATAATGAGATAAAAAGTTTTGCAGCAGAGCATGAGCATAACCATGAAATAGCAACTGCTATTTTTAACCTGTTCTACCATGAAGATGACACTGAGAGTGCCAAGGAAAAGGAAAATGAGGCACAATATGAACAGGTATTTTATTATTTTACTTAGACTCCAAATTTTGTTAGACTTTGGTTGAAATTGGTTAGGTACTTATGACACAGCTCACAGTAGTCATCGTGGCATGCAAATGTCTGAGACAGACAGACATATTATTATTTCACTGCAATGTTTAACCCAAACATCCTATTCTATTCATGATTTTGGAATAAATACTTATATTGTTCAACCTTGTGTCCAATAGAAAACCTTGAAATCTAGTCAGTATGCTAATTAATGTTTTGTTTTTTACTTTACACATGTGGTTAAGTAATAAAGACCAACAAGAGTTGCTATTAATTTGTTGCATGACTGCATTGTCACAGGATGTATCTAATAACAAGATATGAATGTACAGATAACTTAAGACTTGTTGATGTTTCAATTGTACTTATTTAGAGCATGAATTACAGAATTAATTGGAACTGAAAATTTCTTAACCCTTTACATGTTTGTTCTGGTTTATACAGGTTGACTGTTAATTCGACCTATTCCTTAAAAGGGGTTATTCTAGAGCTTATTTATAATGTTTATAGTTCACCCAACTATCAAAATCTGTATTTGAAGTATTCACCAAGACTATTTTTTTTGTACTTATAAGATACTTGAAGTTTACTACAAGCCTGGGGTTTGGGCGTAGTTATAAGATTATGTTGTCTTATAACACTTTTATAACTATGTCACTGAATACCTATAAGTTCTATAACACTCAAGTTCTATAATAGACAATCAAGAAGGTACATTAAGTCTTACTTACTTTGCTTGATCAATTACATTTGATTTTAAAATAATCTTGATCAAGACTAAAAACGATGCAGACTTATTACAATCTTAGCTTAGTATATTATAATATCTTGTTCTCTTATCTAAGGTTCTAGAAGGCTGTCCTTTAAGAACAAAGAGTCAAGACTCTTTACTCTTAATGCATACAGTTATAGGACACTTATACTTATAAGTATCTTAAAATATAATCTTATAGCTAACTAGAAGGCTGTCCTTTAAAAACAAATAAGTCGAGACTATTTACTCTTAATGCATATAGTTATAGGACACTTATACATATAATATAAGTATCTTAAAATATAATCCTTAAAGCTAACTAGAAGGCTTTCCTATAAGAACAGATGATGTTGAGAGTATTTGCGCTTGTGAAATGTTACAAGTATAAGTATCTTATAGCAGTTCTGGGTGTATACTATAAGGATGAATATAAGACTGAATGCTCTTTAAGTATATTTAAGCTTAATAAATGCTCTTATAAGTAATAAAGTCCGCGTAAATGCCTTTATAGGAATGTTATAAGTAAAACAACTCTTATAAAAATTTTAAACAGAAAACTCCCATGAAAATTATATTGGGTTACTCACGTCTATAAAGTCTAAAATATATATTATAATATTTGATTATGGGATGCGGATTCCGAAACATGTCGAGCTATTTTCGACTTTATAGACTTGAGTAACCCGATATAAGTATATTAATACTTATAAAAATATTTATAGGATTATTTTGCCTCAGATACAATGGTTTTTGAGTTTTTGTTTTTTCGGATAAATGGCACATTGCAACTTAAGAATTCCAATTGTAAATAATAATTTTTAAGAAAAAAAAACCGACTTCATTTGGTTCCCGGTAAAAGTGAAATTAAGAATTTGTTTGAGTTAGCCAGTTTACTTCACAAATATCCAATACACCGCACGTGTACGATTGAAAATTTAAGAGCTTTCTTAATGTCCTAGGGCTTCCATCATTACATTTGAGATATAATCAAACGGAACTCCCTTGTAGACCTTTAAACAAACAAAATAACAATGTGTTAAATTGGATGACAGACTGTAAATTAACGAGCATATTCATTATGCCATCCCTGATTATCAACATCAGGTCCACTCCAGCAAAATGATGGCCACAGTAAGAAAATGCCTACGCTAATTATGAACACCCTCTAATCACAATTAACCTGCCGTTCAAATTTGAAGAGTTCTCTGAATTCTTCTAGAACTCCATCATCAGAATATAAATCAAATCAAAAAGATGAATGTCACAACTAGGATAATAAGTAGAGCTAGGTTTATTAACCAGTTCCACTTTGCGATCCCTGGTCTTCATCATCAGATCAAGTTCATCAAAATTTTGGCTCCGCCAGAACACTGTTTTAGTTACTTAAGGAAACCCTCAAATCAGAATGCATGTGCCGTTAAAATTTGAGGAGTTCTCTCAATCCCTCATGAAGCCCATCATCAAAATAGAACTATAATCAAATAGGACTATCTTGAAGGTTTACAAAGAAAAGATGAATGTCTCAAATCGGATGATAGAGCTGGGAATTAACAAGCAGTTCCACTTTGCCATCCCTGGTCTTCATCATCAGGTCCACTCCACCAAATTGATGATGTTCGTAAAGAAATGCTCGAGTGTCTTAAGAAACTACCCAAATCATCATGCATGTGCCTTTCAAATTTGAGGAGTTCCCTCAGTTCCTCATGGATCCCATCATCAGAAATTGATTTTGAAAAAAAACGGTACAAATCTGGAACCATCTATTTTCAGAAAAAAAAATATTTTTTAAAATCGGACGATAGTCCTGGGAATTACCAAGCAGTTCCACTTTGACATCCCTGGTCTTCATCATCAGGTCCACTCCACCAAATTGATGATGTTCGTAAAGAAATGCTCGAGTGTCTTAAGAAACTACCCAAATCATCATGCATGTGCCTTTCAAATTTAAGGAGTTCCCTCAGTTCCTCATGGATCCCATCATCAGAAATTGATTTTGAAAAAAACGGGACAATCCTGAAACCATCTATATACAGACAAAAAAATATTTTTTAAAATCGGATCATAGTCCTGAGAATTACGAAGCAGTTCCACTTTGCCATCCCTGGTCTTCATCATCAGGTCCACTCCACCAAATTGATGATTTTCGTAAAGAAATGCTCGAGTTTCTTAAGAAATCACCCAAATCAGCATGCATGTGCCTTTCAAATTTGAGGAGTTCCCTCAGTTCCTCATGGATTCCATCATCAGAAATGGATTTTGAAAAAAACGGGACCAACCAGGAACCGTCTACTTTTAGAAAACAAAAAAAAAATTCAAATCGGTTCAGTAATGACGGAGTTATGAGTGAACATCCATTAAAAAAAAAAAAAAAAAAAATCAGTCGAATTGAGAACCTCCTCCTTTTGAAATATTGAAGTCGGTTGAAAAAAGTACATGCGTTAGGATGATGAAGTCTTGTTTTCTTATAGCCAGTAAATGAGGCATTAAAAAGAAGAAAAAGAAAGAAAGAAAAAATGTTTATTGCCACAAAAAGCTTATAAACTAAGTACAATAAATTAATCTGGAATTACATGTAACATAGTCGGGCAAAAGGTTTCAGTCTCAGCATATGCCGAGCAGAGGGCCCGGCGCTGGTTTTCAGACGCCATGAAGGTCGTTCGGTTGCAGGTTAACAAATTACCGTGCATATAAATATATTATGGTGATGAATAGGTGACTAATAAAGTGCCATTTCAGCTTTATATATTATTTTATATATCTAAGTATTTAATGGAGGATTCTACAGAAGTAAAATTGTTTATTTTTTATCCAAAAAGTAGGTATGTGTGTGCGTGTGAGTGTGTGTGCGTGCTTGTGCCGAGTTGCTTGTGTAAAACAACTTAAAATCATTGAAAAAAAAATGAAGCCTTGAGACAACTTATCGACGGGTTGGTGAACCTGTAGTTATTCCGGGCAGACGGCACTACTTCGACCAGAGCTGTGGCTAACCAGCTTGGTATGTCTCAATGGAGGGTTTGGTTCACGCTGCACTCATCACGGCTGTATCCATACAATTACACTCCGGTACACGCCATCCAGGAGGGAGGTCCTGCTAGAATCTAAGGATGGATTTCTTCAGATGTTAATCAATGCTGACATCAAAGATCCGGAGTACCTGAAGAACACATGAATCTAACTACGGCTGCGCGATGGTATCACAAATTATCTGCAGTTTTGGGCTCCTAAAGGTGAAAACCCAGAAAAATCTAAAGAAGGAGCTCATCAGCAACGATTTTGTTTGAATGTGTGGATGGGAATTGTGTACAACAAGTTGATCGGGCCATTCTTTCTGCCAGCACGTTTAACCGGCATCGCCTACAAATTTATTTTTAAAGGAAGAGGTGATGCTGAAGGATGTGCCGCTTCGTACGTACGTTGATGAACATGACTTACCAACACGTCGGCTGCTTAGTTCACTGCTACCGAGGTGTGCGACAGTGGCTGGACGATAAATATCCAGTGAAATGGATTGGACGAGGCGGCCCGATCCATTGGCCAGCACGGAGTCCAGATTTGACTCCATGTGACTTTTACATTTGGGGTCACATGAAAAAAATATTGTACGACAGGCCAATAGAAAAATTGTAGCAGCTGCCGAAACCATGAGAGAAAATATTTCGACGCGAGTAGGTAACCATCACTGAAGTAGGTACGCAAAAGGCTTCTGCTTATTACTATTGTTATTAGAAGCATGTTTCCTTAGTGTTCATGTAAAAATAATGAACATTGAACATTGTCATAACCTTGTCGCCTCTGGTTAGTTAAGCTATATCTTTGGAGCCTCACTCCCTCCAACTGTCAGATACGGCGTACATATTTTTTGTTCCAGTTGTCTTCTCTAGTTTACTTATTACCTCAATGTTCAATTTACGTTCATATCCATATACGCTTCCATGACAAACAACACTTAGCAATAAACGGTTCATATGATCATATGAAAACCATAGTAACCTTTTAAAAGGTACATTGGAGAGAGTAATTTTGAAAAGCATGTTTGAAGTTAGGCATCGTGTTCTAGTAATTATTTGAAATAATTACTAGAACACGATGCCTAACTTAACTGTGAAATAATTTATTTCACAGTAATACAAGCTGAAATCTCGCATCGAATTAGAAACAAACCACAACAGCGTTGTATCAACACTATCAACACAGTTAAACAGAATCTCCAACCAAAGTGTCATATAAAAATAGTTATTTATTATACAAGGGGGCAAAGTTGTTGTTTAACTCTCGGGCTTATATTGAGACCCGAGCAAGCGAAAGAATCCAAAATTGAGCCACGAGCGTAGCGAGTGGTTCAATAACTGGAATCTTGAGTTTTACAAGGGTCTTAAGGCACGAGAGTTGAACAAACTTTGCCGCCGAGTGTAATACAACATTTTTCCCTTCACTATTACGAGGAAAATACAGACTAAATACGACTATAAATCATATCAACATGTAAGTTATGTTGAAGAAACCATCAAAAATCAATTTCGAAATTTGTCATAGAGTAGGTACGCTCCTGGTACTTAGATATTGCCAACAGCTTACCAAGTGTGGGATAAGACATGATCACATGACCAATTTAAGGTGTGACCTCCGATTGCGCATATTTACTATGGGCATTAAGGACTCACTTATACTGGACTGGTTACCACCAGTGATAGGAATTAGATTACTTTGCCCCACATGTGGATAAAATGCGTTTTTCCACGCTAGTTTTAAAGAACAAAACAGCGCTTTCCAAGCTAGTTAGGGGAAAAATGTGTTTTAGATGCAGAAAAATTTGCCAGGTATCGCAAATTAGTATAGAATTTATATGCAGTTCTATTTTTGAAATTATTATAGTTGGCTACAGCGTATCCTAATTAAAGATAATAGTTGAATTGGATGTATCATAGACTGTCTGATATCGAAAAGTATGTCCTTATAGTTTTGTCTATGTACTCGTAATTGACAGATTAAAGTAGGCGAGTAGAAAAAGGATAATTTAGTGATAAGTGTTGTTATTATGTTGTTGTTGCTTTTATTATGATTAATTTGAAGTAAAATATGGTATTTATTTTTTGTCTCTTTATTGTTAAGATTTTAATTACGTGCAATAATGATGAATAACATCATTGAGAGCGTTGGTGGCCCAGCGGTATGACGCGAGACTTTCAATCCGAAGGTCTCGGGTTCAAATCCTGCCGGCTAGAAACAATGAGTTATGTACGAAATATTATTGGATATTTACGAGTACCAATCGCTGTTCGGTGATGGAAAACATCGTGAGGAAACCGGAATAATCCCGATAAGGCCTAGTTTACCCTCTGGGTTGGAAGGTCAGCCGGCAGTCGCTTAAGATACGAACATATCCGAACTTGTCCGAAGCCAACTCTTAAAATTGTGATTTATGACCTTTTATTTCTCAAGGCTTAAAAATTTTTTGAATGCTTTTTTTGGCAAAAGACTTTAAAGCAATGCCTTTAATGGTCGCAAAGTGGCGTTTTTCCGAAAAAAACTCGTACTTACCTATAACCTTTAAAACCATTGAGTTTTGACCCCTGGTTGACTGAGCCAAAAACATTGCAAATAAGGTCTAGAGTAACCCGTTTCAAGGAATAGGTCGAATTACCAGTCACTGTGTATTATTTAAAGCAGTATTAATTGTGTTTAGAAATTCATAAACAATGTCACAGAGCTCGTTCAAAAGTCATGTCATTCATCATATTTGCCCCCTCCCCCCCTTTATTTTTATCATTATATCCTGATTTTGATAGTTTGTGATGCCCCCTGTCAATCGTGACAAATTTGATAAGTACATGATTTTTGAAAACTGATTGTTTATGTGACTTACTTGTTCAGCAAGACCGAAATATGGTGCAGAAAACTGATGTAACATTTTTTTTCTATTTCAGATGTTAGAGAATGTCTGTGTTCAACTATTTAGTTTTTATAGGTCTAAAGAGGTTGAATTACAAAGGTTTACTCTCCAGTTTGTTCCAACACTTATCTATACATATCTTAGCTCAGTGGCTCAGGGTAATAAGAAGTCTTTGAGATGTATTGAAACTCTGCTGATTGGTAAATACCCTGTTTTATACTTGTAGTAATATGAGTAAAAACACTGTAGAATGTTTCTAGTTGTTTATTTTAATAAAAACTTATATTTATTAATATATTGTCTTTTTAGTATTAAGAGACAGTATGTGCCCGTGTAGAGCGGGGTCAGGCAAGGGAGCTGTCAAAGTGACAGCCACAGGGTTGTCTATTGTTTGCCCGAAAGTTATATAAAATAATACTCATATGCCCGAATTTTATTTGCCCGAATTTCATTTGCCCGAATTGTTTGTTTACCATAAAAATGATATGACATACTCTTTGTTTACCCGATTATTCGATTCCAGAACGTACAAGTGCCATATTAATTGTTGTCCATATTATTAAGTGCAATAATATTATTTAATAGAATATTCAAACGCCATACTAAATAATGGTCTTTCTCCGAATCCATGCATGATTGCTCACGATGCCTAAGGCATTGAGTCCGCCATTTGTACTTTTATTTTTGTGCAATAAAGTTTTAAATAAATAAATATTCCTGTAGGCGCTCTACAAATATTTACAAACTTGTTATTATTAAACATGTGGTATATATTAAAGTTGTTTTTATTTATAATTTTGTATTATATATTATTAAATAGAATTTTATATTATATTGGAAGTCGGTTCTGGCGCTTCGCCGGCCGCTTCCGCGGCACGCTCGCTTCGCTCGCTCGGCTCGCGCGCTGTAAGGTCACGGTTCAACCTAACACTCCTCCTCGCTTCGCTCGTCGTCGTACCTAAACTGACCTGCCTTAGAGTTGAATAGGTAGGGAAGTTTTCTGACTTATCATAATTTTGTATTATATATAATTAAATAGAATTTTATATTATATTGGAAGTCGGTTCTGGCGCTTCGCCGGCCGCTGCCGCGGCACGCTCGCTTCGCTCGCTCAGCTCGCGCGCTGTATGGTCACGGTTCAACCTAACACTCCTCCTCGCTTCGCTCGTCGTCGTACCTAAACTGACCTGCCTTAGAGTTGAATAGGTAGGCAAGTTTCCTGACTTATAATAACCTTGTATTATATATTATTATATTGACAGTTCACAGTTCTAACCAAACCTAACCTAACCTACTTTCTGGGAAGCAATTTGGATGGCAAATGATATTATGGCTAGTGATCATTATAGCTTACAATGATGATGACAAATGATATTATTGATATTGATTTTATGGGAAACAAAGTTTCTGGCACGTGACTAATATAGTAAACCAGAAGTATTGCATATGTTATTATAGGAAACAATATAATGGCTTTTGACTATTATGGCAAATGAAATTATGGCAAATGAAATTCTGGCAAATGGGTGTATACCCAGCCACAGACATCCAATATTTTGGGGTGCGTTCATAAACGTCACTCCAATACAATACTAAACAAAGATTACATGTATTTATTTGCCCAATTGCCCATGCAATTCTGAACGCTATAGTACAGTCAACCTTTTGGAACCCTAAGCCACTGTAGGACTATGTCATAGTGATACTATAAATCAGGTTGTAAGAAGACTTGCTGCTTGTCATTTTGTCATGGTTCTAGCTAGCGTGGCCTGGGGTTCTAATTGGTTGACTGTACTTGTACATAATCTCAGAAATAAAATGTTTTGTTTCCAGGTTTATACAATTTTGAAGTGGTTGATGAAGCAGGAAAACCTAGAGTAGTATCATTTCGACTGCCATCTTTAGCCCAAGCATCAATTTATCATGAGGTATTTATTGAAATATCAATTTATATGTATAGTATTTATGTAGGTAATCATATCGTTTATTATAATAGGCCAATTGGTTCCTTTTTAGCCACTCTCTCTAGGTGCCCAATTCCTGACAGAAAGTGCTTTAAGGAGGTGGGAAGAATGCAACACGAAGCTTGTGACTTGGGGGCCACTTCCACAGGTGGACGTTATCAATGCACAGAATCGGCCCAAAGTGATGGCCGCACTATACTTTATCTACAACCGCCACTTGAGTCTATTGCCCAAATTGGCATTGAGACATTTCTGTATTGCAGCCTCAAGGTACTAAAATAATCATTTTTAATATGACCATCAGTGGAGTCCTATGTTATTACAATAGAGTTTACAATTTGTCAGTTAACTGTACAGACTGAAGGTATTTCATATACATAAGTGTATGAAATACCTTCCTTTCAATTTACAGAAAATAGTATGTAGCATATATATATTATAAACGCGAAAGTTTGTAAGTATGGATGTTTGTTGCTCTTTCACGGAAAAACTACTGAATGGGTTTTAATGAAACTATACAATAATATAGCGTATACATCAGAATAACACATAGGCTACAATTTATAAAGATATTGCACAGACGACGTCGCGGGCACCAAGTAGTATAATGCTATACTATTTTACTCAATTTACAGAATAGTTACTCAAGGATTCCATAAAAAATTGGGAACTTCATCACCTTCAACTAAAAACACACCAAGAATTCCAGTTTCGTCTAATCTTCTATTGGAGATGGTACAAGGAGCCTACTTTGCCATGTTCAACGAGTTCTATACATTAGCTTTTCAAGCTGTTAAAGACATAGACCGAAGGGCACAGTATGAGCTATTTCCTGATGTCATGTTGGTCACAAGTGCAGTCATGAACTCCTTAAAGAATAATACTTCAGGTAAATACATTTGTTAAATTAATTTTTTTAGCTGACTATTTGTAAACCTTATTCAAAATAAAATAAAACGAAACGATTTAGACGAAATAATTTCTGCTACTTAATAGTCAGGTGGTGTTTTAATTTTGTAAATTTGTGACAAGCTATTTAGAAAAATGTGTTATGTGTGTGTGTGTGTGTGTGTGTTATTATGGCCATAAAATATGTTTACAGCCTCCTAGCCTATTTGAAAGTTTTGGGCTACTAGGTCGATTTGTGTAAGCTTGTGTTGGGTTGTGTTAATATATTAATTATTCTGTTCTTTATAACGCGTTATTTGCAGGACAACCATGTGACGGACCAATGGGCATCAGTGTGGCTCTCTCGCCAGCCACGACGACGGTTACTATGTCAAAGTCTATGATAACCAATGCGTCCTTCCGAACAAAGAAATTGCCAGGTAAGAATACAGCTTATTCAATTATAAATTGAGGTAAAGAAGAGCATGGTTGCTGAAAGCAAAGGCTATATTTGATGAAAAGTAACCTAATAATAAATACAAGTGTGAACCCTTAGCTTTCCTCAACTGTAAGTACACTGTTTTAACCCTTTTATCGTCATTGTTAAATATTTGAGACTGATAACCCTACATAAAAACATACAACATAAATTATTCCAAATTGGCGACAGTGTAACGTTCAAAGGGTTAAACAATTTTAGTATAAATTGAGTGAAATTGTTTAATTTTGATATTTCATTATTTTTCATGATTTACTGACAGAAGAGCGTCACACTTTTTGTATGCTGCCAAACGAATGCTCATGGCCTCATAGTATTGAAGATGCGTTTTGGAATAAATACAGTTTTCTCCACGAGGATTCAACACGTTCACTTTTTCATGTCACTGACGGACTG
Organism: Lathronympha strigana; assembly: GCA_949128165.1. Lineage (NCBI taxonomy): Eukaryota > Metazoa > Arthropoda > Insecta > Lepidoptera > Tortricidae > Lathronympha > Lathronympha strigana. Next base: position 12,610,813 of record OX421909.1, on the reverse strand, counting down.
TTTAAGATATTTGATGGGGATTATTTTCATTTGAATCTGAATACTTCTACGGAATGCATAGACAGCTCTACTGAATCTGTCAATGATGTAGACAAAATTCAGTAACATTTTCACTTTTTTTTATAAAGTGGGTATTATTTTCATTCAATGTTTATACTTATAGTTAAAACACAGCTGTTGCAGTGCACGGAATAGTCCATAGGTACTAAGCAATTGTTTGTGAATCGTTGCAACATCTGCCATTTGTCGAGTCTTATCATCAAACACAGGATTTACACAAAATTTTATTATTTTGAATAATTTACTGACGATCATAATTTGATTTGATTTATAATGTACATATATATAGTAGTGTTACTACTTTATTTCCTGACGAACAAAAAGTTTTAATTTACGGACGGTTGTATTTCGTCGACTCTTTACCCGCCAATAATTTGATTGAAAACAAACTGATTATATTATATCTTGATGTACCTGTAGGCACAGTGTAGGGATGTATTCCATACAGTGTGGTAACTCCGACGATTTTTGGGTCATCGATGAGGGGCGCGCGGGGAAGTGGGCGGGGAGGAAATGCGGCCGAATTTGTATGAAAATTCGGCGGTCTATTTTTAAGGGGTGGTAAATGGAAGTTACTTTGCCATGACGACCGTAAAAGGTGAACTCATGTAAACAAAAGTAATTTTTTGGTTGAAAATTTGTGCTACATTAACATCTTTTTGATCCAATCACAATTATCAATAAAAATCGATATTTGAGGATTTGAGATGTTACTCATAACGAATCTAGGGTCAAATTCCCTAAAAAGGCCGCCGGCTTGAATTTTTTCAGTTTTTGTGCGATCGGGATAATAATCGATAACTGAGGATCAAGAGATTCTTTATAACGAATCAAAATTGCGTAAAACAGCCGCCATCTTGAACTTCTTCATTTTTGATCCGATCCTGACAATAATCGATATCTGAGAGCATCCAAGAGCTTCTTCATAACGAATCTTTTAACGGCCTCCTAGGCTAGTCGAAGTCGGGTTCGAATTCTGGTCAGGGCATTTATTTGTGTGTTTATCACGTATATTTGTTCCCTAGTTATGGATGTTTTCTATTTATTTAAATTTTTATATGTAGGTACATATCTATCTATTATACCGGGTCTTTCCTGTAATAGGAGCAATAAATTTAATCGTGGGTAGTACTCCCCAATCTGAACAACGTTTGTTCAGCGAATTTTAAAAATAACTTGTGTTTTGATTTTTATTACACTTTAAAGTTTGTTAGAAGACGCAATGTACTTCGAATTTTGTCATTTATGTGCTATGACAATAGACGTCAATTAGGCTGATGTTAACGTAAATGGAAAATATTATTTAGTTTGCATGAAAAAGTGAAAACCTACAGAATACATAATTTTTAAAAGTCGTTGAACAAAAGTTGTTATGTTTGAGGAGCACTGCCTATGATTAAATTTATTGCTCCTATTACCGGAAACACCTGGTATAATATCGTCGTCTAGTACCCACATCACAAGCCTTATTGAGTTAACCGTGAAACTAGGTCGATTTAAATAAAATTGTCCCGTAATATTTATTTATTTATGTATTAATCTGAGGTCAAAATTGCATAAAACCGCCGCCATCTTGAATTTCTTCAGTTTTCATCGGATTGTGATAAAAATTGATATCTGAGGGTCCGAGAGGTTCATTATAACAAATATGAAGTGAAAATTGCGATTGGCCGCCATCTTGAATTTTTTCATTTTTGATCCGATCCTAACAAAAATCTATATCTGGGGATCTAAGAGGTTCCTTATAACGAATCTGAGGCCATAATTGTGTAAAACGGCCGCCATCTTGATTTTTTTCAGTTTTCATCGGATCGTGATAAAAATTGATATCTGAGGGTCCGAGAGGTTCATTATAACAAATATGAAGTGAAAATTGCGAGTAATGGCCGCCATCTTGAATTTTTTCATTTTTGATCCGATCCTAACAAAAATCTATATCTGGGGATCTAAGAGGTTCCTTATAACGAATCTGAGGTCATAATTGTGTAAAACGGCCGCCATCTTGATTTTTTTCAGTTTTCACCCTATCGTGATAATAATTCATATCTGGGGGTCCGAGAGGTTTATTATAACAAATATGAGGTGAAAATTGCGAGAAATGGCCGCCATCTTGAATTTCTTCATTTTGATCCGATCCTAACAAAAATCGATATCTGGGGATCCAAGAGGTTCTTTATAACGAATCTGAGGTCAAAATTGCGTAAAACGGCTGCCATTTTGAATTTCTTTACTTTTCATCCGATTGTGATAAAAATTGATACCTGAGGGTCCGAAAGGTTCATTATAATAAATATAAGGTGGAATTTGTGAGAAATGGCCGCCATCTTAAATTTCTTCATTTTTGATCGGATCCCGACAAAAATCGATATCTGAGGATCCAAGAGGTTATTTATAACGTTATATCCGAGGTCAAATTTGTGAAAAACGGCCGCCATCTTTAATCTATTTAGTTTTGGTGTTGGGTACTTAGGTATTCTCAATGTCTATTTGAGCATTGAATAAGTGCTCTAAAGTGTAGACGGATTTAATGTATTAGACATTTCAGTAAAATAAGCTAAATGTCTATGCTATGCCTTCATGTTTATTTGATTTCAATGTATGTATACCTGTGTTAGAAGACGTTGCCGTTGTTAGGGTTCATTAGCCAAAATGGCAAAAACGGCACCCTTGTAGAAACCGAAATACCGTCATAATTCTATTCTAACAACTCTTTTAGATTTTAATATCAGGTTCATAGAAACGTGTCCCTTTAATCCTGACATAGGTGTTGATTCTAATCATCGGATATCGGGATCTTTGTTCTAAGACGTGGCATATGTAAACGATAATGTAGAAATTTAACATGAGCGGACCAAAAATAAAGATAAGTAGGGTAGAGCGGGGCACATTGAGCAATTTTGGAATCAAAGCCCTATATTTTCTTAATGGTTTGCTCCAGAAAAATTAAACTCACTTTGATTGCTAGGAAATTTATCTGGCTATTAATAATGCCCTACATGTTTTATTGTATCGTGCATTATTTAGCAAATAATTGCTCTAAAGTAATCAAAGTCAGAATCGGTCAACTTACCCCTATAGTGAGGTACGTTGAGCATAGGTATGGGGTAAATTGAGCAACTTTATCTTTGGTCAATTTACCCCATACCTATGCTCAACATTATCTGACAAACTATTCAATTTTTTTATATATTTTATTTACTCATATGAGTTTACTTACACATATACATAATAATAAACTCATAATCATAATTTTTATATCCGGAATCAACGTTCATTAGTAAATACTTGTTACAGAAATTTAAGTAATGGACATAAACTCGAAATTATATTTTTTAATCACTTACAAGCTAAACAAAACTTTATAAAGGTCAACACGGCCACAATATATGTTTTCTGATAGCTATAAGCTATGACCTATACACTTTTTACAATCACCTAGTGTTGGGCATTGCTCAACTAACTCCGCCATGAACTGCTCAACTAACCCCTCGCCATGTTTTTTAGAAAATCATAGGATTAAATTAAATGAGTCATAATTGCATTAAAATCGGTAATAAAAATCAAAAGGCACTTCAATTTATTAAGTGATGACTTTTACCAGACTTTCGAGACATCTATTTTCATGAAATTAGAATAAAACTACTTCTTTCTTTTGAGCGCAAAAAAAAACAAACGATCCCTGTCACCAACTCTGGTGCTGCATGGCAAATAATATTAGATAAATAGATTCCCCTCACTTAGACCTAACTTTCCGCCATTAGGTGTTCCCGCGTAGCATGAGTAGTTTTTGAGATATTGCGATTGCCCAACTTACCCGCCTGCTCAACATGCCCCTCCCTACCCTACCTAATCATCTCGCAGTTAGTTTCCTTAGTTTCGTTATAAAAAACTTCTCGGATCCTCAGATATCGATTTTTGTCACGATCGGATGAAAACTGAAGAAATTCAAGATGGCGGCCGTTTTACGCAATTATGACCTCAGATTCGTTATAAAGATCCTCTTGGATCCCCAGATATCGATTTTCGTTAGGGTCGGATCAAAAATGAAGAAATTCAAGATGGCGGCCGTTTACGCAATTTTCACCTCATATTTGTTATAATCAGGATCTCGGATCCTCAGATATCAATTATTATCACTATGGGATGAAAACTGAAGAAATTCAAGATGGCGGCCGTTTTACGCAATTATGACCTCAGATTCTTTATAAAGAACCTCTTGGATCCCCAGATATCAATTTTTGTTAGGATCGGATCAAAAATGAAAAATTCAAGATGGCGGCCATTTCTCGCAATTTTCACCTCATATTTGTTATAATAAACCTCTCGGACCCCCAGATATGAATTATTATCACGATAGGGTGAAAACTGAAGAAATTCAAGATGGCGGCCGTTTTACGCAATATGACCTCATTCGTTATAAAGAACCTCTTGGATCCCCAGATATCGATTTTTGTTAGGATCGGATCAAAAATTAAGAAATTCAAGATGGCGGCCATTTCTCGCAATTTTCACCTCGTATTTGTTATAATACTTATAATGAACCTCTCGGAGTCGGACCCTCAGATATCAATTTTTATCACGATAGGATGAAAACTGAAGACATTCAAGATGGCGGCAAGTTTCTGCCAGTTTCTGGAAATTTGAACCTTAGATTCGTTATAAAGAACCTGTCGGATCCCTAGATACCGATTTTTTTCAAGATCGGATCAAAACTGAAGAAATTCAAGATGATGGCCGTATCTCGCAATATTTACCTCAGGTTAATTATAAAGAACCTGACGGATCCCCAAATATCGATGTTTACCACGATCGGCTGAAAACTCAAGAAAGTCAAGATGGCGGTCGTTTCTGGCAATTTGGACTTCAGATTCATTGTGAAGAACTTCTCGGGTCTTCAGATATTGCTTTTCATCACGATCGGATCAAAACTAAAGAAATTCAAGATGGCGGCCTTTTCTAACATAAACAGTAAATATACATATGTTTAAATCAGTTCCTACGTTTCCTTTTGTGAGCCCCGGGTCAAATCACCAAATTAGTAAAAAAAATACTAAATATCTTCCGCATAGTTTTTGACAACCCTGAGCCTCGAGTGCGATTTCCGAGCCGGGCCGCTGGCCGTGTAGGTTGTATGAAGTTAACCCACTGTATAGAATACATCCCTACACTGTGCTGTAGGTAGTTAAGTACAGTAAGAAGTACTTAAGTTAGCGAAGTGTTCAGAATGGCAAAACTTTTTGGTTCAAGGAGCAAGAGCGTGTTTGATGTGAACACCAATTTGAACACGTCGTTCGTTGCACTACTTCTGCTAACTGTACCTACTACGTACATGAGTAGGTACATATCTACAGACGATATCGCTTTCATTGAATCTTATTATACATTTATAAAGCCAATAGGTAGCACTAACACCTAATAGAAAAACAGTATAAAGTACAAGTGATATAAATACGTATTTCAATTGCAGATTCAAAGAAATGAAATAAGGAAAATATTTTGTTTCTGCATATTATCTCTTATATACATTATGTTTGTCCCAGGTATGCCCACATATATCTGTATAATATTACGTACATTACGTTTTGTAGCCAACTCATTATGATTAACTTACACCACAAGGTATATTATATTTGTCAATAACTTCTAGTATTTACATTTGAGTTTTAACTGATATGTATTCATTGGTTAACTTTTCGTTACTTAGTTAATGTTACTACTTAGTTATTAAATACGAAAACAGGAGGAAAAAGTAGGAAGACCCTGATAGGTTCGCTTCTTACACTCACGGCGTACAGTACACAGTCTGTGTTATAAGATAACTCTTACTTCTAAGGAAGTGAACTAAAACCCAACAACAAAAATAACGAAGACTTTGTATAGTATAGCGCTAAAACCGCTTGATTAGAGCAAGTAGGTACAGTACAGTCTTATCAAGTCTTTGGCTTCCAAAAGACGAGCAAGAAAAGAACTGAATCATAGTATCGGTTACAAAATTTAGCTTTTCAGTCGATCCTAAATCGTAACCATATACGTAAGAAGTTCAAAACCATTGTTTTGATATACACTCAAGGGAAGTGTAGATAGACATCACCTGTAGGGTTTGCATTATTCGTCCAATTTTAGTATTCGAATAATACGAATACTTCGATTTTCAATATTCGAATATTCGAATTTTTCGAATAAAACGAATATTTTTGAAAAATAAGTCAAAATAATGATTTTAAGTAGTTAAATATGTAGGTATGCTTTATTCCTTTAACATTGTTACAGGAACAAAAGCGATTGGTTGACTATTTCTAATGTTGGTATCTAAGCTTTTCCCAAAAAAAATCCCGAACACCTAATGCTTCCAGATCTGGACCTTCATGGGCTCATTCAAATCAGAATCACGAGCTGATTCGATCCTGATAATAAAAAAATGACCCTAAATTTCCATATAAAATTTAAGTTTTCATTGCGCCATGCTCAAAGTAAGTGCATACAAAAATGTGATGAAATAGAAAGTATTTTTTGTGGTATTTTTTTTAACTATCAAGATTCAATCAGATCGTGATTCTGATTCGAATGGGCACAAGCGAGTCAAGATCTGGAAGAATCAGGTTTACGGAATTTTTTGTAAAACACTACTCTACAGACTACCCGCAACACTTCAGATCCTTTTCAACCTTAACCTTATCCACATGTTTGAGTTAAGCAAATGAATAAAGTAGGTATATTTTTATTTGAATCATTTTTGTATTGATACTTGTTAAGACTGCAAAATATAAAATGGTATGGTAACAAGTAACAATGCCTAGGCGGCTAATTAAATTTTAACTGACGCGGCTTAGCTCAAGTTGACGTAGAATAATTGGTTCACTATAAATCGCTGATATGATATCTCTAAAAATAATAAAGATATGGTCTGAAGAGAGTGTAAACTCAATCAAAAATTGGTGCATACCGACTGTACTGTGTAAAACCAAATAGTATTTACCGATTAAGTCAAGTCAATATAATATACATGTCATTGAAATAAGGCACTGGGTGTATAATTACAGCATGCACGAAAAATTTAAACTAAGAGCAGGATCTATTTCTTATGCAGTGTGCTTACTGCTTACCATGAGTTGTATTCAATTGCGACTGCGGTATTCGACAATCCATCTCGCTCTTGCCAGAGTAGTGGTGCCGCAGTCGCAATCGAAAACAACTCATGGTACGCACACAGGTAATGGTTGGCTTATTGACCTTTTAGGGTTTCTGTTTATTTCAGTATAGGTAGTTTCACGAGAGTTGAATTGAATGATTTCACACACAGCTACATAAAGAACTGATTACAAAAAAAGTTAATGAATTAAATGAACGTTAGTGTCAATGAAAATACTACTAGATATATTTTCATTGGTATAAAAACTTTTTAGTCTATTTTACAATTCACTGTATTCACTGTTGCCATCGGTACGAAAAAAGAACAGTGCTTAATTTCAAAATCTCTATCTCATTACAGGACAATGTTGTTGTGTGCTAACTTAACCCTAGTGGGATGACGTATATAACAAATTACGTAGCAAGTAGCCGAATTCTCAATCCTTTTACCAATTATAGTACGATATTTGGGTAGTTTTAGAAGATTTAATTTTAGGCTTTCTTTTTACTTCGAATTAAAATCTGTTTCCACGGAGTTATTAAAGTGAAATACAATTAAAACAGGCATTTTATTACAGGTTTTCGTAAAAAAAAAAATTTCTGAATAAAATCTGCACTATTCGAAATATTCGTTTTATTCGAATAATGAGTGTTGTAGTATTCGAATAATATTTATGGCGAATAATTCGAATATTCGAATATTCGAATATTCGAATTGCAAACCCTAATCACCTGTGTAAGATCTACCTATTAAGTGTATTTGTTATCTCTGCTTTACATTATGTGGGACGCCGAGTCAGAGGAGAACTCTTAAAAAGCCTTCATAATATTGCAATCAGCAGTTTCGTGTTGTAGTTAAGATTTGGTAAGCATGTATGTACGCAGTGAATGTACTGCGCAAAGATAACATCTCATCTCATCTTCAGAATCGTGTAGACTCTGAATAACATTATTGGGAAAGTCTAGTTTAGTCTTAACAAACATCACTTGGCAATCAGTCAATGTTTCACCTAAGTGTTATTCGTTATAAACAATCGTGAGTATAGTGACGTTGTAAGGTTATATGTATTCGGTTGTCGATACGCCGCTACTACCATAAAAAATCATTTGGAAATGAACCCTAAATATCAACAGGTGACAATGGTGCATTTAGCCTGAAAACAATTTGTGCTTTACACTAAAATATCTTTCTTGCATACACCGACCTACATGTTTCCGTTATGTCCATTGCAAGAAGAGTTACTACTATTATACAAAAGTATATGAGCCGCAGTAAGCTATTTCTTATCGATGTGGATAAAACAACTATAACATTGTCTGCTACTGCTTAGTGGAAAATGGGTAGGCTTCGTACTCTTTTTGCTCTGAACCTTGTAAAATAAAAACTAACAGTTATTTTAAAATTAAATGAATGCCACTTCATCGTTCAGTTATCTGTCTATATTACAGTGCATTTCCAATAGGATTCAAAACAATTTGGCCAAGATACAACGATTTTCCAAAAAAAATGGTATTGTACGAATCTACCCCACACGTAGGGAAGCTTTGTACACCATTCGTTTCTTCCTGGGATTCATAATTTTATGAGTTCTTTTAGCTGCTATAATCACTTTTTAGGCATATCTTACCGATAATAACTGTATATTGATTATATATTCTTGATTTTAGTTCCATGGGGTGCATTCGTACCGTAAAAAATCGCATACAATCTGAGTTTACAAAGCCATCCCAATAGACTCAAACGCAAAAAAAAAAACCTTCAAGTTAATCCCAAAACTATTGTTTACATAAGAACCTTAAGTGTGTATTTACAAACAAAATCTCAAGATTTTCCAATCCCATAAGAACTTTTTGAAGACAGATGCTTCAAACAAGACAAAAAATTACTTTAGAGTTGCGAAAACACGGGTACTGTCTCTTTCTGGCAAAGACTGCCCCTGCACTACAATCATTTTTGGAGGGTAGGCTATGCTTAAAAGTGCCGTCTCGTATCAACCCTTTAGCATGTAAGGTAGTTGAGATATGACCACTGCACGAAACCTCCTAGTGTACAACTCCTACCCACTTTCCCCTACCTATGTTTTATCCGCAAAGTTAAAGATAAGAAAGGCAACTATAAAAACCCTGTGGAGGTGACGTAATTTTTGTTCATACATAGGTCCATTTACCTACCACGTGTGATACAGACAACTATAAAAAATATTCAGATTATTACTGTGAGTTCCAAGTTTTTTGACCTATAGGCGATGTTAGTATGGTGACGAATAGCGGTTTTCTTTTACGATCTGTGACTGAGGGTCTCCTTAGGTGTACAAGTGAAGAAGCAATCTGGTTTAAGTTGAGTAAATCCTTGAATAGTCAATAGACAATTTATTTTATTTTCAGATGACATTCCCATACAAGCTGGGCAAGTAGTGCCCACCGACTCGACGGACGTGCTGACCTCAATCACGGAAGAAGGCGAGGTGGACTCCGCGCCCATCCAGCGCGGCGTCGGCATCCGCAGCTCCAAACAGAAGCTAGGCGGGTTCACCGTACTCGGGAAAAAGACCAAAGATGCGAAAGACAAACCCGCCACAGAAAAGAAAGTCACCCTCAAAGAGACTTCCAAAGGTATCTGGAATTCTATCAGTGGAGGAGGCGATATGGCTGATACACAAACGAAAACTAGCTCTGTCGATATAACAGATGCCAACGGTAGTATAAAAGATGACAAAACCTCCTTGAACTCCGCCCATAATAGTACTGAAAATTCTGACAGTCGGTCGCAAATAACTACCGACTCACTGGACATGGAAACTACTCCCCGTTTCGCTGCCATGCAAGTTAGTTCCGTGTAATTTGATAACGGGGACGGATAACGGTGGTTATTGGTATACTTGTAAAATTAATTTATAAAACAATTCCTGAAAATAAATTAATACTAGCATTAAACTTGTTGTGCGAGGTGTTTATCGATCTCTAATATATCGCCGGGATCTATACCATCGTTACTTAAATGCGGAGTATCTTTACTTTAAAAGGTAGATTGTTAATGGTTTATATGTGTATGTTGTTCATTATCATCATATTGTGGTTATCGGATTAGACATTGTGTATGTACCTATTAATACAAAAATGAAGTTCTGGAAACGTTTAAGGTTATGGTACTTTAGTATTTATTCATAAAAAAATCTAAACCATTTAACCGTCAATGACCACTGTTTACATATTGAGGTATATTGACGAATAGTAAAGTTTAAAATTCCTCCTCATTATTTTCGATAAAGTTCACTATTGCCAAGTATGGTAAGATAGTCGTGGCGGTTTAAAAGTTAACAATCAAATGGGTATACAATCTGGGGGCGACTGAAGGGCCCGTTTGATTTAGGGTAAAATCGGAGGCAGGTATCTGGGTAATTTTATTTAACCTTCAAATGTAATATCTTCGTTCAGAATCAGATTTGCAAATACGTAATACCTATTACATCATAGATTCCGGTTTCTTCATATTTTCGATTTTACCTTAATACTCTTATGAACCTTATATCTATTGTTGTTACTGTAAATTATATCGAAATGTTATCAAACATACGAACCTCTTCAGTATGACATTAAGAAGCTTTGTTATTTTGTCCCCTGAGACTATTAAAAAGACCTTTGAAGCGAATGTTATCTTTATTCCTTGAACCTAATGTTATTTACAGTATTCATGGTGCTACTTTACCGCCCTAGGGCGATAATGAGCACTTTACGTGCCTGCGTCAAATATTCAAAGGGCCATATGTACTGTAGGAGAGGTAATTTGCAACTCGTGTTGATTTTTTGTTTGTCGCCCTTGTATGATATTGATAATGTCATAATATATCTTGTTATTCTTACGCGGTTATTATACCGATGCCGCCCCGGTGTGTGAGCGAGACAGTGATATGCACGTTTATAGCGCACCAGTCGACGTGCGGATCCGCGTCCCTTGTTGTTATAGAAATAGATGGATATTAAGAATGTTAAGACTCTAATTATCGTCGTCTAACTTTAATTGTTTATTTTAAGAAATAATTTACAAACTTCTTTTTATTTTGACATTGAAACGATTTCATACGATTTATACGTACTTTAGGTATATTCTTGTTTTAATTTTAATTTTACAAATTAACATAAAACCTTTATCTCGCTTTTTGAGGACATGCTAATTAAAACTGTTTGTTTACACTCGTTTTAATGTGCGTAGATAACGCGAGAAGCCCCAGATATGATTGATTGCCATATTTACCATAAAATATTGAAATGTGTCAGACGCGCTGATTCACAGGTCGTAGACGTTTGTAAACTAACCTAACCATTGTATTGTATTTAACGATTATTATGAAAAATATTGGTATATTCCTGCTCCTTGCGTTTGTGGCGTCATGTGTGGCGCGGGACCTGGTGGTTGGCAGCAGCCATGAGGCGAGCCGAGTCTGGCGCGCCAAAGTCAACGTCATGCCGATTCCGTTCACAAAAAGAGTGAAACATGTATTCTATTACAACACTGAACAAATACCCATTCGAGTAAGTAAAGTAAACTTGGACATTTTTATTCAATCTGTTAGGCGTTGATAATTGAATAGTTTCTTATGACTTATGTTTTTTTTTTAATTAAAGTCTTTGTTAAAAATTTATAATTAGGTACCTATATAAAATAGCTTTTCCTGTTTGTCGTATTACATAGGCCTTGGGTTAGCCATTTGTACGTACTTAATACGATTTCGGTACGGTCGCAAGCTATGCGTATAATATATGATATGTTTGTTCTAGGGAATCATAGTGAGAGACCTGGACCGAGTGACGGGCTCTGTGGAAAGTATCACCGCTGGAGGGATAAGCTTCCCCTACGTTAACATACGCCTGAAAAGCGCCCGTGGAAAAGGCCTCAATTATCAGATTGAAATTTATGTGTGATGTTTAAGATTTTTTTTTTTACCAGTGCAAGGAAGTAAGCAATTATTTATATCTTTTATTTTGTATTTCCCGGTCCCATTAAGCACGTAAACTGACAGCATGCATACTTTTATAAATTAGACAGCTAGATTACGATTTAAGTAATTATGTCATTAAACTAATCTGATGTTGTACTGGTCCTAAAAAGATCGATTTAAGAACGTATGAGTATGAGTTAACGAATGTTCCAAACTTAGTGGCCTACTTAAGCGTCAATTAAAAAAGAAATAGACAGAAACTTTATTTTAGTGCGCGTTTGAATAAAACGACAAAGGAATCCTCGACTCGAACTCATTTCCCTTTTTCCGTGGTACTGTGTATATCGGCCCCCGGATCCTGTCATTGGCCAGCGGTATGTGGTAGTCCAGACCCTGAGCGGCCCTTGAGTTGGTCATCTCGAGCACCTGCCGCAGCTTCGCAATGGTGGCGGCCTGCTCGTCGCGTTCCATCTCGTTTATGAGCACGGGTAGATTGAGCGCGCAGACCCAGAGGTAGAACATTCCCACTAAAGTCAGAACAGATAATGTGGGAAAATTAAAGAAATCAGACCAAATAATTCGTGTAGTTTTGGAAATTAATACAATTATTCGCTAAGGTGTCCAGATGAATTTACTAAAAGTCCTCGACGGAGGGACAGGAGCCGGAAGGGGAGGAAAAGGTCTCTTTTTCAACTTATTTGATTGTGACTCGAAAACTATTTATAATATCTCTTTAGTTACTTCTACAATAAATTATCTGCATTAAAAGGTCTAGCCCTTTCCTATAAATTATGTCTAAACATGTTTACTCTACGATCAATAATTTAGGAGATACAGAGTGTTAAAGGTGATAAAAATAAGAAACAATTTAATCGTTACTAATGTTATAAGCTGCTCTCATCGTCTCTATGTCGACGACCTCCAACTTTACACCCTAGCGCGTCCAGGTAGTTTAGATAAAGCAATCCGGCAAGTTAATAATGACCTAGACAAGATATCCACGTGGTCTCGTAGTTTTGGAATCTCAGTTAACCCTAGTAAATACTGGGCAGCCCTCGTTTGCTTTCATTAGTAGACATGACTCGCATAGTTTCGATTCTGCATGAGAATATGGTAGTACCTACTATTTTCGCCCGTAGTAAAAAACCTCTGTTTAATTGTAGATAGCAGCGTGACTTGGATTCCACAGGTGTCTGACGTTTGTCTATAGGTTCATTTTCTTCCGATCAGCACAAAAACGCTTTTAATTCAGTCGTTGGTGTTACCTGTCTTTAAATTATTGTATCAGGTTTATTTTGCGCTCCGTAAGTACGACCATATATCTTCCTACCGCCGTAAACTGGATTGGCTTCCCATCCGTGAACGTAGACCTCTCAGAATGCTTTGCACCCTCCAAACTATCTTATTCGTCCCGGCTGTTCCCGGCTATCTTAAATCTAAATTTTAATTTGCAGAACCTCGTCCTGGTTGCGAGTTACGCACTTCCCGTATAATCCAGTCATTGAACTGACAGCTTGTATGGAATTTTTGACAGTTTGGGAAATAATTAATAATAGGTAATTTTTTTAGCGTAAGAGCGTAACGGATATATCGTGAGTCTAGTATTAAGTAGGCAACAAAATCCAACAAAATATCGTTACACGCTAATCGTCACAAATATGTACACACATGTTACAAACATTTTTGTTGTAAGATTTATATGTATATATGTTTTTTAAGCCGTTTAAAATGGGTCAGGACCAGTTTCTACCTATTAACATTTGTTTCTAGCGAAATAACACATATATCACCCGCGCCGTACATTTTGTAGATTTAATGGTTTTACATGAATAAGTTTTCTTCGGCTTCTCTTTTAACAGATAGAAGACAAATATGTCGTCATGTTCACATACAAGAAAACTATTTGCTATCGTTCATTTTAAAAAATCGATTTAGTTTAGTTTTTTTTTTTACTATTTACCTACTTCTGGAAGAAAAGTTTGTAGGATTTTTGCATATTTCATATATAAATATCCCATTTTAACGTAATTTAAAAAAATCAGGCTATTATAATTTAATGTCTGTCTAAATCGTATCTTTCCTGGGTTAGTAGTCTTAAATTATCTTTCACTTTTCACCACACGCAACTCTTCTTTGGAATGAACTCCCTCTGCCTCTGAGGCAAGCACAGAGCAAATTCTCCTTCTTAAGCGCAAGGTATGTAAATAAATACCTCTCTAACTAGCTTATTTGATAGATGATCTGCATACATATACTAGGGTACATTATTTGTGTATGTATGTATATGTAGGTATATCTATATTTATATGTGTATGTTGATACAATTATTAAAGCAATGTATTATTGTTGATTTGTGTTTCCTATAGGTATTTACTCGATTTATACGATCCTGCACCAAATACAAGTTTCTCTTTAATCCAATGGTTAACTGGTGCCTCAAGGCATTAAGTCTGCCAGTTGTACTTTTTTTGTAATCGTGCAATAAATCTTAAATAAATAAATAAACATGCCGATCTTTGTGGCGCGACTTATCATCTTTGTCAGAGTTTAACGATTTTTATCACCTTTAACACTCTGTATCTCCTAAAGTATTGATAGAGTAAAAATATTGAGACATCATTTATAGGAAATTTAATGTAGAAGCCACTAACGAGATATTATAAATAGTTTCGTACTACAACCAAATAAGTTGAAAAAGAGACCTTTCCCCCTCTCCCTCCCTCCCGGCTTCGGTCCATCCCTCGAGGACTTTTAGTATATTCATCTGGACACCTTAAGGAATAATTGTAGGTACCCACTTTCAAAACTACACGAATTATTTGGTCTGATCAACGATTTTCATGCTAATTTTCTTATACTAAGATGATTACCGTTAAGATATGAACGAACGTAAGTTAGGTAAGGTACCTACTATTCGCCTTTTAACAATGATACCTATAAGGGGCGATTGTAACAAATTTCATTTTCGTGTCATATGTTCTATAAGAAATATTTCTTTGTATCTATTTTGTACTTATAGAAAACTATAGAGGGCTGCACGGCCTGCTGCTATTTAGTCTACAAGGTGACAACACGACGCAAGGGTTCTCTATAATGCTAAATTTTATAAGTAGATATTAGTTAGTTAGTTAGTTAGTTGTGCTGGGCGTTTTCCGCAACTCGACATCTATTGTGCCTTTTTTGCGTGATAACGAGGTAGCCCTATTCTAACCACCCTAGCTCCTCCACGAAACTTAGCATATGTTTTAGGTTGCTAATTGCTTCCTTTAGTGTTGTTGGAGTTCCTAAGTACTTACTCCTGTATACTTCTACCTGTCCGCATTCTAGGAGAATGTGTGTTGTCGTTTCCTCTTTTTCCATGCATGCTCTGCACATAGGACTGTCTGTTATGCCCATGTTATATAAGTGTTTGTTTAGTGTGTTGTGTCCTGTGAATAGTCCTACTATTTTCCGCAGTTTGTGTCTGGGTGTCTGCAGTAAGGTTCTCGTGAGCTTGTGGTTTAGCTCCGGTAGGACTTCTTTGGTTTGTCTACATGTTTCCAAATCATTCCAGTATTTATTGTGAAGTTGTTTGTGATGTTGGTTTAATTGGTATTGTATGTACGATAAAGGAAGTACGATAAAGATAGGTTCGGGTCCATATGTTGGTGTCTCTGAGCCTCTCCTCGCTAGTTCATCCGCCGCATCGTTCCCCCTTGAGCCACTATGTCCTTTTATCCATTTTATAGTTAGTTTGTTTCCAGCCTCGCTTACCTTTGTGAGGCTGTTATGACATTCGAGTGTGAGTTGTGTGGTAAATTTGTCGCTGCATAGCGCTTGTAGTGCCGATTTACTGTCTGACAGTATTAATATGTTTTCATTTTTAATTTGTCTTCTTTGTATTGCATTGCAGGCTTCTATTATTCCCACACATTCCGTTTGGAATACTGTGTTGTGTTCTCCTAGGGGCTTCGAGATGTGCATGTCTAGGTCTTCTGAGAAGACACCACATCCTGTTCCTTCATTTGTTTTTGAGCCGTCTGTAAATATTCTAAGATTTGTTTGATTTAGTCCTTCCTTCGGGTCTTCTGTTAATGATACGGCATAGTCTTTCCAGAAGATCATCGTTTTTGGTATTTTGTCAATAGGTGCTTCCAGTATTGGCATGTTAGCAACTGTATTATCATAGATTTGTTTATGTTTTGAACTTAGGGTTGACCACAGATTTTGGTTTTTCAACCGAAGTGCAGTTGCGGCCGCCTCTTTTTGTATGTAGATGTGTAATGGCAGGAGTCCTAGCATTATTTCTATGGCCGCAGTTGGAGTAGTCCTCATGCAGCCGGTGGTTGCCACACATGCTAGTCTTTGGGTCTTGTTTAGTTTTTCCTTTGCAGTGGCTAGTTGTGTTCGGGGCCACCATACTACCGCTCCGTAGCTGATCATCGGCATTATTACCATCTTGTATAGCCACAGTATGATGTGCGGGGCAAGCCCCCATTTCTTGCCCACCATTCTTCGGCATTGCCAGAAGGTCACTGTTGCTTTGTTTAGTTTATTTTCCAGATGTTTGCTCCAGTTTAGTTTGTCATCTAAAGTTATACCTAGGTATTTGACTTCCTTTGAGAGTGTCAGTCTTGCCCCAAAGAGCATTGGCATTTTGTATGTACCCAAGTTTCTTTTCTGTGTAAAGAGAATTGTGTCGGTCTTCTTTGGGTTTACCGTTAGGTCATTCTCCCTGCACCAGTTCTCTATCATCTTTAGTGCAGATTGTGTTAACTCAAATAGCGTGGGAATTACTAGGCCGCTGATTAGGATGACTAAGTCATCCGCATAGCCTATAGTCCTAAAGTGTTTATTGTTAAGTTTTGTTATCAAGTCGTTTACTACCAGGTTCCATAGTAGTGGTGATAGTACTCCCCCTTGGGGGCATCCTCTCATAACTAGTGCCTGGTGATCTCGGTTTTCCGTCAGTATTACTATTCTTTGTTTTAACATGTTCATTATCCATTCTGTTATCAGTTGGTTTGTTCCGTGTCTTTGTAATGCTAAGTGGATACTGCTAAAGTTGGTCTTATCAAAGGCTCCTTCTATATCGATAAAAGTGCCTAAGCAGGAGTTTTTCCTCTCCAGCGCATTTTCTATGTTGCTTACTACAGCGTGGAGGGCCGAGTCCGTTGATTTACAGTTAGATTTAAGTAGATATTAATTTCGTTTTATACGAGAGGAAATTACTTACAAAGTAGAAACCCGCCAGCTACGCTAGCGCCAATGAGAAGTCCAATATCCATAGTGTTCTGCTTGAGGACCAGTAGCCCTGTGGCTACCAGCACTGATAGGAATATCAGCCGGACCAGCTCCGCCAGAATAAATCCGATAAGGAGGAAATTGTGCAGCTGTCGACATTAAAACGTTACTTATATAAGTAGGTATTCAAGTAGGTACCCAAGTTAACATATTCGTTATAATTATTCTTACCGTGTATGTCCCGTAAATAAACAGGAGACATGATACTATGTATAAACACGTGACTGTTATACCCAAAGTGGTGTATCGTTCGAAATCTGGAAACGAAAAGATAACGAAGTGTATAAGACTAGGTATCCCTAGAGGCATGTAGCTACATGTAAAGATTTACTTCACGGTTTAATTCACATTATTCTTCTGTTGCTAACCCTGTTTACGGTTCAGGTATAGCAGGTCAGGAACAGAAGCTTTACCTCCGTGTTTTGGTTTTGCGTTGCATCGCTGCATCACTTGTTTGACATAAGTACCTACTTACCTATTGTGAAAACGATGCCACCGCGAGAATAAAACTCGAAGTAAACTTTGGGGTAATACAGACATTATCTTTTATAACTGGCAATATTTAAGAAGGTCGGTCATGCGTAGGTGCAGGAATAAGTCCCAAATCGCAAAAAATGTGTGTTTTAATTATTAACTTAACTATATTAACATTTCGGCGAATCTAATGTCGATAATGCTTTATATGGGAAAGCCAAATATTTTTTTGCGATTTTGAAGTTATTTCAATAGTAAACGATGTTACGGATGACCGGCATAATCACCTCCATGTTATAAAAGATACAACTTGTATATACATTTTTGTGCTGTTCGAGGATTTGAATGATAATAAGAATAACTACTAAGAAAAGTGGATACGGGTTTGCTAAGTTAAACTATAGTCTGACAAGCTAAGCCCAGGTAGGTAGTTTTTTTTTAAATTATGTTCTTCCCTTTTTTGGTATAATGGTATGAAAATAATAGAGAGACATATACATAAAAAAAAAACTACTGCAGCCTTGGCTTGTCAGACTATACCATATAGTCTATACCTTAGTCTACCTACCGTGGCTCGAGTAGGTACGTTAGTTAGGTACCTATGGTTTCTTTCAGTTAACACGTTCGGCGCCGGTAGCGTTCTACTGAGCCCTTATAGATACGCTATGCCGGCGGAAATTATCGCATGAGTAATTACTGGCATAGGAGATACGAGTAAGATTTTTTTGAACACAAAACGTTGTGCCACCGCCTCTGGACGGGTTAACCCTCAATATAATTGGAATATTACTGTCGAAAGTAAAACTATAGATGTCAGTGCGCATTAGTTGGGGTTAAATGTAGGTAGGCGATATTTTAATAATTGTAAAATATACTTTACGTGTCAAAAAATCATCTAAATAATCCTTGGTATAAATTAATATCAAGTTGTTGGTCCACGTCGCGATGGCATCCTTAGCTTCGTCGGGGTGGGTGTAAGCCAGGCCGAATCCAATCAATACCGCCAAGGCCTGCAACTGCATAGGCAAATTATTCTATTACCTTCACGATCGATAGCTATTGACGTGACTCGTGCTATGCATGTAGATTCGTTTACAATTATCAACTAGTCTACAGTGTATTACGTGGTTTAAGCCGTTTACAACTCGATAGTAGGTATTTTGTTTTTCTATGGACAATAGTTGAGTAGGCAGGAAATAAAAAAAGTGGTTAAGGAATTAAGTAGGTACCTATTTGTATCGTCTTCGTAGGTTTACCTAAGGGAATTAACGGTCCGGCAACGCGCATGTGACTTCTCGCGATTTGATTGGCAACCATAATAAAAATGTAAATGACTTACTAAAGAAAATATACCGATCAAAATCCCTCCTAAGCGTAGTGAAAACCAAAAGCAACAACTATAAACAAAAGCCATTTTTAACACTTTCGTTTTTTACATAATTTTACGCAGAGTGCCGGTCTAGTCTACTGAGGAGTGACATCCGTCATGAATAATGTAAATATCAATACTGGCTGGCCCGTTACGGGTTGTTTCGGAACAAATACGATAATTTAATAGATATTGATCTTGATGTATGAACCAGATTACCTACGCTTTTAGGAATCTCCCACCAAATGCGCAGCTGTTGTTTCGATAGAAAGGAAAATTCTGATATTTTGCCTACCTAATAGTACCTACTTGGTAAATAATAGTTGACGTTGAAATAACTATTCGGAACACCCTAAGTATCCATGGTAGGTACACACAGTGTTACACATTTAATAACTAACACGGAGGCATATCAGTTTCCCTACGGGGCTACTCTGCCATAAATGACTTTTCATCACACCTGCTCGTAAATGGTGATATTATATGCAAGCATACTTACACTTAAAGAGCTGTATTATTCCCATGGTTTTAAAGGATTCTCATACTACTTTACCGCCCGCCCGGAGCTCGCGGAGGACCTGCCCCGCACGCGCTCGCAGCACGCAGTCACTCCAGAGTACTGTGGACTGTGCAACTACACTACCGCTTATCATTATTGTTTCTTTACCTGTATAGAGTTTATTTATTTCCTCGCAAATGTGATGAAAAACATTGTGTGTACCACGGGCAGTAAGGGGATTACTAACTCGGGTCATTTAAAGCCCTCCGCCTACGGCGTCGGGCTTCAATAGACCCTCGTGAGTAATGCCCTTCTTACCGCCCTAGATGCACAATGTACTATTACAGTACAATTGGTGCTACTTTACCGCCCTAGGGCAATAATGACCTTTTTACGTGCCTGAGTCGTATATTCAAAGTGTCATATCAACTCGTGTCGATTTAAAACACTCCTTACGGTCGTGTTCCAATTTATCGCCACTCGTTGCGAATTTCCTCTTTTTCGCCCTTGTGGTTGTGTCGTAATGTACTATTTTATGTTAGTAGATAGATACTGTAAACCTTGAGAGCGTTGGTGGCCCAACTATATGACGTGAGACTTTCAATCCGAAGGTCTCGGGTGCAAATCCTGTCGGCTTGTACCAATGAGTTTTTCGGAACGTATGTACGAAGTATCATTTGATAATTACCAATCGCTTTTCGGTGAAGCAAAACATCGTGAGGAAACCGGAGTAATCCCAATAAGTACTATAGTTTACCCTCTGGGTTGGAAGGTCAGATGGCAGTCGCTTTCGTAAATCTAGCGCCTGCGTCAAATCTTGGGATTAGTTGCCAAAGCAGACCCCATGCTCCCTGAGCTGTGGCATACATAAGTCGCGAAAAAGAAGGAGACTTGCCTACCAGATTTCACGACGATCCGATCAGCAATAGGTAGGTAGGGGAGAGTGGGTAACAGTGGATTATTCGTTATATCTCTTAAGTGTGATGCTTTACGCACACAAAAAAACGCGTTTCTACTACTCATCTACACCCCCCTCCTACGTACTAGTCACTGACGCGCTGTCAGAGCTGTATCACATCACATGCTATCACACTTAGTTCAGTTGGTAAGTATGAAAGTATTTTTTTCGAAATTTAGAAATTTTGTAGTACTTCCAAATAATTCATGAATATGAATGATAAGTTTATGTTTTGAACTTGATATTTAATAAACCTGTTGTGGGTTATGTAGTTTTGGCTTGGGTGTAGGTAGTTTTCTTTTTGGTAATTTTTTTCTGTCATAACGGCCTATGGGTCACAGTGAAATATTTCAATTTGGGTCACAGTGGACTGAAGAAATTATTTGGCAGAAAAAAATAATTGATTGGATTCAGTGTAAGTTAAAAATAATAACGTATAATATCGAAACTAAAAGTTTAAGACTATTGCCTACTAAAAAAAATGTTAATTAGGTCTAGTTTAGGTTAAAGAGTCCAGTGTAAATATTAAGCTCGGAGATACAATTTTTTTGTTAATTTAACAGTTTAACACTGTATTGTTAATATTTAGTAAGTTTTTTTTCTATGTCACAATAGGCTGTCTCATAGTACAAACAAATGAGTAATAATTTGGAATTGTTGCCTTTTATTAGACATAGCTTCAGGTGATTCACTGTCACCCATGTGATGATCCAAAGTGACCCATCCCCGGGTCACAGTGGATAATTTCCCATTTATTTTTCAAGTTGCTATAACTTGTAAGTTTATGCAGTGTTTGCTAATAATTGCTTTTATTTTTGTAGATTAGGTACCTACACATCTTATGATTACTTATCATAGAATAATTATTTAGGTACAAACTTTGGATTTGCGGAGCTTAAAAAAAAGTGATCCACAGTTACCCACTCTCCCCTACTTGAGTTATCTTCGAACAAACATACAAATATACATACAAACGCGGTATTGTGTCAGAGACTTAATTATCTTTAGCTTTAGCTCTACTCAATAAAACTATGATAATGAGGATTACCGCGAGCCGCGAGTGAATTCGCCGTCGTTTTCAGTACATTTTTATTGGTTCAATTTATGTCGTGTCGTGTTTAGGGTATTTTTGAGGCAGAATTTATGCAGCTTTGAAACTTTGTTTATAAAATATCTTGGCACTAGAAATCAGGATCTACCAAGTCCTATGAAAATTTTGGCACCCAAACCCTCCCATGGGCTCCAGGGAAGGGGTAGCTTTTTATAAATGCACATTTTACAAACTAGGCAATTGAGGAGGTACGATACGAGTATCATTTTCGATGTAATTTTTTGCGCTCAATCGAATTACACCATATTCATACTTATAGGATCAATATTTTCCGAGATAGAAGGGTTTGTGTTGAACAAATTTTAAAATACGCCTAATTGGCATGGACAAAACTCGTGTAACTTGTGGAATATTTTAACTAGCGGTATTTTTTCCATGTCTACTTTTATTTTAGAGGATATCCTGAGCTATCGCATTACAGTTAAAAAACTTCAGGTCAAATACCTGGTTTTTGAGAAGCTGTAGGTATACATTTTGCCGCCAAAATGACATACATAGTTATATATTTAGTCTTATTTTACCTGCAGTTGTGGGTGTAGGTAAGTCCTTCATATACCTACGGAACCTTTAAATACAGCTTTATTTGTCATTGCCTGACTTGATCAATTATATTCGACAAGAATCAATACTGTTACATCTAATATCTACGATTTAATAGATAGGCTAAATTGAGGTTGATAAAGCTAAGTTAATAGGGGTAGGTACAGTCTGACACACACACCTATTTTCTTAGTAGTTACTTAGCAGTAAAATATTAAAGCTATATATATACACTAAGTACCTATTTCTCTACTGCTCCATAACAAATTAGTAATTTGTCACTTTTTTTGGACTACTTGTACAACTCAAAAACGTTAGTTATGTGGTTTTTGTAAACATGCCTTCAATTATTATAGATCTTTTCTAGCGAAAACTCTCCAGCTCCACGTGTAGAGAGCTTCTTAGATGCTTAGTAGCTGTAGGCAGAATATGCCCGCTTCTACCAAATAGACATTCTGTTATATGTGCTCTTTATCTAGTTAGTTATTGTACCCGCGATAACGACGTATGTTCATGATTTACAAGGGATCATATTATGGTCCACCGAGTAAATCAGGGTATCGTAACATTCGTAACTAGATCGTAACTAAAATTCAAGTGTAGGTATATTATATATTACATATTTTTGAGTAAGATGTGCACCACCACATTTTTCCACTTGACTGTACGTGATACAAAAGTATTTATAGTCTGACAAGTAAGCGAGCGCAGTAACAGTAGGATAGAAAGTATCATACTGTCTTTTTCTTACAATATTATTACCAGCCCGAAAAAAGGGATGGATATAGTTTTTTTTGTCCTGCTGTTACTGCGATCGTTGGCTTGTCAGACTATAGGTACGTATTTTTTATCATTATCTTTCTATATAAATGAAACAACATGCCTACCATACCACGAACATCGAAAATTGGCATTGACGGGAAAACCTCTTTGTCACTCCAACATGCAAGTGTGACAGAGACGGAGGTACAAATCCGCAATCGTTCGATTTTCGTGGTAAAGGCCCAGGTATACGAGTAAGTAGGTACTAACCTATAAATAAAAACAAAAAAAATAAAAATACCAGACAACAATATGTAATGACGCTATTTATCGATTTTAATTAAACACTTGAATCACCTACCTACCTTCATTTTTACTGAAAATTAAGCAAGCTGTTTTAGTATATGATAAACAAAGGTTAGCGGGTGGTCCTTCGAACCGGATATGGTCATAATCAGTGAATTAGGTAGGTAATGAGACACTATGACACTAATATTATGTTATTTTTTGAGTATAGGAACACGACATCTCCCCTGAGCGTTAGGAGGAGCTTGCGTTTAGAAGATCGAAATATGCTCTATATGAGAAGGATGGATATAAACATGAACCACAGTATACGCCTTTTACGAAAGTCTCGATCTAAGCAGTCCTTATAACTACCTACGCCGGCCATGAAAATTTGATGTTTTTATGACGACGTAGGTGGATGGTGCAGCCGTTTCTTTTAAAGAACGCCATTTCTTGAATAAGAGAGTAAAACGCGAAATTGCGTCTTGTAGCTTTTTTAAAATGTGACCCAGTTAAGCACAGGGAGGGTTAACAGTGATTACAAAATTAACTATGTTCAGAACGCACTTAAAATAAATGCAAAGTGTATTCACCATTTTAGTGTACCTAGTGTCAATCTGTCAATGTCAATAGAATTTCGGGCTCTATGGGGCTTGGCCTGCTTGACCAATATATTTGTTGAAATAAAATAACTAATAATATAAACTCAGCTAACATACCGGAAGCTGTTGTTAAAATTTGTAGAGCGTGTAATTCATTTGTGTTTATTTGTAATTAATATTATACGTCAAATATCCAAGGAAAATGGAGGAAGAAAGCTGTCTAATAAAAAGTCTCCCAAACGAAATAATAACATTGATACTAGACAAAAATGATATCTGCGATATACTCCGATTTGGTGCAACTTGCAAGCGCTTCCAAGACTTCGTGAGGAGTAATCAATACTTGTGGAAAGATATGACAAAGCGAACGTAAGTTTTAATCTTACTCATTGAGTTAAGGATATTTTAACTATAAAACTCTCGTGAGACTCGAACATATTAAATAATATTTAAAACGGGTCACTCACGTAATCGACAAAAAATCGACTAAATTACGTGAGTGACCCGTTTTAAATATTATTTAATATGAGTTAAGGATACTTATCTACAAAAGTATGTTAGTGAGAAATCAAGACATACTCCTTCTAATTTATTAAAAACATTGTTTCATATTATAAGTTAGTATAAAAATTACAAATACTTATATTATTATGGGCATTATTCAATTGTGTATGTCAAACTACAGTCTAGTTTAGAAAATCAATTTAGAAGAAACAATAATTATTTAGATTGTTAGAGAAGCGTAAACATTTTAAAATTAAAAGAATAATGGAAAAATTCCCCAGAGCATTCGGGATTTTTCTTTAATTATAAAATTGTAAATTTTGTTTGCAGACGTCTCAGCTTATTACAAAATTAGTTAAGCGAAAAATGTTTATTGACTGTAAAGAAAACTTATAAATTACTCATAATATAAAAAGAAGGTAATAAAACTACAATATCAAACCCTAGAACTACATACTTCTAAAACCTGTTCTGTGCTATAACTCGCCCAAAGGTCCGCATCACACTTGCAACATGCCATGTTGCATGATGATGAAGACCCGTTGGACTAACAATGCCCCAGAATGTTTCGTCTGTGGTTTATAAAATTAATTTATACACATCACATCATCATGGTGTTTTTCAGGTTGCCCAAGCCGTTATTTAAGATCCTGGAGGAATATAGTGATGGAGATTGGTTGATTGAACTGAAAGGGTATCACACTGTGAAAAAAAATGTGTATTTGGAGCTTATTGCAATGTCACCACAGTTTTATGGGTATTGCAAGCTTGTTTAGTAATTTTAAAGCAGACCAAATTTAATTATTTGTATGTTATTTTATCATCAACAATTATGTCACAATTTCAGTGTGATTTATGTAAATCCCAGAGCTAGTTCAATAGTTACTATATAAATTTATAAACATTTGTAAAGACTTTAAATCTAGTCTCGTAAAGTCAGTCCTATAAAACCCGAATATAATGACCTCTTCAGCTTTGGCGCTTTAGCTAACTACCAGTTACTTTACTTTTGAAAGATGGAATAATTTAAAGGACCATGGGCAAATTTGTATGGGGGCTCGCCCCAAAACCAGCAGAGATGAGACTTATGTCTTCAAACGGGTCTTATTGTCTGCTTCATTTCATTATATGGGCAACAAGTTGAATTATATTGCAGATCTGAGATATTCGTATTTAAATGTGAGTATTATGTAAGTAAAATATTCACAACCGCTCGGCGATGATGGCGGATCCACACAGCCTTTTGTTTTGTTAGGGGGGAATGCGTTACACATACCACTGGGGTGCGTTTTTTTACTAATTATTGACTGACAAAAGTCTAAATATCTCAGTTCTGCAATGGAATTAAACTTGGTGTCCATATAAAGAAAATAAGTAAATAAAAATATGTATGTATCAAATGAGATAACTTTCAGCTCTGTTGGGTTTGGGGTAAATTTGCACATGGTCCTTTTGTGCATTATTTGAATGATAAATATATATGATATTTTTTTTAGGCAAGATAATGATATAAACATACAGGATGTGAGACCCTTTTTTAAAGTAGCCCTGGTCAACAGATTCAGCTTAAATTTTGCAATATACATTTTGCAAGATGTAATCAGGAAAGGTAATGTTATGATCAACAATAATTGCAAGACAGTAAAAAAGTAAGTAACTTTTTTTCTAATAATACGTATATCAAATGGAATTTATAAATACCTACCTATTTGATGCAGTGTGCATTGGATAGACATCTGCTATTTATGTAGTTTATACAACTAGAGATGGGCCGAATATCCGGTATTTGGCATATTCGACGAGTTTCCCAATGTTTGTATTCAACCAAATATTTACTGAATAAACAAAGGAAATAACTAGCATAGATTTGGATAACGACATCCTATTCCAACATTCTATGGAACTACCAAAAAGAGATAAATATGTGTCAAAATTGTAAAAACAATTAATTTGTAAACAAACTAAACCTAAGATAAAAAAAAACCAGAGTTGTTTTAATATTCTGAGTCCAAATATTCGATTTGGTTAGAGCTGAACCGAATGTTGTACCGAATATTAGTATTCGCCTAAGTCCGTGTGCAGCCCATCTCTAAATACAATAATATCATGTACTCATAATTCCTGGTGTACAGTAACTTAGTTTTTAATATTAACATTTTTAATCTTAGGCCTTTCACATTGACGGAAATGCACTATGCGAAGATTGTTCTGAGACATTTAATTCACACATTCCTCTCTCTAAAGTGGGTGAGGGCCCATGTGAACAATGAGCTGTCGCCTGAGAATGTCTGTAACTTCTTCATTCAGTGGGTAGACACCCTCCACATACACCCTGATGAACATATTGAAATAAGGGTAAATGATCTATCCTTCCATACATATATGCTTTGTAAGAGAGTTTAAGAGTCAACCATATGAAAAAAATAGGATTTTGGAACAATGAAGATCAATAATAATTTAATGATTGTTATTACAATATTTTGGCTAAATGTGAATGTTATGGTTTTATTATTGTTGTTACTAACTAAATTGATATTATAGAATTGATAATTATACTGTCTGTTCAAATATAATATAAATAGTAACATGGAGACATAAAGCAAGCATCATGTTCTTTCAGATTACTGTCTATTGCTAGATGGCGTCATCAACGTCGCGGGACTCAGTTCCGTACAGTTTATTCAGCGCTTAAACCTTTCGTTCCTAGTATGAGCTTGGCAGCGCCATCTATTAAAAAAGGTGTATAGCATTTTTATCATTATTTGTTATTACATTTCAGATAAGTGATCTGGTTGAGAAAGTGAAAATTATTTTGCGTGAAGACGAAATTAGGAAGAAAGCCGTTGAAGACGATGAAGACAAGCAACGAATAACGGAAAGAGATATATTGTCAGCAGTTACCCAAGTGGTGTACCATGATAGGCATATGGCCATCACTACTGCAGCTAATTTGGACACTCTGGATATTGTAAAGGTCCGTATTTAAATTTACCTACTTGCATGTTTATTTTATATTTTTATTGTATGTATTGTGAATACTATGCATATTGAGTGAGAACACGCCTCGTTAGGTTAATAAAAGGAAAGGGACAATTTTTAAAATTTGACTATTTTACAATTTCTGTTTATAGTTTTTCGTTTAATTTTATTGTATAAATGTCGATCCGCTTTAACACACACACACACACACATACACACATACATATCTAAATACTACATAAATATCTTCATAAGAAGTGCGGTAGGTATACAGATTTTTGCATATATAAGCCAGTGAATTTTTTCACATAATCTAATAACAGGGAAACATAACATTTCGTTCGCTTTTCAGGTTCTCGACAACAAATGTGGCAACGTGCTTGTTGTGACCGCGATTTACCAGGCAGTCGCTAAGTTGTGCGGCGTGAGCTGCGAGCTCATTGCGTTCCCCAACCACCTGTTCCTGGAGTGGCGCGATAACTCGGATCCTAAGAACCCGCAGGTACAATTACTTGACGACTTTTTCGGGGAGGTCCATAGTTCATCCGGTTATCAATAGATCCACATCGAACATCCTGGCCGCTCGAAGCAGCTCGGTCTGTGCAGCTTGTGTGAAGTTTACGCAATGCCTCGGCCGAGACACAGCTACACAAACCCAGCAGCAGCTGGTACCGTCGGTGGAACCGCCTGATCCGAAAATTTCGCGTAGGTACTCGTTTTATTCTAGGTAAGTGTTTTGTTAGGTAAATGTTGAATTCGTTAATTCAAAACTTAAATGGATGTCTTAAGAAAAAGTGACCTGTTCAGCACACAGGAGTCGAAAACTGCGTCTCTTGCATTCGTGGCAGACGCAGTCTCGTACTTCATTGTATTTATCAAAATTATACCTACTTATGGAGTTCGCCAACTGGTTTCAGCGCCACAGCCCTGTAAGCTTAACTGTGAAGCTAATACATATACTTATTACATGGAAATAAGTTCTACTATCGAATGGATTTTGTTTAACACATTCAATATCGGCTGTTCTTCCAGGGAACGGAAAAAGCTATTCACCGCAAACATCGAAATTCAAACTTTCATAAAAATTTTATTTACGCAGTATACGGCCGGGACGATTATCGTCTGTCACGCTATGTGTCATTTTCTCACTTTATATATGATAGGTTATAAAAAACTTGAACTTTTACACTAACAGAACCGTTCAAACTATTTCAAGTATCTCGTACATCTACAGGTGTTCACAGTGGACCCTTCCAGCGGGGAGCTGAACCGCCGCCGCCGCTGCCCGTTCTCGCAGAACGGCCCCACGACCAACTACAAGTACTGTCCGGATTCCTTGCTGCAATACATTTGCTCCTCGTTTCACATGAGCATGGGGGCTATCCGTAACTGGTAATTATGGTTAACTATTGTTAGAGTATGTATAATATTATGAATTGTTCTTCTTCTTCCTAGTGTTTTCGTATAAGCCGGCTTATGCCACGGCTTTCGTACGTAAGTGTCGAAAAACTCATTGGTACGAGCCGCCAGGGAACGCTTTGAAATGTCGCACGCTCATACCCTAAGCCACCAACGCTCTTATTACCTTGTACCTATTAAACTAAGCTAAATAAGTCATAATTTATGAGATATTATTCTCTTTATTCATTTTGTCCTTAAGTTAGGTCTTTATAATATGATTGTAAAAGTAAAATACAAAAACACATACAAAATACATATAATCTTATTATAA
Organism: Lathronympha strigana; assembly: GCA_949128165.1. NCBI lineage: Eukaryota > Metazoa > Arthropoda > Insecta > Lepidoptera > Tortricidae > Lathronympha > Lathronympha strigana. The sequence goes on along the minus strand of OX421909.1, from coordinate 12,581,587 downwards.
AAAACCTAACCTAGAGTGCCGCCGGTGCGTTCAAGTTTCATACAGTGCGTTCAAGTTTCGCGTAATGTCACTCCTAGGTACAATTCTTACCTAGTAGTGACGTCACAAGCCCCCACCACGGAACTTTGAGGCTCTTTATCTTCGTCAATTTTAGTTAAATTGAAAAAGGATAAAATACGTGTCTAATCATTTTCGATAATCTAACTGACGGACTAATTACAATTATAAGTAGTTTTTCAACCTAGTCGTTATCCCTAGTACCGCGTTCTTCATCTGACCCTTGATCCAGCCGCCTAGCGAGAGTCTCTCAAGATGTTAGTCGAGACTCTTCGCTATGAGATCGTTCGCTGAAACGACTATCGGGACAATGATCGTCGAGTCAACATCCCACAAGGCACGGCACTTCGTGGTCCACAAGATCATATTTAAGAGCAAGTCGCTGAATAATTCTGGCTACGAGATTATGTCTGTGCAAGTACTTCCCGTTAGCAAGATGAGAATAACCGGAAATAATATGCCCGAGTGACTCTCCGGGACGGCGGCATGCCCGAAAAATGTCGTACGGTCGACATTTTCGTCCTTCAGGATATATTTCCGGTAGTTATTCGTCATGATAACTTCGTCCGCAATTGCACAGACAAAACCTTCGGGTTCTCCGAAGAGGTCCCCGTATCAGTTCACCGACGCGGGCAGATCCACGTCGGGACCCGTGAGGGCCTTGTAGAACCGCCCGTTTAGCTCTTTGCTCTTCCATACCACCTTGCGGTCCTCGGTGCTTAGTACCACAGGTTTGCGCCAGTTATCGTTTGCCAAGGAGAGCGGTGTGAGATTCTTGTCTACTGTTGCATCCGACACTCGTTGTTAAGGAAATAATTCCTGAGAGTGTACACCTCACAGTTGTGAAGATTTGTGGCGTTTAAAAAGCCGCGACCTCCACATTTCCGTGGGATGTTTAAGAGATATTATAATTATTATGATTAAGCAGGCAGAGGCAGACAGTAGGTAATTATAAATACTAATGCCTGTATCTGGTGTCCTTGTGGTAAAGATATCACTACGAAGTAGAATTTGAGATGTGCTTGTCTAATGTCTAGCTTATTTTTTTATTTATTGAGCAATTACAACTTTCTGCGGGAGTTTGTTCCAAGCTTTGACAACTCTATTGCTTAAGAAGTGCCTATAAGGATTATTGTGGGACCTACGAGTGACCAGCTTCGGTTGATGGCCTCTTCGGCGGCTGTTCTTGTTGCGTTCAAGTATCTTGTGAAATTCTTTGAGGTCATAGTGTTTTTAAAAATTTTGAATGTCTCAATTAGGTCCCCACGTTCCCTGCGCTCTTTAGCACTTGCAGTCTATCCACATAAGCCTAATTAAGCCACATAAGCATAAAAGTGCGTTGGACTTTCTCTAGGATATCAATATTCTGGACAAAGTAAAGACTCCACACTTGGAAGGCATACGCCCGACCAGAACGCCTACCACGAACCGCGAACGAAAGTATACCTCCCTTTCGCACTTGTGATTTCTCACTCAAGTGCGACAGAGAGGTGAAACTTCGTTCGTGGTAGGCCGCTCGACTAAAGGTCTGAAATATGTTGTGTGAATTTTGAGCATCATATCTGCCGTCAAATGTCCAAACGCTTTCCTTATATGAGACCTATCCTTGCTTTATTTACAATTGCAGTTATGTGTTCCTCCCGTTTCAAGTTCTCAGTCATTTTGATGCCCATATCGTGTCATATGCGCACTTGTGCCTTGACAGCCGTCAATGGTTTGTTCTCCAAATTATATGTCAGATGAGGGTTGTTATTTCCTATATTTTTGGAGCACAGTGCATTTTACAGAATTTAGGTTTTGAACCACTCCTTAGAGACTTTCATAATCACACACATCATTTAAATTACTAGCTCTTTAAGACATATGTAATTAATACCCACACCCGGTTAGCGGACGAAACTTGTAACACAAACGATATATAATAAATATGTTTCTATTCTATTATTCTATTCTATTCTATTTATGTAAACTAAATATGATTTTTTACTTTTGTTCAGGAACACGCTCAATGCTTTGCATCTTCTGGATTTCCTGGGATCGAACCACAGCACACACAGCTCATACAAAAAGTTCTTGCCATATTTGCTGGACCCGACCCACTTGTCGGCAATGACTTCGCCTCTCAATCTGAAGCACGTAAGATATTACAGTGATATATGAACAGCTTCATTATTAGTTAGAATATTGATAAATAGAACAAGAGTTGACTATACGATCCGCATTCCTCCAAAATTCATGCAATAAGTGGTCACAGGACTCATTTCCATTCTTTTTATTTGGCGCTTAGATTATTGTATCTTTTGCAAGATTGCCTGTAAGTATTTATAGAATTTCCTACTTAAACAAAAACTACGGAGTCCCTGAACAAATATTTAATTGCAACTTTAAGTAGAAATTTGACGCCAGCCCCATGTATTTCGTAATTTTTGCCCCCTCTTTTATCGGGTATTGGAAATAAATTAATATATAAGATAAATTTTCTCTCAATGTCTGGGTTAACCTTGTATATAACTATTCAAAGTGGCTTTAGTCGTTCGAGATATTTATCGATGTGACAGACAGACAGACAAATTGAGTCACACCATAAGGGTTCCTTTTAACAATTTTGGTACGGAACCCTTAAAACAGCACAATGACTATTCTTCCGCCATCCCTGGCGCCATCACTGTACTAAAAACAAACATTTATAAGTACGAGTAGGTGTATCCTACGTGTAAATCTTTTTCTAATTATATGCGTGTGTTTCGCAGTTGAGCACTCCTCACATCGAAATAGTTAGAGCGCTCTCCAGGAACGAAGTACCCATCGATTGCTACAAGAAGCGGGTAAGTAGTTTTTAAATAAACACAAATTATTGCTCTTGCCAGGATTTGAATCCTGTTTGAAATCAAATCGAGTTTCAACGAAGCTACGATTATTTCTAAAACTAGGTACACCTTGATAACTCCATTACCTACTGCCATACTAATACCTATTGCCATTTTGTTTGGTAATCGCTAGTCTGAAGTATATCACTAAACCCCCTTTTCCAGTTTTCTATAAGAAAACGCACCAGTAACGTGAAGTACGCTGTGGGCATGACGTGCTACCACACGCGATACGACTACGTGTGCATCGTGCGCAGCTGGGACCTGCACTGCGCGCTCAAGTGGCAGAGCCAGATGACGGCCGAGAGCCTATACTACGGCGTCATGCAGCCCTTCTACAATGTCATTGCTGCTGACCAGTCGGAGCGTTATGTGCCCCAAGGTAAAAATCATGTTCCTTACATAAAAATCCAGTGTATTACAGCATACTTGACTTAGAATTTGGCAAGCAACTATTGGTGTAAACCTACTAACTAAAATTCGCTCTATGCACGTTAAATTATCACGCCAGGTGCTACATCCATCGCGCCGCCCCAATACTTTGGCACTACCAAGTTCCTCTAACTTAGCGTAGACATAAGTAGTATTTAGGACATGTTTATATTTAGGTCTTTTAATTATTTCAGAAAACCTTAAGGAATTAGATCGGCCCACCCGCCTGTACCACCTCGAGGACGTCATAGCGACCGAGTTCACTCATTTCGATGGTTTCGCGTATATCCCGAACGACGAGAAGAGATCGGAGTTCCCGGACGACGAACCGATCGTCAATGTGTACCGCGAGCGAGCTGAGCTCCTCAACTAAACGGGAGTAGCCAGCGAAGGTCGCTTGGTAAAATGCCAATTGATTGGCACAGGATTGTTTACTAATAACTTGGGATATAGAGTTGAATGTGCCAATAATGAAGTTAAAACTCAACGCATTTGATGCCACTGATACAAAGGTTTCTTGACATGCAGGTGTCAGGATATAACTTGTGTTTGAGTACCAGAGGGTCCAAGATATTTTTGGTTGGTATCAAAGAAATACCCATAGGTATACCAGGGGAAAAGTAAATCAATATAGTACACAAATACAAGAGCGTGGTAAGCGATTTGCAGCTTTTAAACTCATTGGAATTGTGCCGACAATAGGTAGATTTACCTTATCAATATCAAACTGCCAGGAATACAGGGCTATATCACTTTCCACGGCTCGCGAAACAAAGCGAATCTTGCCTAAGATACCCATGTAGAGTATGTGTCTATATATGTTTAGTGTGTTCACCCGCATACCCTGGAGCCTAAATGGTCTCGTACCGTGCGGTTTATGAGGAACTTCCTCCCGCGGACGCTCCGGCTGTGGAATGAGCTCCCTGCCACTGTTTTCCCAAAGGACTACAATATGGGGTTCTTCAAAAAAGGAGTGTTAAAGTTTTTAAAGGGTCGGCAACGCGCATGTAACACCCCTGGAGTTGCAGGCGTCCATAGGCTACGGTGACCGCTTACCATCAGGCGGGCCGTATGCTTGTTTGTCACCGTCGTAGTATAAAAAAAAAAAAGTGTCTGTCTATTGATAAAAAACCTTACCATATCTCGCCTTGCTGAAATCGGATCGAAGGCAGTGTAATTAATTATGAAAACTTTAGTTTGTATGTATATGTATATTACACTCCTATATCTGCTTGAAGAAGTGTTCTGTGTAGTATCTCTTGCAGATTCAATGGAATGTACCTATCTGTAACGGTGTATTCATTCAGCCGTTGACCTACTTAGGGCAACTTGCGCCAACCAGGATTAACGAAGTAACCCATTGCTAGCTGTCAAATTCCATGGACGGACCGGCTTTTGTTAGACAAACTAACTACAACCTGCTACATCACAGTGTTATTAGGAAGAATATAATTGGAGCCAATATGGAATAATATATGTGTCTATACAATAAATAAATAAATGTTCTAATAGGTAAGTTTAATGTTAGATGTAATTAGTGTTGACGCAATTTATATTTCTGACTATCCTATTATAAATAGTGACCAATCAAAATAAAGTATAAAAATAGTGAACATGTGAATCACGATATTGGTTTTACTTATAAGAAAAAAAACTATTTAATGTTCACATATTTATCTACAAGATGTTTAACTTTTCCACCGACCTCAGTAATTAGGGTTCTGTACCAAAATGGTAAAAAAGGAACCCTTATTTATAATATGCAACAACAAGTAGGTACAGTTTATTAACATTCATGAATTATAATAAGGTTTACAAATTGCGCGTTATATAAAGTAATGCCGGTGGAAATGATAAACGCATAGTGAACTACGAGTAACCTACAGATTGCTTGAAATTATTTTGGCATATCTGTTTTAAATTTATTGCGTGTCTATTTTTTGAGAGAGCATCACAGCCTGAGACATGAATAGGTCGTGCACAAGGGCCGTGTCGAGAGGATTTGACTAAGGAGAGGCTTTGGAGCATTGTAGTAAATAGATTTTAAGTTCAGGAGGGCAATGATTGGAGGGCAGCCAAAATTACTACTGCTTACCCTACAAAGGACACTCAATATGTCCTTCTTATTTTTTTTTTTGACTTTGAGTTAAGTAGGTACCTACTGGCAAAATTTGATGATTCATCGTGTAGTTAAAAAGCTATGAAAATTGTAAAGAGCAGGAAAGAATTGTGCTCAATGTCGGCTGTGATCAAATAAAAGTGCGTATAATCCAGTTATTGAACTGACAGCTTGTATGGAAATTTTGACGATTTGGGAAATAATTAATAATAGCTGATTTTTTTAGCGTAACGGATATATCGTGAGTTATTATGTAAGCAACAAAATCCAACAAAATATCGGTATATGCAAATTGTCATAAATATGTAGACATATGTTTCAATCGTTTTACTTGTAAGATTTTTACGTATACATGTTTTTTTAGTCGTTTAAAATGGGTCAGGGCCTTTTTTTACATATTAGGTACCATTTTTTCTTGCGAAATAACAAATCTATCACCCGTGCCGTGCACATTCGAGATTTAACTTTTTTACGTGAATAAGTTTCCTTCGATTTAAAGATTTAAAGACAAATACCTATGTCGTCATGTTTTCAAAAAAGAAATATACTTATTGGATACCGTAATTTAAAAAATCGACTAGATTAAGTTTTATTTATTTAATTTTTACCTACTTCCGGAATAACATTTTGTAGGATTTTTGCATATATGTACTTATAAATATCCCATTCAAACGTAATTTGAGAAAATCAGGCTATTATTATTTAATGTCTGTCAAAACCGTATCTTTCCTGGGTTAGTAGAGGCAAAATAATGTGATGAAGTGTGTATGTACGAATGATGGAGGTGCCTATTACCTACCTAATATAAAATAAAAAGAACGTTATGCTATATTTTTATCGGTGGGTTATATATAGCGTTATTATTATAATTAGCGCAATAGGTCTGCTCTTATAAAGAGTGACATTGCAATGAAACCCAATAACACCGAACGAGCAATCAAGGTTTAATGGTAAAGAAATCAATTGAATTGAAGTGTGAAATTAATTAATCTTTTTCCAGGCATTCTTAGCTCTGCTATTTAAGGTTCAAACTAGATTGCATTTGCACATAAGTCACTCGTCTCAAAAGGAATAACCAAAACATATGTATACCTATTTGAAGAAGTGTTAATTCTGACCTATCTCGTGTAGCTCACGAAACATGGTATTGAGTAAAATCAGATCGATTTTCGCTTCATGCGTACATATGTCAAAGGGCGTTTTTATTAAGTATTTGTTGTAGAAAAATATTTTTTTGCTAAATAGGAAATTTTCATGTGTTTTCTATTCAGAATTGCGCGCTCTTTAAATCCTAGTAGGAGAAAAAAAGTGTCCCAAGATTTGTTTTCCATTTAGCCACCATTTTTTCACAAACTTAGTATGGCGGAAGCGCAATGGAAAGTTTGAAAAATGTATGGAAATTTTAGGACACATTTTTCTCCTATTAGGATTGAAAGAGCTCTCGATTTTGAGTAGAAAACAGATAAAAAATTTCAATTTAGCAATTTTTTTTATCTACTACAAAAAATTAAAATGCCCCAAACCATATCTTTTCTTCCTAGGGTTTTCCCGGCTTATGCGACGGCTCACGGAGCCTGGGTCCACGATTAGTTGCCAAGACCAAGATATGGCGTAAGCGCTAGTTGACCTTCCAACCCAGAGGGCTTAAACTAGACCTTATTGGGATAAGTCCGGTTCCCTCACGATGTTTTCCTTTACCGAAAAGTAATTGGTGAGTATCAAATGATATTTCTTACATAAGTCCCGAAGACTCATTGGTACGAACCCGCAGGATTAGAACCCGCGACCTTCGGATTAAAAGTCGCACGCCTTACCGCTGGCGCTGGGCCACCAACAAGCAAAACTGTCAAACTTTAGTGTTATTTAACGTCAAATGAAATTTTGACTTATATAATGAAATTATGATTCTTCCAGTAGTCAGTCCTATCAAGGGACTTCCGGTTGATACTCAAGATGCCGAGGACGCCTCAGGAATAGCTTTTTCTTTTCCGCCCGTTTAAAGTTGTTGATAGCTTATTATGCAGTAAACTAACGAAGAAGTGTGCAGCAAATAGAAAATTACTCTTGAAACGCATGTAATCATACTTCGGTCATCAGTCGGTAGTTCGGGGTCAGGCCGCCTCGGGCTTCGTAAAGAGAGCTATCTTCTTCAGTTCAAGCTAGGCATCCACCGTAAAACGTCGCTCTAAGAGCAATTTATCTTAAAAAAAACTGAACTAAACTGTGCAATCGGAATCTATGAAATTTAGCATAGACGGACTCTACTTAGAACTCTTTATTATTATACCTTTTTTATTTGAGGGATTATTTATAATTTATAAGTAACTATGGGTTAATAAGTGGTTATGTGGTACTTTACTATAATTGTAAGGTTGAGGCAGAAGTGAGTTGAAACTGGGTATTCAATAACATTAGTGTACGTAGTGTGGTCCAAAAGTTTCCGGCGTTACAAAGAAAATAAGTAAATACGAGTACATTTACAATTTTATTTTTTAATATAGTCTCCGTCTATATTAAATACACTTTTCAGATCTATGAATTGGCATTTCAATCCCTCTATATAAAAACTCCGAAGTTTTGTCCTCAAAATGGGCGTATACTGCACGGGTCACTTCATCATCAGAAGAAAATCTTCCTCTTAAGTCTGCCTCAAGTTTGGAAAACAAATAGTAGTCACTCAGGTCCAGTTCAGGGCTATAGGGTGGGGTGACGAATTTCCTCGATGCCACACTTGGCAACAGCAGTCTTGATGATTGAAGCGGTATGAACGGGAGCATTGTCGTGGAGTAGCCGCACACCTCTGCTAAGTTTACGTCGACGTTTTTCCTTGATTGCCTCTCGTAACGTAATTGTTCAATAAGGGTAGCATAAACCTGCCGTTCACAGTATTATTACGTTATTTTATGTCTATCAACAGTATTCCGTGACAATGCCAGAATATGGTAGCCATTATCTCTTTGATGGATTGGGTAACCCTGGCCTTCCTAGGTGGCATTTCACCAAATTGACGCCACTCCATCGATTCCCTTTTGAAAAGAGGATCATAGTATAAAACCATTGTTTCGTCCCCAGTAACAATTGCCTCCAAAAAACTTTTTCCATATTTTTTATAAGCATCTAAAACTTCCTGAGAGCGTGCTTTTCGCTCACTTCGTTGCAAGCTCGAAAGAAGTTTGGGCACCCGCCTGGCACTAACTTTATTCATGTGAAGATGTTCATGAAGAATCCCTAAGAACTGAAGTTATCGAAAGCCCTGTTTTTGCCGCTATTTCCTTGGTCTTTAATCTTCGGTCACTCAGAACTTCCTCTACTACTAACTTGACGCAGTCGTCGGTGACTGCCTCCACAGGCCGACCGAAGCGAGGTTCGTCGTGGATGGTCGCCCGTCCTTAACAAAACTGTTAACTCCATTCTTTCACGGTGGAAAATGAAGGAGAAAATTCCCCGTAAACAGCATCTAATCTTTTTTTAATATCGGTGGAACTGACCCCTTCCTTTGTAAGGAACTTGATGACGGAACGATATTTCAACTTATCCATTTCGATCCCGTTGTTCTAAATGCCGCCGCCGTGAAATTAAAACCGCAAGCAATAGAAATGTAATAAAACAACTATAAACGAAAGAACAATAAATTACGATCACAATGAATTTTTTTTTTGAACCAGCCGTTACTTTTGGACCGCACTACGGATCAAAAATGTAGAGTTTGGCCCGACACCCAGCCCTCTTGTCTATATTGCTTTTACTGCAATAGATTGAGATGTTTACATTTCCGAAGGACGCAATTAACTTCACATAGAATAAGGTAATCATTGTTGTCACAGCTTTTATGCCGTCTACTATACGCAGCGAAATAATAAAACAACTAGTATTAAAGTATTTTTATTTATCCATATCCCCGCAGTGCTCAAATAGTTGTTGACAAATTTATGAAAAACGAGATCATTTCAAAGTCTTCGTTATATTAATGAGACTTTAAACATATTTACAATTATCCTAGTTGTTGAATCTCGATTTTGAAAGGATTACAATGGCACTACTAGAGGAGGCAGACTTCCAATGCAAAGCGCTGATATATTTATACGGACTACCCTTACGACTTCGTAAGGTAGGTATTTTACTAATATTTCTAAATCCAGAAACTAAAAGCAAAGTTATTTTAAGTACAGAGCTATCTTAGAATTTAATGATTTATTGTGGCGTACAAACTATGAAGGGCTTTTGCTGATCGTCTCTTATGATGTTAAATCCTAAATTCCTAAAATTGTGTGGTATAGTAATTAAATAAAACTAATAATTAAGGAAATTTCAGAATGGTCTGACTAGTTCAGATTTTGCATTTGGGTTATACAATTACAAGCCCTTCCGGGTGCCGTTAAAAACATTAATGATACGTCCTTAAAAGCGATTTTTTTGGCTTCAACATATTAATAGTAACAAGTGACATAAAGAAACACCAGGAATGATAAATTTCAAAATGAGGCTGCGTTCCGGTACGTTCGTAAAGTGCCTTCAATCGTCTTGATGGTTGCCCATTAAATGCAGAAATGTCGATATCGATTTAAAGTTCGTTTGTATTACTACGATTACGGGACTTTACTAAGAATTATAGCTACCTAACAGTTAGTAAGGTCGGGAGCGTAGTTCGGCATGTAGCCTGATATTCCTAACCGAGAGACTGACAGTTTGACTCTTAAAGCTTTAAGTTTACACGAGTATGGTCGTTGGCAGTCATAGGCAGGGATCGTTACCGGTATAACTAAAAATCGAAATATCGCCCAAGATTAGGAATATTTCATTAATTTTATAAAATGGTATTTAGGTAAGGACAATTATTCATCAGATTTGTTGAATATAATCCTGAAATATGCATTAAAATCAGAGATACCGAAATTGAATACCGGTTAATTTGTATGAAAATTATACCGGTATACGATCCCTGGTCATAGGCGACTCACATTTTAGATGATTGCGTACATTTATATTATTTAAAAAACATTTAAGAAGTTACATAGTTACAATTATGCTTTTTTACCATCATGCTATAAAGTTGCAAAAATAAATGATTAAACACTAACTACATAACTATAAAAATAAGTAAAGAATTGGCAGCAGTTATGGTGTTCTGGTAGCAGAGACACCTAATCAGTATATTTAGTTTAATAAACCACGTCGAGATCAGCAAAAGCGCGCGTGCGTTTCACAGAACACAAACGTGACATGAACGAACATGATATCTCAGTACTCGTGACATTTAAACGCTAGTGTAAACTCATAAAACGATTAATTGTAATGTAAATCTAACTTAATATTGTCCCTTCGCGAAATATTTAAATGGTCAGGGATCGGAGTGAAGGAATATTAAGTAAATTCACAGTATCCTAACCAATATTTATAAATGTAATCACGGGCCCTACCGCATAACAAACCGTAACTTGTAATACAAGTGGAGGCTCCTCTTAGAAAAGCTGAAGCTAGTCCTCCCATTGTTTTGAATGTTACAACTAATTACGCAATAAGCCCAAAAATTAACTATCACAACTATTATTAAGTAAATTTTAGGTTTAAACACAGCAAATTTACAATTTGTCCAAAAATACTACATTATAATATAAAGCCGAAATATAAGATGGAACATTCGCTTAACATCTTGAGTATAGAGTTGTCATTTGGATCAAGTTTGGTTACAATTAACTAAAATTAGAGTTTAACTGTAGGTTAGAGATTGAGGTACACCATTGACAGTCTTTGATTTCAGGATCCCGTTTTCGTAGGACATCACAGTCTCCCGACCATTCTCTGTCACCCTGTTGGCAATAGGAAACAAATTATAAAATTAATCACTAAAAAATCCAAAGATAATAAAGAAAAATCCAATTAATAATAGGGAAAAGTCTCAGCATTGTGTCCAAGATGTGTACAATAATCGAGCGAGATGTAACCATAAACTTATACAGTGTGGAAATAGATTTTGGGTCAGTGAGGGCAGCTACCAGATCCCGTGTTGCTAGGCGAAAATGGTCTTAGGAGACCTTCCTTCGATTTCAAATTAATGAAGATTGGCGTTTACAGATTTTGGATGAAACATACAGGATGCGAGAAAATGGTCATTTTTGACGAACTGTTTTTTTATGCCAATCGATTGTAAAAAAGTTCGTGAAAAATGTAAATAAAGTTCACTTAAATGTATGAAAACAGTTTCCTTTAATTTCTGGCTTTTTTTACATTACCGAAAGTTGACTCCAAGGAAACTATTGATACTGGATAGAAATGGAATCGATTGTCATAAAAAAATACATGTAAAAAAAAACTTTTTTCATATTCATACAAATTGTATGGGGAAAGTTTTTATCAAATTTTTGGCTTTTCTATCCGGAAATTACTTTTTGGTCCCATACAAGCTTTTGATCCTGGACATGATTTGCATGGAATTGATTGGCATTAAAAAAACAGTTTGTCAAAAATGACCATTTTCTCGCAACCTGTATGTTTCTTCCAAAATCTGTAAACGCCAATCGTCATTAATTTGAAATCGAAGGAAGGTCTCCTAAGACCATTTTCGCCTAGCATTTTTAGAAGTCTCTGAGCAAACATTCAGTGTGAGGAGTACTACCTAAGATAAAATTTGTTATTTATATTTATTTATTTAAACCTTTGGTAAACAAACAGGCATAATCAATAGACATAGTTAACAAATAACACATAAATACATAAGCCACACAGTTTCCACTAATGACTAATATCATTTCAGTTGCTCAGTGTGATATTAAGAGAGTTTAACAGTTATTTAACTTATTTGACAACATGCATTAAATAAAATTTATCAAAATATATTCATACGACTTCAAATGAAAATTAAGATTTTACATAGGAAAAAGATGAGTACTATTAAGCATTACTGTTTCTATTGCAAGTTTTACTTGTTATTGCAGAGACATACAGTTTGAATGGCAGGTGGAATATATCAATGTCGGTAATTTTTTTAAATACTACACGCTCTTGTTAAAAACCTATTTCTTGCATAAGTTGTTCGTCCAAAGTTAATTGCAAATAAGTTAGTAAATCGAGTTCGCCGATTGGGACATATAAATGAAATTTCTCAAAGAAGATTAGGAGAATCGATAAGGCCATGTAAAATTCTGTATAAAAATATCTGGTCACGAATTTCTCGTCGTGTTTGGAGAGACTAAATATTGGCACCGGTAAATTTTCCAAACTTATATTTCATTCTTCTGATAAATTTATTTTGAATTTGTTCTATAGTATTAATGTGAATTTTGAAATATGGATTCCATACTGTAGTAGTGGCGTAGTCGCAATGTCTTAGGGTCTTTAAAATCTTTGCCCTGTCGAAATATTTGTACAGGTACAGATATAGATATTAAGCTAGAGTATGTAAGAAACCGTAACGACGAAACTGGGTCCTGTAACACAGGGTTTCCTAGCTCAGGGCACAGAGTCGTGATTTACTCTGTAATGTTTCATTTGTTCAATAAATTTTTTTCATTTTTTTTCATTTTCAATAAAAAGCCCAGCATTTTGTAAGCTTTTGCCGAAATTTTATTGATGTGTGGAATTAATTGTAATTCGCTGTCGGGACTTGTGTCTTGTCGAGGGTTATCCCTTGATCCTTCACTTCCGAGACTACTTTTAGAGTCTTGTTATTTAAAGAATAATTATAGACGAAAATATAGTGTTTTTACGAATTTAAGTACATTTCATTCACGGAGCAATATGAACGCAATCTATCAAGATCGGCCTGTAGTTTAAAACAATCTTTTGGAGACCTGATAATGGTATATATTTTAGTGTCGTCAGCATATAAAAATAATTAGGAAAATTTTAAGCATTCATTCATCCCTTGATAGCAACAGCTTGCGTTCTATCGCGTAGGTATGATGTAAGCCACCCGAGAAGATTACCGTGAATACCAAACTCTTGTAATTTAGAAATAAGTAGGGAGTGCGAAATTTTGTCGTAATCTTTCGAGTAATCTGTATAAATAACATCTACTTGAAAACCCTTCGCATTCGTGGTATAATCAATTAGTTGATACAAATTGGATTCAGTGGAACGTCTATTGACAAAACCCTGTTGCTGATTTACTAATTTAGGTCGAAATGCGTGAAATAGAGTGTCGTAAATATTTTTTTCGAAAAGTTTAGGGATAAGTTTGAGATACCTCGATGGTTTTTGATGTCGTGTTTATTGCCCTTTTAAATATTGGCACCAAGATCGATCTCTTCCAACAGCTTGGTAACGTCCCGGTTTTTAAAGAAAGATTGAATAACAGACTAATGGGAAAGGCCAACCTTTCTTAAGTCTTTGAGGAAACGTTCAGTGTGGAGAGTACTAAACGCCACACCTGGTATACTTGCAGCGTTGTCGCGCTGCATGGCAAGCGAGATTTGTTGGAGTAATTAAGAACCGGAATGGAAGCTACAGCCCCAGATATAGTAATGTTCACTCACTTTTTAGTAGTAATCTTCTTCCCATTAACAACCCTGGTGGTGGTGGTGGTGCTCCGCATGTTGCCGCTGCCCTGGCCCGCCAGCGAGCTGTTGAAGGTGGAGAAGGACGTGAAGGAGTTGCCGTTGGAGGCGCGCGCGAAGATGTCGTCCAGCCCCATGCCCATGCCGAAGCCGAACGGGCTGAACAGCGAGGACGTCAGCGACGTGCTCGCGTGGTGGTGCCCGCGCCGCCCGTGCCTGTGCCCGTGCCCGTGCCCGTTTATTTCTGAGAACATAAATTACAAATTTAGTAAGTGTTTTACCATAACCAATAATTAAGTGGCGTTGTTTACGAAGTTGTAAGTACGAGCTATATTTTGATGATTTAATATAGTAGCAAAGTTAATTTGAAAACCAATTAATGAGGACTACTTATTTTTGCTCACCAGGCAGCGCCACTCATGCGTGGGTCTTTCTCAAGAGCCATTAGTATGTATGGCGCTATATCAATATTAGAATTGATTATTTTTCTTTAATTTCTATGTTAATCCTTCGTAACCCACTCTGCGAATTACGGGACTATCAGGTACTTTGATCCCCAATAAGTACCTCCTTCCCTAACCTCCCTAAAATAGAGCCCGCGAATTAAGGAGCGTGGGATCAGTGTTTCAGTTTTCAACTGACTTGGGGGTAGCAAGAGAGGTATACATTCACTTCTATTTATTTTTCAGTGATGTGAAGTTTTTGAGTTTTCCAAAATGAAAGGGATATGTGTTTTTGTGTAATAATATTTGATAAAATAAAACAGTTCAATAGTAAGTTGCGCTATACATATTAACAAAGAAATATACTTCTTTATTAATTTAACCTGCACAATGTCAACATCGTGGTAATTATAAGGTCCGACCGAGACTTCTTTTTTTGTCTCGGCCAAGACCGAGATTAAATTGAATTCTCGGCCGAGACCGAGACCGAGATTTTATAATAAATACGAAAAATGCGCATTTTCCACAAAAAACATGCAATAGTCAAGAATTTAACTGTTATTTAATATAGCCATCACTAAAACACAACATTTACAGTCAAAGCTTGAGAAAAAAACTTATAATTTGCATTACGTACGATAACACGGTAAACTATAATTGCTTAAAATACCTACCAAAATCGCAAAAAGTGTCAAGATGGATGGTTCGGCCAAGGCCGAGAATTCTCGGCCCTTTTTGGCCGAGAGCCGAGACCGAGATCTCGGTCGGACCTTAGGTAATTATTATGTTAATTTGGTACTAAAGATGCATACGGAATACGGATGCTAACCGAAAATCATAAGAATAAACATGTTTTTTTAATATTATTATTTTAATAATATTATATTTATGTCTTTCCCATCACGGAACAATGGTGTTCCGGACCTTTGGGAGGCGTACGCGGAGCCGAAGCCAACACGCAGAGCCCTTTCGACAATATATGAAATGTAAGGGGTACACCGAGCGGATGTTGCACCTGCCCGAGTCATGGGACGCACGCAGAGGCAGCACCCGCAAGGGTGTATAGACTATTGAGATTTAATGGAATCTAAAATATACTGGACTATTAGGTGAAAGTGGTGGTCTAGATACTGGGTTATGGATGGAGAATAAAATCGGACGTCTGCCTAACAAAATGGTAATCAATTTTATTTCCGGCAGATATGTATTATATTATATTATATATTATTATTTTAATAGATAATATTATTTTATTATACAAGATATGTACGTTTTTCTAAACTAAAACTGTTTTCTTTAGCATTTGTGTTATTTGTTAGTTCTTTTTTAAGAGCGCACCGACTTTTTTCCGCGGACGGCATTTAGCGGCCCGAGCGTGGCTCGCTATCTGTTTGCGTGCGCGCGCCGTAGGCCCGCCGTCATCATCATCATCATCATCATCATAATCCTGCGATGCCCACGATGAATAAATTAATTTGGATCGTGTTAAAGAGTCCGGTGTATGCTCAAATACGCGCGAGACACGACTTTTGCACAATAACGCGCGAAAATACAACATTTACACATAAGTTCATAAATAGGCATACCAAAGGATTACAACTATACAAGGAGCTACTCAGCCACCCAATTTTTCGATATCCACTACTTACACGTTCCTCAGTACCCTCTCTCTCTCTCTCATTTTTGTAAATATTGTCAGAGCGCGGAGCGACATGACCTCTCTGCGAGCCCCCAAAGGCATGTGAAGCCAATGTCATAACGTCGCATATTTTATAACGCTAAACAGAGCGATTTGAAGTGCAGTTGCAGTTTAAGAAAAAAAAACACTACGAGATAGATATACACTATTAATATTTTTTGATAGAGTAAAGTTTATAACTGCATATGGATTTATGTAAAAAAAGTTACTGTTTAGCCAAAAAACTTGGCTAATGTTCGTGTATTTCTACCAAAACTTACCAAATTTAAAAAATATATACTACTTAATAATTTTGTCTGAAAATATTCAAAACTGTTTCGTACTTAATAATTTTGTCTGAAAATATTCAAAACTGTTTCATTTATTCCGTAGAAGACTATATACTGAGCAAGAAAAAATTGTTTTATTTAGATTCAATAGCTATAGGGTCGAAAACTAGATAGATGTTTGAAGCTCGCTCATCAAAAAATAGTAAAACAGCTGTTAGAAAATGCTGTATTTCTCAACAACTGACAACAATTTTGAAAAAGTTTTTCATTTATTCCATTTCAATTGAAATGATCTTTCAATTTTTGTATTTAAACATCTAAAAATGTTTTTGTATTCTATGAAAACTCATAGCAAAAAGTTCAGCTGAATCGGTGAAATTTATATACCGGGCTCCTAAATAGCTTGCACCGATTGCTGGCGTCAAGAGCGCCGCCAACAAACTGTTATCACAGTTTGACAAGCACTTGAAAAAACTTTAAGCCTCCTATGCCATGCCGGGCTACGTCCCCTAAAGGGAAGAATTATTAATAAATATGCAGTAAATTCTAGATTTTGTTTACAAGTAAACTATGACGTAGTGTTCCCGGGAAAATTTACCATAGAAATTGGGGACGTGCCAGGAAATAACAGATTATTACGCGAGCAGCTACTTGTGTCGCGAATGGGCCACTTTGGCACCCGTTCATTACATACGCATCTACAGTCAAATGCAAATACAGTTGTCGAAACGCATTAAGCACTTAGTAAAGACACGAATAACAGTTACACGACATTTTTGCGAGTTTCAGCTGGGATTTTACTTTACATGGTAACTAGACTGTAGCACATAAGTATGTGCTAGTTTTTTAAAAAAGGTTGTCCCTGGCTGATAAGGTTAGTTTCTAAATTAATTTTATGGCATTAATAGCGTCAAACGACAACCGGCAAATCGGTACCTTTTACTAAAAGCAATTACATATTTTGCGACCCACACGTAAGTAGGTATACGGCAGCTTAAATTGTAGTACTTTAATTAGAGTAGGTATGTCGATACTTAGGAAAATACTAATTAATTTAGTGTTCTATTTTACTTGATCTCATTACTCAAACGAATTTCCCAACCACAGAGCCGTTGTTTTTTCTAGAATTTATCATGTTTAACATTTAAAAAACCTCACAAGTCGATACCGAAATTTTTTCATACACCTTTTAGGCGAAAAGTACATACCAGAAAATAGATCGCCGAACGGGGAACCACCAAAGAACTCTCTAAAGACATCCTCGGGGTCTCGGAATGTGAACGGGAAGCCAGCCGAGTAGCCGAAGTCGTAGTCGTCGTCGGCGGCCGAGCGCCGGCCTCGGGAGTTGTTCAAGCCCTCTTTGCCATACTGATCGTACACACGTCTCTTCCTTTCTGCAATAACAAGTAAAACAAGTTTAGGAAAGTATTTTAACTAGTAGAAATTACTCGCAAGTTTCGAGCAACTAAGTAGTTGATCGTGGTCCAGTTAGCTGACTACTTTCCTTTTTTTTTTTAAAAAGAAATACTTTCTTAGAACTTATTTGTAAACTAAACGAAGCTTATTAAAGTCTTAAGGCTAGAAAAAGCATCAAGCATATATACTGTTTAGTTTAGCCCCATAAAAAATTCAAGCTTTTGTTTGATTAAAAATGTCATATTTATTATAACTTAATAGCATTATTTTTAAATGACCAATGTTACGGTTACGATGTTATTATACGTAATTAGTGAAACTAAAACTATGCTAATATGGCTGGCAAAATAAAATAAAATGTATGTGGTCTATAGTATACCTAAACTAATCACCAGCACTGCATACTGTTATCAATTTACCATTAGGTAATTCGTTTGCAAAATCTTGCATAAAACGTTTATTATATGTAAGTATAAACTATCTTAATCTCCTGCAGGGGTAAATGGATATAAAACTTTAGAAGTCATCTATAGTAATTAGGTACTCATTATTCCGAGCGTTTTAACCACCTCACTTTAAATAGAATGGTAACTTGGTAGAAGTCCTATACTACTAAATCTACGGCCACTTCTACAAAAATGTGTCCATAAAAACATAGGTACCTACATAAATAAGAAATAAGTAAGCTTATAGGGTTTACTTCATACATAGACAATCCTTACTAAAAATAATTTGTACGGGGAGTAATGTATAACTTATTATAAATAATTTAAAATTAGCTAAGCTTGTTTTTAAACATATATGGAGTAAGCTCTCTATGCTCAGTTCTTACGGTAGGTATGGCGAGTGATTCGGAACAACCACTTGAATGATAAATCAGTGAGCAATATAAAACTGCGATGAACATGCTTCGGCGGGACAATTATTACACGGTAAAAACAAATTAGATCATCAGAAAACTCACACAATCACACATCAAGTTAATATTGGTTTTAGCATTTGAAAAATTACGATCACTCAAAATCTAAATTGTTATTGTTTAAAAGAAACCATTTTCGTTTAGTAAATAGGTAGAACGTTAATTGTTACAAAATTCGGCCATAGACAATTACGTTATGAATAGTATCATATGTTAAAACTAATTTTCACGGGTCTAAAGCCCGTCAGTAATTATTCACGATGTACTGATTTCTCAATTATGGAAAATGAATCCTACAGCATGAGCTCGCCGTATGCTGAATAGGTCTAGATATACGGACACGTTATATAGATATAACTTGTCCGTATATCTGGACCTATAATGTTTTCAATAATTAGTTGGAGGCGTGTTTTAAGTTTTTAAGTGCATACTTGGAATAAATATATAATTCTAAAGTGTAGGTCCTATGATATTATTCATAACGCATCTGAATACCGGTCTACAGTTATCACAAAACCAATCCTAAAATACAGGAGAACTACCAAAGAATCGATGAAAAGGCGTATCTCCGAAAAACCCTTTGAAGCTATAGTGCCGATGGCCATTGACTCCATTCTTGTTCTGATATCTGTGACTGTGGTGACTGGATCCGCGGGCGTCATACAATTTCCGCTTGTTTTCTACCCAACAATAAAACATTTTCTTTACAAATCCATAACCATGCGCTTTCCTTCTGTTTAGTTTTCGGCCGGTGAGATAGGGTGTGTAATGATCGGTATAACTTTTTCTGATATTATAACATTGGATATAACAACATTTGGTATATATTTAATGGATATACATCATTATACATAATGAACATTTGGTATAACAACAAAATATCTACTATTATTTCGTATATTTATCATTTCGTGTAACACTTATTTGTAATAATCTTTATTTGGTATAATTATCCATTGATATACAGTTCTAACCTAACCTACTTTTCTGGTAATAGTACATTTGTTTAGCGGTCACAGTTTCTAACCTAACCTATTATTTATACATTGCATAATAAAAAGTGATTCTAACCGTGCTTTTGATTAAATTAGCGTTATAGCATTTATTTTTATCGGAAGTCAGCATTATACTCAAAGTATGTTATTATAAATGTTATTCGAAAAAACGATTATTATATTAAATAATAATTATACAATTTTTAAGTATATTATTAGTTGTTATATGATTGAATGATTATATCAAATGAGCGTTATTAAGACTAACATTATATCAAAAAAAGTTATATCGATCGGTACGCACCCGGTGAGATAAGGTACCCATTACGTATTAACATCTTATTTTTTCTACTCCAGCACTTCTATCTGTCAATTACGTAGTGCGGTCCAAAAAGTTACTGGCGGGAGAAATCTGGCGGTTTGAAAAAAAAATTGATCGTCATTCATTCTGCTCTGTCGTTTTTACACGACTGCCCATAACAAAAAAGAGTGTTATTAGATATAGTTTTCAACCGACTTTAATATTTCTAAGGGAGGAGGTTCTCAATTCGTCAGAAATTTTTTTTTGTTTTCTATGGATGTTACCTCAGAACTCCGTCATTACTGCACCGATTTGAATATTTTTTTTGGTTTCTTATCGTTTTTTTCAAAATCCATTTCTGATGATGGGATCCATGAGGAATTGAGGGAACTCCTCAAATTTGAAAGGCACATGCATGCTGATTTGGGTGATTTCTTGAGAAACTCGAGCATTTCTTTACGAAAATCATAAATTTGGTGGAGTGGATCTGATAATAATGAAGACCAGGGATGGCAAAGTGGAACTGTTTGGTAATTCCCAGGACTATCATCCGATTTAAAAAAATATTTTTTGTCTGAAAATAGATGGTTCCAGGTTTGTCCCTTTTTTTTCAAAATCAATTTCTGATGATGGGATCCATGAGGAACTGAGGGAACTCCTCAAATTTGAAAGGCACATGCATGCTGATTTGGGTGATTTCTTAAGAAACTCGAGCATTTCTTTACGAAAATCATCAATTTGGTGGAGTGGATCTGATAATGAAGACCAGGGATGTCAAAGTGGAACTGCTTGATAATTCCCAGGACTATCATCCGATTAAAAAAAATAAAATGTCTGAAAATAGATGGTTCCAGGTTTGTCCCGTTTTTTTCAAAATCAATTTCTGATGATGGGATCCATGAGGAACTGAGGGAACTCCTCAAATTTCAAAAGGCACATGCATGATGATTTGGGTAGTTTCTTAAGACACTCGAGCATTTCTTTACGAACATCATCAATTCGGTGGAGTGGACCCAAAGAGATTGGAAGTCGTAGGGCGACGCGCCTATAGAGAGACGGCTTGAGAGCCAAAACTCGTGTCTCGCATATGCGCCCGGCGCACACGTGACAGTCAGTAGCAGTCAGTACCCCTTGGGCCGTCATGGAGTAATAATAAAATGAAAATACTTCAAAAATGCCACATTGCTCAATAATCGGGTGCCGCAACCAAAGCCAATTTGTAAATAAACAAAATTCAAACATTTCGTATCACAGGTAATTAAATAATATGTAATTAATTCAATATAAAATTAGTATGGGCAAGAGAAATAGGGAAGAGACACGACGCTGCATTTGTTATCGATAGTGTATGTCATATGCCTTACTAAAATAGTAAGATGAATTTTATATTTGAATATTATTTAAATACTAAAAAAATACACAATACAATATACAGTGTGTATCAGAACAAAGAGCAAACCTTAAAATTGGTTGACGGGAACTCGAAAACATTGTAATGACGCCCATTTTACGGGCTTGTGGTATGGTCGGTATGGTCGGCGAGTTCTCGAATGGCAACCACGTACCCGACGATGCAGCGTGGGAAGGCCCCCACAAGATAATCTGACGACTGGCTGGCTGACTGGTAAAGGTTGCGGGTGTCTGTGGCAGTCCGTGGGGAAGGCCTATGTCCAGTAGTGGACATCGTTTGGCTGATGATGATAATGATGATGAGTCACGACGAATATTAATTAGTAGATTGTACAGAATGAGCTCTTCGAGCAAAAGAGGCTTTCAACATGTTGAAAGGGAGACGTCACAGCAACATCTTAATACTGTCCAAACTTTTGCGAGGGGAAAAGTGCACACAGGCGCACTTATCGCACATTTATACATACAAAAAGCAATCAATAATGCTGAAACTGACACATAAACAATGAATACAACTACACTAATAAATCTTGCTTGACTAGTCTCTCTAGTAGGACTTCGGAAGAGGTAGAGGTACCTTATGTATGTGGCCATCACTTCGTGTGTTGCTTGAATGTTCTACTAACTACCGCTAATAATGATTGTATATTTATCTGCAGTAAGTTTATTTATTTCCTCGCAAATGGAGGAAAAACATTGTGTGTATCACGAGCCGTACCAGAATTACGACCTCGTCTTCGACTCAACTTGTGACTTAAAATCACATTCGTTCGTAATATCTTGTTTATTGCCCTTAATACACACTGCTGTTCTATACCGTTCGTGTATGTCACATTACTGTAAATAAAAGTCTTGTAAAGAAAGAGAGCGCGTTATGTTTTATCTGAAAGATAGCTGTAACTGGAGATTGTAAAACAGGCCCTTAGTTAAATTATTGTAAATAAAATATGTAGTTAAAATTGTGTCAATTCTTTATTTACTCTTCTTGTGTTAATAATTAAATATCCTCTTCTTATGTTGTACTAGCATCGCTTCATTATAGAATAGTGATATAAGAAACAATTCACTTAAACCATAACGCAGTAATAAAATGAAATAACAAGAAGTCATTTGAGTGTCTGATTTTGAAAAAGAGGTAATAGAGGTAATAGAGGAAAAATAATTAATAAGGTAAGAAATAAAAATATTTGCATAACTTTATTTCATGTAATTTTTAGTGAAATGTTAATAACTGCTCCTAATCTATCGATACAATATCGACCCATATCACTACCCTATGAATAGCACGTATGGCAGTTTTGACAATAACATGTCAAAATTACCTGACACGGTCGATTTCTATGAGAATCAAAGCCAAAGGCTCCTCTATATGTAAGGTTGTCACACTAAAGAGGTCCGTGCTCTGTGAGTGGACCTGATGATGAAGACCAGGGATGGCAAAGTGGAACTGCTTGGTAATTCCCAGCTCTATCATCCGATTTGAGCCATTCATCTTTTCTTTGTAAAGAAATACCTTCAAGATAGTCCTTTTTGATTAAAGTTCTATTTTGATGATGGACTTCATGAGGGATTGAGAGAACTCTTCAAATTTCAACGGCACATGCATTCTGATTTGAGGGTTTCCTTAAGTAACTAAAACATTGTTTTGGGGCAGCCAACATTTTGATGAAGTGGACCTGATGATGAAGACCAGGGATGGCAAAGTGGAACTGGGCAATAAACCTAGCTCTACTTATTATCCTAGTTGTGACATTCATCTTTTTGATTTGATTTATATTTTGAAGATGGAGTTCTAGAAGAATTCAGAGAACTCCTCAAATTTGAAAGGCACGTTCATTGTGATTAGAGGGTGTTCATAATTAGCTTAGGCATTTTCTTACTGTGACCATCATTTTGCTGGAGTGGACCTGATGTTGATAATCAGGGATGGCATAACGAAACTGCTCGATAATTTACAGTCTGTCATCCAATTTAACACATTGTTATTTTGTTTGTTTTAAAGGTCTTCAAGGGAGTTCCGTTTGATTATACTTCACATGTAATGATGGAAGCCCTGGGACATTAAGAAAGCTCCTCCATTTTCAATCGTACACGTGCGGTGTATTGGATATTTGTGAAGTAAACTGGCTAACTCAAACAAATTCAAAATTTCACTTTTACCGGGAACCAAATGAAGTCGATTTTTTTTTCTTAAAAATTATTAGAGTTCTATTGCTTGCGGTTTTAATTTCACGGGGTTTAGAACAACGGGAATCCTGAAATTTTTCGAAATGGATGATTTGAAATATCATTCCGTCATCAAGTTCCTTACAAAGGAAGGGGTCAGTTCCACCGACATAAAAAAAAGATTAGATGCTGTTTTCGGGGACTTGTCTCCTTCATTTTCCACCGTGAAAGAATTGAGTAAGCAATTTCGTTTAGGACGGGAGACCATCCACGACGAACCTCGCTCCGGTCGGCTTGTGGAGGCAGTCACCGACGACTGCGTCAAGTTAGTGGAAGAGGAATTCTGAGTGACCGAAGATTAAAGACCAAGGAAATAGCGGCAAGAACAGGGTTTCGAAAACATCAGTTCTTAGGATTCTTCATGAACATCTTCACATAAATAAAGTTAGTGCCAGGTGGGTGCCCCAACTTCTTTCGTGCCTGCAACGAAGTGAGCGAAAAGCATGCTCTCAGGAAGTTTTACATGCTTATAAAAAATACGGAGAGTTTTTTGGAGTCAATTGTTACTGGGGACGAAACAATGGTTTTATACTACGATCCCCTTTCCAAAAGGGAATCGACGGAGTGGCGTCGATTTGGTGAAAAGCCATCTAGGAAGGCCAGGTTTACGCAATCCACCAAAAAGATAATGGCTACCATATTCTGGGATTGCCACGGAATACTGTTGATAGACATAAAATAACGTAATAACACTGTGAACGGCAGGTATTATGCTACCCTTATTGAACAATTACGAGAGGCAATCATGGAAAAACGTCGAGGTAAACTTAGCAGAGGTGTGCGGCTATTCCACAACAATGCTCCCGTTCATACCGCTTCAATCACCAAGGCTGCTGTTGCCAAGTGTGGCTTCGAGGAAATTCGTCACCCACTCTATAGCCCTGACCTGGCCCCGAGTGACTACTATTTGTTTTCCAGACTTAAGAGGAAGAAGATTTTCTTCTGATGATGAAGTGACCCGTGCAGTAAGTATACGCCCATTTTGAGGACAAAACTTTTCGGAGTATTTTTATACAGGGATTGAAATGCTAATTCATAGATCTGAAAAGTGTATTGAAATAGACGGAGACTACATTGAAAAATAAAAATAGAATTGTTAATGTAATTACTTATTTTCTTTGTAAGGCCGGAATCTTTTGGACCGCACTACGTAGATGACTGACAGCGATATTTAAAAAATATACATTATAACGTTGTCTATGGGATTCCATAAGAACACTGCTCCTATGGATTTTCATACAATATATGAGCACTGTTGTTTCAAAATTCAAAAATTTATTCTGCAAGTAGGCCTCAAGGGCACTTTTACAAGTCAATAAGCATTACAGTAAAGCATTTGCATGTACAAACATTTACAATATATAGTTTTTTTCAATAGTGGGCACAACATCTTCCCTTTTCTGCCACTTTTGTAGATTTTGCTTTTTACGCTATTTTAGCTGTCGTAGAAAAACTAGCGTATGCAACAGCTCATAATTGGTTCTTGAAACTCTCGGGTCTATTATTACAAAACTCGACTTCATCACTGTTGCATAAACTACTATTATATCTCGAGATTCTGGAGTCCTGTTTTATGCATATTATAGGTACACTAACACGTTAAAAAACGAACTTTTAAATCGAAATCACACCAGATTCATAAAATGATGGTGGTGAAAGCGTGTCGCACGCTCGTCGTGTCTACGCAGCGGGCTGAAGCCGAACTTACACGTAATTTACGCATCTAATGTGGTCCGGCCTATAATCCGTGTGTTGTCGTGCGTCACAGTGGGTTCCATTTCAATATAAGTACTATCATGAAGCCAAAATTTAGGTAGGTACCTTGTAAATTTATTTCGGGGGAGGCGGGGGGGTGTAATGTGGTAAATGACCACTTTCCATGTTTAGCAGTAACTTAATGGTTTACTGCGACACAAGCAATATGCGTTATGTCGCAGTAAACCATTAAGTTACTGCTAAACATGGAAAGTGGTAATTTACCACATTACAACCTATTAAAACTGTAGGTACTATTTTACGCAAGGAATATTATGTTTGGTTCTAGTATATATAAATTACTTCATATAAAAGCTTCCAATATTACCAAATTAGTTTATTAGGAAGTGTCTTGTTCAAGAGAAATTGATTTTGCTAATGTAAACATTTTGCACATTCGGGCCTACCCTTGCATTACATTGCGAATATTAATCACGCAAATCGCGCGGCGGCCGCGCAACTGCAGCGCGGCAGCAGCGCTAGCGGACTGAACCCCGTAAGCCTACGTTCAGACCTAACCTCTTCGATAGTCTCCATTTGAGTGCTCTGTACAAATCGAATTAGGTATAAATTGTCTATAATCTAATACATTTAAATGTGCAATTCTTTTATATACGTATTTCGGCGATCTCGGAAGTGGTTATAACTATTTCGACTAAAATTGGCATGCTGGAGTTTTTGCTTAAAAAAGGCAATTTCGAGTAGTTACCCGTCCGCACCCCACACCCCTCTTTCACTCAGCAGCGCTACAATCGCGCGATTAAAAATCGCAATGTGCAAGGGCCCTTACTCGTGCCAACAATACCCGAAGTTCTTCATAATTTGGCCTGAAAATCAGAATAGGGATGACGACTAGATTGAAAAACTATCATTCTCATTAGTCCGTTAGTTAGATTATCGAAAATGATTAGACACGTATTTTTTTCCTTTTTAAATTTAAGTAAGTAACTAAAATTGACGAAGATAAAAAGCATCAAAGTTCCGGGGTGGGGGCTGGTGACGTCACTACTAGGTACTTAAGAATTTTACCCAATAGTGACGTTACGCGAAACAAAAGAAAAAATACGTGTAAAATAATTTTTAATAATGTAAAAGACGGACTAAATAGATTTTTTTAGTCGTCTAGCCTATTGTACTCTTTTCAAAGTATCCAAAATAACTAATATAATCAATGCTTACCATCTGATAGAACTTCATAGGCTTCGGAAATTTCTTTAAACTTTCGGTTTGCCTCGTCCGGATTGTCTGGGTTTTTGTCTGGATGCCATTTCAAGGCTAGTTTCCTGTACCTGTATGAAAAAATAAATTTTAGTTCCAGTTCACCATTAAATTAACAAAATGTAGTAGTAGTAGTAAAACACTTGATTGCACAAAAACAGGGGAAAAAAACTATAAGGGTTCCGTTTTTGCCATTTTGGCTACGGAACCCTAAAAAACAAGATAAATAACACAAATATTTGTACAAAGGCAAACTTATCCCATTTAGGGATATCTTCCAGTTAACCTTTGAGCAATTAAAGGAGAACTGGGGATGGTAGACATGTGTATGTGTATTGTATAAATTACGTTTAAAAAAAAAAGAAGAAACCCAGTTAGTTCCTACTATATAGGTAGCCCAAAAACTATTAAATATAAATTACATACTATAATTTATGAAAAAGAATACATAAACTACATACATCATACAGTATATAAAACCGCATATATCTTACAATCTTACGTTTCGTCCGAAAGCCATAACTTCTTTAAATTCGCCTTCAGCGATGCGACCGGCTGACACTGACGGAGAGAAGGCGGTAAAGAATTCCAGAGTTTAACCGAATAAACTGTAAAAGATTTGTCATAAGACCGATGCGCATGAGGTGGAATTGACAGAGAGATCCGCACTGGAACGTAGCCGGTGCCCACTACCGTCTGCTAAAAATTTGAACCTCTCCGATAGATAGGAGGGAGAAGGATAAAAAAGGACACTAAAAAGAAGAGAGAGTACATGGGTGTCTCTACGGCGCCTTATAGGCTAGGCAGCCACTTAAGTTTGGCGCGGAAAGACGAAATATGGTCAAACTTGCGGAGGCCAAAAATGTATCTTATGCACACATTTTGCAAACGCTCCAGCTTGTCAAGCAGTTCCTCGGTGAGATCCGTCATAGCAATATCCGCATAATCAAGGATAGGAATCAGAAGAGAACTAGCAAGCATAATTTTTGTGTGAATGGGGAGAAAACTTTGAAGACGCCGAAGCGAGTGCAACGAAGCAAACAATCTCCTGCCAGTCTCGCTCACATGAGGAGTCCAAGAGAGTGTCTGATCCATGACAATGCCTAGATGCCTGACAGTAACTGAAAAAGGAATGTGTGTACCATCAAATTGAATTTCAGGCATTGCCATTTCAGACAACTTGGAGATGAAATGGGGACTCCCAATCATTATTGCCTGCGACTTTTTCGCATTAACCATACGGCCAAATGAAGAAGCCCAATCGCGGATGCAGTCGAGATCCCCATTAATTTGGCTTATTAAATCCCCCACATTGCCGATGCTGGCCGCCGAGTAGATCTGCAAGTCGTCAGCGTAAAGGTGGTATGAAGAAACAAGTGATTTTGTGATCCCGTCTATGAACAAAGAAAAAAGTAAAGGAGAGAGTACACCGCCTTGAGGAACCCCAGCGGACAGTTCACACTAGGGAATGAAAACCGGGTACCCGGGTAACCGAAAAAACCGGGTACCCGGACTCATTTGGGCTCGGTTCTGAACCCGGTTTCGAACATCAAAAACCGGTTTTTAACCGAAACATTATATTTTATAAAAAACGTAATATTTTCTTCAGATTTTGCTATTAAAACACGTTTTTGAAACAGATTGTATTGTATACAGTAGAATCCGATTAGTACGACTCCGCATAAAATAACCAAACGTTTTTAGCGACGTAAATATAGGCAGATGGTTGGTTTTCATGCAAGCCACTATTCAGAAAGTGCACCCGTACTTATTTAGTACGACTGCTTATATTGACGGACCGCTTTTAACGACGGGATTTCACACGTAATTGTTCGGTTACAACGATGACGTGCAATGGAACCAAACAATACCTACAAGAACCTTTGTTTAAAGCGAATGTTCTAAAACTTAAACTAAGGCGAGTATTCGCAGGCTTAAGCTGCAATGTAATCTGGAAGGACGAGTAAACATGTCTGTGGTTCAACTATTTATTTCGCTAAAGAGCATAATATTCTTAATTTCGATTGTTCGATGAGTTCATAATAGAATAATGGTTCAGAAATCGATAAACAACTTTAAAATTGACAGGGTATTTAGTACGACTTTCGGTTAGTACGACGAAATATCGTCGGTCCCTTCGACATCGTTATAATCAGATTCTACTGTACCACAAGTTGAAGCGTAATATTTTCTTCAGATTTTTCTATTAAAACAAGTTTTTGAAACAGATTGTATTGTATCTTACAGTAGAATCCGATTAGTACGACTCCGCATAAAATAACCAAACGTTTTTTAGCGATGAAAATAAAGGCAGATGGTTGGTTTTCGTACAAGCCACTATTAAAGTGCATCCGTATAGTACGACTCTTATATCGACGGACCGCTTTTAACGATGGGATTTCACATAAAATTGTTCGGTTACAACGGTGACGTGCATTGTAACCGAACAACGCATACAAGATGGAAACCATTGTGAAAAGTTAATGTTACAAAAGTTCTAAAACTTAGGATTTCGTCTCGATATTTTATCGGCAATTCACAATGGCTTAGCTACAATGTTATCGAGTAGTACGAGTAAATAGGTCTATGGATGGATCAACAATTTCTTTCACTAAAGAGCAATAGTCAATCCTTAATTATTCTTGTTCGGTGAGTTACATGAACTATTATATCATGAATAAGCATGTGTGATTATTAAATAAATAAAGAACCTTAAAATGGACAGTTTGTTTAGTACGACGTAATATCGTCGGTCGCTTTGACGTCGTTATAACCGGATTCTACTGTGTTCATTATTTGTGTTTTCGACGTGTTACTTCGACATTTACTTTTTCTGTCTTCCCGAGATGATAACAATAAAAAGAAATTCTTCTCTTTTTAATCAATATTTCATTGCTATTTAAATGCAACCGGGCGAATATTTTTTTCTTATCTAATCTTCGGCTAGCGGTGTAATTTTTTTCATTAAAAACAAACATCAAATAAAAAAACTTAGATTGCTTCCAGTTAAAATAGCCGCTATTGTTTCTTTGTAGTTCTGTCTGCTACGCCTACGGTACGGTCATGTCTATAGATATATATACGCTTCGGAACTTCTTACGGGGAAGGTTCAAAATCGAATACAGGTACATAGGTATATATTTATGAAGCCAACCGTACCAGTTCAATTTACCAACATTTATTTGCATTCCAACTCATGACCAGGCCAGTTTTTTTTTTGTTTAATAATATTTATTGGATGTTAAAAACCGTCCTGTGAATGTCAGGAAGTATCGTTGAGGATAGTGACACTCATGCAATATTAAAAAATGGCTTATAAAGCGACAGAAAAAAAACAGTCCAAAACCGGTTAAAAACCGGGTACCCGGTTTTGAGCATTGACATTTCGGTTAAAAACCGGGTTTGGATTTCGGGCGGTTTTTACAAACCCTAGTTCACACCAAGAGGAAGCAGTATCCTCGACCGTGACACGCTGGCATCTTCCAAAAAGGTAACTACGGAACCATGAAAGAGCTAAGGGGGACATATTGAAGTTACGCAGTGTTGCCAGGAGAATATCGAAATCCACGGAGTTAAACGCACTACTAAAATCTCATAAGACCAAAGCCGTCAGCTCTCTATTCTCTATATTGTGACGAATGTCATCGGTTACCTTGACCAGAGCCGAGACAGTACTATGCCCGGGGCGAAAACCAGACTGAAATGGATTAAAAAGGCTATATCTATTAAGAAAAGAAGAGAGACGTTTGTTGGCAAAATGCTCAATAACTTTGGAGAGGACAGGAAGAATAGAAATTGGACGGTACTGAGAGAAAGATGCGGGAGTAGGAACTTTTGGTAAAGGAATGACATGCGCAAGTTTCCAAGACGAGGGAAATTAATGATGTGGGCCAGAACGGGCGCGATAATTTCCGCCACGAGCATAATCATGCCCAAGCTAAGTCCATCTTCACCGACTGCTTTGGTCTTAATAGTTCGTAAAATAGCAAGAACCTCCTGAGATGAAATATCACCAAAATGAAAAGTAGAGAAATCAGGGCGAGAAACGTTTGCTAGAAGAGTTAAGGTTCGATGCTTGACAGAAGGCACGAGCTCAACCGGTGACGAACTAAAGTGCCGGTTGATAGCATCTAGGTCTAAAACCCCAGCAGAGTTTTGCTGTGACTTGCCCACCCCAAGAGATTTCAGGAACTTCCACAGTTTGGCGGGGGACATTCGTCAATGGACTGGTGGATATACCGACGCCTTGCACTTCTACACAAAAGTATTAGGATTGGTTATCATAGTCTAGTCATCAACCAAGACTTGCTGAATTTTACTTTACAGCTGCTGTATAATCCGGTATCCGAAATGAATTTATATCAGCTGCTTCCGAAGTGTGGGTCCTACTTTTGAAATCAGCAAGAAATGTTAACAATTTAGGTAATGTCAGTGGAGCAAAATCCGCAGGGGCAGGACTTTCCGTATACCTAACTAATGTTTACATCATGAAAAAATATGCTTGTAGGTAGTAGGTTATACGGAGTTTCCCACAGACTGACAGGGTTGTATCAGCCTATGACTTAGATTAAATCTCCATAATCGTAGCGGACTTTCATCGAACATACACCTAGGTACAAATAAAATTTAAAGATTGTAATGTCAACATTTTATTATATTCATTCTTAAAAGGTTTCATATAAACAGAAGACCTTAAAAATTTGTTTCACAGACGTCAAATTTATTTTTATACCATTGGGCATGAATGCCTACACAACAAGCATAATATTTTTTGTATAATACTTACGCTTTCTTTATTTCAGTCTCTGTGGCAATCTTTGTAACACCCAAAACCCTGTAGTAGTCCACCATAGCTGGATTCCCTTAAAGGGCCACGGGAGCACCTGGAATAATACAGGGTCTTTTATAAATACTAATAAAAGTTACTATCATATTGCATAGCTTAATCAAACATTCAATAAATTTTTACCTCATTGAATGTCAGGCCAATGAGCATATAGGGTGGTGGCCAGCTAAATAAGGGAAAAGGTTTTTTCCACCATACAACAGCCTACAAATATGACTATCCAAATTTGAAAGGCAAACACTTTTATTGTTGTTACAGAAAAAGTAATAATTTCCAACAATTTAATCAATATAGAATAATTGATTCATTGATATTACTATTTGATATTTTTGATTTGTAAGTATTGACATACTTACTGTTGATTTTTATTATTAGATTAAATTGTATTACACTCATGACGATCCTTATTGAGAGACACAATTTCATTATTATTATTTATTATTATTTGTATGTCTTTGGCATATCTCGGGACCATGGGGTCCCGGACCTTTGAAAGACGTGCGTGGGGCCGAAGCCAACAGCGCAGAGGCCTTTTAAGACACTTTAATATAAGGCAAGGGATACACGTGGCGGATACCATCTCCGAGCGCACAATATGATACACCCGGAGATCGTCCCCGCCAGGTGCAAGGACTATTGAAATGCGGCACATTGGCTGCGATGGATCTAAGGTCATTGGGCTATTGATGTGAATGTTGGATGGTCTGGATATTGGGTTATGGGAGGAGACTAGCGGACGCCTGCCATGACAATCAGTCTCAAATTGTATTAGGCAGGCGGTGACTTGCCAACTCATTTAGTGGGCCCCACAATGGCCGCACGTACAGTGCGACAATCGAGCAACACTTCGGAGCGGCTGTGAGGTTGTCGAGAGGTGAGTCTGCGGTAGCCAGATTCCGGTGATCCGTTCAGCAGGCCGCCGGCGTTATGACATTTTACACTTCCAACCTGGAGCATAGGTCCCGCTCTTGCGAATCCACTCTGATAGGGGTCCGCGGTGTCTATTATTGTTTAATTAATTCGTGTTTGTGACGATCATGATGGAAATTCGTATAAATTTGTTGGAATGTAAACTTATAATGTAATTATCTTTCATGAAATAAAAATCTATCTATCTATCTATTAAAAATACCTATATCCAGATGTTAAATCTTAATTATAAAACTCAGCTTCATTATTACCAGGTCTCCTTACTTGAAGGCTGACAAATGGAATCCTACTATAAAGCACTCAACAGACTGCAGATGCTTAAAATTTTCTCTGCCACTATTAAAACTTAGATAGTATAGGGAGCAAAAAAAATTTTTTTTTGGAGTTTCTCGGCAAGCTTTATCATGAACATGAGTCCACTTCCAGACATACAAAATAAAAAACATTGTCATAAAAATCAGAGAGGATATGAAACCCTTAGGGTGCAATACTAATTATGAATACACTCTTGCTTGGTTCTTTTTTTTATATTATTAATCCCCCACATTGTACTTAAATTACATCAAAATCAATTTATATAAGCTTTTTGTTCTAGAATTATCTACACCAACACATGTTCTTTCATGAGGGTGCTAGTTGCTAGTATAGGTATAGGATACTAATATGTATTACTTTTACTGTACACAATTTTTATCATTCCAACTGTTGTGTTTAGTTTAGTCAAAATAAACTTTGTTATAACTTTCTATAAAATATCAAATAGAAATGGGTGGATTAAAATTACTACAATAAGTACCTTGCAATTAAATATGTATGAGAAATAAAAAAATCTGTAAAAGGTAATGAATTTTGTTGTTGAGTTTTTTGATGTCTTCAAAAGCACCAAAATTAAACAGTACTGTCACTTTGATAGAGTGCTAAAGTGACAAGTTTTCATTTTTATTATTTATGGCTATTACAACCTACTGTCCCTGAAGTTTTAAATCAACAAGTGTATGATTTAGCTATAAGTTTACAACAATGACCACATATTTAGCCAATTCTCCCAGAAATCATGCATATGTTGTCACAAATATAAATGATTATCAGTCCATTATTAACCAATAAGATTCATTAAAACATTGTTATGAAATTTTATAAAATTGAAGGTGTGCATGGTAACACTGCAACTGCATGTGTTACCAAGACAGCTGTGGATCCTACCTTTGTTTGAATGACCTTGGCAAGCAGCATAAAAACAAATGTATGAGAAATAACCAACCCTATATTTGTGATTATTTACTAACACTTGCACAGATCTTATTCGTGACATATTAGGTATTGCCATTTTTCACCACCTTTATAAAACAGGCTAATTAAAATTGTAGCTTATTATCCGGTTATTTTCAACATCGAGTCGTATGATTACTTTTCGCTTACCTCATGAATGCAATGCAACTTCACCTACCTACACATGGTGCTAATATTACGTTGTAACACTAATATGACACATTGAAATGACTTTTCACTCACATCACACACCTGTGTCGTAATAAGATAAAAAATAAATAGGTACCTGGGTGAACGTTGATTACGATCCCAGTTCTTAGGTGTAATAGAAATAGGTACAAACCTTAAAATAACATTGGCTGTTCCGGTGAGTAAATGGGTGCCAACCACGGATACTGCACGATGTTTTCCACCACACTGAACGGTCTAGAATTTTCACCCTTATTATCACTTAACACGTTTCATAGAGGTTACAGTCCTTTGATGCTACGAACACCGGACGACACTCGCGTTGCGCCCTACACAGACAGTAGACACACAAAACAGAATGAACGGATGACTGATTTTTTCCAATGACACCTTGTGCTCTATCAAATAACAATAACACTACATTTCAATAACTTCTCTAACTCTATTGGCCATCCATTACAATATCGACGGTACTAAAATGATCGCTCACAAAATCGATACAAAATATGTTTTTCGGAATGATGAGACAAAGCATTAGTAATGAAAGATTCGTTTTTGTAGCCGTGCCCCGCGCCTAGCTAATGTAAAAAGACAACACAATCTAAACGCGCGTATTCTTCCGATCAAATGACTTCGACTGAACTGACTGACGGAACGGAACACAAACAACGACGGCGGCGGCGGTTTGTCTTGTCTGCGCCTATTCTGGAAGGGGACCCGACCGAGCGACCCGACCGGAGCGAAGACGAACTACACTACAACGCTCGCTCGTTGCTCGCTAGAGAATGCCTCGCGCGGAACAATTCAATTCAAATCATTGTCGCTAAACGCACCAACCTCTACTCCCACAACAGCTGATTGTAAAATAAAAATAATAATGAATGAAATTATGTAGGTACATTTGATTAATTTAAACAGCATGGTAATCGCTCGTAGTAAATAAAATAATAGAACTAATTTGTTTTTTTTTTCATACGATTTCATTAGATGGTTTTTGATGATAAGGGAAGGGAAGTCGTTAGGGGAATACGTTATTAAATTGCCATCTCTTGCTTAGCTACTGATGCTTAGCTTCGTTCCTTATAATGAATTAATGACCCATGATGGCCCATTGCGTGGAGGGGCCATCATTGCTGTGCCCTTTTTATAACTCCTGAGCCCCTGATATTTGTGTTAAATAAATCGGTACGTTTATAACTTTACATATCCCTAATGTGTAATGGGTCTTTACGTGGTTTATTACATTGTACACGGTCTTCAGCAAAGAATATAATACTGGGTTGAGAAAAATGACTAGGAAAGAGAAGTAAACAACGAGATTATAAATTGTAGCTTTACATACAATCTCGGTCACTATTTACAAAGATCAACAAAATAAATGATTAATAGAATTGTCAATACCGGAAATCATTTAATAAAACATTAAAAATACATAAAATCCAAAAACAATAAAAATTTAAACTATCTTATATTTATAAATAAAAAGCTGGCTCCAGCTCGGTGCCTTGTGGCATAGTGCCAAGACTGCCAAGGAGGCTGGCGGCATTGCCGCGCTGGACGGCAATACCAAGACGTTGCGCTAGGTACGCGCCAGCCCTCCTATCGCCAGTCGCTTCGCTTCTACAAGACGCTTCGCTAAGCCCTTATAAATGAAGTGGGCGCCAGGTCCCCACGGTCCAAGCGTTTCCACTCCAAAAGGCTCAAACAATTGTCAATTGTGTGCGTTACCCAATTAGTAAAATTACATTAGTCACTTGTTTTTAAATAAAAGCAGAAATATCCCAAATATTACCTTCAATCAAACCCTCACATACATTGAGTACGCCGTTTCTTAAAAAAAAAAAGGCCAAGAGGATGTCGGGCCATGCTCAGTGTAGGGTTCCGTAGTTTACCGCGTCTGTCACAATAGGCAACCTTAAAAAGTGTTTTTTCTACTCCAGCACTTCTATCTGTCAATTAGATGACTGACAGCGATATTTAATAATTTTTAAGAAAAAAAAACCGACTTCATTTGGTTCCCGGTAAAAGTGAAATTAAGAATTTGTTTGAGTTAGCCAGTTTACTTCACAAATATCCAATACACCGCACGTGTACGATTGAAAATTGAGGAGCTTTCTTAATGTCCTAGGGCTTCCATCATTACATTTGAAGTATAATCAAACGGAACTCCCTTGTAGACCTTTAAACAAACAAAATAACAATGTGTTAAATTGGATGACAGACTGTAAATTAACGAGCATATTCATTATGCCATCCCTGATTATCAACATCAGGTCCACTCCAGCAAAATGATGGCCACAGTAAGAAAATGCCTAAGCTAATTATGAACACCCTCTAATCACAATTATCCTGCCGTTCAAATTTGAGGAGTTCTCTGAATTCTTCTAGAACTCCATCATCAGAATATAAATCAAATCAAAAAGATGAATGTCACAACTAGGATAATAAGTAGAGCTAGGTTTATTAACCAGTTCCACTTTGCGATCCCTGGTCTTCATCATCAGATCCAGTTCATCAAAATGTTGGCTCCGCCAAAACACTGTTTTAGTTACTTAAGGAAACCCTCAAATCAGAATGCATGTGCCGTTAAAATTTGGGGAGTTCTCTCAATCCCTCATGAAGCCCATCATCAAAATAGAACTATAATCAAATAGGACTATCTTGAAGGTATTTCTTTACAAAGAAAAGATGAATGTCTCAAATCGGAAGATAGAGCTGGGAATTAACAAGCAGTTCCACTTTGCCATCCCTGGTCTTCATCATCAGGTCCACTCCACCAAATTGATGATGTTCGTAAAGAAATGCTCGAGTGTCTTAAGAAACTACCCAAATCATCATGCATGTGCCTTTCA
The DNA here is from genome assembly GCA_949128165.1 of Lathronympha strigana. Lineage (NCBI taxonomy): Eukaryota > Metazoa > Arthropoda > Insecta > Lepidoptera > Tortricidae > Lathronympha > Lathronympha strigana. Next base: position 12,544,883 of record OX421909.1, on the reverse strand, counting down.
AATTTGAGGAGTTCCCTCAGTTCCTCATGGATCCCATCATCAGAAATTGATTTTGAAAAAAAACGGGACAAACCTGGAACCATCTATTTTCAGAAAAAAAAATATTTTTTTTTAAATCTGATGACAGTCCTGGGAATTACCAAGCAGTTCCACTTTGACATCCCTGGTCTTCATCATCAGGTCCACTCCACCAAATTGATGATGTTCGTAAAGAAATGCTCGAGTGTCTTAAGAAACTACCCAAATCATCATGCATGTGCCTTTCAAATTTGAGGAGTTCCCTCAGTTCCTCATGGAACCCATCATCAGAAATTGATTTTGAAAAAAACGGGACAATCCTGAAACCATCTATAGGTATACAGACAAAAAAATATTTTTTAAAATCGGATCATAGTCCTGAGAATCACGAAGCAGTTCCACTTTGCCATCCCTGGTCTTCATTATCAGATCCACTCCACCAAATTGATGATTTTCGTAAAGAAATGCTCGGGTTTCTTAAGAAATCATCCAAATCAGCATGCATGTGCCTTTCAAATTTGAGGAGTTCCCTCAGTTCCTCATGGATCCCATCATCAGAAATGGATTTTGAAAAAAACGGACGGATTTTTTGAGAGGTATGGGCACAGCGGATGCATATCGTTTAGTGTGGTAGGGCACAGCACAACGAATGTCGTTTCGCTCAAATCTGGAGCAGAGCCCATCTGGGGAAGTACCTCCACCTTACAGAAAACCGCAGTTAAATAACACTAGACCCTACTCATAGTGTTGTGTTTCTGTCGGTGAGTAAGGTTGCCAGAGCTCCAAGAGGATTCACTGTGTTGACAGCTGGGGAGTGGGGTGTACCCACGGAGCTAAGCTTGCCCCTTTAGCTGTCAACACAGCGAATCCTCCTTTTTTAAAGGGTCGACAACGCGCGTGCAACTCCCCTGGAGTTGCAGGCGTCCATAGGCTACGGTGACCGCTTACCATCAGGCGGGCCGTATGCTTGTTTGTCACCTTCGTAGTATAAAAAAAAAAAAAAAAAACGGGATCGGGAAAAATTCAAATCGGTTCAGTAATGACGGAGTTATGACTCCATTAAAAAAAAATTAGACGAATTGAGAACCTCCTCCTTTAGAAATATTGAAGTCGGTTGAAAAGTTGAAATGGGACTGGGCGGGTCATGTCTGCCGTATGCCGAACGATTTGTGGGCCAAGACAACCACAGAGTGGGTACCCCACAACTCTAACCGGAGACCAGGCAGAACTCGTCGGCGACGGCGGGATAACTTAGACTCCTTTGTAGAAGATTGGCCAGATGTTGCACAAGACCGAAACGAGTGGAAGATGAGGGGGGAGGCCTTTGCCCAGCAGTGGGACACATTAGGCTAGCAATAAAAAATGGTTGCCTGTAAAGTCGGTTTTACGGGCGAAGATTTTACGTGACAACGTCTTTTTCTCGGTAGAATATTTATTGATATGAATATAATTAAATTGCACAATAGGAACTTACTTAACACTATCAACGTTCGAGAAAGACAAAGACAGAGACACAAGCATGCGCCGATTCAATGCGCCTAATTCTCTAGTGCTGCGCGCGCGGCAGACCGATCATAGTTGAGTGGGAGAGAGACGCAAGGCATTCGGCGGGCCTCTCTCTCGTTCGGTGACTCATCGTAACGTTACCGAGCGTTACACTTTTTCATAAGTGACTCCCAGCCGCAACCTAATTTAAGACGTTGTCACGTCAATAATACATTATAACGTTGTCTGTGGTATTCCATAAGAACACTGCTCCTATGGATTTTCATACAATATATTGTTTTTTACAATACATTGTTTCATACAATAGTTGTTGTTTTTTTTTAATTTTTATAGTGGGTGGGTGGGTTACAACAACATCTTCCCTATTTTACCACGTTTCCAAATTTTGCTTTTTACGCTATTTTAGCTGTCGTAGAAAAACTAGGGTATGCAACAGCTCATAATTGGTTCTTAAAACTCTCGGGTCGGGACCCTCAAGTTTTAAGGGTCGATATATCGCACTTCATGTACAAAGAAGGCAAAATTAATTGTAAGTTTTGAGTTGTAATGTCATACTTAAATAGTAAATAGAGTAGTTGCTAACATAGGTCATAAGTCATTATTGCTGCTAACCATACTATGGACTTGTAATTGTCTGAAAATAAAGAATTTTTATTTTTTATTATTTATTTTAAGAACCCTTATTATGTCACTGTTGCATATACTACTATTGTTAGATACCATGCTCAATATGCTTATAATAATTAAAAATTCGATGATACTTTCGATCACACCCGTCCCGACCCGATCAACTCCGGAAAAATCTTAACAGCGCGAAGTAGACCACGGTATAGCGCCATCTCTCGGGAAATTGGGTTACTAATTTATACAAACTAGACGGGTTATGTATGTTGGGTTTTTTAATGGGTGAATCGATTAGAATCATTATTTTTTTATTAGAAGGAAAATCAGTGCGGGATGATAAATTAAGTAGGTACTCAAGATAAAATTTTTTTTTGCATATACGGTTAAATTACAAACTTAATTCAGAAATTATTTTGTACAATTTTGTAAAAGCGTTCAACCAATCAAGTACAAAATAATGTTCCCATAAAGTTCTTATTAAGTTCTACTTTTGTAATTTTTTTCATGTTTTTTGAACTTATAGTTTAGGAGGAGGCACATTTTTTTCGCTTCTGGAGCGATTATTTCCGAAATTATACCTTTATCAAAAACTGTTTTAAGAAAACCTTCATTATTTTTCAAAAACCTGTCCAATGATATGTCACACTTTAGGGTTAAAACTAAAAAAAAAATTATAAGCACTTTTTATTTTACCACTTTGTTGGCGAATTACAGCTTTCTAGTACTTACAGTCACTGAGATTATCCGCGGACGGACGGACAGGCAGACAGACTTGGCCAAACTATAAGGGTTCCTAGTTGACTACGGAACCCTAAAAAAGGTTGAAAGACTAGTAGTCTATAGAAGTCTAGTAGAAGTTTGTATGTTTCGCCATGACCGCTATGGGACCTTTACACGCAGCCATAAGGTGGATAGGTCCCTACCTTCAAGGTTTCTACGGCGGCGAGATTTTCTACCATACCGACAAATCAAGGATAAATTCTACCATACATTGACCGACTTTCTTAGATTCTTCTTAATGCCGGGTCATTATGTAATTATGTATAATGCCTGATTTATCACTTGGCCTATAACATATTCATATTTCGTTGTAGTTGCAAAATTATAAGCGAATGGTACTATTACCCCGTGATAGTATTGTCCTCGGTCTACTCTAACCTAATCGATAACGATATTAACGACTTTAAGGTACCTACCTACCTAGTTACCTTACGTATTTTTAAGGTAGTTTTATTTATTTATAGTCATTATATGTATGAGTAAATATGTATATTTAGTTATTTTTGTAACCCAGTCATTAATAAAAGTTTCACTATAATCGGGGAAAAACCGCGAAATCAAACTCACCAAGTCACCACCTGAACATCACTTATACTTAGGTACTTATTTACGTACGACATACAGCCTTAAACACAACCTGGGAACATGACTTAAGTATACTTATTTATACAGAGTAGGTAAGTGGAGTAAGTTACAAAAAGGGCATTGCAAATCCAGAATAAGAGCAGGTAAGTACCAAATAAGTATTTTCGTCGGTTGTTGCTTAGAGTCATTTTAGAACGGATTAGGTACATCGCGTAATACTTACGCGATTAATTCAAATATTCTATATACCCGTTTTATAGTAGGTATTTCATTTAAATGAGAAGGTCAGTAGGTAACAGACCTACCGACTTATTAAATTGAAATTGTACACAAATTTACGGTAAAGGTCTTTGAAGTTATGTTATGATCCCACTTACCTTACATCTAAATATTCACACAATATTATTATTTATTGCCTGTCTAACTTTCTAATCGAATTTGCATAAGTGGCTCTATAATCCACTTGAAACCGATGTATTAATTTGTATCTGCGGAAGCGGCGGGCTGGTGGCTTGTTTCTATTGCAGCCCATCCATGTACGGAAGATATGGCGACGTGCTTACTTATTTTCAACCGACTTCATAATAGAAAAAAAACCGACTTCAATTGGATTTCCCGGTAAAAGTAAGCGAATTATTGCTAATTTATGTTTTTATTTTGTTAAGTTTCCTTACACCGTATTTAAACTTACATACATACATACATATTACTACCAGGGTTCAGCATCAGCTCCATCTTGTGAACAGCTATTCTAATTGCTCGTTAACATGAGTCGATTAACGAAAACAGCACACGCGTATGTTTAATCAAATCTGAGTTCTATTAGGTACTGCCTGGGTTTAGCATCACCTCCATCTTGTGAACTGCTCTCCTAATTGCTCGTTAACACGAATCAAATCATGAGAACAGCAGTCGCCTATGTTGCACCAAACCTGAGTTCCACTAGGTACTGCCAGGATTCAGCACCAGCTCGATCTTGTGAATTTCTCTCCTAATTGCTCGTTAAAAAAAGAAAAAAATATATTTATTTCAGATTCACAATCCATATTTGGTTAATAAACTAGTACTTACATTATAAATTAAAAATTATTATAAATTATATTAAATTATCATTATTATTCTTAACTATTCTACAAACTAGGTATTACACATGTAATGTCCTGCTGATTGATACCGTGGACACGTGAATCTGGCTCACCGACGTACCGTCTACCCTTGTATCCCGGGCGGTGGTCTGACGGCAACTGCCGACCCCCACTCCTGGGTCAGACGTTTACGCTTGAGACAGGTTATGCAAACCTCAATACACTACATCCCTTCCTTGTTGTTTTTTTGTTTATTAGTTTGCATCTTATCAATCAGTTATCAAAACTAGTTATTTACAATTCCGAGTTGCTAGTAATGACTGGAATGACACAAAGTAAATTACTTATAAATAAACTATTTACTGAATAAATATGATTTGATTTGATTTGACTTTGATTTACTTCTCCGAATTTGGATTTCTAATATACATCACTGTCTTCATCTGATCCCGGATTATTCTCAGTCTCCTTTAATCCTTTTCCGATAATTTTCCTGATACTATCCATTTCCCTTTCTTCTCTTTTTTTTTAGATCACGTGCGTTGTGCCTGTATTTTACCGTTGTTATCATTAAATACTTCCACTTATATGATTCTCATCTACTCAACAGTTACGTAGACATGAATGCAAAGTTAGATCCTTTCAATCATAAATCGACTGTTAGTTTGGTAAAAACAATGATTAGCTCACGTGATGTTGAATACACTATGCTACATAGTTTGAAAATACCGTTTACCAAAGTAAATATAATTTTGGACATTATATGTAACTTAATGTGTGTTTTAACATTCATAAATATTTTAACAAACTTAATGTCTTGTTGTAATTTAGATAACTTAGTTAATGTTACTCTAATAAGTGTATTTGCTGTTTATTATAAATCTGTCAATATTACTGAAAGCAACTATTGCTCTTATTCAGAAACGCTCCTCAAACCTCCGTTAACTAATTTGTCGTTCTCCTTATTGATTTGACATTTTCGTTTGTTAAAAAGGGACAAAACATATTTCAAATAATATGAGTCTGTTAAGTTTTGTTAAAAAGGGACCAAACATATTTTAACTAATATGAGCCTGTTATGTTTTTAAGAATATGGCGATATATCTATAATTAGAATGAGTAAGGCTTCAATGGCTTACTTTTTTTTTTTTAGTAATATCCCTTCATCACTTGCACTATCAGGTGCAATCTAAGGGATCATATAAGTCATTGTAATTTGTGCAATAAAACCAAAGTTTGATTCAATACATCCACTGTCCATCCAGGTACGTGTTAGTTTATTAAAAATCATTAAATACTGATACATGTGAAGATGATACATTACGCATTTAAGCATTCTCTAATGTGAGAAATAATTAGTATAGCATTAACATAAGCTATAGGGTTTAGGTTTATGGTACAATCACTTATGAGGAATTAAGTATTCATTTGATCATGAAATGGTGAGTACCTAGTGGCGTCCAGCATTATGAATATTTGTATAATATTATGAAATTATGATAATAAAATTTAATTTGACCGCATGTAATAAAACTACTATAACACAGGGTTCCCGGTTTAGCATTCATAGAACAATGTTATCTCTCTCTCTCACTATGTTCGTCAGAAAATATTGAGATTCACAGTAAAGCTTTTAGCCCTCACATTTTACAGACCTTCAGATTTTTTTTTGAATTTATGCTCGAAAATAATCTTATTTTTATTAATAAGAATGTCATTTTAATATTTGCAACATGGACAAATATAAAAAGTTACTACTTAATATAGGTATAGTATCATGGCGTAATTCCATGAAACTCCAACTGATATAACAGGTAACTAAGATATTGAATCTGGTGGAGTTAGAATTAGGTAAGTATATTTAGTTAGTCTTACTTCTCAGGCTCTCAGCGATCTGAATGCTTTTCGATTCAAATTTAAGTGTTTATGTGATCCTTAACATCACTTTACAGGAGATGTTTAATGTGACTATTTTTATGACCAACAATACATTGTCGCGCGCGGGCAAATCACCCCGTTTCGTCGCGCGCGACCCGTTACCTACGTCGGTCTCGGGCAGTGATGCCCGACCCTCGAAGGTGACAACACCACTATGTCTGTCCGACGATGACTGCCCGATGCAGTCGAAACATGTCACGCCTATTGTGATAAAAAATACGTGAGTGTTAACCGTTGCAATTTAATATCAGTATGACTCACGAAAGTTTAAATTATATAATACATTGTTTGTTGTGTAATCACCTAGACACCAAATAGTCATGAGCTTTAGTAGTTTAACAACAAACTTCTTCTATTAAAAGGACACGCCATCGCCCGCAGATAGTTCTGCGACCTTAACATGACGATTTTAATGTAGGTAGCACAACATTCCCAAAACACCAGGGAATTATAAAGAGTCAATGCCTAATCCTACACAAAGGTTATCTGGAATCTCTTTTTACCCTTTGTAACTGTTTATTTATGTATTTGGTACTAATTTTAGTGCAATAAAGTATTACTTTGACTACTGCTGTATTATTATTATTCTTACTTGATAACCCTGATAATAATAACCTTAATAACGGATAACCTTCATAATGGTGTTTACCTATTTGTATGCTTTGTTAGTTATCCTTGACTTACTGTTGCGTGTACCTTTGTGCGATACATACATGTAAGAATCAATGATGGTGGATACAAGTTAAACCAATTTTATTATATTTTCTTTATCCCCTTAAGGACCCAGCCGTTGAATTAAGTTCGGATTTTAAGTTAGGTTAGTTTATCCTAAACTACATGAGGGATCCATATACTTGATAAACACTTCTCTTTTTTTCAATTAGACTAGCTTCTGCAGCATCCCTTCTTTTATCTGGATTTTCCCTGTACTGTAGATTTACATTGTAGTTGTATGATTGCAGCCTAAGTATTCTGTGCTCGATGCACAAACAAGGTTTAGATTTTCAATAAACAGTATTTCTGTTGTTGTTTCACATTGAGTAGAGTGTGACTACCATATGTAAAAGCGTTTTACTTAAACTTGGTGTCTTATTGGTATTTTTGGGTGGGTTTATATTAAAAAACAAACTGAAATTTCAATTATATTAACCTGAAATATGAAATCACTTGACTATTTTCAATTTAATGAAGGTTGTCAACCATTTCCAATTTAATGGAAGTATTCGTTTGAACTACCAGACATTTTCCAATTTAATGGTGGTTGTGTCAACCCTTTCAATTTAATGGAGGCATTCAATTGAACTACCAGACATTTTCCAATTTAGTGGCGGCTATGTCAATAACCCATTTCAATTTAATGGAGGCATTCAACTGAACTACCAGACGTTTTCCAATTTAATGGCAGTTATGTCAACCCATTTCAGTTTAATGGAGGCATTCAATTGAACCACCAGACATTCTCCAATTTTATGGCGGCTATGTCAACCCATTCCACTCGGATTTCCTATGAAGATAAGCCTTTTGCTTTTGTTTTGGCAGAACAACAACTAGGGGACAATGTAATCAAGTCATTCAATAATCAGATTCTCATCGCCTTCTTCCAGCGTTCCCATCTAACGCCGACCGAAGTAGGGTCCCCTTCACAATCGAACTTGTCTAAAGTAAGCGTCAATGACATGGTTTGGGCGACCTGCAATGGCTGCAATCAAACCATTCAACGGTCAGATTCTTGTAAGAGCCATCTGTTCAAGTCAATGTAATGACCAGATAAATGTATCTGTTGTAACTAGGTCAATAACTTTTTTTGTAGGTATACACATATGTATATATTATTGTATAATTTACTACTTTCGGTATCAGATACATTTACCCGCATACGGTATAACTTGTTTTTTTCCTTAGATGACAATTTAATGTTCAGATTCGTTAATCTGCTGTGTTTAATTCATACATACATTTAATAATCTACTGTAAGTACCAATTTAGTCCATACATGACAGTTTAATGTCCAGATTCGGCAATCTGCTGTGTTTAATTCATACATGACAATTTAATGTCCAGATTCGGTAATCTGCTGTGTTTAATATATAAATGACAATTTAATGTCCAGATTCGGTAGTCTTCTGTGTTTATATGTACATGACAATTTAATGTCCAGATTCGGTAATCTGCTCTGTTTAATATATACATGACAATTTAATGTCCAGATTCGGTAATCTGCAGTGTTTAATTCATACATGACAATTTAATGTCCAGATTCGGCAATCTGCTGTGTTTAATTCATATATGACAATTTAATGTCCAGATTCGGTAATCTGCTGTGTTTAATATACATGACAATTTAATGTCCAGATTCGGTAATCTGTTGTGTTAGTTGACTTAATAACCAGACCACTGGATTTCCATTTATTGCCATCATATTCATGGCAAAATAATAAACACTGCTCAATTTTAAGTAAAACTCGACAGTCTGTGAGATTTAGGTACCAATCCTACCATTTGTTAAAGATTGAGTAATTTCCTGTATGTATTAGATAATTTAATAACCAGATAATTGTATCTGTTATAACTGGTCTGGCAGTCAGCTTTTTAATTATATTATTGAATGCAAACACATTCCAATTAAATGTCAAGATTGAGTAATCTCCTGTATTAGTTAATTTAATAACAAGATAATTGTATCTGCTTTAACTAATCTAGTAGTCAGCTTTGTAATTCAATTATCATAACAAACACATGACAGTTAAATGTTTTGATTGAGTAGTTTCTTGTAAGTATTACTTAATTCAATAACCAGATAATTGTATCTGCTATAGTTGATCTAGTGGTCAGCTTTGTAACTAACTATATTTTCAAATACAAACAAACGCATGACAAATTAATGTCACGATTCAATAATTTCCTGTATTACTTAATTTAGTAAACAGATAATTACATCTGCTATAATAGATCTATTACTCTGCTGCTTATAATACAATACTCGATACGGACCAGTATAGCAGTATAGCAGCATGATAGTGACGATACGAGTTCGTCCACCATTGTATGCTGTTAAGGGCTTGTCCTATGACGTGGAATGACCCTGTCCGCCATGGCCATTACACTTGCCACGCATTCAGCAACAATATATTTATGACAAAATAATAGATCCATATTCGGGCATTATTATTAAGTGAAACTCGTCCGTCCGTACCATATACACATACATATTATATGTTTAACCGTATAGTGTTTTCATCGGCATAATATATATCCGGTATGTTTTTCATTATAAGTTAAGCAAAATTAAAGATGCAGGTATCTTCGGTTTCTATAAATTTCATAGTTCAAATTCATGGACCACCCTGTCCACGCTTAACGATGTCAAGGTCATGTACTTAATTTGATTTACCTTTACCTAATTAGTTGGTATTTTATGTACGTACCTTTATTTATTTTTTAACGCTCGACTATCTACGTTATAGTAACCATAATGTGCAAGTTATCATTTCCATTCATTTAATAATTGCACAAATGAACATTCTAATGCTTAGAAAGATATTAGTAGGCACTTTGTCGAAGTCACCGTCATATTAACTAGCCAGTTTCCTATGCTTTGGTTACGTCAGCCCAGATTTTTATATTAAAATGCACGCATAACTTTATGTAAAAGGCTTAGTAAACAACTTCGTTCAAAACAACTCACTTGGTTTCATTATCATAAAATCCAATATTAATGCAACGTAAATCCATTTTAATTTTTTTTTTTGCAAAACAGCGGTAGTCTTTGAAACGCCTATTTGGATGTTTACTATTCCTCCCTTTTGTTGTTTTAATGATTTCGGAATCTAATGTAACTTTAGTATTTTTTTCTCGTCGCCACATGTAATGTCCTGCTGATTGATACCGTGGACACGTGAATCTGGCTCACCGACGTACCGTCTACCCTTGTATCCCGGGCGGTGGTCTGACGGCAACTGCCGACCCCCACTCCTGGGTCAGACGTTTACGCTTGAGACAGGTTATGCAAACCTCAATACACTACAACACATATAAACGACACATATAGAAACGAATACATAAAGGTTAATTAATTAATTTGCGCGCCCCGTCACAATACTGACCCAGTACTTTAGTATGGTACAGTCGAGGCGCTCCGCCACCATCCTCAGGATGCTGTTCTCGCTGCCTCTCACTCGTCTCAGCAGTGAAGCTACCCTCTTGCGTCTGATGGCATGGAATCCATCTATGTGCGCCTCGGCAAACATGCCGGACGCACTACAGTGGCGAGGCAACTTAAACAACATCCTGAAAATGTTGTTGTATTGGACCCTTAACGCGTTATAAACGCGTTTCGTGTGCTTTACCCATAGACTGCCCGAGTAGAAAGAGGTGCAATACGCTCTGAACAAAGTTAGCTTGACCACCCTCGTACAACGTGCAAATCTACGGATGAGCATGTTGCCCCTGACTGCGAGGGCCCTTCGCTCTCTTTCAATATCTAGGTCATCGTCTAGATCCTCTGTAACTATATGACCTAGATATTTGAATTTTTTCACAATATTGAGAGGCACACCGCTCAACATAACCCTAGGCTAGACACGCTTTGTGGATTATATTTACGTGATTTAAATACTAACATTTCAGTTTTACTTGAATTGTACCTAAGATAATGTTGATCGGCGTAACTCTCACATCTGCTGACAAGTTTTCTAATTGCGTTAATCGAGGGACCGAGCAGCACCATGTCATCAGCATAGCTTATGTTGTTTACACATATGCCGTCAATATGACATCCGACATGCATGCTACTCAGTTCCTCGATCAACGCATTTATATACAAGTTAAATAGGACAGGAGACGTTAATCCTCCCTGTCTCACCCCACATGCCATCCTATACTGATCAGACCATTCCCCAGCCCACCGGACCTGGTTGACCTGATTGGTGTACTGAATTTAAGGAGGGAAACGCACTCAGGAGGGACCTTTGTTTTGCGCAACTTTTCCCACAATAAATCATACACCACCAGGTCAAACGCTTTGGAAAGGTCAAGGAAACACGCAAATATATGTGTGTTTCTGTCGTTATAGTACCTGACAGCTTGCTTCAGGCATAAAATAGCACTTTCAGTAGACATTCCAGCTTAACAAGCGGGACAACAACTGTTTTCATTAGCTGCTCTGCATGCCTTATACACAAAGTGAAAAACATAGCTAAAATCCGAGGTAGATGTACACCCGCATATTTTAGGTAATAACACTAGACGGCGATAAATTTATATTGCCGTCTAGTGCCCACAGCACAAGCTTTATTGAACTGAACTGATCACTGTAGGACCACACTAAGTACGCAAACCCATACTTGAAGTGAATTGGCAATTTTGCCAAGGATTCCACTATTTACGCACTCATCGCGCATCGCGCCTTATCCGCATTTTGATTGTTTATAGTTACTTAGTTGCCTTCCCAGCTGCAATGACTAGACGTCTTCCGGGTAAATCCGTTTTGCTTCTTTCGTTCGTACAGTCAAGTGCAAAATAGTTATTTACAATGCATTAGCTCGGAAAGTGCTATTTTCAAGGGTAAAGTTATGCATAGAAAGTGGCTCTTTTTCGCATACGTGCGAGAAAGTAGCTTTTTAATTAAAAAAACTGTAAATAACTTAATACTTTTGCATTGTCCAAACCAAGGCATTATTTGAATAACATTAATCAGACATACATTTTTGTCTTTTTGATACAATATTCACGTTTATAAAATATACAATCCATTAAAAGTGTAAATTACGAAACAAAAATTAAATTTTAATATATATAGGTATAGTTAACATATTTTTTTTTTTATGTTTTCTAAAGAAAATATCTTTCATATTTTAATTTTTCTCCATCTCGGACCGAATTGCAAACGGTGAGCGAGCATGCCTATAATGCAGCGCTCTAATTGGTTGATTCCACTACGCTAGTTTTTTTCATAATGAAAGGTCCGTATTTTACCAGACAAAACATTATAAGTGTTATAAACTCGGTTGGAAAACTTTTCGTTAGTAAAAATTTTCATAAACATTAAAAACACCTACAAGTGTAATAATTATAATAAAATGTTGGTCTCTGTAATTAATATATAAAGATTGTCTTAGTACCTACCTAAATAATTTCATTTTGTGACAAACGGAACCCGAATGCTCAATTCGGACCGAGCGAAAGACTGTTTGGGCGCGCAATGGTTAGTTTATTGGTAGTTTCTTTTTACATAGGTATAAATTTGTTAAAATTATTTCGTTTTGATTTTGGATAATTTGGCTTGGAGTTTTTATATCGTAGTGAAATTAAATAGTGATATTCAATTGATGCCTGCGAAAGTTCGTAAGCAGGCGCAAATGGTAAGATTATTTTGCATAAAAGCTGATTGAAATATCAATATTGCAATTGATTGTTTACTTATTGTACTTATAATTATTTACAAAGACTAACATTTCATTATAATAATTTCACTTCTTGGTGATGTTTTAAATATCTATGAAATTTTTAAATAATAAAAAGCTTGTCAATGAAGTGATACATATTACTTGTAATATTTAGTCTGGTAAGATAAAATATGGACCTTTCATTCTGAAGAATGTAGCGGCTTTCCGAGCTAATGCATTGTAAAATTTTGTATGATATACGTGTTGAAATGTAGGCTTTATTCCAACTCGTGTCGGATACCGACACTCGTCAGAAAAAGCCTACTTTCTACACTTGTATCATAAATAACTATTATATTTGACTTAGTCCGAGGTAGGTATACATGTAGTTTCTTGATTTCCAAGCATCTAACGTCGCGATTTAAGAGCCTAAAAAAAAAAAAATTAAAACCAACCTGGCAACACTATGGTTACCAATTGTCATTCTTATTTTCGCGCGTAATACTAACGGCTCGCGTCCCTTCGCGTCTCCTATAAAATTACATTTTGTGAGTGAAATAGTGCAAATTTCTAGGAATAGAAGATGCCTAAGAGATCACGGGAGACGGAAACTGACGAGGAACGTAAATTACGAAAGATTCGTAAAATGGAGAAGAAAATTTCTAAATACAAGGAAGCATTGACCGGTAAGCGTCCATTTTACAATGAATTTGTTGAATCACTACATGATTTTGCCACACTTAGCACGCTATTTCGAGTGTTTTTGTTTTGTTTGTTCTACACCGCCAGGTTAATTCTCGTTGAGATACTATCAATCTGATATAAATAATAGATAACCTATAAACGGGTTGGTCGAGTTTCGAAACCTGGTTCACCCGTTGGGTGAAGTCATTGGGCCTAAATTGGTTATCACCCCCGTCTTCCGTTGGGAGAGGGGAAGATCTCGATGAGATGCTACAGATCGAAAAGAAAATATGTATATTTTTTCCATAGAATCATACCGGGTGTCTTCGAGTTTCGATGACCCGTTGTTCCTGAAAAATTAACTTAAGGATAATAGCCAGTTTACCATTACACATCTTGATTCCGTTGGAACAAGAGGAAAATCTCGTTGGGATTTTCTACTGATATTTGAGTAAATACTAACATTTGATTAGGTTATTTGAAGAACCTAAAGCAGAAATGTAAAATGGATCTATGTATCCATTGCATAATTATATAATTTGTATATACAAACGGCTCTAAACTGTGGGTATTAGTGTGGGCACATGACTGAAAGTTCACTCTAAGGTTTTAAATAGATGAAAAAATTTCAGCTGCAGATCCAGAAACACTATCAATCCCAGAACAAGATAGTGTGGATGAAAATTTTAACATAAAAGAAGACGAGAATACTCTCAATAACAGACAAGAGGAACATGAAGATGCAGAAAATGACCCGGAGGTAGAAGAGGAACTGCCCACAGATATTTTGTCCGCTCTGGGTGAAGGTGGAGACAATGATGATAGCTATGGAGCTGAAATAAAGACTGAAATTGTTAAAATATTTAAAGATATTCTAACAGATGGCTTAAACAAAGATTTACACGAAAACTTGCAGAAGACCAAGATCCCTGGAAATGTGAAACTTTTAGATGCCCCAAAATTAAACTTGGAATTTGCTGGCCTTCTTAATCATGCCATGACCACAAGAGACAACCTACTCAAAGATAGACAACAAGATCTGGGTAAAGCAATTTCACTAGTAACCAGAACAATTAATGACTTAACCAAAAAGGATTTTAACAAATTAGAGGCAATAAAGTCTCTAAGCGACAGTACTAGGCTCCTCAGCAATTTACACCATCAATACACGCAGATACGACGTAAACTTATTGCTCCATTTATGGACAAATCATTATCACAAAATTTAAGTGAAGTTAAGCGGTCAGAGTTTTTGTACTCAAAATTAGAAGAAACTGTGAAGACATCATCGGCAATGAAACGCACCATAAACACCTTAAAACCAAAGACGTCAAAAAACTTCCAAAATCCCAGGCGCCAAGCCGCCTCAAACCTGCCCAGAATGACCAACCAAAACTACAAACAACGGACATACCCAAGCAATCCGGCCCCAGCGTACAAGAATCACCGCACCCATCATCGTCCGACGACACAGCACAGGGCGACTCCTCGCCGACCGACTACAACCCACTACCGAGGGGGTCGTGCCAAGTACCCGTAGACTCTGCCAAGGTAAATTTTGCTGGCCGCCTTAAACATTTTTTCAAATGTTGGACTTATTTGACAGCCGATGAAAATATCCTTAGCTGGATAAATGGATATTCCATTCCTTTTACAAGTGAACCAAATCAATCTATTTTACCACTTAATAATAAATTTAATGATTCTGAAAGGAAAATTCTTACAAAAGAAATAAACAAACTTTTAGTGATGGGGGCCATAACACTATGTCAGCCAAATACAGCACAATTTATGTCTAGTATATTTACAATACCCAAAAAAGATGGTACTCACAGATTTATTCTTAATTTAAAAAGTTTAAACAAATTTGTTGTAACAAAACATTTCAAACTAGAAGACATAAGGACACTGTGCAAACTAGTTACAACAAATGATTACATGTGTACTATTGACTTGAAACATGCATACTATTTGGTACCTATTAATGAATCACATAAGAAATATCTAAGATTTATATTCAACGAAAAAGTATATGAATTTAATTGTTTGCCATTCGGTTTGTCAACAGCACCTCTAGTTTTCACAAAGCTTTTAAAACCAGCAATCGAAACACTAAGGAAACAAGGTATTAGGATCATCATCTACCTCGATGACATAATCTGTCTTGGAAGTACATACAAAGAGTGCTTATATAACACCGAAACAACATGTAATTTATTACAGTGCTTAGGTTTCATAATTAACAATGAGAAGAGTTCTATGACCCCATCCCAAGTGAAAGACTATTTAGGTTTTACCATAAATTCAAAAGATATGACTTTAAGCCCCACACTGAAGAAACGTAATAAATTGTTCTCACTAATCAAAGACTTTTTAAAATTAAAATCAAGCAGCATTAGAGAATTTTCAAAGATGTTAGGAAATCTAGTATCTGTCTGCATAGCCATTCCCTTTGGTTTTGTATACACAAAGAATTTAGAACGAGAAAAATTTTTAGCTTTAGAATATAACAGTGATAATTATGAAGGAATAATGAAAATAAATAAATTAATTAAAACAGACTTAATGTGGTGGAAGGCAAATATTTTAGAAAAGAGTAGTCGCATAAAACAATATAATTTTTCCTTAGAAATATTTTCAGATGCTTCACTTATGGGATGGGGTGCATTTTGTAATGGTCAAAGTACACAAGGTACTTGGTCTGAGTCGGAGTGCAATCAACACATTAACTATTTAGAACTTTTGGCAGCTTTCTTTGCCCTAAGATGCTTTGCAGACAAATACAATAACTGTGAAATACTTCTCCGAATAGACAACACAACTGCTATAGCATATATTAACCGTATGGGTGGGGTGCAATACCCTATGCTAAATGATATCACGAGACAGATATGGAGGTGGTGTGAAGCGAGAAATGTATGGATTTTCGCATCATACATTAAATCAAAAGAAAATGTTGAGGCTGATTTTCAATCTAGGAATTTTAATATAGACACGGAGTGGGAACTTGCACAGGATATTTTTAACATAATTGTTAATCAATTTGGTACCCCTGAAATAGATCTGTTTGCATCACGAACTAATTATAAATGCGACAAATACATATCGTGGCACAGGGATCCGTTTGCCTGGAACATTGACGCATTTACAGTAAAATGGAATACTTCATTTTTTTATGCTTTCCCACCTTTTGGAATATTACTTAAAGTACTCCATAAAATTAAATCAGAAAAAGCCACGGGCATTGTAGTCTTTCCCCTATGGCCTTCTCAAGTTTGGTACCCCCTTTTAAAATCAATGGTAATATCAGACATCATAACATTTGGTCCATCTGAAAATCTCCTCATATCTCCTTTCAGAACTCCACACCCACTCCAGAATCAACTTATCCTGGCGGCCTGCAAATTATCAGGGAAGCGTTCAAAAGAAGATTAATTGCGGATCGTTCAGTAGATATAATGATAGCTTCATTATCCGAGAACTCTATTAAACAATACAATAGCTGTTTACGCCAATGGTGGCTTTATAGTAAATCTAATAATATAAACACATTCAGTGCTTCTGTCCCCATCATAATATCTTACCTAACAAACTGCTTTCACAATGGCCTATCCTATCAATCACTCAACAGCTATCGATCAGCATTATCCCTAATAATTGGCAGCCACATAGGTACAGATGAAAGAATTAAACGCCTATTTAAGGGATTTTATAAGTTACGCCCTATAAAACCTAAGTATGATGATACCTGGGATCCAGACATAGTTCTTACATTTTTAGAAAACCTATATCCCTTAGAAACCCTTCAATTAGAATTACTTACTAAAAAACTAGCAATGTTAATGATTTTGGCAACAGGCCAGAGAGTACAGACTCTTTTCCATATTAAGATTAACAATATTAAGATTTCTACAGATTGTATCACCATAAAGATTACAAACTTGTTGAAGACGTCTGGACCCAGGACTCCGCCAACAATACTAAGCATACCGTACTTACATAATAAACCTGAGATTTGTCCAGCCAAAACCTTAATTAAATATCTAGAAGCTACTCAAAACTACCGACAGGAAAATGGTTCTCTCACAAGTCTTTTCCTTACTTTTAAAAGACCCATCAAAGAAGCCTCCACTCAGTCCATTAGTAGATGGCTAAAACAAATTATGAAGGATAGTGGAGTTGACATATCAAAATTTTCACCTCATTCAACTAGACATGCATCCTCATCTAGGGCGCATAGAGAAGGCTTGACGATAGATAGCGTACTAAAAGCTGTAGGTTGGTCTTTAAGATCACAGACTTTCGCCCGACACTATAATAGACCCCTAGCTAACAGGGTCAATGACCAAGTGCAATTTGCCCGAGCAGTGCTTGGAGAATAAAAGATGAATATTTTTAGTTATTGTATTTTAATTTTATTTTGGAACTATGTGCCTTGTACGAAGACAGTACAAATTAATTGTTAATTAATGTTATAATAGGTAAGAAGTTTATACCTAAGAGTCATATTGGGTCTTGACTCACACTTAAGTTTATTTTAAACAGATTTTTAATTTTTGTTAATTAATATAAATTGATCTCATTGTTACTAATAACAACAGGTACTTAAGGTACAAGACGGAGACAATAAGTTGTTATACTCCATTAAAGTATTTTTTAATAATTAAAATTATGCCTATTAATTTTCTCTGAACATCTACATGTATACCTACCTCGGACTAAGTCAAATATAATTACAGGATTAAACGAACTTACCTGAAGTGAAGTTCTATCCTGATTATATGTAGACTTAGTCCGAGGTAGGAAGTTCCCATCCCACCCTGGATTAAGAATTCAATCTTAATCTTGTCCCTCATAATATAGCTCTGAACTTAATGACAATTGGTAACCATAGTGTTGCCAGGTTGGTTTTAATTTTTTTTTTTTTAGGCTCTTAAATCGCGACGTTAGATGCTTGGAAATCAAGAAACTACATGTATACCTACCTCGGACTAAGTCTACATATAATCAGGATAGAACTTCACTTCAGGTAAGTTCGTTTAATCCTGTAATTATTACCTATACAAGGGGGCAAAGTTGTTGTTTAACTCTCGGGCTTATATTGAGACCCGAGCAAGCGAAAGATTTCAAAATTGAGCCACGAGCGTAGCGAGTGGTTCAATAACTAGAATCTTGAGCTTTACGAGGGTCTCAAGGCACGAGAGTTGAACAAACTTTGCCACCGAGTGTAATACAACATTTTTCCCCTCACTAATGCGAGAAACATACAGACTAAATACGATTATAAATCTTATCCACTTGTAGCTATCTTGAAGAAACCATCAAAAATCAATTTCAAAATTTGTCATAGAGTAGATACGCTCCTGGTACTTAATAGATATTGCCAACAGCTTACCAAGTGCGGGATAAGACATGATCACATGATCAATTTAAGGTGTGACCTTCGATTGCGCATATTTACTATGGGCATATAGGACTCACTTACACTGGACTGGTGGTAAGTGATAGGAATTAGATTACTTTGCCCCACATGTGGATAAAATGCGTTTTTCCACGCTAGTTTTAAAGGACAAAACAGCGCTTTCCGAGCTAGTGAGGGGAAAATATGGTTCGACATAATCGACTCATATATATGGGATTACGCTCTTATTACAGCGGCATAAGGTGCTACGGGACGGGACATATTTTTGAGTAAGATGTGCCCCACCATACACTAAATTGACTGTACCTACTCAGCGTCAATTGTCTAGCGTACGATTACTTATACTATACCTATAGTGAATCGTCCGAAGCGATATATAGTATATACCAGAAAGCTTTATACGAAATTTTAGTCTTGATACGTTTTGACGACCGGTTGGCGTAGTTGGTAGTGACACTAGTGACCCTGCCTGCTTAGTCGATGGTCCTCTGGGTTCGAATCCCGGTAAAGCATTTATTTGTGTGATGAACACAGATATTTGTTCTTGAGCCATGGATGTTTTCTATGTACCTATTGATGTATTTGTAAGTTTGTAACACAAGCCTTCTTGAGCTTACTGCGGGACTTAGTCAATTTGTGTAAGTATGTCCTATAATATTATTATATGTTATCATTATCAACTTATCTGGAATATGCTGTTAGAATCTTACCCTTTCGTAGCGGGCACCTTGTACAGGTAACTTACTGACAATAAAGTCATACTCGTAAATCGATCGTTCAAATTCATAGTCATCTAAATTAGCTTTATCTAATTTTGGGTGGTCGCTTCTTACTTAAACCGCTTCCGAAGAAGAACTT